>CP106711.1:57444036-58793398 GCA_025503065.1 Gossypium bickii
TGTGCGACCATTCTAATAGTTAGAAATTTCAAGGACGAAATTTCTTTAAGGAAGGTAAAGTTGTAACGCCCCGAATTTTGGGCCTAGAAGAAATAGGCTTCATGTGCCAGAGGAATTGAAATTTAGTTGTGCATGTGAATAATATAAAAGTATGTCTGCTTTGGTGGTTAAGGGTCTTAAGAAGTATTGGAGAAGTCTTGGGTTCAAACCTGGGCTTTAGAAAAATTTTGGTTTTAAGTGGATAAAACCTTGGATGCTTGGATGTAGGCCTTTTAAATTATTGTGTTAAAAAAATGACACAAGGAAGCATGTGGTCTAGTGGTTGTGGCGTCATTAAGGTTACAAGGGAGCCTAGGTTCAAGTCTTGGCTCTTGCAATTTATTTTGGTTTTTCTTTTAAAGGAACCTGGACTTTGGCCTTTAGACCTTTTAGTTAATTGAAGTTAAAATGTGACACAAAAGGGCTTATAGCCTAGTGGCAAGTGGCGTATCTATGAGGTCTGAGGTTCAAATCCTGGGATAAGCATTGGAGAGTTTATTTTGCTGCTTGAGCTGGAACGGTGGAAGAGTTGGACTGAAACACTGCTGATGAGGTGTTTGAATTGGTCATAGAGAGATTGTAGGAGCAAATCATGGAGAAGATTAAGGGAGAGTATTGTGGAGAGAATCAAGGAAATTCAAAGTGGATGTGTTGTAGTCGAACAAGGAGTCTGAGTATGCAAATTCGGCTAGGAGGGGGTTTTTGAGTGTTTTCTGTGCTTTTGTTCGGTTTTGGGCACTTTTGTTGGTGTGCCAAATTTCCTTGCTGAGGGGTTTTCCTCATTTTGATCAGTTTTGTCACTGATTTTAGGACTCCTAATTCCCGTTTCCTTCCTTTTCTCTCTAAGTGCCAAAATTGCAATACCATTTGTGCATCTTTTTGTTTGGTACCTGCTGTTCTTCTCTGACAATTGACCATTTCCTTTCTTCCTCTTTTGCACCAACATCTGCCGAAACCTCTCTTCTTCTCTATTCTTTTTACAACTTTCAGCCAACTCCCTTCTTGCCTATTGAATCTTTCGGCCGAACCTACCACCATAGTCTTGGGATTCTTTCTCTTCTTTGGTTTGTGATCGAAAGCTCCCCCTCTCTGTTTCGATTCTGTAACAGCTTTGTTAGTCGGTAAGAGTCTCGGTTCCTTTTAGTACTCTCTTTTACTGTTTAAGCCAAATGGTGCAATCGTTTTTAACTAATTCTTCTCCTTTCTCCTATGTGCATGTTCTTTCGGGTTCTAGAACTTCCGATGGGTGAAAAGGGTGCTAGTAATAAAGCGATGGCAAAGGTACCAGCTGAGTTTGAGCGTGTAGCATCTGCTCCCAAGTTTAAGAGGTGTGCGGTGTCGACTATCCGAGACTTTTCTCCAGGATGCGGAAGGGTGGCTACACCAAACTGTGGTTCGAGTCGGCTAATCACAGTCGATCGATCTAGTCAAGGCAAGTGGTAGTCGACCTCTAGGTTAAGTGGTTGTTATGAGTTTTTTAACACTATTTGATAAGTGATTAACTAAATGTTATGTTTGAATATAGGTTTTGGCGATCATGAATTTTTAGTACTCTAAGTGATCATGTGTGTAACAGTACTCTGTGTTTGATAGTCGGCGGGAAAGCTGATAGAGTGTGTGTATTTGTATGCGGTATTCGATGATCGGCTGAAAAGCTGAAAGTATGTGTTGTTTACACTGCTATGACTATAGATCGATAAAATACCGAAAAGCCAGAAATATGGCTTATGATGCCACACGGGCGTGCGATTGTGCGTGTAGTGAATCGAGCCCATGAACATGGACGTTAGTCTGTAGAGGCCACCACGAGCGCTCTCGTGGTCTTGGGCTGTTCTGGGCCTCGTTGGGCTAAAATGGGCTATGTGGGCCCACATGGATAAAATGAATGCGATGTGGTAAGTGTTGATTGGACTGTGATGTTTGCATAACTGTGGCTGTTTCTGGGCTAAATGGGCCACACGAGTGTCTAGGCACCCTTGGGCCGAGTAATGGACCTTAGGTCCATTACACCGTTGTGTCTGTTTGGGTTACTTAAGTCACTCGAAGCGATGGGGGACCTTCTGTTGGGTCGTTAAAACCCGGATTATAAAATTATCGAAATACCCTTGATTTGTGAAATTATCGAAATACTCTCGATTTGTAAAATTATTGAAATACCCTAAGATTGAAAAATTACCGAAATACCCCTAATTTGTAAAATTATCAAAATACCCTTGGATTGTAAAATTACCGAAATACCCTCGATTTGTGAAATTATCAAAATACCCCTAATTTGTAAAATTACCGAAATACCTTCAGGTTGTGAAATTATCGAAGTACCTCCAATTTGTGAAATTACCGAAATACCTTTAGATTGTGAAATTATCGAAATACCCCCAATTTGTAAAATTATCTAAATACCCCTGTAGGGTAAGATTATCGAAATACCCTTATAGGGTAAAATGACTGTTTTGCCCTTGTGGGTAAATTACTGACTTCTGCTATGATTTGACTGGGATTGTATGACTGTGTTCTAACTGACTTGGCAATGGTTGTATGACTGATATGCACGGGTCGCATGAGATGACTGTGGACTGACGGACGGCTTAAAGCCGTGTAATCTGATTATGGCTCTGTGCCAACCTAAATTTGGCTCTGTGCCATCTTCATTATGGCTTTGTGCCAATCGTATTTACCCGTGGCTATGTGCCTAACATATATATCGATACTCTGTGTCGATCATAAGTACCCGTGGCTGTGTACCGATTATGTTACCGTCGCTGATGGCTATGTGCCAAACTTATTACAGTTACCAATAGCTTTGTGCCATCTTGATTACGGCTCTATGCCATTCTGATTATGGTTTATAAGTATTCTGTTTATGGCTTTTAGCCGTTTCGTTAACTGGCAGCGTTGCTGCGATATTTATGGCTTTTAGCCGTTCTGCCTATGGCGTCGAGCCGTTATGTTGACTTAGTGCCGCAATCGGTGCTAAGCTTGGTGTGTTGCCTGGGTGGGTCGATTTTATCCCCACGTAAGTGTAGGGTTGGTACGGGTGGTGTGTTGGCTGGATTGGGGTGGGATGTATCCTCATACTGTTGCATATCTATTTATGAGATCTGTCACTGTACTGGGCTTATGCCACTTGTTCTAATATTGGTTTGGGCTAGGCTCAATTGATTTTATTATGGGCTGTGACCCAAATGATATTGTAGTGGGCTTTGGCCCACATATGCTCTGAACTGGACTGTACTGTTACTGTTAAAGGGCTTTGGGCCAGACTATTACGGTTTCTATTTCTGTATGCTGACTGTTACTCTAGTAAGGGGATTACGCACTGAGTTTTTGTAAACTCACCCTGTTTTTAGCTATGCAGGTAAACCCCAGCGTTAGGAGGATCGGTGCTGCGAGGGACTCGGAGGTGACCACACGACTACGACTGTTATGCTTTGGACTTTATATATGTTTTCAATTCCGTTTTGGGTTTTAATTTCTATAATAAGAAATCTTCAGATTTAATTTTGAATTTGGGATTTTGTTACGTTTTATATCTACTAGACGTAGACGAGTTTTCAACCCAATTACTATTTTTAAAAACATACGTTTTAAACTTTTTTAGCTTAAATTAGCTTCCGCAACTAAAAGAAATTTTTAACGAAGTCAATAACGTTTTTAAAAGTGATTAACTGTTCAATGAACCATGTTTTGAAATTGAACGAACACAAACTGAGACTTTAGTTTTTAAATATTAAGGAGGGTTTTCAATGAAAACATGGTTTTCTAAAAACACTTTAATGTGACACGCCAGATTCGAGCTTAACTTCTGGGCCGAGTTTGGGGTGTTACAAATTTAGTCATTTTTATTTTTATTTTGATATTTTTGTTTTTAATTTTGTTTTTATATTTTAATTTATTTATTTATTTGCTTCTGATAGGTTATTTTGGCTTTTGACTATAAAAAACCCTCTGGGTCCATTACTTTTTGTCAATGAGATTGAAAAGACTGCTCATAGAAATCGTAGTGAGGTTAGAGAAGTAAGACAAAGCCAACAGGATTTAATAGTCGATTACGAGGAAAAAAAAGAAAATGTAACACCCCAAACCCGGTCTAAACGCTACGACCGAATCTGGTATGTTACAGGGTGAAGTGACTACGATTTGTTGTGACTACTTTGGGGAAAACCATAGTTTTGGAAACCTTTTTGTTAAGGTGATGTTTCGAAAAATAGCAGTTTGTAACTTAAGAGAAATTTCTGAGTTTAATTAATTGCTAATTTGTTATCTTTGTTAGCTTTCACGAAAAACGGTTGTTTTATGCTTCTTGTGTTTTGAAAGCTCTATTTAACAATCATGTTTAAAAGGTTTAATGACAACATGTCATAACTAAATACAAAATGTTAAAATCAAATAGTAATTTAAAAAGCCTTATTCCATCAACTAAAATCAACTAAAATCCCCAAATTAAGACAGTTTTAAGAACGAAACTGAGTTTACATAAATTATTATGCTATGGACTCCATTCACGAGTCCGCCTTGGCTCCCAAGTCCATGTCTTACTGATCACCTGCAAGGTTAAGCAGAGGGGGTGAGTCACCGAGACTTAGTGTGTAAATCCCCCTCAAGTCATATAAATGGCTCCAGGCCCACAATCACATATTGGACCTTAGCCCATGTTAAAGTAACATACACAAGTATGAATGCAATGCTCCCAGCCCAACCTAGATTTTCCATCCTCTACACACCACCCGTACCAGCCCATCACACCGTGGGGATTTCTACAATCAGTTATTTCGCTTTCACCAGCCCATCCCTATTCTACAATCAGCCCATCCGAAGGCAACTGATGTTCTGCTTTCACCTACTGGCACGTCAAACACTTACTCACGAACTCAGTTATTTCGCGCTTCAGGCCCGGCCACCAAAACTGTTCTCGCAAATCCTAATACATCTTACTTCCTCTAGGATGCATAGTGCGATCCACATAACTTGATCCGACGTACTTCCTTTGAAATGCTGTTTTAAAGAAATCCCAGGTGATATTATCAACCATCGTACCATCCTTGACCGTGAGCCACCATTGATAGGCCTCATCTCGAAGAAGAGACACGACTCCTTTCAACTTCTCTTCTGTCGTGAAGTCAAGATCATCCATTATACGCTCAACTGCTTCTAACCAATATTCAGCTGTGTTGGGAGCTACACCCGAAACCCCCCTAAACATTTTCGCTCCATTGGCTCGGAGTCGCTCCGGCACAGATTTTTGAGCCCCTGTGCCCATGCCTACCCCAGCGACTCTTTCCAAGACCTGTAACATTGCCTGGGACACTGCATCATCCCCGCCTGTTTGGTCCTGAAATTCTGCTTCCACAGCTGGCGGCACTGGTATCTCACTTCCTGGCCTATGACCAGACCCTACTGGTTCCGACACAGTAACTCTGCCTCTTCCATGACCACGTACATTACGCCTACCACCCCGAGTGCTTATGCCTAACGTTTGTGATTTAATCTGATTAAAAGTTTTATGAATTGGTTATTTCTTTCAGTGTTTAACACCGAGCAGTTTTATGAAAAATAGTCTTAGAGAGTAGTTTTCGCCAAACACATCAAAGTTTCAGTCCCTATAGTTTAGGTCTCCTAAAGCTAACAACCATATTCACTTACACTAACAATCATTTCATGCATACACCTTCAGTAATTTTAGAACACTTACCTAGGTGGATTGGGTGTCGACAGACTCGGATGCCATGTTCCAATCAAAACATTCCCAAAAATCATTTAGACCAACTTAATAAAACATCAGTAAACCCATTATTATAGGTCGAGTTTTGCAACCTAGGCTCTGATACCAAAATTGTAACACCCCAAACCTGGTCTAAACGCTACGACCGAATTTGGTATGTTACAGGGTGAAGTGACTACGATTTGTTGTGACTACTTTGGGGAAAACCATAGTTTTGGAAACCTTTTTGTTAAGGCGATGTTTCGAAAAATAGCAGTTTGTAGCTTAAGAGAAATTTCTGAATTTAATTAATTACTAATTTGTTATCTTTGTTAGCTTTCGCAAAAAACGGTTGTTTAATGCTTCTTGTGTTTTGAAAGCTCCATTTAATAATCATGTTTAAAACGTTTAATGACATCATGTCATAACTAAATACAAAATGTTAAAATCAAACAGTAATTTAAAAGGCCTTATTACATCAACTAAAATCAACTAAAATCCCCAAATTAAGACAGTTTTAAGAAAAAACCTGAGTTTACGAAAATTATTATGCTATGGCCTCCATTCACGAGTCCGCCTCGGCTCCCAAGTCCACGTCTTACTGATCACCTGCAAGGTTAAGCAGAGGGGGTGAGTCACCGAGACTCAGTGTGTAAATCCCCCTCAAGTCATATAAATGGCTTCAGGCCCATAATCACATATTGGACCTTAGCCTATGTTAAAGTAACATACAAAAGTATGAATGCAATGCACCCAGCCCAACCTAGATTTTCTATCCTCTACACACGACCCGTACCAGCCCATCACACCGTGGGGATTTCTACAATCAACCCTCCATCCGCTACACTCCTTATGTGGCACCTAGCCACTGGTGACACAGTCACAAAATATCATATGTGGGGCCAACCCACTTGTGGTATCAAACCACTAGTGACAATCCCTAATAATCATGCATGTGGGGCCAACCCACTGTGGTATAAAACCACTGGGACAAGTCACGAGATCATATGTATGTGGTACCAAACCACTGGTGGTTCCAAACCACTAGTGACAGTTTTAAGCACTTCTCCTTTACACAACATATCCAACCCATGCATAACATATGTAAACCAATGAAAGTAGCATGCTATTTAAATGAACAGTATCATTATGGCATATTTATTAACTCATACATAACAACAAGGTACTTACCTGGTATTTCAACCATACCCATATAGGCATAACGACTATCCATCTAGTCACTTCAGCTTTTCAGCCCCAAACGATTAGTATCACATATTAATATTAAAGTGTGAAGTTTTACACACCTGATTACATGCAGCACTATGCTATCTATGTCGACACTATCACCAACAGGAACTATTGCTATCTGTCTACTATTCTGCTCAGAAGTTGGCCTACAATCTGGTGGCCAATCTCGAATGGCAGATACCGCGCGCTTCTTGAACTTAGGGGTAGGGACTGCGAGTCCAACCCCCTCCTTTGATTGGCTACGATTTGGTTCCATGAAACGATTTTGGTCAGAAAACCGGGTTAAGACATCAAATCAGAGAATCATAAGAGTAACGTTCAAACAACCAATATAATGTTTTCTTACCTAAGTCGACAGGACCCGAAGGCTACCACTCTTGGATTAACAGATCACTTGATTGATCGGTTCCGATTGACCCTCAAGTACTCTTCAACTGCTGACCCAAAAAAAAAAAAAAAAGAAACACAAGAACCAAGCCCTTTCTATATTCGGCCAAAACACACATGGAACAGGATTAATGTCCTCTTGATTCGGTCAATCAAAAGAGAAAACAGAGGAGAAAGAAAAAGGAACACTTACCACAACTTAAGAGAAAATCGATTGGGAAGATTGAGAGGGGAAGTGACGGCCACCTTCTGAGGAAATTTGATCAAGAGATAGAGTTTGAGAAGTAAGCAAATAGAAAAACAAAATGGAGGAGAAGAGAATTGCTTCGACTTTTGTTGATGAAATAATAAAAAGGGTTTCTGTAACAGACCAATTTTTGACCCTAATCAGAATAGTGGTTTCGGAACCACGAATCCGAGCCGATAATATTTCTTAAAAATTTTATTTTATGTTTATTATATGTGTGTTGATGTGTGTAAATGTTTCGTAGAAGAATTTAACCGTTTGAGTGTTTAATTGGCAAAAAGGATTAAATTGCTAAAGGGAACCAAGTTAGCAAACAAGAAACAAAATAAGGGGCTAAGTGAATTGTGACTTAAAAATAGGGATTTGCATGTCAAATTTCCCATTTTTAGAGAAGTGGACGGCAAGCATGTTTTATAGTAACTTATGGCTTTGAAATATTGTTTTTAAGATATTATTATAATGTAAGCATGCTAAGAATATTAAGTTTCCTAAATATATTATAATTTAAGTAATATTATACTAAAAGCATGCTAAAATAATGTGTTAGTAGAATTAAAACAAAAAGGAAATTATTTTACATCTCTTCCCTTATTCATCCTACCCGAATAGTGCCTTCAAGAAGAGAAGAAACTCATCTTCTTCATTCGGCTATTGCATGTGTCTCTAAGGTGAGGTTTTAAGCTCCATTTTTGATGATTTTGCATGGTTATGTTGGTAGTCTTATATACTATCGAATTCTTGTGCAAAATTTGAGATTAAAGCTCCCCTTAGATTCGGCCATGATCTAGTTCTATGGCTTTTTCATGTTCGATGAAAACATGTTGGCTATGGTTGGTCAAATTGTTTGATAAATAGAAAAATGGGTGGGTATTTTAGCTTGTTTTTAATAAGTCTTTTATATAGAAATTGTTTGCTTTGGATGCTAATAAAAATCATGTTAAAATTTTGGGTTTAAGCAAGCTAATATTCGGCTGGGATTAGGATGAATAAATTGTGGTTATTTAACTTGTTGCTTGGTCTTATGTTGAAGAAAATGCATGGGTACATTGAATTAGCACATTCGGCCATAAGAGAGAATGAAATTGAGTTATTGTATTCGGTTATATATGTATACTTATATAAAGTTAATATATGGCCATAAACAAGAAGGTAAGTTTTAAGTTAAAATACATTAAAGAGATTATTACCAATGTGTTAGATAATATTATTGAATATACTTGAACAAGATAGGGGGTGATAGCCGAATATAAATGTTTATGTCTTGGAATTAATATGCTTAAATATTACAAATGTCGGGGGGGAATAATTAGCAAAATATATATATTATTTGATCTTGTTTTTAAATTGAATGGAAGTGTGATTTAATTGGTTTAATTGAACCAAATTAGATCAAAATCAAAAGGAGAAGAATTTGGAGCGAGGAAAAGCTAAACTAAACGAATAGTTGGAGATTTGAATACATCTACTTTTAAGGTAAGTCCTTTAGCTAAAATATGTCAATAAATTAATTATGAATTTAGTGAATGATGAATTGTGGAAATTTAGAGTATAAATTCATGACATAGCCGAATGTGAATGTATAGTATTGAAGTGAATTTATTTGGCTAATGCAAGGTGAATAAGTAAGTTCTTGAGCAATCTTATGTTTTAAGGTTATTTACGAATCTAATGAATGATAGAATTTGTATGAGTTTGGTGTAAAACCATGAGTTGGCGAATGTGATGATGATGGATTAATGGGTGATTTCAAATATATTAAATGTAATGTGAATAAATGCATATGGTTCGATAATTTGTGATGAAATGTGAAAAGCATGAAAAACTATTTTGACATTCGGGCTTTATGCCTAGCAGGCCTCGTGCGGTGACATAATCGGGCTTTATGCCTCTTGAGTGCCTCGTCTTGGTGACATAATCGGGCTTTTACGCCTAGCAGGCCTCGTGCGGTGTTATTTGTCGGGCTTTACGCCTAGCGGGCCTTGTGCCGGTGTTACTTTTCGAGCTTTACGCCTAGCGGGCATGATGCCGGTGATGTATTTTACAAAAGAGAAATCGAATCGTGGATCAAGACAACTTAATGATAATTTAATTGAGTATATGGTTCAGGTAAGCATGTAAGGTATGCTATGCTTTATATCATTTGGGTCGAATTAATATTACGAGAATTGTGATATATATATGTTTGAAGTTAATATTGATGGGTGTACTATGACGGAACTCTAGTTTAAAATGTGCTATTATGGAACAATTGGTTTTCAAGTATAAATGTTAAGAAAGGAGATTTTCGTGCGAGATGCTTCTATGAACTTTAAGAAATGCCATAAGTTGATTGTTTTCATTTCGTAAATAATTAAATGTTTTATTTTCATGGGTTAGGACTTACTAAGCTAGTAAGCTTAATTATGTGGAATGCTCTCCTTTATTTTATAGATTTTGGTCACGTTGCGGGCTCGTGAAGGATCTTCAAGAAGTCGTCCACACTATCGCCTTCCTTTGGTATTTTGAAATTTTGGTTACGAATTAGAAGGCATGTATAGGCTAGATGAAGTTTTAGAAACATACGATGTTTGACTTTGTACATGAATATAGCCACGCGAAGATGGCTATTTCCTTTGGTTGTGTATCGTTTATATGTTAAAATTTTATAACTTGCTCGTTCGTAAATGTATGTTTTAAACTTGATCATGGCCCTAATTACATATTGGATTGTTTTTGGTATATATATATGTATGGTTAAGGCATATAGTTTTAAATAAAAAGGATTCTAGTTGACAGCAGTGATGTGATTTTGAAAAATCACCAAAAATAGGATAAGTTGAGTTAGAAGGTGAATAAGGTATAGAATTAAAGCTTATTGTGTCTATTCTGATATGAAAGAAACAGAGTAGGCAGAGGAGTTGTATGTTAAGAGATTTTTAAATTAAAGTGAGACCTGCTCTGAATGAATTCGTGAGTCACTGTTCTGTTTTGGAAAAATTGTCAAAAATTGTACAAAAACAATTAGGAATCATGGTTTATATGTGTAGAACCCTTAATGAGTCTATTTTTCATTGGTATAAACATGAACAGTATATGAAATTTGTGCAATGAGATAACTGCATTTTTGTAGAGACAGGTCAGAATTGTCAAGCTGTGTAATAAGGGAAACTTTGATGAATAAACTGTACTAATTGGCCATATGAAAAATTCTGGAAAAATTATGGAAAATTCATATATGAGTCTAGTTTCAAGGAAAATTTACGGATCTGAATTTTGAGTTTTGTAACTCGAGTTATGGTCAATTTAGTCAGCATGATGCAGTTTGACAGCTTTAAATTTTTATGTCCTGAACTTCTAGTCAAGTCTTGTAATGCCACATACTCAATTCCGGCGACGGTCTCGGGTAAGGGGTGTTACAGTTTCAATTCAAGGTGATCAAGAGATGAGCAAAGGATATGAATCAAGAGAAAAATAAAAGAGAATGAGAGAGAGAGTTGAGATTCGACCTTGAGGAAAGAATGAGTGAGGGGTATAATGTAACCTAAATGACAAGGGGGTTCAGCTAAGATCAAGGGTAAATGAAACCGAAATGAGGACACCACAAGAAAAGAAAGAATGAGAAAGAAAAAGAGATTCGGTAAGAATCAAGAGGTTTTGGCAATACCAGAAAAGAAAGAAGAAGAAGAAGATACGGTAGCTACCTAATGAGTGAAAATAAAATAAGAAAAGAAGAAGCAAGTAAGAGGCAACAGGTTTCGATTTTGGCTTAAGAAAAAGGAGACAAGAAATGGGATTTTGCTAGGCACCTACGACATATAGGTATTTAGAACCCAAAAAGAATGAAGAAGCTTCAAGGGACTTACCAAAATCGACACCACCTATTTCTCTAGCTAGCCGAAATGCTCACCACGCACCTAGATGCTACTATCTAAAGTTCGGCCACCCCCCAAACCAACTAAACTGTATACACACACTCACACACCTCACTTCCCACATTCGGCCAAACTCTCTTCCTCTCTACCCAATCCCATAATTCTCTCCACCAATCACTCTCCACTCCCTATTTGAAATTGTTGACTGATTCCTCCTCCTTGAATTCTTCTCCTCTTTTCATTCAAATGTGTTGACTCATTCAAAACTCATCCACCAGAGTCCAAGCTGCATCCACTTCTCCTCCACCTTGGCATCAAAAAGAAATCTTCAAAAGGAAACCACGCAACTCGAACCTGCTCCCTGCCAGCTCTCTTGAGGTGTCACCCACCTGCCTCCTAAGTGGCGCCTTTTTGCCACTTTACTAACGCACTTCTTGTGTCAAATACCTGCAAGCAACAACCCTTAAGTCCTATCCGATCCAGCTCTCCCCCCTAAAGTGCCTAAAAAGAAAAATTTGGCCAAGCCTTCGGCTTAACCCTGATCCTTTCTTGGACCCCCAAAACACCCTAAACCAACATATTAAGCATAGCATTCACACAAAACATACCACATGCACCGCCCCTAGTTTAGGATGTTACAGTTCTACCCCCTTAAAAATAATTTCGGCCTCGAAATTACCTGATCAAAAGAGATGAGGATGTTGCTATCGCATCACTTCCTCTGATTCCCACGTAGCTTCCTCAAAACCATGATTACGCCACAACACCTTAACCAACTGAACTGTCTTCTTACGTAATACTTTGACATCACGATCCAAAATCCGAACTGGTTCCTCTTCAAAGGATAGATCAGGCCTTACTTCAATCTCTTCCACTGGCACCACGTGAGATGGATCTGAACGATAACGTCTTAGTAACGATACGTGAAACACATCATGAATTTGACTTAACTCTGCAGGTAACTCCAGTTTATAGGCTACTAGTCCCACACGCTTCAATACACGATAAGGCCTGATAAACCTGGGGCTTAGTTTACCCTTCCGTCCAAACCTAAGTACTTTCTTCCACGGTGACACCTTTAGGAAAACTCGGTCACCAACTACAAATTCTATGTCCTTACATTTCAGATCCACATAAGACTTCTGTCTGTCTGAAGCTTCCTTCAGTCGAGTCCTAATTAGCTTAACCTTATCTTCAATTTTAGAAACCAATTCTGGACCCAACATCTAACGTTCACCCAACTCTGTCCAACAACTAGGAGTGTGACATTTCCGACCATACAACGCTTCATATGGCACCATCTGAATACTCGACTGATAGCTATTGTTATACGCAAACTCCGCCAACGGTAAGAACTCTTCCCAACTATATCTGAAGTCTATGATACAGCCCCTCAACATATCTTTTAGGATTTGAATTACTCTCTCCGACTATCCATCAGACTGTGGATGAAATGCTGTACTAAAATCTAACTTTGTACCCAATGCTTGATGCAACGGCTTCCAAAATCTTGACGTAAATCTAGGGTCCCTGTTTGAGATGATCGATACTGGTACCCCATGCAACCCTTACAGCTTCTGCTATGTATAACTTAGCCAACTTCTGAAGAGAGTAGTCCACACGCGCCGGTATGAAATAAGCAGACTTCGTTAAATGATCAACAACTACCCAAACAGAATCCTTCTTAGTAGGTGTAAGGGGAAGCCCACTAACGAAATCCATCGTGATCCTTTCCCACTTCCACTGCGGAATCTTCACAGACTGCAACAATCCTGAAGGCAACTGAAGTTCTGCTTTCACCTGCTGGCATGTCAAACACCTACTCAAGAATTTAGTTATTTCGCTCTTCAGGCCCGGCCACCAAAACTGTTCTCGCAAATCCTGATACATCTTACTTCCTCTAGGATGCATAGCGCGATCCACATAACTTGATCCGACGTACTAAGTTGAGGAATGATATCTCTTCTTTTACTCAAATTGAATTGGAGACATTATATGATGGATTGGAGAGATTTAAAGATCTTTTGAGAATGTGCCTTCATTATGGGTTACCTTAGTGGTTGCAAGTCCAAAACTTCTACAACGGTTTGAATCCCTCGACTAAGAAATTAATTGATGCAACAAGTAATGGAACACTGAATAATAAAACACTTGAGGCAGCTCAGTAGTTTATTGAGGAAATAGCACTAAACAACTATCAACTACAAGTCATGAGAACGAAACTGATTAAAGCAGTCAATGTTTTTAATATTGATGTAGTTTTTATTTTAGCAAATCATGTTGAAGCTCTTGGTAAGAAAATTGATGATTTGAATTTTTCTAAGTAGGTGAATCTGATAGTGCAATATGATGCGAATGGAGAGGGGATGATCAATTCAGAATGTTTACCTTTCGGTTCTAGCATGGAGCATGAGCAAGTCAATTTTATGGGTAATAATTTTAAACCTCAAAATAACCCCTATAGCAATAACTATAATGCAAGTTGGAGGTACCATCCAAATTTCTCTTGGGGTGGTTAAGAAAATTAAAGGTCACAATCCCCTCCAGGTTTTTAGCAACTTTAAACCTTGAGGAGATGTTGGCTAAATTTATTTTGGTGTTAGAAACTCGATTTCAAAACACTGAGACAACCCTAAAAAATGAACAAGCATCGATTTAAGGGCTCGAAAATCAAATTGGATAGCTTGCCAAACTTATTTTAGAAAGACCACAAGGGAGCTTACCTAGCAACACTGAAACTAACCCAAGGGAGTAAATCCACGCAATCACTATTCAAAACGTGGAAGGGTTAGTCGAGCCTGAAAAGAAGTCGAAGCTAGAAGTTTTTGTGAAAAGTGATGAGGTTGAGGAAGGTAAGAAAGAGCATAAGCCAATAATTAGAGAATATAAACCACAAATCCCTTATCCAACATCATTAAAGAGAGAACAATCAAAAGAACAATACGGTAAATTTCTTGAACTTTTTAAAAAATTGCATATTAACTTACATTTTGTTAAAGCCCTTTCGCAGATGCGAAAATATGTAAAATGTTTAAAGGAGCTATTAACAAATAAAAGGAAGTTAGATGACTTGTTGACTGTGGAGCTCAATACAGTTTGCTCGACCATTCTCTAAAGCAAACTACCCAACAAACTTGAAGATCCAGAGAGTTTTACTATTCCTTGTCTCATTGGTAGTTTAAATGTTGAAAGTGCTTTGGCTGATTTGGGAGCTAGTATAAATGTTATGCCTTATAAGATATTTAAACAACTTGGTCTTAGGGAAGCTAAACCTACTAGGATGAGTATTCAATTAGCCAACAGATCAATTAGGTATCCTAGGGGTATTATTGAAGATGTACTTGTGAAAGTTGATAAATTTATATTCCCTGTTGATTTTGTTGTATTGGACATGGATGGGGGTATTGAGGTGCCTATGATCTTGGGTCAACCCTTTTTAGTCACTACTAGAACTGTTATTGATGTGGGTATTGGTGACCTTGTGCATCGTGTAGGTGATGAAAAAAATTACTCTTCAAGCACGTGATTTTGTGAGTGGCCCTAGTGAGCGAGATGATACTAATTGTTCTGTTAATGTTAGTAATCATGTGGCTCAACATTCTTTGCAGGAAATTCCTCATAAAAATGTGTTGGAGTCATATTTTATTTAATGTGATAGAACTCGAGAGACAAGTGAAGAGCGAATGGTGCAGCTCGACGAACCAGATGAATGGCGAATGAAGGTTGAAGAGAAACCGAGAAAACACAAGGAAGAAACAAAGCAACGCCATGATGTGTATTTAAAGAGAATTAACCAATTTGAAGTTCGGGACAAAGTGCTGTTAGACAAACCAGATCCATGACTTTTTCCTTCAGAGTTTAAGTCAAAAGTGTCCGACCTATGTGTGGTATAAACCATTTTTCTATACGGTACAATTGAGGTAATACATCTTGAATTCAACACATTCAAGGTAAATAGTACTCGTTTCAAACCTTATTTTTGTGGTATTATTGACAACGAAAGAAAGGAGCTTCGGCTCCAAGATCCACCATAACCATTAGCTTGAAAAGGAAATCGAGCTTAGACTCTAAATAAGCACTTCTCCGGAGGCAACCCAAGTGTTTTTGTTTTTATTTATTTATTTTAATTTCATGTTTTTTTTGAAAAAAATGAAGAAAAAATTAAAAAAATTGAAAAAAATAAAAAAATAGGGTTCACATGGCTTGGAGACACAACCGTCTGGGGGCACATGACCTAGACACACGGGTGTGTCTCAAGTCGTGTGGATACTAGAGCTAATTGTTTTCAATTTTAATTTGCCCCACATGGGCATAGAGAGTTACACGGGCTAGAGACATGCCAGTGTGAGACATACAGCTTGTCACTTGGGCGTGTGTGAGACCGTGTACCTCATACAACCTGTCACAAGGGTGTGGGAGAAGCGAAGAGTGATCGCACATGGCTTGGACACACAGGCGTGTCCCAGGCTGTGTTGAAACTAGGCTTCTTTTTTAAAAAATTTTCGTGTGACACATGGGTTAAGAGGTATACACAGGCAACACGAGCCAACACACGACCGTGTCCTTTATTAAATTCTAGTGTTTTGATTTCTTTATTTACAAGTTTTTACTTCCCTCCTTTTACGCGTCGTTCAACCCATCCACCTCCTTCAAACCATTCGCGCTACCGATCACCTATCACCATCACCAGTCCGATCACCATGCACCGTCATTCCCTTTGTTGTAACACCCCCGTTAGCCAAGCCTCACACACTAGCTCTCTTCTCCTTTTCCCTTTCCTGTCTTCTCTCTGTTGACCCAAATCCCTTTCCCCCATCATTGTTCCGACTATTACATGTGCACACCACCATCGTTATCTTCCATCGTTGTCCGTGACTTCAGTTTTTTCCCCATCCCTTTCCCTCACATTTCCTTGCCTTGTTCATCCATTTTTCATCTTGCCTCCACCCCCTCCTCCACTGATCCTCACGCTATTTTAGTTTTTCCCTCATTCCCCTTGTCCCGTGTGTTGCTGACCAATCAACCCACCTTTGCTGGCCACTATCATATGCACCTTCATCACCACCGTCACACCATCCACCATTTGGTTCCCCCTTTCCTGTTTGATGATTTATTTATTATTATTATTTTATTTTCTGATTTTTATTACTAGTTTTATTATTAATATTATTGTTATTATTTAGTATTATTGTTATACCTATTACTATCATTACTGCTATTATTTTATTTATTTAGTTTAGTACTACTATTAGACTTAGATAGTTGTTTGTTTTATTATTTACTTTATGTTATTACTTTATTTAATTACTTTAGTTTTGTCTTTTTTAGGCATAGTTATTAGTTTTAATTATGTGATTTGGATGTTCGTGTTGAGATAGATTGCATGTTGAATTGTGTTATCCACTATGCTGATTTATCTGTTTGTTTGATTATCTATTGGTGACACTACTCTTCCTGGTTATATGATATTTGCTTCTATCTTTTATTTCAAGAACATATGATGAATACTTGCAGTAAATCTAAGGTTGTTGTTCCTACTTCGAAAAAGCAAAAGACATCGGACGCAATCTCATCTTCGAGCCCCACCCCCGTCGCATGCCATCCATGTTTATAATTTCCACCAGGTCCTCACGAGGACCAATATCAGCACCTTAGACAATGACACATGGGTTTAGGTTGTTGCATAGATTGGGAGGCATAGAGGCGATTCATTTAGCTGACTGGGTTCGGGCTCACATCGACATAGCTCTATAGGACTGATTTTTCATCATCATTGAGCCGACTTATTCAGAGCTCACATAGGATTTCTATTCGACATTCTCTCTATAGAAAGTTATGTCGCAGTGGGATAAGGCGCACACTATTTTCTTTAAACTCAGTGATACGACGCGTTATCTAAGTGTCTCGGGTTTCAGAGCTACCCTTGGACTTTATTCCGAGGAGTTCATGAGTACCGAGGGGTTCCCCACATTACACTGCCATATTCATCAGTCACATTCTCTTTATTGGACTGATATTACTACAACTACAACACTATATAACCCAAGTCAGTCGAAGACGATCTCTTTACCTCTGGCAATGCGCTACATCCATGCCATTTTGGCGCACACTTTGACTGGTCAGAGGGAGAGAACTGATGTTATGGGTGCATATGATACTTAATTTATGTGGAGCATAGGGACGCGACGACCCTTAAATATTGCATACTTCATTGCCCTATCTTTTCACTACCAATCTGACCATAGTATGAAGGGTCCTATCTGTTTGGGCCCTTATGTGACTCGCCTAGCGAGGTATTTTGGCCTCATTGATACTTTAGAGCAAACATCCTCCTTTACAGTGGTTGAACAAATGATCCCGCAGGGATTATCAATTATGAGTTATATGAGGATGATAGAGCGACGACCTAGAGTGGGTCTCGTCGATTTAGATTATCTCATTCTGATCCTTAAGACGAGCATGAGGATTTTTCCAATGATGATCCTCCTCACCATAAGGACCCACCTTGTTCTCCACCACTGAGTCACGCTACCGCTGCTCGCACTGTTACACTTGAGGATCTTTTAGAGCGGTTTGACCGTTTCAAGTAGCCTACTTTGAGTGGCTTGATAGCATTGATGCGGCTTTATGTTAGATTCGTCAGCATCTCCATATCTCTCTATCCGATTATGCAACTCATGATCCCAACGCCTCTCATGACGATGATTAGTAATCTTTTTCATTTTATTTGATTTACTTATATTATTTTTGGTTCTAATTTTATTTCTATTTTTAATTGTTTTATTTTGGTTTGTGACACTTTTTTATTTTTATTTGTTTTTATTTTTAACTATGTGGATTTTTATTATTTTGGCGGTTGTTTTTGTTTGAGTTTGTAATCTTTTTCTCTTCTTATTTATTTGTGTCTATCTTCGTATTCGTTTGATCAAAAATATGCACTTCATTTAGACTTGCCACAGTTTTGGGTTATCCTATTCTCGAGATTTCATCCAAATTCAGAGTAGTTCCAATTTTCTCCCTCTCTTTTGATATTGTACTTATTTTGTGCTTATATCTGTTTGTACATTGAGGACAATGTACATTTTAATTGTGGGGAGGTTGTTTGTATATCTGTGATAAAATCCTTGAATTATTTGTTTTATTTAAGTAGTTTTCTCATACCCTCCATTAGAGTGATTATTATTATTTATTTGGAATTTTTATTAATGTTGTTTTGGATTAATTTGTGGATTGTTATGTATTGGTTGATTTATACTTTAACAAACAAGAGAGTCAAGCATGATAAGTTGTTTTTCAAAAATTATATTTTAGGTTGTCTCCCTAAATTAAATTATTATCTTGAAATTTTGAAATTGCAAGTTTGACATCAAAACCATAATTTTTTTGTGAGCTTTTAAACCTATAGAGCATATGTTTTCTTGCTCATTTTATTATTGGTTATGAGTGTGTCAACTTGATTAGTTATTCTAGAACTTGCTTTGATTATGCATGTCGAGACCACATTATTAATTTGGTACACTGATATGATAGAGGCACTTAGGATTTAACCCAAATAACCTATAAAAAGCTCACCTATTGAATTAACCCTTAGTAAACCCCGTTGATCCTAACACATTTTTTTCTCTAACCTATTTTTTATGAACCCATGACCCATATGTATGTTGTAAAACTATCTTTTTTATTGACTCCCTTTTTGTCGAGATTTGATTTGGTTAGTTGTCTAACTATGTTTTTTTTTTTTTTTTTTTGTGAATTGCTGAATTTTATTTTTGTTCTAAAAAAAGAAGAGAAAAAAATACAAAACGAAAATGAAGAAAAAATATTTGAGTAAGCTTGAATAACTAGTTTGTAATTTATCTTGATTCAACAACAGATTGTTTTCTAGTTTGGTAACTTATTAATTTGATCTCGATTATAATCAACTTTTCTGGCCTTTTCCATACCCTTAACCTAAGCCCTATTACAACATTTTAAAGACCTCTTGATTGGTGTGTCCTCTCATTTTCTAGTGGTGGAGATTTGATTTTCAAGCAAGTTTATGGTAATGACATTTCTCATTTGACTGTTAAGTGCATACTTCATGAACCTTAAACACTTTGAGTGCTTGAGTGAATCACTGTGAGGATGTCAATTATTATTGATTTCAAATTGAAGGTAATTATTTCGATAAGGGGAGACACCTATGCTTTTGTACTTTAAAATTTTTAGCTTGGACTGCTTGAATCTTTAGTACCCTTTTGGTTGAATTTCCAATGCATGATTGTTTGCGAATTATCTTGAAACATTACTGATGAAAATGATAAATTGAAAAAGTTAACTTGAATGTGGGTTGAGGATTTTGCTTGAGGATAAGCAAACGCTTAAGTGTAGGGATATTTGGTAAGTGGTAAAAGTAACATGTTTTAATCCCGTTCTTCATGCATTTTAGGATGATTATTCGATGTAAAATGGTGACTTTTATGCTCCTAGTCCTTTAAATTCATGCTTCTATACTTAAGAGGGCATTTGGAAACAAAAACAGTGAAAAACGAGCAAAAATCAAAAAATAGGAGCAAGTTTCAAGAGCCATACGAGCTGGATCCTCTAACATAGGTTGGGCACATGGTCGTATGAGTCACACGGGCTGCCACACGGTCATGTGCCAGACTGTGTGGATTTCATGAACTGCACCGTAAAAAAAACACAAATTTAAGGTTTTTCGGGCATTCTAAGACCTATATATACCAAATATAAGAAGAGGGGAGTAAGTTATCATAGAATATTGAAGAAAACAACTCGGAAAACACCATTGAAGCCGACTGTAAAGCAAATTTTCATCAATATTGAAGATCTCCTTTTTATTTCTTTGAAGTTTATTATGAGTTTCTTTATTTATTGTGGTTACACTGTATTTTAGATGTTTTTATTTGTGATTATGAACTAATTTTTTAAATAGCTAGGGGAGATGAACCCTATGATGAATTCTATCTTTTGATTTCTATCTTACGCAATAAATACTTGGATCTTGTTCTCAATTTTGTGTGCTTAATTCTTGGTTTAATATTTCTGAACTATTAATCCATGTTTGATGTGCTTGAATAAAGGAGGAAAAGTCCCCGTTTAAGAGTAGATCTAGCGTAATAGAGTGAAGTTGCATAAATCCTAGGAATAGGACAACATAAATCCACCAGATTAGAGTCAAATCTAATAGGGGGATCCATAGATCGAGTTAATACGACAATAGGGGTTTTAATTAGAAAGAAATTTCAATTAATCAACTTAGGTTAGTTGCTCTTACTCTCGAAAGAGATATTAGCATAATTTAGAGATTTCTACAGATCAAGATACTCAGTGAAGAAATTGTTTAATTCAGATTGATAATGACAGATGAAATCTAGGTGGATTCTTTCCTGGGTATTGCTTCGCTTCTTGGTTATTAATCGTTTGTTTTCCTGATTTGTTCTTTGTCGTGTTCTTTAGTTAATTAATTTAGTTAATTTTAGTTTTAATTAATCACTCCAATTTTCGGTTAAATAATAGAAAGATAGTAATTACTAGTACTTTGAGTCTTCGTGGAAACAATATCTGTGGTTATCGTAGCTATACTGTAACACCCCTAACCCGTATCCGTCATTGGAATAGGGTTTCAGAGTGTTACCAAAACATTCAAAACATTTATCGATTAACTCAGGCAAGTTACTATTCATTCACCAAGGTCATTCATAATTTCCCTTAAATGGACCCTCGTCCCAATACGAGCATTAGAATCAAGTCGGGACAAAATTGGGAACTCAGGGAATTTTTCGTTTGCAAGGTACAGGGCTCACAAGCTCGTGTGGTCCAAGGGACACGCCCGTGCTACAGGCCGTGTTCAAAACTAGGTAGCTCTCTAATTTGTGCCACACGGCCATGCCACACACCCATGTACTAAGCCGTATGGTTAATTAATTCAATTCAAATTAGGTGCAGGTTTCACTCGGCCAAGACACATGCCCGTGTTCAAGGCCGTGACATCGACACGACTGAGACACATGCCCGTCTCTGACCATGTGCTCAATTCTGAGCATTTTGTTTCTCGAATTTAAGGTGCAAGGGACACACGGCCTAACTACATGCCCGTGTTACCAGACACACGGTCTAGACACACGCTCGTATGGACAAAATAAAGCCATTTCTAGCTTTATTACTCACCCAAAATTTCACCCAAGACCTACACTTGAATCAAAAATATAAACACTAACCATTTCAAGCATTCAAGATGAGCAAACTCTATAATTCAACATGATATATCATCACAAGCATTCATGTTTATAATCTTACTATTTAATAAGCATACTTTTTTCCCCTTCTTAATCAAACAATATATAGTACCTATGTTATCACCAAAACATGAACTTAAATACATATATGCATGTACCAAAACATAATCATCACTAGCCATTCCAATGGCTAGATTACAAGCATCATTTACATTTACATGCCAATATGGCCAACATATCCTATCCATGCTATTACAACTGTAATTGAATTACCATACTATGCTGACATGGCCCGATGGATAGTGTGAGTGATCTCCGCCAGACTTCCAATCCAACGAGCTTTCGATTTACTCTAAAACAGGGGAAAATAAAATGGGGTAAGCATAAAATGCTTAGTAAGTTCGTATAACATGGTACTTAACTTACCATACATCCTATTTGAGGTAACTAAGTAAGGCATATTCAACCACTTTGATTTCAAGCCCTACACACATCCTCATTGGCCTTGTTAGTCATATATTCCATAGTAACATCAAGACATGTAT
This sequence comes from Gossypium bickii, assembly GCA_025503065.1. Classification (NCBI taxonomy): domain Eukaryota; kingdom Viridiplantae; phylum Streptophyta; class Magnoliopsida; order Malvales; family Malvaceae; genus Gossypium; species Gossypium bickii. Next base: position 57,466,293 of record CP106711.1, read on the forward strand.
GGGCTAAACAATAATAAAGTTTCCAAGCACATATGCTTTCCACATCATGTATTCATTCAACATATATGATTCATCTAATTATTTCGAGTATAATTTCATAATAGTTCATTTCAAATTCAAATGATTTCTCATAAGAACTTTACACATATTACTCGGAATATCAATGTCACGATTAGTACACTCTAGGTGTACAAGTCCATAATCAAGAATGAACATTCTCATCAAATAATTTCTGTGTACAATTATCATCTTTTCATATTTTCATACATCACTAGTCATAAATCATCATTTCCTTGTATGTCATGTAATATCCTTTTCAATGTCATATTTCATATCATATATATATATCATTCCATGTCAATTTGTCTTAAATTCATATTTTCCCTTTCCAGAGCTTTCCCATTGAATTTATTCGAACTACTGATTGATACACAGGTAGTACACTCGAGGTGTACGAATCAGAATCTGTCAATTGATGTCCAATGGTACCCATAAGGTACAATTTTCAGATAGTACACTCTGGAGCTACACATGTATACAACAGGATTACCCATTCAGGCTAAATCCAATCCATAACATATGCTCGGGAGGACTTATATCAGGATTACCTCTCTGGCCTAAATCCTATCAGAATTGAGGTTGAAGGATTACTCATCCGAGTTAAATCCTATCTACAATAAATGCAGGATCTTTTTTGTTTCAGAAAATCACATATCCATCAATTTTCCATCTATTCAACTGGGATTTAAATAGTTTTTAAGCATGATCGGGCATTTGATTATTTCATACCTCCGTAATAGTTACGTAATTCAGGTAAAACACATTCCACATTAATGTCAAGCATACGAGTAACATTTTATTCATTTACCATTTTATCGAGCATTTTCAAGTATCAGGCTATATCGAGTAGGTGATCATTTCACATATTTATGACATTAATAAAATTCATAAACACAACATTTAAATCAAGCATAAAAACATATAGAATTTAGTTACATGAACTTACCTCGACAAATTTTTGTGTACATAAATCCACTAATCCGACATTTTCCTCGTTCTAACTCCGAATTTGGTCTATCCAAATCTATACGAGTAAATTTAATGTCAATTTATCACATTTTGCATTTATTTGGACTCAATTTTTATCCTAGGCAAAATTACCATTTGCCCCTAACTTTTCCATAGATTACCATTTTGTCCCTAGGATCGGAAAATGAAATTCATGAAATTCGACCTTCCACCCAAGCCTATCCTAAATATACATACAAATTTTACAGCACATACATTTCACAAATTTCAGTATTTTCCATGGATTTTCACTAATTTTCATTTTAGTCCCTAAATCAAGTTTTCATGTAAAACCACATTGTAAAAGTTGTTTATCTATCACCAATCTTTCATTTTCTACCATCAATTTCAAATTTCTAGCATATACATCATTGACCCAATTTTTATACTTTTATAACTTTTCAAATTGATCTCCCAAACAGATAGTTTAGGCTATCCCAAATCCTAAATATCAAAATTACTAAAAAAGGGACAAGGAAACTTCCCAATTTGGCCATGAAAGTCTCTTCTCTCTCTCCTAGAATTTCCATATTTATTTGGGGAAGAAGAAGACACAAAATAAGATGATATTTTTATCATATTTTTAATTAATAAATATTTTTCTATTTCCAATTTAGTCCCTAGCCTTTTTCTCAATTTCTATGGATAAATCATCCAAAAATATCAACATACTTTTTATTAATGGTCTAATTACCATATAAGGACCTCTAGTTTTGAATTCCATAGCGATTTGGTCCTTATAGCTACTAGAATTCAACTTTCGCATTTTATGCGATTTAGTCCTCGTAATTTAAGTACATAATCGGTAAAATTTTCTTTTCAAAATTTTCACACAACATTTCTGTATACTATGGATCATATAATAAAATAAAAATAAAATTTATTTTCCGGCTCGAATTTGTGGTCTCGAGACAACTGTTCCGATTTCACCTTAATCGGGCTGTTACAACTCTCCCCCTTAAAAAATATTCGTCCTCGAATATTTTACCAGTAAGAAGATTCAGGCATTACTCTCTCTCATAGTCTCCTTTAGTGCCTAGGTAGTTCTTGTAGCTCTCTTTGTATCATGTCACTGTCAGAAACTTTTACTAAAGCTATCTTTTCATTTCTCAGTTTTTCTCTTCTAGTGCCAGAATTTTAATTAATTTCTCACTGTAAGTCGTGTCAGGTTGAATTTCAATCTCTATCAGAGAGATAACAGATAATGGGTCTGATCGATACTTTCGTAACACATATACTCATAAAAACATTATAGACTCTGTAGAACTCTGATAATAATACTAATTAGTACTCAACAAGTCTAATTCTTTTCAATGATCTCATATAACTCAGTAAGCCGCAGCCTTAATTTTGCCTGAACAACCAATCTAAATAACTTTCTTTCATTGTAAATTTTTAGAAATATCTTGTCACTATCAGAAACTCTATTTCTTTTCATTTTAGATCCACATCGGATTCCTGATGATTAAATAGTTCTTTTAAACTGTGTCAGATCATTTTCATCTTTATTCGGTCTCAAAAAATCAAACCTACTCCAAGTATACTTTCTCACTAAACTCCGTCCAAAACACTGGAGTTTTGCATTAATGGCCATATAAAGCCTTGTACGGTAAAATTCTGTACTTGACTGTCAACTATTATAAGTAATTTCAACCCAAGGTAAATATTTTTCTTAGTTCCAATTCAAGTACACAACATTGAAGCATATCTTCCAAAATCTGCATCATATGTTCAAATTGATCATCCATCTGAGGATGAAATGCCGTACTAAAATGTAACCATGTAACCAAGATTTGTTGTAACTTGTTTCAGAATCAACTGTAGATCTCTATCAGAAATAACAGAAACTAGCACCTTATATAGTCTATTAATCTCAAAAGTGGATAATTCAAGCAATCTATCAAGCGAGAAATCCATTCGTGCCAGAAAAAAATGTGCAGGCTTTGTCAAACAATCAACAATTACTCAAATAGTATCTTTCTTTTTCATAGACAGGGATAATCCCAATATAAAATTCGTGGTAACTTTGTCCCATTTCCATTTCGGTATTTTCTCTGGCTATAACCATCTTGAAAGTTTTATCCTTATCTTGCTGGTACATCCATCATTTAAGCAGAATTTCAGAAGTACCACAGTTCATTTCCGAGCTAATAATACATATTTATTAATTCATTATGCATTTTATCAATTCCCAGATAAATAGACATAGTACCACTGTGATCATTCATGTAAAATTTTCAGTACAAGCTCTAATTTCTTCAGTACACGGACTCTGTCTCTGGATAACAAACATTTACCAAATCTATTCTAAAATTCTGAATTAGAAATTTTTTCATACTGTATTCATTTAACTTAGAACTCATTATCACTTTTCTAAGTTTCACTGTTCTGTTGTAGAAACATCTGTTAAGTTCTATACTCAGCTAAAATTATTCTTTCATTCAGAAAATAGCAATCGAGTATCTATTGCTCGTAAAGCAAACAAAGAATTTTTTACTCAATCTATCAGCAACCATATTTACTTTTCCTGAATAATAATCAATTACCCAAATCAGGGTCTTTCAATAATTCTAGCCATACACACCATCTCAAAGTCAAATATTTTAGCAACATCAGATACTTTAACTTTTACAATTGGTGAATATATGACATTTTTCACCAAATAAGAAATGTTGTCAGATTTCAATACAAAAACGATAGCTGTCAATTCTAGATCATATATCGGGTAATTCTTTTCATGTGGTTTTTAACTATCTAAAAGTACAGGCTATTACTTTGCCTTATTGCATCAAAACACATTCTAATTCCATTCAATAATATATCTCTATAATAACAAACTCCTTACCCGATTCAGGCTGAACTCGAATTAATACTTCGATCAACAGAGCTTCCAACTAGTTAAAACTTTACTGATATTTATCGGTTCATTCAAGTCTTATATCTTTTCGGTAATAACTATGTCATCAATGTAGCTATTTCAATTATTAATATTGAAGCTTTGAGTTTTTCCAAAGCCAGAACCATCAAATAGATTCAAAACCATAGTGCTATATTATGACTGACATTTCAGCCGTACAGATAAAGCAACACTTCAATATCAATAGTGTACCTCAATTTATAAGAGGGAGAACCGAATGTGGCCCCAATAATAACCAATGCAGTAATACAGTTTCTATAATCTATGATCTCTATCACCATACCTCATGATCGAGTCAATAATTATATCGGTAATGAATGTAATTACCTCCAATTAAAGAATATCTTTCACAGATAATCCAGGTTTACATACTAAAGAGATTGTTGATATCTAAGAGAAAATTCAGAAGAATAATATAACATATACTCAATAGAAACCACTGTGATAAAAACAATATGACTTGCACATTCGCAATTCAGGGCTCCAATCAATAGAAGTAGAAAATAGTATCAAATGAATCTTATCATCAAATCTTATATCATTCATGAGGAATTAGCAACCCAAGTAAAGCAGAGTAATGTTGCTCATGAATCAACTAGACTTTCGATAATTCCATTTATCATGATTTACTAGTCTTTCAATACAATGAATATTGCATTTGTACATGCACAATTTCATATGCCTTTGAGAATAATAGGACTTATAGAGTACCCAGGAGATGTTGCTGTAATATACCCAATTATCACAATTGTATTAAAATATCTTTGCATTTTTATCACTATTACACTAACCCATAAAATCATCAAAATCTTATATTATTCAGCTCACTGAAAGAGTCAATTTAGAATAATTTTCAGCTAATCCGTTCTGTAATTATCATAACTGGATAAGTCAATTACTCATGAATAACTTCTTCCTTAACAATGACATCACATATTCAGAATAATCTTCAAAAAAATTTGATATCTCTTTAATACCGTCTTTACTTATTAACCCGTTTTCATTTTGACTACATCATTATGCATTCAGCCTTTGAACTCTTTAGTTCCACATTTATGAGCTTATTCCATATGAATCTTGTGAATTTCATTATATAAAACTATACTGGTAAGTGGGTAGAGATCGTAAGCCTCAGAATCTATCTTTCATAAATACATACATATCACTTAACATTTATCAATAACAACGTTTACTATGAAACATTTATCCCTACCTTTATTAGTCTCCTTTATTACATGTAACATTTTTACTCAAGTACGTGAGTATTACTTCCAGCAGTATCAGAATTAACTCAGCTGGAAAGCATCTTTGTTCTATTTGTAAGACAATTTTCATCAGAGTCAGGAGATATCACACTATCACAGGTTATATAATGACATGTATTTCTAGACTCCACATATGCTACGTTCAGTCCGAGAATCGACTAAACCATAGCTCTAATACCACTAAATGTAACACCCCTAACCTGTATCTGTCGCCAGAATAGGGTTTCGAAGTGTTACCGAAACATTCAGAACATTTATCGATTAACTCAGGCAAGTTACTATTCATTCACCAAGGTCATTCATAATGTCCCTTAAATGGACCCTCGAGGCCCAATGCGAGCACTAGAATCAAGTCGGGACTAAATCGGGAACATAGGGAATTTTTCTTGAAATTCAAAAATTTTCCAAAGTACAGGGCTCACACGCCCACATGCCCGTGCTGCAGGTCGTGTTCAAAACTAGGTAGCTCTTTGACTTGTGCCACATGGCCATGCCACACGCTCGTGTGCTAAGCCGTGTGGTTAATTAATTCAATTCGAATTAGGTGCAGGTTTCACACGGCCAAGACACACACCCATGTTCAAGGCCATGTCACCCACACGACTAAGCCACACGCCCGTGTCTCTACCCATGTGCTCAATTCTGAGCATTCTGTTTCTCGAGTTTACGGTGCAAGGGACACTCGGCCTAACTACATGCCCATGTTACCAGGCCGTGTGTCACACACAGTCTAGACACAAGCTCGTGTGGACAAAATAAAGCCATTTCCAGCTTTATTTCTCACTCAAAATTTCACCTAAGACTTACACTTGAATCACACATACAACTACAAACCATTTCAAGCATTCAAGATGAGCAAACTCTATCATTCAACATGATATATCATCATAAGCATTCATGTTTATAATCTTACTCTTTAATAAGCATACTTGTTTCCCCTTTCTTAATCAAACAATATATAGTACCTATGTTATCACCATAACATGAACTTAAATACATATATGTATGTACCAAAACATAATCATCACTAGCCATTCCAATGGTTAGATTACAAGAATCATTTACATTTACATGCCAATATGGACAACATATCCTATACATGCCATTACAACTGTAATTGAATTACCATACTATACCGACATGGCCCGATGGATAATATGAGTGATCTCCGTCAGGTTTCCAATCCAATGAGCTTCCGATTTACTCTAAAACAGTGGAAAATAAAATGGGGTAAGCATAAAATGCTTAGTAAGTTCATATAACATGGTACTTAACTTACCATACATCATATTTGAGGTAACTAAGTAAGGCATATTCAACCACTTTGATCTCAAGCCCTACACACATCCTCATTAGCCTTGTTAGTCATATATTCCATAGTAACATCAAGACATGTATGGGCTCAACAATAATCAAGTTTCCAAGCACATATGCTTTCCACATCAGGTATTCATTCAACATATATGAGTCATCTCATTATTTCAAGTATAATTTCATAATAGTTCATTACAAATTTAGATGATTTCGCATAAGAACTTTACACATATTACTCAGAATATCAATGTCACGATTAGTACACTCTAGGTGTACAAGTCCATAATCAAGAATGAACGTTCTCATCAAATAATTTCCATGTACAATTATCATATTTTCATGTTTTCATACATCACTAGTCATAAATCATCATTTCCTTATATGTCATGTAATATCCTTTTTCATGTCATATTTCATATCATATATATATCATTCCATGTCAATTTGTCTTAAATTCATATTTTCCCTTTCCAAAGCTTTACCCATTGAATTTATTTGAAATACCGATGGATATATAGTACAATCGAGGTGTACGAATCAGAATATGCCAATTCGTGTCCAATGGTACCGATAAGGTACAATTTTTAGAGAGTACACTCTCGAGCTACACATGTATACAACAGGATTACCAGTCCAAGCTAAATCCTTTTCATGTCATATGCTCTAAAGAGCTTGATCTGGATTACCCGTCTAGGCTAAATCCAATCCATAACATATGCTTGAGAGGACTTATATCAAGATTACCCGTCTGGGCTAAATCTAATCATAATTGAGGTCGAAGGATTACTCATTCGAGCTAAATCCTATCTGCAACAAATGTAGGACCTCTTTTGTTTCGGGAAATCACATATCCATCGATTTTCCATCTATTCAATCGGGATTTAAACACTTTTCAAGCATGACCGGGCATTTTATTATTTCATACCTCCGTAACATTTATGTAATTCAAGTAAAACACATTCCATATTCATGTCAAGAATACAAGTAACATTTTATTCTTTTACCATTTTATCGGGCATTTTCATTTATTGGGCTATATCGAGTAGGTGATCATTTCACATATTTATGACATTGATAAAATTCACAAACACAACATTTAAATTAAGCATAAAAACATATACAATTTAGTTACACGAACTTACTTCGACAAATGTTTGTGTACATAAATCCACTAATCCGACATTTTCCTCGTTCTAACTCCGAATTTGGTCTATCCGAATCCATAAAAGTAAATTTAATGTCAACTTATCACATTTTACACTTATTTGTCCATAAGAGTAAATTTAATGTCAACTTATCACATTTTACACTTATTTAGACTCAATTTTTATCCTAGGAAAAATTACCATTTTGCCCCTAACTTTTCCATAAATTACCATTTTGTCCCTAGGCTCGGAAATGAAATTCATGAAATCCGACCCTCTACCCAAGCCTAGAAAAAATATACATACAACTTTTACAGTACATATATTTCACAAATTTCAGCATTTTCCATGGATTTTCACCAATTTTCATTTTAGTCCCTAAATAAAGTTTTCATTAAAAATCACTTTGTAAAAGTTGTTTATCTATCATCAATCTTTTATTTTCTACCATCAATTTCAAATTTCCAGCATATACATCCTTGACCCAATTTTTATACTTTTATAACTTTTCAAATTGATCCCCCAAATAGATAGTTTAGGCTATCTCGGCTCCAAAAATATCAAAATTACTAAAAACGGGACAAAGAAACTTACCCGATTTGGCCTTGAAACTTACCCGATTTGGCCTTGAAAGAAACTTTCGCATTTTATGCAATTTAGTCCTTCTCGTAATTTAAGCACATAATCTGTAAAATTTTCATTTCAAAATTTCACACAACATTTCTAGTATACTATGGATCATATAATAAAATAAAAATAAATTTTATTTTTCGGCTAGGATTTGTGGTCTTGAGACAACTGTTCCAATTTCACCGAAATTGGGCTGTTACATATATTATTAATTGACAGGTGCACATGCCTTTGTCAAATTTTTAGTTGTATTCGTGGACATCATTTGCCTTTTCTAAAGTTAAAAGGCAAAATCATTATATTGTTTATGTAGTTAAATAATACTGTACTTCGTCTACTAGTTAAATAATCGGTTCATGTAAACACAACACTGAGTATAAATAATAGGATTCGTTAACTTGACCTGACTTGACTCGAAATTTTTTTACTCGATTCGAAAAAAATTCAAATTGAATTTGGTTGCTAAAATAGGATTCGCCAACTCGACTAACTCGAAATTTTTTTACTCAGTTCGACTCATTTCAATCGAATACTCACCCTTAACTGATATCCAACATTTTTTTTTTAAATTTGATACAATATTTGAAATCATTCTTCTTATTTTTCAAGTTGCAAAATCCTTTGTGAAAATAAATCACTTTAGGTATTTTAATTCTAAATAAGGAATTTTAAAAAAAATTCAACAATAACAACCTTTTCTTTTATTTTCAATCTATTGTGAAAATATATATATCTTTCATGACAATATGATGTTAGAATCAATTTTTACCACTATTTTTTTTTTAATTTGTTTGGATACCTGAAAGTATAATTATCATTGTAGCAATTACATTCTCTTCTAATTATATAAAATTATAATACCACATAATAATTAGATGAAAGTATAATTACTACATATTAGGATAGTAATTACACCTTTTATAATTACTAAGAATTGTAATTCTCTAAATGTGTTTAATTGATCGAGTATAATTACATTGTAATTTCATATGTCGTGTTTGATAGTATAAATATTAACTACATAGTTACATATAATTTAAATTTTAAAATATACTAATCACTATAAAAAGTAATCAATAGTACTTGAGAAAAAAATCTAAGCAAGTGACAAAAATTGAAATCAAATAATTTGTACATAATATGCTAGCCCAAAAAGTAGCCAACAATACGGTTACTAATAAAAATAACAAGAAAAATAAACATCAAATGTAATTTTATCTAATTGCTCTAGCATTATATATTTGTTGGGTTATTCTATCTCTACCATTTAACAAATACTTTTTATCATCATATGTTAGTCCTTAACCAAGTTCATTATCTGCATTTAATTCTACATAATTAAGATTATCAAGATCTTTTTCTTCTATGTACTCTTCAAGGAATACATCATCTTAATTCCACCTACAAATGAAGTTATGAAATATGCAACATTCTAGCACAACCAGATGTTTTCTTTTTGTACTATACAAAGGTGGTGTTATTAATTTGAGAAAAAAAAAATTTAGAACAACAAATGTCCTATCAACCACATTTTAAAGCTTTGGATGCCTCAAACTAAAAATTTCGCAAACCGCTTCTCGTACTTGTGTCTAGCTTCATTCTCTATAATGATATTGTGCTTTTTTTTTTTTTACAATATTTCGATTTCTATTATTCCACACAAATTAGGTCAAAATAATATACAGTTTATATAATAGCTTTTATAAAAATGGTTTCCTAAAGTGTTCAGTAATTTTACGATGCTAAGATAAATTTCCATGTAAGAAGAATATAGAATTTATAATATAGCATAAATCTATTTTGCTTTTAGGTTAAAATTTGTGTGAAATATTTGGATTTGATGTGTCCTATAGCAAAATATTTTTTATCCAATAATAAATATATAATTATATATTTAAAAATAAAATATATGTGCTAAAATTAAAATGTATATGTGAACTAATATTTGAATAAAATATAATTTGATAGTAACCAAAATAAAATTAAAAATTAATTAGTTTTTATGATTTTTGTAGTAGAAAAATGTATATATTAAAAAAAAGGATAATTTTATCTCATAGTTATTTTTTTAATTTAGCAACTAGATAGAAAAGTTCCTTTCTCACATATATTAAAAGAGGTTTGGTTATGTAAAAGTACATCTAATAATAGGATTACAAAATTGTAAAATTATTTTGTATATTAACGAGTATATTATCTTACTATATTTGATTCATTTAGTTTAAATATAAGAATTTGTTGCATGGTTGATGAAATGAAAGATTATCTAAAAGTATATTTTATTAAATTATCGGTTTGATAAATAATTTTTTGTTATTTTAGTGTGCATAAAAAATTTAAATAATTTTAGAAAATATTAACATAAAAAAGGATCTTGCATACGTATTACATTATCAGGTATAAATTGCATCTGAATTAAATAAATTTAGTATTTTTTAATAGAAATTAAAAGGATCAAAGGAAAATCATATGAATAATATAAACTCAAGATATAAGAACTACGTATGTGATACATTATTTTGAGATTGTCAAAAATAAAAATAATTCAAGAAAATTTAACCTTAGAAAAATAAATATATCTGTTAAAAATGAACCCAAGTACCTAAGGATAATACTAGGTGACTTAATGAAATCAAATAATTAGCACTGATGATTTAGTATTAAGAAATCAAATGCAGCCACTTATTGTAATTACATTACATAGTTGTTTTAAATTTTATCTTAATTATTAAAAAATCTAATATTTATCTACTAGAAGATAAGAAAAACACAAGTCTCTCTTTTCTTTTCTTTTTTAATAAAGCAATGATATTTTCTTTAATGTGAAGGGTAAAATTGATCGTAAGTATAAAAAGGAAGGATTAAATTCTCGTAAAATGAAGATTATGTTAGGATTTGTGATATAAGCGTAATAAACTTTATTATTGTGTACTTATAAATTTTCAAACTAATTAAATAAATAAAAGTTATCATATTTTTATTTAATATTCTTTTTAAGATTGTCTTAAATGTTTTTTACATGTAAAGTAAAAAGAATAAGTAAATATAGTATAAAAAAATATTAGGGAAAACTCTCCAAAAATTTAGGGAAAGTTTATTTGAGTAATTTTTTTTGTGCTCAAATAAAGTTGGTTTATTTTGGAATTTAAATATGAGAAGTAATTATAATTGCAATCTTTAGTGATTATAATTCAAATTTAAAAGTTGATTTCTGATTTGTGGAATATAAGGGGTTGGTGCAAAGACTCTCTCAAGCGACTATGGATTTTTGTTTTGTTTTCGGTTTTTTGAGTTAAATCTCGATTTGAGAGTTCTAAAATAATAGAGAAGATCAATTAGTTGAATACTTGAAGACACTGGACTTCAAATCAGGTTGACCGAAAAGTCTAGCACCTTCAGAGAGCTTTGTTGCGACAAGGATTATCTCCCTAAGCCTCGATGCACAAGTAATTTTTTTTATCAAATTTATTACTTTAGATACCATGTCAACTTTTCATTTTAAAATATTTTAAATTTTCGTTGTGCCAACTCTAACATATTTTATAAATAATTTTCCATTATATTTCGCTCAAAATCTAATATTACTTTAAGAAGATGTGATATTGAGATTACCCATTATTTTTTTGAAATCTAAACACTATTAAAAATATATAATTATTGAATTAAGGTAATCATTAATAAATCCAAACATGAGAATATTAAAATGGAATCTCATATATCTTAAATCAAAAGCACCTAAAGAAAATCACATTTAAATTTTCAAGAGAAAGAAATTCTCAAACAAAGTTACATTCCCATCAAAACAATTTTTGCATACCAAACATGAAATGTGATTCCCAATAATTAAATACCTACTACTCTATTAGTATTAAAAAAGAAACACACACACAGTCTAGATACTTTTACTTCTAAACTAGGAATATAGAAATTTTCTTTTAACAACCGATGTTATAGACTAGGTGAAAAAAATTAGATGTGTGAGATTACTTTATAGTGGGATCTCATCATGACCTACCGAGATGGAAGAAAATAGTAATCCATTAGCGAAGCCAGCTTGCGACATCATTTATTCTTTACTAAATCTTTATTAATGTTTGAATCAAGCTATACAATCATCATTACAATAAAGATTATGAAACATTTGCATTATAGAAAAGCATGTCTTTAACAAATATTGGGACATTTCGAAGTAATGCTGCACATACTACAAAAGAGAGGGATGTTTAGGTTATCCATGAATCTCTCAAGTTTGTGGTTGGGACGTTTCATGACTAGACATGGTGGTGGTGATTTTGAAAGGGTCAATTATTATTTTACTTTATTTTAGCTTATATTAGGTAAATAATACAATTTTAACAACATAAAAAATTTAAAATGAACAGAAAAAAATGAGACAAAAACTTTAAGAAATATAAATTTTCATCTGAAAAAGATTTTTTTTTTAAATGAAAACTTTATGACAAGATCAACATGGAATAGAAACCTAAGGTGAAATTAACAGTAAAAAATCATCTGAGGATAAAGTAGACAGCTAGAAAGAGGAGAAATAAACATTTGGTATTTAGTAGCAAATTAAAAATCTTGTTGAAAGCCAAAAAGTAAATTTAGTTTTGATTAAGTTTACATGATTATAATTTAAAACTAATAATAAAAAATCGCAATAACTGATGGTTACAAAAATTTTAAAAAAATTATAATATTATTTGAACTTGTTTTACATTATAAATAAATGTACTATATTATATTATAATAAATAAAAGTTTTAGAAGAAATAAACTTAACAATTTTAATATAAAGAAATTATAGTAAAAATTTTGAAAATCTTTGGGCCAAGGCCTCTTAAGCTCACATGAAGAGTCCCCTCTCGATTAATAGATGAAATTAAATGCTTTCGTATGAGAGGAATTACAGATGTCAATGGTGAGTTTGGGCCTGTATCATTACCTTACCACCAAACAATTCAGGTTCGTAACAATCTCCATACCACAATCTGGGCAACCTTGAAACCGCACAAAGAACATCACACTCCTTGAAACACTAATTATGAAATACGTGAATGCATAACAATATTCCATTTTGGTTTACATATCAAACTTCGCCATCTGCATTAAACACAATGCAACAAAATTCATCCTTCAGTGAATACAACCATCCTTTTTCATTTCATGCTTCTCGGGTTCACAAAGTTCGGAGGGTTATTTTAGAATGACATTGAATTTAGAACTTTCATGTCATCTTTCTGTCACAAAGTTATAGGAAATTAATAGAATTGAATCAATAAAAACAAATATGGTTTATTAGGTGGTCATTTTGTAACTTTTTATAATTTAATGACAAATAGTTAAATGTACTTTAATAAAAAAATAATTATAGTTTTAACTTTCTTTTCGAAGAAACGAAATAATTTAGTGCATGACAATCTCAAAAAAAAAAAAAAAAAGTTTAAACAACATACATTCAATAACAATAGAATAGAATCTCGAATGTGATAGCATGTTAAGAATTCACTTTTTATAATTCGCTCTAGTATTAACTTCGATAAGTGGCTCCCTATACGTTTGTCGCGATCAGGCCCGATGCTTTCACACTTGTTCTTTGCAGATGACCTGGTCATTTTTTGCCAAGTTGATATTCAACAGGCTAGTTTGCTTAACCAAATACTGTATAATTTTTGTGCTTTTTCTAGGCATTGGATTAATGCACATAAAACCAATGTTTTTTTCTCTAAGGGGGTGGATGTAGAGTATGAGGGAAGACTATGTAATGTCCTTGGATTCGTAAAGTTCAAAACCTAGGTACATATTTAGGAATTCCTCTTTTTCATGAAAGGATCTCTAATAGTTTCTTGAGGTTTGTTGTGGACAAGGTTCGAAACAAGTTACAAATATGGGATTCGAGGCAGCTGTTTTCAGTTAGTAAAGTTACTCTACCCCAATCAATTCTATTATCAATCCCTAGTTTTTTCATTCAGTGCTTAATAATCACGCAAAAGATTTGTGAGGAGATCAAACACTTGGTGCAGAAGTTTATTTGGGGATCGTTCAGGGGGAATAAGAAGATATATTTAGTTAGTTGGCAGGCGGTTTATCAATCAAAGGCCTGTGGTGGTCTCAGGTTTCATTAATTGAGGGGCCAAAATACTTCTGTTCTACTGAAATTTGGATTCAATATTGTGGCTAACACTAGCTCTTTGTGGGTTCACATCCTCAGATCAAAGAATGGGATTAAGAAAGGTATCCCCAAATCCATCTCTTGTGGTAAGTGTTCATTCCTTTGGAGATCTCTCTCTAAGATTTAGCCTTTGCTTCGGGATAACATCTTCTAGTCAATAGAGAATGGAAATAGTATTCGATGTTGGAAATAACTGAAAATTGGACCTTCGTTCACATGCCAACCTTGATATAGATTGTCTCCTTAGAGATTTGTTACAGAAAAAGGTTCGTGGAATATGAATCTTTTCTAAGTTTCGCTGCCAGGTGATATTATTAGGCACATTATAACAACCCACATTTAGCGAGTCTAAGGTTTTGGCGTATAGTAGTAAAATAGTCTGTCTGGCAAAGTGTAATCCGTCCAATGACTTATTATGGCAATACGTGTGGGCGTATTGTGACCGCCACATCAGTAAGTAAAGATTTTATACCTAGATACTTTGCTATGTTAAGTAGGTGATTGTGTTATTTGATAAAGAGTAAGTATGGATTGAGGTACCGCTATGTAACACCCCGGTTCTGGTGGGTACAAGGTTTGGCATGTAGTCCTAAGGCAATATGACTGGCGGAGTAAGCTTTGCCCAAGTGTCTCTTTCGGCCAAAAAAGTGGGCGTATACAATTATGTGGTTAACTTAATGAAGGTTCATTGTCAGGGGGCTATATTAGTTGGAATAAGACCAATGATTTAGTAAAATGGTATCGAGAGTTTCAGTTAACAAAAGGGATATGGTGTGTCCAATTAACTGTGGTATTTTGCAAGTTACGTTGCAAGATAGGCTAGTTAAGAACCAACTAAATGTGAACCGTAATAGTTAAAAGATAATGGAATACTCAATTAGGCTTCTCGAAAGTTGTAGAATTTTGATAAGATAATTCAGTAATGATGTGACATTTGTCAAGTTCCAATAAGGACTTAGATTATAATAATAGATATTCAAGTTTGGGAAAAGAAAGTTCTCTTCCTCTTCCTTTTAAGATAAATTTATCTGAGGCTTGAGGAACCGAAGGCATTTTTCTAAGATGAAGTTGAGATCTCAAATTTTATTAGTGATTGCTCCATGCCAAGGTAAGTTTTATGACTCTACATGTGGTGCTATGAAAGAGTAGGTATGTAAGAGTGCATAAACGTAAGAAGAAGAATTAAGGCTTAGTATAAGGGTTATCTAGGTTTGTGATGATGATAAAGGTTATGAATGAGTTTTAATGATGTTCTTTTGATTTATAAGAAGTGGGTTAATATAGTTCCTTGTTGAATCAGGAGTTCAAGCTGCTGTTCATGGTTGTCAAATGAGTCCCTAAACTAACTCCTGTATGTATACCGTGTATATGAGATGTTTCTATGGAAATTAAATGAACTATGAAATCGACATCAGAAAAGTATAATATGAAAGTTATACTATTGTATGAATGTTTGTTGGGTCTTGCATGTGTAGTCCATATGGAATTTGACAAGTTAAGCATGTGATAAGTATTCTGATGATGAAGTATGATTGTATGAGCACAAATAGAATGTATGTGATGAGATGTGAGTTAGTCGGGTGTTGTTAATGGATCAAAGTGTGAAGTTTTAAATGTTGTCAATACATGAAGAGTCGGTCAAGTGTGTTTGTGTTTTCTCACCGCGATGGAGTCTAAAGGGGTCTGTTGGTACTTTAAACACAATCTTTGAAAGGAACTAAAAGACAGTGATTACTCAATGAGGTTCTCTGCGTGTCTTAGGATGAAGATAGGAAAACCTCACATAACGTGAGTTTAGGCAAATTCATATTGTAAGCATGTTAGGAAAGGAATGACTATATGGCACAATATGAAAGGAACAACTTTGTGATGAATCATGAAGGGATAGCATCTGCAACGAACCCTGCAATATAGCCTTTGTGGCGTAATATGAAAAAAAAAAAAAAAACCTTGTGGCGGAACATGAAAGGAATGCCTTTGTGGCAAACTCCATAATGAACGCCTTCGTGGCACACTCTTTATAACCACCCTTGTGGCAAACAATGAATCAATAGTCTATGTGACAAATTCTGACGTGATAACCTTTATAGCGAAAACCTAAAAGAACGATGTACATGGAAAAATCTAAAAGTAGTGTATTTGTTGCATATCCTAGTAAAGCTTGAAATGGAGAAACCTATAGGAATGATTTTGGGCGTTTTCTGTATCAAATTGCTTTGGTGTGTTCAGCATAGCTTGTAAGTGTGATTAGAAAGATCAACAAGGCACAATGTCCCTATAGGCTACGATAAAGTGTTATACAAGACCATGATTCGACTGTGAATAATGAAATGATGAGGTATAGAAGAAGTGATGGGTAAACGTAAAAGAAGCGTATTCTGAATAAGGATTTTTCTAACTGTATATTAGAAGGAATGTACCTACTATGTATAGGTTATCAAACATGGGTTGTGGAACAACCACTTAAAGTCACATATACAAGGTTAAGGGTGATTCGATCGGAAGGACCTCTGTAAAGGAAATGGGTAAAGACTCATGAAAGATCAGATTGAAAAAGGCAAATGGCATACCGAAGATGTTGATAGGTAAGAAATGAGTTTTGAGCAAGACATGATATCTGACATGTAAATAAGAATAGAAATTGCAGGAGTATTCGTCAGTAATTAAGTTGAAGGCTCAAAACGATATGATCATCTAAATAAGTTACCAGTTGATATGTACAAAAATGACACAGATAAATGATGCTTTCCTCACTAAGTTCTTATGAACTTATATAGGTGTGTGTTTTGTTACAGGCAAATGGATATTAATCTATGCCAGGAGGAATGATGCCAGGGCTACGCCTAAAGAGTGGCGTATTAGGCTATTATGCATACAGAACAAGTTTGATGGCATGTTCAAAGACTAAATCACTCCTTAGAATTTTACTTGGGGTATATGTACTAAATTAGAGTTTCAATTTGGGTATCACTGTAGTTTAATTACCTCGTGTTGTATATGTATTTACTTATTATATTTACTTATATATTTTAGTTTGAAATTTATAATTAAGTTGTAATTATCTGTAAACTGTATACTTAGATTCAGTTTGTGCCTGTATGCGTGTGGTAATACCAAATATCCAAATTCAATTAATCAAATCGGGTTGAGGGTGTTACAAGTTTGGTATCAAAGCTCGATTTAGTCAGTCCTTGGATTATGAAGATGAAGAACCCCTGTATGTATAATACGTCAAACCTGGTAGAGTTCCTCAGGTATGTTGACAATTATCTGATCATGAGATTGATGTATTAAAAATGGCTTAATGAAGAGAAATAACAATGAAACAAAAAGATAAAAGAGAGATAAAGGATTAATTCATTAATATGAACGAAAAGGGTGTTACATGAGATGGAGGACAATACAAGGAATGACAAAATAAAGAGAAATTTAGTCCTCTCTCTTGACATGATGCTCAATGGATGCAGCGAGAACCTTCTCTACTAAGGAAAGCTCTTCTATTTACTCCACCTCCCTTAGAGTTTGCTTTGAGTCATTGAGCTTCTCGAGACTCCTTTCACCCTCTATTTCGAGTGAGTTATGGATGAAGAAACCAACAATTTGTTTCCATTTTTATTGGAAGTCTTCGCGGCTTTACCCTTGTGATTGTAAACATTGAAACCTAATGAATGGGTAGAGATGTCCTTTAGGAAGACAAAGTCTACTTGACTCAAGCCCATGGGACCAATGGCCATTTGGGCATGGAGAACCAAGTCAGCTTTTAACTTTGGCAGTGCCTTATTCAAGTTCTTGGTTGTGTCCTCTTGCTATTTTCTTAGAAGGATTCATCATTGGATTGGCAAAGGCTACCCAATTTGGCCTCGTAGTGTAGCTTCTACGCTTGGAGTACTCTCCCTTCTCTAATGACTCAACCTTACTCTCCAATGGTTTGAACTTATTTTCTGAGTCCTTATCTTTGAGCTTCCAATCCATGATGCATGAGTCGAGACGTTCAACTATGCTTTTAACGACCTACTCATTGCAATATAACTCCTCTATTATCTCACTTTTTGATTTACTCGACTCCTCTAAGCTGGTAACCTTGGCTTAGTAATTGTTGAACTCTTGAAGAGTTCCACTCAATAACCCATCTTCCAAAGATAGAGTTTAGGCAAATTTGGCTATTAGCAAGATAGGAGATGAGACTGACTTGGGCTCAATGTAAAATCATAAGGCCTCTTTCATTTGCTAAGGGATCATGTTTTATTGGCTCTGGAAAATGGAACTTATGGAAATAGTTGATGACCCTAAAGCATAAAGGTTACGCCAAGGGAAGAATTCATCACTCTCAAGAGATGAAGAAGGTTTTGGTTTAGGGTTTATAGGGATTGCAGGTGGATCCAATGGTAAAGTCTAAGTTAAGGTGTCAGCATGTGAGTTTGTAGGATGGGCGGACTCCACTGGGGCTGATGGCACAATAGACAATGATAAAACAATAGGAGAAGGAACTTTTGGGTTTGGAAGTCCCTTCTTAATTCTATGCCACTTTAGCTGAGAGGGTTCACTCTCCTTAACAGCTGAAGCATATTCACTTACTTTGGGCCTCTTTTGGTACTTCTTTGTAACTAGATTTTTAAAAGGAGCAGCTGAAGCACTCTCCTTAACACGAGATTTCTCCAAGATAGCTCTGATATCCATATTCAGTGCTGGGTTGATTGAAGTGTGAGAATTTAAATTAAGTCCTGCACCATCATGGTGAGTGTTAGCTTTGCTTGAAAAAAAAGAAGTAGGAGGGTGAATACCAGGAATAATAAGCCAATTACGGGAATGAATCCCACAAAATTATAAAAATACAATAGATGTTATCCTGCACGCCCGGTTAAGATCTGTGTTAGAACTCTGTTGCCATCGTAAGGCCAAGCTATTGAAGTTGAAGGCACATTGTAGTTGTCTAGCCAACTGATTCAGTCAGTACTTCTACGGCCATTGGGACACTGATTTAGCAAACAATATTGGAAGACATTGCTAACTGTAATTGATTCCATAAACTCTAGATTGCGCCCATTAATCAAACATTTGAATTGCTTATCTATAACCTTAGAATCAACGAGTAGACTTTATGAGCAAATGGATTCTTTGGGAAATGACCAACAGGTGGGAAAACCAAACCCATTTTCTAGTTTACAAATGACCCTTATGAATTTTTCCCTCCTCTAGTGAAGATTAGAAATGTTATTTTGGATTATTGGTTCACAGCATTTTCGAACACTAAAGTGGGCATATCCAATATTTGCCCCATTATCTTGTAATATTTAGTTGATAAAATAGTTGGAAAACTCCTAAGAAGGTTGGTTCATTTCTCTAGCAACAGTCGATGAAATAAGCTAATAGAGTCCTCCAAGATAATGTTGACAATTGTCCCAATGCAATAGGATACTCAGTCAAAATTGAGCAAAAAAAGAGGTGTAAAGGTAAGTGGAATCCAGCTTCTAATAGAAGAAAGGGAAGGATAAAACCTTGAGTGTTGCCACTTAGACGACACCTTGGTGGTATTCCAATATTGTAAGAAAAGTTTGGACGACAGAAGCCTCATGCTACTAAGAATCGGTTTGCTTCTTCTTTGGTGGTCCTACACCAATAAATGGGAGTGGAAACTCGTGGAAGATTGTTTTCAAGTTCAAGGGGTTCGAAAATGGTGATATTTTTAGTGGTTCAAACTTGGATACTTTGGGTATGATCTTTATCTCAAACATTCATTCTCGACATTCTTGTATGAAAATAAGATTAACTCTAAGAAAATTTGGAATCGTAGAAGATGAAGGTTGTAACATCTCGCCTGATGAAGCCCTAATGTTGGAATATTATTTATAGAAGTAAGGCATATGGAGTAAGCTCTAATTAGGTGATCTGTTATAATTCAGTGTAGTAGATTAAACTAATTTTCACAATTTAGGAGTTTGAAAACAAGTATTATCGTTAGGCTCTAATTATGTTTTAGTAAGATTATTTAAAGTCAATAAAATGTGCAAGTTGAGTCTTTTATTGACCTTAGGGGTCGAATGAGGCCTAAGGGTAAGCTAATGATCTTTGTAAGTTTGCAGGAGACCATTAGAAGGCGTGCTAAATTGATACTGGTGACTATGTCGCAACACAGAAGGTTCAATGTTACAACATAGGGAGCAGAATGGAGAAATCCTAAAACTGCCTTCGACGTCGCGACACAAACTAAGGGATGTCGCGACATACCCCTAAAGATATCTTGAAGAGGAGTATACTAACTTCTATGTCATGACACAGGTTCTGATATGTCGCGACATCGACTCTGGATGGGAATTAATACGAGCCATGAGGTGTTTTGGTCCTCCGGGCTAAGGACAACGATCAGCTGAAATCTATAAATATGCTCATTTGTCACACATTATGGACACCAATAACTAATCTTAGAATTTCTCTTTTAATTTTAGTTTAGTTTTTCCCAATTCTTAGGTTTTAGATTTCTTTTTAGATTGTTCTTTACTTTATTTTGGGAGATCTGATTTGTGGATTCACTTTTATTCATAATACAAATAAGGCTTTTTCTTAAAATCTATACTTTCTATTCCTTTATCATGTTCACGCTTTATATTGATTCTATATTGTTTACAGAAGCCACGAGGAACTAATCCCTCTATGGGGGATTAACGAGTGGTGGTATGATTTATTAACTATTTTGTAGGGTTACTCAATGGTTCAACTATTTGGGAAAAGAAGAACAGAAACCCTAGGAAGTCATCAAGGTAGGAATTAACCTAAAATTGGTGTGGGAAATCTGTGAACACCTTCACCCCAAGTTGGTCTGGACTGTGAGGTCGGAAGATAAGTAGTCCTTGCTAACTCATTATTCTAGTGGGCGTATTGGAAGATCCTACTAGGGTATCAACTAGTTGATTGACGAGGAACCCGAAGAGAGAGTTGATGAAGATTACCAAAATGAGCTAATCACCCATAACTAAATTTGATTATTTCCACGTTTCAATCTCTTGATATTTACTTTTTTATTATATTTTACTACTATAAAAACCATAAAAATCTAATTTATTTATATTTTCGTACTATAACTTATTTAGAGTACTAATTAGATCTTTTGGTGGTTAGTTTAAAATTGGTCTAGCACTAGCCTCCATTAGGTACAACCTTAGGAGTACTCACCTCCTCCGCTGTAACTATATTACAATTGGACCCATATGCTTGCGGCTACCACCTCATTTATATATCTTTTATTGTAGTATTCACACTCTAGACGTTAGTACGTTTGGTGGCGGTCAAGCTATTCGTGTCGTTGCCGGGAAGGCAACGTCACTAGTTTAATTTTAATTTTTGTACTTCAGTAAGAATAATTAGGAAGTTTTTTAGGTTATAGTTACAATTTTAATTTTTATTGTTACTAATTTTCTATTTTCGGGTTTAGTGCATGACTCGTAGTAGGGGAACATCTATAGAGCCAGTTAAAGATCTAGAGAGAATAATTCACAGAAGTCATAAAATAGTAACAAAAACAACAACAAATGCAAGATCCACCACCACCTGCTATAGGAAATGTACCACATGAGACACAACTACTCGCACATTTCCCTATGGCACATAACGAGAGAACCTTAAGAGATTACTCATTACTAAGTCTAGACATGGTTCAGGAAAGCATAACAAGGCTAGCTATAGCTAAAAAATTTAAGATCAAACTAACAATGATTCAGATCATCCAACATAATATGCAATTTAGGGGAACAATGACAGAGGATTCGGATCAAAATTTAAAACAGTTTCTCCAACTTTGTGATACTTTCAAATACAATAGAGTCACTGATGATGTTATTCGTCTTCAGTTGTCCCCTTTTCTTTGATTTATAACACCTTTTCTTGGTTAGATTCATAGGTATCAAGATCTATCATGACATGGGATGAGCTCGCTGGAAAGTTTTTATTGAAGTTTTCCCCTATTAGCAAAGCAGTTCAAGTGAGAAGAGAAATTGTTTTTTTAGACAAATTGAAGGGGAAAGTTTTCACAGGGCCAGGGAACGTTTTAAAACATTAATCTAGAAATACCCGCACCATGGATTTCCTGAGTGGATGCGATTGCAGATGTTTTACAATGGGTTGGACGTAAATGCAAGATTCAAATTAAATGGAGCAGAAGGAGGAGCTCTTATGAACCAAATGTACAAGGATGAGTATGAATTAATAGAGAACATAGCATTAAACTCCTACCAGTGGCCTATTGAATGATTCACATATGGCTAGAAATTCGCTACGATAAAGGTTATTCAAGAACATGACAAATACCAACAGTAAGTCGATAGACCCAGCCGTATCGAATCTCGAAATAATGCACCATTTATGTATGGAGGAGACTAATAGCTCTTCCATTACATCAAAAATCCTACTGAGGATTTGAATTATATCAGAAATAGGGGTGGAAATCCTTATTAAAATACCTACAATTCTAGTTGGAAAGGTAACCCAAACATGAGATGGGGAGGAAATCAAATAGGAGGTAATAATGATTCAAATCAAGCTAAAAACCACTAATTACAAACCTCTATATTTACAAAAACTGTAACACCCCTTACCCGTATTCTACGCCTGAACTGGGTACGAGGTGTTACCATACTTAACTCACTCAATCATACAACTTTAAGCTATAATACTTCATCCCAACTTAACATTTCTCATTAAGGGCCTACGAGGCCTCAATCAAGCTTATAGAGGGTTTAAAAACCCAACTGGGAATCTTTGTGCATTTAAAATTTTTGTCTAAACAGGGGCCACACACCCGTGTGGGGAGACCATGTGGTCACACACATCGATGTCCCTAACCCATGCGGGATTTATTTTCATTTCAAACCTACAGGGTTTTTCACATGGCCGGACACACACCCGTGTGCTCCACACGGCCTAGATATGCCCACGTCCTTGCCCATGTGTAAAAACCTGGGTATTCTGTTTGTGACGTCAGCAACCTCATGAGGGGCACACGGCGTAGCCACACGCCTGTGTGGCTAGCCCGTGGTCAACACTAACTTGAAACACTAACATGCAGGGACACACGGCCTCATCACACACCCATGGGACTGTCAGTGTGTCTCACACGGCCTAGACACACGCCTGTGTGCCTACCCGTGTGGACAAGAACAAGGCTATTCGCCAAGCTCTTTTCATCACCCTAGCTCACACAACATAATCCCACTCAACAAATCACTGAGCAACCCAAATTTTCCACATACACTTCCATGAATAACTTCATCTTTTCATAAATTAGTAATAATGAGCCATTAGCTATGGCAATATACAAAAGAGTTCATCTTTGAAGGAGCCAACACATACTTGGCCAAAGTAACAAAACAATTCACCTAGTCTAGCCCATATAAATGCCATACTCAAAATACTAAGTCTAGATATACCGAGATGAGCTGATAGTGTGGGTGATCTTCCAATTATCTTCGTATCCCATTCCGAATCTTTGACACTATAAAACAAGGGAAAAGAAAAGGAGTAAGCTTTAAGCTTAGTAAGTTTACATGTAAACAATAAACATCATAATATGTGCTAATCAATAAATAGCATTTCGTATAAGTAAGAACATTCCACATTCCAAGATCATGCTTACTCATTTCATCTCTTACCACATTCCAACCATATCACAAGCCAAATGCTCATATTATTTAGCATACATCCCTGCACTTATCACCACATGATCACATGAAACAACATATCATAATTTCATAATAAGCCATTCACAGTAATACCAAACAGTCGATGGTTTCGCACTTAGCCCGCCATTAATCTTTAACAGGATGGTATCGCACATAGCCTACCAACAAGAATATTTACGGTGGTATCGCACATAGCCCACCAAATGTTAATATAAACGATGGTATCGCACACAGCCCATTGTGAATAAGTAGTAAGGTGGTATCGCACATAGCCCACCAACAAGAATAGTTAAGGTGGTATTGCACACAGCCCAATATTAGTTACTACGGATAATATTCCACATTTAAATATCTATTTCAATGTTTATACGAAAATTATTCATTACCTACCGAATTCAATCTATTTAAATGGTAAATGTTCTCAATCATACAGAGCAGCAATAAGTAACAACATGTGTATTTAAGATGCATCGTTTACACATGAACTTACCTCGGTGCAAAATGTGTTAACTTGCGGTTTAATCCGAAACCTTGCCATTTCCCCAGTCAAGGTTAACTCTGTGCTCTTCTTGATCTATAACAACAAAATTCACTCATTCAATCATTTTTATAATCATAATACATCATAATCTGTACTTAGGCAAAAATGACCATTTTGCCCTTGTACTATGGCAAAGTTACGATTTTGCCCCTAGGCTCGTAAATCATTTTTCATCACATTTTCACATTAAACAAGCCTAGATGAACATTTAATTCTCTTACAACTACTCATAATTCCAACTATTTCATGAATCTATTACACAATTTCAACTTTTACAACTTAGTCCCATTTAGGTGTTTTCATGGTAACACCTTTCACAAAAGTTGTTCCTTAACTCACTAACATCCATTTTCTTCTATAAAAACTCAACAAACAACATAAAATCTAGTGGAAAATCCCTAGACTTTCAACCATATTGCAAATTAGTCCCCTCATTAGCTAGTTTAAGTTTTGGGGGTTCCAAAAGTACAAAAAGTATCAACTAAAACCATCAAAACTACTTACTTGTGTGAGGATAAGTTGCTGAAATTTCAAAGCTTTCAAAACCCCCCTCTATGCTGGTATTTTCGGTGGTAATGGTGATGAAGAAAAATGGGTGATATCATTTTTTCTTATATTATTTATTTCCTTCAAATTAGTCCACCTAACCCACCCAATTTTGACCAATTTTGAGTCTATTGTCCCCTATGGTCGGCTATCAACATTAGGAAGGTCTAATTTCACATTCAAGACCTTAAACATAAAGTTCCTTATCTATTTAATACTTCTAGCTTGTAAAATGGAACTTTTGCACTTTATGCAATTTAGTCCTTTTTCGCAATTAAGCCTTAAATCACTAAAATTAATGCACCAAAATTTTCATGCATCCTTATAATCATACTATAACACATAAAATAATGTCAAAAATAATTTTCTTCATCCTCGGGTTAGCGGTCTCGAAACCACTATTTCGACAGCCCCAAAATTGAGCTATTACAACTCTCCCCTGTTTTAGAGATTTTCGTCCTCGAAAATCTTACCGGTAAAAAGGTTTGGATATTATTCTCTCATGGCTTCTTCCGATTCCCATGTAGCTTCTTCCACACCGTGTTTTTTCCATAACACTTTTACTAAAGTTATGCTCTTATTCCTCAACTGTTTAACCTCTCGAGCCAATATCTTAATTGGTTCATCTTCAAAAGTCATGTCTGATCGTATCTTAATTTCTGATTGAAGGATTACATGCGAAGGATTGGACCGATATCGCCGCAACATCGATAGATGAAACACGTTGTGTATTTTCTCTAACTCTACCGGCAAAGCCAATCGGTATGCCATTGGCCCTATCCTTCCGGTAACCTCATACGGCCCTATGAATCGCGGATTCAATTTGCCCTTTTTACCAAATCTCAATATTTTCTTCCACGGGGATGCTTTCAGAAATACTTTGTCGCCTACTTGAAACTCGGTTTCTTTCCTTTTCAAATCTGTGTATGACTTTTGTTGGTCCAAAGCAGCTTTCAGACTATTACGGATCACTTTCACTTTCTCCTCGGTCTCTTTAACTAGATCGACCCCATGAATTTGTTTCTCACTAAGCTCGGTCCAATACAAGGGAGTTCGACACTTGCGACCATATAAAGCTTCGTACGGTGCAATCCGTATACTCGGCCAAGATAATAGATACAGGCACTCCATGTAATCTCACTACCTCAGCAATATACAACTCGGCCAACTTATCAAGTGAATAATCAACACGTACCGGTATAAAGTGAGCTAAATTAGTTAGTCTATCAACAATAACCCACACAACATCTTTCTTTCTCGGAGTCATAGGCAACCCCGTTACAAAATCCATAGTGATCTGGTCCCACTTCCACTCGGGAATCATCATCGGCTGAAGTAATCCCAAAGGTACTTGATGCTCGGCTTTCACTTGTTGAAAAATCAATCATCTTGTCACAAACTCAGAGATGTCTCTTTTCAGACCCGGCCACCAATAAAATTTCTTCAAATTATTGGACATTTTCGTGCTACTGGGATGTACAGACAAGTGATCACTATGTGCTTCATGTAAAATTTTTCGGATCAACTCATCATCTTTAGGTACACAAATCCTATCATGAAACATCAAACAACCACCCCAATTCACCAGAAAATCAGAATCATTTCCCGATTCACACTTATCTCTCTTAGCTTGCATCTTATTATCATTCTTTTGAGCCTCACGTATCTGTTGAATAAATAATGGTCTAGCCTTCAACTCGGCTAATATAGCACCATTCTCAGACAACACTGAGCTTGTACTCATAGCTCTCAAAGCATATAGAGATTTTCTGCTCAAGGCATCTGCAACTACCTTCGCTTTCCCTGGATGATAATCAGTTACTAGCTCATAGTCCTTCAGTAATTCGAGCCACCGCTGTTGTCACAAATTCAAATCCTATTGGTCCATTAAGTACTTCAAAATCTTATGATCGGTGAAGATTCGACACTTCTCATCATATAAATAATGACGCCAGATCTTTAATGCGAAAACAATCACAGCCAACTCCAAATCATGAGTCGGATAATTCTCTCATGTGGTTTTGGCTGTCTTGAGGCGTAAGCTACTACCTTACCCTCTTGCACCAACACAAAACCGAGACCATTTAATAACGCATCACTGTAGACCACAAACTCTTTCCCTGACTCAGGTTGTACTAAAACCGACACCTCAGTCAACAATGTTTTCAATCTCTCAAAACTCTGTTGACATTTCTCAGTCCGTTCAAACTTGACATCCTTATGCAACAGTTTCAACATTGGGGTAGCAATCATGAAAAACCCCTTTACGAACCGTCTGTAGTACCCTGCTAAATCTAAAAAGCTTCTGACTTCCAACACATTTCTTGGCAGTTTCCGCCCCACAATAGCTGAGATCTTACTTGGATCAACTCTAATACCATCACCCGACACAATGTGTCCTAGGAATTCGATCTTTCGGAGCCAAAACTTACTCATGCTAAATTTAGCATACTACTACTTGTCTCTTAAAGTCTGCAACACAATTCTTAGGTGCTCTGTATGATCATTCTCATCTTGATAATAAATCAGTATGTCATCAATAAAGACAACTATAAACTTATCCAAATACGATCGGAAGACACAGTTCATTAAATCCATAAAATTGCAGGAGCATTCGTTAAACTAAATGGCATGACAAGAAATTCATAATGGCCATACCTCATCCAAAATGAAGTTTTCGGCACATCTTGCTCCTTAACCCTCAACTAATAATAACCAGACCTTATATCTATCTTGGAGAACACTGTAGCTCCCTTTAATTGATCAAATAAATCATCTATCCTTGATAAAGGATACTTATTCTTCACTGTCACTTTGTTGAGTTGTCTATAGTCTATGTACAATTTCATCGACCTATATTTCTTCTTTACAAAAAGTACAGGAGCACCCCACGGTGAATAGCTCGGTCTTGTAAAACCCTTATCCGTTAACTCTTACAACTGAACCTTCAGTTCTTTCAACTCTAATGGTGTCATCCTATACGGAGCAACCGAAATAGGTGCCGTTCCCAGAACTAACTCAATCCCAAACTCGACCTCTCTAACTGGAGGTAATCTGGGTAACTCTTTCGGGAACACATCTTGAAATTTGCATATCACCAGCATTGATTTAATCTTTACCTCTGACTCTTGAGTATTCAGCACAAATGCGAGATAGGACTCGTATCCTTTCTTCAAGTATTTCTTGGCTACCATAGTTGATATTATCACAAACAATTTATTCGATCTACCTGACTCAACCCAAATGACATCTCTATTTTCACATCTCAATTTAATAAACTTGCTACCACAGTTCACTAAAACATTATGAGCCATCAACCAATCCATACCAAGAATCAAGTCAAATTCATCAAACAGAAACAACATAAGATTTGCTGGAAAACAATGACCTCTAAATGTCAAAGGACAATTCCTAAACACATTGCCAATTAGCACATGTTTACCTAACGGGTTTGACACCTTTACTACAAATTCCATAGACTCAACAATCATAGTCATACTAGACGCCAATTTCGTGCAAATGTAAGAATGGGTAGACTCTGGATCAATCAAAGAAATAACAAAGGTGTCATGAAGAGAAAAAGTACCCCTTATCACATCTAGAGATGATGCCTCCTCGTGAGCGCGAATGGCATAAGTCCTTGTAGGTGCCCGACCCTCTTGTCTCACAGCAGAGTCTCGAGGCGTACCTCTACTATTGGTCCCACCTCCCGGGTTCTTTTGTGATCTACCCCTCGAAGATACATTGCTTGATCTCACTTCTTGCTTTCTTTCCTTCTCCTCCCTCTCTGGACAATTTCAGATAAAATGGTTAGGTGAACTGCACTTGTAACAATTTCAATTGTTCCCCCAACACTCCCAGTGTGTGGCCTACCACAATTTGGACACTCCGGTTTGGACTTTGGATTGCCACACTTGCCATCGAGGTGGCTTGAACTCTCGAGCCTGAATATGTATTACCACAATCTCAACGTGAATACCCAACTGATGCAGTCGTCCAAGGGTTCAACTTCTTGGACCTCTTCGATTGAGCTTGGTGTGATTTACTCATTGACCTTTTTCTTGCATCTCGACCCTCACTCACGGCTTTCCTCTTTTCCTTATTCAGTTCTTCAGCCTTACGTGCCCTATCAATCAACACCATAAACTCTTTTAACTCCAAAATCCCAACTAGAAGTCTGATATCCTTATTCAGCCCATCTTCAAACCTATTGCACAAGATAGCTTCTATAGACACACACTCTCGTGCATACTTGCTGAGCCTAACAAACTCGCGCTCATATTCTGGCACAGTCATTTTTTCTTCCTTCAATTCAAGGATTTCTTTATGTTTCTGGTCCACAAATCTTTGGCTTATATACTTCTTTCGGAACTCTTCCAAAAAGAATTCCCACATCACTTTTTCCCTTGGAACCACCGACGTCAAAGTTTTCCACCAATGGTATGCCGAGTCCCTCAACAAAGACACGGTGCATTTTATACTCTCCTCAGGTGTGCAGGAAAGTTCATCAAATACCCTCATTGAGTTCTCAAGCCAGAAGTCCACCCTCTCAGGGTCAGCATTATATTAGCTCTGAATTCCTCGACCCCTTGCTTCCGACTCTTATCTTCCGGGGACTTGATTATTCTTACTAAATCTATACCTTGTGGAGCCACATGAACTAGCTATGGTATAAGAGGGGGTGGAGGAGGTTGAGCATTAGGGTTTGCTCGTACATACTCTGTGTACCAATTACTCATCATTTGGAGAAAGGCTTCCCGATCCTCTTTTCCTTGACCCATAGTCTCGGGTCCACTCTCTCTAGGCGCGGTCCCTTGTGCGAGAGCCAGTGCATTACTGGCTTCGTCATCAGTAGCCGCTCGATTGGGATCCATTTACTATATAAATCAAAGTATAGAATTGTCTAAAGCCACCACACTATCAATATACGCATATGGCATGTATAGCTAGACTCTTACACACGCTGCAGTAGTTCGAGAACCGACTAAACCTTAGCTCTGATACCACTAAATGTAACACCCCTTACCCGTATTCTGTACTAAAATTGAGTATGAGGCGTTACCGTACTTAACTCGCTCGGTCATTCATCTTTAAGCTATAAAACTTCATCCCAACTTAACATTTGTCATTAAAGGCCTACGGGGCCTCAATCAAGCTTACGGAGGGTCTCAGAACCCAACCAGGAATTTTTGCGCATTTAAATTTTTTTGTCTAAATAGGGGCCACACGCTTGTGTGAAATCAGACACACCTATGTGTGCAGGCCGTGTGGTCACACACGCTCATGTCCCTAACCCGTGTGGGATTTATTTTCATTTCGAACCTATAAGGGTTTTCACACGGCCAGACACACGCCCGTGTTCTTGGCCCGTGTGCTCTACACAGCCTAGACACGCACGAGTCCTCGCCAGTGTGTAAAAACTTGGGTATTCTGTTTGTGATGTCAGCAACCTCATAAGGGGCACACGGCCTAGGCACATGCCCGTGTGGCTAGCCCGTGGTCGACACTGACTTGAAACACTAACATGCAGGGGACACACGGCCTCGTCACACACCCATAGGACTGCCCGTGTGTCTCACACGGCCTAGACACACGCTTGTGTGCCTACTCGTGTGGATAAGAACAGGGCTATTCTCCAAGCTCTTTTCATCACCCTAGCTCACACAACATAATCCCACTCAAAAAATCACTAAGCAACCCAAATTTGCCACATACACTTCCATGAATAACTTCATCGTTTCATAAATTAGTAATAATGAGCCATCAACTATGACAATATACAAAAGAGTTCATCTTTGAAGGAGCTAATACATACTTGGCCAAAATAACAAAACAATTCACCTAGTCTATCACCTATACATTCCATACTCAAAATACTAAGTCTAGATATACCGAGATGAGTTGATAGTGTGGGTGATCTTCCAGTTATCTTCGTATCTCGACCCGGCTCTTTGACACTATAAAACAAGGGAAAAGAAAGGGAGTAACTTTAAGCTTAGTAAGTTTACATGTAAACAATAAACATCATAATATGTGCTAATCAATAAATAGCATTTTGTATAAGTAAGAACATTCCACATTCCAAGATCATGCTTACTCATTTCATCTCTTACCACATTCCAACCATATCACAAGCCAAATGCTCACATTATTTAACATACATCTCTGCACTTATCACCACATGATCACATCAAACAACATATCACAATTTCATAATAAGCCATTCACAGTAATACCAAATACTCGGTGGTTTCGCACTTAGCCCACCATTAATCTTTAACAGGATGGTATCGCACATAGCCCACCAACAAGAATATTTACTGTGGTATTGCACATAGCCCACCAAATGTTAATATAAACGATGGTATCACACACAGCCCATTGTGACACATAGCCCACCATTATGAATAATTAAAGTGGTATCGCACACAACCCAATATTAATTACTACGGATAATATTCCACATTTACATATCTATTTCAACGCTCATACGAAAATTATTCATTATCTAATAAATTCAATCCATTTAAATTGTAAGTGTTCTCAATCGTATAATGCACCAATAAGTAACAACATGTGTATTTAAGATGCATCGTTTACACATAAACTTACCTCGGTGCAAAATGTGTTAATTTGCTGTTTAATCCGACACCTTGCCTTTTCCCAGTCAAGGTTAATTCCGTGCTCTTCTTGATCTATAACAACAAAATTCACTCATTCAATCATTTTTGTAATCATAATACATCATAATCTGTACTTAGGCAAAAATGACCATTTTGCCCTTGTACTATGGCAAAGTTACGATTTTGCCCCTAGGCTCGTAAATTTTTTTTCATCACATTTTCACATTAAACAAGCCTAGATGAACATTTAATTCTCTTACAACTACTCATAATTCCAACTATTTCATGAATCTATTACACAATTTCAACTTTTACAACTTAGTCCCATTTAGGTGTTTTCATGGTAACACCTTTCACAAAAGTTGTTCCTTAACTCACTAACATCCATTTTCTTCTATAAAAACTCATCAAACAAAATAAACTCTCTCATGGAAAATCCCTAGACTTTTAACCATATTGCAGATTAGTCCCCTCATTAGCTAGCTTAAGTTTTGGGGGTTCCAAAATTACCAAAATTATCAACTAAAACCATCAAAACTACTTGTGTGAGGATAAGTTGCTAGAATTTCAAAGCTTTCAAAACCCCCCTCTATGCTGGTATTTTCGGTGGTGAAGGTGATGAAGAAAAATGGGTGAAATCATCTTTTCTTATTTTATTTATGTCATTCAAATTAGTCCACCTAACCCACCCAATTTTGACCAATTTTGAGTCTATTGTCCCCTATGGCCGGCTATCAACATTAGGAAGGTCTAATTTCCCATTCAAGACCTCCAATTTAATGTTCCTATCTATTTAATACTTCTAGCTTATAAAATGGAACTTTTTCACTTTATGCAATTTAATCCTTTTTCGCAATTAAGCCTTAAATCACTAAAATTAATGCACCAAAATTTTCATGCATCCTTATAATCATACTATAACACATAAAATAATTTCAAAAATAATTTTCTTCAACCTCAGATTAGCGATCTCGAGACCACTGTTCTGACTAGCCCCAAAATCGAGCTGTTATAAAAACCTCAAGATAGGGCCAACCGAAGTGACCATACTGTATGTGGTCAACGCTTGGATCAAATTGAAAGGAAGATGCAGCCAATGAGAATAGAAGTAAAATAAGTGCAGTATGAGTGCACTAATTCATCGAAGACATTGACTAAACTAGAGGACCAAATGAGCCAATTGATAAGTATGATGGGAGATATTAAAAGACAAATTGGCACAAGCATAACCAACAATACTGAGAATAATCCTCGGAGAGAAGGGAAGGAGCAAATGAAAATGATTACACTCTAGTCGGGCAAAATTTTCAGTAACCTGAAAACTTTGGTACAAGAGGATGCAAAAGGAAATGAAGAAGGCCTTATAGAAAAACCCCAAGAACTGGATCAAGAGCCAGAGCTAGGGGAGGTCATTGAACCAATAACCAAACCAAAATAGAGGGTAAAATACTCGACGAATAGCATACATGTACCATTTTCTTTCAGATTAGAAGAGAAACATAAATTGGTTGAGGATGAGTTTTTAAGTTTTCTAAACTTGTTCAAAACATTGAATGCCAACCTGCCATTAATTGAATTAATCAAGAAAGTCCCAAAGTATGGCAAATTTTTAAAAGAAATCATATCTAAGTGTAGAAAAGGTAGGGTAGGAGAGCAAGTCAATATCAATGCATCATGTAGTGCTATTATTTCCAAATAGGTACCCCAGAAACTGAAAGATCTGGGAAGCTTTACGATTCTAAAAGAGATAAGGATCATTTATTTTAAGAAGACTCTATGCGATTTAAGAGCTAGTATAAACTTAATGCCCTTATCTACTTTTGAATAAATCAGGGTAAAGGGCCTTAAAAATAATCAAATTACATTACAATTAGTTAACAGATTTGCTGTCCAATGAAGGGAGTGTTAGAGGATGTGTTAGTTAAGGTGCGTAGTTTTATTTTCCCGACAGATTTTGTAGTGTTAGATTTTGAAGAGGATCAGGTGATACCCATTTTGTTGGGAAGACCTTTTCTAGCTACATCCAGAGCCACCATTGATTTAGAGAAAAGTGAACTAAAAATGAGAATTAATGGTGAAACTGAACCTTTCAGATTTGGATATCACCGAAGTGAAAAAAATCAGAGCAAAACTGACAAAACAGTGTCATTCCATATTTACTGTTGAATCTAATTGCTCTAAATCTAAGGATACACCTAATGTGATTAATGCAAGATTCAAAATCAGGTATAAAGAAAGATACAAGCACAAAAGGATAAAGGGACATGACGACTGGTGGAAAAATGCAGAAAGAGACACAAGTGGCAACACTACGGTGGAACTGCTAGAGGAATCTGGCAGTAAAACGTGATGAAATTTAAAATTCAATTTTCCTGTATATAATTGTATATTTAACTAAACATATAATTTATATTCTAACATTTATTTGATATATGTTTACTTTTAGACCGAGAAATCCTCACAATGGAAAAATGGGTTGAAATAGAGTTGGTGTCGCAACATCCCGCACCGTATGCAGGAATTGAAAAAACTGCCTTTATGTCGCAATATGGCACTTTCGTGTCGCAACATAGAAGACAATTTCACCAAGTTTTCCAAGTTGCAGGGTGTGTCGCAACACAACACCTCAATGTCGCGACAATGGTCTACTCGCAGGGAAGTCACTAAATGGAACCCCTATGTCGCGACGTCGCTGTAATTTTCTACAGGTGACCCGACCCAATAAACGCAACCCGTCTAGTTTTCAACCTATTTTAGTTTATTTTTAACCATATAAACCCCTTATTTTTAACCTAAAAACACATTTTCCTTCTTCTTAAACACATCTTAACCCCTCAATCCTTTCAACCCTCTCAAAATCTCTTAAAACTTCTTAACTCTAAACCTCAATTTCCACATCTTTTATTTAAAATCTCCATCTCTCAATCATATTTAGTGCAACGGAAAATAGGAATACCCAAAGGAACAATAGACGTTGCACAAAATGAGGAATTCAACAACTTCTACGAGGTTAAGGGTTCCTGGAACGATGGAAATGTGCAAGTGTACACGATCGCAACAAGTAATAAAGTGACAAGTAAATGTCGAGTTATCGTACCCACAGGGACTGTAAAAGAATTATTTATGAAAGTAATTTTAAACACTTTGGTGAAGGAAAAATATTTGGATTTGAGAAATGATTAAAAACTAGAAAACAAAGTAAAATAAAATAAAATAAAGTTCTAATGCACGGTTTTGAAAGCTGATTTTAATCAAGATGATATAATTGTGTTGGATTAATTATATTTCCTTACCTGAGAATTATTAAACTTATGCTTATAGTTATTATGAATAAATAATGGAAACTCGGTAATTTGCTAACTTATAAACATATTTACAAACAAAAAATCCATTCATCTCTTGTACATATTCCTATGTCAATTCGACCGATAAAACATATTTATAAAGGTAAACATGTTATTGCACATACATACTTATTAAATTAAACAATCTCTCGCATATTCCTATGTCAATTCAAATGATTAATTCACCCTAATAAGCATATAAAAGACTATGTGACGTAACAAAGTATCCTTACATTGAAACAGTTTAATCACAATAATCTTGCAAGTTATGCAAGGCATATGTATCGCCAAATACAATGCTAATCTAATCTTCAGCTACCTTAGAAGAATTAAACATGCGCTGATTAAGTACTGTGTCCATTAATTACAATTAAATAATTAATTCTTTAGTTATCTAAACAATTATAATGCCAGAATAACTTAGGCATGATTTTACTTAATCAAGCATTTTACCGAGGCCTATAACAGCATAAACATAAATTTAACAAAACAAAAGGACGAAATGCAATCAACCCAACACGACTTAATTCAAGCTAAGTTGATTAAATTAACCATTCCAACAACATAAATATTCATAGATATGTTCATCATAAAAACAACAAAAATTAAAGAGATAGGGAACAAGAGTCAAATCCGGTGGTTTTCCGTGGCTTGACTAGGTTGCTATGTTCCTCCTTCTTTGTTGTCCTCACCGATCAAGGCTGCTATGAACACTCAATTGCTGCTCCAAAATGGTTGAAGAAGACCCCATTCCCAAGAGGATAAATCGGCACAAGAGTAAGGAACTTTGATTGGGAAAATGAGAGAAAAAGTGAGAGAGGAAAGAAGAGATGTGAATGAGGGATGCTTTGAATGGGCAGTAAAGGGGGATTTATATAGATGAGGATGGCTGCTAAAAATAGCAAAGTTCAGCAGCCAAAGAGCCCCCTCATGGCCTATCATCCTACATGGCAAAGTTGAGACTTTCAACTTTGCTAGAATTAGCCTGAGGTAAATCCGTAAAGCCTTAATTTAAGGTGGGGTTTGAATGCAATTTGGAAGTCTTCCAAGGGCCTTTTTGCAAGCTTATTTAATCAGCTAAAATGCTGATTTGGCTAAGCATTTGAACGGTTCTGGGCTGCCCAATTGGTGGCTGGTTCGGTTCGTTCAATTTGGTTCAACTGGTGTTGTTCAACTGGGCCCTTTTTCCATAATGAATTAAAATTAATTTATTTAGCCCAAATTAAATCGGGAATAAATTAAAGTTAATTATATTATGAATTAATACACATATTTTGACCGTCTTAGGAGGGAAATTATTTTGCCTTGTTACTTTGAATTGCTTCTCAGTTTTGTTCTTCTAACGGTGTCTGCCGGGTCAATTTTCGCTCTTTGTACGAATCTGTCAAAAATAATCAAAATTCACTAAAAATAATTGTAAAATTGAATAAAAATTAATATGTTCAAAATTTTAATACAATTTAATTATTTTATAAAAATTAATTATTTTATGACTAAAATTCTATCGAAAATGCATGATTTTAAGTAAAATTAGGTATGAAAAAGTATATAAATCTTTGTGTTTCCAGTTTCTAACTTACACTTTTATTGTTTCATTAAATTTCTTTGCTTGATATTTTGCTTTAGTTCTTACTTTAACGATAATGCCTCATAGAAAAGTTGGACGAACAAATGAACCAGAGCCACCGACGATTCAAAATCCCTCTAGTTTTGGGAACTTGAGTGTTGAAAATTATTTTAATGAACTTCAAGGGAAAACATTCATTCAATAGAGGGGATTTGATTCGTCGATGATCATTTGTAAAGAGATATGGCCTTTAGTTTGGTACCATAGGTGGGAACATTTTTGGACAATCCCGAAAGATGTCGCTGTGGCCCCGATAGGTTAAGAAATTTATGTATCTTTGCGAGATCACGCGTCTAGAAATATTGAATACCATATATGGGATATTTCATCTGTACGAGGGATAGAAGTTAACGTAACCCCTCAAATTATTTGTGATATTTACAATGCTCCATTCTATGACCAAGATTTTATCAATGAAACCTATTTGGAATACTTTAGGGACATAGATATGGAAAATATTATAAATTACTTAACTGATGGAAAGGGTGAATGGAAATATCGTCTAGGTACTAGTATCCCAACCTTTTTCAATCAAGCTATAATGTTCCTGGAGGCTAAAATGTGGATTCAGTTTGTGTGTACACGAATAGTCCCTACTTTAAATGTATCTAAAGTTAATACGTTTCGAGAAGTTTTACTTTATGCTATTTTGTAGAAAAAGCAAGTGTGTATTGGCAAGTGGATCTATCAGAACATGAAGAGTGTATTAGTGGCCATAAAGTGGGAGTTTTCTTTTCCCACTTAGTGACGACTTTATGTAAAAGAGAAGGCGTTTCCATGGCATGCATTGAGAAGTCGTTGAAACCATCTCGAAGTATTATCGATGATACTTTATTCTAGAAGTATACAGAGCTACGAGCAAAACAAATAAAAGATTGAAACCAATGACAACAAGCGACAACTACGCCAGCTTCATCAGAAAGGTTGACACGAGCTCAACAAGAGGTTGGTGAGAGTAGTCATCCTAAATTGGATTCGATGATTGACTGCCTCCGGCCATACTAACATCCAGAGTGTGAATACTACAGTGAAAGATATATCAATTAGGTGGTATATGCAAGTATACAGGTTCAGTTGTAATATAATTATAACAGAGTAGGTGAGTACTCCAAGGGTCGTACCTAAGGGAGGTGAGTGCTAGATTAATTTTAACCTAAGCATCGAAAGATCTAATTAGTACTTTAATTTAGTTATAGTACGAAGAAAAATAAAAGGAGTTTTTGGGATTTTTATAATAATGAAATAAAATAACATAAAGAAATAAAAATTCAAGAGATCGAAGAATGGAATAAGTCAAATCTGATTATGGGTGATTAGGTTGCTTCGGTAATCCCCATCAACTGTCGCTTCAAGGTCCTCGTCAATCAACTAGTCGTTATCTTAGTAAGATCTTCCGATCTTCCACTCAAATAACTAGTCAGCAAAGACTACTTATCTTTCACCCTAATAGTCTAGATTGGCTTGGGGTGAAGGTGTTCACGGATAGGCCATACCAATTTTGGGTTAATTCCCACCTTGATGACTTCCTAGGGTTGTCAAACCAAGGGTTTTATGTTCTTCCTTTCCCAAAAAATTGATCTGTTGAATAGCCATACAAAACAATTAATAGATCATACCTCCATTCCCTAATCCCCCATAGAAGGATTAGTTCCTCATAGATTTCATAAACAATATGGATTTGATGTAAAGAGAAAATATAATAAATGTATTGAACTGCAAAGTTCAAGAAAATGTTTGATTTGTATTAAAGATGAAAATGAATCCACAGAGTTGACTATCTTCACAAATCAGATCTCTCAATATATAACAAGAATAAACTTAAAATAAACCTAAAACCTAAGAAGAAAGAAAACTAAAGTGAAATTTTAAACTAAGTAATTGGTCCCTATAACATGTGACAAAGTAGCCTATTTGTAGATTTCAAGTGGTCATCTTCCTTAACCCTAGGTTAGCTGATGTTCCTGAGCTTTAAGTTATATTGTGCAGACCAAAACACCTCCTGGCTCATGTTTAATTCTTATCCAGAGTTAATGTCGTGACAACCAGGACCTATGTTGTGACAAAGGAGTTAGTATACTCCTTTTGGGACTTCATTAAGGGTATGCTGTGACACCCTTAGTCTATGTTGTGACAACAAAGGCAGTTTCGTGATTTCTCCATTCTACTCCCTATGTTGCAACATTGATCATTCCGTTTTGCGACATAGCGGCTAATATCTGTTTAATATGCTTTCTAACAATCACCTGCACACTTATAAAGTTCATTATCTCACCTTTAGTCCTCATTCAGCCCCTAAGGTCAATAAAAGACTCAATTTGCACATTTTATTGAATTTAACAAAACTTACTAAAACATAATTAAATCTTAATGATAATGCTTAACTTCAAGCTCTTAAAGTGCGAAAACTAGTTTAATCTGCTACACTGAATTATGACAAATCAATATACAAGGTTCTCAAAATGCCAACAAAATCCAAGATAAGCATTGTTTAACCAAAGGCTCCTTAGGTACATGCTATGACCAAAATAAACTATCACCAACACTTGAGTCCGTGATTGATGTTGGATGCTAAAGTTGACGATAGAATAAAAAATACTTAACCTGGGCATAAAAAACAAAACTATACACTGAGTATACTCAGTGGTATTTCTATAATCCGAACATTTAAGTATAACATATGTCATTTTAAATGCATAAGCTAAAATGAATGATGATATGCAATTAACATTTCATCTAAACCATTTCTTACATTCCTTAATCAAAAATAACACAATTTACCAATATTAAACAATGAAAAAACAACTTAGCATAGCATTTGAAACTTTCCATTCATAAGATGGCACATTCTATTTCAATTTCTAATTTCACGTAGTCAACGAACATATCTATCATTGTTTTAACACATTTCACAAATAAACATTCCTTTTCACATATCACTTCCATTTTCTAACCATTTGCATTTATATGCATTCCAAAAATCATAATCATTTTATTTCAATTTGTTTCACATATCGTAGTTCCAATTCCTATTTTTATTTTTCTATTAACATGACTTAGACTCGGGCTCAGACTCAGACGGATACATGGATCCAACCAACACACCAATTTGGCACCCAGTGCCTGTCGGATAAATTTGAAATAATAAGTTGTGCCCTATGTTGGTCAGTATAAATCGACAAATAGATGTGCCCAACACTGGTCGATATAACCAACAAATGGGGTGCCCAACACTCCCCGGCACGTAGTTGTATAACCTTAAACTCATGATAACCTATGGCATGCCAATTGTACCCGACCCTGCCCTAATAGTTAATAGGGTAAAATTTCTCACACTTATTTTCAATCAATTTTTCATTTCAATATCAAAATCTCAATCAACCAAATTGATAATTCTCATATATATATATACATATAATAGCATAGTTCATCATAACATCAGCCCAATTTCACATTTCAAATAACATTTAATATTTCTGAATCTATTAAATTTAATCCTTAATACAAGTAAACAATTCAAACACATCATTAAAACTCATTGAATCAATTATAGCTCAACTTATAAACTTACAATACAATGCAAAGTAAAAAATGAAACAATTGAGATAGTTCAGATTATAGAAACACAAACCGTAAACTCTGATCTGTTCGTCAAAAATTTTATCTTTTCCTTTCTTTTTTGAGGGATCTGGGTCGACATTATCTATTGATTAAAACAAACATACAATATTACCAATACATAACCAAATTCACATTCAATTTCTAATTTATGTAACGTTTTGATTTTATTCAATTTAGTCCTTAAAATCGAGACTAACTTAGCTTTCAAATTTACCCTCAAATTTTAAATTTGAATTCACTAGAGTCCCTATAAGACCTTCTATTTCTCAATCCCACCATAAATTTTGAAATTAGTGCATGTTAGTCCTTACTGTACAAAATCATTAACTGACTTTACAATTTAGTCTTTTTTCAACTCTAAACTTAAAATTTATCAAATTAACCCCCTAGAACTTCAACGATCCATCAACGACAACATTCTCAATCTTTAACAGTATAAAAAAAAATATTGCATGGGTCAATTAGCTTAAGCTATCGGGATTCCAAACACATAAAAATTTCAAGAAAATGGACTAAACTAACTAACCAAATGAAGCCTGAAATTCTTGAACCCTAGAACCAAATATTTTCTTCTTCTCCCTAAATGGTTTCTGTAACACCCCTATCCCGTGTCCGTCGCCGGATTAAGGTTAGGAGCATTACCAGACAGATCAGAATATTCACATACAAAAACATACACTCAATTAACATTCTCAGGCATAATGTCCCTTAAACGGGTCCTCGAGACCTTAATTATGCTTAGAAGTTGAGTCAGGACTAAACTGAAACACATATAAAATTTCATGAAAATTTGAAACTTTTTTAAAATACAAGGGAGACACGCCCGTGGGAGGAGACCGTGTGCCCTCCACGGCTTCTAGACAACCCCGTGTGTCCCTTCGTGCCTATATACTGACTTAGTCCCCACGGCCACTAGACACGGCCGTGTGTCCTAACCGTGGTCCTATGCTGACTTCCCCAACACGGCCACCAAACACGCCCGTGGTAAGGCTGTGTTGATTTTAGGCCACATTCTACCAATTTTTCCACAGTCTTAGGCACGCTCGTGTGCCACAACCGTGTGACATTATAGGCCATTTACAAGGCCAAAATGCCACCCATAAGGGTCAAACCTATAATCAACATATATCATCCCTTTTCATTCACATATGATCATCAAAACATACCAAATATTCAATCAATTCATGCATACTTGTCAATTAAAGTAATCACACTACAATTCATTCAATCTAACCATTCAAACAAATTCCAAACATACCAATTTGCATGATCAAATCTCAATTATGCTCAAGCACCAACCATCTATATACTTACCATATCAACCATGTCATATATCAACTAATCATGCCAAAACAACTTCTCAAATCACATTCATTCAAGCATAATACCAAAACATAACTAGCCAAATCACATGGCTAAGTTCACTTTACAAATCATAACAAGAACTAGCCTATACATGCCATATCTAGCTATTTATATATCCAAGGTGTACCAAAATGATATTAGTAGTGTGATGACGATCCTTGACGGTCCCGAGCCTCCAGTAGCTTTGACGACCTATAA
Organism: Gossypium bickii; assembly: GCA_025503065.1. NCBI lineage: Eukaryota > Viridiplantae > Streptophyta > Magnoliopsida > Malvales > Malvaceae > Gossypium > Gossypium bickii. The sequence goes on from CP106711.1 coordinate 57,508,333, forward strand.
AACAGATTAAGCACACACAGAGTAAGCTTTCCATAAGCTTAGTAAGTCATATACAAATAAACTTGGTATGGAAAGCATATTTGCAAATAAATATATTGGCACATATATTTCACTTAACCATTTTCATCATTCAAGAATCATATAAACACATAGCTCATCTAGCCACACAACTCTAGTCAAACTTTACATATTGTATCATCCATTTCATATACATATCATCATAGTAAGATCACTTAGATGCTTACCTTATATACACATTTGGTGTATAATCAACATACCTGAATCGGACATTCATTTACTCAATCTATCAAAGCTCAGATTTATCATTCGTATTTCACACTTGCCCGTTGAACCATAAGGAATCCACTAGGTTACTTCAAAAGCTCGGAATAGTAGTACAATGCCATCGTCCCAGACGAGGTCTTACGTGCACTCAGATATCGATGCCACTGTCCCGGACAGGGTCTTACACAAATTAGAATGATGCCAATGTCCCAGACATTGTCTTACACGTAAGAATCATAATGATGCCAACGTCCCAGACGTGGTCTTACACATAATCAGATATCGGTGCCACTGTCCCGGACAGGGTCTTACACGAATCTCAAATCGTATTCGTCCCAGATGTGGTCTTACATGAGAAAACAGAACAGATATCTATGTCATGACATAGCTAAACCTATCTATTCCTAGGTTCGTACGGGACTTCTCAGACATTGTCACTATATCGACCTTAACTCGAAATTCATATGCATAACATCACATAGATTATTCATTATCCATAATAATCATGAGAATATTTACAGTTTTATATAAATGCGTTTATTTGCATAGTGACTTACCTCATATTCGATTTTATCGGAATAGAAAACTACTACTCGATAACTTTCGCTTTCCCGCGATCTAAATCCGTTTTCCTCGGTTCTTGATATAAACATATTCAGAATTAACCTTTTTATTCACTATTCCATTCAATTCAACCCGTACACATATATTTTGGGCTATTTACAAATTAACCCTCATATTTGCACACTTTATCAATTTAGTCCAATTTTCTCAAAACATCAAATTCACAAACTTTGTTCACATATAAGCATAGCCGAACCTCCCTAGAGACTATATAAGTCCAAATATTTCATCAAATTCACAAATTAGTCCTCCAAAATAATATTTTCACAATTTAGCCCTATTTAGCTAAATTCATCAAAACTTCAAGAACAAAACATGTTCATCTAGCTCATAGCTTTCATTTAACACCAAAAATCATCAAAAAGCTTATCAAATCATCAATGGCATATTACAAAAACATCATCAACTCATTAAATTGAAACATGGGTTTGATAGCTCTCGAAGCAACGATTGCAAAAACGTAGAAATTATCAAAAATCGAAGACAAAACTCACCTTAATCGAAGCTTGAAATGGCCGAACCTAGCTTAAGGTTTTTCTCTTTTTTCTTTCTTTGATTTTCGGCTAACAAAGATGATAATGGCTTATTTTTTTTAGCCTTTTGTTTTACTAAATATCATGTAATTAACAAATTACTAATATAACATTAATGAAACCATTTTATCATCTTATAATGCATGGATATAAATGTCCACTTACTCCTAATGGTATAATAACCTTTTAAGGACTTCATATAATAAAGACATAAGCAAATAGATTCCTTTACAAAAAGCATACTAATTTTGCATTTAATGCAATTCAATCCTTTTGTCAAATTAAACACACAGATGGACAAATTAACTCACGAAAATTTACCACATGCTTAGTCACATATCAACGGCACAGAAAATACTATTAAAATATTATTCAGATTCGGATTTGTGGTCTCGAAACCACTTTCCGACTAGGGTATAAATCAGACTGTTATAGTTTCGGCTTGCATGAAGAAGGAATGCAAATGTTTTGTTTTTCCTTCCCATTAACTAATTTTTATTTTATTAAATTCATTTATGTTTTATAATATGTTTAATTATTTAAATTTTATAACATAAAAACTAGGGTTAAGCATAACCAAACTTTAAGCACGAGAATGACAACTGACCTAGGTTAAGGACGACGACCACTCTAATTCTAAAAATAGGCTCATTTAACACGTGTTATGGACATCTTTTCATATTGTATAATTTTCATTTTAGTTTTAGCATTTAGTTTTCTCTTTTCTTAGGCTTTAGGATTATTTTCAGTTTTGTTTTTTTGCTTTTGTTGGGAGATCCGATCTGTGGAACTCAAACAATTCTGCGTGGATTCGACTTTATCTTCGATACAATTTAGGCTTCGCCTAAACTTTATTTCCTTGACTTATTATTCATGTCTATTTTTTATATCGAGTTTACCATGTTTATGAGATTCATAAGGAACTAATCCTTTTATAGGCGATTAGTGAGTGGAGGTATGATTAAGTAACTGTTTTGTAGGGTTCTCTTAACGGATCAACTGTTTGGAAGAGGAAGAATACAAACCCCAAGCTTGACGACCATAGGAAGTCACTTAGGTGGGAATTAACCCAAAATTGGTATGGCCTATTTGTGAACACCTTAGCTCTAAATTGGTCTAAGTTGTCAGGTCAAGAGATAGGTAGCTCTTTCTGACCTGTTATTCTAGTGGAAGATTGAAAGATCCTACTAGGGTAACGACTAGTTGATTGAACGAGAAGCCCCAAATAAACAGTTGGTTATGATCACTAAAGCAAGCTAATCACCCATGTTCAGATTTGATACTATTTAGATTCCCCAATACTTCTTTATTTATATTATTGTCTTTATTATTATAAAAATGAAAAAATCTTATGTTTATTCGTAATATAATTTATTTGAAGTTCTAATTAGATCTATTTGTGTTTAAATTAGGATTAATTTAATGCTAGCCTCTCTTGGGTGCGATCCACAGAGAACTCACCTACTTCATTGTAACTATATTACAACCTGACTCGCATACTTGCGGGCAGCACCTATTTAACATATTTTGTGCAAGGTTTCTACTCTGGACATTTCCACGTCTGGAGGCGGTCAAGTTGTTGGTGTCATTGTCGAAGAGGCAACGTCACTAGATTGATTTTAATTTTTTACATTAGAATGAGGAAATTCCTAAATTATAACTACGATTTTATTTTCTTATTTCTACTAACTTCTTTATTCTCTTTTGTTCTAGTGTATGACTCATAGTAGGGGAACACTTATAAAGCCATTCACAAATCTAGAAAGAATAATTCATAGGAACCGTTGACACCAATAGCAACCACAACAAATGTAGAACCAACCACCTGCTAAAGGTAATTTACCACCACGAGATAATCCGCTATTCGACAAGGTTAACAATAATAACCCAGAAGATCTACCACCACCACCATAGCTACCTACTAATATACATATAGCACGCAACGAAAGAAATCTAAAAGACTATGCGCTACCAAGTCTTGAGATGGTTCAAGGAACTATAAGAAGTCCAACAATCATGGCTAATAATTTTGAGATCAAACCATCAATGATCCAAAACAATTTGCAGTTTAGAGGTACAATGACAAGTGACCCAAATCAGCATTTAAAATGGTTCCTTCAGCTTTGTGATACTTTTAAATACAATGGGGTCACCAATGATGCTATTTGTCTTTGGGTGTTCCCCTTCTCTTTAATAGATAATGCTTTCTCTTGTTTAGACTCACAGGCACTAGGATTTATCACGAAATGGGATGAACTCGTAGGAAAATTTTTACAAATGTTCTTTCCTATCAGCAAAATGGTCCAACTGAGGAGGGAGATTGTAATGTTTAAACAATTGGAAGGAGAAAGTTTTCATGAAGCTTGAGAGATTTTTAAAATGTTAATTCAGATATGCCCACACCATGGATTACCCAAGTGGTTAAGACTGCAAATGTTCTATAATGTGTTGGATGCACACGCACGATTAGAACTGGATGGAGCCGTAGGAGGAGCTTTAATGAATAGGACATACGATGATGCGTATGAACTAATAGAAAGTATGGAAATGAATTCCTGCCAATGGCCAACAGCACGTTACACATATGGCCAGAGGCCATCCACAGTCAAAGCTATCCAAGAGGATGATAGAAACCAACAAATTGTAGACAGACTCAACCGTATAGAGTCTTCAACTAGTATGTCATCTATATATGGAAGAGATAAACCTCTCTTCCATTACATCAATAATCCTACCGATGATGTAAACAACATTGGGATTAAGGGTGGAAACCCTTATTTAAATACTTATAACCTGGATGGAGAGGTCACTGGAACTTAAGATGGGAGCAAAAACCATGTAAGAGGTAATAATCCTAACCAAGTTAAAATTGCTAATTATCAACCTCCTTATTTACAGAAGCTTCAAGAAAGGTCAACAATTGGATCAAATCAAGGGGATATGCAGTCAATGAGGAAAGACATGAAACAAGTGCAGTCTGAGTACACCAATTCCACAAAAACATTGACTAAAATTGAAGATAATATGAGCCAATTAATGAGTATGATGGGAGACATTAAGAGAAAATTGGCACTGACATTCCTAGTAATGCTAAAAATAATCCTCGACGGGAAGAGAATGAGCATGTGAAAGCAATTACGTCCTGTTTGAGCAAAGTACTAAGTGCCCAAAAATCCTGACACACGAGGGAACCAAAGTGAATGCTAAAGATCTTCGAGAAGATCCTTAAAAAGTTGACAAAGAACTGAAACCATCGCAGATAACCAAGCCGGCAGCTAAGCTGAGGGATAGACCAATTAAAGAACCCACACTTACAAAAGTACCATTCCACTCACGATTGAAGGAGAAACTAAAACGAAATGAAGATTATTTTGTAAGTTTCTTGAACTTGTTTAAATAATTAAATGTTAACTGACATTGATAGATTTAATTGAAAAATTTCTGATGCACGCCAAGTACGTTTAAGAAATATAGATTTAATTGAAAAATTTCTGAAGCACGCCAAGTACCTTAAAGAAATTATCTCAAGGCGTAGAAAAATTAAAATTGGAGACCAGGTAGAAATAGATGCATCCTGTAGTGTGCTAATATCTAGATAGGTTCCCCCAAGATTAAAAGACCCAAGGAGTTTAACAATACCTATAGATATAAGGGATATACATTTTATCAAAGCTCTATGTGATTTAGGAGCTGGCATAAACCTAATGCCTCTGTTTATATATGAAAAACTTGGGTTAAGGGACCTCAAAAATATTCAAATCACATTACAGTTAGTCGATAGATCGTTAAGTACAACTTAAGGGAGTACTAGAGGATGTGTTGGTGAAGGTGTGTAATTTCATAATCCTTGCAGATTTTGTGATCCTCGACTTTGAGCAAGACCGTGAAATACCCATTTTATTAGGTAGACCCTTTCTAGCTACATCAAGATCCACCATTGATCTAGAGAAAAATGAGTTGACCATGAATATCAATGGAGAAATGGAAGCTTTTAAATGTAGTCACCAACAGAGTGGGGAAAACAGGAGAAAGTTAGGAAAACATTGTAATGAAAAATCTATCCTTAAACCTAACCACCCTGAATCAAGGGAAATATTTTCTGTAATTAGTGCAAGTCAAAAGAATAGGTTTAAAGAGCTGGACAAATAAAAAAATGGTGGAATGGCATGATGGACGATGGACCAACACTGAAAGAAATAGAAACAGAAACATAACAACGTCCTTATGTACTTTACTTGAACTGTTGGATGAATCCGGCAGTAAAACTTGACAGGTTTAATTAAACTCTGATTTTATGTATATTAGTGTTTATTTAATTAACTGCTTAGCTTAGAGTGTAATTTTATTAACATTAATTTTATAGGAACCAATACACTCTGGAAATTGAAATTTTAGGCAAAAACAGAGTTAGTGTTGCAACACGACAACCCCGTGTCGCAACACCAAGGCCAAAATTGAAGGAATCAAGAAAACAAACTCGATGTCGTGACATGGAATCCTTATGTCGCGACACCAAAGAAAGTATACCTAAAATTCCAACATTTTAGAGTCTATCGAGACATTGAACCCCGCTGTCACGAATCTGAAAAACTACTAGGGATGTCACGACATGGAACCCTTGCGCGGTATCGCTGTAATTTTTTGCAGGTTAACCCGACCCGATTGCGCAACCTGATTGGCTTAACTTAATTTTAATTCGATTTCAACCCTAAAAATGCCTCATTTAAAACCCAGAAACATATTAAGCCGCTAGCCATACCTATCCTACCCCTTTAAAATATCTCAAAACCTCTTAACTTTGATGAACCCTAAACCCCCTTTTTGTTTCCTTTTACTAGTTTGCTATACAAATTCCTCTTTTAATCCTATTTGGTGCAGAAACAAATAGGAAGTAATCAAGGGAACGACAATAAATGAACGTTACAAGGAACCCAGCAAGAGCTGTATGAGGTTAAGAAACCCTAACTTATTTTTTTACTATTCCATTGAAAATCTTGATTGAAAGTTAATTTGTTGTTAGCCTAGAATACCATTGAGAATGCCACCAAGAAATGTGAGGAGAACTAATGAACCGGAACCATTGAAGGTTTCGAACCCCGCCAATTTCTCAAATCCAAACGTTTAAAAATATTTTTTTGAACTTCAGGGAAAAACATTTATTTAAGAAAGGGGATTTGAGCCGTCGATGGTTCTATGTGAGGAGATTTGGCCTCTAGTTAGGTATCATAGATGGGAATGTTTTTGTATAATCCCAAAATACTTTATTGTGGTTCCTATAGTTTAGGAAGTTTATGCATCATTGCGGGACCAAAAGTCCAAAAGAATTGAAGGGCAACATGGGAAACAGTACTAGTGCGAGGGAAGGAAGTTAGAATTACCTCTCAGGTTATTTGCGAATTTTATAATGCTCTATTTTATGAAAGAGACTTTATAGAGTAAACTGATTTAGATTATTTTCGAGATATAAATATGGAAAACGTTATAAACTTCATAATAGAAGGGAGGGGTGAATGGATATGTCGCCCAGGTACTGATATCCCAACCTCCTTTAATCAAGTAATAATGTTTCCTGTAACAAAAATGGGGATTCAATTTTTATCCACACGAGTTGCTCCTACTTTAAATGTTTCTAATGTCAATACCTTTTCAGCAGTTTTGCTTTAGGCTGTTTTGTAGAAAAACAAATATGCACCAGAAAACGGATCTATCAGAATATGAAGCGATGTGTCGGTGGTCAAAAGATGGGAATCTTATTTCCTCACTTAGCAACAACACTATGCAAAAGAGCAGCTGTTACAATGACGTCCATAGAACAATCAATGAAGCCATCCTGAAGTATAACTGGCAACACTTTGTATACATAGTATATCGAGTTTTAGACAAAACAAATGAAGGAGTGGAACAAACGCCAACAAGTGATGACAGCCACTCCAGCCTCATCTTAAAGGAAAGAAAAATCGACAACCCAACATGAAATTGGTGAGAGAAGCTATCCAAAGTTGGATTGGATGATACACTAGATGCAAGAATCATGTCTAGTCTTTCAAGAATTTGCATGGTAAAAGAACATTAGAGTGCCTAATCATACACCAGACATGTTTGGGCCAACGTATCCTGAGCAACAATAAGAGGAGCATGGAAGCAAATAAGAGGAAGAAAGTGAAAATGATGAAGGAAAGGGGGATAAGGAGATAGATTTTGAGGAGGATGATTGAACCTTTAATTTTTGTATAAGGATTGCTTTAATTTTTAGATAATTTTAACTATGAGTAAGAGTAAGAGTAAATTGTTATTTGTTCTATTTCAAAACTTTCTATGTAGGAACCCCATATGGAAGAAGCACAACAATTTTGAGCTTCAACGAGCAAAGGAGGAGGCACCTGTAACAACCCTAACTCGTATCTGTCGCTGAAATAGGGTTACGGAGCATTACCAGAGCTTTCAGAACATTTACAAATAATTCACATTAATTACTACTCAATTATCAAAATTATTCATAACGTCCTTTAAATGGACCCTCAAGGCCCAAAATGAGTATTAGAATCGAGTCGGGACTTGATCGGAAACTGCAAGAATTTTTCGCAAAATTTTAAAAATTTTCCTAGCTGTAGGGCAAACACTCCTATATGGTCCAAGGGACACACCCGTGTGACCCTAGGACATGCTCGTACTGCAAGTCATGTTCGAAGCTAGGTAGCTCTCTGACTGGTACCACACGGCCAGCCACACGCCCATGTGGTAGGCCGTGTGGCTAATTAAATTTTTCAAAATTAGGTGCAGGTTTCACACAACCAAGACATACGCCCTTGTTATAAGCTGTGTAGCATACACGGCTAAGACAAACACCCGTGTCAATACCCATGTGCTCAATTCTAAGCATTCTATTTCTCGAATTTAAGATACAGGGGACACACGGCCTAACCACACGCTCATGTACCAGGCTGTAACACCCCTCATCCGCTTTCAAAGCCGGAATAGGGTTGCAGAGCATTACTGAACTTACAACACTTTAAAACACATATTTCATATACAATTTATCATTTTAAAACAATTCAATCACAAAAAATGATAGTGTCCCTTAAACGAGCCTACGAGACCTTAAACATGCATTAGAAATGATTCGGGACTAAACCGATAACTCAGGAAAATTTTCAACACTTAGCCAGTTTTGCTTCAAATAGAGAACACGCACCCGTGTGGCCAGGCCGTGTGTCTCACACGACCATCAAACACGTCCGTGTCACAGGCCATGTGAAAACAGTGGATACATACTGACTTGGGTCACACAGCCAACCGCACGCCCGTGTGTCTAACCCGTATACCCTTCGAAGTGGCCACACACGTCCGTGTGTCAGGCCGTGTGTTAGGTCGTGCCAAACCTATAGTGTATATTGACTTATGCAACACGGCCAAGCCACATGCCCGTGTGCTAGGCCGTGTGCCAATTAGAGGGTATACTGACTTGTACCACAAGGCTGAATACACGCCCTTGTGTGAGACCGTGTGGAGTATACTGACTTCATTTCAATTTTAACACCGGGGGACACACGGCTGTGTATCATGACCGTGTGTCACACATGGCCGAGACACACACTCGAGTCTTAAATGGTACATACCTACACAATCTCAAATGGTACCAATTCAAGGTGCTAATATACATCCAAATACCATCAACCAATGTTCAGATCAAACATTTCTTTACCATCAATACAAGGCACAATTTGTCATCTAACTATATACCTAATGCACAAGTATAAAACTTCCCAAATATCAATCTTTTACCATTCAACTTACCTAGTATCATTAAGCATCATAAACCAACTTCAAACATACAATATGAGTCATATACCATAATCAAAACAATACCATTGGCATATCTATATACATTACCAAATTCATTATTACAAGCCAACTTAAATGGCATAAATACATATTCATTACCAAAATGTCTCAAGCCTATACATGCCATATACCATATATACACACTTCAAAAGTACCAAAAATAGATATCCGATAGTGCGATGAAGTCTCTGACGATCCTCTGTTCTGAGCAAGCTTCAATATACTATAAAACATAGAAGAAAATAACAAAGTAAGCTATAAAGCTTAGTAACTTCATATATATATATATATGAAATAATCAACATCATTCATTAACAATTCCAAATAAATACATAATTTGCAATTAAAACCTCAATCAATGAGATAACATAAAGTTTAACTACAAAGCAACTCATAAGTTCTTATCTTTTTTTAACTCATCATTCGAATAGTTTTTTATACATACCTGTATTGATACATATCTATTCTCACCAATACGCTTCCCGAATCACTTCGAGTTTATAAATGCTTACGATATAAGTACATTGATTTTCTGATGCCATAATCTAACTATGGTCTTACACATACATTGCCAAGGCCTTGCCGTGGTCTTACATTCACATGCCACAATCTCGGTTATGATCTTATTATCCGATTGCCATAGCCCAGCTATGGTCTTATTCAGTATCTCATCGACTTAAACCGTACATTTAAATCAAATCCATCACTTTTAGCCATAGAATAAATAAAATCTCAATACCATCCATCAATTGAATAATCACACATTCTAGTTCAATTATACGAACTTACCTCGTGTACGGATATGAAGAAATGGACCGACTATTCAATTACTTTGCTTTTTCCCCAATCTAAGTCTAAATTTCTCTTTTCTTGATCTATAAATAATCAAAATCAACTTATTTATTCTTCTGTTTATTCAATTCAATCCAAAAACATACATTAGGGCTATTAACACATTTGCCCCTAAAGTTTCACATTTTCACAATTTCACAATTTAGTCCTTTTACACAAAAATCACAAATTAATGAAATTCACCATAGACCCATGCTAGCCGAATTACCATAGTACCCCTAGCATTCCATATTTTTCATTTATTTAACATTTCAACCACACAATTTGCATATTTCACAATTTAATCCCTAGTATGCATTTTCATCAAAAGATCACTTAACGAAATATGTAAAACTATCATCAAGCTTTCATATTTCAACATTAAACATCAAATAACACATAGAAATGGCTAAATTACAAATAACATATTCAAGCCATCTATGGTCAAATTCTAACAACCTTAGTTTAACCTAAACATTAAACATCACTTGATCATCCATACTTAACATATATGTATTTATCATGACATAATGCTTTATAAGTACCAAAACCATTACTAGCTATTTCAATGGCTAAATTACAAATAACATATTCAAGCCATCTATGGTCAAGTTAACCTATACATGCCATTATACCAAAATAAGTTTACTATTTATACCAAAATAAGCTTGTGGATAGTGTGATGATGCTCCAACCGATCACCAACCTTCTTGAGCTTTCATACACTATAAACATAGAAAATAAAACCTAATAAGCATTATATGCTTAGTAAGTTCGTATAACAGGAACTAAAACTTACCAATCTCATTTATTAAAATTAAGCATATAATAACATGTTTCCATCAACTTGGCAAAATTGCCTAAACACATGCATTCAATCAAACATGTTAGTCACAAAATTCTCATATACATCAAGTAAACATAGATGAGCTCATCATGCTATATTATTTCAAGAAATTATTCATTTCATCTCATAATTCTTATATCATGTCAAGTTTTTTGTTCGTTGAATCATTGAAATTCTGATGGATACTTTTTTTTAATAAAAATGACCTAAATGGTCAAGTCAATTTATTGCTTCTTTCAAAATTAAATCATGGATCTCCATCGGATAATCCGCATTAAAATCCATATTGGAATTTTTATCCTTAGCCAACTTACAAAGCTAGTCTGCTATACCATTACAACATCTGGGAGCCCACTTAAAATAAAAAAAATTAAAAGCATCAGTCTGGTTATATAAATTCCATAAACAATTGCCCATAGTTGTCAAGTCAACGTCTCTTCTGTGGAAGCGATTGACCAAGCTGGCGCAATTCGATTCTAGGTCCACTCTGTCCCACCCGTTCACCTGCGCGAACTTAATGCTCTCCTCCACCGCGTGCATCTCCGCCCACTCCACATTCATTTCTTTGTTCAAAGTTTTCGTTCGGCCCCAAAGCATCAAACCATCAGTATCCCTAGCCTCCAGCCTGAAGCACATATGTTTTCCAAAAATAGCAGCATCGAAAATAATTTTTACCACTCCCGGTGCAGGCTTCTTCCAACCTTTTTCCACACTCGTTCTCGGCAGCAGTGGCCTCTCCACCAAGTTAAAAATCATGAAATTTTGGCTTAAAGATGCTGCTCTCTCCTACGTAACTTTGGTGTCTTCCTTAGCCCCTAGAAAAATATGATTGTTCCTGCTGTTCCATATGTTCCAGAGAACCGTGATGAAGTCTGAGACTACCGTTTTGTCCAGTTCACGAGCCACCTCTTTGATCTAGTCAATACAGTAGGAGAAGTAACCATCGAGCAATTTGTTGTTGAAACCCCCGTGCTCCAGTACCGCCCTCGCCTTCGGGCAATCCTTTAACACATGGATAAGGGTTTCCTTATCATTCCCACACCTCGGGCAAATATTACTGAATTCGCTACGTATGCTCGCAATTTTGTCGTACGTGGGGAGAATCTCATGCCCCAGCCTCTAGCAGAAAATGTAAATTTTTGGAAGAGTATTCAACTTTCATATAAACCTCCAGAATATCCTATGTGGACCATACCCCACCTGCTTAAGAATCAGCCAGGAATAGGCCGACTTAGAGGAGAAGGACCCATTAGGGTTATGACCAAATACGCTGGTCATCATGGCCATTTTGAAGAATGGGCAGTTTGCAAATTTTATCCCTCATGTTTCACCTTAGAGCTCCAAGATCTTGTTCTCGTTCCATACGTCCTTTCTCTCGTTAAAAAGCTCCTCCATTTTATTCTCGTGGACCAACCTTCTCTCTATATTAATGGACAAGCCTGACAGCCCTTCAAATCCCCAATTGTCGGTCCATATATTTATTCTTTTACCATTTCCCACATTCCAACCGAGGCCCTCAAACAGGATGCTAGCTGCCTTAGTTATGCTCTGCCACGTGAAGGATGCCTTATCAATCTTTTTGGAGTGAAAAATATCCCTATCCGAAAAGTATTTTGAGCTAAGAACTCTATAACATAGGGTATCCCTACAATTGATGAGGCGCCACACTTGCAGAACCAAGAGAGCCACATTGAAGAGCCGTAGGTCCCTAAAACCAAGACCCCCAATGCCTTTGGGGTAGCACATCTGATCCCACAGCAACATCTTCTGTAACACCCCAAACCCGGCCCACGAGCCTTGACCGGATCCGGTTTGTCACGGAGTAAAACGTTTTGAAAGATTTGGGGGAAATCTGAAAATATTGTTGAAGTTATAAAACAATGTTTGCTAAAACTCAGATGGGTTGATTTGATAAACACGATTGAGTTGAAACCTTTTTCCTTTGAAACCATTTAGTCATTTAAAATTTTAAAACCATCAGAGTTATCGTTGACTTGGTAAAATTTGCTACCCGATGGTAACATCTTTGAAAACGCGTACGAGTACTTATTTTGAAAATGTTACTTCTAACCGATTTGCTTAACAGTTCATAAGTTCATTAGTAATATAATAGCAATAAAGTAAACGCAACTACTTAAACATCCAAAATAATAAGTAGCGGCCATATTACAAACCAAACCAAAATTTAGTAAATAATAAACTTTAACGATACGAGATAAAATTTCAAATCCAAGGAACAAGCATGGCCGCCTCGAGTCCTCTTCGGCTCCATCTCCGCGATCTACTAACTTTGCAAAATGATAGGGAAGGGTGAGTCACCAAGACTCGGTGTATAAATCCCCAACCGAAAATGCAACTCATACACAAGATATTAGTAAGACATGCAACCATGCAACCCAAGCTAGCCATCCGTACTCCTTTTTCTACCCCGTGTGGTCAAAACCACTGGTGGTCAAAACCACTGGTGACTGAAGTCACAAATATATCAAGTGATGGGGCCAACCCATCGTGTGGTCAAAACCACTGATGACCATAGGTCACAAATATCAACATGTGGTCAAAACCACTGGTGGTACCAAACCACTGGGACTTAGTCAAATTTATATCAACGGTGTGGTCAAAACCACTGGTGACCGAAGTCACAAATGAATCTGATGGGGCCCACCCATCGTGTGGTCAAAACCACTGGTGACAGTCCATAGAAATCATCTCCCTCCTCTCATCAATCCCACTATCATCATGCTCACATAACAAGTATCATGATCCCATATATCATGCATTTGTATATAGCATAGCATTTAACAGCATATGATGGCGAACACAATATACATCATAGATCACGTAATAGGAGACTTACCCGAAATCCAAGCTTATGCCCACAAGGCAAAATTTACTACACGAGAGGTTATATATCATCATAATAACAGTCTATACTAATAAAGTGTGTAAGAGTTTACACACCTGTTCAACCAAAGATCTAAGGAGAAATCTCGAGTCTATGCGATATTACTAAAATCTCGAAACATATTCCCGTATTGCTCCTATATTCAGCCACTATAGGTTAGTATTAAAAGTATTATTCGGCTAAAATAACGATCCTGAGGGATATGTCGTACTCGAAACACTTTGGGCCGAAATTTACTATTGCTTACCCAACAAATTCGAAATCCCGAAAGCCTCTGTTTTCCTCTGCCGACTAGCCCCTAAAATCATAGTGTATACTCGGTTATACATAGATACCAAAAATGGCCCTTTGGCTGAAAATGCTTAACCATTTACAAATCTTACCGAAATCCCAAAGTTATTACTTGTCTTGTTGAGATTCTTTGAAGAATCAAAACCCGAAATACTCCTTGGTGTCGGCTACACATACAATAGTTTCATGTTAAAAAGGACTATACACATTCGACCAATCCTTATCAAAGCCTTAACTCAAGCTTACGGCACACCAAAAGAAGATAAAAGGACTCGTTTGTTAAGAATAATACTCACCTCTATTATTTCCTTGAAGAGACTAAAGGAGTGTAGGTTTCGGCTTCCTGCTTCGGCCTAGAGACAGATTCGGCTATGCCCTTCAAATGAAGATGGAGAAGTCGACCCCAAGTGGAAAAGATGCCTTCAGCTAAGGTGTTCCTTTAAAGTACCAAGCAAAGAAAAGAAGGATATGAGAAGCTCATGAGGAGTCGACAGTGGTGAAAGAATGGTGGAGTTTCGGTCATAGCAAAAAGTATGAGAGGAAGAGAGGTTGGTTAAAGAGAAAATGCACTAGAATAAAGAACCAAAAATGCCAAAACTCACCTATGCACATACGGCTTCCACCACCCCTTCACTTGGCCGAAAATATCATCACAAGCCACCCTCCATTCGGCCAACACCCTATTGAAGTGATAATTTCCATTACCAAAAACAAACATTAATTTACAAAGTTCCCATCACTATTGGAATTAAAACATTGTTTAATAATCTACCCATTCTCTTAATTCCTTCCTTCAATAAATAAAATAAATAAAAATAAAAAAATTAAAACCCCATCATGCTGTGACAAAGACAATTGAAAACAAAAGCACATGCCTTCATCTATTTTTGAGCCCATGCAAGAAAGCCACTACTCACGCCAAAGACCAAAAGGAAAGATTAAACCTCCCTTGCCCCTAGGTCTCGAACCCGAGACCTGAAGAGAACTCTCCTCGCCTCCTGCCACTCTACCACTGCGCATTTCATGACATGAACCCATCACGCTTTCTTTTAAGCACTCATCCCTTGGCTCCCTCACGCATTAATGCCAAAGGCAAAAATAAAACACCCATGTGCCTTCATCAGGACTCGAACGCGAGACCTCATGCTGCAGCCCTCCTATAACGCCTCTAGTCACTTTACCACCTAAACTTTAATGTCCATCAACGCTCGAAAAATCCTTTTGAAGCCTCCTCACTTAGCCCCTTTCCTTTAAAACGCCAAAACCCAAAAATAAAAACACCTTGCATCCCTCGTGACTCGAACCCGAGTCCCTTACACCAAGGCCCTTAAGTGGCGCTTCCAAGCCACTTTGCCAGGCTGACTTTTATGCCCTTAAACCGCACCATTTATTTATAAACCTTCCTAGCCCAACACCCTTCCTGACGCAAAAATAAAAACTCCCCAACGCGATTCCTGGGGTTCGAACCCCTATTCTGCCGCACCTTCTAGCTCCCTAGGCAACGCCTTAACCACTCTACCAGCCCTTTCCTTGGGTCATGCTTCGCCCCAACAATTATTTAAAGCTTTTTTACTGCTTTTTCCTCTTAGGCATTAAAAGAAAATTTCAGCCCTAATTTAAACTTAGCCCGGGTTTATGACTAGACCCAAGAATATATCAAACAACCAATACGTAAGCATTTCTTTAGGCAAACACATGAAAACAATTAAAATTGCAAACGACCCCTAATTCGGGATGTTACAGTTCTACCCCCTTAAAAATAATTTCATCCTCGAAATTACCTGGATCAGAAGAGTTGGGGGCATTGCTGCCGTATCACCTCCTCGGGTTCCCACGTGGCCTCTTCTGCACCATGATTTCGCCACAGCACTTTTACCAAAGGCACCGACTTCCTTCTCAGAACCTTGACATCTCAATCTAAAATCTGTACCGGTTCCTCCTCAAAAGACAAGTCTGTGTTCACCTCGATATCCGCAATCAGTACGATGTGTGATGGATCTGACCGATAGCGCCTAAGCATTGACACATGAAAGAGGTCATGAATCTGACTTAATTCTGCCGGCAATTCAAGTTGGTAAGCTACTAGTCCCACATGTTTCAACACTGTGTACGGCCCGATGAACCTAGGGCTTAGCTTGTCCTTCCGGCCAAACCTCAAGGTGATACCTTCAAGAAGACCTTATCACCCACTGCATACTCCACATCCCGGCGCTTAAGATCAGCGTATGATTTCTGCTTGTCCGACGCCTCCTTCAGACGAGCCTAAATTTCCCTAACTTTATCTTCCGTTTCTGCCACCAACTCTGGCCCCAATATCTGATGCTCGCCCAGTTCTGTCCAATAGGTAGGAGTACGGCATTTTCGACCATACAACGCCTCATACGGTGCCATCTGAATACTCGCTTGATAACTGTTGTTATAAGCGAATTCTGCCAAAGGTAGGTACTCCTCCTAACTACCACGGAAGTCCAAAACACAGCCTCTTAACATATCTTCCAAAACCTGGATTACTCTCTCAGATTGTCCATCAGACTATGGATGGATAGCCGTGCTGAAATTCAACTTCGTACCCAACGCTTGATGTAAGGCCTTCCAGAATCTCGACGTGAACCGGGAATCTCTATCTGAGATAATGGACACAGGTACACCATGCAACCGCACTATCTCAGCTATATACAGCTTGGCTAACCTTTGAAGCGAGTAGTCAACCCTTACCGGTATGAAATGGTCCGATTTAGTTACCCGATCTACAATCACCCATATTGAGTCCTTCTTACTTGGCGTAAGGGGAAGCCCACTTACAAAATCCATCGTAATCCCCTCCCACTTCCACTGTGGGATCTTTCTGGCGTATAATGACCACGATGGCAACTGATGCTCAGCCTTAACTTGCTGGCATGTCAGACACTTGCCCACTAACTCAGTTACTTCCCGCTTAAGACCCGGCCACCAAAACTGCTCCCTTAAATCCCGATACATCTTGCTGCCTCCAGGATGCATAGCGTACGGGCTGCTATGTGCTTCTCTAAGGATCCGCTGCCTCAAATCGTCATCCTTAGGCATACATACTCTCCCCTGAAAATACAACACTCCATCTCTACCCAAGCTGAAACCTTCGGCCTCACCACTCTGTACTTGCAGCCTCCGAGTACTCAAAACTTCGTCGGTCAACTACCTCTCTTTAACCTCATCGATCTAAGACGGTTTTACTTGCAATTCTGCCAGAAGACTACCATCCTCATAGAGACTTAGGCGAGCAAACATTGCTCGCAATTCTGCCACCACTTTACAACTCAAAGCATCAGCGACTACGTTAGCCTTGCCCGGATGGTACTCGATAGAGCAATTGTAGTCTTTCAGCAACTCAATCCATCTCCGCCGCCTCAGATTTAAATCTTTTTGGGGCAACAGGTATTTCAGACTCTTGTGATCCGAGTACACCACCCACTTCTCCCCATACAGATAGTGCCTCTAAATTTTCAAGGCAAAAACCATAGCAGCTAACTCCAAATCATGCGTCGGATAATTACCGCCGAGACGCATAAGCGACCACCTTCCCTTCTTTCATTAACACACACCCTAAACCAGTATGCGATGCATCATAATACACAGTGAATTCCTTTCCTGATTCAGGCTGAATCAAGACTGGTGCTTCTGTCAAAAACTTCTTGAGTTTGTCGAAACTCTCTTGCTGCTTCTCAGACCACACAAACGGAACTCCTTTTCTCAGTAACTTGGTCAACGGTGCTGCGATTAAGGAGAAATTTTCCACGAATCTTTTGTAATATCCTGCCAACCTCAGAAAACTTCGAATTTTCATAACCAACTTCGGTGGTTTCCACTCCAACACCGCCTCAATCTTACTAGGATCTACCCTGATTCCCTCAGCTGAAACAACATGCCCTAAGAAAGTTACCTCCTTAAGCCAGAACTCACACTTGCTGAATTTGGCGTACAACTGTTTCTCCCTTAGCACTTGCAAAACCATATGAAGGTGTGCGTCATGCTCTTCTTCAGACTTCGAGTACACCAAAATGTCGTCTATAAACACTACGACAAACCGATCCAGATAGGGTTGGAAAACCCGGTTCATCAGGTCCATAAATGCGGCTGGTGCATTCGTCAAGCCAAAAGGCATTACCAGAAACTTGTAGTGCCCATACCGAGTACGGAATGCCGTCTTATGGATATCCGCTTCCTTCACCTTAAGCTGATGATGCCCTGATCTAAGATCGATCTTAGAGAAAACCGATGCACCCTTGAGTTGATCATACAAATCATCAATCTTGGGAAAAGGATACCTGTTCTTTATTGTCAACTTGTTCAGCTGTCGATAGTCTATGCACATCCTCAATGTTCCATCTTTCTTCTTGACAAAAAGCACGGGGGCTCCCCAAGGCGATACACTCGGTCGGATGAACCCTCTATCCAACAACTCCTGGATCTGAGCCTTCAACTCCACTAATTCTTTCGGTGCCATCCGATACGGAGCTATAGACACTGGCGCGGTTTCGGGTAACAAATCCATACCAAACTCAACCTCACGATCAGGAGGTAGACCTGGGAGTTCTTCTGGAAACACATCAACATATTCCCTTACAGTCCGCACATCCCTAATAGCTGTATCCTTAGCTTCCAAAGCACAAACATGCACTACATATGCCTTACAACCGTTCCTAACCATCTTTTCCGCCTTCAATGCCGAAACCAGATTGGATAGGTAATCTCTCCTCTTACCTATCATCACCACCTCAACTCCTTTCACGGTCTTTAACACTATGCGCTTTGCTGCGCAATCTAGGTTAGCTTGATAATTTACTAGCCAATCCATCCCGAGAATCAAATCGAACTCCTTAAACGGTAGTTCCATCAAGTCGGCCAAAAACACGACCCCTTGGAGTTCTAGGGGTACATCTCTATAGAGTTTATTTGCTTCTACAGAGTGACCCAGAGGGCTTAACACAGTCATCTTCTTAGAAGTAAGCTCAAAGTCTAAGTTCAGAGTTTTCACTACACTACTAGCAATGTATGAGTGAGTAGAGCCAACATCAATCAAGGTGCTATAGGGTACTCCAAAGATAAAAAAAACATACCGGTTATAACGTCCGGTGCGTCGCCCTCCTCTTGACGTCTCGCGGCATAGACCAAACCAGGTTGCCTAGCCTCAGTACTACCGGTACCTCCACTCGGTGCCCCTCGACCTCTGCCAGCACCATTACCTCCCCTTCCTGCACCACGACCTCTCGGCGGCTGTTGGTTATCCCTCCTATTCAGTGGACGCTCCTGACCCTCAGACCTTAGCCTAGCTGCCTTTTTCGGACAGTCCCTAACTCGATGTGTCACGGATCCACATTCGAAGCATCCCCGATTACCATTCCAACACTCTCCCGTGTGAGACTTTCCACACCAAACACACCGTGGCGGCCATTGAGTAGCAGCAGCAGCAGCAGGCCTAGCAGCTTGATCTGACCCACCATACCTTGTCCTCTTCTGCTGATTTCCATACAACCTTGAAGATCTGGAGCTCCTCTTATTCCAACTCCTATCCTGATTCCGTCTAAAAGACTGTCTTACCCCTTAGCAACTTTAGCCTTCTCTACTAGAACAGCGAACTCCCGTTCCTGTTGCGGAGCTATCATCATCCTCAGCTCATCCCGCAGCCCATTCTCAAATCTGACACAGCGTTCATACTCAATACCCACGATACCACGAGCATACCTACTCAATCGGAGAAATTCAGCCTCATATTCTGCCACCGTCTTATTACCCTGAACCAGGTTCAAGAAAGCTTTCCGTTCCGCGTCCACGTAGCTAGCTCCTATATATTTCCTTTGGTAGGCTGCCTTAAAGAATTCCCATGTGAGATCCTCCGCTATCGCTCCATCTCTTACGGTGAGCCACCACTGGTATGACTCATCCCAAAGTAGAGAGATTATACCCTTCAGTTTTTCCTCAGCTGAAAAATCCAGGTCATCCATGATCCTCTCAGTTGATTCCAGCCAATATTCCGCCGTGCTGGGAGCTACACCTGATACACCCCGAAATATCTCCGCCCATTCGCTCGGAGTCACTCAGGAATAGATTTTTGAGCTCCTGCCTCTACCTACCATTGACCATCGTCTCTAAAACTCGCGGAAGATAGCTGCGATCATCGACTTCGCCTCCCGTCTGATCCTGTTGTCCAACACCAAAAGTTGGGGGTGGTGGTGGAGGTGGTATCTCATTATCAGATCCTTGGCCCGACCTAACGGGTTCTCGACACGACCATCACGCTCTCCGCGGCGTCCCGACGACGGCGCGTGCCCTAGAACTCATCTCTTATCGCGTAATCTGTCTAAAAAGTTTTATGAGTTAGTCATTGTTTCACTGGTTATTAGCGAAGAAATTTTATGAACGAAGTTTAGGAGTTGTTCTTTCGATCAAACAAGTTTCGAGTCTTCTATTCTAATTCAAAGATACACATTCCCTTATTCCATCACCCTTTTTGTCCTATTCCTATCCCGGGGGTAATTTCGTCATTTACCCTACAGGGGTATTTTGGTAATAAACCGGGGTAAATTTGTAAATCTTAATAAATCAAGGGTATTTTAAAGTTTGTAAAACTTGGGGGTTCTTTTTGAGAATCTGTTTTCCAAATTGGTAGTATTGCAAAAATTTTGAAAGCTGGGGTCATTTTGGTAATTTTGTAAGTTAGGGGCAATTTCGTAAATTTTCCAAAATCACGGCATTTTTGATATTTGCAAATTAAGGGTTTTGGGGTACGTTTGTAAAATAAGAAAATTTTTGTTGAATTTGGGGGTAGCTTAGTAGTTTTAGAAACTAGGGGCATTTTTGTAATTTTACCACTAGGGGTATTTTTGTAATTTCCATAAATCAATTTTTTTTTCGAAAATTTTTGTAAATGATGCTCACAAGTTTAAGGGAAATTTTTAAAAGTTTTAAAACTAGAGTTTTTATAAAAATACGGCCAGTTCCCTTTCGGGTTTTAGTAATTAGGTTTAGCCTATGAACAAGTCCTCACGGTTAGGGTGAACCGAAGCTACGCACCAGGTAGGATTCCTGCGAAGAGGAGGTGAGTCACTAGGACTGCTTAAATACCAGGCTCTTCCGGATCCAATCCTGGACATGCGCACAAGGGTTACCACATCCTAACTCGGCGACTTAGTTATAGGTTTGTTTAATTAGGCAATTAAAATCTTATGCGATTGTTGGGGTAAACTAGTCCTAGGGTTCACATACCTTTCATACTATCTACGTTCCATTTCTACCCCTTTACAGATAATAATTCACACAGAGGTTAGAAGTACTTACCCGAACGGATTGGTGCCGGAGACTCGATGCCATGATATTCAAAACAAAACCATTTTCATAATATTTCACAGAGGCCTATCAAGAAAACATTTTTGGGCCTTGGGCCCCCACAGCCGAGTTTTGAACCGGGCTTTGATACCAAACTTGTAACACCCCAAACCCGACCCACTAGCCTTGACCGGATCCGGTTTGTCACGGAGTAAAACGTTTTGAAAGATTTGGGTTAACAGTGGAAATCTGAAAATATTGTTGAAGTTATAAAACGATGTTTGCTAAAACTCAGATGGGTTGATTTGATAAACACGATTGAGTTGAAACATTTTTCCTTTGAAACCATTTAGTCATTTAAAATTCTAAAACCATCAGAGTTATCGTTGACTTGGTAAAATTTGCTACCCGATGGTAACATCTTTGAAAACGCGTACGAGTACTTATTTTGAAAATGTTACTTCTAACCGATTTGCTTAACAGTTCATAAGTTCATTAGTAATATAATAGCAATAAAGTAAAAGCAACTACTTAAACATCCAAAATAATAACTAGCGGCCATATTACAAACCAAACCAAAATTTAGTAAATAGTAAACTTTAACGACGCGAGATAAAATTTCAAATCCAAGGAACAAGCATGGCCGCCTCGAGTCCTCTTCGGCTCCATCTCCGCGATCTACTAACCTGCAAAATGATAGGGGAAGGGGTGAGTCACCAAGACTCAGTGTATAAATCCCCAACCCGAAAATGCAACTCATACACAAGATATTAGTAAGACATGCAACCATGCAACCCAAGCTAGCCATCCGTACTCCTTTTTCTACCCCGTGTGGTCAAAACCACTGGTGGTCAAAACCACTGGTGACCGAAGTCACAAATATATCAAGTGATGGGGCCAACCCATCGTGTGGTCAAAACCACTGATGACCATAGGTCACAAATATCAACATGTGGTCAAAACTACTGGTGGTACCAAACCACTGGGACTTAGTCACAAATTATATCAACGGTGTGGTCAAAACCACTGGTGGTCAAAACCACTGGTGACCGAAGTCACAAATGAATCTGATGGGGCCCACCCATCGTGTGGTCAAAACCACTAGGGACAGTCCATAGAAATCATCTCCCTCCTCTCATCAATCCCACCATCATCATGCTCACATAACAAGTATCATGATCCCATATATCATACATTTGTATATAGCATAGCATTTAACAGCATATGATGGCGTACACAATATACATCATAGATCACATAATAGGAGACTTACCCGAAATACAAGCTTATGCCCACAAGGAAAAATTTACTACACGAGAGGTTATATATCATCATAATAACAGTCTATACTAATAAAGTGTGTAAGAGTTTACACACCTGTTCAACCAAAGATCAAAGGAGAAATCTCGAGTCTATGCGATATTACTAAAATCTCGAAGCGTATTCCCGTATTGCTCCTATATTTGGCCACTATAGGTTAGTATTAAAAGTATTATTCGGCTAAAATAACGATCCCGAGGGATATGTCGTACTCGAAACACTTTGGGCCGAAAGTTACTATTGCTTACCCAACAAATTCGAAATCCCGAAAGCCTCCGTTTTCCTTTGCCGACTAGCCCATAAAATCATAGTGTATACTCGATTATACATAGATACCAAAAATGGCCCTTTGGCCGAAAATGCTTAACCATTTACAAATCTTACCGAAATCCCAAAGTTATCACTTGTCTTGTTGAGATTCTTTGAAGAATCAAAACCCGAAATACTCCTTGGTGTCGGCTACACACACAACAATTTCATGTTAAAAAGGACTATACATATTCGACCAATCCTTATCAAAGCCTTAACTCAAGCTTACGGCACACTAAAAGAAGATAAAAGGACTCGTTTGTAAGAATAATACTCACCTCTATTATTTCCTTGAAGAGACTAGAGGAGTGTAGGTTTCGGCTTCCTGCTTCGGCCTAGAGACAGATTCGGCTATGCCCTTCAAATGAAGATGGAGAAGTCAACCCCAAGTGGAAAAGATGCCTTCAGCTAAGGTGTTCCTTTAAAGTACCAAGCAAAGAAAAGAAGGATAGGAGAGGCTCATGAGGATTCGACAGTGGTGAAAGAATGGTGGAGTTTCAGTCATAGCAAAAAGTATGAGAGGAAGAGAGGTTGGTTAAAGAGAAAATGCACTAGAACAAAGAACCAAAAATGCCAAAACTCACCTATGCACATACTGCTCCCACCACCCCTTCACTTGGCCGAAAATATTATCACAAGCCACCCTCCATTCGGCCAACACCCTATTGAAGTGATAATTTCCATTACCAAAAACAAACATTAATTTACAAAGTTCCCATCACTATTGGAATTAAAACATTGTTTAATAATCTACCCATTCTCTTAATTCCTTCCTTCAATAAATAAAATAAATAAAAATTAAAAATTAAAACCCCATACTGCAGCAGCACAATTGAAAACAAAAGCACATGCCTTCATCTATTTTTGAGCCCATGCGCAGGCCACTACTCACGCGCCAAAAAAAGGAAAGATTAAACCTCCTCCTTGCGCCCCTAGGTCTCAAAGGGACACGAGAGAACTCTCCTCGCCTCCTGCCACTCTACCACTGCGCATTTCATGACATGAACCCATCACGCTTTCTTTTAAGCAGTTATCCATTGGCTCCCTCACGCATTAATGCCAAAGGCAAAAATAAAACACCCATGCGCCTTCATCAGGACTCGAACGCGAGACCTCGTGCTGCAGCCCTCCTATAGCATCCCTAGCCACTTTAGCACCTGGACTTTCATGTCCATCAATGCTCGAAAAATCCTTTTGAAGCCTCTTCACTTAGCCCCCTTCCTTTAAAATGCCGAAACCCAAAGTAAAAACACCTTGCGTCTCTCGCTCCCAAGCCACTTTGCCAGGCTGACTTTCATGCCCTTAAACCGCACCATTTATTTATAAACCTTCCTAGCCCAACACCCTTCCTGACGCAAAAATAAAAACTCCCCAACGCGATTCCTGGGGTTCGAACCCCTATTCTGCCACACCTTCTAGCTCCCTAGGCAACGCCCTAACCACTCTACCAGCCCTTTCCTTGTGTCATGCTTTGCCCCAACAATTATTTAAAGCTTTCTTACTGCTTTTTCCTCTTAGGCATTAAAAGAAAATTTTAGCCCTAATTTAGACTTAGCCCGGGTTTATGACCAGACCCAAGAATATATCAAACAACCAATACGTAAGCATTTCTTTAGGCAAACACATGAAAACAATTAAAATTGCAAACGACCCCTAATTCGGGATGTTACATGTTCCATCCCCTATTGTTCTCTCCACCCTCTACCAAACCCGTCTCATCATAGCCTGGATCTCTTCTAGCACCCCTTTTGGAACCAAAAAATCGAGAAGGCATAAGTAGGGATCGATTGGCCAATCGAATTTAGGAAGATATCCTTGCCCTCATTCGACAAAATTCAATGGTGGAGAGATTTTAGGAGCGGTTTAAGACGTGATGGAGGGGAATATCCAAATCTGCTTTTATTTTCTCTTCTTTTTGAAAATTTTTGGATTTCTCTCCCCTTCCAAGGAAGTTCTGACGTTCACCTGTTTCCTTGCTTTGCCATATTACTGTTGTCTTCCCCTCCTTGTTTTCTCTCCCTTTTCTCGCCTTTTTTTTGTTAACGAAGCCTTAATCTCCTCATCTCTACGACTTGCATGCGTGGTTGGTAAGTTTAGAATTGTTCGATTCTTGTTGTGTTAGCGATTATTCAATTAATGGGGGATCATTCTATTTTAGGTGAAGTCTAAGGGTCTGAGGTGTTCTCATATTGTAGAATCATGTTTTACTCGAAGGTAAGGGTGCCGTTAATCTTTTGGGGAATGTCCCTTTCGATTAGAATCAATTGTGTATCGTTTAAATTGATTAGTTGGCTGACTAAATGGTTCATTTTAGGTGCTAGTTATCTCAGGAGTAGTTTTGCATCGAAATCGTACCAGGTGTGTACCCGAAACACTGAAAATGCGTTTCGACGAAAAGCTAAAAATCTGTCGAAGCCACACGAACGTGTGGTAGGCCGTGTGCAAGGCTATAAGCCACGACATGGCCGTGTAATGGCTGAGCAAGGTTGTGTACGAGACACAAGCTCGACTAATTGGTCTGTGTGGGCCACACTGGCGTGTGGATCCACACGGGTGAAGCACAGGGGCGTGTGGGCCCACACGGGTAGACAATATGGGCGTGTGAGCCCATTTTCACTAATTTATTGCTAAAGTTGCATAGGTCACCCAAGATGACTGTGAACCTACTATAGGGTCAGTAAGATTACCTAGACTCCAAACTGATTGACTGTATATTGAGCATGCTGTTTGTGCTATACTATATAAACGTGATATACCATGATTGGGCATGATATAATTGTATGATGCATTGTATTGGGTTAGGAATTAATATTGATTGGAGGAAGTGTACTGAAAGGCTTCGAGCATAACTTACTGGCAGCTCAGCTACAAACTATTTTTTAGTGCCGTAACCGGTACTACTTGGAGTGTAGGGATTGGTGGGTTGATTATATCCACATGGAGTGTAGGGTTGGATGGAGATGGAGTGTAGAGGCTGGTTGGGTAGGATTTTCTGGTTGCATATCTGTTACTGTTACTGTACTATGGTAGGCTAAGGCCCCTAATGCTCACTGTTACTGAAATGGGCTAAGGCCTGAATTGATACTAATTCTGAGATTGTAAGGGGCTTAGGCCAAACTGAGACTATGTGTTATTGTCTGTTTGGTTGCACGTAAACTCACCCCTTCTGTTTCATCTGTACAGGTAATCCCCAGACTTAGGTGGCTCGGTGCAGCGGAGGACTCAGAGGTGGCCATACGACTTCTTTTACTATTAATACTTATTTACGATTTTTTATTTTATTTGGGGTATTTTTCTATAATAATGGCCTCTATAGTTTTTTTAACCTAAAATTTGGATTTTATTCTGTTTTCTATTATATCTGCTAAAAGGAGGTAAAACACGGGTTTTTAAAAGAAATGCATGTGTTTTAGCAAAATACCCACAAGGACACAAACTGTTTAAAAAGCTTTCGCAATGTATAATGTTTTGAAAACTAACGACTGAATTAGAATCTCAATTTTAGAGTAATAAAAGATAATGAAGATTTCTGAACAGAGAATATTTTAAGCAAAGTTACGATTTTCTAACACAGTACCATGTGACATCACCAGATTCGGCCATAACATCCAAGCCGGGTTTGGGGTGTTACATTTAGTGGTATTAGTACCAGGTTGCAAAACTCGGCTGTGGATTTAGGTTTTAAGATTTGATTATCTAAGAAATATTTTCTAATAAATTGGATTGTTTTTACTGAACGTGCCCGTAAGTTCTCTTAAATTGTTATGTATTTAAACTGAAACTACACTAAAAACACTTTAAGTTAGTGTGTACTGAGAAATTATAGAGGAACTAAAAATTGTAGTGAGACTGCGATTTATGAAAATGAACTTCGAAATTACTAATATGATTTTGCATAAAACATTTGTTTATAAAATACTGAAACTATGAACTAGTGCATAAAACTGTTAATACAAATAAACGTGTTTAGACAATGAGCACGAGAGATACTCGCGGATGGGGTACAAGAGGCCATGGTAGAGGTCGTAGAGGGGCCCGAGCTGGGTCCTCTTATTCTGGTAACCTGCCTAATTTGGACACAAGTGAGACGCCGACCTCACCAGTGACTGAGGCAGGGTCGCATGATAGAGTGGCTGGGGATGACGCATTGTCCCAGGCCATGTTGAGGATCTTAGAAAGGGTCACTGGGCCCAATACTGGAACTGGAGACTAAGGGTCGGTTACGAAATGACTCCGATCTAATGGAGTCGAGAATTTTAGGGGTATTGCTGGAGTTGCCCCTAATGTGTCTGAGTACTAGATAGAGGCCACAGAATGAATTATGGACGACTTGGACTGCACCCCTAAGCAAAAATTAAAGGGTGCTGTATCGCTACTACGAGATGAGGCATATCAGTGGTGGCTCACTGCTAAGGAGGGCACTTAGCTGAATCGATTGACTTGGGAGTTCTTCAACACCCCCTTCCAGGAAAAGTATGTGGGTGCTAGTTATGTGGATGCCCATAGGAAAGAGTTCTTAAATCTGACTCAGGGAGATAGATCGATGGTCGAGTATGAGGTCAACTTTTTGAGATTGAGCCGCTATATGCGAGGTATGGTGGCGACTGAGTATGAGCGATGTGTTCGCTTCGAGGATGGCCTCAGGGATAATCTGAGGGAACTGATAGCTCCACAGAGGGAGCGAGACTTTGCTGCACTGGTTGATAAGGTGAAGATCGCCGAGTAAGTGAAGCGTACTAAAAGCCAAAACAGAGAGAGGTAGCAGTAAGAGGGATTCAGAGCCCTCGAGTTCTGTTCAAAGGCCAAGGAAAAAGGCCAAAGTTGATGGGATGATCAGAGTTGGGACCCCTATTACTGCTACTGGACAGCCGCCGTGCACTAATTGTGGTAGACGTCATCTGGGCGAGTGTTGGAAAAAAATTGGGGCATGCTTGAGGTGCAGTTCTTTGGAGCATCGTATTAGGGATTGTCCATGGAAGGTTGATCAGATGCAAGCTCAGGGTACTGCTACTGCACCACCATCGAGGGTAGCTCAGCAGCCATCAAAAGGCCGTGGTCAAGCCAAGGGTGGTAATGGTTTGGGCCGTCGTCAGAGAACACCGGGTAGAGGTACTGGTCATACTGAGGTGAGGTAGCCAGCTCTAATTTATGCTGCACGTCGTCGAGAGGAGGGTGATGCCTCGGACGTCATTATGAGTACGTTCTTTATTTATTGTACCCTATACTGCACTGATAGATATAGGATCTACTCACTCATATATAGCTTGTAATGTATCTGGGAACTTGGGTATTTTGGTTGAGAGCACTATGAGTGTGGTGGTTGTACTGAGTTCGCTGGGGCAATCGTTAAGGGTGAATAAACTGTTTAGAGATGTTCCATTAGAGGCCCAAGGGGCTATCTTTCTGGCTGATCTGATGGAACCCCCTTTCAGAGAATTTGATCTGATACTGGAATTGATTGGTTGGTCAAGCACCGAGTGAGCTTGGACTGTGCCACAAAAAGGGTTGTATTGAGAACTAAGGAGGAGGGCGAGATACTCTTAATTGGGGAATGTTGGAACTACTTGAGTAATGTGATTTCTGCACTAAGGGCAGAAAAGTTGGTTCGTAAGGGATGTTAGGCGTATCTGGCCTACATCAGTGTTTTAGATTCGGGGGATTCTGTAACACCCCTAACCCATACCCATCGCCGGATTAGGGTTATGAAGCATTACCGGACCCAATTCAGATCATTATAGCCATTTATCACAATTCATATGTTTATTAAACTCAAAGAGATTTAATTCATGCTTGTACAAATCAACCGTTGAATTAAAGATTATATGTCATTTAAATGTTTATCATAAGTTTGAGTATGCGCCTATCACTTTATGCATATGCAGTAACATAAATATAACTATCACTTATTCAATTATCAGCTTGTTATTTCATAACTCATATGCACATACATAGTTAATCATAAACTCTCCTATCATTTTATAATATATCTGTACACATACAAAAGACTCAATCTAGGTTCGCATTTACCATGATTTATAAACTCATCATCTTTACCATTTCAAACCTATCATTTAATCAACCACATATTCGAATTCCACATAATACAAACCTATTTCTTTCATTTCGTTTCATAACATTTAAACATTCTGATTTCATGCACTTCTAACCCAAACTTACTACTCGGTTAATTTATCAGAACATATAATGCATGCACATATGCTCTTATCTAATTTTCCCATTTATGACAAAGATATCCCATAATCCATAGATTTATGAAGCATAAATCTAAGACTCGATCATTCCATTTTATAACTTTGTAAGTTTGAGACATTTATTCATTTTCACACCCACTCTTCATAAAAATTTTACACTTCTAATAACTTCATTTTATAACCGAGCAACCATAATACTAATTATTACTCTCGAACTTATTTATAAACCAAATAGTTTCATGGATATATGTCATAAATCCTACCTATTCAGCATGAAACATATATAAATATAATTATACCTATATCATGCATTCATTTATTTATCCAACCAAACATGCACGCATCACACACCAAGGATAGATTTACATCATTTAATATTAACATTAAGAACTAGCCATTTTCGCATGGCTATTATACATCATCAAAATAATATTGGACATAGAGTTAGTCTATACATGCCTTTTATTTAAAAACCAAATATATAAGTACCAAAAGGAGTTGATAGTGTGGTTGATACTTAAACGATCCTTTGAGCCCGTAGCTTAAGCGAAATCTATAAAACAAACAAGGGTTACACGCAAGGTAAACATGCTAGCTTAGTAAGTCTTAAGCAACCTCAATATGACAATCGAGTATACATGCATTCAATAGAACATTTCCTAACATGAAACATCCAAGACTTAATATTTAATTTACCCAAACCGAATATCTCTTCTCCTGTACATATATCAACTTTCATTTCTTCATAGTAGTATATTATATCTGAGAATAAAATAATTATCCACTTATGCTTATAATTTTACTTATACAAATATTTACTACTTTCATGCTTTTCTATAAACATTTCCATCATAGTATACATCATAATTACATTCCATCTATTATAAACACACCACTTTCTTTCACCATTTCATTTACGTAGCAACATAGCATATAATCCTAACATTAAAGTATGCTTAATACATACCTTATAATCGAATTGCAAATTCACTCCCAAAAGCTTAGGCATACTTAATTCATTAGCTAGATATTACTAACATTACTGAATCTCACACGCGTCACAGGCACTAAGCTGCTTTGATTCGAGGTCGAAATCATAACACCGGCATTAAGCACGCTAGGCACTAAGCCGGGAGTTATG
This sequence comes from Gossypium bickii, assembly GCA_025503065.1. Taxonomy (NCBI): domain Eukaryota; kingdom Viridiplantae; phylum Streptophyta; class Magnoliopsida; order Malvales; family Malvaceae; genus Gossypium; species Gossypium bickii. The sequence continues at coordinate 57,538,772 of CP106711.1, forward strand.
TCATGCAAGACGAGGCACTGCTAGGCACAAAGCCGAAATATGTCACCGGCAGACGAGAGGCTGCTAGGCACAAAGCCCGAAATATGTCACCGACATGAGGCCTGCTAGGCTCAAGGCCCGAATATCAGTGTGGTTATTCTTCAATTCACAGTCCATAGAGCTAACTTTACAACAACTCATATATCACCAATTATTTTCACATATCCAATCAAAAATTCTATTTGTTCACATCACATTCTATAACACTTCAATCAATTCAATTTAGCACCCTTGTATTCGGCTAGTTCACATATTCATGCCAAAAGTATTCAAATTTTATCGTTCAATATAATTATAAATCATTTATTAACATATATTCACTTAAAGACTTACCTCGGCTATCAATAGACTGTGCAAATCGGCTATTCCAGAACCTTCGTCTTCCCCCGATCTAATTCTGTTTTTCTTTGCTCTTGATTTAAAACACATTAAATTCAGCTTATTCAAGTATAAATCACTTCAATTTAGTCCCAAAACACATCAACAGGCAATTTACTATTTTACCCCTACTATTTCAAAATTTTGCATTTTGGTACTAATTACACAAAACACAAAATACTCCCAATTTACCAAGACTATACAAGGGCGGAATATTCCTAGGGGCTTTACAAGCCCTTTCATTTTATTTATTTTGCAATTAAACCCCTCTAAAATTTTATTTTTACAAATTGGCCCTAAAAACAAAAATTCATCAAAACTTCCAATACATAAAATACTAATCCTTAACTTATCTTTTATCTAAAATCATCAAACATCAAAAACCATATGAACCTATCAATAGCCGAACATCAAGCATGCTTAGATTCAAAAATTTTAACATGGGTCAGATAGTATACGAAGCAACGGTCACAAAAACGTAAAAATTATCAAAAACCGACTAAAAATGCATACCCGATTTAGCTTGAATGTATGACCGAATGCTGAAAACCTTTAAACTTTTATTTACTAGCTCACATACGGCAATGAAGAAGAAATAACAAACATGATGGCTTTTAATTTCATATTATTAAACATATAATAACATTTTTTTAATGTTTTACTATTTTAACCTTTAATAAAAAAAATAAAAACAACATATAAATTAAGGTCAATCCTGTCATATGCCACCCACTAACTTAAAAATGGGCTATTTGCCCTTTTAATACCTCATATTAAAAAGCCATCATCATTCTAGCACTTTTCACTATAGTATGCAACTTTTACTCTTTACGCGATTAAGTCCTTTTGTCAAATTGAACACACAAACGATAAAATTTTTCTACGAAATTTTCACACACATTAATTCACGCATAATAAGCACAGAATATAGTATTTAAATATCTCTCAGACTCAGATTCGTGCTCCCGAAACTACCATTCCGATTAGGGTCAAATTCAGACTGTTACAACTCTCCCCCCTTAGGGATTTTCGTCCCTGAAAATCTTACCGTTAAGCAAAGTCGGATATTGTTGCCTCATTAAATCCTCGGGCTCCCACGTAGCCTCTTCAAATGCATGCCGATACCATAGTACCTTCACTAATGGGATTCTTTTGTTTCTTAACTCTTTCATTTCCTGAGCTAAAATACGGATCGGTTCTTCCTCGTATGTCATATCGGGTCGGATTTCAATCTCAGATGGAGCAATCACATGTGACGGATCTGATCTATATCTACGAAGCATCGAAACGTGAAATACATTGTGTATCCTTTCCAACTCAGAGGGTAATCTCAATCTATATGCAACAGGTCCAATACGTTCGATGATTTCATACGGTCCGATAAATCTCGGACTCAACTTGCCTTTTCGACCAAATCGGAGTACTTTCTTCCACGGAGAAACTTTTAAGAATACTCGATCTCCGACCTGAAATTCAATGTCTTTACGTTTCAAATTAGCATAGGACTTTTGACGATCTGAAGTAGCTTTCAAATTGTCTCTAATAATAGCTACTTTCTACTCTGTTTCTTTAATCAAATCAACCCCGTGTATCTTATTCTCGCTGAGCTCAGTCCAGTATAATGGTGTTCGACATTTTCGCCTGTACAAGGCTTCATAAGGCCCCATTTTGATACTAGATTGAAAGCTATTATTGTAAGCAAATTCAGTCAAAGGTAGGTATCGTTCCCACGTACCTTCAAACTCAAGAACGCAACATCTCAACATGTCCTCAAGTATCTGAATAGTTCGCTCAGACTGACCATCTGTCTGCGGATGAAAGGCTGTACTAAAATGAAGTTTAGTACCTAATGCATCTTGCAACTTCTTCCAAAACCGCGATGTAAATCTCAGATCTCTGTCTGAAACAATGGAACTTAGTACACCATGCAATCTCACAATCTGTGATACGTACAATTCAGCCAGTTTATCGAGTGAATAGTGCGAACGAATCGGCACAAATGAGCTGATTTAGTCAGTCTATCAACTATTACCCAGACGGCATCTTTCTTACTTGGTGTCAAAGGGAGACCGGATACAAAATCCATTGTAATTCTATCCCATTTCCATTCAGGTATCATGATTGGCTGAAGTAATCTGGATGGTACATGATGCTCAGCTTTTACTTGCTGACAAACTAGGCATTTCGAAACAAATTCAGATATATCCCATTTCATGCCCGGCCACCAATAGAACTGTTTCAAATCATTATACATCTTTGTGCTACCCAGATGTATTGATAATCGACCACTATGAGCCTCGCTCAGAATCATCTGACTCAAATCAGCATTTCTCGGTACACACAATCGGCCTTTATAGATCAAACAATCTTTTTTATCAATTCGAAACTCTGCCTCTGAATCATTTTTACATTGTGCTCGTCTAGAAGTCATATCTTTGTCAATTTTCTGTGCATCGCAAATTTGCTGAATAAACAACGGTCTAGCCTTCATTTCAGCTATGATCGACCCATCTCTAGACATAACCACATGTGTGTTCAACGTACGAAGAGCAAACAATGATTTTTGACTTAGTGCATCCGCAACAACGTTAGCTTTTCCCGGATGATAGTCAATTACCAATTCGTAATCTTTTAGCAATTCAAACCACCTACGCTGTCTTAAAGTCAGGTCTTTTTGAGTCATCAAATACTTCAGACTTTTGTGATCCGAGTAAACATGGCATTTCTCGCCGAATAAGTAATGACGCCAAATCTTCAGTGCAAACACAATGGCTGCAAGCTCTAAATCATGCGTCGGATAATTCTTTCATGCAGCTTCAATTGTCTCGATGCGTAGGCTACTACTTTGCCTTCCTACATCAATACGCAACCTAAACCACTTAAGGAAGCATCAGAATACATGGCAAATTCCTTACCCGATTCAGGCTGAGCTAAAACTGGAGCTTCTGTAGTAGCTTTGTTAAAGGTGTAGCTATCACAGAAAAACCTTTCACAAACCGTCTGTAGTAGCCCGCAAGTCCCAGAAAGCTTCGAATCTCAGAAACAATTTTCGGTGGCTTCCAATCAAGTATAGCGAGATTTTGTTGGATCGACTCGAATACGATCTTTGAAACAACATGTCCCAAAAAGCTAACCTCTTTCATCCAGAACTCACACTTACTAAACTTCGTATACAACTGTTGATCTATCAAAGTTTGTCACACTAATCTCAAATGCTCGGCATGCTCGGTTTCATCTTTGGAGTAAATCAATATATCATTAATAAACACTACTACAAACTGATCCAAAAACTGTCTGAAGACTCGATTCATTAGATCCATAAAAATAGCAGGTGCATTAGTGAGTCCAAAAGGCATAACCAAAAACTCAAAATGTCCGTACCTCGTCCGGAATGCAGTCTTTGGCACATCTGTATCTCTGACTCGCAACTGATAATAGCCCGATCTCAAATCTATCTTCGAAAATACTGAAGCCCCTTTCAACTGATCAAACAAGTCATCAATCCGAGGTAACGGGTATTTTTTCTTTATAGTTACCATATTCAGTTGCCGATAATCAATACACATTCACATCGTTCCATCTTTCTTCTTCACAAAAAGAACTGGTGCACCCCAAGGGGAAAAGCTCGGTCGTGCAAAACCCCTATCTGTCAACTCTTGCAACTACGCTTTCAACTCTTTTAACTCAGTAGGTGCCATCCGATACGGAGCTATCGAAATCGGAGTCGCTCCCGGTACTAATTCAATGTCGAACTCAATCTCTTGTACTGGTGGTAAACCCGGTAGTTCTTCAGGAAACACATCTGGGTATTCACACACAACCGGTACAGATTCAATATGATTTTCAGACACTTTATTATCCAGTACATAGGCCAAATAAGCTTCACACCCTTTTCTCACGTACTTTCGGGCTAACATCGAAGATATTACTGTAGGAAACCCACTTAAATCACTGGATTTGATTCTGATGATCTCCCCGCTCTGACATCTCAAATCAATAAGCTTTCTTTTGCAATTCACCACTGCATCGTGTGAAGTTAACCAGTCCATTCCCAAAATTATATCGAACTCATCGAAGGGCAACAACATTAAATCAGCTGGGAAGCAAGAATCCCGAATCATCAACGGGCAACCTCTACACACTTTGTTAACAAGCACACATCTACCCAAAGGGTTGGACACACGAATCACAAAATCAGTAGACTCAACTGGCAGAGTCTTACCGAATACTAGAGTTTCACACACATATGAATGAGTCAAACCAGGATCAATCAATACAATCACAGTAGTATCATAAAGGGTGAAAGTACCGGTAATGACATCGGGGGAGGAAGCATCCTCTCTGGCTCGTGTAGCATAAGCTCTAGCTGGAGCTCTAGCCTCAGATTGAACTGCAGTGTTCTTCGTTCCTCTCTGACTACCACCTACATTACCTGAATGTCTGGGTGGTCTACCTCGCGCGGACGTGTTGCCCGACTTAATGTTCTAAACTGTATTCTGCTCAACTAACATTGGACATTCCCTAATAAAATGATCTGACGATCCACACTTAAAATAAGACTGATCACGGAATCTACAACTCCCGGAATGCCATTTCCCACAGTGCTTGCATTCAACTCGATTCTGTGGAGCGTTACCAACACTGGCCATCGAGGTAGCTCGGGAGCCCACTGGAGGTCGATCTCGTCTAGGTAAGTCTGAAGTAGCTTTATGTCGGCTGAAGTCATCTCTGAACTTCTTAGATGTGGAATGGAAGGTCTTACCCGACGATCTCTTACGAGTGTCTCTAGCTTCTGTCTCAGCCTTTCTTTTCTCCTTCCCGAGCTTTTCAGCTTTGCAAGCTCGCTCGACTAGAGTCACAAACTCTTTGATTTCAAGAATACCAACAAGCAACTTTATATCTTCATTCAAACCGTCTTCAAACCTTTTGCACATAATGGCTTCAGTAGAAACACACTCTCTAGCATATCTGCTGAGCCTGACAAATTTCCGTTCATATTACATCACGATCATTTCACCCTGTTTGATTCAAGAAATTCTTTTCGTTTTTGATCAATGAATCTTTGGTGATATATTTCTTGCGAATTCATTCGGAAGAAATCCCACGTCACTTTTTCTTTCGGAACCAGCGATACTAGTGTATTCCACCGGTGATATGCGAGTATCCGAAGTAAAGATATAGCACACTTCGGGCATTAAATGCGGAGTACAAGATAGCTCATCAAGTACACGAATAGTGTTATCAAGCCACATTTTGGCTCGCTCTGCATCATCAGCATCATTGGCCCTGAATTCTTCAGCCCTAAATTTCCTGATTTTATCAACTGGAGGCCTACTAGATCTCATCGGATCTATCATCGGGGGTGCTGAAGGTATCGGAGTTGGATTATTTGGGGGTGGAGGTTGTTGTACAGCCGGGTTAGTCTGAATAAACTAGGTAAACCACTCGTTCATCATCTGATAGAAGGCTTGTTTAGCCTCCCCCTCGTGGCTACCCGAAACTGGTCGAGAGTCTACCGGCACTGATCCTCATGCACGGTCAGGCACTACACTCTCTACATCATCCGCTACTGCTCTTTGAGGATCAGTGTCCATTTACTATATAAAACACAGTTCAGAATGTCAAAAGTCACCACACTATCAATATGTAACAAAAGCATGTATAACTAGACTCTAACGCTCTACGGTAGTCCTAGAATTGACTAAACCGTAAGCTCTGATACCAATAAAATGTAACACCCCTAACCCATATCCGTCGCCGGATTAGGTTTATGAAGCATTACCGGACTCAATTCAGATCATTATAGCCATTTATCACAATTCATATGTTTCTTAAACTCAAAGAGATTTAATTCATGCTTGTACAAATCAACCGTTGAATTAAAGATTATATGTCATTTAAATGTTTATCATAAGTTTGAGTATGCGCCTATCACTTTATGCATATGCAGTAACATAAATATAACTATCACTTATTCAATTATCAACTTGTTATTTCATAACTCATATGCACATACATAGTTAATCATAAACTCTCCTATCATTTTATAGTATATCTGTACACATACAAAAGACTCAATCTAGGTTCGCATTTACCATGATTTATAAACTCATCATCTTTACCATTTCAAACCTATCATTTAATCAACCACATATTCGAATTCCACATAATACAAACCTATTTCTTTCATTTCATTTCATATCATTTAAACATTACAGTTTCATGCACTTCTAACCCAAACTTACTACTCAGTTAATTTATCCGAACATATAATGCATCCACATATGCTCTTATCTAATTTTTCCCATTTATGACAAAGATATCCCATAATCCATAGATTTATGAAGCATAAATATAAGACTCGATCATTCCATTTTATAACCTGCAAGCTGAGACATTTATTCATTTTCACACCCACTCTGCATAAAAATTTTACACTTCTAATAACTTCATTTCATAAACGAGCAACCATAATACTAATTATTACTCAGAACTTATTTATAAACCAAATAGTTTCATGGATATATGTCATAAATCCTACCTATTCAGCATGAAACATATATAAATATAATTATACCTATATCATGCATTCATTTATTTATCTAACCGAAACATGCACGCATCACACACCAAGGATAGATTTACATCATTTAATATTAACATTAAGAACTAGCCATTTTCGCATGGCTATTGTACATCATCAAAACAATATTCAGACATAGAGTTAGTCAATAGATGCCTTTTTATTTAAAAACCAAATATATAAGTACCAAAAGGAGTTGATAGTGTGGTTGATACTTCCGACGATCCTTTGAGCCCGTAGCTTAAACGAAATCTATAAAACAAACAAGGGTTACACGCAAGGTAAACATGCTAGCTTAGTAAGTCTTAAGCAACCTCAATATGACAATCGAGTATACATGCATTCAATAGAACATTTCCTAACATGAAACATCCAAGACTTAATATTTAATTTACCCAAACCGAATATCTCTTCTCCCTGTACATATATCAACTTTCATTTCTTCACCGTAGTATATTATATACAGAATAAAATAATTACCCACTTATGCTTATAATTTTACTTATACAAATATTTACTACTTTCATGCTTTTCTATAAACATTTCCATCATAGTATGCATCATAATTACATTCCATCTATTATAAACATACCACTTTCTTTCACCATTTCATTTACGTAGCAACATAGCATATAATCCTAACATTAAAGTATGCTTAATACATACCTTATAACCGAATTGCAAATTCACTCCCAAAAGCTTAAGCATACTTAATTCATTAGCTAGATATTACTAACATTACCTGAATCTCACACATACCGGCACTAAGCCTACTGATTCGAGGTCCAAAATCATAACACCGGCATTAAGCCCGCTAGGCACTAAGCCCGAGTTATGTCACCGGCACGAGGCTTACTAGTCACAAAGCCCGAAATATGTCACCGGCACGAGGAAAGCCCGAAATATGTCACCGGTACAAGGCCTGCTAGGCTCAAGGCCCGAATATTAGTGTGGTTATTCTTCAATTCACAGTACATAGAGCTAACTTTACAACAACTCATATATCACCAATTATTTTCACATATCCAATCAAAAATTCTATTTGTTCACATCACATTTTATAACACTTCAATCAATTCAATTTAGCACCCTTATATTCGGCTACTTCACATGTTCATGCCAAAAGTATTCAAATTTTATCATTCAATATAATTATAAATCATTTATTAACATATATTCGCTTAAAGACTTACCTCGGCTGTCGATAGACCGTGCAAATCAGCTATTCGAGAACCTTCATCTTTCCCGATCTAATTTCCGTTTTTCTTTGCTCTTGATCTAAAACACATTAAATTCAGCTTATTCAAGTACAAATCACTTCAATTTAGTCCCAAAACACATCAACATGCAATTTACTATTTTACCCCTACTATTTCAAAATTTTGCATTTTGGTACTAATTACACAAAACACAAAATACTCCCAATTTACCAAGACTATACAAGGGCCGAATATTCTTAGAGGCTTTACAAGCCCTTTCATTTTATTTATTTTGCAATTAAACCCCTCTAAAATTTTATTTTTACAAATTGGCCCTAAAAACAAAAATTCATCAAAACTTCCAATACATAAAATACTAATCCTTAACTTATCTTTTATCTAAAATCATCAAACATCAAAAACCATATGAACCTATCAATAGCAGAACATCAAGCATGCTTAGATTCAAAAATTTTAACATGGGTCGGATGGTATCTGGCAACGATCACACAAAACGTAAAATTATCAAAAACCAACTAAAAATGCATACCCGATTTAGCTTGAATGTATGATCGAATGCTCAAAACCTTTAAACTTTTATTTCGTAGCTTACATACGACAATGAAGAAGAAATAACAAACATGATGGCTTTTAATTTCATATTATTAAACATATAATAACATTTTTTTAATGTTTTACTATTTTAACCTTAAATAAAAAATAAAAACAACATATAAATTAAGGTCAATCTTGTCATATGCCAGCCACTAACTTAAAAATGGGCTATTTGCCCTTTTAATACCTCATATTAAAAAGCCATCATCATTCTAGCACTTTTCACTATAGTATGCAACTTTTACTCTTTACGCGATTAAGTCCTTTTGTCAAATTGAACACACAAACGATAAAATTTTTCTACGAAATTTTCACACACATTAATTCACGCATAATAAGCACAGAATATAATATTTAAATATCTCTCAGACTCAGATTCACGGTCCCGAAACCACCATTCTGATTAGGGTCAAATTCACACTGTTACAGATTCCTCGATTAAGGGTATCAGGACAGTTAAGGACTTTCTAGACGTTTTTCCTGAAGAGCTTCCTAGGCTACTTTCGGATCATGAAGTAGAGTTTGGGATTGAGCTCCTGCCTGGTACAACTTCGGTGTCTATCTCCCCTTATAGAATTGCACCGAAGGAGCTTGTGGAGCTTAAAGTTCAAATCCAAGAGTTGCTGGATCATGGGTTCATCCGCCCCAGTGTGTCTCCTTGGGGAGCACCAGTTCTGTTCCTAAAAGAAAAGGATGGATCCATGCATATGTCCATTGATTATGGGCAACTGAACAAGTTGACCATCAAGAATAAGTACCCCTTACCGATGATAGACGAACTATTCGATTAGTTCCGAGGAGCTTCAGTTTTCTCTAAGATTGATCTACGATCAGGGTATCACCAGTTGAGAGTTAAAGAGGCTGACGTGTATAAGGCAATATTTAGGACTCGATACGGCCGCTATGAGTTATTAGTGATGCCATTTGGACTGACTAATGCACCAACAGCTTTTTTGTATCTGATGAACCGAGTTTTCCAGGCCTATCTGGATCGGTTCGTTGTGGTGTTTATTAATGATATATTGGTCTATTCGAGGATAGAGGATGAGCATGATGAACACCTCAGAGTAGTTTGCTTGTCTAATCTGAGGGGGATGTTTGCTTGTCTCAGTTTATTTGATGATGGTAGTCTGTTGGCCGAACTTCGAGTGAAATCGACATGGATAGAGAAGATTAAGAGCAAACAAATAGAGGATGAGACTTTGGGTCTTCGTCTCTGACAGGTTGTGTAACACCCCAAACCCGGCCTAAACGTTATGACCGGATCTGGCATGTCACATAAAAGGGTTGTTTAAAAACTGCGTTCTCGTTAAAAACTTCGTATTCTATTTGAACCTTCGAGCTTTGTTGTTTGTGAAAAACAAGATTTATTTTTATGGTTATCTTGTAAAAACGTTATAATGTTATTCGCGAAGACTTTGTTTACAGCAAAAATTAGATCTGGTAATTTACGGGAATGTGATATTTTTGAAAACCGTTATTAACATTTTGGAAAACTCAGTATTCAAACGTCTAACAGTTTAAAAAAAAAACTGATTTAGCAGTTAAAAGAAAAATAAAATCTAATTACATTATTACATAAAATTAAACCCAAATTAAATTAAATTTAATTTAAAGTAAAACGAAAGTTACTAGGAAGTATTCCAATGTATGGCCACCATAGAGTCCTCCACTCTGCCAAATCCTCTAATGCTAGGGATCACCTGCAAGGTTAAAGCAAAGGGGTGAGTTATGAGAACTCGGTGTGTAATCCCCTAAACAGTCATTAATTGGGCTCGAGCCCATACGGAAGCAAACTGGGCCAAAGCCCATACAGAAACAGACTGGGCCTTAGCCCTATAAACATGATAGTGCAAATAATGTAATGCAGCCCAACCTAATAATCCATCCACTACACACCACCCGTACCAGGCCAACACACCTGTGGGGATTTCCAGATCGACCCACCCATCCGCTACACACTAATATGGCAGACAAGCTGCTAATCACATAATTTGTAGTGAAGCCACCAGAATAACAGAATATACGTGGCATAGCCATTATACAGATTGTGGCAGAGCCACCAAAATAACAGAATATACGTGGCATAGCCACTATACAGATTGTGGCAGAGCCACCAGAATATGTAGCAGAGCCACCAGATTACATTCCTCCGATCATCAATATCCCAATCCCATGCAGAATGTCATGTATACAAAACATAAATCAAATATGATTTATGAACTAAATTACCATCATAACCAGATAAACAGAATACACACAATCATGCTAACCAACCCTTAAGGGTATAACAGTAATTTTACCAATCGAGGGTATTTCAGTAATTTACCCACCAATGGTATTTTGGCAATTTACCCTCCAAGGGCATTTCAGTAATTTCACAAACTGAGGGTATTTTGGTAATTTCGCAAATAGAGGGCATTTCGATAATTTCATAAACTGAGGGTATTTTAGTAATTTTGGAAACTAGGGGTATTTCGGTAATCTCATAAATCAAAAGTATTTCAATAATTTTACAATCCGAGGGTATTTCGATAATTTTAGAATTCGGGGGTATTTCGGTAATTGTGGAAAATAGGGGTATTTCGGTAATTTCACAAATCAGGGGTATTTCAGTAATTTCACAAATCAGAGGTATTTTAATAATTTTGTAATTCGAGGGTGTTTCGATAATTTTAGAAATCAGAGGTATTTCGGTAATTTTGGAAACCAAGGGTATGTCAGTAATTTCACAAATCAGTGGTATTTTGGTAATTTTGCAAATCGAGGGTATTTCGGAATTTTCATAAATCAGGAGTATTTCAGTAATTTTGCAAATCAAGGGTATTTCAGTAATTTTGTAAACCAAGGTATTTTAAACAGAGGTAAGATGCGAATGTGCCTAGGGCCCATTCTCGGCCCAAATGGACCCACACGTTCATGTTGCCCATTTAGCCCAAATCAAGCCACAAATATGAGATTCACATAGACCAGTTCACTATCTACTACACAATCATACAATTTATTCCTATGGGGCCAAGGTCCCCACATGGCCCATTATGGCCTATTTCGGCCCAAACAGCCTCACCCACAAGAACACTCATGATGGCCTCAACTATCGCGTCGAAGCCCCACACGTGCGCTCACACGCTCGTGTGGCTACCATTGCCGTGTGACCGGCATTTCGGCATTTGCCGCTCTACAGCTGAGTAATGCGAAATACACACCTGATAGAAGTCTGAAGCTAATCCATGCTCCGAATGCTCCTATGCCCAACGCCAACCAGGTATGCCTACTCTCCTCATATATTGCTCTATTGAAAGCCAGCTTCTCACCTTCCATCTTGATAGCTTTCCCTTATTCAGTAGAGTTTAAATCCAGCACAAACTCTGGCCGTCCCAACTTAGCAAAATAAATACCCCTTTTTGCTTGCGATAGGATTCGAACTTAGGCTCCCTTGTAACATAATCCACACCGCTAGCCACTTGGCCACAAGCTCCTCTTGTGTCTAAAATCATGCGCAACTAAATATAAGTCTATGGCCCAAAGTCTAAGTTCACTTAAAAAAATAAATCAAAATGAAATGCAAACACCAAGACTTGAACCTTGGACCCTCTTGCTTCCTTGTGGCGTCATTCCCTTGTCTCTTATGTGGCGTCATTTGCCACTAGACTACAACCCCTTTTATGTCATTTTTCTCCATATTTTATTCTTAAATCCTACTTACTAACTCTCAGGGTTTTATTCACCTAAAACCAAAAATTTTCGTATGGCCTAACTTTAACCCAGGACTTCATAGAAGCCCCCTAGCCTTCTAAAATCACTCACCTAATATGCCCAACTTGTATTAGTGCCATTCTCATGTTCTCAAAAATTTTAAACGCTCCCACGCCCAAGGCCCAATAGGCCCAATTCCACTAGGCCCAAATTCAGGGTGTTACAAATCTATCCCCTTAAGAAAAATTTGTCCTCGAAATTTCCACCTATCTAACAGTGGTTTTAACACAGGCTACTCTACCATGCTGCCGCTGCGCACTCTCATTCCAATAACACTAATACACTTCTAACCTAATCTAGAAAGCTCTTCACACAGCCAAATATCTAACCACAGAAGCCAACAAATATTTACCACATATATATATAAAATTTTCTACATTCAAGCACCACATCCAATCAAACATACCCGATTTAATGGTGATGGAGCAATCCTGAGCCTTATGCTCCTTAGATCCGCATCTCAAGCACGCTCCTAACCTCATCCAACATTTACCCGAATGACACCCTTTGCAATGTTCGCAAGCTAGAAAGTTTGGATGTGCCTTAACCCGCTTTACAGAACAAAACTGCGAACCTACAAAACTGCAATCTCTTCTCTTCTTACAATCCACGCCAATCTATTTAACCTCCTTCAATACCTCCCTAACTAGCTAAGTTAGCACATTAGCTCCGACTCGGTGATAAGACCCCGTCTCAGTCACTTGCGATGTCGGCGCCTCTCTTTTAGGCCTATGCCCCGATGCTGAGGATCCAACCCAAGCACCTCGGCCTCTACCACGGCCGCGTGTACCTCGTCCACTTCCTCTTGTACTCATCTCGATTTCACGTGTTAATCTGATTATGAGTGTTATGCATCCGCTTAGTGTTCAAGTAATTTTTAGCAGATGTTTTATGAAAGAACAGTAGTATGAGTAGTTCTTGCAGATTGAGTTTCCTACTATTTCCGTCTCTATAGTCTTAATTCCTACAGCTAACAGTTTCAGTGTACTACCATTAACTCTAGTAGTTTTCTCTCTTACAGACATTTCATCATATAATCAAACATAAAGTAAGTGGACTTACGGATTTGGTGCCGGAGACTCAGGTGCCATACATCTAATAAAGATATATTTTTCTAAACCAAATTTCATACAAACTTTGAAAAACATTTTCGAACCCATTCCACAGCCGAGTTTTGCAACCCAGGCTCTGATACCATAAAATGTAACAATCCAAACCCGATCTAAACGTTATAACCGGATCTGGCATGTCACATAAAAGGGTTGTTAAAAAACTGCATTCTCGTTAAAAACTTCGTATTCTTTTTGAACCTTCAAGCTTTGTTGTTTGTGAAAAACCAGATTTGTTTTTATGGTTATCTTGTAAAAACGTTAATAATGTTATTCACGAAGACTTCGTTTACAGGAGAAATCAGATCTGGTAATTTACGAGAATGTGATATTTTTGAAAACCGTTATTAATATTTTGGAAAACTCAGTATTCAAACATCTAACAGTTTAAAAAAACCGAATTGAAAGTTAAAAGAAAAAATAAAATCTAGTGACCTTATTACATAAAATTAAACCCAAAATAAATTAAATTTAATTTAAAGGAAAACAAAAGTTACTAGGAAGTATTCTGGTGTATGGCCACCACAAAGTCCTCCACTGCGCCAAATCCTCTAATGCTGGGGATCACCTGCAAGGTTAAAGCAGAGGGGTGAGTTACGAGAACTCAGTGTGTAATCCCCTAAACGGTCATTAACTGGGCCCGAGCCCATACGAAAGTAGACTGAGTCGAAGCCCATACAGAAATAGACTGGGCCTTAGCCCTATAAACATGATAGTGCAAATAATGTAATGCAGCCCAACCTAATAATCCATTCGCTACACACCACTCGTACCAGCCCAACACACCTGTGCGGATTTCTAAATCGACCCACCCATCCGCTACACACTAATATGGTAGACAAGCTGCTAATCACAGAATTTGTGGTGAAGCCACCAGAATAACAGAATATACGTGGCATAGCCACTATACAGATTGTGGCAGAGCCACCAGAATACGTGGCAGAGCCACCAGAATACGTGGCAGAGCCACCAGATTACACTTCCTCCGATCATCAATATCCCAATCCCATGCAGAATGTCGTGTATGAAAAACCTAAATCAAATATGATGTATGAAATAAATTACCATCATAACCAGATAAACAGAATACACACAATCATGCTAGTCAACCCTTAAGAGTATAACAGTAATTTTACCCACTGAGGGTATTTCAGTAATTTACCCACCAAGGGTATTTCAGTAATTTAACCACCAAGGTTATTTTGGTAATTTACCCTCTAAGGGTATTTTGGTAATTTTACAAACTTAGGGTATTTTGGTAATTTTGTAAATCGAAGGCATTTCGATAATTTTATAAACTAGGGTTATTTCAAAAATTTTGGAAATAAGGGGTATTTCGGCAATTTCATAAATTAGAGGTATTTCAGTACTTTTACAATCCGAGGGTATTACGGTAATTTTAGAAATATTTCGGTAATTTGGGAAACCAAAGGTGTTTCAATAATTTCACAAACCAGAGGTATTTCGATAATTTTGCAAACAGGGGGTATTTCGGTAATTTCACAAACTAGAGGTATTTCAGTAATTTTGTAATCCAAGGGTATTTCGATAATTTTAGAAATCGAGGGTTTTTTTAATTTTGGAAACCATGGGTTTTTCGGTAATTTCACAAATGAGGGTATTTTGTCGAATCGGGGGTATTTCGATATTTTCACAAATCAGGGGTATTTCGGTAATTTTGCAAACCAAGGGTATGTCAGTAATTTTGTAAACCAATGTATTCTAAACAGAGATAAGATGCAAATGGGCCTAGGGCCCATTCTCGGCCCAAATGGACCCACACGTTTGTGTGACCCATTTAGCCCAAATCTAGCCACAGATATGAGATTCAAATAGACCAGTTCACTATCTACTACACAATCATACAATTTATTCCTATGGGACCACGGGCCCCACATGGCCCATTACGGCCCATTTCGGCCCAAACAGCCTCACCCACAAGAACACTCATGATGGCATTAATTATCGCGTCGAAGCCCCCACACGTGTGCTCGCACGCTTGTGTGGCTACCATTGCCGTGTGACCGGTATTTCGGCATTTGTCGCTCTACAGCTAGAGTAGTGCGAACTACACACTTGATAGAAGTCTGAAGCTAATCCGCGCTCTGAATGCTCCTATGCCCAACACCAACCAGGTATGCCTACTCTCCTCATAGATTGCTCTATTTAAAGCCAGCTTCTCACCTTCCCTCTTGATAGCTTTCCCTCCTTCAATAGAGTTTAAATCCAACATAAACTCTGGCCGTCCCAACTTAGCAAAATAAATACCCCTTTTTGCTTGCGATGGGATTCGAACTCAGGCTCCCTTGTAACATAATCCACGCAGCTAGCCACTTGGCCACAAGCTCCTCTTGTGTCTAAAATCATGCGCAACTAAATATAAGTCTATGGCCCAAAGTCTAAGTTAACTTAAAAAAATAAATCAAAATGAAATGCAAACACCAAGACTTGATCCTTGGACCCCCTTGCTTCCTTGTGGCGACATTCCCTTGTCTCTTATGTGGCGTCATTTGCCACTAGACCACAACCCCTTTTTGTGCCATTTTTCTCCACATTTTATTCTTAAAGCCTACTTACTAACTCCCAGGGTTTTATTCACCTAAACCAAAATTTTTCCCATGGTTTAACTTGAACCCGGGACTTCATAGAAGCCCCCTAGCCTTCCAAAATCACTCACCTAATATGCCCAACTTGCATTAGTGCCATTCTCATGTTCTCAAAATTTTTCTACTAGGCCCAAATTCGGGGCATTACAGGTTGAGAGTGGGAATACCGAAGATTTTGGACAGAATAACGAAAGGGTAATCTATTTTCGTGGGAGAATCTATGTACTGATGGATACTTAGTTAAGCTAGTCTATACAGCGAGAGATGCATAGTAGCCCTTATGCTATGCACCCCAGCGGAAACAAGATGTACTGAGACCTTTGTGAGTTATACTAGTGGCTAGGTCTTAAGCGAGAGGTTACAGGCTTTGTGCGTAAATGTCTGACATGTCAGTAAGTTAAGGCCATCAGTTACCTTAAGGATTACTTCATCCAGTTAAGATTCCACTTTGGAAGTAGGAGCGAGTGACTATGGACTTCGTTAGTGGGTTACCCCTCACACCCACTAAGGAGGACTTAGTATGTGTCAACGTGGATCGATTGACAAAGTCCGCCCATTTCATACCGGTTCGTATCGATTACTCTCTACAAAAGCTACCTAAACTGTATGTGTCTGAGATAATGAGACTGCATGGGGTACTGGTTTCGTTAATATCTGATAGGAATCCTCGCTTCACGTCTCGGTTATGGAAGAAGCTACATGATACTCTAGGTACAAGGTTGGACTTCAGTACTACGTTCCATCCTCAAATAGATAGTCAATCCGAGAGGGTGATTCAGATACTGGAGGATATGTTAAGGGGTTGTGTAATTGACTTTCGAGGTAGTTGGGAGGAGTTTTGTCGTTGGCAGATCACTTACAACAACGGTTAGCACTCTAGCATACAGATGGCACCTTACGAGGCGCTCTATGGTCATAAGTGTCGTACTCCCTTGTGTTGGACTGAGTTGGGCGAGCGTCGTATTCTGGGTCCTGAACTGGTTTTTGATACTGAGGATAAGGTCAGGTTGATTCAAGATCAACTAAAAGAGGCATTTGATAGGAAAAAGTCGTATGCGAATCTGAAGCGTCGAAAGATTGAGTATTCTGTGGGGGGACTTCATTTTTCTCAAGGTATCGTCGTGGAAGAAGGTACTGAGATTTGGTCGTAAGGGCAAGTTGAGCCCCAGATTCATTGGACCTTATCACATACTGAGACGTGTGGGACCAGTTGCCTACCAGTTAGAACTACCTCTAGAGTTGGAGCGGGTTCATGATGTATTCCATGTCTCCATGCTGAGGCACACCGCTCTGATCCCACGCATATTGTACCTATTGAGAAAATTGAGGTTAGGCCAAATTTGATCTTTGAGAAGGAGCCAGTCCAGATATTGGACTGTGATATTAGAATTCTGAGAAGAAAGTCTATCCCACTAGTTAAGGATGCAATGCGGCAGCAATATCCTCATCTGTTCTGAGCAGCTAAAAATTTTGAGGCCGAAATTTTCTTTAAGGGGTAGAGTTGTAACGCCCAAAAATCTCTTATTTTTTATTTTTGTGTGTCTGTGACACAACTGTCTATTTACTTCAATGGTTATGTGTTCTCTGTGTATGTGTGAGGTCCTAAGTTCAAGCCTTAGCTTGGGCAAAAATTTTGTTTTTAGTGAATAAACCCCTATTTCTTATCAGTAAGCTTATGACTAAATGTTGGTAAAATAGGTCAGAATGGGCCTGCTGGTCTAGCGGTTAAGTGGAGGGTAAATGAGCTAGAGGTTTGGAGTTCGAGTCTCTAGGCAAACAAAGGACGTATTTTGCTGCTTGCCGGGTAGGTGTTTTGTTTTAGCTAAAAAACTAAAGTGTTTGAGTGGATTTTGAATTCGGTGGTGAAGAGATTTTAAGAGCGGTTTAAGGGGTGATGGAGGGGAATATCCAAATCTTCTTTTATTTTCTCTTCTTTTTGAAAATTTTCAGATTTCTCTCCCTTTCCAAGGAAGTTTTGACGTTCACCTGTTTCCTTGCTCTGCCATATTACTGTTGTCTTCCCCTCATCGTTTTCTCTCCCTTTTCTCGCCTTCTTTTTGTTAACCAAGCCTTAATCTGCTCTTCTCTACGACTTGCGTGCGTGGTTGGTAAGTTTGGAATCTTTCGATTCTTGTTGTGTTAGCGATTATTCGATTAATGGGAGATCATTTCTATTTTAGGTGAAGTCTAAGGGTCTGAGGTCAGCCAATCGGTGTTCTCATATTGCAGAATCATGTTTGACTCGAAGGTAAGGGTGTCGTTAGTCTTTTCGGGAATGTCCCTTTCGATAAGTATCAATTGTGTATCGTTTAAATCGATTAGTTGGCTGACTAAATGGTTAATTTTAGGTGCTGGTTATCTCGGGGGTAGTTCTGCATCGAAATCGTACCAGGTGTGTACCCGAAACACTAAAAACACGTTTCGACAAAAGCCAAAAAAGCTCTCTGTTGATGCCACACGGGCGTATGGTAGGCTGTGTGTAAGGCTGTAAGCCATGACACGGTTGTGTGACGGCCGAGCAAGGTCGTGTGCGAGATATAGGCTCGACCAATTGGGCCGTGTACGCCAACAGGAGTGTTGATTGATAATATGTTATAGTCTTAAAAATTTATAAAATAATGATCGATCCTAGAAACTAACTATGACAACGATTGAGGAAAGTGTACCTATCGAACAGTAGTATAGTTAGTGGCAAGACCGGATTGTCGAACCCAAAGGAACTAAAAGTACTAATACTAACTTTCTTTTTATTATTTAGCCTAAAATAAAAGTGAATTGTTTATTTAATCTAAAATTAACTAACTATCAAGCTAAAGATGCTATGACAAAGAGAATGAATTGGGAAAATACTTGTTGGAAAAACCAATTGATTAAGACAATACCTGAGGAAGAATCCACCTAGACTTCACTTGTTATTTAACTCTGGACCAGACGATTTATTCACTTGACTTGATCCGTATGATTCCATAAGTTATATTAATACCTCTCTCGAGGCTACTAACGTCTAACCCTAGGTTGATTAATTGAAATCTCTTTCTAATTAAAACCCCTAGAATTGCATTAACTCGATCTATGACTCCCATATTAGGTTTGACCCTAATCCGATAGATTTTCGTCATCCTATTTTTAGGTTTGCGATCAACTCCACTTAATTATACTAGATCTACTCTTAAACAGGGACTTTTGCTCCATTCCTTAAGCACATCAATACTTGAATCAATATCCTAAAATATCAAAGCAAGAATTAAGAACACATAATTAAGAACAAATCAAGCATTTATCGTATAGTTTAGAAAACAATAACAAGATCAGTCTTAGGTTTCATCCCCCTCAAGTATTTGAGGGTTTAGTTCATAATAATAAAAGAATACATCTCAGAAGAAAAAATAAAACAAAACAGAAGAAAAACCCTAAAACCCCCTGAAGGAAATTGAAGGGAAGATCGTCCGTCTTGAGTATAACTCCGGCTTCTTGAGATGAATCAACTAGCTTTCTTCGAGTAATTCCCATAATAGCCTCTCTGGCTTAGCTCTTCGGCCTAACTAGACACCTACCTGACTCCCCTTGAAGGTTGGCCTCTAGGGTGTTTATATAGGCTTTTGGAATGGCTTTCTTTACCTCTAAGTACCCTATTCTGAATGAAACTCTTCTTTGTCACGATAGGGACACGCCCATGGCACATGCCTGTGTGAATCGTGGCCAGGCCGTGTTCGAGTCTGTTAAGGTGGCACGGCCGTGTGGTCTTGGGCCCAGGCCGTGTCGATTTTGTGATTTTGCCCATTTACTCCATTTTAGGCCTGCTTCTAGTTCTTTTCCTCCTTTGGTGCTCTCCTAAGTATAAAACATGAAAACAAAGGATTAAGAGCACCAAATTCCATAATGCAAGGCTTAAATCATCCAAAAATATGCTAAATGTGGGATTAAAATATTTTTATATTACGATTTATCAAATACCCCCACACTTAAGCATTTACTTGTCCTCAAGCAAAATTCTCAACTCACAATTAAAATGAACTTCCTTGATTCAATATATTCTTCAATAATGTTCCATCATAATTCAAAGATAATTTATACATTGATAATTTAAGTAAAAGGATCTTAAAGATTCAAACAATCAAAGTCATAGTTTTTATAGCATGAAAACATAGGTGTTTTCCCTTTACCTAAATAATTACCCTTAATTCAAAATCGACAAGAGTTGACATCCTCACTAAAGATTCACTCAAATCACTCAAAGTGTTTAAGGTTCAAAATTAAGCACTCAAAAGTCGAACATGAAAAGTTAATCCCATAGGCTTTTCTAAAAATCAAATCTCCACCACTATAAAATGAGATGATACACAAATCAAAATGTCTTTAAAAAGGGTTGTAATGGGGCTCGGGTTAAAGGTGCGGATAAAGGCTGAATTAGAAGGTTAGAATCGAGATTAAATTGAAAATTTAGCTAACTAGAAAAATGAATTAATCCTAAAAGATTACATCAATTGAAAACATGAAATACTAATAACATGAGCTTCTTCTCAAGATGTGGAATTTAAACGTATAAGCTCAATTACATAGAGCTAATATTGAATATACTTTGTTTTTTTTTTAAGAACAAATCAAATGAAAGGATGAATTTAACTACTGAAATAAAGATTATAGTTAGGCAGCTGATCAAATCAAATCTTGATATAAGGGTGGTCAAGAGGAATGGTGATAACAAATACAGACTGGATTTTTGGGTTAATATTAGTAGGTGAGTTAATAAAAGAATTGTTGGGGGTTAATTGTGAGGGTAAGCTTTTTTTTTAGTGGAGTGAGTGGGTTAAATCCTAAGTGCCTTTATCATTTCTGTATATCAAATCAATAATGTGGTCTTGACATGTATAATCGAAGCAAGTTCTAGAATAACAGCTCAATGTTGACACACTCATAATAAAAAGTGAGCACGAAAGAATGTATGCTCTAAAAGGCTCAAAATCTCACAATAATTATGGGTTTTTGATATCAGCCTTGTAAATTTCAAACTTCAAGGTAATAACTAGATTTAGGTAGACAACCTAATCAAAATTTTAATTTTTGAAAATAGACTTATCATGCTTGATTCTCTAATCTCCTAAAATTTAAATCATCACTGCACGATTATCAATGACTTAATTCGACACATATCAAAGAAAATCATAAATCAAAAGAAATTCATTCTAATCATAATATGAGAAAATTACTTTAAAACAAGGTATAATTCAAGGCATAATTCAGGGATTTGAGAATAATGTAGAAAGTTAGGCATTTTCTTGAAATAAATATTCACCCCCCACACTTAAGATGTACATTGCCCTCAATGTACAAAGATATATATAAAATTTAAGAGAAAGGGAGAGGTGAAACTTCCTGAATTTGGATGGCTTCCTTGAGTTGGGAGTGTCATGGTATGGTGGCCGCCGACAATCTCTACGCTAGATGAAGAAATTGGGAAGCTCGTGAAGAATTAGCCAGGAAATAATAAAATAATTCTAAATATACTAAATATATATTTAAAGACAAGAAAGATAAAGAGAAAGAAACTAGAAAGTAAAATAAAATTAAAAGAAAAGATTAATGGACCGAAGAGTCCTTATTGTTAGATGGTTCGTTAGGTGAGTGTGATTTCTAAGGCTGTGGTGGGGTGGCTATAGTCGTGGTCGCGGTGATTTTGTAGCAGCCTTTAAAACCTAAATCAAAGAAAACGAAATAGAATAGATTAAACTAAGTAGAAAAACACAGAAAAAGAAAATAAAGGAGAAGTGAAAATGAAAAGAGAAGTTAAATGGACTCAAAGGTCCTTTTCCTGTCGAGTTAATGAAGCGACCAACATGAACTTATGTAGATCGGTCTTACAAAGGGAGACTGTGCTAGGATCCTTCCGTTTCTTTGACATGGATGATTGTTAGAACAAGAGTTAAGAGAAAAAAATGAAAATGAAAATGGAGAGGGGTGTAAAGGAAGAAGAAGAGTGAGGAGTAGGTAAGAAGGGGGGAGGGGTGGTTTAAATAGAAAATTCAGGTCTAGTACATCCCCACGCCCATGTACCGTGGGCTTGTCGAGTCACACGGCAGTGTCGCACGGCTATGTTATGCTTTGTTTGTTTCTCCCACGCCCATGTGCAGGTTGCCACACCCGTGTTTCTAAAACAGTGTCGGCCACGGCCGCGTAGCACAGCCATGGTGTTTGGTTGGAGCCCGTGGCTTGAAGATATTTTTCGTCCTGTTTCGTACTATCTCTAGCATGTTAGTACGTACATCCTTAGCATCCACACGGCCATGGCCACGGTCATGTGCAAGGTCATGTGGTATGGAAATCTGCACTTGGTTAGTTTTTAATTAGGTGCTAGAAGTAAAAATAAAAAGAAAATAAAACAATAAAATAAAAATATTAAAATTAATGGGGTTAGTGCTCGGGTTGCCTCCTGAGAAGCGCTCGTTTATAGTCTTAAGCTAGACTCTCATTCATACATTCATGGTGGTTTGAGGAGTTAAAAGTCCTTTCTCATGCTATCAGTCCTATTATCAGTATATAGTTCAAGTCGTGTAGCGTTTACTTTAAAAGTGCCAAATATAGGATTACTTACCTCGACTGTTCCGTATTGGAAAACATTGAGTACCCTAAAAATGATTTCTTCGTTTGTATTAGGGTCAGGAAGAGGTATTCGAGGGTCTGCCTTATCTAAAAATACTTGATCTCTGATCTTAAATTCGTTTGTCCCACGGAATGGTGTTGGTTCTGCTTTGTGTATTCCTAATTTCTCCTTAAAGTGTGTCTTCCACTCGTCTAATTCATCGATCTGAAGCCTTTGTTCTTCATGAGTTATTTCCTTATTGGCATGAGGTCTAGGGTCTGGCTCAGTTGGGTTGTTCCGTGGTGCTTCCTGAAAAGAAGGTTTAACCGAATGGTCATTAATAAAATTAATTTTCTCACCTTGATCACTCGATGTCCTAGCCGAGTCAAGAGCCTGGAGACTGATTGATTCGTAACCTACACAAAGTATGAGTTCACCTATGCTGACATCAATTTTAGTCCTGGCAGTTGCTAAAAAGGGTCTTCCTAAAATTAAGGGGATACTATTGTCCTCATCCATGTTTAAAATGACAAAGTCTACTGAGAATACGAATTTATCAATTTTTACAAGAACATCTTCAATTATACCCCTAGGAATTCTAATAGTTTTATCAGCTAATTGAATGTTCATCCTAGTTTGTCTGGGTTTCCCTAGACCTAGTTGTTTAAACATTTTATAAGGCATAACGTTTATGCTTGCCCCTAAATCAGCTAAAGCATTATTCACAGATAAACTACCGATTAAGCATGGAATTGTAAAACTCCCTGGATCTTTTAATTTTTGGTGTAGTTTGTTTTGCAACATTGCGGAGCACTGCGTTTAGTTCCACAAGCGATTCCTCATCTAACTTCCTTTTGTTTGTTAACAGCTCTTTTAAAAATTTCCTTGAATCTGGCATCTGCAAAAGAGCTTCAAGAAACTGTAAGTTAATATTTAATTTCTTTAAGAGTTTAAGGAATTTACCGAATTGTTCATCTATGTTGTCCTTCTTCATCGCATCAGGATAAGGTATATGAGGTTGGTACTCCTTAATTACCAGTTTTGGCTTCTCGTGACTTACCTTGACCTTACCATTCTCTACCGAATTCTCTTGGCTTAATTTAGGCTCATCTAACCCTACACTATCCTGAGCTGTTATAGCTTGAAGTTGCTCATTGGGTTAGTCTCAGTGTTGCTTGGCAAGCTGCATTATGGTCGTTCTGAGATAATTTTGGCAAGTTGCCCTAATTGGTTCTCGATCCCTTGAATCGATGCCTGTTGATTTTTAAGTGTTGTTTCGGTGTTTTGAAAACGTGTTTTTGACACAGCTATAAATTTTGACAGCATCTCCTCGAGGTTCAGTTTCTTTTCCTATGGGTAGGGCTATTGTTGGAAGTTTGGAGGGGTTTGTTGTCTCTGATTTCCTTGACCACCCCATGAAAAATTGGGGTGGTTACTCCAACCTGGATTATAAGAATTATTATAAGGGTTATTTTGAGATTTGAAATTGTTATCGATATAGTGAACTTGCTCATTTTCAGCACTCGGGTTGTAAGGTGGATAGCCTGTGTTGTCCATCCCTCCTCCATTTGTATCGCACTGCATAACTGGATGTACCTGCAGAGAACCACATAAACCATCAACCTTTTTATTTAACATCTCTACCTGATTCGATATCATGGTTACTGTGTCGAGGTTGAAAACACTGGCTGCTTTTGTTGGCTTTGTCCTTGTGACTTGCCATTGATAGTTATTCAGTGACATCTCTTCAATGAATTCATAGGTAGCCTCAGGTGTTTTGTTATTCAATGTTCTGCCGGCGGCTGAACCGATCAATTGCCTCGTTGAAGGGTTTACCCCGTTTTAAAAAGTTTGGACCTGTAGCCATAAGGGTAATCCATGGTGTGGACACCTTCTCAATAGATCTTTGTATCTCTCCTATGCATCGTAAAGTGTTCCTAAATCCATCTCCACAAAAGAAGAGATTTCATTCCTTAATTTGGCCATTTTAGCCGGCAGAAAGTATTTTAATAAAAAAATTTCAGTCATTTGTTCCCATGTAGTAATTGACCCTCGTGGAAGAGAATGCAACCACTGTTTGGCTTTATTCCTCAAAGAAAAGGGAAATAACCGAAGACGGATAACATCATCAGAAACGCCATGTATTTTGAAAGTATCGCAAAATTCTAGGAAATTCGCCAAGTGATTGTTTGGATCTTCATCCTGCAAACCATCAAACTGAATAAATTGTTGTATCATCTGAATTGTGTTAGGTTTCAGTTCAAAATTATTTACAGCAATAGCAGGTCTAACAATACTTGACTCAGTTCCTATTAAATTAGGTTTAGCATAATCATACACAGTTCGATGAGCATGATTGTCGGCCACCTCTGGAGGTAGCGGATTATTCTCAGCCATCTCTTCGGTGGTATTAATTTCAACTTCTTGCTCTTCTTCTATGTAATTTAAGCTTCGCCTTATTTCTCTACGATTTTTGCGAACAGTACCTTCAATATCACTATCGTAAATCAGGGGTCCTGTCAGATTCCTTCTAGTCATAAACTAGAGGTACCTGCTAAGAACAAATAAAAGAAGAAAAATTAGCAAAGTTAAATGCAAAATAAAAATAAAAATAAATTGCAAAAATAAAAATGGCTAAAGTAATAAAAATTGAGCATTCTTAATATTTTAGTTCCCTGGCAACGGCGCTAAACACTTGATCATATGCCAGAGTCTTAAAAATTTATAAAAAGAATGATAAAGCCTAGAAACTAACTATGACAATGATTGAGGTAAGTGCACCTATCGAACAGTAGTATAGTTTAGTGGCAGGACCAGATTGTCGAACCCAAAGGAACTAAAAGTACTAATACTAACTTTCTTTTTATTATTTAGCCTAAAATAAAAGTGATTGTTTATTTAATCTAAAATTAACTAACTATTAAGCTAAAGATGCTAAGACAAAGAGAATGAATTGGGAAAATACTTGTGGGAAAAACCAATTGATTAAGACAATACCCGAGGAAGAATCCACCTAGACTTCACTTGTTATTTAACTCTGAACCAGACGATTTATTCACTTGACTTGATCCGTAGGATTCCCTAAGTTATATTAATACCTCTCTCAAGGCTACTAACGTCTAACCCTAGGTTGATTAATTGAAATCTCTTTCTAATTAAAACCCCTAGAATTGCATTAACTCGATCTATGAACTCCCATATTAGGTTTAACCCTAATCCGGCAGATTTTCGTCATCCTATTTCTAGGGTTGCGATCAACTCCGCTTAATTATGCTAGATCTACTCTTAAACAGGGACTTTTGCTCCACTCCCTAAGCACATCAATACTTGAATCAATATCCTAAAATATCAAAGCAACAATTAAGAACACGTAATTAAGAACAAATCAAGTATTTATCATATAGTTCAGAAAATAATAACAAGATTCGTCTTAGGTTTCATCTCCCTCAAGTATTTGAAGGTTTAGTTCATAATAATAAAAGAATACATCTCAGAAGTAAATATAAAACAAAACATAAGAAAAGCCCTAAAACCCCCTGAAGGAAATTGACGGGAAGATCTTCCGTCTTGAGTATAACTCCGGCTTCTTGAGATGAATCAACTAGCTTTCTTCGAGTAATTCCGAAAATCCTGGACTCTCTGGCTTGGCTCTTTGGCCTAACTGGACGCCTACCTGACTCCCCTTGAAAGTTGGTCTCTAGGGTGTTTATATAGGCTTTTGGAATGGCTTTCTTTGCCTCTAAGTACCCTATTCAGAATGAAACTTTTCTTTGTCACAACAGGGACACGCCCATGGCACACTCCCGTGTGAATCGTGGCCAGGCCGTGTTCGGGTCTGTTAAGGTGGCACGACCGTGTTGTCTTGGGCCCACGTGTCGATTTCATGATTTGGCCCATTTACTCCGTTTTAGGCCCGTTTCTTGTTCTTTTCCTCCTCTTGCGCTCTCCTAAGTATAAAACATGAAAACAAAGGATTAATAGCGCCAAATTCCATATCTCAAGGCTTAAATCATCCAAAAATATGCTAAATGTGGGATTAAAATATGTTTATATTACGGTTTATCATTGATCCACACTGGTGAACCACACAAGTGTGTGGGATTCTGGGCCAGGCCATGTGATCTACATGGCCAAGGCCAACCTGGGCCATGTGGCCACACGCGTGTGTGGGCCCACACTGGTAGACAACATGGGCATGTGAGCCCATTTTCACTGATTTATTGCTAAGGTTACACGGATCACCCGAGATAACTTTTAACTGACTGTAAGGTCGGTAAGATTACCTAGACTCCTAATTGAATGATTGTATATTGAGCATGCTGTTTGTACTGTACTATATAAATGTGATATACCATGATTGGGCATGATATAACTGTATGATGCATTACGTTGGGTTGGGGATTGAGATTGATTGGAGGAAGTGTACTGAAAGGCTTTGAGCATAACTTACTGGTAGCTTAGCTGCAAACTACTGTTTAGTGCCGCAGCCGGTACTACTTGGAGTGTAGGGATGGGTGGGTTGATTATATCCCCACATGGAGTGTAGGGTTGGGCAGAGATGGAGTGTAGGGTCTGGTTGGGTAGCATTTTCTAGTTGCATATATGTTACTGTTACTGTACTTTGGTGGGCTAAGGCCCTAATGCTCACTGTTACTGAAATGGGCTAAGGCCCATATTGATATTGATTCTGAGACTGTAAAGGGCTTAGGCCAAATGAGACTATGTGTTATTGTCTGTTTGGTTGCACGGGGATTAAGCACTGAGTTTACGTAAACTCACCCCTTCTATTTAATCTGTATAGGTAATCCTCAAACATAGGTGGCTCGGTGCAGTAGAGGACTCAAAGGTGTCCACACGACTTATTTTGCTATTGATACTTATTTATGATTTTTAGTTTCATTTGGGTTATTTTTCTGTAATAATGGCCTCTGTGGTTTTTTTACCTAAAATTTGGATTTTATTCTGTTTTCTGTTATATTTGCTAGAAGTAGGTAAAACATAGGTTTTTAAAAGAAATGCATGTGTTTTAGCAAATTACCCACAAGGACACAAACTGTTTAAAAAGCTTCCACAACTAATAATGTTTTGAAAACTAACGACTGAATTAGAATCCCGATTTTAAAGTAATAAAAGATAATGAGGATTTTGAACGAAGAATGTTTTAAGCAAAGTTACGGTTTTCTAACACACTACCATGTGACATCGCCAGATTCGGCAATAACGTCCAGGCCGGGTTTGGGGTGTTACACTATATGAAGCTTGGGAACAATTTAAAGACTTAATTCAAAAATTTCTGATGCATGGATTTTAACACTGGACTCAGATGGAGATATTCTATAATGGGTTGAATGCACATACAATGATGGTAGTTGATGCTTCTACCAATGGTACTTTGTTGGATAAATCTTATAATGAATTATTGTAACAACCCGATTTTGGGTCTAGTCAGAACAATGGTTTCAGGACCACAAATCTAACGTAATAAAAAATTAATTTTTATTATATTTTTATGATCTATAGTTTTATGGAATGATTGCATGAAAATTTCGTTCGAAAATTTTGACATTTGGGCGCTCAATTTAGTTAAGGGAACTAAATTGTAAAAAGTGCAAAACTTGAGTTTTATATGTTAAAGGTGTCCAATTGCTATGAGCTTTTAAATTAGAGGTCCTTAGATGGTAATTATACCATTATGTCTTAGTATGGACAAAAATAGACATGGTTAGGGAAAAATATCAAAGTTTAAGTAAAGGGCATTTTGGTCATTTGGTAAATAAAGCCAAAATAACTAAAATAAAAGACGTCATATTCTTCAATTTCATCCCTTAGTGCAAAAATTTGAAGAGTTTCCATAGCAAGGGTTTGGCCACTTTCAAGCTCGATTGTAAATCTGTTCTAGCCTCATTTTTAATGATTTTTTTATGTTTTTGAGGTCCTTGCAACCTAATCTAGCTATTTCAAGGACTAATTTGAAAAGATGTCAAAGTCTAAAATTTTACCGATGTTAGATATTTGTGTATTTTTATGTTTAATGGTTGAAAATGTATGTTTGATGTTAGATAAACAACAATTACCAAGTGATTTTTAATGAAAATGCCTAAAAATGACCTATTTGTAAAAGTTGTAAAATATGTAGTAGAAGTGTGATTTAATGAAAAATGTGGGCTATTATGAGTATAAAAATGGTTCGGCTAGGTTTGGGTTTTGAAGAAATTGACTATATATCATTTTACCAGCCTAGGGACTAAAGTGTAAAATGTTGAAAAGTTAGAGGCAAAAATGTAATTTTTCCATAATGTGATTTTTGGACTGGATTGAATAATGTGAGTATGAAGTGAGTTAAATTTACTATTCTAGATCAAGAAAAATGAAGTTCGGACCTAGATCCCTAGATCGAGGGAAAAATAAAATGTTTGACGATTAGGTCCATTTTCACTATTTTTGTACCGAGGTAAGTTCGTATGTTAATAATGCAATGTTACAGTGGTATTTAATATCTTTTGAGGATGTAATTAATGAAGTTTCGACAAGCGAGAAAATTCACGGTTGAACCATAGGAATAAATTAGTATTCAAGTGACATGTCACTAGGAACCCATGTGATTACATGATTTATGTGTCCCAGGGGCTGGTCCCGTACGTCCTACCGGTGCTGGGTATACTGGCATATGTTGCGGATACTTGACAGCTTGTGTGAGCAGTACCGCATAGCTACGTCTCGACTGACAGCTTGTGTGAGTA
This sequence comes from Gossypium bickii, assembly GCA_025503065.1. Classification (NCBI taxonomy): domain Eukaryota; kingdom Viridiplantae; phylum Streptophyta; class Magnoliopsida; order Malvales; family Malvaceae; genus Gossypium; species Gossypium bickii. The sequence goes on from CP106711.1 coordinate 57,568,374, forward strand.
GGCCCGTGGATAGCTCAAGAGAGAGCCTATATGCGTTATGAGATTTGTGGTAGCATTGGCTACATATGTGGCACTTATGTGTAAATCTTTTCGTGTCCCCGATAGTATTCCAAGTGGTTCAACGGGTATGTCAAAGATGAGAAAGTATGTGATTATGTTACGAGTTAGTATAGGTATGTACGAAAAACTCAAAGGAAATAGATTCGTTTATATGATGAACTATTGGTAAGAATATGATTGAGTATGTTATGTTCATAAAGTTTTAATGACATTTATGTTGATTTATGTTATGTTATGCATATGATAAATGTATAATTCATGTTGTTTATTATTTGCATATGAACTTACTAAACTATATAGCTTACTCCCCTTTCTTTTCCTTATCTTATAGTGTCACCAATCTAGCTCGGGATTGGAGATCGTCGGAGATCCATTCACACTATCAACCATTATTTTGGGTACCATTGAAATGTCAATATTTTGATTTATGGCATGTATAGGGACTTGGTCAATTTGTTATATGTGTCATTGGAAATGTGGCCAAATGTATTGGCTTATAATGGTTAATGATTTCATTTTGTATATGGCCATGTAAGTAGGCTAATTGTAACAACTCAGTTTTGGTCAAATCAGAATAGTGACTTTGGGACCATAAATCCGAAGTAAAAATATTTAATTTATCATTATTTTAATGTTTACAGCATGATAGCATGTATGTGTGAAAATTTCGTGAAGAAATTTTATTGTTTAAATGGTCAATTTGATAAAAAGGACTAAATCGCGTAAAGTGTAAAAGTGGAATTCCATTAGCTAAAGGTACTCAATAGCTATAGAATCTTAATTTAGAGGTCCTTATGTTGTAATTTGACCATTTGACACATGAGTGGACATATTTGGACATTAAATGGATGATTTAAATGGTTTATAATTAAGGTTAAATTTGTAATTAATTAATAATGTCATAATAAATAAAACAAAAATTATAATTTTGGTGCCATCTTCATCATATAGCCGAAAATAAGAGGAAAAAAGAAGCCATTGATGCTATTTTAGATTTCGGCAATTGCATGAGTAATTAATCAAAAAAAGAGGAATTCAGACTTAGATCGAGGAAAAGGCAAAGTAATTGAATAGTCGGTCTGTTTCGTCATTTCCGTAAACAAGGTAAGTTCGTATATTTGAACTTAAATGTGTATTTATTCAATGGATGGATGGTATTGAGATTGTATTTATCCTATGGCTAAATGTGTAGAACTTAATTTAAATGTACGGTTTAAGTGGACGAGTTGTTGAATAAGACCATAGCTGGGCTAAGGCAAATCGGGTAATAATACCATAACCGGGTTATGGCGTGTGAACGTAAGACCACGGCAGGGCCTTGGCAATGTATGTGTAAGACCATAGTTGGACTATGGCATCGGAAAATTGGTGGTAAATTGATATGTATTGGTACAGGTATATACTGCAAACTATTCTAGTAACGAGTTAGAAGAAGTTGAGGACTTATGAGTTACGATATGGTTAAACTTTATGTTAGCTCATTGATTGATGCTTTAAATTTTAATTATGTTATCCATTTTGAAGTGTTAATGATTGTTGAGATTATTTCATATTTACATACGAATTTACTAAGTTTTATAATTCTATGAAGCTAGCTCGAATTCGAGGATCGTCAAGGACTTCATTGCACTATCAGACATCTATTTTGGTACTTTTGAAGTGTATATATATGGTATATGCCATGTATAGGCTTGAGTCATTTTGGTATGTTTGATAAACATGTATTTAGGCCATTTGAGTTGGCTTGTGATGGTTAATTTACTGTTGTTTATAAATGTGCAAATGGTATTATTTTGAGTTAGGTAATTGACCTATAATGAGTGATTGAGGTTGAATGGATATTGCATATTTGGAATGGTTTAGTTAATTGAATGGTATATGTAAATTAGGTATAAAATTATATGGCAAATTGTGGTATATTTGTGATTTATATTGATGGTAAAGAATTGGTATGATTTGAACTTTGGTTGATGACTTTTGGCTACTTATTTGTGTCTTGAAATGCAACTATTTGAGCTTGTTTAGGTATGTGTAAAATGGGTGGCAAAATGGCTTCGTAAATAGCCTATTTTTGTCCACATGGGTAGAGACACGAGCGTGTGTCTCAGCCATGTGTGACACACGATCATGTTACACGGCCGTGTGTCCCCTGGTGTTGAAATTAAAATCAAGTTAGTACGCTCCACACGACCTCACGGACGTGTGTGGCCACTTCGAAGGGCACACGGGCTAGCCACACGGGCGTGTGTGTTGGCCGTGTGACCCAAGTAAGTAAGCTCACTTGTTTTGACACGGGGTAGGACACGGCCATGTGATCCCTTTTCGAATGTTCACACGGCCTGTGACATGGGCGTGTCTTGTGGCCGTGTGAGACACGCGGCCTGGCCACACGGGCGTGTGCCCTCTGTTTTGAGAAAATTTTCAAAGTTTTGTGAAAGTTTCTTAAGTTATCAGTTTAGTCTTGAACCACACCGAAAGCATGTTTAGGGCCTTGTAAGCTCATAATAGGGACATATTGATTGAGGTTGATTGACGAATGTTTGAATTGATGAAATGTATGCTAATAGTATGTATAATTGAGTTATAAGTTCGGTAATGCTCTTTAATCCTATTCTGGCATTGAATATGGGTGAGGGGTGTTACACTAATATTAGTTATAAGTATATTTATATGTTGATACCATTCATGAATGTGTAAACTTGCATGGTTTTTGAATTGATAAATTATGATGTTAAAGTATGTTAGAGGTTAGTATGTGGATGTAATGTTTTAGCCATGATTGTGGATGTTTTGGTTGCCTAAGTATGCCATGAATTGTGCCATTGAATTGGTGAAAGTGTAGGTGTAAATGAGGGTGGCAAATGGCTTGATAATAGCCTTATTTTGTCCACATGGGTAGACACACGGGCGTGTGTCTAGGCTGTGTATGACACACAGTCTACCCCACAGGCATGTGTTCCAACCGTGTGTCCCCTGCACCTTATTTTTAAAAATAGAATGTCTAGAATATAGTACACGGGAAGAGACACGGGTGTGTGTCTCAGCCGTGTGTGCTACACAACCTAGAACATGGGCGTGTTTCTTAGCCTATGAAACCTACACCTAATTCGATTTAAATTAATTAACCACAAGGCCTAGCACATGTGCGTGTGGCACGATCGTGTAGCACAGGTCAGAGAGCACCCTAAATTGAACACGGTGTGAAGCACGGGCTTGTCCCAGGGCCACACAGGCGTGTCCCTTGCATCACACCAGCGTGTGAGCCCTGTAGTTAGCAAAAAAAATTTAAGTTTTATAAAAATTCCCTGAGTTCTTGGTTTAGTCCTGAACCGCTTCTAATGCATGTTTTGGGCCTCGTAGGCTAGTATTAGGGACTTTATGATTGAATATGAATGGTTTTAATTTGGACGCAAAATTTATGACTCAGAATTGTGTGAATGTTTGTGTTGTAAGTCTGGTAATGCCTCGTACCCTGTTCTGATGTTGAATACGGGTAAGGGATGTTATATTTAGTGGTATCAGAGCTACAGTTTAGTTGATTCTCAGACTAACGTAGCGTGTGTAAGAGTCTAGCTATACATGTCATAAATAAATCGTGATAATGTGATGACTCCTGACAACTTTAAATTGTGTTTTTATATAGTAAATGTATCCCAATCGAGCTGAAGCGGATGACGTAAAAAGTAATGTGCCGGCTACCGCTCAAGGGACCGCGCCATTTGAAAGTAGACCAATGACAACTAGTCAAGGAGAATGGGCTAGGGAAGCCTTCCTCCATATGATGAACGAGTGGTATACGGAGTTTTTTCGAACAAATCCGACTGCTCAACCCCCTCCACCCCAACCTATTCCTCAGCCGGTTCCTGTAGCTCCATAAGGTATAGAATTTATGAGATTTAGTAAGCCTCAGGTTGATAAAATCCGAAAGCATGGGGCAGAAGATTTTAGAGAAAATGTTGATGGTGATCCTGAAAGAGTATAATTCTGGCTTGAAAACTCCATCTGGGTATTTGATGAAATGTCTTGCATACCGAATGAATGTCTGAAATGTGTTGTGTAGCTTCTGAGAGGCTAAGCATACCTGTGGTGGAAAACTTTTGTGTCAGTAGTACCAAGAGAGAGGGTTAACAGGGAATTCTTCCAAGATGATTTTAGGAAGAAATATATCAACCAATGGTTCATTGATAAAAAAACGTAAGGAGTTCTTAGAGTTGAAACAAGGTCGAATGTCGGTAACCGAGTACGAGCGAGAGTTTGTCAGGCTCAGTAAATATGCTCAAGAGTGTGTTTCCACCAAGGCTATTATGTGAAAAAGGTTCAAAGACGGGTTGAATGAAGATATTAGATTGTTAGTTGGAGTCCTTGAGCTGAAAGAATTTGTAGTGCTATTCGACCGATGTAACACCCCTTACCCATATTTTATGCCGGAACCGAATACGAGGCATTACCGTACTTAATTCACATGGTCATACAACTTTGGGCTATCAAATTTCATTCCAAACTAAAACTTTTCCATATACACCTCTAACATCCTTATAATGGACCTACGAAGCCCTAAACATGCTTCCGAAAGGTTTCAGAAATAAATCAGAAACCTTTACACACTTAGAAAATTTTTACCTATATACGGGCCACACGCCCGTGTGAAATGGGAAACGCCTATGGAGGCAGGCCGTGTGGTCACACACACCCCTATCCCTCACCCGTGGTTGACACTGACTTATTTCACCACCATCGGGCACACACACGTGTCCCTGGCCCGTGTCCCTTACACGGCCTCGATACACCCGTGCCTCAGCCCGTGTTCTAAAACCTTCGTATTCTATTTATGACGTCATCACCTCATTATGGTCACAGACCAAGGCACACGCCCGTGTTCGTAGACCATGTGTCGAATTAAATTCCCAAATTCAAGTGCAAACTTCACACGACCTGGGCACACGCCCATGTCCAAGGTCGTGCCTCCTACACGGCTGAGACACACAGCCGTGTCTCTGCCCGTGTGTTTCCTACAAAGATTACTGGATCGTAAAACTAACATTCAAGGGACACACGACCTGGTTACACACCCATGGGACTGACCGTGTGTCACACACGGCCTAAACATACGCCCATGTGCTTACCCTTGTGGACAAGAACAAGTCTATTTGCCAAGCTCTTTCATCACCCTAATTCATTCAAGCATAATTCATAACCAAACAACCTAATCATATACCCTACACAATCATGAATAGCCTCATCTTTTCATTGATTTATAGTATTGAGCCATTAACTATGGCCATGTACAAAAGAATTCATCTGTAAGGAGCCAATACACACTTGGCTAAAATAACAAACATTTCACCTAGTCTAGCCTCTATACATGCCATACTCAAAATGCTAAGTCAAAATATACCAAGATGAGCTGATAGTGTGGGTGATCTTCCGATTATCTTCGTATGCCAACCTGGCTCTTTGACTCTATAAAACAAGGGAAAAAGAAAGAGAGTAAGCTTTAAAGCTTAGTAAGTTTACATGTAAACAATAAACATCATAACATGTGCCAATCAATAAACAGCATTTCACAATAAGTAAAAGCATCAAACAATCCAAGATCATGCTTACTTATTCTTTCTTACCACATTCCAACCATATCACAACCAAATGCTCATATTATTTAACATACATCCCTACACTTATCACCACAAGACCACATGAAACAACACAACACAATTTCACGATAAGTCACTCTTAGAAATATCAAACACACGGGGGTTTCGTAGTTAGCCCACCATTTGTCTTAAACAGGGTGGTAACGCACACAGTCCACCAACAAGAATATTTACGGTGTATCGCACATAGCCCACCAATTGATAACATAAACGATGGTATCGCACATAGCCTATCGTGAATAGGCATTAAGGTGGTATCGCACATAGCCTACCAACAAGAATAATTAAGGTGGTATTGCACACAGTCCACCATTATTTGTTTCGGATAATATTCTACACTTACATATATATTTCAACATTCATATTCTAACAAGTCCAATTCATTTAAATCATAAGTGACCTCAATCACACAATACCCCAATAAACAATAACATGTGTATTTAAGATGCATCGTAATACATCATAATCTCTACTTAGGTAAAAATGACCATTTGCCCTGGTACTTTGGCAAAATTATGATTTTGCCCCTAGGCTCGTAAATCAGTTTTCATCACATTTTCTTATTAAACAAGCCTACCTGAACATTTATTACTCTTACAACTGCTCATAATTCCAATTATTTCATGCATTTAGTACACATTTTCAACCGTTGCATTCAAGTCCTACTTAGGTGTTTCCATGCTAACACCCTTCACAAAAGTTGCTTCTCATCTCACTAACATTCATCTTCTTCCATAAAAACTCAGCTAACAACATAAACTCTCCCATGGAAAGTCCCTAAACTTTCAACCATTTAACAAATTAGTACCCTCATTAGCTAGCTTAAGCTTTGGGGACTCCAAAAGTACAAAAATCATCAAAAATAATCATCAAAATGACTTACTTGCACGGAGATAGCTTAGCTGAAAATTTCAAGCTTCCATAGCCCTTTCTTGAGTGTAAAAATCAATGGAAGAAGAAAGGAGGTAAAAAAATGATAGCTTTTTCTTTACTTATCTTATTTTATTCATTTTTATTCACCTTATGTCACCAAATTTTGACTAAAATTAATGCTCTTGTCCCCTTGCTTCCTATGGCCAGCCAAAACACTCTATATGGCCTAATTGCACTTTAAGGACCTTCAATTTAATATTCCATGGCTATTAGACACCTCAACCTTGAAAAATAAAACTTTTGTACTTTTTGTGATTTAGTCATTTTTCACAATTAAGCATACATTTGCTAAAATTAAAGCACCAAAATTTCTATGCAACCTTACTATCATGCTATAATGCATAAAATAATGTCAAAATAATTTTCTTCAGCCTCGGATTAGTGGTCCCGAAACCATTATTCTAACTAGCCCCAAAAGCGGGCTGTTACAACTCTCCCCTCCTTTAGAGATTTTTGCCCTCGAAAATCTTACCGGTAAAAAGGTTTGGATATTGCTCTCTCATGGCTTCTTCTAGTTCCCACGTAGCCTCTTCCACACCATGTTTTTGCCATAACACTTTTACTAAGGCTATGTCCTTATTTCTCAACTGTTTAAACTCCCAAGCCAATATCTTAATCGACTCCTCTTCATAAGTCATGTCCGATCGTATCTCAACTCCCGTTGGAGGGAACACATGCGAAGGATCGGAACAATATCGCCGCAACATTGACACATGAAACACGTTGTGTATTTTCTTTAACTCTATCGGTAAAGCCAACCGGTTTGCCACTGGTCCAATCCTTTGGGTAACCTTATACGGTCATATGAATCATGGACTCAATTTTCCCTTTCTACAAAATCTCAATATTTTCTTCCACGGGGATACTTGCAAAAATATTTTGTCGCCCACTTGAAACTCAATTTCTTTCCTTTTTAAATCCATGTTGCCTTTTGTCTATCCGAAGCAGCTTTCAAACTATCTCGGATCACTTTTACTTTCTCCTCAGTCTCTTTAACTAGATTGACCCTATGAATTTGTTTCTCACTAAGCTCGGTCCAATACAAGGGATTCTGACACTTGCGGCCGTATAAAGCTTTGTACGGTGCCATCTGTATACTCGATCGATAACTATTGCTGTAAGCAAACTCAACAAAAGTACTTGAATCACTCTTCCAGATTAGCTGTCAGTTTGCGGATAGAACGCAGTACTAAAATTCAACCTTGTACCTAAGGCTTCCTACAACTTCTTCCAAAACCTCAAAGTAAATCTCGGATCTCTATCTGAGATAACAGATACAGGCACCCTATGTAATCTCACCACCTCAGCAATATACAACTTAGCCAACTTATCAAGAGCATAATCAACTCACACCGGTATAAAGTGAGCTGACTTCGTTAGTCTATCCATAATAACCCACACAACATCTTTCTTTCTTGGAGTCATAGGCAACCCCGTTACAAAATCCATAGTGATCTGATCCCACTTCCACTCGGGAACCATTACTGGCTAAAGTAATCCCAAAGGTACCTAATGCTCAGCTTTCACTTGTTAACAGACCAAACATTTTGTAACAAACGCGGACATGTCTCTTTTCATGCCCAGCCACCGATAAAATCTCTTCAAATCATTGTACATTTTCGTGCTATCTGGATGCACTGACAGATAACCACCGTGTGATTCATGTAAAATTTTCTAGATCAACTTATCATCTTTCGGTACACAAATCATGTCGTGAAACATCAAACAACCATCCGAACTCACTCAAAAATCGAAATCATTTTCTGATTCACATTTAGCTCTTTTAGTTTGCATCTCATCATATTTCTTTTGAGCCTCACATATCTGTTGAATAAATAATGGTTTAGTCTTCAGCTCGGTTAATATAGCGCCATCATCAGACAATGCTAAGCTCGTACTCATGGTCCTCAAAGCATACAAAGATTTTCTACTCAAGGCATCTACCACTACATTTGCTTTCCTCGGGTGATAATCAATTACTAGCTCATAGTCCTTCAATAATTTAAGCCACCGTCGTTGTCGTAAATTCAAATCCTTTTTCCCCATTAAGTACTTCAAACTCTTATGATCAGTGAAGATTCGACACTTCTCAACATATAAATAATGTCGCCAAATCTTTAATGCGAAAACAATTGCAGCCAACTCCAAATCATGAGTCGGATAATTCTTCTCATGTGATTTTAGCTGTCTCGAGGCGAAAGCTACAACCTTATCCTCTTGCATTAACACACAACCAAGACCGTTTAATGATGCATCACTATAGACTACAAATTCTTTTCCCGACTCCGGTTGTACCAAAACCGGCGCCTCAGTTAACAATTTTTTCAATCCCTCGAAGCTCTATTAGCATTTCTCATTCCATTCAAACTTGACATCCTTATGCAACAGTTTCGTCATTAGGATAGCAATCATGGAAAACCCTTTTACGAATCGTTTGTAGTACCCCGCTAAACCCAAAAAGCTTCTGACTTCTGACACACTTCTTGGTGGTTTCCACTCTTCAATAGCCGAGATCTTACTCGAATTAACTCTAATACCATCACCCGATACAATGTGTCCTAGGAATCCGACCTCTCGGAGCCAAAACTCACTCTTGCTAAATTTAGCAAACAGCAGATTATCTCTTAAAGTCTGCAAAAAAATTCTCAGATGCTTCGCATGTTTACTCTCATCCCGAGAATAGACTAATATGTCATCAATAAAAACGACTATGAACTTGTCCAAGTACGGTCGAAATATGCGATTCATCAAATCCATGAAAATCACAGGGGCATTTGTCAAACCAAATGGCATAACAAGAAACTCATAATGGCCATACCTTGTCCGGAATGCAATTTTCGGTACATCTTGCTCCTTAACTCTCAACTGATAGTAACCAGATCTTAAATCTGTCTTGGAGAACACTGTAGCTCCCTTCAGTTGGTCAAATAAATCATATATTCTTGGTAAAGGGTACTTATTCTTCACCATCACTTTGTTGAGCTGTCTGTAGTCTATGTACAATCTCATCGACCCATCTAGTACCGAAGCACCCCGCGGTGAATAGCTCGGCCTTACAAAACCCATATTCGGTAACTCTTGCAACTGAACCTTCAGTTCTTTCAACTTCAATGGTGCCATCCTATACGGAGCAACCGAGATAGGTGCCATTCCTGGAACTAGCTCAATCCCAATCTCAACCTCTCTAACTGGAGGCAATCTTGGTAACTCCCCCGGGAACACATCTGGCTATTCGCATACCACTAGCACTAATTCAATCTTTACCTCTGACTCTTGAGTATTCAACACAAAAGCGAGATAAGACTCGTACCCTTTCCTCAAATATTTCTCGAATACCATAGTTGAAATTATCACAGGCAGATTATCCGATCTACCTGATTGAACCTGAATGACATCCCCATTTTCACATTTTAATTCAATAAACTTGCTACCACAGTTCACTAAAACATTATGGGCAGTCAACCAATCCATGCCAAGAATCAAATCAAATTCATCAAATGGCAACAACATAAGGTTTGCCGGAAAACAATAACCTCTAGCTGTCAAAGGACAATTCATACACACCTTGTTAACTAGCACATGTTTGCCTAACGGGTTTGACACCTTTACTACAAATTTCGTAGACTCAACAATCATACTCATACTAGATGCCAATTTCATTCAAATGTAATAATGGGTAGACCCCAGATCAATCAAAGTAATAACAGAGGTGTCATGAAGAGGAAAAGTACCAGTTATCACATCTGGAGATGATGCTTCCTCGCGAGCGCGAATGGCATAAGTCCTTGCAGGTTCCCGACCCTTCAGTCTCACAGTAGAATCTTGAGGCGCACCTCTACCACTATTCCCACCTCCTGGGTTCTTTTGTGATCTACCCCTTGAAGATACGTTGCTGGATCTTATCTCTTGCTTCTTTTTGTTGTCATCCCTCTCAGGACAATTTCAAATAAAATGATCGGAGTAACCAAACTTATAACAGTTTCGGTTGTTTCCCCAACACTCCCCAGTGTGTTGCCTACCACAATTTGGACACTCCGATTTGGACTTCGAATTACCCGCACTTGCCATCGAACTGGCTTGAACTCTCGAGCCCGAGTAGGTATTACCCCAATCTCTATGTGAATATTCTACTGATGCAGTCATTCGAGGGTTTACTTCCTTGGACCTCTTCTATTGAGCTTGGTATGATTTACTCATCGGCATTTTTCTTGCATCCTGGGGCTCACTCACAGCTTTCCTCTTTTTCTTATTCAATTCTTTGGCGTGTCCTTACACGCCCTATCAACCAATACTATAAACTATTTTAATTCTAAAATCCCAACTAGAAGTCTAACATCCTCATTCAGTCCATCTCCAAACCTCTTGCACAAGATTGCTTCTGTAGACACACACTCCTGTGCATACTTGCTGAGCCTAACAAACTCACGCTCATATTCTGCCACAGTCATTCTTCCTTGTTTCAATTCAAGGAATTCTTTTCGTTTCTGGTCCACAAACCTCTGACTTATATACATTTTTTGGAACTGTTCCAAAAAAAAGTCTCACGTCACTCTCTCCTTTGGAACCACCGACGTCAATGTTTTCCACCAATGGTATGCCGAGTCCCTCAGCAAGGACACAGCGCATTTTAAGCTTTCTTCAGGTGTGCAGGAGAGTTCACCAAACACTCTCATCGAGTTCTCAAGCCAGAACTCCGCCCTCTCAGGGTCATCGTCTATATTGGCTCTAAATTCCTTGGCCCCATGCTTCCGAATCTTATCTACCGGAGGCTTGGTTATTGCCACTACATCAATACCATGAGGAGCCACAGGAATGGGCTAAGGTATAGGAGGGGGTAGAGGAGGTTGAGCATTAGGGTTTGCTCGTACATACTCCGTGTATCAATTACTCATCATTTGGAGAAAGGCTTCCTGAGCCTCTTCTCCTCAACCCATAGTCTCGGGTCCACTCTCTACAGGCGCGGTCCCTTGTGCGGGAGCTGGCGCATTACTAGCTGCGTCATCAACAGCCGCTCGATCGGGATCCATTACTATATAAAAACAAAGTTTAGAATTGTCAAAAGCCACCACACTATCAATATACCCATATGGCATGTATAGCTAGACTCTAACACACACTACGGTCTGAGAACCGACTAAACTATAGCTCTGATACCACTATATGTAACACCCCTCACCCGTATTCTATGTCAGAACCGGATACGAGGTGTTACCGTACTTAACTCACATGGTCATCCAACTTTGGGCTATCAAATTTTATTCCAAACTAAAACTTTTCCATACAAACCTCTAACATCCTTACAATGGGCCTACGAAGCCCTAAACATGCTTCAGGAAGGTTTCGAAAATAAATCAAAAAATTTTACACACTTAGAAAAATTTTACCTAAACAGGGGCCACACGCCCGTGTGGGCTAGCCGTGTGGTCACACACGCCCATGTCCCTCACCCGTGGTCGACACTGACTTATTTCACATAGCTGGGCACACGCCCATGTCTCTTATATGGCCTCGATACACCCGTGCCTCAGCCCATGTACCAAAACCTTGGTATTCTATTTATGACATGATCACCTCATTATGGTCACACGGCCAAGGCACACGCCCATGTCCTTAGACCGTGTGTCGAATTAAATTCCCAAATTCAAGTGTAGACTTCACACGGCCTGGGCACACGCCATGTCTAAGGCCGTGCGTCCTACATGGCTAAGGCCCATGGCCGTGTCTCTGCTTGTGTGTTTACTACAAAGCTTACTGAATTGTAAAACTAACATGCAGGGGATACACGGCCTGGTTACACACCCATGGGGCTTACCGTGTGTCACACACGGCCTAGACACACACCCGTATCCTTACCCGTGTGGACAAGAACAACGCTATTTGCCAAGCTCTTTCATCACTCTAATTCATTCAAGCATAATTCATAACCAAACAACCCAATCATATACCCTACACAATCATGAATAGCCTCATCTTTTCATTGATCTATAGTATTGAGCCATTAACTATGGCCATGTACAAAAGAATTCATCTGTAAGGAGCCAATACTCACTTGGCTAAAATAAAAAACATTTCACCAAGTCTAGCCCCTATACATGCCATACTCAAAATGCTAATTCAAAATATACCAGGATGAGCTGATAGTATGGGTGATCTTCCGATTATCTTCGTATCCCGACTTGGCTCTTTGACTCTATAAAACAAGGGAAAAAGAAAGGGAGTAAGCTTTAAAGCTTTGTAAGTTTACATGTAAACAATAAACATCATAACATGTGCTAATCAATAAATAGCATTTCACAATAAGTAAAAGCATCCAACAATCTAAGATCATGCTTACTCATTCTTTCTTACCACATTCCAACCATATCAAAACAAATGCTCTTATTATTTAACATACATCCCTGCACTTATCACCACAAGACCACATGAAACAACACAACATAATTTCACGATATGTCACTCTTAGAAATATAAAACACGCAGGGGTTTCGCACTTAGCCCACCATTTATCTTAAATAGGGTGGTAACGCATATAGCCCACCAACAAGAATATTTACGGTGGTATCGCACATAGCCCACCAATTGGTAACATAAACGATGATATCGCACACAGCCCATTGTGAATAGGCATTAAGGTGGTATCGCACATAGCCCACCAACAGGAATAATTAAAGTGGTATCGCACACAGCCCACCATTATTTGTTACGGATAATATTCTACACTTACATATCTATTTCAACATTCATATTCTAACAAGTCCAATTCATTCAAATCACAAGTGACCTCAATCACACAATACCCCAATAAACAATAACATGTGTACTTAAGATGCATCATTTACACATAAACTTACCTCGGTGTAAAAATGCGTTAATTTGCGGTTTAATCTGAAACCTTGCTTTTTCCCCGGTCAAGGATAACCCCGCGCTCTTCTTGATCTATAACAACAAAATTTCATTTATTTAATTATTTCATGATCGTAATACATCATAATCTCTACTTAGGCAAAAATGACCATTTGCCCTTGTACTTTGGCAAAATTACGATTTTGCCCCTAGGCTCGTAAATCATTTTTCATCACAGTTTCTCATTAAACAAGCCTAGCTGAACATTTATTACTCTTACAAATACTCATAATTCCAATTATTTCATGCATTTAGTACACACTTTCAACCTTTGCATTCAAGTCCTACATAGGTGTTTTCATGCTAGCACCCTTCACAAAAGTTTCTTCTCATCTCACTAACATTCATCTTCTTCCATAAAAACTCAGCTAACAATATAAACTCTCCCATGGAAAGTCCCTAAACTTTCAACCATTTAACAAACTAGTACCCTCATTAGCTAGCTTAAGCTTTGGGGACTCCAAAAGTACAAAAATCATCAAAAATAATAATCAAAATGACTTACTTGCAAGGAGATAGCTTAGCTGAAAATTTCAAGCTTCCATAGCCCTTTCTTGAGTGTAAAAATTGGTGGAAGAAGAAAAGAGGTAAAAAGATGATAGCTTTTTCTTTACTTATCTTTTTTTATTCGTTTTTATTCACCTAATGTCACCAAATTTTGACTAAAATTAATGCTATTGTCCCCTTGCTTCCTATGGCCGGCCAACACACTCTATGTAGCTTAATTGCAATTTAAGGAACTTCAATTTAATATTCCATGGCTATTAGACACCTCAACCTTGAAAAATAGAACTTTCGCACTTTTTGCGATTTAGTCATTTTTCACAATTAAGCATACAATTGCTAAAATTAAAGCACCAAAAATTCTATGCACCCTTACTATCATGCTATAATGCATAAAATAATGTCAAAATAATTTTTTTTAGCCTCGAATTAGTGGTCCCGTAACCATTATTCCGACTAGCCCCAAAAGCGGGCTGTTACAACCGAGCTTGTAAAGTTGAAGAATTAAGCAAGGAGAAGAGGAAAGCTGAGTCTGAGGCTAGAAATACAAGAAAAAGGCCAATGAGTAAGTCATTTCAATCTCAGTCTAAGAAATCGAGAGATTTGTATGATCGTTCAAGTGCTTCAACTGGGTATTCCATCAGAGATCGTGGGAAGCAATACTCAGGTTCTAAAGCCCAAACTACATCAATAATGAGCGTTGGTAATGCTGGGTCTGGTAAGCTTGAATGTCAATAATGTGGTAGGTGACATCTCGGTGAATGTAGAATGAATGATCGGGCTTGCTTTAAGTGTGGCTCACAAGACCACTTTATTTGGGACTGCCCTGAGATGGCTAAGAAAGACAAGATTCAGAATGCAAGATTGGGCAACATTACCAGTAGAGGGAGACCCCCGACGAATACAGGGAATGCAACTAGTAGTAAAGGTGTAAATAAAGATTCAACTGTAAGATCCGAGGCTAGGGCACCTGCTAGAGCCTATGCTATCCGTGCTCGCGAAGAAGCGACATCTCCTGTTGTTATCATTGGTACTTTTTCTCTCTGTAATACTAATGTAGCTGCATTGATTGATCATGGATCAACTTATTTTTATGTTTGTATGAAATTGGTAGCTAGTAAGAGCTTGCCTATTGAGTTTATTGAGTTTGTGATTAAAGTGTCAAACCCTTTTGGCAAACATGTATTAGTTTATTTAATGTTGTTGCCATTTGATGAGTTTGACGTTAATTTGGATATGGATTGGTTGACACTGCATGATGTGACAGTGAATTGTATACGAAAATTGAAATGTGAAAATGGTGAAATTCTTCGGATTTATTCAGATGAGTCGAGTGAGTTACCTATTGTGATCTTTTCAATGTCTACCCAGAGATATGTAAGAAAAGGTTGTGAAGCTTATCTATCTTATGTATTGAATACAAAAGTGTCTGAATTGAATTGAATCAGTGTCGTAGTTTGTGAATATCTGATTGTTTTTCCATAAGAGTTGCCTGGGTTGCCACCAATTAGAGAAGTTCAATTTGGTATGTATTTAGTGCCAGGGACTTCACCGATATCGATTACTCCGTATAAAATGGGTCTGACTAAATTGAAAGAATTAAAAGCTCAATTGCAAGAGTTGACAGATAAGGGTTTTATGAGACCGAGTTTTTTCTCCCTAGGGTGCACCAGTATTATTTGTAAAGAACAAAGATGGATCTATGAGACTTTGTATCGATTATCGACACCTCAACAAAGTAATGATAAAGAACAAGTATCCTTTGCCAAGAATTGATGACTTGTTTGATCAGTTGAAATGGGCAACAGTGTTCTCGTAGATTGATTTGAGGTCTGGCTACTATCACTTGAAAGTTAAAGAGTCTGATGTATCGAAAACCACTTTTAGAACAAGGTATGGGCATTATGAATTTCTTGTCATGCCTTTTGGATTAACTAATGCTACTTATGTTTTTATGGATCTAATGAATCAAACCTTCAGACCATATTTGGACAAGTTCATAGTTGTGTTCATTGATGACATTTTGATTTAATCCCGAAATGAGACTGAGCATGTCGAACACTTAAGAACTGTATTGCAGACTTTGAGAAATAAAAAATTATTTGCTAAATTTAGTAAAAGTGAGTTTTGGCTCCTAGAAGTCAGAGTTTTGGGACATATTGTTTCAGTAGATGGTATTCGGGTTGATCCGAGTAAGATTTCGTCAATTGTTGACTGGAAGCCACCAAGAAATGTATTAGAGGTTAGAAGCTTTTTGGGCTTAGTCAGTTATTATCGGCGATTTGTTAAGGGTTTCTTGATGATTGCTACTCCTATGATTAAGTTGTTGCAAAAAGATGTTAAGTTCGAATGGTTCAAAAAAATGTCAGCAAAGTTTTGAGAAGTCGAAAACATTATTGACTGAGGCACCGATTTTAGTGCAACCTAAACTGGGAAAAGAATATGTGATTTATAGCGATGTGTCACTGAACGGTCTTGGATGTGTGTTGATGCAAGAAGGCAAAGTGATAGCCTATGCCTCGAGACTGTTAAAATTACATGAGAAGAATTACCCGACGCATGATCTAAAATTGGCTACCATAGTGTTTGCTTTGAAGATTTGGAGACATTATTTGTAAGGTGAGAAGTGTCGTATCTTTACTGACCATAAGAGTTTAAATTACTTGATGACTCAAAAGGATTTGAATTTGCAACAATGGTGATGGCTGGAGTTGCTAAAAGATTATGAGTTGGTAATTGACTACCATCCAGAAAGGTGAATGTAGTCGCAGATGCTTTGAGCAGAAAGTCCTTGTTTGCCTTAAGAGCTATGAACACGAGGTTGGCTTTATTTGAGAATGGTTCAATTCTAGCTGAATTGAGAGCTAGACCAGTGTTTCTTCAACAAATTCGCGAAGCTCAGAGAAGTGACAAAGAGCTTCAAGCTATAAGACTTTAGTTCGAATCGACTAGTAATTTGGACTATCAAATTGGAACTGATGATTGTTTGATGTTCCGAGGTAGGATTTGTGTACCGAAAGATACCGAGCTTATTCAGAAAATTCTTTATGAGGCACATAATGGTTGTTTATCTGTTCATCCGGGCAGTACGAAAATGTATAATGATCAGAAGGAATTGTATTAGTGGTATGATATGAAACGGGATATTTCAGAATTTGTTTCGGGATGTTTGATTTGTCAACAAGTAAAAGCTGAACACCAAGTACCTTTGGGTTTACTTCAGCCAGTGATGGTACCCGAATGGAAATGGGATAGAATTACGATGGATTTCGTACTGGGATTACCTCTGACTTTGAAAAAGAAAGATGTTAGTTTACATGGAGTGCCTATTTCTATTATTTTGGATAGAGATCCGAAGTTTACGTCAAGATTTTTGAAAAAGTTGTAAGAAGCTTTGGGTACAAAGTTAAACGTTAGTACCACATTTCATCCACAAACTGACGGTTAATCTAAAAGAACGACTCAGATTCTCGAAGATATGCTCCGATGTTGTGTTTTAGAATTCGAAGGTAGTTGGGAAAAATATATACTTTTAGTCGAATTTGCTTATAACAATAGTTTTCAGTCGAGTATAAAGATGGCACTGCATGAGGCATTGTGTGGCCGCAAGTGTGGAACTCCGTTGTACTAGACCGAGCTTATTGAGAAATAGATTCACGGGGTTGATTTGGTTAGAGAAACTGAAGAAAAAGTGAAAGTAATTCGTGATTGTTTGAAAGTAGCTTCGGATAGACAGAAATCGTATGTGGATTTGAAAAGAAAAGATATTGAGTTTCAAGTTGGTGATAAGGTATTTCTTAAAGTATCTCCATGGAAGAAATTTCTGAGATTTGGTCACAGAGGCAAGTTGAGTCCGCGTTTCATTGGGTCGTATGGGGTTATTGAAAGAATAGGGCTAGTGGCATACCGGTTAGCTTTGCCGACAAAGTTGGAAAGGATTCATAATGTATTTCATGTGTCGATGTTTTGACGTTATCAATCAGACCCTTCACATGTGATTTCTCCGATAGAGGTTGAGATTCTACCCGATATGACTTATGGTGTAGAACCGATCAACATTTTAGCTCGGGAAGTCAAGCAGATAATAAATAAAAGTATAGCTCTAGTGAAAGTTTTATGGCACCGTCACGGGGTCGAAGAGGCTACGTGGGAACCTGAGGAAGCTATTAGAGAACATTACCCAAACCTCTTTTTCGGTAAGATTTTCAGGGACGAAAATCCCTAAAGGGGAGAGAGTTGTAACAACCCGATTTTGGGTCTAGTTGGAACAGTGGTTCCGAGACCACAAATTCGACACAGTAAAAAATTATTTTTTTATTATATTTTTATGTTCTACAGTTCCATGGAATGATTCTGTGAAAATTTCGTTCGAAAATTTTGATGTTTGGGTGCTCAATTTAGTTAAAGGGACTAAATTGTAAAAAGTGTAAAACTTGAGTTTTATAGGTTAAAGGTGTCCAATTGCTATGAGATTTTAAATTAGAGGTCCTTAGATGGTAATTTGACCATTATGTCTTAGTGTGGACGAAAATAGACATGGTTAGGGAAAAATATCAAAATTTAAGTGAAGGGCATTTTGGTCATTTGGTAAATAAAGCCAAAATAACTAAAATAAAAGATGGCATCTTTTTCAATTTCATCCCTTAGTGTCGAAATTTGAAGAGTCTCTATAGCTAAGGTTTGGCCACTTTCAAGCTCGATTGTAAGTCCGTTCTAGCCCCGTTTTTAATTATTTTTATGTTTTTGAGATCCTTGCAACCTAATCTAGCTATTTAAAGGACTAATTTGGAAAGATGTCAAAGTCTAAAATTTTACCCATGTTAGATATTTTTGTATTTTGATGTTTAATGGTAGAAAATGTATGTTTGATGTTAGATAAACAACATTTACCCAGTGATTTTTGATGAAAATGCCTAAAAAGGACCTATTTGTAAAAGTTGTAAAATATGTAGTAGAAGTGTGATTTAATGAAAAATGTGGGCTGTTATGAGTATAAAAATTTTTCAGCTAGGCTTGGGTTTTGAAGAAATTGACTATATTTCATTTTACGATCCTATAGACTAAAGTGTAAAATGTTAGAGAGTTAGGGGTAAAAATGTAATTTTGTCATAATATGATTTTTGGACTGGATTGAATAATGCGAGTATTAAATAAGTTAAATTTACTATTATAGATCAAGAAAAACGAAGTTCGGACCTAGATCGGGGGAAACAGAAAGTGTTTGACGATTAGGTCCATTTTCACTATTTTTGTACCGAGGTAAGTTCGTATGCTAATAATGCAACGTTACAGTGGTATTTAATATGTTTTGATATTGCATGAATTGTATGTTTGCCTCTATGGATGTAATTAACGAAGTTTCAACAAGCGAGAAAATTCCCGGTTGAACCTTAGGAATAGATTAGGATACAAGTGACATGTCACTAGGAACCCATGTGATTACGTGATTTATGTGTCTCAAGTGCTAGTCCCGTATGTCCTACCGATGGCTGGTTACTGCCATATGTTGCAGATACCTGACAGCTTGTGTAAGCAACACTGCGTAGCTACGTCTCGACTGATAGCTTGTGTGAGCAGGCCCATGGATAGCTCGAGAGCAAGCCTATATGTGTTATGAGATTTGTGGTAGAATTGGCTACATATGTGGCACTTATGTGCAAGTCTTTTCGTGTATCCGATAGTATTCCAAGTGGTTCAACGAGTATGTCAAACATGAGAAATTATGTGATTATGTTATGAGTTAGTACAAGTATGTACGAAAAACTTAAAGGAAATAGATTCAGTATATGATGAACAATTGGTAAGAATATGATTGTATGTTATGCTCATGAAGTTTTAATGACATTTATGTTGATTCATGTTATGTTATGCATATGATAAATGTATAATTCATGTTGTTTATTATTTGCATATGAACTTACTAAGCTATATAGCTTACTCCCCTTTCTTTCCCTTATCTTATAATGGGGATTGGAGATCGTCGTAGATCCATTCGCACTATCAACCATTATTTTGGGTACCATTGTAATGTCAATATTTTGATTTATGGCATGTATAGGGACTTGGTCATTTTGTTATATGTGTCATTGGAAATGTGCCCAAATGTATTGGCTTATAATGGTTAATGATTTCATTTCGTATATGGCCATGTAAGTAGGCTAATGTTGGCTATGAGTATATTTATATGTTGATACCATTCATGAATGTGGAAACTTGCATGGTTTTTGAATTGATAAATTATGATGTTAAAGCATGTTAGAGGTTAGTATGTGGATGTAATGTTTTGGCCATGATTGTGGATGTTTTGGTTTCTTAAGTATGCCATAAATTGTGCCATTGAATTGGTGTAAGTGTAGGTGCAAATGAAGGTGGCAAATGGCTTGGTAAATAGCCTTATTTTGTCCACACGGGTAGACACATGGGCGTGTGTCTAGGCCATGTGTGACACATGGGCGTGTGTCTAGGCCATGTGTGACACGCGGGCGTGTGTCAAGGCCATATGTGACACACGGTCTACCCTACGGGCATGTGTTTCAACCATGTGTCCCCTACACCTTAATTTTTAAAAATAGAATGTCTACAATATAGCACACGGGCAGAAACACAGGGGTATGTCTCAGCCATGTGTGCTACATAGCCTAGAACACGGGTATGTGTAACACCTGGAATTTATGGGTTAGGCATTGAATGCATAATCCATGTGATGGAAGGTTTAGTGTGTGGTTGGATGTGTTTTAAGGGTTTTGAGAACCCTAGGATGTAGGATAGTGCCTTAGAAAAATATTAGATTTTAAGTTTAGTAGGGGGAGCTAGGCTGAGGAGGCCTTAAGAAAAATTGTGGGGAGTTTAGGACACAAGGAACCATGTGGTAAAGTGGCTTGGGATGCCACCTAGGGTGCTGTGAAGTTTGCGTCAACAAGGGGTTCCAAGGGAGGAGGTTAGAGTCTTGTTGGCGGTAAGGAAGGGGGTTGTTTTATTTTGCTTTTGCGTCAAGGAGGAGGGGAGAAGTGATGGATGGCATTTGGACTTCCAAAAGGATGAGATAAGGCTTGGTTTTTCTTTTAAAATTCGGCTATAAGGTAAGGGATAAGTGTTGATTAATTCAATTTATTTTGAATGAATAGCATGGAGGAAAAATAGGAGAAAATTTTGGGATTTGAGAGGGAGATGAGAAGTGGCCGGCCAAGGGACTCTCTTGGTGATTATTTTCGGTTTTGAAGGGGTGGTAGTGTGTGCCGAAATTTAGTCTTTGTGTGTGCTAAATTCTCTCTTTTTCATCTTTGTGTTTTGCCGAATTTTTACAGCCTATTTCCCCTTTGACAAAAGCCGAAAGTTAGGACCTTTTGTGCATCTATTTTCTTTCTTCTTTCACATCTTTTCTTTTCTTTCTGCTTGAGCCGAAATCACTTTTAAACCTTGCCATTGCTGAATTCTATTAAGATTCACACCCCCTCCATCTTTTTGACAAAGGCCGAAATCTCTCCACCATTAGTCACCATTGCCGAATATTCCAACTCCATTTAGGAGTCCTTGCCGAATCTTTCAGCCTCTCATTCTCCCTCCTATTTCGTAGATCTTTGAAGCCATAGCCGAATCCCTATTGAAGGTGCTGTCGACTACTTGCTTGTGATCTCTCTCTCTTCAAACGTGTAGTGGTGAATGTTCTTTCATTATCAATTGGTTTGGGTACTCCTTCTATTAGTGTGCCGAAATCATGTAGTTAGGCCTTAGGGATGGCCGAGTGTTTGTAGGGCTTTTATCTGGTGTTTCTTTTGTATGTAGCCAAAGGAAGGAAGCACTAAGGATTCTCTCGGGATTTGATCCATCAATGTAAGTGATATGAGGTATTCAGCCAAGGGCTATTTTCTATGGATTTATGCTTAAGGCCGATTCTAACTATGATGTGTAGGAAGGATTTCGACAGAAGGAGTGAGCAGGAGCCTTCGGGATTCAAGATCGTTTTGGTAAGGGATATTCTATAAGTTTGGATTTGGTTGATTTTGGCTATAACTCTAGTGTCTAATCTGATGTTCTGATTAAGCGTTGTTGATGGAGGCGAATGCCAGTCAAGAGGATAAAGGGGTAGTCCCTATCCCTAAGTTTAAGAGGAGATCTGTTTCTGCAGTTCGGGATTGGCCACCGGGGTGTGGGCCAGCAGCAGGGGAAAGCTATAGCAGATAGCTATAGTTTCGCTTAGTGATAGCATCGGGATTGAGAGCGTAGTGCTTCAAGTTACCAAGTGTGTGATTAACCCACTGTTTTCCGGGTAGATGATTATATTTGCATGTGTTATGTGTATGCCAATAAGTGCAGTGGCAATTATGAAATGGATACCCTTAAGGGGTATGTCGATGATCAGGTCAGTGTTAATTATTGATAAGAATGTGAGTATGCCAATGAGAATATGATTGTATGCCTGAATAACATGTACATGCATTATTTATCATGACATTATTATATGTTGCATGTGCATGGGATGGGATATGAATATGAAAGAAGGTACGGGTGTACATTTATGTACGTGGTTGATGTTAGCCATGAGCTACATCGTGGATTGGCGCTGAGGTCGCGTTGTGGATTAACTGTGATTTATTTCACGTGGATTGATGAGTGGCTCTCTGCCTCATCGTGGTTGATATCGGCTATGTGCTATATCGTAGTTTGATGAGTAGCTATGTGCCTCATCGTGGTTTGATGTTAGCTACGAGCTACATCGTGGACGGCCTAAATTGCCAAATTGGTGTGTAGCAGTTGGAGGGTGATTTAGTAATCCCCTGATGTGTGGTGGCTAGATACGGGGGTGTGTAGAGGATGGACCCTAGGCTGGGTTGGGTGCACTTTGCATATTCATGTGTTGAAATGTGGATTAATCGCATTACTATCTGATATGTGGTATGGAATATGGGCCAAGCCCAATATGTTGACTTATGTGGATAACTTGCCTTATTATCTGATATGTGGTTTGATGTGGCTGTGGTCTAAGCCCACGTGGGAGGAAATCTGTGGACTAATTACACACTGAGTCTGTATGACTCACCCAAATTTTTACCAACATCGTAGGTGATACGTGATGCTTGGACCGGGTTGGAGAGGATACGAGGTGGCCATGCAGAAGATGTTTTATTTATTTTATGCAGCTTGATACTAATTTTTTTTTTTTTTTTGAATAAATATTTGATGTAATAAGGGCCACTTAAAGTATTGGAAGTTTATTATGTTTTAGTTGGATGGATGATTAATTTACTATTTGGAAATGATTTCATTTTTAGCAACTTATATCTTAAAAATATTTATATTAAAGTTTTAATTCCGGATAATTGGTAACATCAAAGTTTTACTCGGAATTTTAAACATACAATATTCTACAAACGACAATAAATTTTAAAGTCTTTATCCTTAAGTCAAAATCTTTTCAAACGTTTTCCGCAGTGGCATTCTAAATTCGGTCGTGGTGTATGGGTCGGGTTTGGGGTGTTACAGTATGTGTCTTGGCCGTGTGAAACCTACACCTAATTCGAATTAAATTAATTAACCACACGGCCTAGCACACGGGCGTGTGGCACGGCCATGTGGCACAAGATAGAGAGCACCCTAAATTGAACACGGTCTGAAGCTCGGGCGTGTCCCAGGTCCACACGGGATTGTCCCTTGGACCACACGGGGTGTGAGCCCTGCAGTTAGCAAAAAAATTTCTAAGTTTTATAAAAAAATCCCTGAGTTCTCGGTTTAGTCTCGAACCACTCCGATGCATGTTTTGGGCCTCGTAGTGTAACACCCCTAACCCGTAACAGTCGCCGGTCTAGGGTTAAGAGGCGTTACTAAAAATTTTTGAACATTTCAAAATATCTCACATTCATTTCTCAACACATAGTTAATCATCAATTAAACATATTCAATTATAAACATATAGTCCCTTATTGAGGTCTACGAGACCTTAATCACATGCTAGAAAAGGGGTCAGGACTGAACCGAACACTTACAAAAATTCGTATAAATTTAAAACCTTTTCAAAGTTACAGAGGTCGTATGCCAATACAGTCAGGCCGTGTGCCTCACACGGCTACCAGACATGCCCATGTGTCCAGGCCGTGCCAAAACAGGGCATACATACTGACTTGTCCACACGGCCACCAGAAACACCCTTGTGCCTTGGCTGTGTGAAATTAAGCTAGCTATTGACTTGGTCACACGGCCAATAGCCACGTCCATGTGCCACGACCGTGTAACCTACCTAGGCACACTTCGAAGTGACCCTTGAGCCACACGGCAGAGGTACACGCCCGTTTCCCTTTATCCGTGTATGCAAAATAGGCCATTTGCAAAGCCAAAATACCGCCCACACTTGGGTCATACCTACAAGCACATACAAGCCTATTTTCACACACAATTTGACAACCAAATACATGTCAAATGATCAGCATATCATCCCATCCAATCTCATTTCTAATCATGTCAACTTATATACCAAATTGCACAACTAAAACACATGCATAACCAAGCATGATTCATCCA
This sequence comes from Gossypium bickii, assembly GCA_025503065.1. Taxonomy (NCBI): domain Eukaryota; kingdom Viridiplantae; phylum Streptophyta; class Magnoliopsida; order Malvales; family Malvaceae; genus Gossypium; species Gossypium bickii. Next base: position 57,592,937 of record CP106711.1, read on the forward strand.
CAATATAACTATATCACTATGGCATCAATCCATCACTAAGCTTACCATTCTTAAGACGATTTAATTTCCATCAAGCCATACCAAAATATACTTCATATAACATAATCATAGCTCATTCATAAGTTTAACATCATTCAACTTCCAAGATAAAACATACCATAACTTCTAGCCTATACATGCCATATTTCAACTATATACATCTTTCAAAAAGTACCAAAATGGTTAGTCGATAGTGTGTATTAGTCATTGACGATCCCCTGATCTGAGCAAGCTTTACTGACACTGTAAAACAGAGAAACATACCACACAGTAAGCTTTAAAAGTTTAGTAAGTTCGTAACATAATACATTCAAATTAACAAACTAACTCATTATCCAAGTACACCCATCACATAGATCAACTCTCAACTATTTTTACCATTTCATCCATAGACAAAATACTCATTCAACCATTCATAAAATCATATACAATCTCATCAACCACAAAGGTTCAACGCATACCTTAGCCAACACATAGTTATTCACCAGCCATGCTAAATTATACACGATATTGCATTTCAATCGACCTTTTTTATTCATTTGATATAATCGCACACTCAGTGCCAAATTCATAGTTGAAGCATAACTATCATCGCACACTTAGTGCTCGTACATGAAACTGAGTTCATCCCGATATCGCACACACAGTGCTAATCATTATAGTTGAGGCTTCTATAGCTTCGCACACACAGTGTTATTCATATCTGTTTCGATTTTAATTTCGCACATTAGTGCCATTCAATTCAATTTCACACATAACATTTCTAATCTCATATTAACGTGTAAATTCATTTCATGATACTAAAACATTATTGAACAACATATATTATATCCGAACTTACCTCGGACGTCGAAATATTGAAACGGTCGATTAATCGAGCACTTTGTCTTTACCTCAATCTCGATCCAAACCTCTCCTTTCTTGGTGTATATACAGTCAAATTCAGCCCATTTAATCACCAGTTCATTCAATTTAGTCCACACACACATATTTAGGGCATTTTACAAAATAGCCCTCACATTTTCACATTTTGACACTTTAGTCCCTATTTCATAAATTCATCAAATACACACAATTTCATATCACCCATTCTTAGTCGAATATTCACTATGATCAAACAAGCCCACACATTTCATTTATTTCACGTTTTAGTCCCTCAATTTACACTTCTCAATTTAGCCCAAATTACTTAAATTTACCAAAATTTCAAAGACAAGATATGTTAATCCAACACCAAGCTTTCATATTTCATCATCAGCTATCAAAAAGCTCAAGCATTCATCAATGGCATATCTCAAAATCACCATCAATTTCTAAAATTAAAACATGGGTTTGATAGTACACTAAGCAACGATAACGTAGAAATTATCAAAAATTGAGCTCAAAACATACCTCAATCAAGAACTTAATGCGTTGAAACCTTCAAAGCTCTTAACCCTTTCTTTCTTTTCTAATTCTGGTGGATTGAAGATGAGAGAATGGCCATTTCATTTGTTTTGTTTTAATTATATTAACTTAATAACCTATTTACCATTTTAACCTTAATGAAATTTAATAACTACAACTTATGCCATGCTATCATCATCCATTAACAATTTAATGGGCTAATTCCAAATTATAAAGACAACAACAATTTAGCACTTAACAATCAGCACACAGCATTTTACACTTCATGCGATTAAGTGCTTTTTGCTAATTAAGCATAAAATCAATAAAATATTCACACAGAAACTTCACACAGGCTAATTCACATACTGTAAACATAGAAAATAATATTAAAATATTTTTACGACCTCAGATTTGTGGTCTCGAAACCAATGTTCTGACTAGGGTCTAAACCAAAGCTGTTACATCTAGGCTCGTATCAGGGACTTTATGATTGAATATGAATGGTTTTAATTTGGACGCAAATTTTATTACTCGAAATTGTGTGAATGTTCGTGTTGTAATTTTGGTCAGGTAAGGGGTGTTACAATTATGAGAGATTTTGGAAAATATTGCAAATAATGATTATCAATATCCGACCATAAGAGTTGGGACGGGCAAAAAAGCTGATGGTACTATGGAGCTTGATGCAATCACTTCGTTAATAGCCCATGTATCTTTTTTTGGCTAATTTGATTAAATCAATGAAGAAATCCACTATAGTTTAGGAAATGAAAACGGTCGAGCTATTGTATGTTTATTGTGGTGAAGATCATGTGTTTGATGAATGCCCATCAAACCCAACATCTCTGTACTACATGGGTAATTTTAACCGGAATAGTAATCTCTATTCTAACACCTATAATTCAGGGTGTAAGCAACATCCAAATTTTAGTTAGAACAATCAAGGTGCGGGGAATTCAAACAAAGTTGTAAGACAGAATGCATCGCTTGGTTATGTAACATCCCGAAATTGGGCCTAGGAGAATTGAGCCCAATGGGCCTTAGGCGTAGTAGCGTTTAAAATTTTTGAGAACGACATTAATGCAAGTTAGACTTATTAGATAAGTGATTTTGGAAGGTTAGAGGGCTTCTATGATATCCCGGGATCAAATATTGGCTTTGGGGAAATTTTGGTTTTAGGTGAAAAAAAAAAAAAAAAAAAACCTGAAAGTTGGCAGGTAGGCCTCAAGAATAAAATATGGAGAAAAATGACACAAGTGGAGTGTGTGGTGTAGTGGCAAAGTGACGCCACATAAGAGGCAAGGGAGTGATGCCACAAGGAAGGAAAGAGGTCCAAGGTTCAAGTCTTGGCTTTTGCATTTTGGTTTCTTTTTACTTGGATCTTAGAATTTGGGCCATAGTTTATATTTAGTTGTGCCTGGTTTAAGACACAAGATGAGGTTGTGGCCAAGTGGTTAGCGGCATGGATTATGTTGCAAGGGAGCCTGGGCTCGAATCTCGTGAGAAGCAAAGGAGTATTTATTTTGCGGATTGGACGGCAAGAGTTTGATTGAATTTAAACTCATCGACGAAGGATCCCACATCGGAAAGACACAAAGAATGAAGGTGAAGAGCTAGCTATATAAAGAGCATTCCAGGAGGAGAGTTAACATACCTTGGAGGGCGTTTGGGCACAGGAGTGGTCGGAACGCGGATTAGCACCAGACTCCTATCAGGTGTGTGTGTACTTCTCTACTCTAGCTGTAGAGCGGCAAAATGCAGAAATGCCGGTCACACGGCATTAGTAGCCACACGAGCGTGCGAGCGCACGACGTGATAGTTGAGGCCATCAGTAGTATTGGTGTGGGTTGGGGCTGCTTGGGCCTCGATTGGACGAAGTGGGCCTAATGGGCCCGTGGGCCCATATGAGTAAATTGTATGATTGGTTAGTATATGTTGAACTAGACTAGGTGGAACTTATATACGAGCGTGTGGGCTCGGATGGGCCGAAATTGGGTTTTAGGCCCAAACGTTCGGTACGACCGAAAATGGTAGCTGAGTCGCTAGTGGTGACATTAGGCCTTCAGAAAGGCCATTGCAGGTGCGAATTTACGAAAATACCCTTGGTGGGTAAATTATGAAAATACCCTTGGTAGGTAAAATTATGATTATGCCCTTAGAGGTTGATTAGCTTGATTTTGTTGTTTTATATCTATCTGATTATGATGGTAACTCATGTTATTCTTATATTTGATATATGTTTTGCATACATGACACATTGCATAAAATCTGAATAATATGTATGTTGCATGGGCATATGGGTGATATTGATAAAGGGGAAGTGTTCCGATGGTTTTTACCACATTATCCGTTGACTTATGTCACATATTATGTATCCGGTGACTTTTGTCACATATTATGAATCCGACGACTCTGTCACATTATCTGGTGGCTATGCCACGATTATAAAGCGATGTGCGATTGTTGCGAAGCGCCGATGGTGTGTAGCGGATGGAGGGTCAATTTAGTAATCCCCACGGTGTGATTGGCAGGTACGGGTGGTGTGTAGAGGATGGATACCTAGGTGGGTTCGGGACTGCATTGTCATTCTTATATGTACATGTGATTTAATATGCTATGGTTCGATATGCTATGTTATGGGCTTATGGCCGAATATGACTAAAGAATGGGTTTTGCATCATTTGGCATGTGTTATCTGCTATACTATGATATTAGGGCTACGGCCCGATTCGATTTATGTGTGCTTTGGCCAAGTATGTTATTATGAGGGCTAAGGCCCAATCTGCTTTGTGGGCTTAGGCCCGATTATCACTCGTAAGGGAAACACACACGAGTTTTCATAAACTCACCCCTCTTTTAAATGTTTGAGTAATCATTAGACCAGTAGATTTGGGGGCCAGAAGCGGACTTGTTGTGGCCCTGCAATGTTTTCTCGTAAACTCGTTTCTTATATTTAAACTTACTTTTAATTTTGGGATTTTGATATGTAATAAGGCCTTTGGTATTTTATTTGGTTTTAGCTTTCAATTTGGTTACTGTTTATTATTTAATGTTCAATATGGGATTTTCCTGATATGATAATAAACCGTTTTATTCAAAATTACTTAAACTCAATTTTCACAACAAATACAATTTTATTCAAATTAATAACAACTTTGTAAAGTGGGCATTAAATGAATCGGCTTTTATAAACAAACTACAAAACGCGAAGTTCCAAAAAGAATACGAACTTTTTAACAAACGCACAGTTTTTACATAACCCTTTTATGTGACATGCCAGATTCAGTCGTAACGTTTAGGTCGGGTTTGGGGTGTTACAGGTTATAACCATCATTTGTTAAGACAAAATATTTAATAGGGTCAAACATCATCTTCCTCGAATCCATTAAAGCCTTGTTGAAGGAATATGTGGCTAAAAATGTTGTTGTAATTTAGAATCAGGCTGTTGTAATTCAGAGTCAAACTACGTCTCTCTAAGCTCTTGAGAATCAAGTGGGAAAATAGCGATGCTTTGAATTCGAGGCCACAAGAAGCATTGCCAAGTGATACAGAGAATTCAAGAACATGTAACGCGTAGGTTTGTGCAAGTGTACACAGTTGTTATCAAGTAATAAGTAAGTATGGAGTTATCGTCTCCACAGGGATTGTGTTTGTGCTAAGTCACTTAATTTGTAAAATTATATTAACAATTTGGTAAATAAAAACACAATATGATTGAGAACTGACAATTAAAATTAAGTATATTAAACTAAATGCGATGATCTCTAATGCAAACTATTCTAAATATGCAAACTATATGAACGAAATAGACTTTAGCAAAATTAAACACAATTTGCAACAATTATAACATAAATAAACTAGGACAATTACTTTAATTAAAACTCAATTTATTATCAACATGCTTAATAACATTCAGAAAAACATTCCATGGAAACTCGATCTTTCATGAGTTTGGAAACCACATTAGGTCCTTTTAGAATCCTTTACTTAGTAAATATGCATTTTACTGATCCTTATTTACTAAAGGTTTCTTAGCATTTGTGTGAGGTAACAAGTACATGTTAGGTTTGAAACAATTTAATCACACAAATATAAAAACTATGCAGATAATAGAGCTTGGTTAGAGTTGTTATGCAACCTGCAGTTTAATCAGGTTAGGATCTAAATTGAGCATGCACATTTCAATTATGTGTCCACTAGTCATCGTTTGGTTAGGATCGCTCAGCTAATTCAGGTGCATTTCAATCACGTATGAACAAAATACAAACTTGATTTTAATTGAAAACATGATCGATTGAGGCACAAACATTATAAGCATGAATCAAATAAATATTATTTAATAAAAGTAATCATCCTAGCTTAAATAAAATTAAGCTAACATTGTTGTAAAGAAGAACAAAGAACACATAGCAAACATTTTCAGATTAAATTAAAGAAAGGAAAGATTAAACCCAAATCAAAGTGGTTGTCACCCAAGACTCTAACTGATTAGGCTCCTTCGCTCCTTTGCTTTGCTCCTTTACTGATGGCTCTCCAAGGTGGCCGACCAAGAGCTCTTTAAGAGGCTTAATTGCTAAAATCTCTATGAAGAGATGACGCTAGGCATGAGGAATGGAAGATGCTTAGAAGAATTGAGAGAAAAACGGGTAAGCAATAAAATGTTATGGTAGAATCAGATCATGTTGTCAACAAACATGCCATGGGAATATAATATTAGCAACCTAACGGATGACCACCTCTACCTTTTCCTCAGCTATTTTATAATTCTATGAATGATATTCAGTTCAAAAGATTTTTGAATGTATTGAAGCAAATCCATATCAACATACCGTTGGAAAAAGCTTTGGAGAAAATGCCCAATTATGTGAAATTTATGAAAGACATATTGTCAAAAAAGTGCAGATTGGGAGAATTTGAGACTGTTGCTCTCATTGAAGGGTGCACAGCAATGTTGACAAATAAATTACCTCTAAAGTTGAATGACCTAGGGAGTTTCACTATCCCATGCTCAATTGGGAATAATTATGTTTGTAAGGCATTATGTGATCTAGGATCGAGTTTAAATCTAATGCATATGTCTATTTTCAGGAAACTGGGAATTGGAAAAACAAGACCTACTACAGTTATATTGCAATTGGTTGGTCGATTATACACGCATCTGAAAGGTAAAATTGAAGATGTGCTGGTAATAGTAGATAAATTTATCTTTCCTATTGATTTCCTTAATTTAAAATGTAAAGCCAACCAAGATATGTCAATTATTCTTGGAAGACCATTTTTTACTACAGGCATGATGTTAATTGATGTTGTAACGCCCCAAAAGTGAGGGGTTTGTAATTTTGCTTAAATTCTATGATGTGCTTGAACGGCTAGTTATTTAAGGGTGTTTAGGGGTTTTTATTAAGCCTGGGTTAGAGTCGGAACCTTGGAAAAATTTTAGTTTTTGCTCATAAAGGGAACTGGCAGTTAGTAGTAGGACTTATGTATAATTATGTGTGTTATGTGACACAAAGAGAGCTTGTGGCTTGATGGTGGTGGCGTCATTAGGATGGCAAGGAGAGAGGGGTTCGAATCCCATGGCAAGCAAATGGGGGATTTTATTTTATGCCTTAAGGGAGCAAGAGGTAGAGTTTGGATCAAACTCTACATAGGAGGTTGAATAATTGGTCAATAGTTTCAAATGGAAGGTTGGGAGTAAAACAAAGAGGTTTTGGTGGAGAGAATTAGGGAAGTGGATGTGTGTGGGAGTGTTGGCCGAATTTGGAGAGTTTGGGTAGGAAGAGAATTTCGGCTAGAGGGTTTCAATTATGCAAATTTCGCTGAGGGGTGTCATTTGAGCATTTCGGGTTTTGTTCTTTTTGACATTTCGTGCTTCTTTTCTCCCTAGTGTCAGTTCTACAAGTGACATTTTCGTGTTTTTCCGGGATTGAATTAGAGTGAGTTCTTAGTGTCAAATTCTCTTTGGAAATTTTCTTTCTTCTTCTTATTTGCTTCTCTGCCGATTTGGCTTTTCTGCAAGTTTGTTCCTTCTCTTTTCAGACATCTTTCTAGCCGAACCTAGCTTTCTCCCTTGTTCTCAACGTTTCTTCTCTTGTTCTTTAAGTTTGAGTAAGCCGAAGTCAACCTCCTCTTTCCTTTTATTATATTTTCATCTCTAGCGCCGGACGTGTATATTCTTTTTACATAAAGAAACCAGTTCTTGCCGAATTTGGGAGTTCTCTTGAAGTGTGAAAAGGGGCAAGCGACCTGAAGCAATCGATACGTTACTCTTAGTCTTTGATCAAGTAAGCATTCTCACTTTGTGTTTGGTTTGGGAACTGATCTTTCCTGAGGGTGTTGTGGTTGTCAAGGGTGGATTTTAACCACATGTTTATGCAATCTCTTTTAATAAAGGTGTATTGTAATGCAGAACCCATTCAGGGGTTCTTCATCTTTGCTAATAGTTTAAGAAGACTTAGTAAAACTCAGTCAATTAAGGTATGTATAAGTGTGGTTCCGGTTTATGTTGAGGAAAAGGAGGATAACTCTATTGATCGGATGACTAACTGTTAGTCTTATTTAACATAGGATCGATGCTAGGGGATTCGTGGCACGTTTTGTAATCAAGGTGTGTAATCGTACACCTATGCTGTTACTATAAAAGTGATGAATGAAGGTGTGTATTCACACCCCGAATTAATTGTGAATCGACTAAAGTCGAAACTTCGACAACTGAGGGCTAGAGCGTGCGAGCGCTCGTATAGATAAACCGAGCCACAATCATTAGTGATAGACCATTGACGTTGCCACGAACATTCTCGTGGGCTTAGGTCATAATGGGCCTCGTTGGGCTGAGATGGGCCTCGTTGGGCTGAGATGGGCCATTGGGCCCATGGGCCCCACATGGGTAAGACTCGTAAAAGTGGTAGATAATGGATTGGGTTGCGAAGTTTGCATAGCCGCTACCGAAATTAGGCTGAATGGGCCACACGATCGTGTGGGTCCACTTGGGCTAAAAATTGGGATTTGGGCCCAATTGCACTATTTCGACTAGAAAGGATATCTGTGTCGCTGGAGCTGACTGTAGGCCTTCAGAAAAGCAGTTATGGAACTAAAATTACTAAAACACCCTCGATGGGTAAATTACCAAAATACCCTCGAAGGGTAAAGTTACCAAAATACCCCCGAGGGGTGTAATTATCGTTTTACCCCTAATTGACAAAATGACCGTTATACCGCTAGTGGTAGCGTAAGTAATGTTTGTTTAATATTTACATGACTGATTATATTTTTGACATGTTGCATACACGAATTATTTATGACACGACATATTGTATTGGGGTGGGCATTTGTATTCGGAGGAAGTACTGAACTAGTGGCCCTGCCATGTTTTACTAATCTAGTAGCTTTGGCACGTATTCTGATTTTAGTGGCATGGCCCACGTTTACTGTCATTAGCAGCTCTGCTGCGTTACTACGAGCAGCTATGCTGCGATATTGGGTGTTGTCTGGGTGGGTCGACTTGGTCCCCACATGGTGTATTGGTTGGTACAGGTGGTGTGTTGGCTAGATTGGGTTGGGTTGCATTACTACTCTGTTCTGTGATCATTTGGGCTTAGGCCCACACTGCTACTGTATAGGGCTAAAGCCCGGACTAAACTGATACTAAATACGACTCAGGCCTAGACTATTATTTCATGATTGGGGATTACACACTGAGTTCTCGTAACTCACCCTTTCCTTTAACTGCGCAGGTAATCCACCGCCTTAGTTGATTTGGAGCTGCAAGGGACTCGGAGGTGGCCACACGCTTGATATGTTTTAATCTTAGACTTAGTTTTTTTTTATTTTTAATAATTTGGGTTATTAGTGTTCTAATAAGGCCATTTAAGGGTTTCTAAACTTTTATTTGGTATTTCTCTTTATTGCCATCTGCTAGTCTAGGAAACACAGGTTTTTAAAACAATAACTGTTTTCTTAAAATCACGTTTTCAAATCTTAAAGTTTATAACTAAAATAAAATGCTTTTGTGGTTTTATTTTAAATTGATAAGCTTATAACAAATGATATGACCTATAATCAGACAACAAGGTTTTACAACACTGACGTTTTCAAAACAATTGTTAAACGGGATTTTAAATTTAGTATCAAACTTTTATTGACAAATTCGATTTTCAAATGACACTTGGGTGTGACATGTCAGATCCGGTCATAATGTCTAGGCCGGGTTTGTGGTGTTACATTTAGTGGTATTAGAGTCAGGTTACAAAACTCGGCTGTGGAATGGGTTTTTGAAAATTTTCTAAATATGCCTAAATTTTGGTTTAGAAAGAAATGTTATTGCTGAAAGTGTGGCACACCGAGTCTCCTGCGCCAAATCTATAAGTTCTTTGACATTATTTTCTGTTATATATTGAAATGATTATACTAAGAAACTACTAGGGATAGTAGTAGGGCATTGAAACTCTTTAGTTAAAGTAAATTGAGACTGTAGGAGACTAAAACCTGTAGTGAGGTTTCGATCTGCGAAGACAACTCAAATTACTGTTTTTCATAAAATATCCATTAATAATTTTGGAATTATAAGCTAATGCATGAAACTCTTAAAATAGAAAATATGCTGTGACGATATGAGCACAAGAGGTCGCGAAAGGGGTACACGTGGCCGCGGTAGAGGCTGAGGTGCTAGGGTTGGGTCTTCAGCATCGGGCCATATGCCAGCTAGGGAGGCACCAGCCTCACCAGCAACTGAGACAGGGTTTTATGACTGAGCCGTTTGGGATGATTCTCTATCCCAATCAATGTTACAGGTTCTTGAAAGGGTTACTGGAGCAAGTACTGGGTCAGTGGGCCGAGGGTCAATTTTTGAGTGACTCCGGTCAAATAGAGCGGAAATCTTCAAAGGCGTTTTTGGTGTAGCCCCGAATGTGGCAGAATATTGGTTAGAGGCTACCGAGCGAATAATGGATGACCTCGACTGTATTGTGGAGCAAAAATTGAAAGGAGCAGTGTCTTTACTGCGAGACGAGGCATATCAATGATGACTTTACCGTGAGGGAAGGCACGCAGGTCAACCATTTGACATAGGACTTCTTTAAGGTGGCCTTTCAAGGAAAATATGTTGGGGCAAGTTATGTGGATGCTTAGAGGAAGGGGTTTCTGAGTCTGATTCAAAGGAATAGGTCTGTAGTAGAGTATGAGGCAGAGTTCCTGCGGTTGAGCGCATAGTCGTGACTGAGTATGAACGCTGTGTACGGTTCGAGAATGGCCTCCAAGATGTGTTACGGTTCGAGGAGGTGAAACGCTTAGAGCGTCAAAACCGAGAAAACAATAGGGGCAGAAGTAAGAGGGTATTTGGGCCCTCAAGTTCTTTTGGTGGGCCTAAAAAGAGGCCTAGATTTGATGGGCCAGTCCGAGCTGGGGTCCCTATTGTTACTACTAGACCGCAACTTTGCGTTGATTGTGGAAGATCTCACCAGGGTGAGTGCTGGAAAAAAACTAGGGCGTGCTTCAGATGTGGGTCCAAGGACCATCAGGTTAAGAACTGTACGCAGAGGCCTGTTCAGATGCAAGCCACAGGTCAAGGCTATGTTCAACCAGGGAGAGGTGGTCAGCAGCCACCGAGAGGCTGTGGTCAGGCCAGAGGGGTAAATTATTTGGGTAGAGGTCGTGGAGCACCGGGCAGAGGTGCTGGTAACATTAAGTGAGACAACCAGCGTTGGTCTATGCTGCACGGCATCGAGAGGATGGCAACGCTCCTGACGTCATAACTGGTACGTTCCGCATTTATAATGTACCATATACCGTTTTAATTAATATTGGGTCTACACACTCGTATTTTGCATGCATTGTGTCTGGGATATTGTGTTTTCAGTTTGAAATTATTGATAGGGGGATGACTGTGTTAAGTCCACTGGGACAGTTGGTTAGAGTGAATAAGATGTTTAGAAACGTACCCCTAGAAGTCTAAGAAATTTTGTCTTTCCGATTTAATTTGATGAACCGCCGTTTGGTAAGTCGATCTTATTTTGGGCATGGATTGGCTAGTGAAGCACCATGCAAATTTGGATTGCGCTGCTAAGCATATGGTACTAAAGTCTTCTAAGGATGAGGAGGTGGTTGTGATAGGGGAGTGAAGGGATTATCTGTCTAATGTATTCTCAGCATTAAGGGCCGAGAAACTGGTTTGCAAAGGTTGCGAGGCATTCTTATCTTATGTCAGCATTTTTGATTCTATAGGTCCGTCTGTTGAGAATGTCAGAACTTTAAAGGAGTTTTCAGATGTATTTCCCGAAGAGCTTCCTAGGTTGCCTACAAATCGTGGTCGAATTCAGCATTGAGCTCCTACCTGGAACGGCTCTGGTGTCCATCGTCCCTTATAGGATGGCGCCGAAGGAGCTGGTAGAATTAATGGCTCAGATTCAAGAGCTATTGAACCGAAGATTCATTCGATAGAGTGTGTCCCAATTGGGAGCCCCGGTATTATTAGTGAAGAAAAAGGATGGGTCCTGATTGCTGTAAAATCAGAGTTTTATATATGTATAAAAGAATGATCAAACCTGAAGACTAACTCTGACAACAATATTAAGGTAAGTGTACCTATCGAACAGTAGTATAGCTTAAGCAAGACTGGATATCGAACCCAAAGGAACTAAAAGTACTAATACTAACTTTCTTTTTATTATTTAGCCTTAAAAATATAGTGAAGTTGCTTTAAACTATACTGGCGAAGACTAAACTAAGGAAACAAAGACAAAAAGATGAATTTGGGGATAGGTTGAAAAAGACTCAGTTGATTTTGATGATACCCTCGGGAAGAATTCACCTAGACTTCACTTATTAATTAACCCTAAATTATATGATTTCTTTTACTTAACTTGATCCGTGAGACTCCCTAACCAACGTTAAACCCTCTCTCGAAGCGAATAATGTCTAAACCTAGGTTAATTAGTGGAACTCTCGTTCGCTTATAATAACCCCCTAGGAAAGCAGTAAATCGATCAATGGACTCCCATATTAGGTTTCACCCTAATCCAAGCAAAATCTCGTAACCCTATCTCTAGGCGTTCGATCAACTCCACTTAATTATGTTAGATCTACTCTTAGGCAGGGTCTATTCCTCCTCCACCTAAGCACATTAAATTTGGATTAAGCAACATAATTAAGAACAAACTAAGTAATTTATCATATAACTTAAAAATCAAATAATAAAATATGTCTAGGTTTTATCCCCCTTCAGGTATCTGAAGGATTTAGTTCATAATGTAAAAATAAAACATCACAAGAGAAAAGATAAAACAAATCATAAGAAAAATCCTAAAACTCCCTGACGGGATTGAAGGAGAATTCTGCCGTCTTGAGTATAATTCCGGCTTCTTGGGATGAATCAACTTACTATCCTCGCGTTACTCCCTAACCCTGACCTTCTCAGCTTGGCTCCTTGGCCTAGCTTTTACTTCCCTTCAAAGGTGGTACTTAAAGGATATATATAGGCTCTTGGAATACGATTCTTTCTCCCCAAGTATCCTTTTCTGACTGAAATTGCTCTTTCCAGTGACAGAGGCACGGCCACGTCACACGCCCGTGCAAATCGAGACCTGACCGTGTTCGGATTTTACTTATGGCACAGCCGTGTGTGGTGGTGATGGGCCATGCTCAGACTTCTTTAATGAGGCACGGTTGTGTAAATTGGGATTAGGCCATGCTCTAGATGTTCGTCGATACACGGCCGTGTGGTCCTTGGCCCAGGCCGTGTCGATTTCGTGGAAAGGCCCATTTGGTTCGTTTTAGGCCCGTTTTGTGTTCTTTTCATCCTCGGGTGCTTTCCTGGGTATAAGACATGAAAAGAAAGGATTAAGAGCACCTTCTTACACAAATCAAGGGATAAATCATCCAAAAGCATATTAAATGTGGGCTTAAAATATGTTACTTTTACAGTTTATCAAATACCCCCACACTTAAGCTTTTGCTTGTCCTCAAGTAAAATTCTCAACTTACAATTAAAATGAACTTTCCATGATTCATAATTCCTATCAACAATGCATTATCCTAATTCATAGATAATTTATACGTGGATAATTCAACTCAAAGATTCCTAAAAATTCAAACAAGATAAGTCATAAATTTGTAGCACGAAAAACATAGGTGTTTCCCTTCATCTAAATAATTACCTTTAATTTAAAATTGACAAGGATTGATATCCTCATAAAAGATCCACTCAAATCACTCAAAAAGTGTTTAAGGGTCAAAATTAAGCACTCATAAGTCGAACATGAAAAGTTAATCCCATAGGCTTGCCTGAAAATCAAATCTCCACCACTGTAAAATGATATGATAAACAGGTCAAAAGGACTTTGTTAGGTTTATAACGGGGCGAGGGTTTAAAGTGTGGATAAATGCTGAAATTAGAAGGTTAGAATCGAGATTGAATTAATAAGTTACCTACCTAAAAATTTCTAAGATAATAATTACATCAACTGAAAATGATAAAAATCTTACTAATATGAGGTTTTTTTCTTTTGGGAAATATTCTTTGATTGTGTAAGCTCACTTTCCATACTACTAATATTGAAAACTTGATTTTTTTTAAGAACAAACTAAATACAAGATAAATTTAACTACCAGAATAATAAACTTAGATAACTGGCTCAAACCAAATCTCGATTAAGGGGTAGTCAAAATAAAGGGTGATAACAAATACAAAGGGTTTTGGGTTAAAATTAGCGGGTAAGTCAATAAAAAGGGTTGTTAGGCTCAACGGGGTTCACTAAAGGTTAATTATAAAGGTAGGCTATTTAGTAGAGTAAGTGGGTTAAAACCTAAGTGCCTTTATCATCTTGGTATATCAAATCATAACTATTGTCTTGACATGTATAATTGAGGCAAGTTCTAGAATAACAATTTATAGTTGACACACTCATAATCAAGAAGTGAGCGTGAAAAAGAATGTATGCTTAATAAGGCTCAAATTCTCGCAAAAATTATGGGTGTTTTTGACATCAACCTTGTAAATCTCAAATTTCAAGATAATATTCAGATTCCGGTTGACAACCTAAAATTTTAATTTTTAGAAAATTAGACTTATCCTGCTTGATTCCCTAGTATTCTTCAAATTTAATTATCAATGCACAATTAACTATGACTTATTCCAAAACATATCAATAAAAATCACAAATCATTAGAAATTTCATCTTAATTAGTAATATGAGAAAATTACTTTAAAACAAGATTAAGTTCAGGGATTTGAGAACAATGCAGACAGTTAGGCATTTTTATCCTCAGGGTTTGAGAATAATGAAAAATTAGGCATTTTCTCAGAATAACTATTCACCCCCCCACACTTAAGATATACATTGCCTTCAATGTATAAAGATAGATAATGACATTTTAAAGATAAATGAAAAGAGAAGGGGGAAGAATTACTCCCTGATTTGTGGATGTTTTCCCGAATGAGTGTCTTTGGTGGCGGTGATAGTCAGTCGGGATAACGTTCCTGCGCTAGATGAAGAAATTGGGTAGCGCTTTGAGAAGTAGCCAGGCTTTATTAAGGCCTAATAAAAATAAACTAAATATATAAATAAAGACAAGAAAGATAAAGAGAAAAAGACTAAGAAGGAAAATAGACTAAGGCTAGGAGATAAAGGGGCTTGAAAATCCTTAGTGGTAGGTGGTTCGCAAGGTGGGTGTGACTTCTAAGGCGACGGAGATGTTGGTGGTGGCGGAAGTGGCGTGATTCCCAAGCAGCCTTTAAAACCTGACACTAAGAAACTAAACTAAGTAAACTAATTTAAACATAAGATTATTGAAGAAAAGGAGAATGAAAAGAAAAAAAAATGAAAAATAAAAATTAATTGGTTTTATAGATCCTTGGCTTAGTGTTGAGACGAAGCTGCCGGCATGAACTCATGTTGATCGTTCTCCTTTGCGGAATGTGGCCTTTTACACTTCTTTGGAATGGTGTTGGCTTGCTTAAGGATCTAGAGCCTTAGTAAGTGGAGAATCTGAGATGGAGGAGAGTGAAAACAAAGAAAATAAGGATGAAATCAGATAGGGGAAAGAAGAAGAGGTGAGGGGTTTAAATAGATGTTCATATGTTCTGCTCTGACACGGCCGTGGTCCCAGGGTGTGTCGAATTACACGGCCTCATCGCACAGTCGTGTTATAGAGGGTGTTGTCACCCTATGCCCGTGCTTGATCCATCTACGCCCGTGCTCGTGATGTTTTTCTTGTTGGCACGATTGTCTGACACGGGCGTGTCTTACCCATGCTCGATAAGTCAGTAACCTCAGTAATTTCACGCAGTTTGTGGCATGGGCGTGTTCTGTCCGTGGTATGGAAGTCGTAGCCTCACACGGTTGGTGCTACGGCCGTGCCTTATTTGTCGGTGCCCGTGTCGAGAGTGGTTGGATCTGTGATGTTGGGGTGGTGGTTGGGCTGACTGCACGGCTGCTGCTCTGTCAGGGTGGTGGTTTTGGTGGTCCACACGGCCATGGACACGGTTATGTGTAAGGCCGTGTGATCTATCATTCTGCACTTTTGGTTAGCTAAGAAGGAAAAGAAAAAGAGAAAAAAATGTAAAATAATGCAAAAATAAATAGGGTTAGTACTCGGGTTGCCTCCCGAGAAGCGCTCGTTTATAGTCTTAAGCTAGACTTTCCTCGTATTTTAAAATTTTGGGGAGGTTTAAAAGTTTGAATATCTTTCCTCATGTCTACAGTTTTAGTTTTATGACAAAATTGAAGTCGAGAAGCGTTTACCTTGAAAGTGACAAATGTTGGATTGCTTACCTCGACTAGTCTTTGTGGGAAGATATCGTGTACCTTAAGAAGAAGTTCTCTCTTTTCCTTCAGGTTTGTTGTGGTGATGTGCGGCTCAGCTGTATCTAACAGAACCTGGTCTCCTATTTTATTGTGATTGGATGTCCCCACGAGCTCTTCTGGTGGTTCCTCTGGTTTTACTTTGTGTGAATCCGGCTCTTCTTTGACATGTGTTTTCTGTTCCTCCTTGTGTAATCCTAGTTTTTCCTTGAAGTGCGTTTTCCATTCATCTAGGTCATCGATTTGGGTCCTTTATTCTTCGTGAGTTGTTTCTTTGTTGGCACTGAACTGAGGATCTGGTTCAATCGTTCCCTTTTTTAGAGGTACATGAAAAGAAGGTGTAATTGAATGATTAACAAAAGAATTTTCTTACTCACCTTGATTCTTTGATGACCTAGCTGAGTCGAGGGCTTGAAGACTAATTGAGTCGTCACCTACACAAAGTATGAGCTCACCTGTGGCAACATCAATTTTAGTCTTGGCCAGTTGCTAGAAAAGGTCTTCCTAAAATTAGGGGGATTGAATTATCCTCATCCATGTCTAAAACAACAAAGTCTACTGGGAAAACAAATTTATCGATTTTTACGACAACATCTTCAATAATGCCCCTAGGAATTCTAACAGTTTTATCAGCTAATTGAATACTCATTTTAGTTTGTTTTGGCTTCCCTAGACCTAGTCGCTTAAACAATGCATAAGGCATAACATTTATGCTTGCCCCTAAATCAGCTAACGCATTATCAATATTTAAACTACCAATTAAACATGGAATTGTAAAACTCCCTGGATCTTTTTGCTTCGGTGGTAGTCTATTTTCTAACATTGCTGAGCATGTTGCGTTTAATTCCACGTGGTGCTCTTCATTTATTTTGCGTTTGTTGGTTAAGAGCTGTCTTAAAAATTTCCTCGAGTCTAGCATCTGGAAAAGAGCTTCAAGAAGAGGTAAGTTAATATATAATTTCTTTAAAAGTTTAAGAAACTTACCAAAGTGCTCCTCTGAATCATCTCTGTCTAATGCTACGGGATAAGGTATGCGAGGTTTGTACTCTTTGACTATCGGCTTTGGTTTTTCTTGTATTTCCTTTGTTATACCTTCGCCTACCTTACTTTCTGGAGTCGGGTTGGGTGTGTCTAACTCCTAGCTACCCTGGACTGTGATGGCTTGAATTTGCTCCTTAGGGTTAATCTCCGCGTTACTAGGTAGACGTCCTTGCGGTCATTCTGACATTGATTTTGCAAGTTGTTCGACTGTTTTAGTGATTTCCTTGACTGACTTAGTAATTTCATCAATTCGGCTTTCGCTGCTTTTGATTGTTCTGTCAGCTTCTTGGATGCGTTCCTCGATGGTTGGCTTCTTGTAAACAAAAGAAATAAATTGCGAATAAACTAATGGCTAAAGTAATAAAAATAGAGCTTTCTTAATATTTTAGTTCCCCAGCAACGGCGCTAAAAACTTGATCGCTGTAAAATCAGAGTTTTAAATATTTATAAAAGAATGATCAAACCTGGAGACTAACTCTAACAATGATATTAAGTCAAGTGTACCTATTGAATAGTAGTATAGCTTAGGCAAGACCAGATATTGAACCCAAAGAAACTAAAAGTACTAATACTAACTTTCTTTTTATTATTTAGCCTTAAAAATATAGTAAAGTTGCTTTAAACTATATTGGCGAAGACTAAACTAAGGAAACAAAGAAAAAAAGATGAATTTGGGGATAACTTGAAAAAGACTCAGTTGATTTTGATGATACCCTCGGGAAGAATTCACCTAGACTTCACTTATTAATTAACCCTAAATTATATGATTTCTTTTACTTAACTTGATCCGTGAGACTCCCTAACCTATGTCAAACCCTCTCTTCAAGCGAATAACGTCTAATCCTAGGTTAATTAGTGGAACTCTCATTCACTTATAATAACCCCTTAGGAAAGCAATAAATCGATCAATGGACTCCCATATTAGTTTTCACCCTAATCCGGCAAAATCTCGTAACCCTATCTCTAGGCGTTTGATCAACTCCGCTTAATTATGTTAGATCTACTCTTAGGCAGGGTCTATTCCTCCTCCACCTAAGAACATTAAATTTGGATTAAGCAACATAATTAAGAACAAACTAAGTAATTTATCATATAACTTAAAAATCAAATAATAAAATCTGTCTAGGTTTCATCCCCCTTCAGGTATCTGAAGGATTTAGTTCATAATGTAAAAATAAAACATCACGAGAGAAAAGATAAAACAAAACATAAGAAAAATCCTAAAATTCCCTGACGGGATTGAAGGAGAATTCCACCGTCTTGAGTATAATTCCGGCTTCTTAGGATGAATCAACTGACTATCCTCGCGTTACTCCCTAACTCTGACCTTCTCGGCTTGGCTCCTTGGCCTAGCTTTGACGCCCCTTCAAAGGTGGCACTTAGGGGATATATATAGGCTTTTAGAATGCGATTCTTTCTCCCCAAGTATCTTTTTCCGATTGAAATTGCTCTTTCCAATGATAGAGGCACGGCCATGTCACACGCCCGTGCAAATTAAGACCTGAAAAGACATGAGAAGAAAGGATTAAGAGCACCTTTTTACACAAATCAAGGGATAAATCATCCAAAAGCATATTAAATGTGGGCTTAAAATATGTTACTTTTACGGTTTATTAGGTCCATGCGCATGGGCATCGATTATTGTCAACTGAACAAATTGACGATTAAGAAGAAGTACCCTTTACCAAGGATAGACAATCTGTTCGACCAGCTGCGAGGAGCTTCAATTTTCTACAAAATACATCTTAGATTGATGTACCATCAGCTAAGGGTTAAGGAGGCAGATGTGTACAAGACTGCCTTCAAGACTCCTTATGGACATTACGAGTTTCTAATCATGCCATTCGGGTTGACGAATGCACTAGCTGCTTTCATGGTTATGATGAATCGGGTATTCCAACCCTATTTAGACCGGTTCGTGGTGGTGTTTATAGATGACATTCTGGTGTTTTCAAGAACCGAGGAGGATCATGATTTGCATCTCTGAATTGTATTGTAAATACTGAGGGAAAAGCAGTTTTATGCCAAGTTCAACAAGTGTGAGTTTTGGCTACGAGAAGTGACATTTCTGGGTCACGTGGTGTCTGCTGAGGGGATTAGGGTTGATCCTCAGAAAATTGAGGCTGTATTGGTTTGGAAACCACCAAAGACTATATCTGAGATTCAAAGTTTTCTTGGTCTGGCTGGGTATTACAGATGTTTCGTTGAGGGGTTCTCACTGATTGCTGCACCTCTAACTAAGTTGCTGCATAAAGGGGTACCTTTCAACCGGACTGATAAGCAGTAGGAGAGTTTTGAGAAACTAAAGAAGGTTCTGACTGAAGCCCCGATGTTAATACAGCCAGAGTCTGGGAAGGAATTCATTGTCTACTGTGATGCATCGCACATCAAATTGGGGTACGTGTTGATGCAAGAGGGTAAGGTGGTTGCTTACGCATCTCGTCAGCTTAAGCCTCACGAGGTGAATTACCCCACCCACGACTTGGAGTTAGCTGTAATGGTATTTGCATTGAAGATCTGAAGGCATTATTTATACGGTGAGAAGTCTACTATTTACACCTACCATAAGAGCCTCAAGTATCTCCTTACTCGAAAGGAGTTGAATCTTAGGCAACGAAGATGGATAGAGTTGCTTAAGGATTATGATTACTCGATTGAGTACCATCCGGGTAAAGCTAATGTAGTAGCGGATACACTGAGCCGTAAGGTTATGTCTGACCTGATAGAAATGTTTGCTCGTCTCAGCCTGTTTGAGGATGGTAGTCTGTTAGCTGAACTCCAAGTGAGACCGGTCTGGATTGAGCAAATTAAGAAGAAGCAGTTGCTAGATGAATCGTTGGTTTCTCGTTTTCGACTGGTTGAGACGGGGGAGATTGCGGATTTTGGGCTGAATAGTGAGGGGGTATTATGCTTTCGTGGGAGTCTGTGTAGCGAGGGATTCTAAGGTAAGGCAATCCATACTATGAGAGGCACGTAGTAGTCCATACACTATGCATCATGGTGGAAACAAGTTATACCAAGATCTGCGTGAACTGTACTGGTGGCCGGGGCTTAAGCGCGAGGTTACTAATTTCGTGACATGCCAGC
This sequence comes from Gossypium bickii, assembly GCA_025503065.1. Classification (NCBI taxonomy): domain Eukaryota; kingdom Viridiplantae; phylum Streptophyta; class Magnoliopsida; order Malvales; family Malvaceae; genus Gossypium; species Gossypium bickii. Next base: position 57,613,288 of record CP106711.1, read on the forward strand.
AAGTGAATGGTGAGCGTCAACTGCCTTCTGGATTACTGCAACCTGTTAAAATTCCACTATGGAAGTGGGAGAGGGTAACCATGGACTTTGTTAGTGGCTACCCCTGACGCCTACTAAGAAAGATTTGGTATAGATTATTGTTGACAGACTGACTAAATCCGCTCACTTCATACCGGTCTGCATGGATTATTCATTACAGAAGTTGGCTAAGTTATACGTGGCTGAGATTGTGAGACTACATTGGGTACCAGTGTCTATCATTTCGAAAAAAGATCCTAGATTCACCTCACGATTCTAGAGAGTGTTACACGAAGCTCTGCGTACAAGGTTGGATTTTAGCATGGCATTCCATCCTCAGACTGATGGTCAGTCAGTGAAGGTGATCCAGGTATTGGGAGACATGCTAAAAAGCTGTGTAATTGATTTCAGAGGCAGTTGGGAAGACTACTTTCCGTTAGCAGAGTTTGCATATAACAACAGTCACCAATCCAATATTCAGATGGCACCGTACGAGGCGTTATATGGTCGTAGGTGTCGTACCCCTACTTGTTGGACAGAACGGGGTGAGCAACGAGTGTTAGGGCCAAAGCTAGTTTCTACAATCGAAGAAAAAGTAAAGTTGATCCGAGATCGGATAAAAAAGCATCTGATAGGCAGAAGTCGTATGCTGATTTAAAGTGTAAAGAGATAGAGTACACGATGGGCGACTAGGTCTTCTTGAAGGTCTTACCATGGAAGAAGATTTTGAGATTTGGACGGAAGGGAAAACTGAGCCCTAGATTCATCGGATCTTACCGGATATTAAAGCGTGTGAGACCGATTGCCTATTGACTTGAGTTACCTTCTGAGTTGAATCTGATACATGATGTGTTCCACGTCTCCTTGCTGAGGCAATACTGTTCTGAACCCTCGCATATAGTGCCAGTGGAGGAGATTAAGTTTAGACATGATCTGACTTTTGAGGAAGAACCGGTGCAGGTTCTAGATCGTGATGTTAAAGTGTTAGAAGAAAATCTATTCCGCTAGTCAAGGTTATATGGCATAATCACAGTTCAGAGGAAGCCGCGTGGGAGCCTGAGGATGCGATGTGACAACAATACCCTCACCTCTTCTGACCAAGTAAATTTCGAGGCTGAAATTTCTTTAAAGGGTGTAGAGTTGTAACGCTCCAAAAGTCAGGGGTTTGTAATTTTGCTTAAATTCCATGATGTGCTTGAACGGTTAGTTATTTGAGGGTGTTTAGGGGTTTTATTAAGCCTCGGTTAGAGTCGGAACCTTGGAAAAATTTTAGTTTTTGCTTATAAGGGGAACTGGCAGTTAACAGTGGGACTTATGTATAATTATGTGTGTTATGTGACACAAAGAGAGCTTGTGGCTTGATGGTGGTGGCGTCATTAGGATGGCAACGAGAGAGGGGTTCGAATCCCATGGCAAGCAAATGGGGGATTTTATTTATGCCTTAAGGGAGCAAGAGGTAGAGTTTGGATCAAAATCTGCATAGGGGGTTGAAGAATTGGTCAACAGTTTCGAATGGGAGGCTAAAAGTAAAGCAAGGAGGTTTGGGTGGAGAGAATCAGGGAAGTGGATGTGTGTGGGAGTGTTGGTCGAATTTGGAGAGTTTGGGTAGGAAGAGAATTTCGGCTAGAGGGTTTCAATTATGCAAATTTGGCTGAGTGGTGTCATTTGAGCATTTCAGGTTTTTGTTCTTTTTGACATTTCCTGCTTCTTTTCTCCCTAGTGTCAGTTCCACAAGTGACCTTTTGGTGTTTTTCCAGGATTGAATTAGAGTGAGTTCTTAGTGTCGAATTTTCTTTGGAAATTTTCTTTCTTCTTCTTACTTACTTCTCTGCCGATTTGGCTTTTGTGCAAGGGTTCCTTCTCATTTCGGACATCTTCCTAGCCGAACCTATCTTTCTCCCTTGTTCTCAACGTTTCTTCTCTTGTTCTTTAAGTTTCAGTAAGCCGAAGTGAACCTCTTCTTTCATTTTATTATATTTTCATCTCTAAGGCCGGACGTGTCTATTCTTTTTATTTAAAGAAACATGTTCTTGCCGAATTTGAGAGTTCTCTCGAAGTGTGAAAAGGGGCAAGCGACCTGAAGCAATCGATACGTTACTCTTAGTCTTTGATCAAGTAAGCATTCTCGCTTTGTGTTTGGTTTGGGGACTAATCTTTCCTGAGGGTGTTGTGGTTGTCAAGGGTGGATTTTAACCATATGTTTATGCAATCTCTTTTAATAAGGGTGTATTGTAACACAGAATTCATTCAGGGGTTCTTCATCTTCGCTAATAGTTGGAGAAGACTTAGCAAAACTCGGTCAATTAAGGTATGTATAAGTGTGGTTCCGATTTATGTTGAAGAAAAGGAGGATAACTCTATTGATTGGATGACTAACTGTTAGTCTTATTTAACGTAGGATCGGTGCTAGGGGATTCATGGTACGTTTCGTGATCAAGGTGTGTAATCGTACACCTATGCTGTTACTGTAAAAATGATGAATGAAGGTGTGCATTCACACCACAGATTAATTGTGAATCGGCTAAAGCCCAAAAACCGATAAGCTAAAACTTCAGCAACTGAGGGCTCGAGCGTGCGAGCGCTCGTAGAGATAAACTGAGCCACAACCGTTGGCGATAGACCGTTGGCGCTGCCACGAACATTCTTATGGGCTTAGGTCGTAATGGGCCTTGTTGGGCCATTAGGCCCATGGGCCCCATATGGGTAAGACTCGCAAAAGTTGTAGATAATGGATTGGGCTACGAAGTTCACATAGCCGCTACCGAAATTGTGCTGAATGGGCCACACGACCGTGTGGGTCCACTTGGGCCGCAAATTGGGCTTTGGGCCTAATTGCACCGTTTCAACCAGAAAGGGTATCTATGTCGCTCGAGGTGACTGTAGGCCTTCGGAAAGGATGTTATGGAACTAAAATTACTAAAACACCCTCGATGGGTAAATTACCAAAATACCCTCGAAGGGTAAAGTTACCAAAATACCCCCGAGGGGTGTAATTTCCATTTTACCCCTAATTGCCAAAATGACTGTTATACCCCTAATGGTAGCGTAAGTAATTTTTGTGTGATATTTACATGACTGATTATATTTGTGACATGCTGCATACATGAATTATTTATGACACGACATACTGCATTGGGGTTGGCATTGTATTCGGAGGAAGTACTGAACTAGTGGCTCTGCCACGTTTTACTGATCTAGTGGCTTCGCCACGTATTCTGATTTAAGTGGCATGGCCCACGTTTACCATCATTACCAGCTCTGCTGCATTACTACTAGCAGCTATGCTGCAATATTGGTGTGTTGGCTGGGTGGGTCGACTTGGTCCCCACATGGTGTATTGGTTGGTACGGGGGGTGTGTTGGCTGGATTGTGTTGGGTTGCATTACTACTTTGTTCTGTGATCATTTGGGCTTAGGCCCATACTGCTATTGTATAGGGCTAAAGCCCAGACTGAACTGATACTGAATAGGGCTCAAGCCCAGACTATTATTGCATGACTGGGAATTACACACTGAGTTCTCGTAACTCACCCTTTCCTTTAACTACACAAGTAATCCCCCGCCTTAGTTGATTTGGAGCTGTGAGGGACTCGAAGGTGGCCACACGCTCGATATGCTTTAATCTTAGACTTAGTTATTTTATTTTTAATAATTTGGGTTATTAATGTTGTAATAAGGCCATTTGGGGGTTTCTAAACTTTTATTTGGTATTTCTCTTTATTGCAAAATGCTAGTCTAGGAAACATGGGTTTTTAAAACAATAACTGTTTTCTTAAAATCACATTTTCAAATCTAAAGTTTATAACTAAAATAAAATGCTTTCGTAGTTTTATTTTAAATTGATAAGCTTATAACAAATGATACGACCTATAATCAGACAACAAGGTTTTACAACACTGACGTTTTCAAAACAATTGTTAAACGGGATTTTAAATTTAGAACCAAACTTTTATTGACAAATTCAATTTTCAAACGACACTTAGGTGTGACACGTCAAATCTGGTCGTAACATCTAGGTCGGGTTTGGGGTGTTACAGATGTGTAGAAAGGCGAGCTGACTATGAGGGTAAATGATCAGCAAGTTACCTTCAATGTATTTAATGCTTTGAAACTGCTGATGTTAATGATAAATGCCATGCCATTGAGTTGATACAAACAGGAGTGGAGGTGTTCACCAGATTTTTCCACAACAATTCCTACAGTGACGAAGATCACTTGAGCCGAGTGATACAATAAGTTTTAAGGAACTCGATGAATTTAAGGAAGCCAAGCAAATAGTGGATAGACGAATGAAGAAGTTTAAATATTTGGATTTCCCAAATCGGTCTTTGTAACAACCTAATTTAAGGGCTAGTCGAAACAGTGGTTTTAGAACCACTAATTTGAGGTCGAAGAGAATTATTTTAATGATATTTTATGAGTTATATCATGATTATATAGGTGCATGAGAATTTTGGTGCTTTAATTTTAGCGATTGCATACTTAATTGCGAAAAAGGACTAAATCGCATAAAGTGCAAAAATTCTATTTTGCAAGCTAAAGGTATCAAATAGCTAAGGAATATTAATTAGAGGTCCCTAATGTGCTATTAGGCCTTATTTAGGGTGGTGGCCGGCCATATGGACAAAGAAAAGACCTTGTCAATTGGTTAGGTGAAAATTTGGTGACGAAATTAATTTTTATTCATAAAATAAATCATCTTCTCTTCTCTTCTTCTCCACTGAAAATTAGCAGCAAACTATGGGGTTGAGAGCTCAAAAATTTCAGCAATCTTTTCTCCTTGCAAATAAGTGCTTTAATGGCCATTCCTTGTTAATTTTTGTACTTTTGGAACCCCTAAAGCTTAAGCTAGCTAAAGAGGGGACTATTTTGCAAAGAGGTAGAAAGTTTAGGGTTTTTCCATGTGAGCAATTATGATGTTTGCTGCATTTTTATGGAAGAAAATGAGCCTTAGTTGTTAGGTAAACAACTTTTGTGAAAGGTGTTTCCATGAAAACACCGAAGAGGACCTCTTTGCAAAGGATGTAAAATAGGGGTTAAATGTGTGAAATAATGTAACAACCCGATTTTGACCCTAATCAGAATAGTGATTTCGGGACCACAAATCCGAGTCTGAAAAATATTTTAATATTATTTTCTGTGTTTATTATGTGTGAATTTGCTTATGTGAAATTTTCGTGTTTTAATTTCGTTGTTTGAGTGTTCGATTAAATAAAAAGGCTTAATTGCGTAAAATGAAAATTTGATGGTTAAATAGGAAAGTGCCTAATTGTTGTTGTCTTTATAATTTTGAGGTTTTATGATGCAATTAGCCCACTATATAAGTTAGTGGATGGCAAAGAACTAATATAACCTTATTATATATGTTTTCTATATTAATTTGTAAAGGTTAATTAAGCAAAATAATAATAATGATAATATAAGTTATATTATATCACAAATTAAAAAGACATGTTCTCATCTTCTTGACCGAAATAAAAGAAAAGAAAAAGAAAGAAATTTAAGCTAGGTTCGGCCATCTTTGAAGCTTGATTCAAGGTTTGTTTTTGTTTGGCTTTTGATAATTTTTATGTTTTTGTAATCGTTTCTTTGAATACTTCAAGACCCATGCTTTATTTTTGTATTTTTATGAAGATTTTGAAATGTGCCATAGATGAGTTTATGAGTTTTATGATGTTAGTTGCTGAATCATAAAATATATGTGTTAGATTAATATGTTTTGTCTTTGAACTTTTTATGAATTTGAGTAATTAGGGCTAAATTGTAAAAATAAATTTTTGAGGGACTAAAATGTGAAATAAATGATATGTATAGACTTGTAAGGACATGGGTGATATTCGGCCTAGCTATGGTGATGTGAAATTTTGTGTATTTTGTGATTTATGCAATAGGGACTAAATTGGAAAAAGTGTAAAATATCAGGGGAAAATGGTAATTTGCCCATTTATGTGTTTTTTGGATTAAATTGAATGAATATGTGGTTAAATTAGTTAAATTTAGATCAAGAATGGAAGAAGACGGAATTAGATCGGGGGAAATTGAAAGTAGACGAATAGTCGATTAAACTGTTCGACAACATTCGAGGTAAGTCTATAAGCATATAAATGTTGTTAAATTAAAAATATATATTTGTGATGTGTTGAATTGAATTTTAAGAATATATATGTGCATTAGCCGATTGTGATTAAGCTTGGAAGATAAGTTACGAGTTCGATTCGATCGAGATACGTTGTCCAAAAGTCTCGTACGAACCCTAGGAATAGATAGGATACATATGTCATGACATAGGATTTCGGATATGTGTTATCGTGTAAGACCACGTCTGGGACGTTGGCATCGACTTGTGTTTATGTATAAGACCATGTCTGGGACATTGGCATCGTATTTGATTCGTGTAAGACCCTGTCTAGGACAGTGGCATCGATATGTAATTACATGTAAGACCATGTCTGGGACGTTGGTTCTTTGTTTATATGAAAACAAGGTAAGTTGGTTATTTGAAAAGATAAAAGGTTATGTGAATATGAATTATGTATTAACCTATTTGAACATATAAATGATTCAGCCTATTGATGTATTTGTAATAATGAAAGTGAAATTATATATATGTATATGATTGATTATGTTCGACCATATGGTATAAGTATGTGAGGTTCAAATGTGATCTGGTAGTAAATGATAACTTGTAATTGATATTATGCATATTCGGCCTCGTTAACAAAATGTTAATATGTAACTGTTGTTATATAAGTTTTTGCTTAAGACTTACTAAGCTTAATTAGCTTATTCTGTGTGTGTTCTTGTTTACCTCTGTTTTATAGATTTTGGAGTCACGTTACAAGCTCAGGGATCGTTAGCAAAGCCTATCACACTATCGACTGTTTCTTTCGATATTTTACTAAGTTGATTTTGGATATATGGCATGTATAGCATAGTTGAAATGTTTGATTTTTGGGTATGTATATATATATAAATAGCCATGCGAAAATGGCTTAATTTCCATGCTTATGTTCAATTTGGTTTAAAAATGGCTTATCCATGATCATTTTGTTTAAGTTGGATTTTATGTGCTTTTGAATGGGTGCTCGATGTGTTTAATTTTTATTCTTGAATTTGACTACATTTGATTGTGATTTAATCTTGCATTTGAATGAGATAATCAAGTTACATGTATGTGATAAATTTGGTTTATGCTAGGTATAAGTCTTGAGGTGTGGATTTGAAAATATAAGTGAGATGCTAAGTATATTATTGATGGAATGTTCATTAAGTTAGGTTATATGATAAGTAATAATATGTGCATATTCGGCCTTATGGATTGCTACAAATTTGTTATAATGTGCTTGCGTATTCGGTTATGTGATGAATTAAAATGGCTAAGTATATAGTTGGGTTGGTTTCGTGCATGTGAATTAGATGCTATGAAATGTCTTGATATTCGAAAATGATTAAATAAGTTTTAGTGACATGCGCATGATTTAGTAATGTTTATGTCATATGTTCATGTAATAGATTTGGTTATTTGTGAAATAATTAGTTGGTATAATATGCGGTTTTAGGTATAGATTATATGAGGTTATGGAAGTAATACATGAACATGATCCTAGTATACGAGTTTAGTATGTATGATTTAATATGAATGTTCAAAATGATTCAAATGAATATGGTTATATATATACAATAATTATGTATAAGAAAAGTTGTATGTTCGATTTAGTTTTAACGTCACTCTATGCGTATTATATGGAATTAAGTGTATAAGTCTTGTATTCCGTGTTTGTGTAATTAAAATGTTATTTGACCAAATATATAATAGGAACATATCTATTGAAATCGAAAATGGTGTATTATTTTGTGACTTGAATTAATGTGTATAGCATGTTTGGTTACGGTTCTATAATAATAATACTGCATATGACTTTGGTTTAGTGAGTACTTTTATATTATTAGGAAACAAAATGTTATATATTTATGTATATGTGTTCGGTTTTAATTCAGTTGAATTTTGAGATAAAATCTGTAAATGATGTGTAAATTCATAATTATAATTAATATGACTTAAGTGATTAAATGATTGTATAAAAGTTGTGACTTGTCTGGTAGTAACCCCATTCCGGTGATAGATACAGGTTAGGGGTGTTACAAATAAATGTTCACCTAGGCTCGTTAAAGGAAGAAATTTGATTAGAATTGATTTACGAGCCTAGGGGTAAAATAGTCATTTTGTGAAAGTCTAAGGGCAAAATGGCAATTTTGCCAAAGTATGATTTTTGAAATGCATTGATTAATGTGATAATTAAATGAGCTATTTTGTTATTATAGATCAAGAAGAACAAGGAATTAACCTTGACCGAGGAAAAGGCAAGTTATCAGACTAAATCGACAATTTGGCCTATTTTGATTTCGAGGTAAGTTTGTGTGTAATAAATTCAACAGCATGTTATTAAGCTTTAAAATGTTTGATATTAGTGAAGATGTATATTATTTCTATGAAATTGAATAATGATGTTGAATGAGAAAATGATGAAAATTATGCTGTTGAAGTCCTGATTGGACTTAAGAAGTGAGAGGATATCATCATCGAGACATGAGATTGGTAAGGTCCCGTGTAAGACCATGTCTAGGACATGCCCTCGACATCGAATTGAGATCCCGTATAAGACCATATTTGGGATATGGTATTGGCATCGAATATGGAAATCATATAAGACCATATCCAGGATATGGCATCGACATTGATATAAGATCCCGTATAAGACCATATCTAGGATATGGTATCAGCATCTAAAGGTGACCCCATGTAAGACCACCTCTCGAATGTGGCATTGGCGTTGTATTTATGTGAATGATGATAATTATGTATTTTCTAGTATCCCCAAGTGATTTAATAGGTAAATAGCTAAGCTTATAATAGAGATGTGATTAGTGCTAAAGCTACGTGATGAAGTGATACAAGTACATGTGAGTAATTTCACGGAAAATGTTTGCGATATGAGACATGATATGAAATTGGTAAGTGTAAGCATGAGTTAGTTATGGCAATGTGTTTAAGACTTTGTGTTTCATTCAATGCAATGGATGGATGTCATTGTGAGCCTTTATGTTGCTATTTATTTCATGCAAACTTACTAAGCTTTATGCTTACCCCTCCCATTTCCCTTTCCTTTGTAGTATTGCCAAGCTAGCTCAGGAATTCGTGGAACGTCGAAGTTCGGAAATCACACTATCAACTTCTCTTTGGTATAGCAAAGTTAGATTTATTTTGAGTATGGCATGTGTAGGATTTGGTCATTTTGTTATGTCATATTTGTTAGCCAAAGTGTTGGCTATTAATGATATTCAATTCATTTTGTAAATGGTCATTCGAAATTGGCCACCTCTTGATAAGTTTATATATTCAATGATGACGAATTTCATGAAGTGTATGCTTGTGTGGATGTTTTAATTATGAGTTCCTAGAAGTGCCTTGTGGACATGATAGATGTTAAGTTGAATGGGTATAAGTATAGTTGCTATGTAGGGTGGCATTTGGCTTGGTAGATAGCCTTACAAATGTCCATATGGGTAGACATACGAGTGTGTGTCTAACCCGTGTATGACACACGGTCGGCCCCATAGGCGTGTTGAAAGGCAGTGCGTCCCTATGCATGCTAGGTTGACAAGTTAGAATACTCAGTAGTAAACACACGAGCTGAGACACGGCTGTGTGTCTTAACCGTGTGGGAGACATGGCCTAAGACACGGGCATGTGCCCCAGTCGTGTGAAGTTTGCACCTGAAATTAAAAATTTAATTTGACACACGGTCTAAGGACACAGGCGTGTGCCTTGGCCGTGTGACCTTATTGAGATGCTGACATCATAAATAAAATGTCAAGGTTTTCACACATGGGTGTGTCATGGCCGTGTGAGGGACACGGGCTATGGACACGAGCGTGTGTCAAGCCGTGTGAAAACCCTTGTAGGTTGGAATTGAAAAATAAATCCACACGGGTGTGGAACACGGGCATGTGATATGCCACACGGACGTGTCGCCCTGTTTTGTTTCAAATTTTCTAGGTGTTCAAAAGTTTTCAGTTTGGTCCTGAATCATTTCGGGTACAAGTTTAGGGTCTCGTAGACCTATAATAAGGACATTAAGGTTTCAGATGAAAAGTTTTAATTTGAAATGAAGTTCCTAAGGATCGATATTGTAAGATTGAGCAAGTTAAGTACGGTAATGCCTTGCACCCGGTTCAAATATCAAATACGGGTAAGGGGTGTTACAATCATCCTATCCTCCCAAGACTTCTATTGTAACAGCCCGATTTAGGTCCTAGTCAGAATAGTGGATACGAGACCAAAAATTCAAAGTAAAAATATATGTTTTATTGTTTTTATGAGGTTTATGACATGTTTGCATGATTGTGTGAAAATTTCATAAAGAAATTTTATGATTTAGAGATCAAATTATCTTTTAGGACTAAATTGCAAATATTGAAAAATATGAGATTCTAAAAGTTTTAAGTATGAGATAGCATTAGAAAATTTATTAGAGGTCCTTATTTAGTAGTTAGACCATTATATCTCATGATGGACAAAAATGGAAATGGAAGGGAAAAATCTCAAGGAAGGGCCTTAAGGGCATTTTGGTCATTTTGTTAATAAATTAATAAAAAGGGGAAAAGAAGTCAAAATTGGTGTCCATCTTCATCCTCCATAGCTGAAATTTGCAAGTAGCCATAGCTAGGGTTTTGTTTCACTTTCAAGCTTGATTGTAAGTACTTCCTAGCCCTATTTTTTATGTTCTTCGTATTTTTGAGATCCTCGTAGCTCGATTTAGCTATTTCTACCACTATTTTGAGGTAGAGTTTGTGTTTAAAATTTTACCCATGGATGAAATGCATGTATTTTGATGTCTAGTGGTAGAATATGAAAGTTTGAAGTGTGATAAACAACTTTTGCTAGATGATTTTTGGTGAAATTGATAAAAAGGACTTATTTGCGTAAGATGAAATAATATGTGTATAAAATGTAAAATAGTTAAAATTTTGGGCTACTATAAGAGAGATTATGAATCGGCTAGGCTTGGGTGTGAGAAAAATGAACACATTTCATCATACGAGCATAAGGACCATTTTGTAAATATGTAAAAGTTTAGGGGAAAATTATAATTTTTGCCAAACTATGATTCATGGGTTGTTTTAGTCAATGTGATAATTTAATAAGTAAAATTTGTCACTATAGATCAAGAAACGCGAAGTCCGGACCTAAACCGAGGAAAGAACAAAGTGGTGGACTAAATTGAATAACTATCTATATTTTGGTACCAAGGTAAGTTGGTGTGTAACAAATCAACATTATGTTTTTATGTATTTAAGTGTTTGATATTACATGACATGTATATTCTTTTCATGAAATTGGCTAATGAGGTCTTGATGAGAAATATGATGAAGTTTTACTATATTGAAGTCCCGGTTGAACCTTAGGAATAGAAAAGATACCCTTGTCACGACATGAGATTAATAAGGTCCCGTATAAGACCGTATCTGGGATATGGCCTCAGCACCAAATTGAGATCCCGTTTAAGACCATATCTAGGATATGGCATCAGCATTGAATAGTGATTTCGTGTAAGACCATGTCTGGGACATGGCATCGATATACGATCTCAGGTAAGACCATATCTGGGATATGGCTTTGGCATCTTATTACGTGTATGAAAATTTTCCGAGTATCCTTTGATATTCCAACTGGTTCGACAGGGTAAGGTATTGAAGTTTATGTTAAAGATGGAAGCCTAAAGTTATGTGATGGAGTTGTACAGGTACATATGCAAAAGTCAAGAGAAATGAGTATGGTATGTGATATCTGGTCGATAAGAGTGAGCATGAGTAAGCCATTTCAATGTTGCTTGAGAATTTTTTTATTAATTCATAATGTAATATGTGAATGTTATTACGAGATTTTATGTTGTTACCTATTACATGCAAACTTACTAAGCTTATTACTTACTCCATCTCTTTTCCCTTTTCCTATAGTATCACCAAGTTAGCTCGGGGATCGAAGGTGTAACACCCCTTACCCGAGTTCTATGCCAGAACCGAGCCCGAGTCATTACCGTAATAAAACCACTTGATCGCCACTTAGGCTCATCGTGACTACTCTCTTACATCACCTCAACAACCTCAATCTCGACTCACGAGGCCTCACTCATACAAACGAGGCTCCCGAGACTATATCGGAACTTTTTCCAATCTTAAAAACTTTCTCTTTTGTACAGGGTTAACACGCCTGTGCATAGACCCACACACCCATGCTCCACAACCGTGGTGACTACTGACTACATACACACGGCCTCAAAGCCTAGTCACACGCCCGTGTGGCTAGCCTGTGGCCAACACTGACTAAACTCACACGGCCTATGCACACGCCCGTGTGGCTAGTCCGTGGTCTATTCTGACTTAAAATGTTAACATGCAGGGGACACACGACGAAGTCACACGTCCGTGGGCTGACCGTGTATCACACATGGTCTAGACATACGCCTGTGTGTCTATCAACATGGACAAAAACAAAGCTATGTGCTAAGTTCCTTTCACCCCTCTAGCATACACAATATGCATTCATTCAACACATCCATAATCAACTCAAATTGAAGTGCAATCTCACATAGATAACTACAATCTTTTCATAAAATAAGGTAGCCAACTACTATGGCATTATACAAAATAGACTATCCATCTAAAGGCCAACACATCTTAGCCATTTACAACAAAATTCACTAACTTGTCTAGCCTCTACACATGCCATATACAAAACATTGAGTCTCATGTACCAGAGTGTGCTGATAATATGGACGATCTTCCAATTGATCCTCGTATCTCGATTCAACAATTTTACTCTATAAGACAAGCTTTGAGCTTAGTAAGTTTAAACATAAACAATTAAGCATCATAGTATAAGCTAAACAACAATTAGCATAATACTAACATATACAACAATGTTTACTCTTTCTATCCCTTACTACATTTCCAACACATCATGAGTCACATACTCATAACCGTTGAAATGCACCCCTACATTCAATATCACATTTACACAATATACAACTCAACATCATTTCTCGATAATTCATCCACACAGCCAAGTAACTCAATAATATAACCACACAGCTAATCCACACAGCTAATTTCTCGGTGGTTTCGCACTTAGCCCACCACAATCAATTAATAAGGTAGTATCGCACTTACCCTACCACAAAGGTATTTATAATGATTTCGCACATAGCCCACTAGACGAAATACCTAACGATAGCATCGTACATAGCCAGCTTATCGTCAATATGCATTAAGATGGTATCGCACTTAGCCCACCATTTAGCATTCTCACTACACATTCACATATCTACTTACTTAACCATACATCCATTCACAAATTCTACCACATTCATCCCACATAGGTTCTCAATCATTCTCAATCATGCTACACACTAGCTAGCATTAAGAAATTGTAAGTATGAATGCATTGTTTAAGCATAGACTTACCTCGATACTCAAAAGTATAGAAATATGCAATTTAGTCCACCACCTTGCTCTTGCCTTGGTTTAGATCCGGGCTTCATCTTTCTTGATCTATAATGAATAAATCAGCTTATTCAATATACACATTGAATAAATTTACACTTATCTCATACTTTGGAAAAATTACCCTTTTGCCCCTAATCTTTCTCATAATTACACTTTGCCCCAAGGCTCGTAAAGTGATTTTTATTCAACTTTCTAGCCTTTCATGCTTAGCCGAATCACTTACTCAACTAAAGCATTCACCAATTCTCACTAAATCACACATGTATGACCAAACTTAAAACTTTCACAAACTAGTCCCTACATGCATTTTCATGGAAAATCACTTAACAAAAGATGTTTCTACTACATCAAGCTTTCATAATCTTCCATAAAACATCAACATACATGCATGTAATACATGGCCAAATTTTTTAACATTCAATATAACTCATCAAATAGCTAAAAATAGCTTATTCATACAACTAGGACTTCAAAAATACGAAGAATATCAAAAACGGGGCTTGGATGCACTTACTAGCAAGCTTAAAAAATTTGAAGGACCCTACCAATGGCTCTTGAAAATTTCGACAGCCTTGGAGAAGAAGATGAATAAATTTTGTCATCTTTTCTCCCATTTTAATCATTTAATTACCAAATGACCAAAATGCCCTTTTGATAAACTTCCTATTTTAACTCATCCATGCCCAAATTTGTCCAAAAATTAGAATTTGGGTAAATTGCTATTTAAGGACCTCTAATATATATTCTAAAGCCATTTCACACAAATAGCTTCTAGAATCTCACATTTTGCAAAGTTTGCAATTTAGTCCTTTTGGACAATTCAACCGAAATTTCACAAAATTGCTTCACGAAACTTTCACACTAACATGCAAATATAGCATAAATCTCAAAAACTCACACATAGACCTCAGATTTGTGGTCTCACACCATTATTCTGACTAGGCCCTAAACTGGGATGTTATAGAAGGACGTTAGAGCTCGTTTCACGCTATCAAGCTATTCTTTTGGGTATAGTAAAGTTTGATTATTTTGAGGATGGCATGTATAGGAACTTCGTCAATTTGTTATATGTCATATTGGTTAGCCGATGGGTTAGCTATTAATGTTACTTATTTCATTTTGTAAATGGCCATTGGATTTGGTCAAAACTAGTTAAATCATATCTATTGAATGATAATGAAATTCATGAAGTGCAAGCTTGCACAATTGAATGAGTAATGGGTGAAGTAGATGCATGATGAACATAATGTGAAATTAAGGTGTGGATGTCTTGATTGTGGATATTAAAGGTGCATTATTGTTATGCTATATGTTGCTGGAAATGGTATATCTGTGGTTGTTTGTCCGGATGGAAAATGGCTTGGTAAATAGCCTTATATTTGTCCACACGGGTAGGCGCACGAGTGTGAGTCTAGGCCGTGTGTGACACACGGTCTGCCTCATCTTTTCTCCCATTTTAATCATTTAATTGCCAAATGACCAAAATGCCTTTTTTGATAAACTTCCTATTTTAACTCATACATGCCCAAATTTGTCCAAAAATTACAATTTGGGTAAATTGCTATTTAAAGACCTCTAATATATATTCTAAAGCCATTTCACACAAATACCTTCTAGAATCTCACATTTTGCAACTTTTTCAATTTAGTCCTTTTGGACAATTCAACCAAAATTTTACAAAATTGCTTCATGAAACTTTCACACTAACATGCAAACATAGCATAAATCTCAAAAACTCACACATAGACCTTGGATTTGTGGTCTTGCACCACTATTCTGACTAGGCCCTAAATCGGGATGTTACAACTCTCCCCCCTTTAGAGATTTCGCCCCCGAAAATCTTAAAAGTAAAGAGGTTAGGATGTTGCTCTTTCATAGATTCTTCCGTTTCCCATGTAGCTTCTTCAACACCGTGTTTCTACTGTAACACTTTCACTAGTTCTATGCTCTTATTTCTCAACTGTTTCACCTCTCAAGCCAAGATCTTAATCGGCTCCTCTTCATAAGACATATCTGGTCTTATTTCAATTTTCGTTGAAGAAATCACATGTGAAGGATCAGAGTGATACCGTCGCAACATCGATACATGAAATACATTATGAATCTTTTCCAACTCTATTAGCAAAGCCAACCGGTAAGCTACTGGCCCAACTCTGTCTGTAATCTCATACGGCCCTATAAATCTTGGACTCAACTTCCCTTTTCGTCCAAATCTCATAATCTTCTTCCACGAGGACACTTTCAAAAACACTTTGTCACCCACCTCAAACTCAATCTCTTTTCTTTTCAAATCCGCGTACGACTTCTATCAGTCCGAAGCAGCTTTCAGACTATTACGGATTACTCTTACTTTCTCTTCAGTCTCTTTTACCAGATCAACTCCACGGATCCGCTTTTCATTAAGCTCGGTGCAATACAATGGAGTCCGACACTTACGAACATACAAGGCCTCATACGAAGCCATCCATATACTCGATCGATAACTGTTGTTGTAAGCAAATTCGACCAAAGGTAGATATCTCTCCCAACTACCTACAAATTTTAACACACAGCATCAAAGCATATTTTCAAGAATTTGAATTACTCTTTCAGACTGACCATCAGTTTGTAAATGGAACGCAGTACTGAAATTCAACCTCGTACCCATGGCCTCTTGCAACTTCTTCCAAAATCTCGAAGTAAACCTTGGATCTCTATCCGATATAATAGATATAGGCACACCATGCAATCTCACTATTTCTACAACATACAACTCAGCTAACTTATCCAGTGAATAATCAACACGTACCGGAATAAAGTGAGCCGACTTCGTTAGTCTATCCACCACAACCCACACAGAATCTTTCTTTTTTGGAGTCATCGGCAACCCCATTACAAAATCCATGGTAACCCGATCCCACTTCCATTAGGGAACCATTATAGGCTAAAGCAATCCTGAAGGCACTTGATGCTCAACTTTCACCTGTTGACAAATCAGACACTTTGCCACAAATTCTGAAATATCACTTTTCATACCCGGCCACCAATAAAACTTCCTCATGCAAAACTTTTCGGATTAACTCTTCATCTCTAGGTACACAAATTCTGTCACGGTACAACAAACAACCATTCGAGCCCACTCGAAAATCAGAATCACTTTCTAATCCGTACTTAGCTCTCTTTGCTTGCATCTCACTGTCATTTCTTTGAGCCTCACATATCTGTTGAACAAATAATGGCTTAGATCTCAACTCTGCCCAAATAGCACCATCATTAGCTATTGCTAAACTCGTGCTCATAACTCTTAGAGCATACAAGGATTTCCTACTCAGGATATCTGCAACTACATTCGCTTTTCCTGAGTGATAATCAATGACTAATTCATAGTCTTTCAATAACTCAAGCCACCGTCTCTGCCTCAAATTCAGATCCTTCTGATCCATCAAATATCTCAAACTCTTATGATCCGTAAAGATCCGGCACTTCTTACCATACGAGTAATGTCACCAAATCTTTAACGCAAAAACAATCACAGCCAACTCAAATCATGAGTCGGATAATTCTTCTCGTGCGGTTTTAGCTATCTCGAGGCGTAAGTGACTACCTTACCCTCTTGCATCAACACGCAACCAAGACCATTAAATGATGCATCACTGTAAACTACAAACTCTTTCCCCAATTCTGGTTGAACCAAAACTGGTGCCTCAGTTAACATTGTTTTCAGTTTCTCGAAACTCTATTGACAAGTTTCATTCCATTCGAACTTGACATCTTTATGCAAAAGTTTCGTCATCGGGGTAGCAATCACAGAAAACCCCTTTACGAAACGTCTATAATATCCCACTAATCCCAAGAAACTTCTTATTTTCGACACGTTCCTCGGCTGTTTCCAATCCACAATAGCCGAAATCTTACTTGGGTAAACTCTGACACCATCACCCGACACAATGTGTCCTAGAAATCAGACCTCTCGGAGCCAAAACTCACTTTTGCTAAACTTAGCATACAACTGCTTATCTCTTAAAGTTTGCAAGAGAATTCTCAAATGCTCTTCATGATCATTCTCATCACGAGAATAGATCAATATGTCATCAATGAAGACAACCACAAACTTGTCCACATATGGTTTGAATACATGGTTCATAAGATCCATAAAAATTGTAGGTGCATTCGTTAAACCAAACGGCATAACCAAAAACTCATAATGGCCATACCTTGTTTGAAATGCAGTTTTCAACACATCTTGCTCCTTCACTCTCAAGTGATAGTAACCAGACCTCAGGTCTATCTTGGAGAACACTGTAGCTCCTTTCAGTTAATCGAAAAGATCATCAATCCTTGGTAAAGGATATTTATTCTTCACCATCACCTTGTTGAGCTGTCTATAGTCTATACACAATCTCATAGACCCATCTTTCTTCTTCACAAATAATACCGGAGCACCCCACGGTGAGTAACTCGGTCTTACAAAACCCTTATCTGTCAACTCTTGCAACTGTACCTTCAGTTCTCTCAACTCAAAAGATGCGTCTCTATATGGAGCAATTGAAATTGATGCCATTCCTGGAATCAACTCAATTCCAAACTCGACCTTTCTCACTGGAGGTAATCTGGGAAACTCTTCTGGGAATACATCCGGATACTCGCATACTATCAGTATTGTTTCAAACTTCACTCCAACCTCTCGAGTATTCAACACAAAGGCGAGATAGGATTCACACCCGAACCATCACTGGTAGACTATCCGATCCACTTGATTCAACCCGAACCACATCTCCACTCTCACATTTCAATTCAATAAACTTACTACCACAATTCACTAGGACATTATGGGTAGTTAACCAATCCATGCCAAGGATTAAATCAAACTCATCAAACGGCAACAACATATGGTTTGCCAGAAAATAATGATTCTCAATCAATAAAGGACAATTTTTACACACTTTGTCCACTAACACATGCTTTCCTAACGGGTTTGACACCTTAAACACAATATCCGTAGACTCAACGGTCATCCTGGATCTATTAAAGCAAAAACAAAGGTGTCATAGAGAGAAAAAGTACCCGTTATCACATCTGGGGAGGATGGCTCTTCGCGAGCGCAAATAGCATACGTCCTCACAGGTGCCTGACCCTCCGGTCTCACAGCAGAATCTTTGGACGCACCTCTACCACTATTCCTACCTCTCGAGTTCCTAGGTGGTCTACCTCTTGTAGACACATCACTGGATCTTATCTCTGGCTTCTCTTCCTTATCATCCCTCTCGGGGCAGTTTCGGATAAAGTGATTGGGGGAGCCACATTTATAACAGTTCTGACTGTTACCCCAACACTCTCCGGTGTGATATCTACCACAACTTGGACACTCCAGTTTGCTCTTTGTATTGCCCACACTTTCTATCGAGGTGGCTTGGACTCTCAAACCCGAACGAATATTGCCCAAGTCTCGATGCGAATATCCCACTGAGGCTGTTGTCCGAGGATTCCCTTCCTTGGATCTTTTCGACTGGGCTTGATATGACTTGCCCATCGTCCTTTTCCTAGCATCTCGGGCTTCACTCACAGCCCTTCTATTTTCCTTACTCAACTCTTCGGGCTTACTTTCTCTTTCAACTAACACCACAAACTCTTTCAACTCCAGAATACCCACTAGGAGTTTTATATCCTCATTCAGTCTGTCTTCGAACCTCTTACACAAGATGGTCTCTATCGATACACACTCTTGAGTGTATTTGCTAAGCCTAACAAACTCGCGCTCATACTCTGGTATTGACATTCTTCCTTGCTTCAACTCAAGGATTTTTTTCCTTTTTCGATCAGTAAATCGTTGGCTTATATACTTCTTCCGAAACTCTTCCAGAAAGAAGTCCCACATCACCCGCTCTTTTAGGACCACTAACATTAGCGTCTTCCACCAATGGTATGCCGAATCTCTCAGCAAGGATACGACACACTTCGAGCTCTCTTCTGGTGTACAGGAGAGTTCATCAAACACTCTCATCGAGTTCTCTATCCAGAACTCCGCCCTCTCAGGGTCATCATCCACCTTAGCTCTAATCTCCTCAACCCCGTGCTTCCTAATCTTATCCACCAGGGGTTTCGATATCCTCACAACATCAATACCTTGAAGAGCCACTGGATTTGGCTGAGGTATATGAGGAGGTGGCGAAGGTTAAGCATTAAGGTTCGCTTGAACATAGTTCGGGTACCAATTACTCATCATCTGGAGAAAGGCTTCCCGTGCCTCTTCCCCTTGACCCTTAACCTCGGGTCCACTTTGTATAGGCACGATTCCTTGCGCAGGAGCCGGCGCATTACTAGCTGCTTCATCAGCAGTAGATTGATCGGGATCCATATACTATACAAAACAAGATTTAAAATCATCAGAAACCACCATACTACCATAGTACACTTATGGCATGTATAGCTAGACTCTTACATCCGCTACGGTAGTCCTAGAACTGACTAAACCATAGCCCTGATGCCACTAAACATAACACCCCTTACCCGAGTTCTATGCTAGAACTGAGCCCGAATCGTTACAGTAATAAAACCACTTCATTGCCACTTAAACTCATCGTGACTACTCTCTTACGTCACCTTAACAACCTCAATCTCAACTTATGAGGCCTCACTCATACACACGAGGGCTCTTGAGACTATATCGAACTTTTTCCAATCTTAAAAATTTTCTCTTTTGTACAAGGTTAACACGCCCGTGCAAGAAGAGACACACCCGTGCATAGACCCACACGCCCATGCTCCACAACCGTGGTGAATACTGACTACATACACACGGCCTCAAAGCCTAGTCACACGCTCGTGTGGTTAGCCCGTGGCCAACACTGACTAAACTCACATGGCCTATGCACACGCCCGTGTGACTAGTCCGTGGTCTATTCTGACTTAAAATGTTGACATGCAGGGGACACACGGCCAAGTCACACGCCCGTGGGCTGACCGTGTGTCACACATGGTCTGGACATACGCCCGTGTGTCTATCCACATGGAAAAAAACAAAGCTATGTGCTAAGTTCCTTTCACCCTTCTAGCATACACAATATGCATTCATTCAACACATCCATAATCAACTCCAATTGAAGTGCAATCTCACATAAATAACTACAATCGTTTCATAAAATAAGGTAGCCAACTACTATGGCATTATACAAAATACACTATCCATCTAAAGGCCAACACATCTTAGCCATTTACAACAAAATTTACTAACTTGTCTAGCCTCTATACATGCCATATACAAAACGTTGAGTCTCATGTACCAGAGTGTGCTGATAATGTGGACGATCTTCCCATTGATCCTCGTATCTCGATTCAACACTTTTACTCTATAAGACAAGGGAAAAGAAAGGGAGTAAGCTTTGAGCTTACTAAGTTTAAACATAAACAATTAAGCATCATAGTATAAGCTAAACAACAATTAGCATCATACTAACATATAGTGTACAACAATGCTTACTCTTTCTATCCCTTACTACGTTTCCAACACATCATGAGTCACATACTCATAACCATTGAAATGCACCCCTGCATTCAATATCACATTTACACAATATACAACTCAACATCATTTCTCGATAATTCATCCACACAGCTAATTAACTCAATAATATAACCACACAGCTAATCCACGCAGCTAATCCACACAGCTAATTTCTCGGTGGTTTCGCACTTAGCCCACCATAATCAATTAATAAGTTAGTATCGCACTTACCCTACCACAAAGGTATTTATAGTGGTTTCGGTCATAGCCCACTAAACGATATACCTAACGATAGCACAGGACATAGCCAGCTTATCGTCAATATGCATTAAGATGGTATCGCACTTAGCCCACCATTTAGCATTCTCACTACACATTCACATATCTACTTACTTAACCATACATCGATTCACAAATTCTACCACATTCATCCTACATAGGTTCTCAATCATTCTCAATCATTCTACACACTAGCTAGCATGAATAAATTGTAAGTATGAATGCATTGTTTAAGCATATACTTACCTCGATACTCAAAAGTATAGAAATATGCAATTTAGTCCACTGTCTTGCTCTTGCATCGGTTTAGATCTGGGCTTCCTCTTTCTTGATCTATAATGAATAAATCAGCTTATTCAATACACACATTGACTAAATTGACACTTATCTCATACTTTGGAAAAATTACCCTTTTGCACCTAATCTTTCTCATAATTACACTTTTGCCCCAAGGCTCGTAAAGTGATTTTTATTCAACTTTCCTGCCTTTCATGCTTAGCCGAATCACTTTACTCAACTAAAGCATTCACCAATTCTCACTAAATCACACATGTATGAACAAACTCAAAACTTTCACAAACTAGTCCCTGCATACATTTTCATGGAAAATCACTTAACAAAAGATGTTTCTACCGCATCAAGCTTTCACAATCTTCTTTAAAACATCAACATACATGCATGTCATACATGGCCAAATTTTTGAACATTCAATATAGCTCATCAAATAGCTAAAAATAGCTTATTCATACAACTAGGACTTCAAAAATAAGAAGAATATCAAAAACGGGGCTTGGATGCACTTACTAGCAAGCTTGAAAAATTTGAAGAACCCTAACAATGGCTCTTGAAAATTTCGACAGCCTTGGAGAAGAAGATGAATGAATTTTGTCATCTTTTCTCCCATTTTAATCATTTAATTACCAAATGACCAAAATGCCCTTTTGATAAACTTCCTATTTTAACTCATCCATGCCCAAATTTGTCCAAAAATTAGAATTTGGGTAAATTGCTATTTAAGGACCTCTAATATATATTCTAAAGCCATTTCACACAAATAGCTTCTAGAATCTCACATTTTGCAAAGTTTGCAATTTAGTCCTTTTGGACAATTCAACCGAAATTTCACAAAATTGCTTCACGAAACTTTCACACTAACATGCAAATATAGCATAAATCTCAAAAACTCACACATAGACCTCAGATTTGTGGTCTCACACCATTATTCTGACTAGGCCCTAAACTGGGATGTTATAGAAGGACGTTAGAGCTCGTTTCACGCTATCAAGCTATTCTTTTGGGTATAGTAAAGTTTGATTATTTTGAGGATGGCATGTATAGGAACTTCGTCAATTTGTTATATGTCATATTGGTTAGCCGATGGGTTAGCTATTAATGTTACTTATTTCATTTTGTAAATGGCCATTGGATTTGGTCAAAACTAGTTAAATCATATCTATTGAATGATAATGAAATTCATGAAGTGCAAGCTTGCACAATTGAATGAGTAATGGGTGAAGTAGATGCATGATGAACATAATGTGAAATTAAGGTGTGGATGTCTTGATTGTGGATATTAAAGGTGCATTATTGTTATGCTATATGTTGCTGGAAATGGTATATCTGTGGTTGTTTGTCCGGATGGAAAATGGCTTGGTAAATAGCCTTATATTTGTCCACACGGGTAGGCGCACGAGTGTGAGTCTAGGCCGTGTGTGACACACGGTCTGCCTCATGGGCGTGTAGCCTGGCCGTGTGTCCCCTACATTTAATTTGCAAAAAATTAAGTTCGTCACATGGGTTAGCACATGGGTATGTGACTCGGTCGTGTGACCCTAAATGTCTACTGATGTCATAAACAGAATGTCAAGGTTGTCACACACGGGCTAAGACACGAGCGTGTCATGGCCGTGTGAGGGACACGGACCATAGACTAAGGTGTGTGCCAAGCCGTGTGAAAACCCCTGTAGGTTCCAATTGAAAAATAAAATCCGCATGGACTAGGGACATGGGCGTGTGTGACCACACGGCCTACCCACACGGGCGTGTTCCTTTCCATACGGGCGTGTGGCCCTATTTGAGCAAAAATTTTCTAAGTGTTTGTAAGTTTCCAGTTCAGTCCCAAACCATTCTATATGTATGTTTCGGGTCTCGTAGGCCCACAATAGGGACGATATGAACATGAATGAAAAGTTTTAAGTTGGAATGAAAATTTATGGTCTGATTTTGTATGATTAAGTATGTTAAGTCTGGTAATGCCTCGTACCCAGTTCCGGCGTCGAATACAGGTAAGGGGTGTTACATCTATAGAGGAACCTCCTACACTGGAGTTAAAACCTTTGCCACAACATTTGGAAAATGCATATTTGGGCTTATTTTGCTGGTAGTAATTTCTACGGAGCTAACACCCGAGCAAGAGGCAAGGTTGTTAAAAGTTCTTTAGGGATTTAATAAAGCATTGGATAGACCCTGGCAAATATAAAGTGAATTAGCCTTGCATTCTAAATGCATAAAATTTTGTTGGAGGATTACCCTAGCAAATCAATTGAACAGTAGCGAAGACTGAATCTGATCTTGAAAGAAGTTGTCAAGAAAGAGATTATTAAGTGGCTTGATGCTGGCATCATTTACCCAATTTCAGATAGCTCATGGATGAGTCCTCTACAATGTGTACAGAAGAAAGGAGGTGTTACAATGGTAAGTAATGATAACAATGAGCTCATACCAACTCGCACTGTCACAAGATAGAGAGTATGTATGGATTACTGCAAGCTTAACAAGACAACTAGAAAGGACCATTTCCCTCTACCATTCATTGATCAGATGTTGGATAGATTAGCTAAGAAAGCCTTCTACTATTTTTTGGATGGTTATTTAAGATATAATAAGATTGACATAGCTCCAAATGACCAAGATAAGACAACTTTCACATGTCCATATGGTACTTTTACATTCAAATGAATGTCGTTCGGGTTATGTAATGCCCAAGAAACTTTTCAACGTTGAATGATGTTCATATTCTCTTACATGGTAGAAAATTTTTTTAAAGTCTACATGGACGATTTTTTTTGTGTTCGGCAATGATTTTGAGGATTGTTTGAAAAATATGGAATCAGTTTTATGCCACTGTGAAGAAACGAACCTTGTTTTAAATTGGGAAAAATACCACTTCATGGTTCGTGAAGGAATTGTTCTGAGGCATAGTATATCACAAATAGGAATTGAAGTGGACAGAGAAAAAATCGAAATAATAGAAAAATTGTCAACTGCCACTAGTGTTAAGGGTATTAGGAGTTTTTTAGGTCATGCAAGTTTTTATAGAAGATTCATTAAGGATTTTTCGTGGATATCTAAGCCCTTGTGCACTTTGTTAGAGCAAATAAACCTTTCAATTTTGATGAACATTGTTTGGTAGCCTTCGAAGAGTTAAAGAAAAAACTTATAGCAACACTAATTATAGTAGCTTTGGAATGGACACTGACTTTTTAACTTATGTGTGATGCCAGCGATTATGTTGTGGGAGCCATGTTGGGGAAAAGGAAAGACAAAATACTACGTGCAATATATTATGCTAGCAGAACTTTATCGGATGCACGGCTTAATTATGCCACCATAATAAAGGAATTATTGGCTATGGTGTTCATGTTCGATAAATTGTGTTCTTATCTAGTTGGTATAAAGGTCATAGTATACACATATCACTCTACTATTAAGTATCTAATAAGCAAGAAAGATGCTAAGTTAAGGTTGATTAGGTGGATACTTTTGTTGCAAGAGTTTGACTTTGGAAATAAGAGATCTGAAAGGGATTAAGAATCAAGTGGTTGATCACTTGTTGAGGTTGGAATTTGGAAATGAAGATGGTCATGACACACTTATTAAAGAAGAATTTCCAAATGAAAAGCTGTTAGTTGCCATTGGATTACCATGGTATGCCGATATAGTGAACTTTTTAGTGAGTGGTGTGTTGCCACCTAATCTCAACAGTCAAAGAAGACAATAATTTCTTCATGATGCCAAGCACTATTATTGGGATGAACCTTTCTTGTTTAAACATTGTCCTGATCAGATAATTAGGAAGTGTGTTCCTGATGACGAAATACATAGCATTATATAGCATTCTCATTTAGATTAAATGCGGATTTGAGGCATTTTGGAGGGATGAAAACTACTGCCAAATTACTTCAGTCAGGATTTTATTGGCCAATTCTATTCAAGGATGCTCATGAATTCTATCATTCATGTTATCATTGTCATAGAATAGGAAATCTATTTAGGAAACACGAAATTTCATTGAAAAGTATACTGGAGATTGACTTGTTTGATTTATGGGGAATATACTTTCTGGGTCTATTTCCACCATCAGTGGGCAAATTGCACATACTGTTAGCAGTGGACTATGTTCTAAGTGGGTCGAGGCCGTTGCCCTTCCTACTAATGATGCAAGGTGAGTAATGAAGTTTTTACACAAGAACATTTTCACAAGATTTGGTACATCTAGGGCCATTATTAGTGATAAGGGGTCTCATTTTGATTGTAAGTTGGTAGCTAATGCTTTGTATCGATATGGGGTGAAACATAAGATTGCCACAACATATCACCCCCAAAACAAATGGACAAGTTGAAATTTCTATCAGAGAAATTAAAAAAAAATTAGAAAAATTGGTGAATCATACTCGTAAGGATTGGTCTACCAGATTGGATGAAGCTTTGTGGGCCTATCATACCGCATACAAAACACCATTAGGGATGTCACATTTTAACCTTGTCTATGGTAAGCCATGTAACCTTCTTGTTGAACTTGAGCACAAAGCATTTTGGGTTATTAAGAAGCTGAACATGGATTGAGTCGCTGCTAACCATAAAAAGGTTGTTTGAATTTAATGAAATGGAGGAGTATTGAGCACAAGCATATGAGAATGCTAAGATGTACAAGTAGAAGACCAGGCATTGGCATGATAACAGAATAATGCCAAAGCAATTTGAATCAGGACAACAGGTGCTGTTATTCAAATATGGGCTCAAATTATTCTCTGATAAATTAAAACGCAGCTGGTTAAGTCCTTTTAAAGTAGCCCAGGTATATCCTCATAGAGCTGTTAATATCAAAGACTTGAAAATGGGGGTCACATTTAAAATTAATGGGCAACACTTAAAGCACTACTGGGGTTCCAATGTGGATCGAGACAAGCACTCCATTGACCTCCGAGATGTTTGAGCTAACAATTTCTTTTATATTTCTTTTCTTTAATTTATGTACTTTAATTTTATTTTTACTATTCATTTAATATTGTTTCCATTTTTATTTTTATTTTTGAGAAGTTTTCTATGATTTCCAGACACAAAATAAAGAATGTGAACTTAGCAATTGTGCTTTTAAAAGTAGTTTCTCATGTCATTACGACAAAATGGGTAAATGATAACGCGGCACGAGGTAATATAGGTTGACCGAGCAGAAAAGTCTAAGGGAGAGATTTGTTTTTTTGGATAGTTGGGCCAATTCTGTTACTTGGCGAGCCTATGGAAGAGAAGCCAAACTTTTTGTTTGAGGACTAGGTCACTTCACATTTCCCCCTAAAAAAATCTTCTTAATTTCTTTCTTTCCTCCTCCAAGTCACGCAACTTCCTTAGCACATTTTATTTTTGCTTAACTATCATCACTAACTCCCTTATTTTCCTTTTCTCAACTATTCATGTCTCTTAAGTTTCTCCTAAAGTTTCCATTTTTATTGTTCTTTCTCTTCAAACTCTCCTATCTTTCCTTCCACTAAATTCTCCAAGATTTCTTTCATTATTCTTCAATGGCTCACGTCAAAACTGCCTCCAAAACTGTTGAACCATCAAAGGCTGGTGCTACTCAACCAAAGACATTCTTTAACAATATTGCAGCCATGAAACATAATAACAACATCACAGAGCACCTTTTTTGTTTTGAGAAAGGGTTCTTGTTCAGGGACGAATCATACATGGGATATGACGAATCTGTATCCTCTATAGTAGAAAAGCATGGGTGGAGTATTTTTTGTTTGCACCTTGAGGACGTTTTAGGGAAAATTGTTTGAGAATTTTATGCCCATGTCAATTCTCCATATTCTCATTTTATCTACATAAGGGGCACTTTTGTTCCTTTTGATGAAGATCATATTAATGCACAGTTTAGTCTCGCTGGTGTGTAAGACAAACACACAGCATTTGCTGACAACATCACTGCTAAGGGTTTAACCCAGTTATTAGATGATTTGTGTATCAAAGGTACATGATGGACTGTTTCCAATCAAGAGTGTTATACTGTTGAGATGGCTTTGTTGAAGCCTATTGGGAAAGTGTGGTATCATTATCTTAAGAGTCGACTAGTGCCGTCTACGCACACTACAACTTTTTCAAAGGAGAGGATGCTTTCACTGCACTCCATCATAAAAGAGAGAAGAATTAATGTTGGTAGGATCATTTTTAGGAGGTACACCGATGTGTCGATAAGAATGTCAGTAGCTTAAACTTCCCCTCCCTTATTACTACTCTATGTCGAATAGCTCGAGTCCCTCTCAATGCAAATGAGGATATTACCCCTAATAAGGATGGACAATCTAGGACCATCTTTGCCAAGATCCAAGGCATTGATGCTGCCAAGGCAACTCAGCATAGTCAGGCCACCACTTCTACTGCTGCACATTCTCCTACAACAACACCTTTAGTTTCTCGTAGCTCCCTCGAACAATAAATGTTAAACTCCCTAAAGCAGTTGGAGTAGAGGATGTCCCTTTTTGAAATTCAGCAGATTCACCTAGCTGAAGAGATGGTC
This sequence comes from Gossypium bickii, assembly GCA_025503065.1. NCBI lineage: Eukaryota > Viridiplantae > Streptophyta > Magnoliopsida > Malvales > Malvaceae > Gossypium > Gossypium bickii. Next base: position 57,641,426 of record CP106711.1, read on the forward strand.
CAAGCCCAATAGCAGCAAGCTCAATATTGGACTTATGTGAGGAGTAGGGATTTGGCTCTCAGGATATCCCTGCAAAAGAACTTTACAAAGCCAACACCAGAATATCCTGTTTTCCCTGCCACTTTGCTATCATTTTCTGATGCTGCCAAAGAGCCCACTCAAACTACTGTTGATGAGCCCAAAAAGACAACATCATTAAATATTGAGAAAGATGAAGAAAAAGAAGAAGAAGAAAAAGATGGCACTGCCACCACCAAAGGTAAGGACCCTATTCCACCTTCGCCACCAGCTCCCGTAACTGCACAGGATCGTGACATTGATCGTTTGATTGATAAGCTCATGGAAACTAACGAGGGGGGAAGAAATGAACCCCAAAAAGAGGATGTGGCGATATAAAGTTAGTGCCCATAAATCCACTCGCCGAGCAGAATAAAGTACCTACATACTAGTCCAAGCCAGCTAAGATTTCTATTTCTTTCATGTATCTTGCATTTAATTTCTTTTCCCATAACGTTTGTTGTAAAATTTTCTCTTTTGGTTGTTCTTTTATATATTTGGTCATGCATTGAGGACAATGCATCCCTTAGGTTTGGAGTTGTGTGCATTTAGGTTGCATTTATATTTAATATGTATAATTATTTTAGTATAGTTAAATCTATTTTTCCACTATAATGTAACTATTAAGCACTGTTTGCCTATAAGGAGTACAATCTGAACTTATGATGTTCGATGATGAGCTTGGATTATTCAATACACCTAGAACATGTGACAGTGGATTAGGTGAATTTAGCTTAGGATTGGTTTCTTGAAAATTAATTTCTAAAAATGAGATGTCGTATACTCAGTTTCTTTTTTTGTTTTTGGATTATAGTAAGTATCTTCAAATGATCTTAGGGACTTTTGGAAGCCAAATTCAGTCATATTGTAACACCCTTTGCCGTATCCGATGACGGGACCGGATGCGAGGCATTACCATGCTTAACGTTACTTGAACGTATAGTAACAGGCTATAACATTTCGTTCAAAACCCATTTTTTGTTCATTCTTGACCTACGTGGCCCTAAGCATACATCCGAGAGGTTTCGGGATTTAATCGAGAACTTTCACAAATTTGGAAAAAAAAAAAACTTTTCATCAAAATAGGGGCCACACGCTCGTGTTAAACTAGGGACACGTCTGTGTGCCCCTAAAACATGCCCTTGTCTTCCACCCGTGGTCAACACTGACAAATTTCACACGGCCTTGACACGCCCGTGACCCTGGCCTGTGTGCCAAACCTTGTCATTTTAACTTATCCACACAGCCTATGCACACGCTCGTGTGCTTCAGTTGTGTGGCGATTTAAATTTGAAATGCAAGGCCTAAACTTTACACGGCCTGGGCATACGCCCATGTGCTAGTCGTGCTTCCCACACGGTCTAGACACATGCCCGTGTGTCTACACATGTGGACAGTTAGTAGGCTATCTGCCAAGCCATTTTGCCACTCTACATCACATTCACGCCATTTTGCCAATTCAAATCATGCCAAATTTAAAGGATGACCAATTAATATCTCTAGAAATTTAAGAAATTGAGACATACACAAAAGCATACACTTCATGAAATTTACCTTCATTGAGCAAAAGGATTTGCCAAGTATTGGCCTAACTCAAGACCATTTACAAAATGACTTTAGTAACATACATAGGGTAACACCCCTAAGCCGTATCCGTCGCCGAACTAGGGTGAAAGGCGTTACCGAACAGATCGAAAACATTTACAGAAATGTCATACACTTGAATATTAACCTCAACCATAATGTCCCCTTAGTAGGTCATCAAGACTTAAAACATGCTATAAACCGGGTCGGGACTAAACCGGAACACATACAAAATTTCATGGAAATTTAAAACTTTTCTAAGTTTCAGGGGCAGGCTGTGTGCCTCTCACGGCTGCTAGACACACCTGTGTGTTCTCCCCGTGGTCGAAACTAACTTTACTTCCACGGCCACTAAGCACGCCCGTGTACTCTGGCCATGGTCGATCCTGTCAAAAATCATACGGCTACTAGGCACGTCCGTGTGCCAAGGCCGTGTACTCTTATGCTAGCTACTGACTTAGCCCCACGGTCACTAGGCATGCCCGTGTGCCACGACCGTGTGGCAAAATAGGTCATTTGCAAGGCCAAAATGCCACCCACATGGCTCTTACCTAAAAGAAAAATCATTAAGACATCTCATGCCTATTTGGCAACCAAGAACATACCAAAATAACCATCCAAAATGCAAGACTAAAACTCATCTCATCACAAGCATAATTCATTCATTTGCTTAATCAAAACTTGACCATTTCATGAATCAACTAACCATGCCAAAAACATACTTCACACTATCACATTCATTCAAACAAATTCTCAATTCATAACTAGCCAAATCACATGGCAAAGTTCATATATCAACCTTATAACAAATACTAGCCTATACATGCCATATCAATCTATATACATTTCCAAGGTGTACCAAAATGAGTTTAGTAGTATGATGACGATCCTTGACAGTCCCGAGCCTTCAGTAGCTTTGACAGCCTATAAAACAGAGAAAAACATACACACAGAGTAAGCTTTCCAAAAGCTTAGTAAGTCATATTACAAACAAACTTAGCATGGAAGGCATATGTACACATAGGTACATTGGCACATCTTAATTACTTAACAAACTATCACATATATGCTTTGATCCATGTACTTAACCATATTTCCCACATTCATCAATTCAAAAGTCTTATATATACAAGCTCTTTCATGCTTACTTTCACATATCATAATGTTATCCCAATATACATAATCATCATAGTAAGATCACATAGATACTTACCTTATATACACACTTAATGTATAAATCAACGTACCTGAAACGGATTCACTATTTGCATAGCCATTCGTATCACAAACTTGCCCATTGAACCGTCAGGAATCTAGTAAGATACTCAGAAAGCTCGGAATAGTCGTACAATGTCAACGTCCCAGACGAGGTCTTCTATGCACTCAGATATCGATGCCACTGTCCTAGACAGGGTCTTACAAGAATCAATACGATGACGATGTCTCAAACATGGTCTTACACGTAAAGATCATATCGATGCTAATGTCCTAGACGTGGTCTTACATGTAACGCTCATATCGTTGCCTACGACCTAGACGAGGTCATACACGAAATCTCAAATCAACGCCAACGTCCCAGACGTGGTCTTACATGATAAAAATAGAACAAATACCTATGTCATGACATAGCTAATCCTAACTATTCCTAGGTTCATACGGGACTTTTTGGATATTGTCACTAATTAATCCTTATCTCGGAATTCATGAACAGATCATATCATGAGTATTCATTGATAACAATAGTCACATTAACATACATAATTCAATACGAATACGTTTATTTTCATAGTGGCTTACCTCGGATTCGATTTAACGGAAATGGAAACGGCTACTCGGTTACTTTTGCTTTCCCGTGGTCTAAGTCCATTTTCCTCAGTTCTTGATCTATACATATTCAGAATTAACCCTTTTATTCACTAATTCATTCAATTCAATCCAAGGACACACATTTAGGGCTATTTACAAATTAACCCTCACATTTGCACAATTTATCAATTTAGTCCATTTTTCTCAAAACATCAAATTCACAAAAGCATCACACATCCAAGCTTAGCCGAATGCATATATATATATCATATAAGCCCATATTTTCCCTCAAATTTGTAATTTAGTCCTTTAAGTTACTATTTTCTCAATTTAGCCCTAATTAGCTAAATTCATCAAATATTCAAGAACAAAGTATGTTCATCAAATACAGATCTTTCATTTAACACCATAAATCATCACTAAGCTCAACATCTCATCAATGGCACATCTCATGAACAACATCAATTCATCAAATTGAGACATGGGTTTTGTAGCTCTCAAAGCAACGATGCAAAAACATAGAAATTATCAAAAATCGACTAAAACATACCTTGAATTTGTGCCTCAATCTAGCCGAATATAAAAAGCCATTCTTATTTCTTTTCTTTCATGTATTCGGTGGAAGAACATAACATTTAAGCTTTTTTTATTAATTAATATTATGATATAAACTAATTTACCATAATAACCTTTCATAATAATATATATATTACACATAGTTACATGGTCATTTATGACCTTTAACAAACCACCAACTTATGAAAGGCTTAATTGCCAAATAAAACCTCCTTCTTTTCAAAGTCACAACATATAAGTGCTTTAACAAATAGCAAGCAACTTTCACATTTAATGCAATTCAATCCTTTTGTCAAATTAAACAGAAAAACAGACAAATTAATTTACGAAAATTTAACACATGCTTAAACACTCATCAATGGCACAGAAAATAATATTAAAATATTTTAATGACTAGAATTTGTGGTCCCGAAACCATTGTTCTGACTAGGGTATAAACTGGACTATTACCATTCTCCCCCCTTAGGGATTTTCGTTCCCAAAAATCTTACCGTTAAATAGATTTGGATATTGCTGTCTCATTAAATCTTCAGGCTCCCACATAGCCTCTTCTATTCCGTGTCGATTCCATAGTAATTTCACTAACAGAATTTTCTCTTTTTCTCAACTCTTTCACTTCACAAGCTAAAATACGGATTGGTTGTTTGTCATAAGACATATCAGATCGAATTTCAATTTTAGATGGGGCAATCACATGTGACGGATCGGATCGATATCTACGGAGCATCGAAACATGAAATACATTGTGTATCTTTTCCAGCTCAGAGGGAAACTTTAATCTATATGCAACAGGCCCAACTCGTTCAATGGTCTCATACGGTCCGATGAACCTCAGACTTAACTTGCCTTTACGTCCGAATCGAAGTACTTTCTTCCACGAAGACACTTTCAAAAATACTTTGTTGCTATTCTCAAATTCTATATCTTTTCGTTTCAGGTCTGCATAAGACTTCTGACGATCAGATGCTGCTTTCAAACAATCTCGGATCAGTTTCACTTTCTGTTATGAATCTTTTATCAAATCAACCCCATGTAGCTTATTTTCACTGAGCTCAGTCCAATATAGAGGTGTACGACATTTACGTCCGTACAAAGCTTCATAAAGTGCCATTTTGATACTTGACTGAAAATTGTTATTGTATGCAAATTCAAAATCAATGGCAAATACTGTTCCCACGTACCGTTAAACTCAAGTATACAACATCTTAACATATCTTTGAGAATCTGAATGATCCGCTCGATTGACCATCTGTTTATGGATGAAAAGTTGTACTGAAATGCAGTTTCGTGCCTAAAGCTTCTTACAATTTCTTCCAGAACCTCGATGTAAACCTTGGATCCCTATCTGACACAATGGATAGTGGCACCCCGTGCAATCTAACAATCTCGGAAATATAAAGCTCAGCTAATCTATCAAGTGAATAGTCAGATCTTACTGAAATAAAATGGGCAGATTTCATCAATCGGTCAACTATTGAAACATCCCAGACCCGACCCACGAGCCTGAACCGAATCTGGTATGTTCCTTAAGTAAGCGGTTTCAAATTCTTTTGTTCCTTAGGAAAAACTTGAGTAATTTTTAAAAAAATATGTTTTGGGTTGGGCGTAGATCGAAAACCCACTTATTATACTTAAAAATCATTTAATTACGATGACAAAACAGTTTAGGGTTTATTTTTAAAATAAATAATTTTAACTTGAACTTTAATCAAAAATAGTTCGTAACATAGTAAATTAAAAATTAAACAGAAATAAAGAAATCTAACTTGGGCCTTATGGCCTTATTACATTAATCAAAACCCAAAATAAAATTTAAAGTACTAAGTAAAATAAAAGTCCAAATCTCTAAATTTCTCCTTGCGGTGCATGGCCACCTTTAGCTCCTGCCGACCCAGTCCATTATTGCTCATCACCTAAAAAAATATTACCTAACAGGGTGAGTCAACCAGACTCAATGTGTACATGACACTAAATCGTAATGGAATCAGGCATACAATAGTCATACATTCAGACATAAAAATACAAGTTATGATGCATTCCCAAACCCAAACCTAATTGTCCATCCGCTACACACCTCCGTACCTGCCAAACACACTGTGGGGACTACTAAGTCGACCCTCCTTCCGCTACACACCAATTTGCGGGCTTAAGGCTCGTGATCTCGTGGTTTTAGGAAACCACTTTTCAGATTACTGTGGTCTTAGATCACCACTTTTCAGATTACTGTAGTCGTAAGTCACCACTTTTCAGATTACTGTGGTCTTAAGTCACCACTTTTCAGATTATTGTGGTCTTAAGTCACCACTTTTCACTTCCCCTTTCAATATACAACCATATGCCCCATACATATTAACATGCATAATATACCAAAGTTCACATTCTCATCATATTCTCATGTTACGAATAACATTTTTCATATTCCTAGTAAAAGTAGGAAACGTACCTGAGTACTTAGTACCATAACATGGTACTTTAGCCATGCTCATATTTCTATTAACATATATTTTAATACATGCAACCATAATTCACATTACAAAAATAGTGTGGAGTACACACCTGATTCGCTTAATGAAGTCCTTGAAATCCCGAAGAAAACTAATTTACAGATTTATATCTCAAATCCTACATAAATTAATCACTTACTATTTAAAAGACCATTCGGCCATTATTCCAAATACTAATAGGATTAGTATTACTTACCTTGTTGCCAAATTGATTTTAAGAATCAAATCTTTGGATCTTGGTATTCCTCCCTTGTGAATTCGGCTAAACACTATATTACTCCACGAGTTAGTTTTAAAGCTTCGATAATAAATCTAAATATTTAAAATAGCCTTGGCCGAATATCTTAAACACATACCTTGTGATTTCAAATCCCGAAAAGTAACCCTTGGCTATGGAGATGTTGAAATCCCTACACACATATGTTAGATCTGATTTCCATATCACTTAATAATCTTAAATCAATTGGCCTTTGGCCTAAACCATGCTTTTCTTACCTTAAATCCTTAGATCTGAAATCCTGAAATTCCTCCTTTATTATTCGGCCAAAAGACAACCAAAAGAATCAGTTCCCAAATCTTGGTTGAAAGAGAATAAACAACAAGAATCCATTATTCTTACCTTATCACCACAGTCGACGGCACCCTTGATTGAAGCCACAAAGATTCGGCTATGGAGACTTAAACAGGAATCAAAGAGGTTTCGGCTTGATAGTAGAAGATAAAAGAAAAAGAAAAGAGAAGAAGAAAATTCAGCAGAGAGGGAGAGAGCTAGGGAATTTTCGGCAGAGCAGAGAAAGAAACAAACTGATGGGTAGCCCTCCTTCCTTCCTTTTATAGGCAAAATTATCAACTAAGGAGTCCCTTACTTGGCCACCACTCCTCTATCAGATAACTTTATCTTTTTAATATGATAAATAAAAGGATATAATCCAGTATTTATCTTTTCTAAATAATCCAATTTAAAAATCTAAAAAAAAAAAATCCCTTATTTATCACTTAATAGCCGAATTTTAAAGAGGATAAACCTCTATTTTTCTAGATGCCTTGCCGTCCACTCCTTGTGCTTCTGGAAACAAAAATAAAACTTCTTTTATTTGCTTCCCAAGTGACTCGAACTCAGGCCCAACACCTTGCATGTGGCGCCATTTCCAGGGGCCCTAAGTGACATCTTCAGGCCACTTTTCCAAGCCTGTTTGTGTGTCAAATTTCACCAATTTTTTCTTTTAAGGCCACCTTGCCTTAATTTCCTCTTTTAAACTTTAAAACTCGACATTTCTAAGTCATTTCTAAGTTTCCAAAAATTTTCGTTCGGCTCTTTAAACTTGACATTTCCTTACATTTCCAAGTTTCCAGAAATGTTCACTTTCCTTTTTTGAATCATTTCTAAATCATTTTCCTAGTTTCCATAAATGTTCACTTTCCTCTTTATTCCTTTACATTTTCAGGACATTTCCCTACATTTCCATGACAAGACATTTCCTTACATTTCCTTGCATTTCCTTACATTTCCATACATTTCCTCACATTTCCTTACATTTCCATACATTTCCATACATTTCCTTACATTTCCTTACATTTCCATACATTTCCATACATTTCCTTATTTCTAGAATTCACATAACACATTCATAATTCATAAAACATGCCATTTTACCACATGGTTCCTTGTGTCATGCTTCACACGGAGTTTCTTTTAAAGCCTTATTTACCTAGCTCCCCTTTTTACTTAAAAACCAATAATTTTCCAAAGCTTTCTTCTTCCATCCTAGAATTCTAAAAACCCTTAATACACTTCCAACACTGCCAAAACCTACTAACTCATGAATTAGGCACGAACGCATAACCCCTAATCTAGGATGTTACAACTATGACCCAAATCGCATCTTTCTTTCTCGGAGTCTGAGGCAAACCAGAAACAAAATCCATTGTCACTATCTCATTTCCATTCAGGAATCACAATTGGTTATAGCAAACCAGACGAAACTTGATGTTCGGCTTTCACTTGTTGACAGATTAAGCATTTCGAAACAAATTCAAAAATGTCTTGTTTCATACTAGACCACCAATAGTGTTGCTTCAGATCATGGTACATCTTTGTACTTCCCGGATGAACAGATAGACTACTGTTATATACTTCACTTAAAATCACCTCAGAAACTCAAGCAATCATCAGCAACCCGAAATTTAGATTTAGAATTCGAATCACACAAAACTCGTTTCGCTAATAACTCATTATCAGATTTCTGAGCATCACATATCTGCTGTATAAACAATGGTTTCGCTTTTAACTCAGCTAACACAGAACTATCATCAGACAAATCTAACTGAGCATTCAAACCACGTAGTGCAAACAATGATTTTCTACTCAATGCATCAGCAACAACATTCGCTTTACCCGGATGATAATCTATCACGAGCTCATAATCGTTTGATAGCTCTAACCATCTTCTTTAACGTAGGTTCAAATCTTTCTGAGTCTTCAGATATTTCAAACTTTTATGATCTGAAAACACATGACGTTTCTCACCGTATAGATAATGGCGCCAAATCTTAAGTACAAACACAATCACAGCTAGCTCAAGGTCGTGTGTCGGATAATTCTTTTCATGAAGCTTCAATTGTCTCGAGGCATAAGCTACAACTTTGCCTTCCTGCATCAAAACACATCCCAGACCATTTAACGAAGCATCACTGTATATAACAAATTCTTTACCCGATTCTGGCTGTACTAACACTAGAGCTTCTATTAACAGAGTTTTCAACTGATCAAAACTTTTCTGGCATTTATCCGACCATTCAAATCTAACATCTTTTTGAAGTAATCAGGTCAATGGAGTAGCTATCACTGAAAATCCTTTTACAAATCGACGATAATAACCAGCTAAACCCAGAAAACTATGGACTTCAGATACATTTCTCGGAGGTTTCCAATTCAGAATAGCAGAAATCTTACTCAGATCCACTTGGATTCTAGAAGCTAACACAATATGTCCCAGAAAACTAACCTTGTGTAACTAGAATTCACATTTGCTAAATTTCGTGTACAATTGCTTTTCTCTCAAAGTTTGCAACACAATTTTCAAATGTTCAGCATGCTCATTTTCATCACGTGAATAAATTAAGATGTCATTTATGAACACCACAATAAATCATCTAGGTACGGTCTGAAAATTCTGTTCATCAGATCCATAAAAATAGCAGGAGCATTGGTTAGTCCAAATGGCATATCTAAAAACTCATAATGCCCGTACCTTGTTCTGAAAGCAGTCTTCGGAATGTCTAAATCTTTAACTCTCAACTGGTAGTATCTCGATCTCAGCTCAATCTTAAAAAATACAATAGCTCCTTTTAACTGATCAAATAAATCGTCTATTCAGGGAAACGGATATTTATTCTTTATTGTCACTTTATTCAACTGACGGTAATCAATACACATCCTCATTGAGCACCCCAAGGCAAGAAACTTGGTCTAGCAAACCCTCTATCTGTCAATTCTTGTAACTGTGACTTTAACTCTTTCAACTCTATTGGTGCCATTCTATACGGAGCTAGCGATATAGGTGTAGTAACAGGCAGTAAATCAATACTAAATTCGACTTCACGAATCGGAGGTAAACCCGGTAACTCTTCAGAGAACACATCAGAATACTCACAAACAATAGGCACTGATTCAACTTTCTTCTCAGACACTTTCGAATCAATCACATAAGCGAAATATGCCTCATAACCCTTTTTCACATAACTTTGAGCTTTCAAAACCTATATCACAATAGTTAATCCATTCAAATCATTAGACTCAACTTGTACAATCTCATCATTCGGACATCTCAAATCAATAGTCTTTCTTTTACAATTTACAATAGCATCATGCAAAGTCAACCAGTCCATACCCAGAATGATATCAAACTCATCAAATGGCAAAAGCATCAGATTAGCAGGGAAACAGATATCTCGAAATATTAACGGACAGTTGTTGCATACTTTGTCAACCAGGACACTTTTTCCTAAGGGGTTCGATACTTTTATAGGAAACTCAGTAGACTCTACAGGCAAAGTATTACTGAATATTAAACTCGTGCATACATACGAATGCGTAGAACCAGGGTCTATCAATGCAATCACAGAAGTATCATAAAGTATAAAAGTACCCGTTATAACATCTGGTGATGAAACTTCCTCACGAGCTCGAATAGCATATGCTCTGGCAAGGCTCTGGCTTCAAATCTTGCAACAATGTCTCTCGTAGTTCTCTGACTACCATTGACGTTTCTTACATTTTTTGAAAGTTTTCCTCTCACAGGTGCGTTATATAATCTCAGATTCTGAACAGTTTCTAGCTCAACAGACTCAGGGCAATCACGGATAAAATGATCAAGTGATCTACATCTAAAACAAGCTCTGTCATTTAATCTACAGCTTCCTGGATGCCTTTTCCTACAATGTTTATGTTCAAGTCTCTCGGATCGAACATTACCAACGCTGGCCACTGAAGTTGCTGGAGTTTTGGAACTCATTTGCGATCTAGCTCGATTTCTATTCAAATGTCCCACATTATCTCTGGAATGACTTTGATCATCTTTGAATCTCTTTGAAGCAAATTGAAATGATTTGCTTGGAAATCTCTTTCTCATATCTCGGGCTTCAGACTCAGCTTTTCTTTTATCTTTTTCGAGTGCCTCAGCCTTGCACGCTCGATCAACGAGTATAATGAACTCTTTTATTTCTAATATCCTGACTAACAGGTGAATATCTTTATTAAGACCATCTTTGAATCTTTTGCACATTATAGCTTCAGATGATATACATTCCTGAGCATACTGAGTCAATCTCACGAACTCTCGTTCATACTCAGTAATAATCATTCGGCCCTGTTTTAGTTCCAGAAATTCCTTTAGTTTCTGATCGATGAATCTTTTTCATTGATATATTTCTTTCGAAATTCACTCTGAAAGAAGTCCTATGTAACTCGCTCTTTCGGAACAACAGAAATCAAAGTTTTCCACCATTGATAAGCTACATCTCGGAATAATGACACAACGCAATTTATGCATTCTTCTAGAGTCAAAAACATTTCATTGAATACTCAATAGTATTTTCTAACCAGAACTCAGCCTTTTTAGCATCATCATCATTAGTAGCCCGAAACTCTTTAGCCCCATACTTACGGATTTTGTCAACAAGAGGTTTGTTTAACAAATTCAGATTCATAGTCGGAGGCATAACAGATGTCTGAGGGTGATTAATAGGGGACGGGGGTTGCGAAATAGTCGGGTTATTATTTACGAATTGAGTGAACCACTTACTCATCATCTGGAAGAAAGCTTGTTTAGCTTCTCCCTCTTAACCGCTCGTAGCCGATCTCGAATCAGAGGGCGCTGTCCCTTGCGCGGGAGTAGACGCATTACTTTGTACATCGTTAGCTACGGCTTTTTTGGTATCCATTACTATGTGAAAATCACATTTTTTTACACGTCAGGATTCATCACACTATCACAGTTCAGATATATGGCATGTATAGCCAGACTCTGACACGCTATGTTAGTCTAAGAATCGGCTAAACCGTAGATTTGATACCAACCAAATTAACACCTATAACCCCTATACGTCGCCGGACTAGGGTTAAAGGCGCTACTGAACAGATCAAAAATGTTTATAGAAATGTCATACACTTGAATATTAACCTCAACCATAATGTCCCCTTAGTAGGTCATCGAGACCTAAAACATGTTATAAACCAGGTCGAGACTAAACCGGAACACATACAAAATTTCATAGAAATTTAAAACTTTTCTAAGTTTCAGGGGTTACTCGCCCGTGTGGGCAAGCCGTGTGCCTCCCAGGCTACTAGACACACCCGTGTGTCCTTCCCGTGGTCGAAACTGACTTTACTTCCACGACCACTAAGCACACCCGTGTACCCTGGCCGTGGTCGATCTTGTCAAAAATCACACGGCTACTAGGCACGTCCAGGAGCCAAGGTCATGTACTCTTATGCTAGCTACTGACTTAGCCCCACGGTCACTAGGCACGCCCGTGTGCCACAATCGTGTGGCAAAATAGGTCATTTGCAAGGCCAAAATGCCACCCACATGGGTCTTACCTACAAGCAAAATCATTAAGACATCTCATGCCTATTTGGCAACCAAGAACATACCAAACTAACCATCCAAAATACAAGACTAAAACCCATGTCATCACAAGCATAATTCATTCATTTGCTTAATCAAAACTTGACCATTTCATGAATCAACTAACCATGCCAAAAACATACTTCACACATATCACATTCATTCAAGCAAATTCTCAATTCATAACTAGCCAAATCACATCGTAAAGTTCATATATCAAACTTATATCAAGTACTAGCCTATACATGCCATATCAAGCTATATACATTTCTAAAGTGTACTAAAAAGAGTTTAGTAGTGTAACGACGATCTTTGACGGTCCCGAGCCTTCAGTAGCTTTGACGACCTATAAAATAGAGAAAAACACACACACAGAGTAAGCTTTCCAAAAGCTTAGTAAGTCATATTACAAACAAACTTAGCATGGAAGGCATATGTGCACATAGGTACATTGGCACATCTTAATTACTTAACAAATTATCACATATATGCTTTGATCCATGTACTTAACCATATTTGCCACATTCATCAATTCAAAAGTCTTATATATATAAGCTCTTTCATGCTTACTTTCACATATCATAATGTTATCCCAATATACATAATCATCATAGTAAGATCACATAGATACTTACCTTATATACACACTTAATTTATAAATCAACGTACCTGAAACAGATTCACTATTTGCATAGCCATTCGTATCACAAACTTGCCCGTTGAATTGTAAGGAATCTAGTAGGATACTCAGAAAGCTTGGAACAGTCGTACAATGCCAACGTCCCAGACGAGGTCTTATATGCACTCAAATATCGATGCCACTGTCCCAGACAGGGTCTTACATGAATGAATATGATGCCGATGTCCCAGACATGGTCTTACACGTAAAGATCATATCGATGCCAACGTCCCATACGTGGACTTAAACACAACGCTCATATTTATGCCTAGGTCCGAGACGAGGTCTTACACGAAATCTCAAATCAACGCCAACGTCTCAAACGTGGTCTTACATGATAAAAATAGAACAAATATCTATGTCATGATGCTATCTATTCCTAGGTTCATACGGGACTTTTCGGATATTGTCACTAATTAATCCTTATCTCATAATTCATGAACAGATCATATCATGAGTATTCATTGATAACAATAGTTATAAGAACATACATAATTCAATACGAATATGTTTATTTGCATAATGACTTACCTCAGATTCGATTTCACAGAAATGGAAACAGCTACTCAGTTACTTTTGCTTTCCCGTGGTCTAAGTCCATTTTCCTCGGTTCTTGATCTATACATATTCAGAATTAACCTTTTTATTCACTAATTCATTCAATTCAATCCAAGGACTCACATTTAGGGCTATTTACAAATTAACCCTCACATTTGCATAATTTATCAATTTAGTCCATTTTTCTCAAAACATCAAATTCACAAAATCATCACACATCCAAGCTTAGCCGAATGCATTTATATATCATACAAGCCCATATTTTCCCTCAAATTTGTAATTTAGTCCTTCAAGTTACTATTTTCTCAATTTAGCCCTAATTAGCTAAATTCATCAAATATTCAAGAACAAAGTATGTTCATCAAATACAGATCTTTCATTTAACACCATAAATCATCACTAAGCTTAACATCTCATCAATGGCACATCTCACGAACAACATCAATTCATCAAATTGAGACATGGGTTTTGTAGCTCTCAAAGCAACGATTGCAAAAACATAGAAATTACCAAAAACCGACTAAAACATACCTTGAATTTGTGCCTCAGTCTAGCCGAATGTAAAAAGCCATTCCTATTTCTTTTCTTTCATGCATTCGGTGGAAGAACATAACATTTAAGCTTTTTTTATTACTTAATATTATGATATAAACTAATTTACCATAATAACCTTTCATAATAATATATATTACACATAGTTACATGGTCATTTATGACCTTTAACAAACCACCAACTTATGAAAGGCATAATTGCCAAATAAAACCTCCTTCTTTTCAAAGTCACAACATATAAGTGCTTTAACAAATAGCAAGCAACTTTCACATTTAATGCAATTCAATCCTTTTGTCAAATTAAATAGACAAACGGACAAATTAATTTACGAAAATTTAACACATGCTTAAACACTCATCAATGGCACAGAAAATAATATTAAAATATTTTAATGACTCGAATTTGTGGTCCCGAAACAACTGTTTTGACTAGGGTATAAACTGAACTGTTACACATAGCCAACACTTTGGCTAATAATTACAACTTAACAAAATACTCAAGTCCTATACATGCCATACTCAAAATAAGTCTAAATTGTTATACCAAAGTTATGTCAATAGTGTGATTCCGAGCTCTGACATCCAATGATCCTCGAGCTAACTTGGTGAAACTACAAGGAAAAAGGGAAGAGAGAGGTAAGCATATGGCTTAGTAACTTTGCATGAAACTCTAGGATGAGAATTTACTCAAACTATAATGATTCATATCATGAAATAATGACGATATAGCACATTAAATAAAAGTACTTACTCAAAGTACCTGTATCACTGATTCATGTAGTTTAGCACATTTGCTAACATAGCCATAAACTCACATCTTTATCATTCATACCATGAACATCACTCAATGCCATCCATAAATCAACTTAGATCTAGGCCAACTCACATACTTGACTCTTTTGCTTATGAATAAATCAGATCATCAAGAATCATTCAAGCTTAACATACATACGATTTGATGCCAACGCCATATCCCGAATATGGTCTTACATAGGATCATTCCTCAATACTGACGCCATATCCCAGATATGGTCTTACAAGAGATCATTCTTTGGTGCCAAAGCCATATCCCAGATATGGTCTTATACAGGACCTTTTCTTTCTCACAAGCGTACGTAGGTAATATATTTATTCCGGAACTATAACTGGAACTACAATTTAGCCTGTTCTCATCTTTTGCTCATTGAGACTTCATAGCTCAATTTCGTTCACAATAATATGCATTAGCATAATAATGAACGATTTCAAATATCAAACATTATGAAATACTAATTTCATACAAACTTACCTCGAATCTCAAAAAGTGTCTCGGTGCTCGATTTAGTCTTCAACTTTGTTCTTACCTCGATTTTGGTTCGGGCTTCGTGTTTCTTGATCTATAATAATAAATTTCTCTTGTTAAACACATGAATTGACTAAATCGACTCATAATTCATATTTTGGCAAAATTATGATTTTACCCCTAAACTTTTACATAATTACACTTTTTCCCCTAGCTCGTAAAATGATTTTCATTCAACTTTCTTGCATTTCAAGCCTAGCCAAATCATTTTCTCAACTATAACAACATTAAATTCCCACTATTTCACTCATGTATGACCATTTCTATAACTTTACAAATTGGTCTTTCTCATGCATCTTACATGAAAATTACTTAGAAAAAGATGTTTATCATACATCAAACTTTCATATTCTTCCATAAAACGTCAAAATACATGCATGTCCTACATGTGTAAATTTTTGAACATAAACCCTAGCTTAACATATGGCTAGAAATAGCTAAATCGAGCTACGAGGGTTTCAAAAATACGAAGAACATTAAAAACGGGGCTAGGATGCACTTACTTTAAGCTTGAAAATGAACAAAACCCTAGCTATGGAGTCCTTGCAAATTTCGGCACCATGGAGAAGAAGATGGACATGATTTTTGGCTTATTTTTCCTTTTTATTCCTTAATTAACCAAATGACTAAAATGCCCTTAATGACCCCTTTCTTAAGATTCTTCCTTCCCATGTACCTTTTGCCCATCATCAAATATAATGGTCTAATTTCTAAATAAGGACTTCTATGATTTTTCATAATTCTATTTCATACTTGAACCTTCTAGAATCTCACATTTTCTATTCTTTGCAATTTAGTCCTAATGGACAATTTGTTCACTAATTAATAAATTTTCTTCATGTGACCTTCACACAATCATGAAAATACCTCATAAGCCTTGTAAAATCATTTAAACACATATTTTTCTATTTCAGATTTGTGGTCTCACACCACTATTCTGACTAAGCCCTAAATCGGGCTGTTACACGTATTGCCTTGGCATTATTAAATAAAGGATAATAGGTACTCTAATGCTTAGAATTATCGAGTAATTTAGCACCACTTTGTTTGCTCCATTGTGTTGTTAACTAGAAAGGTGAGTTTAAGTAAGAGTGTGTAATAAAAAGTAAATAAATTAGGTGCACTCCATTGTAGTAACAGGCTGAGTAGCTAAGGAGGTAGTTGTTTGCTCCATCCATCTTCCAAGTCATAAGTCTTAGCTTCAAGAGTGATTTTTATTTAAATTGTGACATGATTGAGTACTTGGTAATTCAATGCATGCTCCATTGTAATTGTCAAATTAGAGAATTCTGTGACATGCTAAATTCCCTAATAATAATACTAATTTTTGAAAAGAAAAAGAAAAAATATATAAATGGTTTATACAATTCAAGTATGCTTAGAGAAAGAGTAACTTGAGTTTAGGTAACCAATGAGCTGAGTAAATTAGGATATATTTGCTATGGCCAGAACACACATGGAACTTAGGAAATTTTGTTTTTAGGGAGCATGTTTTTGCACTACTTTTGTTAAACTGAACCTTTGAAACTAGAACAAGTTTTTAGAGAAAGAAGATGGCTAAGAACTGATGTATATATTGATCTTTGAAGAGATTGACAGTACAAGATGGGTATATGCATGGCAATATTGCTGCATACATGCACTCATGCATCTTTTGCTTAAGGACAAGCAATAACTCAGGTTTGGAGGTGTGATAACTCTTGAAAAGAGTTATATTTCATGCCTTTAGACCTAACGAATTGCTTGTACTTGGGTAAATTTAGTGGCATTTTAGGACATTTCATTACTATTTTTATCATTGCATTAAGAGCTTGGATTGTGTTTAAATGCTAGGTATTTTTAATTGGGTGTAGAGGGGTTATGTTTGGTGGTTTGGCAGGTGTAGGATGTGGAAAAAGAAATAATGGAATAAAGGTTTGTCAGGGTAAAAGGTTGGACAGTTTGCGACCTTGTATGTTGTGGCAATTCCAGAAAGATGATCGAGTCAACACTCAACGCATACCAGTCTCAACCCAACTCTACTTGTACTAGAGAAATCTGCCTAAAAAAAAAGGAGAAGATATCATGGGTTGTTGGATTTACCCTAGGAAGAAAAGCTTATAAAAACCCTAAGGAGGGAGATCTGTAGGCAAAAATAGAGGGTAACGATTGAGTAGATACAGAAAGAGGAAACCAAAGGCAATCCTTCTCAGCCACCACAGGACACTGTGCTGCTGGATTGTGGATTCGTTTTGCGGGAGCCATTTTCCCATAGTTCTTCCATTATTTCTTAATTTGTTCTCCCGTGAATTAATTTGATTGAAACGCTGATAGATGATATTTTGGTTTTGAATTTTACTTGCCAACCTAGGAACTAAGTCTCAAAGGGTTGGGATTACATAATGAAACCTTTACTTTCTTTAATTGTTGAAGCATAGATATTGATTAATTTACTATTTCATTCAACTGTTTTATTTCTAAATTGTATGCGTCTAATCCCTAGACATAGACGACAGTGCAACTTGCCCATAAACTAATCTAATTCTGAAAAGGTTGGATTAGTTGGAATAAAATTGAATGATATGAGCAAGTAATCGACCAATATTTGTGGTAGACTCTAGACATAGAATAACATTCATATGGAAAGAAAACAAAATAGTGCAGGATACCAAGCTAAAGGCGTATAGACATATATCACTTAAGGCAAGGTAACTTAAGGGTTGCTCTCAAAAGAAGCAGACTACTTTAGAACTCTTTTGAGTAGTAGATTGAGTATGATTTTACCAAGGAATTATTGAGAGGAAGGGTAGATTATTAGTAATCTCGACCTACCAAATCAACATCGTATATCCTCTATCCTTTATCGTAGCGTCTTGCCATAACATATTTAGTTGTTTACTTGTTTGCTACATAATATTCACATAGTTACTCTTATAATTGCCGATGCATTTTTACTCTTGCTTTGCCTGAACATTTTCTAGTATTAAGCAACACACATTAAGCACACATTATTATCCCTCTAAATTACCACTGCATACTTATCTTTATTTGCCATAGCGGTAATCATAATTCATTATAATAACTTGATCACTTTTATACCTAATCAGATACCTATGGAGACGATCCTACTTATCACTTTATTACTTGATTCGATGAGTATACTTGCACAATTCGCATATCATATTCACGCGCGATAACACCAAAAGCCAAAAAAAAGAAGAAAAAAAATCTAACCTTGTTTATTTATCCTTAGTATCAATATTTGATCCAGAAAACACTTTTTAATGAACCTTCATGCAAATTTGAGCCAAAAATGTTAAATTGTATTTACCATTTTTCTTTGCTCCTGAACTACACGACTATAGACGCTTGGCCATACGTATAGAGGGTTAAGTAGATATATTATAGTAGAATTTTGTAAAAATTGAGGGAAAAGGAAAGATTAGTGTGATATAGTAATTATAGGTTAGCCAATATGTGTACCAAAAGAAAATTTAAAAAAGAAAATAAAAAATGGGTAGAAAAATTTGTTGATAGTAAAAGCATTCGTCAATGAGAAATGTAAAGAAGAAAAAAGAAAGAAAAGTGACAAAGTCACCAAAAATAGAAAGACACATTCATTAGTGTACAAAAACTAGTGAGCTAGCCCTAGTTGTTGTATTATGCTGTGATTTCCTGTGGAGAAATAAGAAAGGTGAGAGAAGGAGAAATAAGGCGGCGAGCGGGTAAGGTTTGCTAATATTAAAAGTGGTAAGTTAGATATATATCATGCCAAGATTTTGTATGAATATGAAATGCTTAGTTATGTACTCCAAAGCTAACATTTGTACCATACTTGCTCAAGGGTCAACTTGTCATTTGATGTTTTTGTTTGCCTTGCTTGAGGACAAGCTATGACTTAAGTGTGGGGGAGTTTGATCTGTCGTAATTTGGTGTAGCAAATTAAACTATTTTATGCATTTGAGGAGCTTGAATACAAGCACATTAGTTAGATTTTGTTAAGTTTTCATTACTTTACTTAAATTTAATAAATCGTGTAATTTGAGTCTTTTATCGACCTTGGGGGCAGAACGAGGCCTAAGGGTGAGCTAATATGCTTCGTGAGTGTCCAAGAGACTATTAAAAGGTGTGTTAACTTGATATTAGTCACTGTGTTGCAACATAGGGAGTAGAATAGAAGAATTCCAAGACTGCCTTTGGTGTCACGACATAGCCTAAGGATGTCACGACACACCCCTGAAGATACCTTGAAGAATAAGTATAATGCCTTTGATGTTGCGATACAGGACCTGGTATGTTGCGACATCAACTCTATACGGGAAATAATTACGAGCCGAGGCCATTTTAGTCTGCACAATCAAACATTAAGAACGAGAATGATAGCTAACCTAAGGTTAAGGACGACGACCACTATAATTCTATAAATAGGATCATTTAACACATGTTATGGGCAGCTTTTCATATTGTATAATTTTTTTTCTTAGTTTTAGTCTTTATTTTTCGTTTTTCTTAAGCTTTAGGATTATTTTCAGTTTTTTTTATTTGTTTTGTTCGTAGATCCAATCTATAGAACTCAATCAATTCTGTGTTGATTCGACATTATTTTCAATATGATTCAGGCTTCTCTTAAAATTTATTTTCTTGACTCGTTATTCATGTCTATTTTCTATAATTAGTTTAGCATATTTATGACATCCATGAGGAACTAGTCCTTTTATGGGTGATTAGTGAGTAGAGGTATGATTAATTAACTATTTTGTAGGGTTCTCTTAACGGATCAGATGTTTGGGAGAGGAAGAACAAAAACCCTAGGCTTGACAACCCTAGGAAGTCATTTAGGTGGGAATTAACCCAAAATTGGTATGGCCTATCCGTGACCACCTTAGCCTCAAACCGGTGTAAACTGTGAGGTCGAAAGATAAGTAGTTCTTAACAACTTGTTATTCTAGTGGAAGATCAGAAGATCCTGCTAGGGTAACGACTAGTTGATTGAACAAGAAAGCAACAGTTGGTTATGATTACTGAAGCAAGCTAATCACCCAATCTCAGATTTGAGATTGTTTACTTATTGATTTTCCCCAATGCTTCTTTATTTATATTATTGTCTTTATTATTATAAAAACCCCAAAAATCTATATTTATTTTTATTCGTAATATAATTTATTTAAAGTGCTAATTAGATCTATTTGTATTTAGATTAGGATTAATTTAGTGTTCCCCTCTCTTCGGTACGATTCTTGAAGTACTCACCTATTTTGTTGTAACTATATTACAACCTGACCCGTATACTTGTGGACACCTCTTTTTTAACATATTTTGTGCAAGATTTCTACTATAGACATTGGTACGTCCGGAGGCGATCAACACGCCACTCTAATTGTTAGAAAAAACATTAAGTCCTTAGTGTTAAGACCTTATTTTGAAAAAATAATATGCTTTACTATTATTTTATTTATCCTGGTCAAACAATTTGGTTGGACGAACGAGAATTTGGTTAGTATAGGACTCAGGTTTTGTAACTTGTTAGAACCGCATTTATGAAGAGAGAAGTGCTTAGTCACAAGAAACGAGGGATTTGGAATGAAATTAGACTTATCCGCTAAGCTTTTCCTTCCGTGTATATTTGTATAAAGTAAGCTTTGGCTTCTTGAGCAAGTTTTATGCTTTCTTTGGCAACCATATTTTCTTCCCAAACTCTTTTTGAATTTTTTTCTCAGAAAACCCTAAACTTAAGAATTGCTTGAAAATTCAAGTTCATTTTACTCATCCAACTCCACCGTTGTTTGTTACCTGGTAAATATCGATGAAACTCAAGTTATATTCATGATTATTTATGAGGCCCTAGGGTTTTATGCTTTAGGGTCAGTTTGAGGTGTAAGGGAGAAAACTTCCAGATTATGGGTTTCCTGTTAATGTTCATATTTAATTTGGTTAGTTTTGCTTGTAAAATGATCTGATAAGTTAACTCTTCATATTATAGCTCAAGAAACTCTAGAAAACTCTGGTGATAAGGGAAAGAGTCTTGTTTTCTGATCTTGCTACATTTTCTCGTGAGTTCCATCTTACTTCCATGTGTATGTATTATGTTTTCATTTATGTTTGATTAAGGTGAGCACTCTTATCCCTTAATATGATATGTTCGTGTATGAGTAATAAAGGTTTGTGATTATAAGTCTGAGTTAGTTGTATGTGTAAATGGAGTAAGGGTCTCTCTTCATGTTTAAGCCATCACCCATTGTTTCTAGAATAAACAATATGAAATGAGTTATGAAAATGAAATCAAGGCGATGCCTTCAATAAAATGAGGATTGAACTGGCAGATCTTGATACATGAAAATGGATCATGTAGCCTCTGGTAAGGCAAGAGTTATTACAAACCAGATTGGCAAATCATGATGAAATGAATGTTAAGGATTGATCATGAACTTGGGTGTGGCTAGCACAAAGGATGTTGTTTACATGGTTGCATAGGCTTAGTGTATCTTTAATAGCCTGTTTTCAGTGAAATCGAAACAGTGATTTCGACACCACAAATCTGAGTCAGAAAGAAAGTTTATTTTAATAATATTGCATGGTCTGCATTATGATAGGAATGATGTATGAAAATTTTGATAAGAAAATTTTACCTATTACATATTTAATTATAGAAATGACCAAATGGCATAAAATGCAAAAGTTATGTTCTAGTAGCCATAAGTATCAAATATCTATGGAATTCAAAAAATGATATCCTTATAAGGTAATTAGACCATTAAGAAAAGTTAGTAGATATTTTTGATGATTCATTCATGGAAATTTAGAAAAAGAAAAGGACTAATTAGAAAAAGAAAAGGACTAACTTGGAAATAGAAATAAATAAAGATGACAATAACTTAATATCATCGTATATCATCATCTTCCCCAAATATTTTCTATGGAAACCATAGGAAAGAGAAAGAAAATCGAGCAAGCCTAATTGGGTAAGTAATCTTGTCCCGTTTTTAGTAATTTTTATATTTTTGATATCAGAGTAACCTAATCTAGTTATTTTGGGGATCAATTTGTAAAGTTATCAAAGTATTAAAGTTTTTCCATGGATGAGTATGCTGAAATTTTGGAATTTATGGTAGAAAATGAAAGGTTGTTGATAGATAAACAACTTTTGTAAAGGAAATTTTAATGAAATTGTGATTTGGGGACTAAATTGTAAAGATATAAAATTTATGAAAAAAATCTAATTTTTGTGAAATACATGAGCTGTAAATGTTATATGAAAAATTCAGCTAGGCTTGGATTAAGGATTAAATTGCATGAATTTCATTTTTCGAGCCTAAGGACGAAATTGAAATTAATGAAAAGCATAGGGGCAAAATGGTACTTTTACCTAATATGTGAATTGGATTGATTTGAATGTAAAATGTAATAAATTGATGATTAAATTCATTTATATAGATCCAAAAATACCAAATAAGGAGTTAGATCGAGGAAAAGAAAAACTATTGAATTTGTAGATTCTCATATACGAACAAGTATTGAGGTAAGTTCATGTAACTAAATTGTGTATGTTTTCATGTTTGAATTGAATATTATATATGTGAATTATGAATTTTTTATGTATATGAAAATAATTATATATCCAAAAATGCCCAAGAATTGTTAAGTTCCGTTAGAATAGATGAAATTCAATGGATATAAGTTTTCCCGAATTGGTTGTGGTCTTGCATATGTTGTGGACACACCATAGCTCAAAAGAGCATCCTGTTATTATCCCTCTTTTGCTTCCTGTATAATTTTCTTGCGAGCTTCCCATTATAGCTCTTCGGAGCGTCCCGATAGGTTGTGATCCTACATTTGTTGTGGACAAACCTTAGCTCTTATGAGCATTCCGATTATAGGCACTTCATGAGCTTCCTGTTAAATTGGCTCTTTATGAGCTTCCCAACAGTGCTCACTTGAACTTCCTGATATATGGCTATCCAGAGCTCCCCAATAGGCTCTTCATGAGCTTCCTGATATGGTTCTTTGTGAACTTCCCGATTATGGCTCTTATGAGCTTCCCGTTATCTGGCCCGGATAAGCTTCTTGATAGGCTCTTTGTAAGCTACTCGATTTAAATCTTTGTGAGCTTCCCGTTACAAGGCTCGAGAGTGTGCTTCTGTAACACCCCCAAACCCGGCCCATAAGTCCTGACCGGATCTGGTTATGTCACTGCAGAAACTGTTTGAAAAATCTTTGACTTTAGAATAAAACTTGAAAATTTTATTAAACTTGGAAAGTGTGTCCATTAAAAATTATTTACTAATATAAGCTCGATATAAAATATGTGAATTAAAACTTTATTATAATTTATTATATTATAAACCATTTGAAGAAAATATATCTAAGTATAATATAAACCTCAATAATCATAAATAGAATACTTTAAATAAAAGTGGCCCGTATTACATCAAATAAATACCCAAAACTGATAAAATAATTAAATCAAATAAAACATCTACTGCATAAAATCTGCTTCTGCATGGCCACCTTTGTCTCCACTCCAACCAGCGCCCTTTCTTCCTCCAGCGCCTAAGTGGCGCATGAGAGCCACTTTGCCAACTGGACTTCCATGTCCACCAACCTGGCCATTTATTTTTAAGGCCTACCTGACCCAGTCCCTTAGCTGACGCAAAAATAAAACAAAATTGCTGCCTTAGCAGCTCGAACCTTTGACCCCTTAGGCGTCTCCTTCCCAAGCCCCAAGCAGCGCCTCCATGCCACTTTGCCAACTCCTTTCTTGCGTCCTAAACTCCACCAATTTATTTTAAGGCCTTCCTGCCCTATTTCCCTTTTTTACCCTAAAAATCTAAAAATTTTCTAAGGCATCCCTTGCCTTCTAGGGTTCTCCAAAACCCCTAAAAATTCCTCCAACATGACCATAAGCCTACTAAATGCTCAGGGTTATGCTCCAAACGCATAACCCTAAACAGTGGTGTTACAATTCTACCCTCCTTAAAATAATTTCGTCCTCGAAATTACTTATTACCGAACAATCATAACTCGCTATTCTACGCCTCTGCTGCACACTCTGATCTTACTAAGGCTATCATACTTCCCAAACATAGTTTCTAAGTTCTCATTCAGGATCCAAATCATACAGGAAAGAGCTAACTTACAAACAAGGAAAATAATTAAAGAACATTCCAAAACAAAGGAGCTTACCCGATATCACATCCTTGGTTGACTCGCATCCGATCCTCTGCCGGTACCATTTCCTCCATGGCTCGAACTTCGACCTCCCGCTGCCTGAGGACAGTTTTTAACCAAATGGGCCTTCGACCCACACCGGAAACATTTCTTACTATTCCCCCAACACTCTCCGGTGTGAGGTCTTCCATATCGAACACAAGAACGATTCCGATCCACTGGTATAAGTGCACGTATAGGATTCTCGATCCTTGGTCTTTTCTGGACATTACCAAACGATGCTGACGGCTCAACCCTTCTCTTATTCTCGTTCCTATTCTTCTCTCGGTTTTCTCTTATAGTCTTTTTAACCTCTTCAGCGATCCGAGCTTTCTCTACCAGAATGGCGAAGTCCCTTTCTCTTTGCGGAGCGATCAACTCCCGCAACTCATCTCGCAGCCCATCTTCGAATCGAACACTCCTTTCATAATCAGTAGCCACGATTCCTTTGGCATACTGACTTAGTCGCACGAATTCCGCTTCATACTCCGCCACCGATTTATTCCCTTGTACTAGATTCGTAAACGCCTTCCTTTTGCGCCTAAGTAATCGGCTCCAACATACTTCCCTTCAAACTTAACCTTAAAGTAATCCCAATCCAATCGATGCGCGCAAAGACCTTGCCTAACCGTGAGCCACCATCGATAAGCCTCGTCCGAAGTAGCGAAAGCGGCACCTTTCAGCTTTTTCTCTGGGGTACAATCCAAGTCGTCCATAATTCTTTCGACACCTTCTAGCCAATATTCTGCTACATTCGGAGCCACTCTCGATACTCCTCTAAAAACTTCAGCCCCATTCGACCTGAGTCTCTCGGATACTAACTTCCGAGTTCCATTTCCCCTACCAGCTCTTGCAACTTGTCAGAGCACGCAGAATATAGCTTGTGACATCGCTGTCGTCCCTTCTACGCTCGATCTTGATCTTCTTCCGCGCCATACGATCAAGCGGCAGACTTCATTTCGACCCATGGTGGAGACCTACGAGTTCCAAGTCGCCATCCTACCTCTATTGCGTCCCCTAGAACTCATCTCTATCGTGCGATTTAATCTGATTTAAGAAATTTTATGCATTAGAAATTTTGTTCCACTATTTAATCGCGAGCAAATTTTTATGAAAGAAGGGTATTTTAAAGTAGTTCTTTCGATCACGCAAAGGTTCAGTTCAAGTTCGCTATTCTAGTTCAAGAATCACATTCACACACACATTCATTCATCAACAAAAACACATTCCTTCCTCAGTAGAGACACATTCAATGGTATCCACCACACACATCCACTATTCGGACCTTTCTGCCCGTTTCTACCCCAGGGGTATGTCCGTCATTTTCCTACAGGGGTATTTCAGTAATAAATCAAAGCGATTCTGAAAACGTTAATAAGTTAGGATCTTTTTTAAAGTTCCCAAAACTGAAGAGTATTTTTTATGATTTCGCAAATTGAAGGTATAACAGAATTTTGAAAACCAGGGGTATTTTGGTAATTTGTCAGTCAGGGGTAATTTTGTAAATGTTTCAAATCAGGGTATCTTGAATTTTTTGCAAGATAGAGTTTTTAAGTACTTTTGCAAAGTAGGGAAATTTTTCTAAAATTGGGGTTAAACCAAAAATTTTGAAAGTCAGGGGCATTTTAGTAATTTTCAACATAGGGGTATTTTCGTAAACTTTCAGAGTCAGGGTATTATTTTGAAATACAGAATTTTGGATACTTTTACAAAGTATGAGAATTTTATCAAAATCGAGGTAATACGATAATTTTAGAAATCAGGGGTATTTTCGTAATTTTGCCACTAGGAGCATTTTGGAAATTTTGGTAAACCGAAAATTTTGTTTTTTTGTTTTTTTTTTTTCAAAAATAAATTTTTCCTACTATTTAGAGAGTACTTAAACAGTTTTAAAATCCGAGTTTTCATGAAAACATGTCTAATCCCTTTCGGGTTTTATTTATTGTTTAGCCTTTAACCGAGTCCTCTTGGTTAGGGTGAACCGAAGCTACTCACTAGGTAGGAATCCCGCGAAGAGGAGGTGAGTCACGAGGACTGCTTAAGTACCAAGCTCTTCCGGATCCAATCCTTGACATGCGCACAGGGGTTACCACACCCTAACTCGACGACTTAGTCGTAGGTTTGTTTAGTAGCTTTAAGTTTTATGCATATGTTTGAGTAGACTAGTCCTAGGGTTCAACAGATCCTAGTTCACTAACCTACGAGTCCAACTAAGCCCATAACAGTTCATAAGAATAAAGCACTTCAAAAGTCCGAAGTACTTACCTGTGGACTTCGGGTCGGAGATACAGGTGCCATGCCAGAATAACCTGAAAAGTTTCTTAAAAACCCATATTTTTGAAAAGCCCATTTTGAAAACATTTTGGGCCCCAAAACCCTCAAAGCCGAGTTTTGAACCGGGCTCTGATACCAAACCGTAACACCCCCAAACCCGGCCCACAAGTCCTGACCGGATCTGGTTATGTCACTGCAGAAACCGTTTGAAAAATCTTTGACTTTAGAATAAAACTTGAAAATTTTATTAAACTTGGAAAGTGTGTCCATTAAAAATTATTTACTAATATAAGCTCGATATAAAATATGTGAATTAAAACTTTATTATAATTTATTATATTATAAACCATTTGAAGAAAATATATCTAAGTATAATATAAACTTCAATAATCGTAAATAGAATACTTTAAATAAAAGTGGCCCGTATTACATCAAATAAATACCCAAAACTGATAAAATAATTAAATCAAATAAAACATCTACTGCATAAAATCTGCTTCTGCATGGCCACCTTTGTCTCCACTCCAACCAGCGCCCTTTCTCCCTCCAGCGCCTAAGTGGCGCATGAGAGCCACTTTGCCAACTGGACTTCCATGTCCACCAACCTGGTCATTTATTTTTAAGGCCTACCTGACCCAGTCCCTTAGCTAACGCAAAAATAAAACAAAATTGCTGCCTTAGCAGCTCGAACCTTTGACCCCTTAGGCGTCTCCTTCCCAAGCCCCAAGCAGCACCTCCATGCCACTTTGCCAACTCCTTTCTTGCGTCCTAAACTCCACCAATTTATTTTAAGGCCTTCCTGCCGTATTTCCCCTTTTTACCCTAAAAATCTAAAAATTTTCTAAGGCATCCCTTGCCTTCTAGGGTTCTCCAAAACCCCTAAAAATTCCTCCAACATGACCATAAGCCTACTAAATGCTCGGGTTATGCTCTAAACGCATAACCCCTAAACCAGGGTGTTACAGCTTCTCGGTTATATGCTATAATGAGCACCTCTATATATGAATTGACGGATTAGAGATAAGTACACCTTGTGTGTACTACTCGAGTATCCATCGATATATTTCAAAAATTCAACGAACAAAACTTCTGATGTGAGAAAATATGAGAATTAAATGAAGTATATCTTGATTATCCCTGAAATACCTGGAAATGATTGTATATGAGCTCACCTTTATTTTCTTGATATTCATATAAATTTCATGACTAACTTATTTGATGAAAGCATGGGTTTAAGCAATTGGCCAAAATGTTTTTGGATGCATGTATGTATACTTACATTGAATGAACATGATTGGTAAGTTAAATTCTTGTTATACGAACTTACTAAGCATTAAATGCTTACTCTGTTTATTTTCTCTATTTCATAGTACTCGAAAGCTCGTAAAGGTTGGAGCGGGTCGGAGCAAGATCATACCATCCTTCAACTCAATTTGGTATAATTAACAAAACTACTTTTGGTATGATGGCATGTATAGGCTAATTTAGTTCAAATGATGAAATGTTTTGGTTGTAGATAGCCATTGGAATGGCTAGTGATGATATATTTTGTGTATATATATACAT
Source organism: Gossypium bickii (assembly GCA_025503065.1). NCBI lineage: Eukaryota > Viridiplantae > Streptophyta > Magnoliopsida > Malvales > Malvaceae > Gossypium > Gossypium bickii. The sequence continues at coordinate 57,670,235 of CP106711.1, forward strand.
GAGGTTGTATTATGTTGATATGACTATGCACGAAGTGGTATAATAGGTGCAAGCATATTTAAATGAATGTCTGATCAAAAAGGTAAAATGGATACTTGAACATGTGTAGTAGTATATCATATATAAGATAGGTTTTGGCTTGGTTTTAATGTCTTGGATTAGTTGGTGCACGTGTGTTGGAATATTTATGTAGGTGGAAGACAAGTTTGGGCGAGAAATAAGGCTTAGAAAAATCCTTGTTTTGTCCACATAGGCAGAGACACGGGCATGTGTCTCGGCCGTGTGTGACACATGGCCATACACACGGGCGTGTGGTTTGGCCGTGTGTCCACTGCATCTTAAAAATTGAGAAACAGAATGCTCAGAATCGGTGACACGGGAATAGACATGGGCGTGTGTCTCAGTCGTGTGAAACACATAGCCCAACACACGAACGTGTGTCTTGGTCGTATGAATCCTGCACCTATTTCTGAAAATTAAATTGTCCACACGGCCTAGCACACGGGCCTGTGGCTGGCTGTGTGACCCAAGTCAGAGAGTTACATGGGTATGAACACGGGCTGGGACACGGCCGTGTGCCTTACATCGAATGCCCACATAGTCTAGGACACGGACATGTCAATTGGCCATGTGAGCCACACGGCATGTGACCCCTATATTTAAGAAAAATTTTGGAATTTCATGGAAAATTCTCTGAGTTTCTGATTTAGTCCCGACTTGTTTCTAATGTATAAATTGGGCCTCAATGGTCCAATTAAGGGACAATATGATTGAATATGATTGGTTTTGGATATGAATGGTAAAGGACGTAAATTAATTGTATTTGTTCTGTAAATTCCAGTAATGTTCTATAACCCTGTTTTGGCGATGGATATGGGTTAAGGGTGTTACAGTATCTACCAAAGGAATAGTGTCTGTAGTAAAGTCTGTTTATGAATGGTATTCACCAACGAGTTCACTGTATGACTCGTTGATTTGGAAAGGTTTATTGGTATTATATATATAGCTATTGAGATATTTGGAAAAGATTTTAAGGCAATGAAGCGCCAATCTAGGGTCCTCCTTAAGGATCGGGTTTGGGGCGTTACAAAGGCAGATTGAGGAATCAAAAAAGCTATTAAGAAATAAAAAGAGTGGAAAAAGTGTTTAAGGAGGGGTTGGAGTCACTATTTTATAGATATAAACGTGCTCAGGAAGTCACTCCGTGAGACACTATTTGAATTCTCTAATTCAGGTTTGACTTCTGACAAAAGGTATGAGTGTGACGCCTGCACTCGAGTGTTTAACCATCAAAATTTTGATTTTGTTCAAAGAAATAGTCAAATAACATCTTCATAATAAGAATTTTGAGGAGTATGTCAATGAGAAGGAAACTTTGAAATGTATGAAAGGGAATTTGTATCGTCGTTGATATGTGTTTGGCATGTATAACCAATTCAATCTAGGAAATTGGATTCTAGGAGAGATTAAAATTTCAAGGATGATATTTTGTTAAGGGGAGGAGAGTTGTAACACCCCGGTTCTGGCGCATACAAGGTTTGTCGTGTAGTGCTAAGGAAATATGATTGGCGGAGTAAGCTTCGTCCAAGTGTCTCTTTTAACGAAGAGAGTGATGATCTTTTATAATACGGTGTAGCAGATTAAACTAGTTTTTGCACTTGAGGTGATTGAATACAAGCACTTTTATTATATTTTTTCATTTTTTTATAGTTTAGTTTACATTCAATAAAAAAGTGTATTTTGAATCTTTTATTGACCTTAAGGGCCGAATGATGCTTAAAGGCGAGCTAACGTACTTAGTTAGTGTGCAAGAGACCATGCAAGGGCATAGGAACTTAATACTCGTTGTTGTGTTACAATACGAGGAGTTAGATGTCGCAACATAGGGAGCAGAGTGCAAGAATTTTCATACTACCTTTGATGTTGCGACACAGCCATAGGATGTTGCGACACACCCCTGAATCCATCCCTGAACTACACATACTACCCTCGATGTCACGACACAAGAACTAAGGTGTCCCAACACCGACCCTATACGGGAGATAAATACGAGCCAGGGGAATTTTGGTCTTGAAACACCCCTTACCCGTATCCGACACCTAAACCGAGTATGAGGCATTATCGTACTGTACTTGCTCAATCATACAATGTCAATCCTTAAGAACTTCATTCCAAATTTAAAACTTTTCATTAAAGACCATAATGCCTTTATTATAGATCTACGATACCCTAAACTTGCATCCGAAAAGATTCGGAACCAAACTAGAAACTTTTGAATTCTTAGAAAAATTTGACATAAAATAGGGCCAAACACCAGTGTGAAAGGTGGGACATGCCCGTATGGCATTTCACATGCCCGTGTTCCACATCTATATATATTTATTTTTCAATTCAACCTACAGGGGTTTTCACACGGCCTGACACACGCCCGTGCCCATGGCACGTGTCCCTCACACGGCCATGACACGCCCGTGTCTTCGCCCGTGTGTGAAAACCTTGACATTCTGTTTATGATGTCATCATCTCAATAAGGTCACATGGCCAAGGCACACGTCCGTGTTCTTAGACCGTGTGTCGAATTAAATTCCTAATTTCAGGTGCAGACTTTACACGGCCTGGGCACATGCCTGTGTCTTAGGCCCTGTCTCCCACACGGTCGAGACACACGTTCGTCTCTCTGCCCGTGTGTTTACTGCTGGGCATACTGACTTGCCAACCTAGCATGCATAGGGACACACGGCCTCTCAACACGCCCATGGGGCTGACTGTGGGTCACACACGGCCTAGACACACGCTCATGTGTCTACTCGTGTGGACAATTGTAAGGCTATCTACCAAGCCATTTGCCACCCTACAAAGCAACCACACTTATACCAAATCAATTCAACCTATATCATGACCATAAGGCACATCCAAGAACCCAAAGTCAAGACATCCACACAAACATACACTTCATGAATTTCATCTTCATTTATAAATATGAACTTGTCAAGTATTGGCCAATTTCCAATGACCATTTACAAAATGAATTGAACATCATTAATAGACAACACCTTGGCTAACAAATATGACATAACAAAATAACCAAGTCCTATACATGCCATACTCATAATAAGTCTAACTTTGGTATACCAAGGAGAAGTTGATAGTGTGATTTCTGAACTCCGACGTTCCATGAATTCCCGAGCTAGCTTGGCAATACGACAAGGAAAAGGGAAATGAGAGGGATAAGCATAAAGCTTAGTAAGTTTGCATGAAATAAATAACAACATAAGGCTCATAATGTCATCCATCCATGGCATTGACTAAAACACAAAGTCTTAGGCACATTGCCATAACTTACTCATGCTTACTCTTACCAATTACATACATATCACATATAGTAAACTTTTCTCGTGAATTACTCACATGTACCTATATCACTTCATCACACAGCTTTAGCACTAATCTCTTCTCTATTACAAGCTTAACTATTACCCCCATTGAATCACATGGGATACTCTAAGATACATAATCATCATCATTTACATAAATATGACTCCAATGCCATATCCCAGATATGGTCTTACATGGGGTCACCTCTAGATGCCGATGCCATATCCCTGATATGGTCTTATACGCGATCTCAGAACGATTGTCGATGCCGATGCCATATCCCAGATATGGTCTTATACGATTCTCATATTTGATGCCAATTCCATATCCCAGATATGGTCTTATACGGGATCTCAATTTGGCGCCGAGGCCATATCCTAGATATGGTCTTATACGGGACCTTACCCTTCTCAAGTCTAGATGATATTCTTCTCTCAATTATTAAAGTCCAATCGGGACTTCCACATCGCAATTCTCATCACTTTCTCATTCAACATCATTACTCCAATTCATAGAAATATTATACAACATCACTAATATCAATCATTTAGAAACTTAATAACATGATGTTGAATTTATTGCACACAAACTTACTTCGATTTCAAAATAGGCCAAATTGTCGATTTAGTCTGATACCTTACCTCTTCCTCGGTCAAGGTTAATTCCTCGTTCTTCTTGATCTATAATAGAAAATTAGCTCATTTAATTATCACATTAATCAATGCATTTCAAAAATCATACTTTGGCAAAATTACCATTTTGCCCTTAGACTTTCACAAAATGACTATTTTACCCCTAGGCTCGTAAATCAATTCTAATCAAATTTCTTCCTTTAACGAGCCTAGGTGAACATTTATTTCTCTTATAACAACCCTTAATACTCATTATTTCACACATTTAACACCTATTTTATAACTTTTGCAAAAAGGTCTTCTTAGGTGTTTTCATGGAAACACCTTTCATAAAAGTTGTTTATCTAACAACTAAGACTCATTTTCTTCCATAAAAATGCAGCAAACAACATAATTAATCACATGGAAAAACTCTAAACTTTCAACCATTTTGCAAAATAGTCCCCTCTTTAGCTAGCTTAAGCTTTAGGGGTTCCAAAAGTACAAATATCATCAATGAAGGACACCAAAATCACTTACTTGAAAGGAGAAAAGCTTGCTAAAATTTTGAGCTCTCAAACCCCTTAGTCTACTGCTAAATTTTCAGTGGAGGAAAAGAGAAGAAAAGATGATATCTTTTCTTTCTTTATTTTATGATTAAAAATCAATTTAGTCACCAAATTTTCACCTAACCAATTGACAAAGTCTTTTCTTTGTCCCTATAGCCAGAAACCACCCTAAACAAGGCCTAATTTCACATTGGGGACCTCCAATTAATATTTCTTAGCTATTTGACACCTTTAGCTTGTAAAATAGAACTTTTGCACTTTTTGCGATTTAGTCCTTTTTCTCAATTAAGCATGCAATTGATAAAATTAAAGCACGAAAATTCTCATGCACCTATATAATCATACTATAACCCATAAAATAAAATAAAAAATAATTTTCTTCAACCTCGAATTAGTGGTCTCGAAACCACTGTTTCGACTAGCCCCTAAATTAGGCTATTACAAGTCTGCACAATCAAAAGTTAAACACAAGAGCATCAGCTAGCCTAGGGTTGAGGGTGACAGCAACCCTAACTCTATAAATAGGATCCTAAACACTTGTTAAATTACATCTTTTGATATTCTAAACACTTGTTAAATTACATCTTTTGATATTCTAAGTTTTTCTTTGTAATTTAGTTTTTAATTTTTTTTCTTTCTCTTAGGGTTTAGATTTCTTTCCAGTTCTTGTCAATCATGTTCTTCGTAGAACTTTATTTGTAGACACAATCAAACATTTGAGGATTTCTGCCCTTTATCAATTGAATATAATCAGGATTCTCTAAAAAATTTTCTTGATTTATTTTCCATGCATATATTTATCATCAAGTTTATTATTTTTATGGATTCTATGATGAACTAATCCTCTTATGGCGGATTAGCAAGTGAAGGTGTGATTGATTAATTGCTATCTAGGGTTTACTTAGCGGATCAGCTACTCAGGAGAGGAAAATCTTAAACCATAGGCTTGACGAGCCTAGGAAGTCATTTAGGCGGGAATTAACAAAAAATTGGTATGGCCTATCCGTGAGCACCTTTGCCCCAAACTGGTATAAACTATGAGGTTGAGAAATAAGTAGTTCTTGTTGACTAATTAGTTTAGTGGAAGATCCAGAGATCCTACTAGGGTAACAACTAGTTGATTGAATAGAAATCTGAAATAGGAATTAGTTGTGATCACCAAAGCAAGCTAATCACCCATATCTTCATTTGATTGAATTTAGAAATTAGTTTTTTGAAGTCCCTTTTATTTATGCAATTTTTAATTCTTTATTTATAAAAACCCCAAAAATCTTTCCTTTATGTTTTATCGTAATATAATTTATTTAAACTACTAATTAATTCTATTTGTGTTTAGGTTAACTTTAATTTAGTGCTCCCCTCCCTTCGGTACGATCCTCAGAGAAGTTACCTACTTTGTTGTAAAAATATATTACAACCTGGCCCATATACTTGCGGACACCACCTAAAATCTATAAAGAGTTGCAGTATTTACACTCTAGACATTAGTACATCCGGAGGCAGTCAAATCATTGGCGTTGTTGCTGATGAGGTAACTTTACTAGATTAATTTTAATTTTTACGTTTAATTGTTTGTTTTGTTTTATTTTTATTAATTCACGTTTACTTTTTTTTTCTTTTTTGATCTCATTATATGCCTCAAAGGAGAGGAACACTTGCTTAAGTCAATCACTGATCCATAGATTTTATCCCAGCAAAATCATTTAAATATGGATGAAACTGATTAAATGTGGTTTAACAATGAGATAATCTTTGATGACAAAATATACGATTAGGGAGTATATGAAGAATGGGAGATCATGGAAAATCAAAAATTGTTCATGATAGAGATAACCAACGTGGAAACGAAGCCTCAACGTACCATTAGATTAATAAACAAGACAAACATCCCTTTGATTCATATGAGATGTCTTCATTTGAAACTACTAGGTCGGACAACTCTGAGGTATTATCAAACATGTCAAACATGATGGTGTAAATGTTGAAACTAATGCAAGAAATATTCGAAGCGCTACCTCCATGGAAAGCGGACATGTCTGACGTTCACAACTCAGATCATGAGAACCCTTGTACTATTGATGACCATGATGAGATTTATGGTGAGATTCAACTGGAGCTTGTAATTGAAGATCATGTGGATAAGTTGAACATAGTTGAAATGGTCTTTGATCTAATTGACATAGTAGCAAAACTAATCGTAAATGTAGAAGTGAAAGATGAACTAACCACTAACATGTAGCCTAAACTGATATTGAATGAAAGTTTAGAAAAGCCAATAAACTTTCTAGCTATAATGGAGAAGATGCCAACTGATAAGGTCGAGGAGTTTGATTCATTCTCATTCCACAACGACAGCAAGGCTCGAGTAACCAAAGCATTATGCAATAGGGAGAGGAGGAAACTCGAAGTACTAATACCCCATAGAATAATTTGGAATTGGCTCGAATTTTGGTACTAAATGGCTCACAATATGGATGTCACGTTAGTCAAAAATAAGGCACTAGAATCAACCAAAGAGGTTGGTTCATATAAATCGACAAATGAACAAACATCGAATCAAAGTGTCGAGAACCAATTGGAAGTTCTTCTATGGTGGCGACACGGATCATCCCAGTTTTTAAAGAAATTTTATTCCTTGTTGTAAATTTTGTTTCGTTTATTGTATTACTATAGTGTTTGTTTTATTTTATTTTATTTTATTTTATTTTATTTATTTATTAATTTCTTTTCCTTTATATTATATTTCATATTTCTTGTCATAGTATTTTCTTATAGGTAATGCCTGCCCGCTTGGAGCAAACAAATCCCAATGGCAATACATCAACAAGGATTCAACCTTCTCAAGGAAATTTTCTTATTCGCACCTTAATCATTTTACAGTAAGGGCATTGTGTGCTTTAAAGCATAGGGGAAGTACACTAAGACTCATTTATATTAGGATTTATTTTTTTTCAAAGTAGGTTATATTTGTTCCGCACACTTTGAAATTTGAAAAGAGGGGCAAAAATAAATTCTGTGTCACAACAGAGAACCTCCATGTTGCGATACCACTAACAGGTTCAAGAAATTGAGTAATTCAGCTCGATGTCGCAAAATAGCATCTTTATGTCACGAAAAAGTAATTAGTGTACCCCTAAGTTTGAAATTTCAAAGTGTGTTGCGACATCGGTATCCTACCATGGGTGTCGCAACACAGAACCCTTATGTCGCAACATCGCTACAATTTTCTGCAGTGTTGACCTAACCCGTCACACAATCTGACGGCTTAACCCTTATTTTAACCTAATTTTTAAGGATAAGATACAAAAAGAAATTAAACCTAAAATTTTAAATAGTTTTAACCATTCATTAAACTCAAAACCTCTCAACAACCTCTTAAAACCCTTAAACCTTAAAATCTATTTTCTTCTCTTTTCTCTTTATTTTGGTACAATCTTTCTTATCCTCTTTGTTCTTTTTAAGTACTGGTCAAACAATCCAAATTCACAAAAGAGTTTGGAACAAATCTTTGAACGGAGTAACGACACTAATATAAACTCATAAATATTAAATAAATAATATTTACTGACTCGCTAACTAAAATTGTGGTCCCGACACTACTATTTCTGATACCACTATAAATGAGCTATTAAAAAACTCCTTACCATCAATTCTTACGAGGAAATTCCATTAGGGCCTCGTGACCAAAAATTACTCTTCAAAAGAACATATGAGATCCCTATAGTGGACAACAACATTTCTTGGTGCAAAAATGACATCAAGTTTGCTGAGCCTTGTCGATGGTCCAAGAGGCATAACTGTAGCAGCCCAATTTTGGGGCTAGTCAGAATTGTGGTTTCGGGACCACTAATTCGAGGTTGAAAAAATTATTTTTATATTACTTTATGTGTTATAGCATGATTATAAGGATGCATGAGAATTTTGGTGCTTTAATTTTAGCGATTGAATGCTTAATTGTGAAAAATGACTAAATCGCATAAAGTGTGAAAGTTCTATTTTACAAGCTAGGGGTGTCTAATAGCCATAGAATATCAAATCGGAGGTCCTTAAAGTGAAATTAGACCCATAGAGAATAGGTGGCCGGCCATAGGGGACAAAATAAGTCAAAATTGGTCAAATGGTTGGGTTAGGTGGATGAAATTGAAGGAAATAAATAAAATAAAGAAAGGATGATATCACCCATTTTATTCATCTCCTTCCCACCGAAAATATCAGCTACGGAAGGGTTTTGGAAGACAAAAATTTTTAACACCCTTGAAAGTAAGTGATTTTGGTGGTTTTATTTGTTAATTTTTGTACTTTTGGAACCCCCAAAGCTTAAGCTAGCTAATGAGGAGACTAATTTGCAAGATGGTTCAAAGTTTAGGGACTTGCCATGAGAGTGTTTGTGTTGTTTGCTGAGTTTTTAAGGAAGAAAATGAATGTCAGTGAGTTAAGGAACAACTTTTGTAAAAGGTGTTACCATGAAAACACCTAAAATGGACTTAGTTGAAAAAGTTGTAATTTAGTAATAAATGCATGAAATAATTGGTTTTGTGAGTTGTTGTAAGAGAAATAAAATGTTCAGCTAGGCTTCGTTAATGAGAAAAATGTGATGAAAAATGATTTACGAGCCTAGGGGTAAAATAGTAATTTTGCCAAAGTATAAAGGTAAAATGGTCATTTTTGCCTAAGTAGAAATTTTGATGTATCATGAATTATAAAGTGATTAAATGAGTAAATTTTATTATTATAGATCCAGAAGGGTGTTGAAACAACCTTGATCGGTGAAAAGGCAAGGTTACAGATTAAGTCATCGATTAACACATTTTGCACCGAGGTAAGTTTATGTGTAAATGATACAATACATGTTGTTACTTATTGGTGCATTGTATGAATGAGATCAATTAGGATTGAGATTGATTGAAATTAATAGATAGTGAGTAGTTCTCATATGAACCTCGGAATAGATACGTAAGCGCGGAAAAATATCCGTAATGATTAATTGGTGGGCTATGTGCGATACCATCTTATTACTTATTCACAATGGGCTATGTGCGATACCATCGTTTATATTATCATTTGGTGGGATATGTGCGAAACCACCTTAATTACTCTTGTTGGTGGGATATGTACGATACCACCCTATAATTGATTAACGGTGGGCTGTGTGACCAAGCCGTGTGTCCCCTGCATGTTAGTGTTGCAAGTCAGTGTCGACCACGGGCTAGACACACGGGCGTGTGCCTAGGCCGTGTGCCCCTTATTTGGTTGCTGACATCACAAATAGAATACCTAGGTTTTCACACACGGGCGAAGACACGGGCGTGTCTAGGTCATGTGGAGGACACGGGGTCAAGGACACGGGCATGTGTCCGGCCGTGTGAAAAGCCCTGTAGGCTCGAATTGAAAATAAATTCCACACGGGCTAGGGACACGGGCATGTGCGACCACATGGCCTGCCCACACGGGTGTGTCCCATTTCACACGGGAGTGCGGCCCTGTTAAGGCAAAATTTTTCAAAGATTCCGGATTGATGCCAAGGCCCTCCGTTTGCATGTGTAAGGCCTCGTAGGCCCATAATAAGAATATTATGAATGTGAATGAAAAATTTTATATTGGAAATGAAATTTGATAGCCCAAAGTTGTTTGTTAATGCGTTAAGTCCAGTAATGCCTCGTACCCGGTTCCGGCGTTGAAAACAGGTAAGGGGTGTTAGAATAACCATGATGGCAATCACCATCAAGACCTTCTCAGCACTGAACATTAACTTTCTGGGGTCTGTGGTGGTCATGGGACTTGGAAGGTCACTCTTTTTCAACACTGATACAAAAAATTTTGTGACTTACCCTTTTCTACCACCTTGTTATTTCATTACATTTTCATCAGCTCTACAACAAATAGAGTTGTCTATACATACCTGAGAAACTTAGCCAGGCTCAGTGTATTATGCATGTAGGCTCCTCCATCCTAAATGTCCAAGAACCAACTAAACCGTGATCTGATACCAAACTTGTAACACCCCAAACCCAATTTGATAAATTAGACCCGAATATTTGGGGCCACGCCATATTACGAACGTAACTTAACCTTTTACTTAAATAAAAATTTCTATTCATGACTATTACATACTTTCACTTCGAATCAAATTTCCTAAGTATGTACACTGATTGGTTACAGGTTCAATGTATGGTAATTAAATTATAATGATATCTAAATTTTCAATTTTGTGCTAACATAAGTACCTTAATCCACAAATCTAAAAACATAATTTCATTCTTTAATCAGGCCACTTAACTCACTCTGCATAATACCCCATCTCGCTACTTCTCTAACGAAGCCCTGCCATCGTCCCTCCAAGCGTAGACCCAATTCAACTCACCTGAAACATAAGGCGCAAAAATAAGTTCATGTGATCTTAGTGAGGCAAACATCAATTACCTGAATTGTATTTGACACTTCCTTTATTCACATCCTTATACTTATACTTCAACTTAACTCTGGAGCATATCATTCTAGGTTTTTCCTTCTTCATACTGTGGCATTGTGCCTTACCCTGACATCATATCTTACATTTGTTCCTATTCTTATGCAACACTCACGTTTATCACTTCACCTTCTCATATTTTCCTTCACTAGACTCATTTCAGAAATCCATTTAGGCAAAGTACTATTATTTTTACGTTCCTATTCTAAAACATTTTTTTCCTTAACTATTCATAAAGTTCATAGACACTTATAGATCTTTCATTTCATACCTTGCCAGACATAGCCCTTACTGGAGTTAGTCCTTTAAGCTTAAATGACTCATTCTTTTGTATTCGCCACATACTCTGGAAAATACTCACCTAATTACTCTATTGATTCCTTGTTAGAGATCTATTTGCCCAAAACATTGCCATTTCAACATTAATCAACCCTTGGTTGTCGTCTCATTGAAACCCTTTAACGGTTACCCATAGTTAGCCAATACTCTTTCAAATTACAAGATTAAAATCTTTTGTTCAAAATATTCTTTCATAAGCTAGCTTATAACTTTTATATCTACTTTCAATCTGTTATCCTTATCGGAACACAATCTAGTATTCTACTTTACCGAAGTGCATTGATTCTAAATCATGTAAATTATACTAATTACTCTTACAAGTCATACTAGTTGTGCACTATCGATTTATTTTATAGCTCACTACAAGATTCGACCCTTAAGACTTCTCCATACATGTAGTTTCTTACGAATTTGCAATAGAAGCTTTTCTTTCATACTGCGCCATAAAGTCTTCACTTTTTATGATACACTACAAAAGCTCTCCTTTCATATTATGCCACAAAGGCATTTCTTTTCAGAATCCCCACCAAGGCTTTTCTTCCAGATTGCGCCACGAGGGCATTTCTTTTCATGAATCACCACAGAGGCTTTTCATTTAAATTGCACCATTAAGGTTTTCCTTTCATGAATTACCATAGAGGCTTTTCATTCCAAAGATTGCCACAAGGCTTCCTTTGCCAGAGGTTGCCACAAAGGCTTTCCTTTCAAAGGTTCTCCACAAAATCTTTCATTTGCATAGGTTTGCCACAAAAGCTTTTCCTTTATAAAGGTTCACCAAAAAGGTTTTTCCTTTACAAAGGTTCGCCACAAAGACTTTCCCTTTCAGAGATTCACCACAAAGGCTTTCCTTTCATAGGTTTTCCACGAATGTTTTTTTTTTCCATAGGTTCCACAAAGGCTTTCTTTTCATAAGTTTGCCACAAAGGCTTTCCTTTTTCTATGGTGTTCATGATAAGGATTTGCCTAGACTCATCCTACATAAGATTTTCCCCTCATCGTTTGGGTCACACAGAAACGTCGTTAGGTAATAACCTTCTTTTAGTTATTTCCATGTGATGTCATAGCCTAGCTATGGTCTTACATGATATGGTGCCATGGACTTTTCCTTTATGAAATTCGTGTTTAAAGTTCCGACGAACCCCCTTTAAACAACTCCATGGAGACAAACACAAACTCACTACACATACTTATTCATAACAGACATATTCCATAGCATGTTATCAAGACACATACAAACATACATTTGAATCATTCATAAATAATCATCCTTTAGCCTCAAGATTTATATCCCATACTTAAACCAGTTAGATCTAATACTCTTCATACATACAAGGTCTATCAAACACTCATTTAACATTTGAATCATCATATAATACTCATCTAGCTTCTATTTCGTGTTTCAATCTCTTTTCACAAAATTTTCTAGAACACATAACATACATCCAAGAGTTAACTTAGGGACTCACCTGGCTTTCATCGCCTGTGGCTCCAAACTCGATCTAGTCTTTCCTTATGCAATCAATAGCTTGCACTCCAGGTCCATCATTTAGCAAGATCCTACAGTCACCTCTTGATGTGAGTAAAATCACTAGAAATAATCTAGGGTTTTAGATTCAACTCATAGAAATGTTTCTACCTTCCTTTAGCCCTAAATCTTAATGTTTTTAGAGTAAAGAAGGAAGAAGATAAATCTCCATAGAATTTCACTTGGGGTATCTGTAATAAATTAGAGTTTCAATTTGGGTATCATTGTAATTTAATTACCTCATGTTGTATCTGTCTTTACTTATATATTTTAGTTCGAAATTTGCAATTAAGTAAGTTGTAATTATCTATAAATTGTATACATAGATTAAGCTTGTGTTAGATTAAGCTTATGTTTATTTTTGTGTGGTAATACCCAAGATCCAGATCCAAGCGCATAATACGTCTAGTTTGTATAGAATACTGTGCTAGTTAGATTTTAAGTAATATGGTTAGAAATCAATTGGATAGACTAGTTGATAATGGTGAATGCAATGTATTTATTTAAATTTCTCTCAAAAATTGTAAGCCAATAAGAAGGCAAATTATAAAATATACGACACTTGTTAAATTCCACTAAGTAAGTTAAGTCATATTTATATACGTAAGATGGGTTCGGAATGAGGTTTTTCCTTTCTTCTCATTCTTTCTTAGTGGTATTCACTGATTCCTTCCTTAAATCTGAATGTATCTCTTTCTTGATAATCTGAAAGCTATGGTTCTTTAATAATGAGTAGTTATTCCATCTCAAGGTAAGTAATTCAGCTATGCTGTTAAGTTCTGAATAAGTGATTCTATATGTGGTATTTGAACAGTAAGTTGTAAGTGCAAGGTTTTGCATAAGTTACCAGTGATTGAGATGATGAGTAAATTGTATGTATAAGATTTGTAATAGTGAAATTTATTTCTAAGCATTGTTGTTACAGGTTCAAGAGGGATGATGCCAAGTGTATGCCAAGATTGCAGTGAAGTGGGCTATTATGCATATAGTGGATTTGTGGTGCCGTTCAGAAATACGCTTACAAGCCTATCATTAAAAATATACTATGTTGTAAAGATATATATCAAATTTAATGTAACAAGTTATTGTATGATACTTCCTTTTTTTTCATATGTTAGAGTTTTTAGTACAATTGTTAATTAAAATAACAAAAGAAATGTTAGTTTGAAAATTGTTTGTTAAAATGTTAAGTATTGTGTGTGGTAACACCCAAGATCTAAACATGGTGAATCGGGTTAGGTTAAGGGCATTCCAAGTTGGTATCAATGCTCGGTTTAGTCGATTCTCAGACAGTTATGTGAAAAAGAGTATTGTATGCATAATACGCTGAACCTAGTTAAGTTTCTCAAGTATGATGAACTTTCTTCTTTATGTGAAATATGTATGATATATTAGTATAGTATAATGTTTTAATAAAGAGGCAAAGAAAAGTCGAAATATAGTTTCATTAATGATGTGGGAAAACATCAATGAATTTATGGAAAAGAAGGTACAGGATTTAACAAAGAAAATTTTTAATCCTCTCCTTCATTGGGTTCAGTTGGGGCCTCTTCTATTGGAGGATGATCTTCAGGATGTTAATCCTCCTCTACTGAGCTCTCTACACCATCTACAGCTCTAGGCATAGTAGAAATGATAAATTCATCTAAATATTTCCATTCTCTTTTAAAAGCTTCCCATTTTTCGCCCTCAGGATGATAAATGTTAAAACTCGGCAAATCAATAGAAATGCCTCTTATGTAATTGAAGTCTATGTGACTAAGATTAAGAGGACCTGCAGCCACTTAGGCATATAGAATCAAATTAGATCTCCACTCTGGCATAGCATTATTAAGATTTTTTCTTGTGTCCCCTTGAAATTTTCTTAAAGCTTCTTCATGGGACCGGCGTAGACTTTCTAACACCATTTTATAACATTCTTCTTGAGCTTTGAGTTTCTCTTCTAAGGTAGATTTTTCACCTTTTAGTTGATTGGTCTCCTCATTAACTTGCTTACACTCAGTATGTGCATCCTTGTATTTACCCTTCAAAGTTTTGAAACGGGTATCAAGCCTCCCAATCAAATTAGTAGACTCTTGATACTTTTGGCATAATTGGGCTAAGGAATCCTTGCCAGTTTTTACAGCCTTTTCTAACTCTGTGATTTTGTCATTATAACACTTACTAGCATCTTCGAGAGCCCCACTCCAAAGATTGTGTTCTATCGGTAAACTTTGGAAATGTTTGCCATGAGGGAAAGAGCAGACCCTTCAAAATTAGAAGCAAGGTAAGTGGGAAAAGCCTCCCTTAATTATTGAGACATTGAATTTTGTTGTTACTGAATAATTAGAAATTAGTGAAATAGAAGGCACACTTGACTTCATAAGATCATACTAAGGAAAAAGCCCTTTTACCTCATCAAAAGGAGTATTGAGTGGTGGATTTTGGGAGGAGAAGCTGACTAAATTAGAAGTACTTCTCTTGTAAGACCTTCTGCCAATGGTGGATCAGAGATATGAACTGGAGAGGCTATAGGAGGCGTCGATTCTGTGGATGGGGCTGGTACCATAGGCAGGGTGGGAACTCGAGATGTAGAGGTAACAGTAGTAGTAGGCTTCTTACTAGAATTACATCATACTAAAGGAGGGTATTCACTACTTTCAGTCTCTTGAACACTTTCCTCCAATCTGGACCTTTTCCTCATTTTCTTTGTTAGTGTCTTAGTTGATAAAGCAGCAGTAGTCTTCCCCTTGGTTCGAGCTTCTTTAAGAAAAGAGGAAATGTCCATATTCTGGGAATGTGAATGTGAGGAAGACCTGCACCATTAATAGGAGAATTGGTCTGATTTGAAGATAAGGTAGACATTGTAACAGGATTAGTTATAATGTTCCAATTGAATGGGCGAAGACCAAAAATGTTATAAAAATAGAAAAAAGGTTCTCATTTGTCCTCTCTTACACCTCAAACTGACCCTAAAGCATAAAACCCTAGGGGCCCATAAATAATCATGAAAATAACTTGAATTTCATCGATATTTACTAGGTACCAAAAGATGGTGGAGTTGGTTGAGTACAGTGAACCCAAATCTTCAAACAAGTCTTAAGTCTAGAGTTTTCTGGGAGAAAAATTGCATAGAAAAGTTGAGAAGAAAATATGGTTGCCAAAAAAAGCATAAAAATTGCTCAAGAAGCCAAATCTTGCTTTATACAAATATACACGAAAGGAAAAAACTTTGTGGATAAGTCTGATTTCCCTCTAAACCCTCGTTCCTTATGACCAAGCACTTCTCTCTCTTCATAAATGCGGGTTTGACAAGTTATAGAAACTTTGTAACACCCCTTACCCCTATTCGTCATCGGATCAGGGTACAAGGCATTACAGCAATCTTATACACTTCTCCAATACATACATTTCAATTATACATTAAAACCATTCATAATCACACTCTATGTCCCTATTATGGGCTTATGAGGCCCAAAACAATCATTAAAGTTGGTTCGGGACCAAACCGGAACTTTTCAGGCATTTAGAAAATTTTTACCAAAACAGGGTCACACGCCCCTGTGACATATGACATGGCCATGTGAGTAGACCATGTGGTCCTTACACGCCCATGCCTGGACCCCGTGTGTAATTCACTAGCATTCTGTTTATGCACCATGGCCAAACCACACGCCCGTGTGGTGGTCGTGTCCTACCCCACGGCTGAGACACACGACTGTGTCTCTATCCTGTGTGGCATACATTAGGCTATTTTTCAAACCTTTTGTGTTCTTAACTCTTTGTACTAATATACAATATATCGATCTTTGTTATACCTTTATCTAATTCTAACTTAGCCACATCAAGACATTTCTCCATGCATGCATCAAATAGGTTTACTTACCTATAGGCATTATGACCCACATCTCATGGCTCTATTCAACGAAGCAATATAAGCCTAAACATTTGGATAATTTATAATAATACAAACAACCAATAATTAAATCTTTATACATGCCATTCACTTGAAAATAATTAGGAATTGTCGTGATTCCAACTTGACAAATTGATAGTGTGATGATACCTCCAACGATCTCCAACCCCGAACCAACCTGACAACACTAAGAGAAATGCGAAAATGGTGTAAGCTTTATAGCTTAGTAAGTTGGCATATTAATAATAATAAGTAATTTAATTAACAATATTAACCCATTTCTCAATAAATATGCTCAAGAAAATAGAATCAATATTCACATAGTTTCACATTTTTCTTAAGCTCAGCTTAAGCTGTTTTTCTGAGTCACAGTCACTAATTTAATTATTTCATAAGCTACAGAACTCGAAATTAAGTTCCATGAATTTTCACTAAAATTATACCCATATACCTTCTTGCCATAAAATTTCCAGAATTTTTGGTTTGGCCAATCAATACCAGATTATTCTTAAATTTTCCCTTATTTCACTGTTTGATGGTTCTGACCTATCTTTACAAAAACTTAGTTATCTCATTTTACAGAATTTAAATTATGTTTTTGTTTATTCCAATAAAACATAGACTCATTAAGGATTCTAAGCATATAAACTATGCTCCATGATTTTTTTTTGTACAATTTTTAATAATTTATCCAAGACAGAACAGGGGATCACGAAGTCATTCAGAACCAGTCTCACTAAAATTTAAATATCTCATAATTTCCACTTCTTTTCCTTACTCTATTACTTTTATATGAAAATAGACTCAATGAGTTTTAAATTCATATCTCCTTAACTTTCTAATTCAATTTCCACTATTTTCGGTGATTTTTCAAAAGTACAAAATTGTAGTTGTTCAGTACTATTTTAATGCAAATTTCACTTTTTCATGATTTCCATGTATTCACTTTCGTTTTTTTTTTTTTACACATATGCACTAAACAACATATAACTTGGCACATAACTATCACTTGATCATATGCACATCTCACTCATTTGCATCCTTACTATTAATGCATCATAATCTAAGCATTGTATTCAACATATAAATCATACAATAACAATTTTATACACATACCTGTACTACTTATTCATATGATTCTCTACTTAGTTTCATACCTGCACTTCACTTATACAAACAATTTCATATTCACACTTACTCATATAAATACATCAAACACAATGTTCACTTTCACATTATTATCACATGATTAAATCCTTTTCACATTCAATCACTTTTCATTATATCAATTCAATACCCGTTGAAGCATACAGAATACTAAAGGATACGTGGAATAAGGCACAGAGTGCCACACTGTACTATAGCCGAAGCTATCACTATAAAGTAGCTGAAGCTACCACTGTAATGTAGCCGGCTACCATCAGAACACTCGAGGTTACCCTCGCCCGCTGCTCACAATTTGTCAGTTCAAGGTTAATATACAATGCTTCTCACACAAGCTGTCAGGTGTCTACAACACATGCAAGATCACCCAGCCACTGATATAACACAATGAACCAGCACCCGGGGAACACTTTCACACTGAAAACACTGAAATTCCTAGTGACATGTCACTTGTATCCTAATCGTTTCCTAAGGTTCAATCGGGACTTTTTCACACTTGTTAACACTTAGTCAATATTCACTTAATCACTTGTCTCATGATAACACTAATTCACAATTACTCATAACATTCACAATCATAAAAGTCACATTTAAGTACAATATTTCAATGCACTTCCATGTACCATAGACATATTTTAAATCAATTTATAAACTTGGCACATTAAACATTTAATTCAACATAATTCAATTAATTCACTAATTTATCTTTCAAATATAAATTACAACATTATTACATTATTATTAACACAGCAATTTATCTCGAATGTCGAAACAGCTAATTTTCCCGACTTAGCCCACAACTTTGTTATTACCCGATCTTAGTCCAAATTTCATAATTTCTTGATCTAACATGTCAAATAACACTCATTTAACACATTTTATCAACACACTAATCAATTCAATTCACATATCAAATTATGGCAAATTTATAATTTTTCCCCCTAACTTTTCAAAAATTACACTTTTACCCCTAGGCTCGTAAATTAAACTTTATTCCTTTTTCTTATGTTTTATGACACGCTGATCATTTTTCCCTTCTGAAACACCCCATACCCGGCCCACGAGCCTAAACCGGATCTAGTATGTTCCTCGAAGTAAACCGGTTAAAAATTCTTTTATTACTTTGGAAATCGGTGTGTTTTGAAGATAGTTTGCTGGTGGGTTAGGCTCGAGTTGAAAACAAATTTATTTTATATTGAAACCCATTTAATTTCAAGTGACAAAATATTTAAAGTTTATTTTAAATTAAATTGACTTAATCTCTAAGTTCTAAAATTTCGTAACATAGTAAATAAAACAGAAAATAACATAGTTCACTATGGCTTTATTACCTCAAATAAAAACCCAAAATGAAATTTAAAATACTTAGAAAAATAAGGGGTCCACATAATAATTTCCTTGCTGGGCATGGCCACCACTAAGCTCCTGCCGACCCGGTCTATTACTGATCATCACCTGAAAAATGTTCCCACAACGGGGTGAGTCAACAGACTCAATATTTAACACACCACTAAGTCTTAACAAATTTAGGCATTTCATAACATACATATTCATATATCATTAAATTAAAAATGATCCAACCCAAACCCAAACCTAGATGCCATCCGCTACACATCACACATACCAACCTGCACACCGTGGGGACTACTAAGTCAACCCTCCATCCGCTACACACCATCGAAGGCAGTCGCTGTAGTCGACGTGCTCATCGCCCTTGTGAGTATTCGTGGCCTTAGGTCACCACACTCAGATATCGTGGTCTTAGGTCACCACGTTCAAATATCGTGGTATTAGGTCACCACATTCAGATCTCGTGGTCTTAGGTCACCACATTCAAATATCGTGGTCTTAGGTCACCACATTCACTTCCCCTTTTCAATAACCCATATGCCCCATATCATACATATTACGCATTAACATGCCAAATTTCACATTCTTATTACTTATCACATGTTAAATATAACATATTTCATAATCCTAGTAGGAGTAGGAAACGTACCTGAGTACTTTGTACCATATCATGGTACCTTAGCCACATTCTTACACTTTCATATTAACACATATATCAAGTTTAAGCCATAAATCTATTAAGATTAGTGTGGGGTACACACCTGATATACTTAGCAATTCACTTCAAATCCCGAAAATCTGATCTCACTGCTTTAGATCTTTAATGCCTATATTCGGCCAACACTAGGAATATTTAATAAAAAGCTATTCGGCCATAAATCCAAATCCTATTAGGATTGTTGTAACTCAAGACTTACCTTGGTGCCGATTGATGTCTAATCAAATGCCAGAAACTTTGTATCCTTCTTTCTTGAAATCGGCAATCACTAGAATACTTGAATAGATTAGTTTCGGCTTTTGAATGATTAATGAACTCATATATTTACCAAACATGGCCTTGGCCGAATGCTATAGACACTTACCTTGTGGATTTAAATCCCGAAACTCACCAAATAACTAGGGAACACGCGGCCTATGGTGTACCTTCGGGAAAAGAACTTCTCCTTCCTTGTAGTCGACACTTAGTAAATCCCGAAAGATCTCTTCAAAGTTTCGACAACAAGATATTAATGGGGTTAGTCCTAGATTTCGGTAAATCTTAAAAGAAAAAAGGATGAAACCGAATGAGATCTTACCCTTACTTTAGAAATCGGCAATCCTTGCTTGAACCTTTAACAATATTCGGCTATGTAGGCTAGAAGGATCTTGATTTTGGCTTTTTGATTGGTATAAAGAAAGAAAAAAGAAAGAAGAATAAAGATGGAGGATTCGGCTAGAGCACAAGGTATTTCGGCTTGGCAAAAATAAAAGAGAAGATAAGAGTTATTTGCTAGAGAGAATTCGGCAGAGAGAGAGTTGAAAGAATGAATGAATGGCCCTCTTTTCCTTTAGTAGCCGAAATTACTAACTTAGAATCCCTTACTTGGCCATCACTCTTTTATTTTGATAGCTTTATCTCTTTAATTATCACCTAAAATAAAAGATAATTCAGTAACTATCTTTACTTAGCTGAAATTATTAAACTCAAAGTCCCTTACTTGGCCATCACTTCTCCCTTATTTTCCTAATTAAAGAATAATTCCTCATTTATCATCTTTTATCCTTAAATAAAATAAAAGGGATAAAACTCCTAAAATTTACCCATGTGCCGTCCCCCCTATTCCCTCTTATTGACGCCACTTAGCAAAATAAAGGCTTTAAAATTTTGCTCTCCACGCGACTCGAACACAAGTCCTTCCCCCTAGCATGTGGCGTCATTTCCAGAGCTCTAAGTGGTGCCTCCAAGCCACTTTTCCAAGATCATTTGTATGTCATGTTTTGCATACAATTCCTCTTAAGACCACCTTGCTTCATGTCCCCCTTTTAAACTTTAAACTTATCATTTCTAAAGTATTTCCTTACATTTCCAAGACATTTCCTTACATTTCCAAGACATTTCCTTACATTTCCAAGACAAGACATTTCCTTACATTTCCAAGACATTTCCCTACATTTCCAAGACAAAACATTTTCTTACATTTCCAAGACAAGACATTTCCTTACATTTCCAAGACATTTCCTTACATTTCCAAGACAAGACATGTAACAGTCCGAATTTGACCCTAATCAGAACGGTGGTTTCGGGACCATGAATTCGAGTCCGAGAAATAATTTAATATTATAATTTGAGTTAGTTATATGTAAATTAATGGGTGTGAAAAGTTTCGTATAAAAATTTAACTGTTTGTGTGCTCAATTAGTTAAAAAGGACTAAATCGCGTCACTGGTAAAAATGGCCTTTTATTTGATTATGGTTAATTTGATGTGGCTTTATTTTAGTGAAGTCCTTAAAGGGTGATATACCCATTTTAAATTGTAGTGGATGGCAATGTGGTCTTATGCACATGTTTTTAAGTATTAATTTATATGTAAAAGATTATATTATAATTGTTTTATAATTTATAACTATATTATAATAAAACCAACATGAAAGTGGGATTTATTCATCCTTTCTTCCATCGAATAACAAAGAAAAGAAAAGAATGATGGAGCTTGGTACATTCAGCCATTTTGCTAGCTAAATTAAAGGTTAGTTTTTAATCGGTTTTCAATAATTCCTTCGTTTTTGAAATCGTTGCTTTGAATACTTCAAGACTCATGCTTGAATTTTTTATTTTGATGAATTATGAAAGATTTATGTTAGATTAATATGTTTTGTATTGAGATTTTGGTAAATTTGAGTGAATAAGGCTAAATTGAGTGGTCTTTCTTGATATGAGTATTCTAGTTGCAAATTGACCTTTTGAAATTCATAGTGGGATTTAATATGGTCTATTAATATATACATATATCATATGTTTGCTTATGTGTTAAATATATATTATTATTAATTTGATGTTTGTGTTATGTGGATAAGTATGTGTTAAATTATTATTTATTAATTTGTGTGTTCGGGTGACTAATTTAAGTGAAAGGATTGAATAGTTAAAATAGTATTTATTTAGTTGAAGGGCCTAATTGAATTGTTTCTTGAATAAATGGTTTTGCATGTCAAATTGCCCAAAAAGCTAGTAGGTGGACGGCATGGTGTTTGATTAATGTTTCTATATTAGTTATTTTAGTAAGTGGTGTAATAATAATATTTTAGTAAGTGATTAAATAAGGGAAATACATAAAAGAAAGAGAGAAAATTCATCTTCCATGGATGTTCTTCTTGCCGAAATTTACAAAGAAAAAAAGGGGGGAAAATTCATGCTCACCATAACCGGCCATTGCATGTGTCAATAAGATTGTTAAACACATGTTTGAAATAAAACAAGTAGTGGGGAGTCATCTCCTACCTTTGGCCTTTGAGTGCCGAAATTGGAAGGAAGAAAAGAGAAGTTTAGGCTCTATTATTCGGTTCTTGCATGCTCCCATGAGGTTAGCTTTTGAACTTCATTTTCTTAAATCCTTGCATTTTTAAGTTATTTTCTTTGAGTATTACCGAACCCATGTCAAAGATTTTGAGATTTGGGCATGCTATAGGTTCGGCCATTGGTGAATAAATTTGGGTTTGCTATGCTTGATGAATGGATATAACGTATATTTAAACTCAATATGTTTTGAGTAGGAATTTTTAAATGAGATGAAGAATAGTGGCATTAAACTTGTTAAATAATTAGTATGAATTTTTATGGTTATTAGGTAGGTTCGGCTATGAGGAAGGAATGTGCTATTATATGTAAAATTGGGAGAAATCTTAGGTTTGGATTAAATTGAGTATTATATGGAACTTTAATGAGCTAGGGGAAACAATCGGCCTTAACTAATTAGTGAATAAATTGGCATGATTTTGAATAATTATAAACTTTGTATATAATTGAGTAACATGTGAAATATCAAGGTTAAATTTATAATTGTCCCTTATTCGTTTATGGCCAAATCGAGTAGAAGAGTAATGAATGAGCTCAAATTTAAATTATTTAGATCAAGTACAAAAAGGGAAAGGTTTTGGATCGAGGAAATTAACGAGTAGTCGAGAAGCTTAATTCGACAACTATCGAGGTAAGTTTTTAAGCAATCGGATTAATTTGAATTATCGCTATATTAAATTGTACATGTTTGAGTGACATAACAAATTTTATTGTCAAATTGCCGAATAAGGCATAGGAATTATTATATGTGATAGCCGAATGCGGATTAATAAATACATGTATATATATATCTATAAACTTTGAATAATTGAGTTGGCAAAATATATGCACTTGTGATAAGGGATAAAAATATATAAATATATATGTATGGGAAATAAATATTCGGATATGTGTGAGTATATATATATATATATTTTATGGTGCCAAATGTGGTATGGTGACTTTAAATGTGTTTGCAGAATATGATAGTATCATGAACATGTGTTTATTATATAAATACCTTGGATGGTTGAAATATGTATAAATATATATATATAAATGTTACCAATGTGATAGGGTATAAGACTAAATATTGATGTTGGCCGAATGTATATATTTGCCTTATGTATGAAATTTTGATATGTTTGGACTGGATAAATAATTATGAGTTGAGTAGTATTTAATAGTGGACCCTGAAATATGTGATGGTGGTGACTGAACAAATAAATATGTGTTTATTTGAGTGTGATTGAATGTGATGGTAAATGATAGGAAGAAAGAGTTGGTTGGAATGTGCTTATTGGTATATGTTCATATTTATAATATGTGAATATGTATGTTAAAGGGTGGCTTAGATGGATCATTATTTTAAAAGTATAATTTAATATGATTACGTTTAGTTCGATTGAGATATGATGTTCGAAAAAAAATTCGTACAAGGATCATGAAGTATATAAAAGTTTCGATATATGAATTGGTTTGGCTTGACTTTATAAATATGATAGTATCGGGCTTTAAGCCTAGCAGGCCTTGTGCTGGTGTATAATAACAGGCTTTAAGCCTAGCAGGCTCTATGCCGGTGTATTACATGATGCTTTATGCCTAGCAAATTTTACGGGAGCAACGGTAAAAATAATCAAGCGTGCTAAATGAGTTAAAGTGAACAGGTATGTAACAATTTATTTCCTTTTTAGAAATAAGGTAAGTTAATTATTTGATATGTGATATTAGTTAAAAATGATGTTAATGGTAGTGAATGTGTACATGAGAAGCCATATATGGATTAATGCACAAATATGTGATATTAATGTTTGATTTTTTTTGAGCTTATATTCAGCCTAATGTTACCTGAAGGATGAATTGAATTGTGAAATTTATATTAATATTAAAAGAATTATGTGCATTCGATTAGTAGGTATTTCAAATGTGAACCCTTAACGTGTTTATAGGGATTATGCCTATATATATATATATATATATAATTGGCGAAATTAAGGTCTATGGGATATTAAACATATTAATGATCAATGTGTGTTTGGAAATGTTATAATTCAGGCGTGGATAAATGTTTGGTAGTTAAATTTCATAAGTATGGCTTGTTTGTACCTTAATAAATTATCAATGCCATGGAGGCAATATTTGAATTAAATTAAGCTATGAATTAAGTGAATTAAACCATATGTTTAAGCATATGATTGGTTATATTCGGTTTAATGCTATAAATATATATATGACATGTAAATGCGAAATTTATATTCATGCCAAAGTTTATATGTGCATTTGTCTATAAGGAAATTGAATGCGAGATTATGACCTAAGGAAATGTGAATTGTATAAATGTATTATGATAGTATGTGTTCAGTCAAATGAAATTTCTATTGCTACCGAGTGAAAAGAGATGCTTGTTTGGACAAAACTTATTTCATGTTTAGTTACATGTGGATATTTGAATTTACAAGCATGGTTTGGTTACGTTTTATTAGATTATTATTGTTATTGGGTTATTATTTGCTTATGACTTACTAAGCTACGATAGCTTAACCCGTGTGTGTTTAATGTTCTATTTATAGATTTGATCTAGCTACGGGCTCGAGAAAACGTCAGGAGAGTCAACCACACTATCATCTTTTTTTTACACCTTTAGTATAGTTTATTTTGAATAAAGGCATGTATAGGGTGACTAATGTCCTAGTTTGAGTTGGAAACTTGAATAAAATATGTATTACAGCCATACGAATATGGCTTTTATTTCGTGTTTTGATGAGGATATATATATGGTTTTCTTTTTTTGACTAGATGATGCATATGGTTATGTCATTGTGATGCAAAGTGGTAAGGATTCGTTTACCATATATTCGGCCATGGTCTTGATGTTTATAATAGGTACAATTTGGTCTTGTGAATAATGACATCATAGCCAAAAACTAATAATATCTTATTAGTATGAAGGTTGGCATAGACTATTTGATAATCTGTTAATGAAATAAAGTGGTATCAAATATGGTAAGTTGATATATGTATGATGTTATGTGCCCTAAGTAAACGAATTTAGTTGGTAATCGAAGTTCAATCTATGACTTTAGAATTAGATAAATGTATGAATTGCGGTAATTGCCTGCGATGTTCACAGTCTAGTTTGGTAATGCCTCATAACCCTTATCTGGCGACAGATTCAGGTTAGGGGTGTTACAAGACATTTCGTTACATTTCCAAGTCATTTCCTTACATTTCCAAGACAAGACATTTCCTTACATTTCCAAGTCATTTCCTTACATTTCCAAGATTCTAAAAATGCACACATCACATCCATAACACATAAGACATACTAATGCATAGGCTATAATCCAGGATGTTACACCTTCTATGGCAACATCAAATTCATACTCTAACATACACTTAGGAACATTAGGTATTTTTACCGATTATGTCGTTTTACTCGTTTTCACTTAAAATCGCTTAGCAAAAGTTCTTTAACATAATTTCAAGCTTCATATTCTACCATAAAAAATCAAAATACACACTTTTCACCTTTGGGTAATTTTCCAAAGATGAACCCTAGCATGAATTATTGGTAGCCTAAGCTAAATCGAGCTACCAAGATTCCAAACCCGTAAATAACTTGAAAAACGGGGCTAGAATGGACTTACCATGAGCTTTGAAAGTTGAGAAAACCCTAGCCATGTCTTCTCCTGGTAAATTTCGTCCATATGAAGAAGAAGGAAAATTTTGGCATTTTCATTTTGTTTTTAATTCATTTAATTTACAAAATGACCAAAATGCCCTTACAAAAAAAATATCTTATCTAACATATACCATATCCATTTTTGTCCAAAAATTTAACCAATGGGCTAATTACCATTTAAGAACCTCTACTTTAAAATTTCATAGCAATTTGACACCTCTAGCTTCTAGAACTCAAGTTTTGCACTTTTTACAATTTAGTCCTTTTAACTAAATTGAGTGCCCAAACGACAAAATTTTCGAACGAAATTTTCACGAAATCATTCTGTGAAATTGAAGACCATAAAAATATAATAAAAATAAATTTCCTTACATCGAATTTGTGGTCTCAAAATCACTGTTCCGACTAGGCCCAAAATCGGGCTTGTAATAACCCATTTTGCCCGGGCCCATACAAAGTCCAAATACCAAAAAATAAAAAAATAAAAAAATAGTCCAAGTTTCCATAAGGGCCCAATTTTTACACCCGAGCCCAATCCATTACAATAACCCAATACACCCTAGCCCACTACCCGAATACAAGCCCAATTGTACACAAACCCTAACCCAACAAATGAAGTCGGCCTAATGGCCCAAAATGTTTCAGCTGCTGGAAACCCTAGCGCCCCGTCGCCATAGATTTCATTGATTACCTGCAACAAACAAAGAAATAAACAGCAAATAAAACTAGCAAATGAACGGAATCTAGGTATTTTTGATTTTTTCCGTTTTTTCATCTCTAAATAGGCTATAAAAATCGAGAGAGATCATTGTAAGGGGATATACAGAGAGATTTATACATAAATACAACATAAAAAAAAGAATCAAATCAGCCAAGGTTTTGTTTCATTTTTATTTTTATTTTTATTTTTATTTTCGAATATTGTTATTTTGTTTTGTTTTATTTTTTTAAACAATATAATATATATATATATATAATACTTAAAAAAAAAAAGAAAAACTTACATTTTTGGTGGCCGACGACGACGGCGAACAACGGCGGGTCGCACCGGAGGGCCTGCCGGAATTCGCCCTGGGGGAGAGCATTTGAAGGCTCTCAAAATTTTTATTCTGCTAGAGTAAGGAAATGAAAATTTTTTTAAAAAATTTTCAGCTTTTATACAGCCCCTAAACGACGTCGTTTATGGCTGAATTCAATTGCCCAAAAACGGCGTCGTTTCACCTATGACCCGCGCGTGTGACCCGACCCGCAAGGAGGATCCACGTGTTTTTATAAAATGGGTTATTTGTTGTTTTAGCCCTTCCGCATTTTCTTGTTTTTTAAATTAAGTTTATTTTATTTTAATTTTGCACGATAATTTACAACAGTTTTTAATTGGGTCCACCCTGCTGCTGTGCGTTTTGGAGTGAGGGAATATTTCCCCTTTTAACCCCTCCTGGTTACTAGTGTGTTCTAATCCCTCCTTTTAATTTTATTTTTGATTTCGCCCCAAATTTTTATTTCAAGTTCAATTTCATCTTTTTTATTTTCTTTGTGATTTTTGTTACTTCATTATTTTTTTTATATATTATTATTAACACTACTATTATTTGACTATTATAATTATTACTTTAAATATTATTATTATTATCATTTTATTTTTAACTTTATAATTATCATTATATTCATTTGTATTTTTTTTTTATGACCATTTATATATATTATTACTATAGTTATATTTATTATTATTATTATTATATTTATCATTATTAGTATTGTTATTATTATTTTTATTTTAGTATCACCATTATTATTACTATTTTCATTATTGTTGTTTTTATCTTTACTATTATTTGTATATTAACGTATATTTTTTTTTATTTTTATTTTTATTAATATATTCTTATTATACTACTACTATTGTTTTTATACTATTATCACTATTAATTTTAATATCCTTACATTATTTTATTATTAATAATACTATTTTTTATTTTTGCTATTATTTTTATCATTATTTTCATTATTATTTTCATTTTATAATTGCTAATATTATTTTTATTATTATTTATTTATTAACATATTTCCATTTTATTATTATTTTTATTATTACTATTATTATTATTTTATTATCTTTAAATTATTGTATATATTATTTATCTATTTGTTAATTTGATATTAGCTTTACTTTTGTTATTATTTTCTTTTCTTTTATTTATTTTATTTGTTTATTTATTATTATTTTTACTTAATATTTTTTTATTATTTTTGCCTTCATTATTATTATTCATATTATCACCCACACTTTTATTCCATTGAGCATATTGGTATTATGATTTATTTTTCATCTTATTACAATCATATTATATTTTCTTTGATGCATCAAAAATTTGGTTTTGAAATAAACAAATACTCTGTGTTCTAGGGTTCGAAAGAAATTGCACCCTAACTTACTAGGTTTCGATTTTTCTCTTCGAGTCCAAAGAACTTGTTACTTTCTTTTTTAAAAAAAAAAAGTTAAATAAAAACTTATTTTCGAGAATTCAAAATTGTCGTGTCCTAACTCATTGGATATGACTTTTTGTTATCTCGGGATAAGGATTTCAGAAAACAAGGCAATGTGTCGTGTTTGGAAGTTCGAGAAATTGTACCCTAACGTGCTGGGTTTCGATTTTTCGTTCGTCCAAATAACTAAATATCCTTTTAATGAATTTTGTAAATCATGAAATGATTTTGGTTACGAGGGTTTAAAACATTACGTCCTAACATACTGGATGTGATGTTTGTATGCTTTCGGAACAAAGGAATCTCCAATTCCAACTCAAATTGTTCGAATTTTTAAAGAAATCATGTTTTCAAATATTTTCGAATTTTCGACATTAGGGCAATGACTAATCAATCCGGTACCAATTTTGGGCGTTATGAAGGTGCTAATCCTTCCTCGAACGTAACCGACTCCTGAACCTGTTTTCTTGAATTTCGTAGGCCAAAATTAATGTTTTGAAATAAAAATGTTTTATAAGGTGATCTGATCACACCTAAGCGAAAAAAATTGGTGGCGACTCCATTTCCATTTTTTTTTAAAGTCGATCCCCTTTTTTATAAACCTTTCTAAAAATGGTTTCGACAGGGCTGTACAAACTTAGCCTTATACTAACCAAATTCCCATTCGTCTAACCAAACTGTTCAACAAGGATAATAAAATAAGAATAAAGCATACGGTTCTTTTCAAATTAAGGTCTTTCCACTAAGGGCTTAACGTTTCGTCTAACGGTTGGGGTGGCGTATCCTCTTTAGAAGAGTTCGCCAAACCACCAAGCTCACCTAATGTAGACTTTGCCCGAAGGCGCATCTATAGACTTATATACTTAGTCAAATTTAATACATACCTACTCAGAACTTACTCTATATGCCTTACTTCTATAAACAGTATTCGAACATTAAGGCTTCGTCGAGCGGGATGTTACATGTTTTTATAGATTTATGATCATATGAGCTTGATTTAGCTAGCACATGTATCAATTTATTCAATTTTTGAAATTTTAGCAAGATTCCATTGTTGAGAAATTGATTAATTAGGCTTGAAATTGATAGATATGAAGCTTAGATTATGAAAAAGGTTAAATTGTAAAGCTTAATGAGTTTGGTAGTTAATTTTGTTACATTAGGGACCAAATTAAATAAATTGAAAACATGTCATGAAATTATGCTAGGAATAGAAAATATATGGTCCCTAATGAAAGAATGTGAAATCATATTTTGATCCGAAGCTAAATATCGAAAGATATGCTTATCCTGAGTTCAGGGACTAAATTGAATAAAATGTAAAATATATGTGGCTTTGTATTTGGATGTGGATTGAATGAATTTTGATATTATTTTATTTATTAAATTATCTATCGTAGCGAAAGATGATGCTAGGTCATCGACGAGTGACACGAGATCTCGATTTATGCTTTTATGATTCAAAATCAACTTATTTCTTTGAATATTCATGTTATATCGAATGATTGAGTATCGAGGTGAGTTAATAATGATCGTATCAATTGATTTGCTATGATTGATATTGAAGATCAAGATAGTGGACTGAATTGAAATAAATGGAAAGTAGTATGACATAGTGGAACATGATTTGTAATGTAAGAATGGATTGAAACATGTTATATGATATGGGATATTGTGTGTTGATGATGAATTGAAATGTGATTTTGAAATTGAATGTGAAATTATATATACATGAATTGGATTGAAATTAAATGAAATGAAATAAATGGTTGTTATATGATAGTATAATGTATAGTGTAAGAAAATACAAATGTGACTAATTACAGGGTATGACAGGTATATGTAAATGATTACATGGCATGAATATGTGAATATGAATAATTACAGCATATGAAAAGTAAATGTAAGTGATTACAGGGCATGAATATGCAAATATGAATTATTACAGGGTATGATAGGTAAATATAAATGATTACAAGCATGAATATGTGATTATAGGGTACGACGGGTGAATGTAAATTATTACAAGGCATGAATATGCGAATATGAATGATTACATGGTATGATAATGCAAATATGAATATTGTACGGTTGGCATGACAATAGTGTCATATGTGCACTTGTACAACATATTTGATTATATAGAGATTATGACAGGTATATAGAGATTCAGCATCTATTGTGGATCATCGAGCATTATTTTCTTTTCGGAGACCTTAGTGTGGTTGAAGGATGTATTTGTATATGAATATGCATTTTATGCCTACTGGCTTGGCACTTTGGTGCTTTGGTGTGGTGTAGTTTTGATCATACAAGCTATCTTGGTGAGGTGTAGTTTACCCTTGTATCTGAGTCTGTTTTACTAGGGTTCCATTAGGCGAAACATTGAAATCAAATCTGGAAATTTGAAAAATGATATAAAACAAATTATGGTAAGTTATTGTAATGCATGATTTGAATTGAAATGGTAACTCAAATGGTTAAATGATGTTGATTGAACATAGAATTGGATGGCTTAATTTCAAAGTTATATATGTTTGATTCATGAATGGTTTTGAATGTTTAAATGGCATAAAGTTTGGCACTTGAAAGATAGCATGTATTGGTCAATTCTATTGCAAATGTTGAATGGTTTTATTTTTTCCATTTTCCATATGTATGAACACACACACACACACACACACACATACACACACACACACACACACACATATATATGTATGATAATGGAATTACTTGGCATGATAGGATGTAAATTGGTTAGACGTTAAGCATGAATTCCTTGTGATAATTTATTAATGCTAAAGTTATATTATCTTGAATCATAAAAGTACCATTGAGCTTGATCGCTCAGCGTACAGTTTGTTTATTCTGTGAGTAGGTATAGTGGAATTTGAAGTTTCGAGAGGTGATTTCAACATCCAATCTGTGGTCCTCAACTCGACAATGTTTGTATAGCCCCTTTTTGTTTAATATATGGCATGTACCTAGGTTGAGTCAATTTTTTCATAACGTGTGAACATGTCGATATTTGAAGCCAAAAATAGTAAATTGGAAATGGTCAAATGGTTGGTTTGTATAATTAAGTTGGCACATAGTTAAAGTGCATGAGATGTTGCAATGCTTGTGACTTATATGCATATGTATACGTGTCAAATGGTTACTAAGTTGCAAATGGTCAATTTGTGTATTTGTGTTGTGAATGAATGAAAATGGTAATATATCATGCATAGAAAAGGTCCCTATTGAGTTTAAGTTGTATATTGAAATTTTTTGTTGTGTTGAATTGTCAATTTGAGTCTTTGGTATAATACATATGTTGTTATATGTTAGGTTGAAACCAAAAGGAAATGGGATTATTGTATTCTACCTATGGAGTCGCAACACTGCCCTATGGTTTTCG
This sequence comes from Gossypium bickii, assembly GCA_025503065.1. Lineage (NCBI taxonomy): Eukaryota > Viridiplantae > Streptophyta > Magnoliopsida > Malvales > Malvaceae > Gossypium > Gossypium bickii. Next base: position 57,702,631 of record CP106711.1, read on the forward strand.
CAACACCAGCCATTGTCGTCGCAACTTCCCCTATTTGATGCCGCAACGTCAACTTGATGAAGTTTTAGAAACTTTACATTTTAGTCCTCAAAAATGTGAAGTTAGCCTACTGTCTCAAGGTCGTGACACTGTACCGTGGGAGTTGCAACTCCGGCCTAAAAGGTCTTAAAACCTTACAATTTGGTCCTTCATTGGTCTTAGGTTATTGAAAGAGCTTTCATAAGCTCGTATAAACCCTAGATAGTGTAATATATTATAAAATTATGATATAATGATCATGTTAGTGGTTATGATGTATTGAATCAACATAAATTTTGTTATAGTTGATTGTAGTTGCTTCGGTAACGAATGTGACATCTCATAGCTTAGTCCCGGCGATCGAGTTGGGTATGGAGTGTTACACTATGTCTGGGTAAATCTATATTATATATAAAGTGGTTGATTGAGTTATTGTCACTAGTCAACTTGACACCAAATCAATTGTGACATTACTAAAATACCTTTATTTTAAAAGGTAATTAATATTATTATAAGGGTGTTTACATCTTTTCATACTTTTATATATTTTTCAAATAAAAAAATTGAAAAACATTATTTGGGAGTTGAATATAAAACCAACAAATCTATATTTAAAAAACCCTTGCCATTCCACTAATAATCATTTTTTGGTATATTTTTTAAATATAAAATATTTTTGTTTACCCACATTGTGAGTGTAATAAAATCTAGTAATTATAAAGGAAATGAAAGTAAAAGAAATAGAAATGAAGGTTAATGAAAGGAAATGATATATGTTTATTTTGTTTGGATAGTTAAAATTAGTAAAGGGAAGTGAAGGATTTTTCACGACCTTTGTTTGGTTAAACTACGAAAGTTAAGAAAAATAATTGTTTATAATGATTTTTTTTCAATTATATCCTTCTTATAGATATTTTATGTAAAAGATTAATGAGATAAAAATGATATTTCACATCATAAAAGAAACTTCCTTTCCTTTCCTTAGTTTCTCCTCCAAATTAAGGTAAATAAAAAATAAACAATTCAAAGGAAAGTAAAGGATATTCAACTTCCTCAACTTTCCTTTGCTTAAAAGAAAAAAGTTATCAAAACAAGTGTTTCCCTTATTTTCTTTTCTTTCCCTTACTTTTGTTCAATCCAAACATAGGGTAAATTACTAGAGTTCAAGTTTTTTCTTGCTAAATTGAACCGGTGTAGCAGCAAAAATATTTCATTTATAATACTCTAGTCTTCGCCTTGTAAATTAAATGATAAAAGTACTATGGAAGCCCTTGTATTATGAGTCAGATTGTATTTTATCTCATCTACTCAAAAAATTGGTAAATTAATCTCTATACATTAGATCAAAGAGCAAAATAGTCTTTTGGTTAAAATTTTCATCCTTACTATTAAGTGATGATGTGGCTAATGGAGCACCTAGATAGTGACACGTGAAATGCCACGTGTGTCTCATGTTAACGTAGTAATATTTAAAAAAAATTTAAAAATCTGAAAAATAAAAAAGTTTTCTATAATTTTTTAAAAACTATATCAAGATGAACCTAGACAATAGTAACTTAGATGAACTTGGATGTGGTTTTTTCCAGGTTCATGATTTAAGAATTATAAGAAATTATAAAAATTATTAAAAATAACATCCAAATGAACTTGAATTTCTTAAATAATTATTAAAAAATTATAAAAAATTATTTAAAAATTATTTTTTATAATGTAACAAATTAACCAAACAACCGAAGTAAACAAAGCATACTTAAGGCAAGGTACAATATCATATAATGAGCAGCCACTCGTGCCATACGGCCTGCATATCGTTAACAGGGGTCCGGTACAACATGGTTCTAAAAATTCATACCCTGTAATAGATGAAAAATATATTGTGCAATAGGTTTAGGCTTCTAATGAACATGTACTTTTTCTAGAAGAATATTACTACATTTGTGAGACTTGTCACACAATTCCCAAGAGTCTCCAGTGTAGCTTAGAGTTGCACTACCTTGTGTCCACAATACCTTCTGCTCTTCATTGATAGCAAGACCTATTGCTGCAACGCGATAGGATCCACTGGTTCTATCCATGGACATGCCAACGACTATTTTCCAAGAAACATTTATATCCCTAGCGACAATGATAACACCTCGATCAATATGGTAAATGCATCCAGTATGTGCAAGCCTATTGATGAGAAGTTTCATCCCATAAAATTTGTAAATACTAAACATGTTGAACTCTCCGTTGAAGGTTAGTTTCCAGATGAAATGAGCAGGTTTCTCAAACAAAGGAAACTTGTCTTTCAATTCGTGAAACCATCGGTCTCCAAGTTTCTCTCGGATTAATCCATGATCCCATGTTTTGGTATAAGGACTAATGTATCTAGTAAGGGGTGTACTATGCTGGTACATTGCGCCAACATTGTATACATGGAGGGAGTTATCCACTATGCAAATTGTGTTCCTCGTATATCTGTACATTTCTTACAAATTTCTCTACCTTCTAATAACTAATATATTTAAAAATTTCGAATACGCATGTATCTTTTTAATTGAGTTGATATTATTAATTAATCAAGTTGATGAATTCTATTTTATTTTATTTTATTTTATTTTTTTATTTTTTTAATTTCTTATGATTCAAATATATATACATATATAATAGTAACCTTTTATAATATTTTTATTATTAATTTTTAAAAATTTAATAATTCTTGATAATTATTAAATAATTTTCTATAATATTGTATAAGTTTTATAATTATTTAACAATTATTTAAGAAATCACTACAAATTCAAGCCTAGACAACCATTTTTCCAAGTTTTTAATATTTTTTATATTTCTTAATAATTATTAAAAGTTTTATTTTTTATTTTTTATTTTTAAATATTTTTTTATATGTAAAATGCATCAACATGAGGTAGCTATCTAGTTGCTCTGCGAAATATGTCATCACTTAACAATATAAATGGATAGAATTTTTAATAAAATGATCAATTTTACTCTTTAATCTAATGTAGGAGACTAAATTATCATTTTTTTAATAGAAAGGATAAAATACAATCCAACTCCTGATATAAAATCTCCATGCTCATTCAACAATGCAATTGGATGCCAAAAAAAAAAATAAGTTGAAACAACTGTGGCTATAACCATGCGTGTGGAGCGAGAACTCTAAAATTTAAAGAAATTTAAAATTAAAGTATTTCAAATTGCATTGTTTTAAAATATTAGTATTTGTACATTTTGTAAATAATATTGTAGAGGAGAAAAAATCTATGAAGTGTGGTTTGCTTTACTAGAATCCGACGGGCCCTCAACATATCAATATTGTCTTTGATGAAGATTGTTTCCATACTCTACTAAGAGGTTGAATGCTTAAAGAAGCGACCTGAAAAGACATTAATGACATATTTACTAAGCGAGAGAGCTTCGTGAAAAGTTCCTGATAAGGCACGCACGATCGAACCGAAGCTGATGCTCTAAAACTTCTAGGACAAGTGCGAATATGAGATTTATTTGGTGAGTAAGTTTTTTTCTATTATTATTTTATTGTTGTTGGTAAATTTTTGAAACCTTCATGACTAAGTAAAATTGATCCTAGAATATTTTAAATATTGATACCAATCCCTGGTGCAAAAAGGGAAAACAAATGGGAGAAGGAATACAAAAGGTTTCACTGAAACAATCAATATGATTTGTAGTTCATGAATTATAGCAAGTAAAGTTTACAACCAACATGAGCTTTAATGGAGAACAACTCAAAAATTTACCTAATGTTGATTTCCATAGAATTATATTGAATAGCTTCCCAAAGAGCATGTAAATCATCAAACGGTTCCGGGCAGCGGAGTAAATATAAATGCTTTTTTATGACAAAACATCATGCGACCAAAGTGAAATGCTTATATCAGATAGAACAGGGTATTCAGACGGATTGTAAACTATTGAGTTGCAAAACTTCCTGTAGGCATTGAACAGCACCCTCGTAGTTTAAGAATCCCATGAACCAAAATTCATGGGCATCAACAGAGGAAACTTGGATGTACTTTTCAGAAGCATTCACTTTGCTTGTTGATGGATTAATTGCTTTTAGTTGATGTAATGGGATTATTACCTGTTTTATCAAACAGAAGAATGTCAAGATTCGTAACTCGGTAACCAAGGTTTAATATATCATGTCGGTGGTAAAACCGGTGAAACCTCTAGTTACTGGATTCATAACCGGTTTCTTTCAGTTTTTCTAGAATCTCTGGTTTAATATACACAAGACTAAACAAATCACTTATCCTAATTCAATCGGTTCAACCTATCTGTCCAGTTCCCAACATTAAGTTTCTATACCGTAAAACAGTAACATCATGGAGCAGAGAGCTAAAAGGATCTCACTCTAATCAATATTTTCTAAATGCAAGCATGTAAGGGTTGAAGAAAAAAAACCTTATAATAGCTCCATTCAGTCTGGGTACCATTTTTATATGAAAGAGGACTGTCACTGCAATATGCAAGCTTTTCTGTAGATACATATAGAACTCCCATTACAGGACCAGCTGATGTAGATAAGTAACATGCAAAAGAATCCTGAAGTTTCTCTTCAGGAACTGTTTCAAAAGTTTGTCTAAAAATCTTCTCATAGCCACCTTCTGCCAAAACTTTTGTTCCCTGAGCAATTCTTCCCATGGCAGCCTCAGCAAGACTTGGGCTTGTTTTTACTGATTTAAGAAATGAGGGAAACGTTATTTAAAGTGATTTTATGTATGTGAACCTGCTTTGAGAAGAAAGAGGGAGGATTGGGTTCATGCATTATAAGAAATCAGAAATAGTATATGATTCTAACTAATATCTCTCATTTCTTAAAGCATGACTCGGACGATTTCTTACTTCTGGAGGAGAAGAAAATAAAGCCCAATCATCGTATCAAAAATGTTAAAATTATGTTTAAAAGTGGATTATTAAACCCAATCACAAATAAATGATAACGAAAATTGATTATGAATCAATTATGATGTCATTGCAAACTAAAACAAAATCAAATTACCAAGCATACAATAATATCAATTCCAATCATGGAAACCTATGACATACGACCAAATCTATCTAATCTCTCATTAACAGGAAAATTACCAATAATTAAAAATAAATACTAAGACAAAAGGCAATTGATTTTTTTATAAAAAATAATAACATACAGTGTTGCCACGTGTTTCCGGCAAGATCCTCGGCTTTCTTCGTCGCTTCTCCCACTATCCTCTTCCATCTCCAAAAGGCATCCCTCACTGTATCCATCTTCTCTGTTTACAATTTTAAGAAAAAAAATACAAATAGTTATAAATTTAAAACAAAAGATATTGTTAGAAATAAATGCATAAAGACTTGCCTTTGAAAGAAGCCGAAGAAGAATCCATAGCGGGAGCCTGAGCAAGGTTAGGATTGTATCTGTTAGGAGCGGACATGTTAGCGTCGCGATCCGCAGCAGGCGATCCACTATCCAATGGATGAACCGATTTCCTCAATCCCGATTGTGCCTGGTTCGGTGATTGCTCGCTTTGAATCTGACTCTCTTTCTCTTTCTCTTTCTCTGTTGTTGGCACAATAACAAAGCCCTCCGCGTCCGTTTCGGGATCCGAGTTTTTCGGGTCCGCTTTGGCATTCCGTTCTTGAGCCATAGATTGCGTTGAGCTGGACTTTGGCTCGGTTTCCTTCTTCATTTTTTCCATTTTTTTAGAACGTTCCTATAAAAAAAACAGCTGCGCGTGAAGGATTTTGACTGTTGCTTTTTCTTTCTTTTGTTATTATTCGGGATTTGGTTTGAATTAATCTCATTTGAAAATTATTTTTTAAGAAAATTGCTTTTTATTTATTTCCATTTTTGAAGAAAATATTTGGGAGTTCGGGAAAGATGAGTTTGGCGGGAAGTACGGCCCTGCGATGGTAGCGGAACCGTCCAACCTGATAACCTTTTTTAGCGCCAATCTGATTCTTATCCTTCTTTTTAGCTTTTCCTTTTTCTTTTCTTTTTTAAATGTATTTACTTTTTACAACATAAGATTTATGGAGGGAATAAATTTTAAATGTATTTTAAAGTTATAAATAATCTTTATTATAATTATAATAAATTATTATAATCTACAATAAAACTAATATTAAAATATATTGTGGTTAAATTTATGTTAGGCTTATTTCATATTTTGACCCTTAAAGTATATATGTTTTCTCACTTTGATATCTAATTTATTTTACCTACTTAGGTATCTAAAATATTTTTATGTTATGTTCTTTAATCTAATTCTTAAATGGACGTTAGGGGTGAGTGTTCAATCGAGTCGAGTGAAAAAATTTCTAATTGACGAGTCATATTTTATCATCCTAATTTGATTTGAAATTTTTTTCGAATCAAGTCGAGTGAAATGAAATTCGAGTCGAGTCAAATCGAGTGAAACTGTTCGAATTAAATTAAAAAAATAAAACATGTCAAATTAAAATCTTGTTACAATATACCTATGATGGGCGTCGAAACCATCAAAAATAATTCCTACAATTAAAATAACTCTAAATAGTAGTAAAGAGTGGTAGTAAGGTCGAGTCCACAGATATTGGTATTATAATCAACTTTCGCATTTAACTTGTGATCAGAATTTCTGTCGTGTCGATAATCATGGCAATAGTCGTGCCAACGACTCCAAACGGACCTATTGAAAAATAAACAAATAAATCGGGGGAGTTTTGAAATGTATAGAAATTAAATAATTGAAACAACATAAATAAATAATTAAATAAATTGGAAATAAAACTAAATTGGGAAATAAATTCAAATTTTGTAAACAGAGATAATAAGCCTTAGCCCTAGACTCGGTGGATTCTGGATTTTGAATCGATCCTCGAAAATTAATTTTCTCCTCCAAATAATAAGCTGGTTATAGCAGTTAAGAACGTCCTAACAGCCAATTCTTCCTCTCGTAGTTGATTTCGGTATGACCTGCAAACCAACCCTTACCGATTATCAAACCGAGATACACGCGTTCCCGATTCAAGATTCGGCAACCTTGCGTTCTGAAGAACCCAACTCGAATTAACGGCCTCAACTGTGCGAGTCGTTTAAACCCGATCACTTCTCCCTTGATTTTTTTCTCAGAGATTCGAATACAGCATGGTCGACTCGTTTCCCCAACTATCCGCAAACACGACTCCAACCCAACGCGCTTTTTGATTTGAAATCGAGTTAACTTTAAGGGATGAATTTGTGAATCCCGATACTTAGGAAAAATAGTAAATATCGATTGGAAAGATTTTTAGTACGGATATGTATCTCACGATTCTTGACCGGAAAGAATACCGGCCTAAAGCTAAGTTAGTATTTAGTGAAGCAAGGATTTAATCATGCTTTGGTTGGCTATGGAGTAGATTTGAATGAAAATGGTGGAAGTTGAGATGGGAAAGGACTTGGAAAGCAATTAAACAAATTTGGCAAAAACAATGAAATGAAAATGGGGTAGTAGTAAGCTTCTGACGCATGAATTTGGAAGGGAAATAAAATAATTCTTATTTAATTCCAAGTGAAATCAAGTGTATTTTCAAGTTACCATAAAGGCCAATTTATATACATATGATTTATTAAATTTGGCCTAACTATCCACTACAAAATTAAAATTAAATAAAAATAAAATCAGATTTTCTTCTAATTTTAGCTTTTACAAATTCAAAAGAAATCTGATGAGTCTTTGACATTTTTGGTTTGGCCCCACTTTACTGACTATGTTGCAAATTAGTCATTTTCTGCTCGTTTTTTTAACTCATAGCATCCCAATTGCATTCCTGACAGGATTAAAACATAAAACCACTAATTCAGAAGGGATCAATTCAAGAATTAATCGATTTAAACACAAAAAATCATGCAAATTTAACATGTTATCAAATCCCCTACTTAGCTCATGGTTACCTTCAAGCATATTGTACTTTCATACATTAGAAATTATTCAATAATTTATTAAAAATCAAGTCTCTTTTCCGAATCCATAATCAATGTAAACAATATAGGCAAAAAAATAAATAAATACTTAAAATATCAGTTTGATCAACAAGTGTCATAAGCCTGAAACATGTGAGTAAATCATTTCACTAAATTGAGTTTGAACCAAAATTTGCAATGTATTATTCTCAATAAATCATGCAGCAATATTTTTTTTATTTTTTTTTAAATTTTAGACATGGTCAAACCTTTTAATGTGAACTGGAATGACAACCCAAGCACCCTACCCCAGTTACTCAGTTCAAACTAGAGGTGTACATGGGCCGGGCAGCCCGGCCCGAAGGCCCGCCCGAAATGTGGGAGGGTTTGGGCAAAAATATAGGCCCAAAAAATGGGCTTGGACAAAAAAATAAGACCCGTTTAAAAAATAGGCCGAGCTCGGGTAAGGCATTTTTGGCTCGGGCCCGGTCCAGCCCGGCCCGAATTCACTAAAGGAAAAAAAACTTTTTTTAATATTATTTTCTTATTGTTTTTCTCCTTATTTTGCTATCATTTTACTATTATGTTTCTATTATTTTGTTGTTATTGTTTAGATATTATATAAAACATATTTTATTATTAATTTTGTTATTATTTTAAAAACATTTGTTAATTTTGTTATTATTTTAGAGGCATTTGCTTGTTAAGTTGCATCTATTTTAGTGTTATTTAAGTCTACATGTTTTTTAAAATTTATTTTCAATTTGTTGAAAAATATTTATTTTATTTTTTTAGTATTTTTGATGTATTATATATATATTTAAAAATTATATAAAATAATATAAAAAATTAATATGGGCGGGTCGGGCTCGGGTTTTAGCATTTTTATATGGGCCGGGCTTGGGCAAAATTTTAGGCCCATTTTTGGGCCCGACCCTACCCGAGCCCAATGAACGGGCCTAAATTTTTAGTCGGGCCCAGCCCGACCCATGTACACCTCTAGTTCAAACAGTCTTCCTTTTTTTTTGGAAGGCTCAGTTAGCGGAATGTTTGTAAGTTTTTGATTTGTCACTCGAACCTTTTTACACAAGATGAGATGACAATCCAAGCACCTCATCCTGGTTAATAAATTCGGTTACTTTTTCGAAACCTTCACTCATAACTTGAGCATTTATTTATTTATGTACAAGCAAATATTTTTCCAAACAATCAATTTTTATGAAAAATCTAGTTACATATATCAATTTTAAAACATACATGTCGATTAATCTAGATACTTGAACACTTTAATTCAAAATTTATCCATTTGTCCAAATTAACTAAGTAATGAGGTTAGAGACTCAATGTCAAATAAACTATCGAATAAATCTAGCTTAAGATTGAACATATGTAAAAGAGAAGCATGCAGCAAAACTCGATCAATCATATATACTTGCCATTTCAAACCCCTCACTTAATCTATGCTTGTCCTCAAGCATGTTTTATATGCAATAAAGTACATTAACCCAAACAACAAGTAAAGAGAAAGGTTAAGAATATTCCTTGTGTTTTTAACAATGTTGTCGGTGTTGAGGGGTAACGACTTTGCAGGATGTTGAGGATTGTGGAGACTTGGGTTTCCATTGTTTCGGGTCGAGCTTCGATCTGACTTAAAAGTGCCTCTACAGATGAAGGAGGATGCTCCTCTTGCTCTCTAGTAGTGAAGTGTGGACGTTGGCGAAAGACTTTATTTCCGCGAGTAGTCCGTGTATCTGAAGGAACAAAATAATACACAGTAGGGGTGCCGGCAAGCAAACCCATAGAATCCAAATAATATTCATCTAGACTATTCATAGTATATGCACATGTTAAGGACGAGAAATCAACTTCAGAGGGAAAAAGTCGAGAGGTTAAATTTGTAATATACTGTAACATCCTAAAATTTGAATTTTTTTTATATTGCATTATTTTGGTACTCAGCTAGTTTAATTATCCAATGTGTGTGTTTAAATAGTCCTGAGAAGGCTCGAGATTTATTTGGATTTGGTATAATTTTTGGTATTTAGTACTTTAATGAAATGGAACAAGTGGCCTTAAAGTTTAAGGTAATTAAGTGGTAAAAAGTTAGCATAAGTGAGCTATTAGTAAAGGGGATATGGCGCCATATGTGTTCCTTGAGGGAAGGAGTTTGAATCCCTTGGTGCGCATGAATTTTATTTTATTTTTTATGCTTTCCTTCCTCATAGTTTCAGTCAAGCCTAGTACATATGGTAAGTTGGACTTTTATTTTTATGGTAAGGTGGCTAAGAGAAAAGGCAAGTTTTAAACTTAAGGAAGGGAATCAAATGGAAAAGGCATGTAGGGGGAACACAAGGATTATAACAAGGGGAATGTTTTGGAAAGTTTGGAGTGGCCAAACTTTGACCATTTGGCTATGTACTTGGACGGTTTTAGGGGCTAGGGGGGTGGCCGAATTTTTGATGGCTTTTGGTAAGGTTTAGGTGCTAGTTGGTCACTTTGGCATTTTGACATTTTTGTGTTTCTCTTCAAAGTTTTTCTCTCTAATCTCCTCACCCTAGCCGAATGTATCATGAACAATAGGTAAACTTTTGCTTTCTTTTTGGCCATTTCATTTTTGACCATTTCGGTCTTATTTGCTTATTCTCCCATACCTTTTCCTCTTGGTGTCGAAATCACGAAACCTTGAAGGGCTATTTTCCCTTTTTTTTCTTTTCTTCCTTGCCGAATGCACACTAGCCTCAAACCCTTTTCTTTGTTCATCTTCCATTCTTGAAACCGAAACCTAAACACCTTATTTTCTTATACTTTTTCTTCTTCTTTTTCTTCTTGGAAAAATCTCTCAAACATTATTCTCCCTTTAATATTCACCATGGCTGAATGTCATTAAGCACCATCCCCTTCAATCCTTCCACCATAGCCAAATCTTCTACCACACATATTTCCTTCTCAAATCATTTTCTACTCACACTTTGATCAATCGGTAAGTGGCTAGTTACAACATTTTGGTATTTTTATTTCATCCTATCCATTGTGCCGAATCTACATGTTGGTATGGGATGGCCTTTTTGGATCAAGATCATCATCATATCATATCTTATTCAAATCTCTTTTCTTTATCATAGAAACTTAGTGGAAGGCCAAAACTTGGAGTGTCCGAAGTTATCGTGTTATCATTAGGATTCGGTCCAAAAACCTAAGGTAAGGATTTCATTCGAGGATTTCATATTATTTTTTATTTTGTTGAAGATAGGGTGATTAATCGATTTTTATCTTAGGAACTCTATCGTTTGATTCTCATCCTGTGAATGTAAGGATTTTGTGGTAAGCCGACTACGCTCATAAGACCAATCGTTTTAATTACGAAATTTTAGTTTGGACTAATATTCATTTGTCAATATAGGCAAACAAGATCGAATCAAAAGGAGTAGTGATTGGTGATCGAAAAAGGAGCGGATTTGCGATCCCTCCTAGATTTAAACGAAGGGCTATTTCGGCGATCCGGGATTTTCCACTGGGTTGTGGACCCTCATCCGGTGAGAATCAACTATTCGAGGTTGTTCGTAGTTCTGAGCCATTAGCTATTCGAGATTTTCCAATGGGTTGTGGATCGTCAACCGGCGAAAACCGGAAAATCATAGTTATTTGCGATTCCGAGGGTAAAAATCCTAGACCGTTTATCTTAGAATAAATTATTATAAGTATTAATGATCTAATCAAGCGTTAAAAATAATCTAGGTGTTGACGATCAAGAAAGTGTAATGCTCACCGTAATTAGGTGTGTAATTTCACACCGTATGAAACACCCCACACCCGGCCCACGAGCCTGAACCGGATCTGGTATGTTCCTTAAGAAAATCGGTTTTCAATGTCCTGATTAACTTAGAGAAAAATTGTGTAATTAAGAAAAATTCGTTTTGGGTTGGGCTTAAATTGGAATCCATTTAATAAATTTTGAAAATCCAACTTAAATAAGGTGACAAAATAATTTTAAAAGAAATAAATTTACTTAACTTTATTAAAAAAAAATAATTTGTATCTTAATCAAATAAAATAAACAGAAATAAAGAAAATCCAACTAGGCCTTATGGCCTTATTACATCATTCAAACCCAAAATAAAATTTAAAGTACTAAATTTAAATAGAGTCTAAATTCTAATAAATTCTTCAAGTGTTGCATGGCCACCTTTAGCTCCTCGCCGACCCGGTCCATTATTCGCTCATCACACGAAAAGTAATTCCCCAATGGGGTGAGTCCACGGACTCAATGTGTACACTGATGACTAATTTTCAACAAATCAGGCATACAAGTCATATCAAGCATATTCAAATCAAATAATGATGCAACCCAAACCCAAACCTATTTGTCCATCCGCTACACACCACCTGTACCAACCTGTACACCGTGGGGACTACTAAGTCGACCCTCCATCCGCTACACACCATCCAAGGCGCATTTGCAATCGACGTGCTCATCGCCCACTTATGTTGTGTCATTAGACATCGTATTCCTTTGGATGTAACCGAAGTTACCACTTTTCACTTTATGTGACCGTAGTCACCACTTTACGTTGGTGAGACCGTAGTCATCACCTTCACTTTCTTCCTCCACAAATATCCCGAATGCCCCAATTATTTCATAACATATTTCACATACTAAATTTTCATTCATGTTACTAATCACATGTTCAAAATATATCACATTCATAATCCTATCATAAGTAGGAAGCGTGCACTGGGTACTCCTTACCACATTTGTGGTGCTTAGCCAAATTCACATATTGTTACATATTTACATATCTAATGATTGCCATGCAATTTATTGAAAGTTAGTAAGAGTACACACCTTTTTCGCTTAATAGATTCCGTGAATTCCCAAGAGCGATCTACCGGTCTAAATCTTTCACTCCTATATTGGCCATTAATTAAAACATATAAATGACCCCTTTTATTCTAAAAAAACCAAATCCTACTAGAAGTAGAATTTACTACCACTTACCTTGTTTTGCCGATTTGATTGCTAATCAAATCCCGAAGGTTTGTGTTCCTCCTTGAAATCGGCTAACCACTATATTTCTCCATAGATTAGTTTTCGGCTTTTGAAATAATGGAAAAATAATCCCAAATATTTAACAAGTTAGCCTTGGCCGAATATCGATTACCTTATGATGGGATTCCAAATCAAGAGGATTCCTTTATAATCCCGTCGAAATCCTATAACTTCGTGTTAGATTAAATCTAACTTTGAAAACGTGAATCATAATCTTTAACCAAATATTTATATTATAATCCTTACCTTAGATCCTTAGATTTCCGAAAGATCCCCTTTTTATGTTGTGGATGATTGCCCTCTTCCTTAGAATCCACAAAGATTCGGCTTGATGAAGAGAAACGGAGAAGAAATAGAAGAGAAAGAGAGGATTTTGCTTAATGAAAATTTCGGCAGAGAGGGGTTTTGCTTTGGGAGAATTTTGGCGAGAGAGGAGAGAGGGAGCAAAAGTTAATGAGTAGCCTTCTGTCTTCCTTTTATAGCCAAAGTTATCACCTAGGAGTCCCTTACTTGGCCACCACTCCTCTTTTGATAATATTATCTCTTTTATTTAAAAGATAAAAGATTTAATCCATCAATTATCTCTCAATTATCTCCTTAGAAAATAATCCTTTATTTATCTCTTATTATTCACATATTTATGTGAATAAAACTCCTTTATTTATCTATTATTATTCACATATTTATGCAAATAAAACTCTTCCTTTTCTAGAAACCCATGCCGTCCACCTCAGCCTTGGGAAGCAAAAATTAAACTTATTTATTTGCTTCCCAAGTGACTCGAACCCAAGCCCAATGACTCTTGCACATGGCGCCATTTCCATAGGCCCTAAGTGACACCTTCAGCCACTTTTCCTAGCCCGTTTGTGTGTCAAACTTCTCTAACTTTTTCTTTGAGGCCCTCTAGCCCTTATTTCCTATTTTGAACTTTAAAACTCATCATTTGGGGTCATTTCTAAGTTTCCTAAAATTTTCGATCGGCTCAGAACTTGCCATTTTTCTTACATTCCAAGTTTCCAAAATGTTCAGTTTCCTAAAATGTTGTTTCCAAAATGTCTGAGTTTCCTAAAATGTTCGATTTCCAAAATGTTTGAGTTTCCAAAAATGTGTACTTTTCATTTTTGAACCATTTCTTACATTTCTAGTTTCCATAAATGTTCACTTTCCTCTTTATTCCTTTACATTTTCAGGACATTTCCTACATTTCCAAGACAAGACATTTCCTTACATTTCCTTGCATTTCTTACATTTCCATACATTTCCATACATTTCCATACATTTCCATACATTTCCTTACATTTCCTTACATTTTCTTACATTTCCCTACATTACCTTACATTTCCATACATTTCCACACATTTCCACACATTTCCATACACTTCCATACATTTCCATATATTTCCATACATTTCCTTATTTCTAGAATTCACATAACACATTCATAATTCATAAAACATGCCATTTTACCACATGGTTCCTTGTGTCATGCTTCACACGAAGTTTCTTTTAAAGCCTCATTTACCTAGCTCCACTTTTTACTTAAAAACCAATAATTTTCTAAATCTTTCTTCTTCCATCCTAAAATTCTAAAAACCCTTAATACACTTCCAACACTGCCAAAACCTACTAACGCATGAATTATGCACAAACGCATAACCCCTAACCTAGGATGTTACACCGTATTCCATGGGTTAGATAATTATATCGTGTTAATCGTTTGATTAAATCGCATGTTAGTGACATCGGGTAAAATGGCATAATTACCACTATAGTGGTAAAGACTATGAAATCGGTAATAAGACTGTGAAAATTATGAAATTGCCCTCAATGGGCCAAATCGATAAAAGTGACTAAATGGGCCAAATGTGATATTTGATATATGGGCCAAATGTGATATTTGATATATGGGCCAAAATGTGATATGGGCCAGATTGTGAAAATTTTTATAATGGGCCATATGTTAGTAATTATTATATGAATGGATTGTTGTAAATGAGTTTGCATACTATATTCATGATTTGCATGGGTTGGGATATTTGACGAAGAGAAGTTCTGGTAGCTTTGCTACAAAATTTTGGTGGCTCTGGCACAAATCTGAAAAATGGCTATGCCATGTAAACTCTGTAAATCTGGTGGCTTGTCCACAAATTGATATACGGCTAAATGCCTATTTTGGTGTGTTGGCGGGGTGGGTGACTAAAGCTCCCCACAAATGTGCTGGTTGGTACGGGTGGTGTGTACCGGATGGAAATTAGGTTTGGTTTGGGAATTGCATATCACATTCATTCTATACGTGTTATTTTGTCATATTTGTAAATGGGCTTTGGCCCAATAATTGCTTAATTGGATTTCGGCCCAGTGGACAATGGTAAGTGAGTTACACACTGAGTTCAAAGTAACTCACCTTGTTTTCCTTACTCATCTCAGGTAATGATCAGTGACGGAGATTTGGGCTATGGACGACTCAGTGGAGGCCATACTACGAATAATGGGTTATTTAAATTTTGGATTTCCTTTAGGTACTTTTAATTATTTTACTATTCTAAGTTAAGTTGTAATAAGGCCTTGTAAAAATTTTTAATATTGCTTTATGTTTGATGGATTTTATAAATTGCTTTAAATACTTCAAGTGGGATTATAATTTCTAAAAACATAAATAAACGTTTTCTCAAATAGATATGCAAAAAAGATTTCATTCTTAAATACTTTAACTCGGAAAATTTTTCTCTTAACTTTGATCTTCAAATTTTTCCAAAGTTATCATTCAAACTCTTTTAATTTTTCTCAAAATAAATTTCTCAAAGTTTCGTTTCATAAACTCTTACGACTTAAATTGTTTGATATAATAATCAACCTTAGTTTTCAATAAACTCCACGTCGATTATTTTTTTAAAAAACCGTTTTCTTTAAATCTTTAAAGGACTAGATGTATGTTCATTTTGTGTGACATGTCAAATTTGGTCTTAACGCATAGACCGGTTTTGGGGTGTTACATTTTATGGTATCAGAGCCCGATTCAAAACTCGACTGTGGTTTGGGTTCAAAAACATTTATGGTTCAAAACTGTTTTGAATTATTGAACTTATGTTTTTAAAGCTAGTATGGCACCGCGAGTATCCGGCACCAAGTCAAGTAAGTGTATGTGAATTGAATAATTCTTATTATTGTGATATGATTATAGGAACACTCTAGAACTTCTAGTTTTAAGTGTTGAAGCTATAGAGATTGAGACTATGGGATGCGTTTACGAAAACAACTCTATCTCTTATATCTCATAAAATATCGTTAATAAACACTGAAATAGTATACTGATTCATAAAACTTGTATTCAGACTAAACTGAAATACTCAAAATGAGTGCTAGAGGACGCGGACGTGGTAGACGTGGCCATGGTAGAGGCCGAGTTGCTAGGGTTGCATCTAAAGCATCGGGACATATACCAGAAATGAACGCACCTGCATCACCCAGAACTGAGACTGGATCACATGACCATACGAGAGAGGACATTGCCTTGACCCAAGCAATGTTGCAAGTCCTAAAAAGGGTTGCTGGGGCTAGAACTGGGCCAGCAGCTCATGGATCAATTTCAGAACGACTTAGATCAAGTGGTGCCGAGGTTTTTAGGGGTGTCTCGGGTGTAGCTCCAAATGTAGTGGAGTATTGGCTCGAGGCAGTGGAGCAGATCATGGATGATTTGGAGTGCACCAACGAGCAGAAACTGAGAGGAGTTGTGTCCTTGTTGAGGGACGAGGCGTATCAATGGTGGCTTACTGTTCGAGAAGGCACTCAGGCTGAACATGTTACTTGGGATTTCTTCAAAACTGCATTCCAAGGAAAGTATGTCGGGGCAAGTTATGTGGATACCCGAAGGGAGGAATTCCTTAATCTGGTTTAAGGAAATAAGACGGTGGCAGCTTACGAGGCAGAATTTCTACGCTTGAGCAGTTATGTTCGAACAATAGTGCCAACTGATCATGAGCACTGTGTACATTTTGAGGATGGGCTGAGTGATGAGTTGTGGGTACTGATAGCCCCACAATAAGAAAGATTTTTGCCACGCTTGTGGAGAAAGCCAAAATAGCTGAAGAGGCTAAGAACTCCGAGCGTCAGAACCGAGAAAGAGACAGAGGCAGAGGCAGAGGCAAGAGGGACTTTAAGTACTTGGGTCCCGTTAAAAGGTTTCAAAAGAGGCCCAGGAATGATGAGCAAGCTCAAGCTAGAGCACATACTGCTACCAATCAGATTCAACCATGTGCTGACTGTGGAAGACGACACCCAGGTGAATGCTGGAAAAGAACCGGTGGGTGTTTCAAATGTGGTTCTAAGGATCATCAGCTTAAAAATTATCCCTTGACGGACTACTCCAACTCAAGAAGCTCGTAACCATGATGCACAGCCAGCTAGAGGCGCTCAGCAGCCACCGAGGGGTCGTGGACCAGGTCGAGGTGGTAATGGCACAGGTCATGGTCAAGGTGCACTGGGCAGAGGTAATGGTTTCAGGGGTAATACGGAGGTGAGGCAGCCAGGGTTAGTTTATGCGGTCAGACGCCGTGAGGATGGTAATGCACCTGATGTGATAACTGGTACGTTCTTCATCTCTGATGTACCTGTTACTGCTTTGATAGATATCGGATCTACCCATTCGTATGTTGTTAGTGATATATCTGGAAATCTGAACATTAGATCTGAGATTACTGATAGAAAGATGACGGTAATTAGTCCTTTAGGACAGTCTGTGATAGTGGATAAATTGTTTAGAGACGTGTCCTTAGAAATTCAAAGAGAAATATTTTTGGCGGATTTGATGGAAATGCCTTTCGGAGAGTTCGACCTTATTTTGGGCATGGACTGATTGGTGAAGCACCGTGCGCACTTGGATTGTGCTGCAAAGTGGATGTCAATAAGGACTTTAGAAGATAAGGAAGTTGTGATGATAGGCGAGCGGAGAAATTATTTAGCAAATGTGGTATATGCTTTAAAGGCAGAAAAGTTGGTGCGAAAAGGGTGGAAAGCATTTCTAGCCTTCATTAGTGCTTTGGATGTCAAGGAATTATCGGTGAAAGGTGTTAGAACGGTGAAAGAATTTTCAGATGTCTTTCCCAAAGAACTTCCGGGTTTACCTTCAGACCAGGAAGTAGAGTTTGGCATTGAGCTTTTTCCCGGAACGGCTCCTGAGTCCATTGCTCCTTATAGGATAGCGCCGAAGAAGTTAGTGGAGCTTAAGGCTCAAATTCAGGAGTTGTTGGACTGGGGATTCATTCGACCGAGTGTGTCACCATGGGGAGCACCGATCTTGTTCGTCAAGAAGAAGGATGGGTCGATGCGTATGTGCATCGATTATAGGTAGTTGAATAAGTTGACGATCGAGAATAGGTATCCATTGCCGAGAATAGATGACCTGTTTGATCAATTGAGAGGAGCTTCAGTTTTCTCCAAGATAGATTTGAGATACCATCAACTCAAGGTTAAGGAAGCGGATATTCATAAGATAGCATTTCGAACTCGTTATGGACATTATGAGTTTTTGGTGATACCGTTTGGATTGCCTAATGCACCAGCTGCATTTATGGACATGATGAACCGAGTCTTTCAACCCTACTTAGACCGGTTTATAATGGTGTTCATAGATGATATTTTAGTATACTCGAGGAATAAAGAAGAGTATGACTCACATCTGCGCATTGTATTGCAAATATTGAGAGAAAAGTAACTTTATGCCAAATTCAGTAAGTGTGAATTTTGGCTGAAGGAAGTGACTTTCTTGGGACATGTTGTGTTAGCCGAAGGAATCAGAGTTGATCCTCGAAAAGTAGAGGCTGTGTTGGATTGGAAACCACCGAAGTCAGTGGCTAAAATTCAGAGTTTTCTAGGGTTGGCTAGTTATTATAGGCGTTTCGTTGAGGGTTTTCGTTGATTGCTGCACCTCTTACTAAATTTTTGCGCAAGGGAGTACCATTTGTGTGGTCAGATCCGCAGCAAGAAAGTTTTGAGAAATTGAAGAAGATTTTGACGGAAGCGCCAGTGCTGATTCAACCTGAGGCTGGAAAAGAGTTTATTGTTTACTGCGATGCGTCACACACGGGTTTGGGATGTGTGTTGATGCAAGGTGGTAAAGTGGTGGCTTATGCATATCGTCAGTTAAGACCGCACGAAGTCAATTATCCTACTCATGATTTGGAGTTGGCTGTGGTGGTTTTTGCCTTGAAGATTTGGAGGCACTACCTGTACGGTGAGAAGTCGATCATTTATACGGATCATAAAAGTCTGAAGTACCTCCTTACCCAAAAGGAGTTGAACTTAAGACAGCGGAGATGGATAGAGCTGTTGAAGGATTATGACTTCTCAATCGAGTATCATCCTGGAAAGGCTAACGTGGTGGCAGACGCGTTGAGTCGTAAGGTGATATCGGAGTTGAGAGCAATGTTTGCTCATCTTAGTTTATATGAAGATGGTAGTTTACTAGCGGAACTTCAGGTGAAGCCTATGTGGTTAGAATAGATCAAGGAGAAGTAGTTATCAAATGAAAAGTTGGGTTCCTTAATTCAACAAGTTGAAAGTGGTGTAATAGGGGATTTTGGATTGAATAAGGATGGAGTACTGTGTTTTCGCGGAAGAATTTGTATGCCCAAAGATTCAGATTTGAGACTAATAATTCTGCGTGACGTGCATAGTAGCCCCTATGCTATGCACCCCAGGGGAAATAAGATGTATCGAAACCTCCGTGAACAGTATTGGTGCCCAAGGTTGAAGCGGGAGGTTACTGATTTCGTGGGTAAGTGTTTGACTTGTCAACAAGTGAAGGCAGAACATCAATTGCCGTCGGGATTGCTACAACCGGTGAAGATTCCATTATGGAAATGAGAACGGATAACGATGGACTTTGTTAGTGGGTTACCCTTATCGCCTACTAAGAAAGATTCCGTCTGGGTAATAGTGGATCGATTGACGAAGACTACCCATTTTCTACCTGTTCGTACGGATTTCTCACTACAGAAGTTGGCTAAGTTTTATGTAGCGGAGATCGTGAGGTTACATGGGGTACCAGTGTCTATTATTTCGGACAGAGACCCTAGGTTTACATTACGGTTTTGGAAAGCTTTGCATGAAGCTTTGGGAACAAAGTTAAATTTTAGCACGGCTTTTCATCCTCAGTCAGATGGTTAGTCGGAAAGAGTAATCCAGATTTTGGAAGACATGTTAAGGGGTTGTGTGATTGACTTCAGAGGTAGCTGGGAGGATTTTCTACCGTTGGCAGAGTTTGCGTATAACAACAGTTATCAATCTAGTATCCAAATGGCACCTTATGAAGCATTATATGGTCATAGGTGTCGTACCCCTACTTGTTGGACTGAATTGAGGGAACGACAGTTATTGGGTCTTGAATTGATATCAGAGACGGAAGAAAAACTAAAGGTGATTCGAGCACAGTTAAAGGAAGCTTCAGATAGACAAAAGTTGTATGCGGATCTGAGGCGTAAGGATATTGAGTTTGCGGTGGGAGGTCAGGTCTTTCTAAAGGTCTCACCTTGGAAGAAGATCTTCAAATTTGGAAGGAAGGGCAAGTTGAGCCCTAGGTTCATTGGACCGTACCGCGTGTTGAAGCGTGTAGGACCAGTGGCTTATCAGCTTGAATTAACTCCGGAGTTGAGTCAGATTCATAGTGTTTTCCATGTCTCTATGTTGAGGCGTTATCGATCAGATCCGTCTCACATAGTACCGGTAAAGGAAGTTGAGTTAAGGCCTGACTTGTCGTTCGAGGAAGAACCAGTGAAAATTTTAGATCGAGATGTTAAGGTGCTAAGAAAGAAGTCAGTACCGTTGGTTAAAGTTCTATGGCGTAATCACTGAGCGGAGAAAGCTACATGGGAGCCTGAGGACATGATTCGATAGTAATCTCCTCATCTCTTTTAATCAGGTAAATTTCGAGGACGAAGTTTTCTTTTAGGGGGGAGAATTGAACATCCTAAAATTTGAATTTCTTTTTGTTGCATTATTTTGGTACTCAGCTAGTTTAATTATCCAATGTGTGTGTTTAAATAGTCCTGAGAAGGCTCGAGATTTTTTTGGATTTGGTATAGTTTTTGGTATTTAGTACTTTAATGAAATGGAACAAGTGACCTTAAAGCTTAAGGTAATTAAGTGGTAAAAAGTTAGCATAAGTGAGCTATTAGTAAAGGGGATATAGCGCAATATGTGTTCCTTGAGGGAAGGAGTTCGAATCCCTTGGTGCGCATAAATTTTATTTTATTTTTTTATGCTTTCCTTCCTCATAGTGTCGGCCAAGCCTAGCACATATGGTAAGTTGGACTTTTATTTTTATGGTAAGGTGGCTAAGAGAAAAGGCAAGTTTTAAACTTAAGGAAGGGAATCAAATGGAAAAGGCATGTAGGGGGAACACAAGGCTTATAACAAGGGGAATGTTTTGGAAAGTTTGGAGTGGCCAAACTTTGACCATTTGGCTATGTACTTGGACGGTTTTAGGGGCTAGGGGGTGGCCGAATTTTTGATGGCTTTTGGTAAGGTTTAGGTGCTAGTTGGTCACTTTGGAATTTTGACCATTTTGTGTTTCTCTTCAAAGTTTTTCTCTCTAATCTCCTCTCCCTAGCCGAATGTATCATGAACAATAGGTAAACTTTTGCTTTCTTTTTATCCATTTCATTTTTGACCATTTCGGTCTTATTTGCTTATTCTCCCAAACCTTTTCCTCTTGGTGCCGAAATCACAAAACCTTGAAGGGCCATTTTCCCTTTTTCTTCTTTTCTTTCTTGCCGAATGCACACTAGCCTCAAACCCTTTTCTTTGTTCATCTTTCATGCTTGAAACTGAAACCTAAACACATTATTTTCTTATACTTTTTCTTCTTGGAAAAATCTCTCAAACATCATTCTCCTTTTAATATTCACCATGGCCGAATGTCATTAAGCACCATCCCCTTCAATTCTTCCACCATACCCGAATCTTCTACCACACATATTTCCTTCTCAAATCATTTTCTACTCACACTTTGATCAATCGGTAAGTGGCTAGTTATAACATTTTGGTATTTTTATTTCATCCTATCCATTGTGCCGAATCTACATGTTGGTATGGGATGGCCTTTTTGGATCGAGACCATCATCATATCATATCTTATTCAAATCTCTTTTCTCTATCATAGAAACTTAGTGGAAGGCCGAAACTTGGAGTGTCTGAAGTTATCGTGTTATCATTAGGACTCGGTCCAAAAACCTAAGGTAAGGATTTCATTCGAGGATTTCATATTATTTTTTATTTTGTTGAAGATAGGGTGATTAATCGATTTTTATCTTAGGAACTCTATCGTTCGATTCTCATCCTATGAACGTAAGGATTTTGTGGTAAGCTGACTACGCTCATAAGACCAATCATTTTAATTACGAAATTTTAGTTTGGACTAATATTCATTTGTCAATGGGGGCAAACAAGATCGAATCAAAAGGAGTAGTGATTGGTGATCGAAAAAGGAGCGGATTTGCGATCCCTCCTAAATTCAAACGAAGGGCTATTTCGGCGATCCGGGATTTTCCATCAGGTTGTGGACCCTCATCCAGTGAGAATCAACTATTCGAGGTTGTTCGTAGTTCTGAGCCATTAGCTATTCGGGATTTTCCAGCGGGTTGTGGATCATCAACCGGGGAAAACCGGTAAATCATAGTTATTCGCGATTCTGAGGGTAAAAATCCTAGACCGTTTATCTTAGAATAAATTACTATAAGTGTTAATGATCTAATTGAGCGTTAAAAATATTCTAGGTGTTAACGATCAAGAAAGTGTAGTGCTCACCGTAATCAGGTGTGTAATTTCACACCGTATTCTATGGGTTAGATAATTATATCATGTTAATCGTTTGGTTAAATTGCATGTTAGTGACGTCGGGTAAAATGGCATAATTACCACTATAGTGGTAAAGACTATGAAATCGGTAATAAGACTGTGAAAATTATGAAATTGCCCTTAATGTGCCAAATCGATAAACGTGACTAAATGGGCCAAATGTGATATTTGATATATGGGCCAAATGTGATATTTGATATATGGGCCAAGTGTGATATGTGCTATATGGGCCAAAATGTGATATGGGCCAGATTGTGAAAATTTTTATAATGGGTCATATGTTAGTAATTATTATATGAATGGATTGTTGTAAATGAGTTTGCATACTATATTCATGATTTGCATGGGTAGGGATATTTGACGAAGAGAAGTTCTGGTAGCTTTGTTACAAAATTTTGGTGGCTCTGGCACAAATCTGAAAAATGGCTATGCCATGTAAACTCTGTAAATCTGGTGGCTTGTCCACAAATTGATATACGGCTAAATGCCTATTTTGGTGTGTTGGCGGGGTGGGTGACTAAAGCTCCCCACAGGTGTGCTGGTTGGTACGGGTGGTGTGTACCGGATGGAAATTAGGTTTGGTTTGGGAATTGCATATCACATTCATTCTATACGTGTTATTTTGTCATATTTGTAAATGGGCTTTGGCCCAATAATTGCTTAATTGGATTTCGGCCCAGAGGACAATGGTAAGTGAGTCACACATTGAATTCAAAGTAACTCACCCCGTTTTCCTTACTCATCTCAGGTAATGATCGGTTATGGAGACTTGGGCTATGGCTGACTCAGTGGAGGCCATACTACAAATAATGGGTTATTTAAATTTTGGATTTCTTTTAAGTACTTTTAATTATTTTACTATTCTAAGTTAAGTTGTAATAAGGCCTTGGAAAGATTTTTAATATTGCTTTATGTTTGATGGATTTTATAAATTGCTTTAAATACTTCAAGTGGGATTATAATTTCTAAAAACATAAATAAACGTTTTCTCAAATAGATATGCAAAAAGGATTTCATTCTTAAATACTTTAACTCGGAAAATTTTCTCTTAACTTTGATCTTCAAATTTTTCCAAAGTTATCATTCAAACTCTTTAATTTTTCTCAAAATAAATTTCTCAAAGTTTCGTTTCATAAACTCTTACGACTTAAATTGTTTGATATAATAATCAACCTTAGTTTTCAATAAACTCCACATTGATTATTTTTTTTAAAAATCATTTTCTTTAGATCTTTAAAGGACTAGATGTATGTTCATTTTGTGTGACATGTCAAATTTGGTCTTAACGCATAGACCGGGTTTGGGGTGTTACATATACAACCCAAGTATTAGTGGTCGATTAGAGCGTAAAATAGCATGAAAGTCTTGTGCAAACCAATATCCTAAATTAACTTTAAAACTAGAATGCATACACCACAAAAAAAATAATTCAGTTTTAGTTAAAACAGATAACGAATCATTTCGTCCTGGAAAACTAAAAGCTAAAAATTGATGAATATATCTCAAAGCGGGTTCATGCACCAATAAGTCCTTAGAGGTCTTTGGATTATTAAGTTGATTCCTAGAATTAGTTAAAGCACAATAAACATCTTGAGCATCAAAGTTACTTGGAATATCTAATAGACTAATATGGTAGGAATTGGTTTGAATGTTGTCAAGGTCAACGAAACCCATGGCAATGTTATCAACCTAATTCTATGTTAGAGCACATAAATTCAAAACCATATATTTTTAAAACTTTTTCAAAGCAATAGAAAAAAAAATACTTTAGTATTATAAACTTGAATCATTAATTAACTTATTTAGGTACCAAAATTATTATTTTAGAAAATTTTAAAATTTTTAACTTTCTTTATGAACTTTTTAGAATTTTTTAAAAATTTATAATTTTTGAAATTTTTATAAATATTTAAAAATTTAAAAATTATTTTGATTTTTTGAAAATTATTTTGATTTTTTAAAAATTTTTGTTGAGAGAGACAAATTTACTTATTTTCAAAATTTATAGAGATCAAAAGGTTATTTACACCAATTTGTTATTCGAATTATTCGAGTAATTCAAATTTTAAAATTCAACTTGACTCGAACTCGAAGCTTTACTCAAATAATGTAACACCCTTAACCCTAAACCGTCGCCGGAACAGGGTTACGAAGCATTACCAGACTTTTCAGAACAATTACAAAACATTAAATAGATAATTAGCATACATTTCATAATTAAATCATAATGTCTCTTTTATGGGTCCTCGAAGCACAAAACACGTATTAGAAGCCAACTGGGACCAATTCCGGTGCTCTAGAAATTTTTTATATTTGATATTCAAATCTGTCACATTCAATCCAATTCAAGTTTGTACCAAATTATGCCATATTCATAAGTTTATCATCTTATATTCATATATGTTGTATTTATCCATTCAAAGTCATATATTATTACCAAATTTACAACCATTACTCAAGATGAGCAACACAAACATCCTAGGTACATGTCATTACCAAAGAAACATACTTCATCACAATGAGTTTGGGATCGGCTTTGGATGCTAGACCAGAATTTTTGTCTTCAACTAACCTGCGCACGGATACAAACCGTACACCGAGTATATATATATACTCAGTGGTATTACTATAATTCAAATTTATAAATAATATAGCAAAATATGCATATTCAATTTATGTTTATAATCTTTCAATAATCAATTTATACATTAAACCAATCTATTTCAATAATAATCACTATTTTCAAACTATTTTATTTTTACATTCTTATTTCAATATTTCATTCCATTTATATATAAAATTATTCAATATCAATTCTAATTATCAATTCATAACATTACAATAAAATTATGCATAATCAATTTATACCTTGAATCTTTCAATAATCAAATTAAATATTTAAACCAACATGTTTCAATAATAATAACTAATTTATAAGATTGTATTCAATTAAACTCATATACTATTTCTTGATTTCTAATTCATTTAATTTTCATTTCTCGTTTTGATAACTCAATTCATTTCTTATACAGAATCATTTGGTTTATCAATTTATTCAAAACCAATTCTAATTTCCAATTCGTTCATTTACCCCTATTAACAAGACTCGGACCTTGGAAGATACACGGATCCAACCAAACACACCAGAATGGCACCCAGTGCCTCTTCGGATAGTTCGAAGCAATATTTGACACCTAGTGTCTCATCGGCCAAGCCGAAGAAAGTTGGTACCCAGTACCTTATCGAATCTATCCGAAGTAACAGTATGACACCCAGTGAAACACCCCACACCCGGCCCACGAGCCTGAACCGAATCTAGTATGTTCCTTAAGTAAACCGGTTTCAAAATTCTTTGTTTCTTGGATATAATTTGTAAAAAAATTTTAGAAAAATATTGTTTTGGGTTGGGCTTAGATTGGGAACTCATTTAATTAATTTTGAAAATCTAATTTAATTAAGGTGACAAAATAATTGTAGGGTTCATTTTCAAGAAATAATTTTGCTTAACTTTAATCTAAATAGTTCGTAACATAATAATTAAAAGTAAATCAAAATTAAAGAAATTCACTTGGGCCTTATGGCCTTATTACATCAAGTAAACCCAAATAAAATTTAAAGTACTTGGTAAAATAAAAGTCCCCAAATATTGAAAGTTTTTCCTTGCTATGCATGGCTACCTTTAACTCCCCGCCGACCCGGTCCATTATTGCTCATTACGAAAAATGGTCCCACAAAGGGTGAGTCAACAGACTCAATGTGCACACAATACTAACATTCAACAAATCAGGCATACAAGTTCATATCAAGTTCATATTCATATACAAATAAATAATGATGCAACCCAAACCCAAGCCTATTTGTCCATCCGCTATACACCACCCGTACCTGCCAATCACACCGTGGGGACTACTAAGTCAACCCTCCATCCGCTACACACCATCGAAGGCAGTCGCTGCAGTCGACGTGCTCATCGCCCATATAATTTGTGTCATTAGACACCATATTCAAATAATGTAACCGAAGTTACCAAATTCAGATAATGTAACCGAAGTTACCATATTCAAATTATGTGACCATAGTCACCATATTCCGTTGGTGAGACCGAAGTCAACACCTTCTTCCCCTTTCACATATAGCCCGAAATGCCCCACATATTTTATCATGCACAACATACTTATTTTTCTCATTCATATTACTATTTAAAAATATAACATATTCATAATCCTATCAGAAGTAGGAAACGTACCTGAGTACTTTTTGTACCACATTAGGGCACATAGCCACATTCACATTCTTATGCATATTCATATAATTAATAATTGCCATATATCGTATTAAAGGTTAGTATGGGTACACACCTGATTCGCTTAAGATTTCCAATCCAAATCCCGAAAAGCTTGATCTAATGCCTTAGATCTTAATTCTCTACATTCAATCATTTAATACTTAGTAAAGTGCCATTCGGCTATAAATCCAAATCCTAGTAGGATTAGTATACTTAAAACTTACCTTGAAACTCTCAAATCCCGAAATCCTTGTATCCCTCTGTCGAAATCCCTATAACTACATGTTAGATCAATTTCTAACATTTATTCACAACAAATAACCTTAGCCGAATGTTAAATATGACTTACCTTAGATTCTTAAATCCCGAAATTCACCGAATAACTAGGGAACACGCGGCCTATGGTGTACCTTCAGGAAAAGAACTTCTCCTTCCTTGTAGTCGACACTTAGTAAATCCCGAAAGATCTCTTCAAGGTTTCGGCAACCATGAACATTAATGGAATTAGCCCTAGATTTCGATAAGTCTAAAGTATAAAAGAATGGAAACCAAACTTGGATCTTACCCTTATTTGAAGAAATCGATTGCACCTTCACTTCAACCTTCGGCTATGGCCTTGATCTTAGCAAGCTTTCGGCTTTTGGAATATTGAGAGGAGAAGAATGAAGAAGAAAAGAATAGGGGTTGCAGAGAAAATTCGGCAGAGGATATCAAGGAAGAGTAAATAATGCTGAATGGCCTCTCTTTTCCTTTTATAGCCAAATTTACTAGGCTAGAGTCCCTTACTTGGCCACCACTCTTCTATTTTGATAACTTTATCCTTTAATTATCATAAATAAAAGAGTTTAATCCAACATTTATCTCTTCAAAATAATCCAATTTAAAAATCCTTTATTTATCACCTTTTTAATCGAATATTTATGAAAATAAAACACCTCCTTTCTAGAAGCATGTGCCGTCCACCTCAGTCTTCTAGAAGCAAAAATAAAACCTCCCTTATTTGCTTCCCAAGTGACTCGAACCCAGGCCCATTCCTCTTGCATATGGCGCCATTTCCATAGGCCCTAAGTGACATCTTCAGGCCACTTTTCCAAGCCTGTTTGTGTGTCAAATTTCACCAACTTTTTCTTTTAAGGCCACCTTGCCTTAATTTCCTATTTTAAACTTTAAAAC
The DNA here is from genome assembly GCA_025503065.1 of Gossypium bickii. Classification (NCBI taxonomy): domain Eukaryota; kingdom Viridiplantae; phylum Streptophyta; class Magnoliopsida; order Malvales; family Malvaceae; genus Gossypium; species Gossypium bickii. The sequence goes on from CP106711.1 coordinate 57,730,939, forward strand.
TTGACATTTCTAAGTCATTTCTAAGTTTCCTAAAATTTTCGATCGGCTCTGTAAACTTGCCATTTTCTTACATTTCCAAGTTTTAAATGTTCACTTTCCATTTTTGAATCATTTCCTTACATTTCCTAGTTTCCATAAATGTTCACTTTCCTCTTTATTCCTTTACATTTTCAGGACATTTCCCTACATTTCCAAGACAAGACATTTCCTTACATTTCCTTGCATTTCCTTACATTTCCATACATTTCCTCACATTTCCATACATTTCCATACATTTCCTTACATTTCCTTACATTTCCTTACATTTCCCTACATTTCCCTACATTTCCATACATTTCCATACATTTCCACACATTTCCATACACTTCCATACATTTCCATATATTTCCATACATTTCCTTATTTCTAGAATTCACATAACACATTCATAATTCATAAAACATGCCATTTTACCACATGGTTCCTTGTGTCATGCTTCACACGGAATTTCTTTTAAAGCCTCATTTACCTAGCTCCCCTTTTTACTTAAAAACCAATAATTTTCCAAAGCTTTCTTCTTCCATCCTAAAATTCTAAAAACCCTTAATACACTTCCAACACTGCCAAAACCTACTAACTCATGAATTATGCACAAACGCATAACCCCTAATCTAGGATGTTACACCCAGTGTCTCATCGACTCAAGGTTGAAGTATCCCTAAACATTTCCAATCCTATGGCATGCCAACTATATCCGACTTAGCCCGACTAGTTAATAGGATATTCGATTCACTTTCTCAATTCACTTTTAATCAAATTCAAATCACTATTCACTTTTCAATCAATATACATTTCAAATAATCACATATTTTCATCATTCAATTCAATTTGATTCAATTCAAATCACTTTTAATTTCCAATCAATATACCTTCAAATATTCACATAATTCATAATTCAACTATTTAATTCAAATCACTTTTCACTTTCAAATCAATATGCATCTCAATTGCTCAATTCAATTTCAATTCAATTTGAGTCACTTTCAATTTCACTCAATATTCATATCAATTTCAAATACTCACCTCATTTCTTACTTACCATGCATAACAATTAAAACTCAACAAGTAATAATAATTAAATTCGAATTATAGTAATACAAACTAGAATTTTCGAACTACTCCTCATCAACTTTATCTTTTCCTTTTTTAGTCGAAGTTTCTGGTACAGCGTTAGCTACTAAAATTAAAACAATTAAAATTCATTAATACAATACAATTTCACATTGAATATTTCAATTTTTATTCAACTTTTTTCTAAATTCCAATTTAGTCCCTAAACTAAGACTAATTTTATTTCTTCAAAACTAGTTCCATATTTTCATTCAATTTCCATTTTAGACTAAATTCAACTCTCTAATTTCACTCAAATTCCTAATTTTTTAAATGTAGTAAAATTTTACTTTAAAAAAGATAACATAAATTCAACATCAAACACCCAAACAAAACTCTTTCAAATAAAAGACTTCAAAATATCTCAATGACATATATATAATTCTCTCATATTATCCACTAACTAAAACTCATCAAATTAATGGACTATTTATTTAAATAGTCCCTTATTCTAATCCCACTTTGAAATTTGATACTAATTAACTTAATTAAACACTAATAATTAAAATTATCAAACTATCATTCTACTCATTTCTAAAATGACTCTGTAAATATTAATCTTAATTTCATATACCATTCAATTCAATTCAATACCTTTAGCTACTTATTTATACTTTTACACATTTGCCCCAAAACATTTACATCCTTTACAATTTAATCCATCATATCAACCAAGTTAATTCCACCATTAACACATAACCCACTATTGCCGAATACTTAACCCTTAATATACAGCCTATATATATCTTTAATTTATATAAAAAAATCCTTCTCATTTGTAATTTACTCAATTAAATCCCCAATTATAAATCATATTATTTAATTAAAATCAAGAAAGTCCTATTTCAACCAATTATTCCACGAGGTTCAAAGCAACTCATACTTTCAATTAATTCACAATTTAATCATTGAATTTACCATTTCCATAATTAACCAATTATACATATAATTTATTAACAATCCCTAAATTCTTGAATTTTATAACTTAACACCATGCTAATTTAATTTATAGCATTAAATTCCTTGAAAGCTAATATTAACAAAACTCATGGTACAAAATATTTTAATTACTCACTAAACTTAGTAATTCAACTCAAATTTCTAGCACAAAGAACAATCCACCAAAACAGTCCCTAGACTTCACAAAATTAACAATCTAACTCCAATTCTATCAAAACAACCCCTAATTCTTTCATTTATTCAACATAATCAATGTCTAAAAATCTAATAACTTCCAAATTTTCAACATAAACCATGAAATATTTTGTTCTAGGTTTCTAAAAACTCAAAAATTACAAGAAAAGGACTTAAATTGACTTACTAATTGAGCTTGGAACCTCAAAACCCCAATTTTCCATTTCTTTCTTTCCTTCTTTCCTTTTCTGTTTTGCTTGCCTATTCTGTTTCTATTTGTCTCTTTTTCTATCATTTATTTCTTTTTATTTCCTTTATTTAATTAGTTTAATATAATAACAAAAAAAAAATAATTAATATAATATTATTTACTTAAATAATAAGTAAATATGTAATAATTACTAATATATGTATTTCATTTTTCCACATGTCATCATATGCACCATACATTTGTCAACTTTTTGGTTTATTTATAATATAATATAATTAATATAATTTACAATATAATAAAATAATAATATACTTTATAATTAAATAATATAATTTTCTATATTTAAAACATAAAAATCTAATATTTTTATCAGGCATATGCCGCCTCAACTTTAGAAAAAGGCATATTTGCCTATTTGGTACTTTTAACTTTTCTTTAATCTATAATTAAGCTTTCACCCTTATTGCAATTTAGTCCTTTTTCCTAATTACTCCCAATTCAAGCAAATTCACTTAACCAAAACCTAATTAACTACAAAATAACTTCATAAATATTTATTAAAAATATTTACAAATCTGATTTACTGAAACGGAGTCCCAGGAATGCATTTTTTTCAATTTGATCCTTTTTAATCAATTAACCATCGAAACGTTAAAATTTCTTAACGAAACTTTAATACCCCTTAATGACACTCCGTAAATATTTATAAAAATATTTATGCTCAGTTTATAAAAATAAGGTCCCAATACCTTATTTTCTAAAACCACTTGAACTTAAGAAATCACTTATATAACATAAATTATCAAATCAAAAACCTTTTTTTATAAAAAAATCACATTTGACTTTTAAATATTAAATAATAATATTTACGAACTTACTCGTCAAATTTGGTGGCCTCGAACCACTATTTCTGATACCATTGAAAATTGGGCTATTACAAATCACTCAATTCGACTAACTCAAATTTCAATTTTTTTTCGATATTTTCGAATCAAATCGAGTATTACTCACCCCTAACAGACATTAGAAAAAAATTCCATCAATCACAAAAAGTCACATGATGGTTTTTTGTTCAAAATAGGCTAATTTACCCTAATAATATAAAAAAATATTTTCTTAAATGGGATGTTAGTAGGATTATTTGCGGAATTGGTATGTTTAGGTGGACGGTGCCTTTCTCATAAGCGGCACCACCAATTTTTTTTATTTTTTTAAATATATTGTTTTATTAGTGGTCTCATGTACATGGGCGGCACCACTTTGTACAATTTTTCCAGATCTAGTACATGGCTCGTATTCAAATACTGGAATGGTATAAGAGGGGTGGTGCCCATCTGGTAGGCGCCACTGGTGACCCCTATCTCGGCATCAGTGGTCAATTTTTGGCCTGTTTAATTGCAGGTGAAGATGAGATGAGTAGGAGAGTTTTAAAAAAATTAGTAGAAGAGAAGGAAGAAGATAGGGAGAAGAAAGAAAGAAAGAAAGGAGAACAAAAAAGAAGGATAATGTATTTTTGTTTATTTCTTTTTAAAATAGAATGGAGAGTTTTGTTAGTAATTTTGTTTTGTTGTTATTTAAAAGTTATTTTGTTGGGTTATTAATTTTGTTAGCTTATGAATGAAAAAATTTGCATATTGTTATAATTTTGGTATCTTTTTATTCATTAAAATTTTTATGTAAGTATTTTTTTTGCTGTTCGAAATTGCTTGGAGAATTTTGATTTGTTTTTTAACAGATTTAGTATTGAATATGGAAAATTAATTTTTCGTATGCTTTTATTTCGATGGAGGAACTAACTCTGACAACGATTAAAGGCAAGTGTACCTATTGAACAGTAGTATAGCTTAGGCAAGACCGGATTGTCGAACCCAAAGGAACTAAAAGTACTAATACTAACCTTCTTTTTATTATTTAGCCTTAAAAATAAAGTGAAGTTGTTTTAATCTAAATTAACAACGACTAAGCTAAGGACAAAGACAAAAAGAATGAATTGGGAAATAACTTGAAGAAAAACTCAATTGATCATGATGATACCCTCAAGAAGAATCCACCTAGACTTCACTTGTTATCTAACCCTGAATCATATGATTTATTTACTTAGCTTGATCCGTAGGACTCCCTAACGTATATTAAACCCTCTCTCGAGGCGAATAATGTCTAACCCTAGGTTAATTAGTGGAACTCTCGTTCCCTTATAATAACCCCCTAGAATAGTAGTAAATCGATCTATGGATTCCTATATTAGGTTTCACCCTAATCCGACAAAATCTCGTAACCCTATCTCTAGGCGTTCGATCAACTCCGCTTAATTATGCTAGATCTACTCTTAAGCAGGGTCTATTCCTCCTCCACCTAAGCACATCAGATTTGGATTAAGCATGCATAATTAAGAACAAACTAAGTAGTTATCGTATAATGCAAAAATCAAATAACAAGATTCATCTAGGTTTCATCCCATTCAGGTATCTGAGGGGTTTAGTTCATAACTAAATAAGAAAACATCTCAAGAGGAAAGATAAAACAAAACAGAAGAAATCCCTAAAACTCCTTGAAGGAATTGAAAGATAATTCTGCCGTCTTGTGTATAATTCTGGCTTTTTGGGATGGATCAACTGGCTAACTTCCAGCGATTCCCACAATTCTGACCTTTCCGGCTTGGCTCATTGGCCTAGCTCGACGCCCTGGGTTTCGGCTTCTGCCGAACTCACTTTTCAAGTGGCCCCATTGGGTGTTTATATAGACTTTGAGATGCCTTACTTGGCCCTTAAGTATCCTAATTTAAGTAGAATTCCTAATAAGGTGTTTGAATAGGCTTTGGAATATGTTTCTTTGCCTCCAAGTATCCTTTCCTGAATGTAATTGCTCTTTCCAGCGACAGGGACACGGCCATGGCACACGCCCGTGTGAATCGTGGCCAGGCCGTGTTTGGACTTTTAATGAGGCACGGCCGTGTGGTCTTTGGCCCAAGCCATGTCGATTTCGTGATATGGCCCATTTACTCCATTTTGGGCCCATTTTTCGTTCTTTTCATCTTCGGGTGCTTTCCTGGGTATAAAACATGAAAACAAAGGATTAAGAGCACCTTTTTATATAAATCGAGGCTTAATTCATCCAAAAGCATACTAAATATGGGCTTAAAATATGTTACTTTTATGGTTTATCACAGAGACTAAAACCTTTGAAAACATTTCTGAACTTCTGATAAATTATGCATAAAATATCTGCTAATAAACACTGGAACTGATACATAAAACTTTATAATGTAGATAAAATTTGAAATATACAATGAGCACTCATGGAACTCACGGACGTTGTATTTGTAGTTGTGGTAGAGGCCATAGGGGGCTCGAGCTGAGTCTTATTCTTTGGGTAGTATGCCAAATATGAACACGAATGAGACATCAGTTTCGTCTGCTACTGAGACTAGGTTTCAAAGCCATTCGGTTGGGGAAAACGCACTGTCCCAGGCTATGTTGAGGGAATTGGAGAGGGTCGCTGGACCCCATTTTGGATCTAGGGGCCTTGGGTCGGTGACTGAACAACTCCGGTCCAATGTTGCTAAGCTATTTAGGGGTGTCCCTAGAGTCACCCCTACTATGGCCGAGTATTGGTTGGAGGCCACTGAGAGGATCATGAACGACATAGACTGTACTCCTGAGCAGAAACTTAAGGGTGCAGTGTCTTTGCTTCGTGATGAGGCATATCAGTGGTGGATATCAGTTGAGGAGGGTATTCAGTCAGATCGTCTGAACTAGGACTTCTTTAAGACTATGTTTCAAGGGAAATATATGGGTGTGAGCTACGTTGATGCTCGTAGGTGTAAGTTCATGAATCTCACACAAGGTGATAGATCAGTGGTCGAGTATGAGGCTGAGTTTCTGAGGTTGATCCACTACACACGAGGCAGAGTGGCAGCTGAGTATGAGAAGTGTGTCTGTTTTAAGGACGGGTTGAGTGACAATTTGAAGGTTCTGATTGCTCCACACAGAGAGCGAGAGTTCACAGTTATGGTAGATAAGGCGAAGATCGCCGAAGAGGTTAAGCACGTGGAGCGCCAGAATAGGGATTGGGAAAAAGGAAAGAATAAAAGGGAGTCGGAGCCCTCTAGTTTTGTTTAGAGGCCAAAGAAAAGGGCCAGGCCTGATGGGCCAGTTAGAGTGGGGTTTCTTGTTGCTCCCACTAAGATTCAACCATGTGGAGATTGTGGTAGGCACCATCCGGGCGAATGTTGGAGGAGATTAGGGGCTTGCTTGAGATGTGGGTCCTTGGAGTATCGTATTAGAAAGTGTCCACAATGGGCTGATCAGATGCAAGCTTCAGGATCGAGTTCTGTACAACCTCAAAGGGCAGTTCAGCAGCCACCTAGGGGTCGTGGACCAGCTAGGGGTGATAATGATATGGGATGAGGGCAGAGAGCCTCGGGCAGAAGTGCTAGTCAAACTGAAGTGAGGCAGCCTACATTGGTCTATGCTACTCGACGATGAGAGGATAAAGATGCTCCTGATGTTATCACTGGTACGTTCTTAATTTTTGATATACCTTATACTGCTCTAATAGACAACACACTCCTATATAGCTAATACTGTTTCTAAAAACCTAGAGATTTTTGTTGAGAGCACCTTTAGTGAGATTACTGTACTGAGTCTGTTGAGGCAGTTTATTCGGGTTACTAATCTTTATAGGAATGTTCTGTTAGAAGTGTAAGGGGTTGTATTTCTGGCAAATATGATGAAGTTATCGTTTGGGGAGTTCGACTTGATTTTGGGTATCGATTGGTTGATTGAGCACTAAGTCAGTTTGGTTTGCGTGACTAAGAGGGTTGTTTTGAGGATCGAGGATGATAAGGAAGTGGTGGTGATCGGTGAGTGTCAAGATTATCTGTCCAATGTGATCTCCGCTCTGGTAGTTGAGAAATTAGTACGGAAAGTGTGTGAGGCGTATTTGGCTTACGTCAGTCTTTCTGTTTCTGAGGGCTCTTTTATCAGAGATATCAGAATAGTGAGGGATTTTTTGGATGTCTTTCTTGAAGAATTATCGCATTTACCTTCGAATCAAGAAGTTGAGTTCGGGATTGAGCTTCTACCGGGTATAGCTCCGGTGTCTATTGCTCCATACCGTATGGCACCGAAGGAGCTTACAGAGTTTAAGACTCGACTTCAAGAGCTTCTGGATCGAGGTTTCATCCATCCTAGTGTGTCTCCATGGGGGGCACCTGTTCTGTTTGTAAAGAAAAAAGATAGGACCATGAGGATGTGCATCGATTATCGACAGTTGAATAAACTGACGGTGAAAAATAAGTATCCACTTTTGAAGATCGACGATCTGTTTGATCAGTTCCGAGGGGCTTCAGTATTCTCAAAAATTGATCTCCATTCTGGGTACCATCAGCTTAGAGTTAAGGAGGTGGATGTTAATAAGGCTGTGTTTTGGATTCATTATGGACACTACGAGTTCCTAGTTATGCCTTTTGGTCTAACGAATGCTCCGGCTGCATTCATGGATCTGATGAACCGAGTCTTTCAGCCATATCTGGATCAGTTCATCGTGGTCTTCATCGATGATATTCTAGTTTACTCTAAGATCGAGGATAATCATGATGAGCATCTTAGAGTAGTGCTTCAGATACTTTGAGAGAAACAACTCTACACTAAGTTGAGCAAGTTTGAGTTCTAGTTGCGCGAGGTAACATTTTTAGGGTACGTAGTTTTTGCTGAAGGGATCCGAGTTGATCCTAGAAAGATTGAGGCAATGCTGGATTGGAAACAGCCTAAGAACATGTTTAAGATCTGCAGTTTTCTGGGCCTTGCAAGATATTATCGGTGGTTTGTCGAGGGGTTTTCTCTAATTGCAGCACCTTTGACTAAGCTTCTGCGTAAGGGTGTTCCTTTTTTTTAGACTGATGCGCAACAATCGAGCTTCGAGAAGCTCAAATCTATTTTGACTTAGGCTTCTGTTTTGATACAGCCTGAGCCCGATAAAGAGTTTGTGGTATACAGTGATGCAATCCACGTCGGTTTGGGATGTGTACTGATACAAGATGGTAAGGTTGTGGCTTATGCGTCTCGTCAGCTTAAGACTCACGAAGGGAATTATTCGACACATGATCTTGAGTTGGCAACTATGGTTTTTGCATTGAAGATCTGGAGGCACTATCTGTACGGTGAAAGGTGTATCATCTTGGAAACACAAATATTTATATACTTTTTCATACCTAATTTACTTAAAATCATGCATTTTCGATAGAATTTGTCATAAAATAATTATTTTTATAAAATAATTAAATTGTATTAAAATTTTGAACATGTTAATTTTTAGTCAATTTTACAATTATTTTTAGTGAATTTTGATTATTTTTGACAGATTCGTACAAAGGGCAAAAATTGACCTGGCAGACATCGTTAGAAGAACAAAACCGAAAAGCAATTTGAAGTAACAAGGAAAAATAATTTCTAGCCTAAGATGGTGTTAATATGTGTATTAATTCATAATATAATTAATTTTAATTTATTCCCAATTTAATTTGGGCTAAATAAATTAATTTTAATTCATTATGGAAAAAGGGCCCAGTTGAACCGTATCAGTTGAACCAAATTGAGCGAACCAAACCAGCCACCAATTGGGCAGCCCAGAACCGTTCAAATGCTGACCCAAATCAGCATTTTAGCTGATTAAATGAGCTTGCAAAAAGGCCCTTGGAAGACTTCCAAATTGCATTCAAACCCTACCTTAAATTAAGGCTTTACGGATTTGCCCCATGCTAATTTTAGCAAAGTTGAAAGTCTCAACTTTGCCATGTAGGATGGCCGGCCATGAGGGGGCTCTTTGGCTGCTGAAATTTTCTATTTTTAGTAGCCATCCTCAGTTATATAAACCCCCCTTTGCTACCCATTCAAAGCATCCCTCATTCACATCTCTTCTCTCACAACTCTTTTCTCCTCTCTCACTTTTTCTCTCATTTTCTCATTCAAAGTTCCTTGCTCTTGTGCTGATTTCTCTTCTTGGGAAATGGGTCTTCTTCAGCCATTTTGAAGTAGCAATTGAGTGTTCATAGCAGCCTTGATCGGCGAGGACAACAAAGAAGGAGGAATAGAGCAACCTAGTCAAGCCACGGAAAACCACCGGATTTGATTCTTGTTCTCTGTCTCTTTAATTTTTGTTGTTTTTATGATGAACATATCTATGAATATTTATGTTGTTGGAATGGTTAATTTAATCAGCTTAGCTTGAATTAAGTCGTGTTGGTTTGATTGCATTTCGTCCTTTTGATTTGTTAAATTTATGTTTATGCTGTTATAGGCCTTGTTAAAATGCTTGATTAAGTAAAATCATGCCTAAGTTATTCTGGCATTATAATTGTTTAGATAACTAAAGAATTAATTATTTAAACGAATTGAAATTGTAATTAATGGACACAGTACTTAATCAGTGCATGTTTAATTCTTCTAAGGTAGCTGAAGATTAGATTGGAATTGTATTTGGCGATACATATGCCTTGCATAACTTGCAAGATTATTGTGATTAAACTGTTTCAAGGTAAGGATACTTTGTTACCTCACATAGTCTTTTATATGATTATTAAGGTGAATTAATCGTTTGAATCGACATAGGAATATGCTAGAGATTGTTTAATTTAATAAGTTTGTATGTGCAATAACATGTTTACCTTTATAAATCTGTTTTGTCGGTCCAATTGACATAGGAATATATACAAGAAATGAATGGATTTTTTATTTGTAAATATGTTTATAAGTTAGAAAATTACCGAGTTGCCGTGATTTATTCGTAACAAGTATAAGCATAAGTTTAATAATTCTAAGGTAAGAAAATATAATTAATCCAACACAATTATATCATCTTAATTAAAATCAGCTTTTGAAATCGTGCATTAGAACTTTATTTTATTTTACTTTATTTTGTAGTTTTTAATCATTTCTCAAATCCAAATATTTTTCCTTCACAAAAGTGTTTAAAATTATTTTCATAAATAATTCTTTTACAGTCCCTGTGGGTACGATAACTCGACATTTACTTGTCACTTTATTACTTGTTGCAATTGTGTACATTTACACATTTCTATCGTTCCACATCAACACTGATCACAAGAGCCTCAAGTACCTCCTAACCCAGAAGGAGTTGAATCGTAGACAGCGTCGGTGTATTAAGCTGCTCAAAGATTATGACTGCACAATAGAGTATCATCTTGGAAATGCCAATGTGGTGGCCGATGCTCTAAGTCGTAGAGTGATGACTAATTTGAGGGTGATGTTCACTCGTCTTAGCCTGTTTGATGATGGAGTTTTGTTGGCCGAGTTGCAAGTTAAGCCGACTTGGATTGATTAGATTTGGGAAAAATAGTTAGGGGATGAGTCTCTTGGTTTAAGGTTTCGTCAGATTGAGAGTGGCAGTACTGCGGATTTTAAGTTGAATAAGGATAGAGTTCTGTGTTTTTGAGGTCAGATCTATGTGCTGAATGATTCTGATCTGAGGCAGTTGATTCTGAGGGAGGCACATAGTAGCCCTTATGTTATGCATCCCAATGGTAATAAGATGTATCAGGATCTCTGTGAATAGTATTAGTAGTCAGGTTTAAAACGTGAGGTTACAAATTTCGTTACTCATTGCCTATCGTTCCAGCAGGTTAAGACTGAGCACCAGTTGCCTTTGGGTTTGCTACAACCCATTAAGATTCCTTTATGGAAGTAGGAATGAGTAACGATGGACTTTGTTAGTGGGTTGCCCTTGACACCCACTAAGAAAGATTCTGTTTGGGTCGTCGTGGATCGATTGACAAAGTCCGCTCATTTTATTTCGGTTCGGACAGACTACTTACTGCAAAAGCTAGCGAATATCTATATCTCCAAGATTGTAAGACTGCATGGGGTTCCTGTTTTGATAATTTTTGATAGAGATCCTTGCTTCACTTCTCGGTTTTGAAAAAAATTGCATGAGGCTCTGGGTTCAAGATTGGACTTCAATACTGCGTTCCATACTTAGACCGATGGTCAATCTGAGAGGGTGATTCAGGTACTAGAGGATATGCTTCGGAGTTGTGTAATAGATTTCTGAGGTGGTTGAGAGGATTATCTGTTGCTAGCTGAGTTCACCTACAATAACAGTTTTTAGTCTAGCATCCAGATGGCACCTTACGAGGCTTTGTATAGTCGTAAGTGTCGTACTCCGCTATATTAGACTGAGTTGGGTGAGCGTTGGGTATTGGGTCCTGAGTTGGTTTCTAAGACTGAAGGTAAGGTTAGACTAATTCGGGATCGTCTGAAGATGGCTTTTGATAGGGAGAAGTCTTATGTGGATCTGAATAGGAGAGATATTGAGTACTCTGTGGGTGATTTCATTTTTCTTAAGGTTTCTCCGTAGAAGAAAGTTTTGAGATTCGGTCGTAAGAGCAAGTTAAGCCTTAGGTTTATTAGGCCTTATCGGATTCTGAAGTGTGTGGGACCAGTCGCTTATCAGTTGGAGCTACCTCTGAAGTTAAACTGTATCCACGATGTGTTTCAAGTCTCGATGTTGAGGCAGTATCGGTCTAATCCATCTCATGTTGCTTTTGTTGAGGAGATCGAGATTAGACCGGATTTTACTTTTGAGGAGAAGCCAGTTCAGATTTTGGATCATCATGTTAAGGTTCTGAGAAGGAAGTCTATTCCGTTATTAAATGTTCTGTGGCGGAATCATGGCGCTGAGGAAGCCTTGTGGGAACCTAAGGACTCAATGCGTCAGCAGTATCCTTATTTATTCTGATCAGGTAAATTTTGGGATCAAAATTTCTTTTAGGGGTTAGAGTTGTAACGCCCCGATAAATTTATTTCTGTATCTCTGAATTCTGACACAACTGTGTATCTCCTTTAGTGGTTAAGTGTTCTGAGAGTGTGTATGAGGTCTTGGGTTCAAGTCCTACATTTAGCAAATTTTGTTATTTTTCTAATCCTAACCTTACCCTTGTTGAGTGGGTTTATATTAAACTGGTTGTTAATTCATATCAGAATGAGCCTGCTCGTTTGAGTGGAAAGGGGTTGTTATGTTGGAGGGCTCGTGTTTGAGACTCTGAGCGAGTGTGGAAGTTAATTTTTGTTCCAGTTAATTGTCAATGGTTCGATGGAGTTAGTAGTCTGATGTGGTTAGTGGGTGAGATTTTGTGGGATTGTGTAGTTAGTGGAATAGAACTTTTGATAATTCTCATTTTTATTCTTTTTCCTAAAAGTTTTTTTCCAAGTTTCTAATATTTTTCTTTTTCTGTGATTTTCTTCCCATTCAAAAATTTCTTTTCTTTTCTTTGATCTACCAACATTATTCATCCCAAATCGCAGCATTATAATTTTCTGAATTCTTCATGTGTCTGGTAAGTGGGAGTTGTGAATTTGTTCAAATGGGGGGTAAGTAGTTTAACAATTTATACCAATTTTGATCCTTTCGTTTATATGATTCTGGGTTTTGGCAGTGAATCGTAATGAACGGAGTTCTTCCCCTGCAAGACCGTAGTCGGGTTTGTTCGTGAAGTTGGGTAAGTAGTGAGTGCTTATGTTTCTTCATTGTCGATCTTCATTGGTTAGGTTAAGTTGAGGATTATTATTGATTTTTGGGAATGGTTGTGTTAAATTTAGGTTTTGGTAGTCTCGGGAGTGTTTTCGCATCAAAATCGTACCATGTATGTACTCGAAACGCAGAAAATCGAGCTTCGACGAAAGCTGAAAAACCTTACTATCGATGCCACATGGACGCGTGCCTGGCTATGTGGTTGGCCATGTGCGAGAACAGCCATGTGTTTGATGAGGGCATGGTCGTGCGCAAGACACGGCTGTGTGACGATGTGGATGTGGCCGTGTAAGCCACACGGGCATGTGGGTTTTGGGCCAGGCCATGTGGACTACACGGGCAAAGCCAATCTGGGCGTGTGGGTTTTGGGCCAAGCCTTGTGGACCACACGGGTAAGGCCAGTCTAGGCCTGTGGGCCCATACGGGCATGTGGGCCAAAAATTCTAAAATTTTCTCTAGGGTCGCACGGGTCATTCTGGTTGACTGTGGACCTACCATAGGGTCGGTAAGGGCTAACCAAACCCTAAAACTATGTGATCTATTAGTCTGATACTTTGTTCTGTATATGATATGCTATACACGTCTGATTAGTCTGATGTATATATATCTGATATATGTATATGAGAATGTGAGCATGATAACTCTGATTATATATATATCTGATTGAGGTGGGATTTGTATATGTGGAGGAAGTGTTCTGTATGGCGATCATCGCCTATATTCTGACAGCTTGGTTGCACATTATCTGACATGTGTCGTAATGGCACGATATGGTGTGTAAGGATGGGTGGGTGTTTTTAACTCCACATGGTGTGATGGGATGGTCAGAGTTGGTGTGTAGAGGATGGGGGTAGGATTCTGTATTTCTAATCTGCATATCTGTTATGTTATCTGAATTTGTAAAGGACTTAGGTCTGAATCTGTATCTGACTGCGTATGAGTTCACTGTATGTATTGCATGTCTATTTCTGTTGGATTACACACTGATTTTACGAAAACTCAAGTCTGTTTGTCTGTTCTGTTCAGGTAATCCACAACTTAGACGGTACAGTGTGACAGAGGCTCAGCGATGACCACTTGATCGAGAATTATAGTACTTAGTAAATTACGTTTTTTTTTCTAATTATAATTCTGGTTTCATTTGAGTTTGTAATTTTTGGGACTCTCCGGACTGTTGGTTTTTTTTTATATATTTTGGTTTGGGATGCTGTTTTTGACTCTTTCATTGCGATACATGATGGAAAACACGATTTTACAAAAGTAAAGGTTTTTCTGAAAACACGAATTGGATTTCTAAAATATAACGGTTCTAAGACTTCCGCTATAAATTATGATTTGGTAAATAAATGAATGAAATAACACTTTCAAAAATGGTTATAAACGAGTATGAACCATGAATCTTGAATGAGTTGATGAAGCGGCCCTATTTTCAAAACCCTACCTTGTGACAACTTTGGATTCGGCCATAACGTCTAGATCGGGTTTGGGGTGTTACATTGTAAGTCAAACGTGTTCTTCGTACGACATCGGATGATATACATTACTCTAAATTTGAAGGTTTCACTCCTCGACCTAGTAAGTAAATGAAAAAAATATATTTTAAATTCAGTATAAATATAATTTAATACTAAAATTAAGGGATAGATATCAAAACTATACATGAACTTTGCTTTTGTGTGATTTATATATGAAAATTTCATTTGATTTGATTCAATTTTCAAAAATTGCTAACAACATTGTCAAGTTAACACCAGTTTATGTTGGAATAATACATACACAAACAATAATATTAAACTAATATGAAAATAAATGTAAGTATTCATTTTTTTAAATGTATACAATTAAATTAAAATCATAGTTTCATGTATACACATTAATAATAATAAAGGTTTCATTTATATAATTACACCAAATCAAAATTAATGTATAAATTTAATATTAATCCCTAAAGTTAAATATAAACAACAAATTGGTTAAGTAATAATTAAAATAAATACTATATCAACGGCTACTAGAACTATATGATTCGCTTCCTCAACAGAGTTATAATAGAGTTTAAAAAATCAAATTTAAGGTGAAAAAGAATGTTATGTAGAGTTTTATTCTTCTTCTTTCTTTGCTTAAGAAGTCGATAATAATGGGAAATAACTTTAATACTTTGAAAAAAAAACAAACAAAATGGGAGAGGGAGTATTTATATACATGGTAAAAGAAATTCTAGCGAAGTTGATGCCATGGATGTCCATACTAATTTATGAGAGTTAAGTTAAACGATGAAATTTCAATTTTAACCTAGTGCATTTATTAAGGTCAGATTTATGGTAAATGATGAATGTCGAAACCTTTTTTTTTTTTTGAAAGGGTCGATTTTTTGTTTGAAAACGAAAAAAAGGGGAGTTGCCACTAATCTTTTTTATGAGGTGTGATCGGATCACCTCGTAATTTGATCGTTTTAATAAACGGTTTGATTTACTAAAACAATGTCTTTCAGTCCACAAAATTCCAGAAAATGGGTTCGGGAGTCGGTTACGCACGAGAAAGGATTAGCAGCCCCTGACGCCCAAAATTGGTACCTAGTTGATTAATAAATGTCTTAGTGTTGAAAATTGAGAATTTGAAGAGATTTTAAATATGATATTTTGCTAAAATATTGCTTAATTGAATTTTTACAAAAAAAGGGTATATTTCACGTTAACCGAGGAAAATGATCACATCCCGTTAGTTAGGATACAATGCCTTAAATCCTCGAAATGAGAATAAACACCAAAAATTTTATTTATTTTAGAAGATATTTGGTTATCCCGGTTTTAGAAAGAAATCATATTCCGTAAGTTAGAACACGATATTTCTAATTCTAAAATAATGAAAAATTGATCTCGGTTAAAAAAAATCTCTTTTTTATGCGATTATGTGAAAACGAATATAACATTTGAAATGTTGTGTATTTAATTTATTCGGGACATAATAGAAACGAATAAATATTTAAAACTGCTCGTGGCGTGATTGCAATAATAATAAAATGATGATGCATGAAGCGATGATATAACTCAAATAAGTTATGGCATTAACCAATTAAATCTAATATTAATTAAGTAAACATAAAATAATAGTAATAGTAATAAGTAAATAAATAAAACATATATACATAAAACAAAATTTAAGTATTCTAAAAGTAAAAGAATAAAAAAGAATAAATAAATTAATAAAAACAAATATAAAATTTAGGTATTTAAAAAATGATAGATAATGGACATAAAATAATAATATTAACTTAGGTAATTAAGAAAATGAAGAAATATAGACAAATTAATGAATAAATAATAAAATGAGTTAAAAAAAGGACTATATTGAAATCAGGAAAAAATTAGAGGCACAAATTGCAATAAAGTTAATGATAAAATCAAAATAGGACTGAAATGAAATGCGCTTGAAGGGGGAGGAATTATTGGTGCAATTATTTCCTATCCCAAAACGGCGTCGTTCGCTTAGGGATTAAAATGAAACGAAAATAAAATTTGAGGGGAAAATTTTAAAAACAAAAAGGACTAGATTTAAAATAATAAGAAAAGTAGAGGGACAAGGTGCGCAAATAACACATGCGATAAAAAATACGCGGATTTTGAGGAGCGGGTCGGGTCGACGCGCGGGTCAGGCCAAAACAACGTCGGTTTGGTGCCTGAGAGGCCTGCTCAAAATTGCGTCGTTTAGGGGGCTATTTAAATTAAAAATCTGAAAAAAAAAAATTTCATTTTTAACCAGCTTAAAAAAGAAAAAAAACAACACCATTCCCCTTTTTCTCTCAAAGCCCTCTCCCTCCGGCCAAGCTCCAGCGAAGCACCATCGTATTGGGTCGCTTATGATGGCATGCTGTCGCTCTGACGGTCGAAAATAAAAAAAATTTTCCTTTTTTCTCTGGCAGTCAAAAAGTAGTTGAGCCTTCTCTCTTTTTCTTTGTTTTTTTATTATATATATAAATGTATATGGATAAAAAAAATAGATTTGAAAAAAAAAAAAAGAAATAAAAAATAAACCTTAGTATCTGATTTGATTTTGCTTTGCACTTCTTTGCTCGTTTTTCTGAATTGCTTTCTCTGTATTTGTATTTTTTGTTTTTTTATTATTCAAATCTCGTAAAAGGTTACATATTCTTTGAGGCTTTTTATAGCCTGATTTACAACTTGTTTTTCTAGTGATTATTTTTTGCTTCTCTGTAGGTGCAAATAGGTGGGTGGAGCAGGTGGGCAGAGGCAGTGGCAGAGGATAGGAACTAAGGCGGCACACCTAGGTTTTTTTTTCTATTTATTTTTGTTTTGGGCTGTATTGGGTTTGGGCCATTTAGGCTGCTGTTTTTTCTTTGTAGTTGGGCTGCTATTTTTTTGTTTTGTTTTTGTTTTATTTAATATTTGGGCCCCAGGCAAAATAGGCCCATTATAGCTACCCCTCTTTGCTCATTGTCGTGTAACAAGAATGGAGCAAAGACCTTAAAAAGGGCTAATTTTGCCTGGTCTGGCTGAGTCTTGACTTTTTTAGTGCTCCTTTTGTCAAGTAGCCTCATTTCAACTCACTACATCTTAAGAGGTATAGGAATTGTTGCTTCGATCCACTCCACTGCAACTCCAAGTAGATAAGACTTGTAGCTTCAATCTATTTTGCTGCAACTTCATGGAAATGAGATTTGTGGCTTCAATCTTCTCCACTGCAACTTCAGGGAGATTGCCATCTTCAGCCTACTCCACTGCAACTTCAAGGAGATGAGACCTGTAACTTGAACCTGCTCCACTGCAACTTCAGGGAGATAAGACTTGTAACTTGAACCTGCTCCACTGCAACTTCAGAGGGATAAGATTTATAGTTAATCTGCTCTACTACAACTTCAAAGAGATAAGATTTGCTATCTTCGATCTACTCCACTACAACTTCAGGGAGATAAGATTTGTAATTTGTAGCTTAAATCTCTTCCACTGCAACTTTAGGGAAAAAATATTTATGGCTTCAATCTGCTCCACTGCAACTTTAGGGAGATAAGATTTTTCATCTTCAGCCTGTTCCACTGCAACTTTATGGAGATGAGACTTGTAACTTCAACCTGCTCCACTGCAACTTCAGGGAGATAAGACTTGTAACTTCAACCTGCTCCACTACAACTTCAGAGAGATAAGGTTTATAGCTTTAATATGCTATACTGCAACTTCAGAGAGATAAGATTTTCTATCTTCGATCTACTCCACTGCAACTTCAGGGAGATAAGATTTGTAATTTGTAGCTTTAATCTGTTCCACTGCAACTTCAAGGAAATAAGATTTGTTATCTTCAGTATTGTCAGTCTGCTCACTGCAACTTCAGGGAGATAAGACTTGTAACTTCAACCTGCTCCACTGCAACTTTAGAGAGATAAGGTTTGTAGCTTTAATCTGCTCCACTGCAACTTCAGGGAGATAAGATTTGCCATGATAACTTCAATCCATCCCACTACAACTTCAGGGGTATAGGATTTTTGATTTGCTTAATCTGTCAACCATTTTCTGGGGAACATGACTTGTACAATCCATTTTATGGGCCTATTTATGCCAAGTGATTAGGATGTCATGATCAAAATGAAACAAATGCTCCTAACTAGATGTGTATGAATGATATTTGCATGGATGCAGAATGTCATTTTTCGAGAATGATCCATTTTTAATGCTTAGGTTGTCATCGCTTGTTGCTCATCGAGGTTCTGTCACTGATGTGTTACCATGCATTCTTATTCAACTGGTATCTTTAACAGAAAATTTGAAGAAATAGTCACAATTTAGACTATTCTTTCTCAAATGTTTCCAACTCTTAGGTTTGGTTAGTTCTAACTAGTGGTCCTATTTCAGGTCCCTGTACTATTTAGAAGCTTTTCAGAGCAATATACAAAACTCCTTTTACATGAATATTATGAGTCCATTAATCGTTATTTCAATGAAAAAGGAAAAAAAATGCTTGAAAAAGATTGTAACAATAGGCATTACTGAAACTTATCAGAAGTAAAGTTTGAAATGAATGGAATTAATCAAAATAACAAATTTACTAAAATACAAAGCGGGTAAGATGAAAGTCGGTGCCTTAGATATCGCAGCATGAGCTTCTTTGCACAAAACTTCTTGAGGACCATTTTGAGCTCAATTATGTGTTTAAGGGATTTAGAGTACTTTGTCCATGCCCTAAGATGTAACGTTCTTCTTTTTGAGGAGACCCACCCATCACATGTTCAATCTTCAATCCAAAATTGAGCTTCCTCTTTCCAGGTCTTCAACTCAAATCCCTTTGGTCTCAAGACGCCTGTTGCGAGTTTTCACCTTAGCCTCTCCTCCTTTTTTTTAGGTGAAGTATTTCTTGACCGAATCTGAATTCACTGGATTAGGCAGGTTCTTCCCATCCATCTCGGTCAATATTAATGCTCCTCCAAAAAAGGGCTTCTTTACCATATAAGGTCCTTCACAGTTTGGCATCCACTTTCCCCTTAAGTCCTTTTGCATAGGAAGGATCTTTTTCAATACTAGGTCTCCTTCGTGGAATTCTCTAGGGTGAACCTTTTTGTTGTATGCTCGCATCATTTGTTTTTGGTACATCTGACCATGACAGATGGCTTTCAACCTTTTCTCTTCAATCAAGTTTAGCTGATCATATCGGGATTGGATCTATTCTGCTTCATCCAACTTCAATTCTGACAAAACCCAGAGAGAAGGAATCTCAACTTCAATGGGCAAAACCGCTTCCATTCTATAAACCAATGAGAAAGGCGTTGCCCCGGTGAAGGTCCTGACAGATGTTCGATAAGCATAGAAGGAAAATGGTAACTTCTCATGCCAATCTTTATAAGTCTCAAGCATTTTTCCCACCATCTTCTTAATGTTTTTATTGGCTACCTCGACTGCACCGTTCATTTTTGGGCAATACGGTGACGAGTTGTGGTGTTTGATCTTGAACTGACTGCAGACTTTCGATATCGTGCTGTTGTTCAAATTCAATGTATTATTAGATATGATACTTTCTGGCATTCTATATCAACATATTATTTCCTTCTTCAGGAATTTGCTGACTGCCGACTTTGTAACATTGGCATATGAAGCAGCTTCTACCCACTTGTTGAAGTAGTCGATGACCACAAAGATGAATCGATGCCTATTTAAAGCTTTTGGCAAGATCGGCCCAATGACATCCATATCCTACATAGAGAAAAGCCATGGAGAAGTGATAACATGCAGAGGCGAAGGAGGTACATGGATTTTATCTTCATAAATTTGGCACTTATGACATTTCCTAGCATAATTGATGCAGTCTCCTTCCATGGTGGACCAATAATACCCGAATCTCATGATTTTCCTGGCCATTGTGAAACCATTAGCATGTGTTCCGCAGACACTCTCATGAACTTCTTCCAAGTTTTTCTTAGCCTCAACAGCATCCACACATCTTAGTAGTACTTGATCTTTTCTTCTTTTATATAGGATCTCCTTATCCAAGACATAGTCACTGGCCAGTCTTCTCAACGCCCTTTTATCATTCTTAGTTGCTTGGTCAGGGTATTCACGATTCTTCACATATCACAGTATACCGTGGTACCAAGGATGCTCATCAATTTCTTCTTCTTCGATGTTGTAACAATGAGCCGGAGCCCCATAAATACTCATCTAGATCAGTTTCACATCCTCTTGTTTGTTCACCTTGACCATGGAAGCTAAAGTTGTTAGGGCGTCTGCCATCTGATTTTCTTTTCGCGGGAGGTAGCAGAAGGTGATATCATCAAACTCTTTAATTAATTCAAAGACCAACCTTCGGTAATCGATCAATTTGGGATCTCTTGTCTCTCATTCACCTTTAAGTTGATAGATCACTAGCACAGAATCCCTATATACCTCCAGTACTTTGATCTCGCGTTCTATG
Source organism: Gossypium bickii (assembly GCA_025503065.1). NCBI lineage: Eukaryota > Viridiplantae > Streptophyta > Magnoliopsida > Malvales > Malvaceae > Gossypium > Gossypium bickii. The sequence goes on from CP106711.1 coordinate 57,751,889, forward strand.
GCTGCACAGATACCCATGATGCATGCTTCTATTCTGCCATGTTATTTGTGCAATCAAAATCCAATTTACTAGTAAATGGATAATGATATCCATTTGAGGATACCAAGACTGCCCCGATTTCGCTAACCACAGTGTTTGATGCTCTGTTGAACTTTAGTTTTTAATGATGGCCTTCTTGAGAGTCTTCTTCAGTGGTGGCAACATACATTAGATCTTCATTTGGGAAATCAAAATTCAAAGGCTCGTAATCCTCTAGAGCTCTACTGGCTAGAAAATCTGCTATTGCACTTCCTTTTACAGCTTTCTGATTCACATAGACTATATCAAATTTGGAAAGTAGAATTTGTCATCGGGTCATCCTTTCATTCAATGTAGTCGACTCTATCATGTACTTTAGAGGGTCTAGTTTCGAGATGAGCCAAGTTGTGTGGTACAACATGTACTGTCTCAACCTTCGAGTTGTCCAGGTTAAGGTGCAACACAACTTCTCAACTGGTGAGTATCTCGTCTCACACTGAGTAAACTTTTTAATGAGATAGTATATCGCCTTTTCTTTCCTTCCTGACTCATCGTGTTGGCCAAGCACACCTCCCATAGAATTCTCAAATACTTCCAAATACAGTATCAGTGGCTTATCTAGACTAGGTGGCGTCAGCACTAGGCATTGGACAGGTATTGTTTAACCTTGTCAAAAGCTTTCTGGCATTCATCATCCCATATACCTAGATTGTGTTTCTTAAGAAGACGAAATATAGGGCCGCATTTCTCGGTTAGTTGTGAAATGAACCGGGAAATGTAATTTAACCTCCCCAAGAAATCTCAAACTTCTCCTAGAGTACGCGACAAAGGTAGCTCCTGTATAGCCTTGACTTTATCTGGGTCAATCTCAATCCTTTTTTCACTGACTACGTATCCTAGTAATTTCCCTAACCTGGCCCTGAAAGGTACATTTTGCTGGATTGAGCTTTAGCTGGAATTTCCTCAACCTCAAGAATAATTTTCTCAAGACTTGCACATGCTCCTCTTCTGTTCAAGATTTGGCGATCATATCGTTGACATAAGCTTCAATTTCTTTGTGCATCATATCATAAAACAGGGTTACCATGGCTCTCTAATATGTCGATACCGCGTTTTTCAGTCCAAATGGCATCACTTTATAGCAAAATGTTCCCGACATGGTTACAAATGTGGTCTTATCCATGTTTTCAGAATGCATTTTTATCTGGTTGTATCCTGAGAAGCCATCCATGAAGGAGAATAATGAGTGACCTGTCTTGTTGTCCACTAAGGTGTCGATATGGGGCAATGGGAAATTGACCTTCGGGCTGGCTTTGTTCAGGTCTCTGTAATCTACGCACATTCGTACTTTCCCATCTTTTTAGGGATGGGGAGGATATTGGCTACCCATTTTGAGTATTTGACCACTTGTAAGAAACTAGCATCGAATTGCTTCTTGACCTCTTCTTTTATTTTTAGCAAAACATCGGGCCTCATCCTTCGGAGCTTCTATTGAACTGGCTTGCATTCTTTCTTTATAGGGAGCCGATACACCACGATATCAGTACTTAGTCCAGGCATATCTTGATACGACCATGCGAAAACATCCTTGAATTCTTGGAGTAACTCAATAAGGTCTCGCTTTGTCTCTGCGGCAATACAAGCTCTAATTTTCACTTCTTTTCCTTCTTCTAAGATCACAATCTCTACTAACTCTTTGTGAGGTAGAATCTGTTTCTCCTCTTATTCTACATACTTAACAAATCAGGAGATAGGTTACAATCTCTGACATCTTCAAAGTCCTGAGGTTCTTCTAAACACATATCTCACTCAAATGGAGATTCTGAGTTAGTAGCAGCATCGCTCATATCATTGATATCTGAGGACCTGTTATAGAAACAAAGGAAGACCCACAGAATAAATGAATCTAGGAATAATTATTTATAGGGTATGAGTATGAATGAAATGAAAGAATAGAAGAATATTTGCTCAGAATAAGACAGAAAGATGCATTTTATTTAAATAAAGATGTTGGACATAGGCCTATTTCACAAAGGATTCTTATTGCCCCTAGGCTTAAAGAAATAAGCATGTTTTGAACATTACTCTGAATTAGCTCTAAAAACTACAGGAATCTCTTCCACAGTCCAATTATTCAGAACACTTCTAGGTACATAGGGGCAGATGCCTGATAAATTTTCTCCCCAAATTCTTTCTTTGGATATGGCGTTGATGTTCAGATTTCCCAGCATTTCTTCTGCGATTTCTTTTCTTGAAATCTTCCGTTCAGGGTGAATAGTTCCTCCTGACACGAAAGTTATGGATATATAGGGAAAAGTCATTAGTTCCCATTTGACCTCCTCCCTGCTCAAATGCGCTCTCCTCTTTTCCTACTTTTTCTCCAACTCCTTCTTCCTTTGCTTCGCATCTGGCATATATCCCAAGCCAAAGCGATCTCATTTATCCATCAGAATTGGTACCTCGACTCTCCCTTGGAGATATTTCCCGAGTCTTTTTCCCAGCAAGGCTCCTTTTCCAATTGTCAGCTGTAGGCCCATCCTCATAGTTTTAGATATTTTGAGCATTGGGATATTGTTCCTTTCGACAATGAAGGTTACATTCACAAATTCCAGCAATCAAAAGGAACATTTTGTCGCTTCATCCTCTGCCCCTATGTATAGCGCGTCACTGGTTACGGATGCAATAATATCTTCTTCCACGTTTATCATTACCAGTCGACCCTCAGTTACCAACTTTAGCTTTTGGTACAGGGATGACGGTACTGCCACAGCCGAGTGAATCCAAGGCCTCCACAACAAGCAATTATAGAAAGGCTTGATGTCCATGACTAAGAAATCTACTTCATATGTGTTTGGACCAATCAAAAGGGGTATCTCAATCCCTCCCATCACCCTCCTTTTGGTACCATCGAGTGCTCTCACGATATTTTGACACGTCTTCATATGAGAGCTATCCACAAGCAACCTATTCAGTATGGATAGGGGCAAGATATTTAGTGCAGATCCATTATCAATTAACACCCCTGGTAATGTATATCCTTTACAGCGAATGGTAATGTGCAGAGCCTTTGTAGATCCCATGTGCCTTGGCGATATTTCGTCATCATTAAAGAAGATGAAATTACCGGCACTTATATTGTTAACTAGGCAGTCCAGTTTGTGTACAGAGATATCGTTGGTGACATAAGTTTCATTTAGCACTTTCATCAACGCGCTACGATGTGTCTCAGGACTTAAGAGTAAATCTATCACTAATATGCGAGCTGGTTGCTTATGTAGCTGTTCTACAACACTATACTCACTATGCTTTAAGAATTTCAAGAATTCTTTAGCCTCTTTCTCCATTACTGACTCATTAACAAGTGAATCAAGTCTGGCCGCCTTTTCATTCTTTTGTTCAACCGCCAGGGCTTTTCCTTTTACAGGCTCAACTCCTGCATTTGATGGATCATTGCGCCTTCCACTGCGCGTGTAGAAACCCACATTCTGGCCTTCTTCTAAAATTCTAACTGGGTTTTCTTCTTCTGGGATCGTCGCATTGCAGTCATAATTCCAGGGAACCCTCTTGTTATCCTTATAGAGAAAGGCTACAGGTTTCCGGATTATGACCCTTGGTGCAATTTGTACTCCGACTTCATTGCTTCTTGGTCATGAAATGATAACCACTGGGCGGTTGACTTTATGGACCTTCTCTGCTAACCCTTCTTCTGAGGTGCACATATCTTCTCCTTCCAAGCCTTTGACATATTTAAAGAATTCTAGTTCCTTATTATCCATCAGATTTTGCACTAGGGCCCTGAATTCAACGCATTCTTGGATGTCATCACCCTTTTTAGCGTGGAACTCACAGTAGTTCTTCATCCCTTTATGTCTCTCCTCTAAATCCTGTTTGACTAATCCCCCTTCTACCATCTTTTTCCAAACCCATCTCAGTAGGGGTTTTTACTTCCGCTACATCCATCTTGGTTCTCTTTCTCCATTCTCAATTATCGCGTTTACCCCTTTATCAGAATGACTGGGTAATGGATTTCCTGCCACATTAGGTCTTGATGGGTCGTCAAACTTTACAATTCCCATTTTAATGAACCTTTTAATTAACTTTTTAAAAGCAGTGCAGTCCTCGATTGAGTGTCTCGTGATTCCTACATGGTATTCGCATTGAGCATTCGCGTCGTACCATTTGGGGAATGAGAGTTGCATAGGTTTCAAGTAGAAAGGGGATATCACATGTGCATCAAACAGACTCTGATACAACTCCCTATATGTCATTGGGATGGGTGTGAACTGGAGCCTTTCTGTGTTTGGCCTTGGGTTGGATTTTTGTCTTGGGGGACCCTGATGGCTATTGGTTACTGTCCTTGGCCAACCTACAGTGATTGGTTTCGAATAACCCTTATTATATATGCTTGTGTTATTTACCTCATTTTCCTTCTTCTTTGGGGCTGATCTTTTAGCATTTTCCCCTGCATCTATCTCACCACTTCTTACTACATTTTCAATCATTTCTTTAGACATCATTATATCCGAAAAGCTCTTAGTAGCACTTTCCAACATATGGTTGATGAACGGGGCTTTCAGTGTATTGATGAAAAGCATTATGGTTTCTTTCTCCAAAAGAGGTGGCTAGACTTGCGTTGCCACCTCTCTCCATCTTTGGGCATATTGCCTGAAGCTCTCATTTTGCTTCTTCTCCATGTTCTGCAGCATGATTCTGTCGAGTGTCATGTCTTTCACATAATTGTATTGCTTCATAAAAGCCACGAATTGATTTTGGCACGAATCAGTTGGTTGTACCATTTATCTGCTGACCTGATCAGACTGTGCTAAAAGCAGTGGATTAACAGTTGATCATTATTGATGTATCCTGTTATCCTTCGATAGAACATAGTGATGTGAGCTTCTGGATAACTAGTCCTATTATACTTTTCAAACTCTAGAGTTTTGAACTTCGGAGGGAGCACTGAATCTGGGACCAAACTCAGGTCCTTGGCATCAATTCCACAATGATAATTATCATTTTTCATTGCTATAAATTTTTCTTGTAACCATCTGCACCTATCTTCGAGTTACTTTGGCAATTCCACTCTTACTTTGTCTATTTCTGCCATATCATCTAGATCAGGAACAACGGGATTGGTTGGGTTATCCCCCGGATTGGAACCTCAGCCTATTTGGTAGTACATAAGTGTCGAGGTACCGGTTTGATACTAGGTTCTGAATGTAACGAGTACCCTTCATGGGTACGCCTCTGGTTCTGTATGGCCATTAATCGGGTTAAAACTCGAGGGGTAGATAGGGTCCTCATTATCATCCCCTGAGTTGGCTACAGTGTTCTTCCCCTTTTCAAGTCCCCCAGCTAGCAACTAAGTTAGTTGGTTTATCATGCTTCTTTGAGATTCCTGTATCTAATCTCTCATATCCTGTTGTACTTTTCTAACTGTTCTTGCAGCTGCGTTTGCAGTTGATCTAACATATCCTTTTGAATCTCTAATCTTTCTAATCTCTGATTCATTACTTTGGTTTTGGCACGAGAATTGTAGTGATATTCAGTTGGTAGACTTTTTTTGGTTTCCAGATTAACTGAAATAATTTTAACTAATTAGGGTCTTTTTGTGAACTTTAATGCATGTGATGCAAATGCATGAAATGAATGCAAAAAGGCATTGAGCCTGATTTAATTCCATTAGAACAACTTTACTAGAAAACGAATTTCTTTACATAAAATGGATTACATATATGGCTTTGCCCTAATGCTCAAAGCCTTGGCTTTCCTAAGAAGCCAAGCTAACTCTTGACCCCAATCCGATTCTGATTCATATTTCAAGCTTATCACGTTAGTGATAAACCGTAAAAGTAACATATTTTAATCCTACATTTAGCTTACTTTTTGATGATTTATCCCTTGATTTATATAAAAAGGTGCTTGTAATCCCTTCTTTTCATGTTTTATACCCAGGAAAGCACCCGAGGATGAAAAGAACACAAACGGGCCCAAAACAAAGTAAATGGGCCATATCATGAATTCGACACGGCTTGGCCCGGAGACCACACGGCCGTGCCACGCCAAACATCTAGAACACGGCCTCTTCCCTGATTTACACGGTCGTGCCTCAAATTAGAAATCCGAACACGGCCTGGAGTCGATCCACACGGGCGTGCTACATAGTTGTGCCTCTGTCGTCAGAATAAGAAATTTTAGTCGAAAAAGGATACTTAAGGAGAAAGAATCGCATTTCAAGAGCCTATATATATCCATTAAGTACCACCTTTGAAAAGGCGTCAAAGCTAGGCCAAGGAGCCAAGCAGAGAAGGTTAGAGTTAGGGAATAACGCGAGGATAGCCAGTTGATCCATCCCAAGAAGCCAGAATTATACTCAAGACAGCGGAATTCTCCTTCAATTCCTTCAGAGGGTTTTAGGGTTTTCTTATGTTTTGTTTTATCTTTTCTCTTGAGATGTTCTTTTTATTCATTATGAACTAAACCCTTCAGATACCTGAAGGGGATGAAACTTAGATGAATTTTGTTATTTGATTTCTAAGTTATATGATAATTATATAATTACTTAGTTTGTTCTTAATTATGTTACTTAATCCAAATTTAATGTGCTTAGGTGGAGGAGGAATAGACCCTGCCTAAGAGTAGATCTAACATAATTAAGCGGAGTTGATCGAACGCCTAGAGATAGGGTTATAAGATTTTGCCGGATTAGGGTGAAACCTAATATGGGAGTCCATTGATCGATTTACTACTATCTTAGGGGGTTATTATAAGCGAACAAGAGTTCTACTAATTAACCTAGGGTTAGACGTTATTCGCCTCAAGAGAGGGTTTAATATAGGTTAGGGAGTCTTACGGATCAAACTAAGTAAAAAAAATAATATAAATTAGGGTTAGATAACAAGTGAAGTCTAGGTGGATTCTTCCTGAAGGTATCGTCATAATCAACTGAGTTTTTCTTCAAAGTTATTTTCCTATTCGTCCTTTTTGTCTTTGTGTCCTTAGTTTAGTCTTCGTCAATATAGTCTTCGTCAATATAGTTTAAAGCAACTTCACTCTATTTTTAAGGCTAATTAATAAAAAGAAAGTTAGTATTAATACTTTTAGTTCCTTTGGGTTCGATATCCGGTCTTGCTTAAGCTATACTACTGTTCGATAGGTACAGTTGCCTTTTAATTGTTGTTAGAGTTAGTCTCCAGGTTTGATCATTCTTTTATAAATATTAAAGCTCTGATTTGCAGCGATCAAGTTTTTGGCGCCGTTGCCTGGGAACTAAAATATTAAGAAAACTCTATTTTTATTACTTTAGCCATTATTTTTATTTTCAACAATTTATTTTGTTTTTAGTTTAATTTTTAGTTTTACTAATTTTTCTTTCTTTTCTTTTCTAGGTACCTCTAGTTTATGACTAGAAGGAACCCGAAAGGACCTTTGGTATATGATAGTGATATTGAAGAAATCGTTCGCAGGAATCATCAGGAAACCAGGCGAGCCCTACATTACACAGAAAGGGAGGAAGAAGACAGATCCAACCCTATTGAAGGGATGGACGAAAACAACCCACCACCACATAATGTGGGAGAAAATAATGCTCCACGTACAATGTTTAATTATGCTAAACCACAGTTAACAGGAGCAGAATCGAGTATTGTTAGGCTTGCTATAGCTGCTAATAATTTTGAATTAAAGCCTAACACAATACAAATGGTTCAACAGTTTTTCGCAGGACGAAGATCCAAACATGCATATAGCTAACTTTTTAGAGTTCTGTGATACTTTCAAAATAAATGGCGTTTCTAATGATGTCATACGTCTTCGGTTATTTCCTTTTTCATTGAGAAATAAAGCTAAACAGTGGTTAAACTCGTTACAACGAGGGTTAATCACCACATGGGATCAGATGATCGAAAAATTTTTAATGAATTATTTTCCACCGGCCAAATTAAGGAATGATATCTCTTCTTTTGTGCAAATAGATTTAGAAACACTATATGATGCATGGGAGAGATTCAAAGATCTCTTGACTAGGTGCCCACACCATGGCTTACCCTTGTGGCTACAAGTCCAAACATTCTATAACGATGTAAACCCCTCAACAAGGCAACTGATTCAGTAGCCGGTGGAACCCTGAATAACAAAACTCCAGAAGCAGTGTAACAGACCAATTTTGACCCTAATCGGAATGGTGGTTTCGGGACCACGAATCCGAGCCCGAGTAATATTCTAATAATTTATTCTGTGTCTATTATATATGAAATAAAATGTGTGAAAGTTTCGTAGAGAAATTTTATCGTTTAAGTGCTTAATTTGATAAAAAGGATTTAATCGTGAAAAGTGTAAAAGTTGCATGCTAAGGTGTAATGTACTAATTTGCTTGTGGCTTTTTAAGTGGGTGTCCCAAAAGGGCAATTAGCCCATTAACCATATTAATGGACGGCAATGGGCCAAATTAGCTACCTATATATGTTAGTCTAGTTATATTAATTTTTTTTTATAAGGTTATGTTATATATTATAATAATGTTAATGCATTTATATAAAACAAACATAAAAATAAAGCCATCATCTCTTTCATTCTCTCCTAGCCGAATGTTAGGATAGAAAACACCATTGTTAAAGCTTCAAATTTCGGCAAGTTAGAAAGCTTGATTAAGATCAAGAGCAAAGAAAAACGGAATTAGACCGGGGAAAGACGAAGGTTCTCGAATAGCTGATTCGCACGGACTATCGACAACCGAGGTAAGTCCTTTAGCTAAAATATGTCAAAGAATAAATTTTGATTATATTAAATTATAAAAATTGATGAATTTTAGTACCCGTTTATATCATGGCCGAGTGTATGTAAGTATACTAGCTTGATGATTAAAGTTGGTTATGTGGTGTAAATTGTTGGATCGTATAATGATTTTAATTGTTTAAATGTGCGCGAGCCCAATTGAGTTGGACATATGTATATAATATTTATGAAGTGCATTGGAAATGTTTAACTATATTGATATGTTTTGGGCTATTACGCCTAGCAGTGAGCTTCGTCTTGGGGTGTTACTTATCGGGCTATTGTGCCTAGCGAGCTTCGTGCGGTGTTACTTATCGGGCTATTACGCCTAGGGCCTTGTGCGGTGTCACTTATCGGGCTTTTACGCCTAGCGAGCTTGATGCCGGTGGCGTGTTTTACAAAAAGAGAAATCGAGTTTTTTGTTCAAGGCAAGTTAAAGCTAATTTATTGGGTTAAATGCTCTCGAGTAAGCATGTAAGGTATGAATTAACTTCTTACCTATTTAAAATAAGGTAAGCAAGTAATTGATTATTTATTACAAATTGTATGTGTTACAAATGAAGTATATACATATATACACGTATGGTTATAATATGTGTTCTCGGTTTTACTAATGAATGATATGAATATTGTGGCTTTGGTCTTTTAAAATATGGATACAAGACTAGGTATATTCGGCCACATGGGTTGTTGTGTTTTTGATGCCACATTATAATAATTGAACTTTAAGTATATGAATGTTTATATCCATGGTTGCGTGATGACATTTTGGTTTTGGAAGGTTGGATTATGAATAAATATTTTGATTATATAAGCATGCGGTTAAAGAGAAATTGTTCTATGAAATTATACGTTATATAGGTATGAAATTGAAAGCTTGAAAGTAAATGTGAGTACAAATGTACAAGTTGAATTATTTTAATTTTAAATGTTAATATTTGAATGTTATATTTATCATGAATTTAGGACTTACTAAGCTAGTAAGCTTAATTGTGCGAAATGTTTTCTCTGTTTTATAGATTAGGTGCAAGCTACAAGCTCGTCGGGATCGTTCGGAAAGTTATCCACACTATCAAACTATTTTGGTACTCTTTCATTTTGGTTTTCAAATGAAGGCATGTATAGGAAAGACTTTGTCTTTGTTTTGATGAAAACTTTTGGTTCATGTATATAATAGCCATGCGAATATGGCTAAATTTCTAGTTAAGTATGCTTTTTGTGCTTTTGATACAAATGTCGGTTTATGTTGGTAATGTTTGTGTATTTTTTTAATCGAAGTTTAATCGTTTTTGATAAGGAAATGTATGTCTACGAAATGAATCTTTGAATTAGGTATCGTGGTAAGTAACCAATGGTACACTCGATTATATGGAACCATAGTTGTGTTTTGTTAATAAATAGATGATGTTAGGATATTATGTGAATGTTTTAGGTATAGGTTAATTTGTATAAATGATTAAAATGCATGGACAGTATGAGTTGTATGTGGGTATGTTCGGTTATAAACTAGTTAATCATATTTTGCATTGAAATAGTTTTTAGTTAGCAGCAGTGATATGATTTTGAAAAATCACCAAAAATAGGATAAATTGAATTAGAAAGTGGATAAGATATAGAATTAAATATTATTGTGTCTATTTTTACATGAAAGAAACAGAGTAGGAAAGGAATTATATATTATGAGATATTTAAGTTTTAGTGAGACTTGTTCTGAATGAATTCGTGAGTCCCTGTTCTGTCTTGGAAAAATTGTTAAACATTGTACAAAAATAATTATGGAGCATAGTTTATATTTTTAGAATCCTTAATGAGTCTATTTTTGATTGGAATAAACAAGAACATTATTGAAATTTTGTGCAATGAGATAACTGAGTTTTTGTAATGATAGGTCAGAATTATCAAATAGTGAAATAGGGGTAACTTTGATGAATAAACTATACTAATTGGCCATATGAAAAATTCTGGAAAAATTATGGTAAAAATTTATATGAGTCTAGTTTCAAGGAAAATTTACGGATCTAAATTTTGAGTTTTGTAACTCAAGTTATGGTCAATTTAGTCAGCATGATGCTGTTGGACAGCTTTAAATTTTTATGCCCCAAATTAGTAGTCAAGTCTAGTAATGCCACATACTCGACTCCGGCCAAGGTTTCGGGTAAGGGGTGTTACAAGCAGCCTACGAGTTCATTGAGGAAATGTCATTAAATAATTATCAGTGGCAATCATCAAGGACCAAACCGACGAAATCAACAGGAGTCTTCAACGTCGACGCCATGACCATGCTATCAACGCAGCTTGAGATGATGAAAAAGCTTGATAGTTTGTATTCTTCGTAGGTACATCCAGTCATGCAGTGCGACACAAGTGGAACCGTGGCGAATCCTGAGTACCCACCCAACCAACCGGAAGCAGAGAGCGAACAGATGAACTATATAGGTAATAATTTCCGATCCAATAGTAATCCTTATAGTAACACTTACAATCCAGGTTGGAGGAACCACCCAAATTTTTCATGGGGAGGTCAAGGCAATCAAGGAAATCAAAGGCAACAACCTCCTCAAAACTTCCGAAATCAACCCTATCCACAAGAAAAGAAACCAACCCACGAGGAGGAGCTAACAAAATTGACAAACACAGAAGAACGCCTACAAGATATTATGAGAACAATCAAAAGCAACGAGAGCCGAATCGGGGAAATTACTAAGTCAGTAAAGGAAGTTACTAATGCAGTTGAACGACTCGCATAGCTCATGTCAGAAAGACCGTAAGGACGTCTACCAAGTAACACCGAGATTAATCCAAAGGAGCCAATTCAAGCCATAGTAGCTCAGGAAAATGCAGAGATAGACGAACCCATCTTGCAACAAGAGGACAAGGTAGACGAAGGAAAAGTAGAGGTAACACAGGAAAGGCCAAAACCGGTAATCAAAGAATACCAACCTCGCATTCCTTATCCCGAAGCATTAAAAAGAGACGATTCAAAAGAACAATTTGGTAAGTTTCTTAAACTTTTAAAGAAATTACACATTAACTTACCTCTTTTTGAAGCCCTTTTTTCAGATGCCAGACGTGGGGAAATTTTTAAGACAACTCCTGACAAACAAACGCAAATTAGATGAGAAGCCACACATTAAACTTAACGCAAAGTGCTCAGCAATTCTACAAAATAGACTACCACAGAAGTCAAAAGACCCAGGGAGTTTTACAATTCCATATCTAATCGGTAGTTTAACTATCGATAATGCGTTAGCTGATTTAGGGGCAAGCATAAATGTCATGCCTTATACATTATTTAAACAACTAGGTCTAGGGAAGCCCAAACAAACTAGGATGAGTATTTAATTAGCTGATAAAACTGTTAGAATTCCTAGGGGCATTATTGAAGACGTTCTCGTCAAAATCGATAATTTTTTTTTCCCAATAGACTTTGTTGTTTAGACATGAATGAGGATAATTCAATCCCCTTAATTTTTAGGACGACCTTTCCTAGCAACTGCCAAGACTAAAATTGATGTTGCCATATGTGAGCTCATACTTTGTGTAGGAGACAACTCAATTAGTCTTCAAGCCCTCGACTTAGCCAGGTTATTAAAGAATCAAGGTAAGAAAGAAAATTCTTTTGATGACCATCCAACTACACCTTCTTTTCAGGAACCACCGAAAAAAAGAACGATTGAACTGGATCCTCAGTTCAGTGCCAACAAAGAAATAACTCACAAGGGGCAAAAGATTCAATCCAATGACTTAGACGAGTGGAAAAAGCACATCAAGGAGAAACTAAGGTTACACGAGGAACAAAGTTTTAGGGTCGACAAATTAGAAGAGCAACAGACACACGTCAAGGAAAAGCCGGATCCACACGAAGTAAAACCCAAAGAACCACCAGAAGAGCTCATGGGGACTTCAAATCACTTCAAAATAAGAGACCAGGTACTGTTAGACCAATCCGACCCTCACATCACCACAACAGACCTGAAGGCAAAGGGAGAACTTCATCCTAAGGTACACAATATCTTCCCACAAGGAATAGTCGAGGTAAGCAATTCGATATTCAGCAATTTCAAGGTAAACACTTCTCGACTTCAACTTTGTCAAGAGAATAAAACCATAAGCATGAGAGAAGATATTCAAACCTTTAAACCTCCCTAAAAATTTTCAAATACGAGGAAAAGTCTAGCTTAAGACTATAAACGAGCGCTTCTCGGGAGGCAACCCAAGTACTAACACTATTTCTTTTTATATTTGTTTTTATTTTTTCTTTCTCTTTTTTTTCCTCTTTCTTCTTCTTTTTAAACTAACCAAAAATGCAGATTTTCCGAGACACACGGCCTTACACATGGCCGTGTCCATGCCGTGTGGACCACTTGCACCGCCACACTGACAGGGCAGAGGCCGTGCAATTCAGTCCAACCACCCCCAACGTCACAGATCCAACCACCCTACCCACGGGCACCGACAGAGGGGCACGGCCGTGCCTCTCAACCATGTGAAGCTACTGACTTCCACACCACGGGCAGAACACGCCCGTGACTACAAACCGTGCGAAGCTACTGACTTGTCAAACACGGGCATGGGAATCCAAAGCACGAGCATAGGGTAACAACACACTCAGACACACGGCCGTGCAAAGCGACCGTGTAAATCGACACACCCTAGGACCACGACCGTGGGGAAGTACCAAATTTGAACCTCTATTTAAACCCCTCACCTCTTCCCCTTCCATCTAATTTCTTCATTATTTTCTTTGCCTTTCACTCTCCTCCATCTCAGATTTATCTACTTACTAAGACTCTAGATCCTTGAGCAAGCTAACACCATACCAAAGAAGCGGAAGAAGCTAAGCATCGGTTCCTCAAAAAACGATCAACATGAGTTCATGCCGGCAGCTTCGTCTCAACACCGAGCCAAGGGTCCTTGAGACCAATTAGTTTTTAGTTTTACCTTCTCTTTTACTTCAATTTCTTTCCCTTCTCCTTTATTTTCCTTATCTAAGCTTCTCTACTGCTATTTTCATTTAATTTTCTTTTAGTTTCTTAGTGTCAGGTTCGAAAGGCTGCTTGGGAATCACGCCGACCACCACGATAACCTCTTCACTTCCGCCACCGCCATCACATCCCCAACCTCAGTGTTGATTCCCACCTTGCGAACCATCCCTCAATAAGGACTTCACAGTCTATTAATATTCCCTTTTCATTTTAGTTTTCTTCTTAGTCTCCTTCCCTTTAGTTTGTTTTTCTTTAATTTTATATTTAGTTTATTTTTATCAGGTCTTAATAAATCCTGGCTACTTCTCAGTGCACTGCCCAATTTTTTCATCTAGCGCAGGTTCATCATCCAGACCGGCCATCACCGCCACTAAAGACAGTCCCTCGGGAAAACATCCAAAACTCAAGGAGTAATTCCTTCCCCTTCTCTTTTGATTTACCCTTTAAATGTTATTATCTTTCTTTGTACATTGAGGGCAATGTACATCTTAAGTGTGGGGGGTGAATAGTTATTCCAAGAAAATGCCTAACTTTTTCCATTATTCTCAAACCCTAATGTCTAACGTTTTGCATGATTCTCAAATCCCTGAATTTAATCTTGTTTTAAAGTAAAGTTGCCATATTACTAATTAAGATGAAATTTCTGATGATTTGTGATTTCTATTGACATGTTTTAGAATAAGTCATAGTTAATTGTACATTGATAATTAATTTGAAGATTACTAGAGAATCCAAAGATGACAAGTGCGCTGCGAGAAATAAAATTTTGCTAGGTTGTTGATCTAAATTTGAATATTACCTTGAAATTTGAGATTTATAAGGATGATGTCAAAACACCCATAATTTTTGTGAGATTTTGAGCCTTATAGAGCATTTAATCTTTTTCTTGCTCACTCAACATTGAAATGTTATTCTAGAACTTGCCTCATTTATACATGTCAAGACCACAGTTATGATTTGATATACTGAGATGATAAAGGCACCTAAGTTTTAACCCACTTACACCACTAAAAAGCCTACCCGCATAATTAACCCCTAGTGAACCCCGTTGAGCCTAACAACCCTTTTTATTGACTCACCCACTAATTTTAACCCAAAACCCTTTGTATTTGTTATCACCCTTCTTTTTGACTACCCTTTAATTGAGATATGATTTGAGTAGTTACCTAAGTTTTTATGAATTATTATTATTTGAAGTTGTAATTACTTAGTTTATTCTTAAAAAAAATCAAAGTATATTCAATATTAGTAAGTATAAAAAGTGAGCTTACACAATCAAAGTCTATTTCCAAAGAAAAGCTCGTATTAGTAGGTTTATTACTTTTCAATTTATACAAGTTCGGAAAAAAGTTTTAGGTAGGTACTTGTCAATTCAATCTCGATTCTAACCTTCTAATTTTAACCTGTGACCACATCTTTTACCCCAGCCCCGTTACAACCCTAACAAAGACCTTTTGATCTGTTTGTCATCTCATATTACAGTGGTGGAGATTTGATTTTCAAGCAAGCCTATGGGATTAACTTTTCAGGTTCGACTTACGAGCGATCTTTTCCTAAACCTTAAACACTTTAGAGTGATTTGAGTGAATCTTTTGTGAGGATGTCAATCCTTGTAGGTTTTGGATTGAAAAGGTAATTATTTAGATGAAGGGAGACACTTATGTTTTTCAAAGTACAAACTCATGACTTATCTCGTTTGAATCTTTAGGACTCTTTGAGTTGAATTATCCATGTATGAATTATCTATGAATTAGGATAATGCATTGTTGATAGGAATTATGAATCATGGAAAGTTCGTTTTAATTGTAAGTTGAGAATTTTGCTTGAGGACAAGCAAAAGCTTAAGTGTGGGGGTATTTGATAAACCGTAAAAGTAACATATTTTAATCCCACATTTAGCTTACTTTTTGATGATTTATCCCTTAATTTATATAAAAATGTACTTTTAATCCCTTCTTTTCATGTTTTATAGCCAGGAAAGCACCCGAGGATGAAAAGAACACAAAACGGGCCCAAAACAGAGTAAATGGGCCATATCATGAATTCGACACAGCCTGGCCCGGAGACCACACGGCCGTGCCACGCCAAACATCTAGAACATGGCCTCTCCCTCGATTTACACGGCCGTGCCTCAAGTTAGAAATCCGAACACGGCCTGGAGTCGATCCACAGGGGAGTGCTACATGGCCATCCCTCTGTCATCAGAATGAGAAATTTTAGTCAGAAAAGGATACTTAGGGAGAAAGAACCGCATTCCCAGACCCTATATATATCCCCTAAGTACCACCTTTGAAAAGGCGTCAAAGCTAGGCCAAGGAGCCAAGCCGATAAGGTCAGAGTTAGGGAATAACGCGAGGATAGCCAGTTGATTCATCCCAAGAAGCCAGAATTATACTCAAGACGGTGGAATTCTCCTTCAATTCCTTCAGGGGGTTTTAGGGTTTTCTTATGTTTTGTTTTATCTTTTCTCTTGAGAAGTTCTTTTTATTCATTATGAACTAAACCTTTCAGATACCTGAAGGGGATGAAACCTAGATGAATTTTTTTATTTGATTTCTAAGTTATATGATAATTACTTAGTTTGTTCTTAATTATGTTGCTTAATCCAAATTTAATGTGCTTAGATGGAGGAGGAATAGACCCTGCCTAAGAGTAGATCTAACATAATTAAACGGAGTTGATCGAACGCCTAGAGATAGGGTTACGAGATTTTACTGGATTAGGGTGAAACCTAATATGGGAGTCCATTGATCGATTTATTGCTATCCTAGGAGGTTATTATAAGCAAATGAGAGTTCCACTAATTAACCTAGGGTTAGACGTTATTCGCTTCGAGAGAGGGTTTAATATAGGTTAGGGAGTCTTACGGATCAAACTAAGTAAAAGAAATCATATAATTTAGGGTTAGATAACAAGTGAAGTCTAGGTGGATTCTTCCTGAGGGTATCATCATAATCAACTGAGTTTTTCTTCAAAGTTATTTTCCTATTCGTCCTTTTTGTCTTTGTGTCCTTAGTTTAGTCTTCGTCAATATAGTTTAAAGCAACTTCACTCTATTTTTAAGGCTAATTAATAAAAAGAAAGTTAGTATCAATACTCTTAGTTCCTTTGGGTTCGATATCCGGTCTTGCCTAAGCTATACTACTGTTCGATAGGTACACTTGCCTTTAATCGTTGTCAGAGGTAGTCTCCAGGTTCGATCATTCTTTTACAAATATTAAAGCTCTGATTTGCAGCGATCAGTCAACCTGCACTGCTAGGGTTTTTAAATGATCGACCATCTCTCGTATTAAAGCCATAGCTTCACCCATAATATGATCTCTATCCCTAACTTGACCTTGAAAGCGGTGGAGTTGGTCCTTCAAATGTTCATTATTTGCTTCAAGGAGTTCAACTCGAAGTTCACAATTTTGTAGCACGGTCTCAAGCTCTTCTGCTTTTCCTTTCAACTCTTCAATCTTGTTTAGGCTCGCTTTCAATTCAATTACGGAGTTACGACTACGGTGCTGATGAAGTGACTTCTCTAGTTCTGCTACCCGGGCTTTTAATCTGATCTTTTCATTTCAAATTTCTAACAAACTCCTTTCTAGGGCCTTTTCTTGAACCTGAGCATCTTGGAATTTTTTCTCCCATCGATCGACTCTAATCTTTTCTTCTTTGATCTATTGTCGCCATTGCTATGACGTTTTCCCCAATCTAGCGATTTTCATCGATAAATGCAACTTCTTATAATCTGTTTTCAGACTGTCTAGATCCTCTTCAGCCTTATTCTTTCACTTTTTTAATTTCTCGGCATCTAGCTTCTGAACATACAGATCCTCCTCCAATTGTTCTATCTTCTTTCCTAACCATGAATTCCTCTTTTCAAAATCCTTATTTATGATCTCTAGCTCGGACGGGACTACTTGCAGGTGTTCTTCTATCGATCGAGTGCCTTCTGGACTTGGCATGGGGATGTTGTCATTGACTCTTTTACCCTACCACCAATTATATTCGAGGGTTTTCAAGGGACCTGTAGCAAAACTTTTCATTCTGCGAGTTTGGTTCCAAGCATTAGATATCTCTCAAACCTTTTTCTTGTAATTATCACCCTTATACACAAACTCGTACTGGCCAACCTTGCGTTGTTGGTATGAATTGCCTTGATCTATATTGCCTCAACACCAGTAGAGGATCATATCAAACAGCCCCCCATATCCCAAGTAGAGGAACATAGTCGAACTCTCCACATCGGTATAGAATCTCGTTAGGGATCCATTCGACATCTTCATCCTCTAGACCCTGGAGAATTGCCATCCATTTCTCTTTCGAAATTTCGTCTCATATTGGAGTAACTACAAATTCTTTTAGTGGAGAGTAATTCTCAAATAATGCCTGGTAAGAGACCTTTTTCCACTTTCTAAAAGTGGCTGTGAAACCAAATTAGCAGGAGTTGTGCACACCCAATGAATCTTCCTTCGTCTGCTCTTCGGCATGCACTCAAAGATCTAAAAGTTTCGGCCAAGATTGCCGGGACGGGCGTGACCCTTTAATCTAGCCGATCAAACAAATCTAAAACTACCTCGTCTACGTGCCCTAGTGCTTTAGAGAAGATTACTAACCCGTAGATGCTCAGAGCGAAGACATCAACCCTCTTTTTTATGTCCAGATGTGCCAAGATCAAATCCCGTATACTTCTCCAAGGGATACACTTGCTATTTCCTTTTTGCTTGATCCGGGCCACGACCCATTGCTCACTCATCCCCGTGATGCTTATTAACTTCTTTATGAAAGTCAGGACATTGATGGCTCAGAATAGGCCTTGTCGGCTTGAATCTTCGAACAACGAAGCAAGGTTGTATACTTCTCCACAGTAGGCACCAAATCTACCTTTCCAAAGGTAAAGCAGTTGTAAGCGGGATTCCAAAATTGAGCCAGGGCTCTAAACAAGTGTTTATCCACTTTGATGTTGAGTATATAAGGCAAGTCACCATAATTACAGTAAAATAACTGCTTTGTTTCATCATCCCATTGGTTCCACGCCTCTTTCAACTCTTGGAGATTATTTTGGGTTACACTAACACGAGTGAAATCCCACAATTCTGATACGTACCCTTCCGTCAGACTATCACCTTTCTCTAATTGCGTTTTCTCAGACTATATTTGGACAGCCGCATTACCTTCCACTTTATCAAGAAATCCCTTTTCCATAGTAAGCTCTCTATTTAGTAACTGAATGTAAATCAACACCTTTTTATAATGAAAATGCCATGCAATTACAATCAAAACAAAACAAGTCAGTATACAAAGCTAGAATTCAAAATAAGCAAGAAATAATAAAGCGCCTATTCGGGTAACCACTAATGGTTCGGTGCGGCTCTATCTAGGACAGGCTCTTAGGGCTCATTGTATGCTGTTCGGTTCTACAGTAAGGGTACCTAAACCGGTAGATTCCTCGATCTTCATCCATTATATGCTCATAAGGACCGAGTTCAGTTCAGGGGAATACATTTCCCTATGGCTATACGGAGATGAAAATCTCACGAAGACATAGGTACGGATGTATCCCGAAAGCGATCCATTATCCTGTACGGAGGTGAAGACCTCACGAAGGAATAGTTTCTCACTCCCACTTAAAAGGGTATAATCGATCGGTTATGCAAATGCAATACATGAAAATATACTAAGAAACTTGAACCAACAAAGCAAATATATCACTATGTAACAAAATGATGAAGACCGCAAGAATGAAGAATGAAATGCAATGAAGGGATCGTAAATTAAACCAAATTTTCAATTTTCAACAAAAAGATAAGAAGTAATCAACTTGTGGTTTGACTCTCTTATTTCGTCCCCAGTGGAGTCGCCAAGCTGTCGAAACCTTTTTTTTTTAATGGTCGACTTTTTGTTTGAAAAAGAAAAAAATGGGAGTCACCGCTGATCTTTTTTATGATGTGTGATCGGATCACCTCGTAATTTGATCGTTTTAATAAATGGTTTGATTTACTAAAACAATATCTTTCAGTCCACAAAAGTCTAGAAAATGTGTTCAGGAGTCGGTTACGTACGAGGAAGGATTAGCACCCCCGTGACGCCCAAAATTGGTACCTAGTTGATTAATAAATGTCTTAGTGTTGAAAATTGAGAATTTGAATAGATTTTAAAATATGATCTTTTGCTAAAATATTGCTTAATTTGAATTTTTTTTAAAAAAGGTATATTTCACATTAACCGAGGAAAATGATCACGTCCCGTAAGTTAGGACACAATGCCTTAAATCCTCGAAACGAGAATAAACACCAAAATTTTTATTTATTTTAAAAGATATTTGGTTATCTCGGTTTTAGAAAGAAATCATATTTCGTAAGTTAGAACACGATCTTTCTAATTCAAAAACAATGAAAAATTGGTCTCGGTTTAAAAAATCTCTTTTTTATGCGATTATGTGAGAACGAATATAACATTTGAAATGTTGTGTATTTAATTTATTCGGGACATAATAGAAACGAATAAATATTTAAAACGGCTCGTGGCGTGATTGCAATAATAATAAAATGATGATGCATGAAACGATGATATAACTAAAATAAGCAATGGCATTAACTAATTAAATCTAATATTAATTAAATAAATAAAAAATAAAAAATAAAAAAATAGTAATAAGTAAATAAATAAAACATATATATATATAAAGCAAAATTTAAGTATTCTAAAAGTAAATGAATAAAAAAGAATAAATAAATTACATATATATGTATATGTATATGGATGAAAAAATATATATAATAAGTAAATATTATTTGTGTTTTTTATTTTATATATATATGTATATGGATAAAAAAATAGATTCGAAAAAAACAAAAGAAATAAAAAATAAACCTTAGTATCTGATTTGATTTTACTTTGCACTTCTTTGCTCTTTTTTGTGAATTGCTTTCTTTGTGTTTATAGTTTTTTGTTTTTTTATTCAAATCTCGTAAAAAATTACATATTCTTTGAGACTTTTTATAGCTTGATTTATAACTTGTTTTTCTAATGATTATTTTTTGCTTCTCTGCAGGTGCAAATGGGCGGTGGAGCAGGTGGGCAGAGTCGGTGGCAGAAGCTAGGGATTAGGTCGGCACACTTAGGTTTTTTTTTTCTATTTATTTTTGTTTTGGGCTGTATTAGTTTGAGCCATTTGGGCTGCTGTTTTTTGTTTGTTTTGTTTTTGTTTTATTTAATATTTGAGCCCCGAGCAAAATATGCCCGTTACAATGAAAATTTAAATATATATAAACTTGACATTTCTAAGTCCCGAGTTCATTACAATGCATTTAGTAGGGTTAAGGTTTACAATTAATGTTGAAAACTTAAACACATAAACTTGACACCTACGAGCATTTATATCAATACTATGCATTTATTAGGGTCAACTCCCAACAGCAAAGTTTAATTTCATATCTTATATATATTATACAAAACTCGACTCTTGCTGGTGCTGATATAACTTAAGCATTGCATAATTATTATTCATAATTCTTTGGGAAGATGAAAATATTGCAACATAAATTTTACGATGTAACTCCATAGTCATTGGTGTTAAGGTAATTGTCTAATATATATTGTGAACGATAACATTTACATAAAAACATCTATAATATATATTATAACGAGGCATACAAGCATTTTAAAAACCAATCTAATGCTAGTCTTTATAATATTATGATAAGTGGCACCACTAGCTTATTGACATATTGATTCTAACGAATTTTAAGCATAAAATTTTAAAAATATTAACTTAACAAATAGTTAACTTAAACGGATGTATACTTTGTTCTTTTTCATATTAAAAATATTAGTATATACTAATAATATTATATATATTATATTATATTATAAGGTTTTAGATTCAAGTTAATACGACAATCTAATTTTATTTTAGATGAATTATTCATATTTTAAATTAATTAACATTTTTAAAATTTGTGATCAGTTAAAAAGGAATAATTATCGGTGCAATTTTTTTTTTTTTTACTCCCATTATCTTCTTTCTTAAATATAAAATTATTATTCTATCTATCATTATTAGAAATTTTTTTAATTTACAAATAAATTAATAAAATAAAAAGATACAGACTTTTAGATACATTTTAATAAATTAAAAAGTTATTTTTAATCCCATAGACAACACTCTCATAACTCAAATTTACCCTATAAATAAGTTTCAATTGTTGGAAAAATTACTTTTATGGGAACTTTGAGGCATATTCTCAATAGGTAAAGGTAGAGAGTTAAATCATAAAATTATGGTTTCGTATTCTACTCCATGAGACCTTTACAACGGTATATCATATGTTCAAAATGGTTGAGTGATTAATAAGAAATTGATACTCAAAGTAAGCTACATAGAAATATTGTTGAGGAAAAGTAAAAACTTAGATTCCACATTGGTTAAATACCAAGTGTGAAATATGTTTATATATGTGAACTCTATTAAAAAATAATTAAATGACTAAGCTTGTAACCTTGCTTCGTGCGTTAGGGGGTGTGGGTGTTTGGACTTGCACCCACACAACGTGGGTGACATAAAATGTTCAGATTGATTGAGCCCAAATGGGCTTATATATGGACAATATCTAATTTGATTTAATTTTTAAATCAAATTGATTTTTGGCTCTGTAATGGCAAAATTTATGTTTATTTCCAAAATTTTCCACTATCCTAAATGCCTATAAAAGACGGTGTATTCTAGAGGATTAAACCTAAATTCGAATATACTTTCTTATACCGAAATTCTGTTCATTTCAAAACTCTTCCATTTTCCTCTCCGTTTTTCAAACTTTCTAGTGATAGAAAAAGGCAAAGTTCGTTCGTTGATTGTTGTAGAGGTGCTACTACTTTGATCACTGTTGTTGTTGTATCGGGAGACATTCGACCAACATTTCTCCAAGTACCGTACGAGCGACTGAATCTATCTTAAGGAAATTGTGTTTCACAGGCCTCAACGTTTCGTAAAATCCCGATTCTTCTTTATTTCAACTTTTTATTATAGTTTTATTTAATTTTCATATTTAATAAATTGATTATAAATTATTCTATTTATATTTTATTTCATATGTGTTTATTTATAATTAATTTATTTTATTCGCTAACGTGTTTTGTCTAACATCAATTTCTTCACTATTTTCATAAAATCTTGTGATTACTTGAATTATGATAATATAGATAATATAGATTAGTATTAAAATTAAATAGATATAAACATTTCTAATATTTTGATTATATATATTGAAATTATCTATTTAATTTATATTATTAATAAAACTTCAGTTTGGTGTCACCAATTAACCGGGTATCAATTCGGTTAAGAAATTATTAATATATCATTTTATTAAATGATTACTATTATTATTTTGATGGTCTTTTTGTCTATTCATACTTTTATATAGTTTTTAAATAAATAAACTAAATTTATCAAGTATTGAACCCATATTTAATGGATTTATTAACAAATTCTTTACCACTAGACCAATAATAGTTATTCTATAAAACAAAAAAAATTTTAACATAAAATGTTTCCTTTCACCAAATCTGTGTATTTCTATGCTATTAATTAAATCTTTGAATTAGTGCCACGAGTCAACTGAACACCAACTCAATTAAAAAAACTATAAAAATATCCTTTCGTATTTAAAATAAGTTATATTATTCGAGGGTACTTTAGTCTTTTTAATTAAAAACAATAAAATTGTGTATATGGTGGGGTTTGAACCCATGTCAATTGCATTGGAAAAATTTGAAATTTATCACTCAACTAAAGCTTTATTTATATTTATTTATACATTTTAATTTTATTGTGCACACTTTATTACCACCATTCATTGTATATCTATATTATTATTTAATGTGTTATTATTAATCAGTTTCAAACTATACGTTTCATTATTTATGGTATATTTTTTATATCTTACTGTATATTATTTTTAAATACACATCTATATTCTAAATACATGATTTTCATACTGTCAAAACAATTTTTAAAATCGGGTTTTAAAAACGTGGGGTCGACTTTAAAAATAAAAATGGGAGTCGCCACCAATCCCTTTTTACTTAGGTGTGATTCGATCACCTTGTAAACCGTTTTATTTTAAAACATTTGATTTTGGTCTAGGAAAAACAAGAAAACGGGTTCGGGAGTCGGTTACGTACGAGGAAGGGTTAGCACCATCGTAACGCCCAAAAATTGGTACCTAATCGATAGAGTCATGTCCAAATGTTTGAAATTTAAAAAGTTTTAAAATAAGATCCGTTTATTAGAAGAAAAACCAAGACTTACCTATCTCAAAGAAATAAAACACCATACCTAGTAAGTTAGGATATAGCATCTCATGACTTTAAAACTAAGCACGTCTTTATTTTAGAAAATCCCTATCTCGAGACACAAAACATCATATCCAGTAAGTTAGGACACAACGTTTTGAATTCCCAAGAATAGGTTTTTTGATTTAAAACTTGATATTTCTTTATTCCGAAGGAATATAAACATCACATCGAGCAGATAGGACACGATATTTTAAAACCTTCATAATCAAAATCATCTCATGATTTACAAAATTTATTAAATAGATATTTAGTTATTTAGCCAAACGGAAAATCGCAACCTAGCACGTTAGGGCACTATTTCCCGAATTCCTAAATAAAAAAAAATATTGCCTTATTTTAAAATATAGTAATAAAAAATATATTTTTATTTTGAACAATAATCCATGTGACAATATTGCATTTATAAACTATCGTACACAAATGTTAAAAACAATTATAATACATTAGCATTTAATATAGACAATACAACTAAAATAACTACACTATAGTAATCATAAAATAATAAATAAATAAAAGAGCATTGTATGGAAAAATAATATATATAAAGCAAATAAACAAAATTAAATACATATGAACTTTCATGCAATGACATATATCAAATAATGAATATTGTAAATAAAAATATAAAATAATATAGCACGCAAAAAATAACACATATATATATATATATAAGAAAATAAATAAAATACGTTTTAAAATAAATAATTAATAAAAGTAAAGCATGTTTATAATAATCCAAATATAAAAAAAAACTATATATTTAAGAATACATAATATATCGTACAATATAAATAATATATGATAATATGCAATACCATTTAATATACCATAATTTTTAAAATATATAATATAATATATAAATCCTAAAATAATATGTAAATGAAAATAATTAAATCAAATAATAAATGATAACAGTTTAAAATGTATAAGGATAATACAATAGTAAAAGATATATACAAGTTTTATATTATTAATAAATTAATATCCATATAATAAGAATAATATAATATTTTAATAAAATAATTAAATATAGTATAATAATATAATAAGGAGTATTAAATATCAAAAATAAATATAAGAGGATCAAATAAAAAAGTGCGCGTCATACTGTAAGGACTAAAACAGAAATTATACCAAAGTTTGAAATGGCGTCGTTCTGATTTAAACCTTCTAAAATGCTTGAGGATTCAATTGAAACAAAGTATATATTTAAAGGCTAATAAAATTAAAGAAAATGTCACATTGGATAAAATTAAAACAAATAAAATTTTAAAGGGACTGAAATTGAAAATTTCCCTTTTAACCAAAACGCGCGGATCCTCTTCTAGATATCGGGTCAATGTGCGGATCCTATTAATCAGAAACGGCGTCGTTTTCCTTTGCTTATATAAATCATTTTTATTCCAAAAAAAATCATTTAAACACCATTTCTAAAAAAAAAAAATTCTAAAACCCTTTTTAAAATCCTCTCGGTCCATTGGCCTTTGGCCTGGACTCCGCTCCGACGCGCCGTCACGCACCACCACACGCCGTCGCCTATGGCGGGCCAAAGGTAAAAACTTCACCTTCTCCTTTTGTATTTATTCATTGTACACTCAATATATGCATAAATAAAAAAGGATAAAGAAAATAAAATAAAATAACACGAATATAAATCAGAGATCACCTTCTGTTTTAGGGGTTTTTTATTTCTCTGAATGTTTTGTGTATTTCTTTTGTCTGTTTTCTCTCTCTAATCTCCTTCCCATTTACAAGTTTTCTGTAAGGCTTTTTATAGCCTTCAAAATAAATGAATAAAAAAGGAAAAAAAAAACCGCTATGTTTGCTGTCAATTTCTTTCCTTTTGCAGGTGAGAAGATCTCGGCGATAGCGAGGCGCGCTAACTGCGGCGCGAACAGTGGTTTGACGAGGACTAGTGGCTGCGGCGCGAGGATTGGGTTGGTGACTGCGCTGGACCCTTGCTTGTGGCGCCTAGGGTTTCCCAGAAACCCTAGGCAACTGAAGATTGCCTAAGCATTGGGCCTTTTGGGCCACGGGTGTTTTGGGTCAGGGTGGGATCTGTTGGGTTAGTACTGGGTCAGTGGGTGTAACTGGGTTTGGTGTTTGGGTTTGGGCTTTAAGGGTTATATTTGGGCTGTAAAAGGACATTGGACATTGGACATTATTTTTATTTTTTGTTTTGGATTTATTCCAGCCCGGGCAAAAATGGGCCATTGCAGCTGCCCCACTTTAAATGGCTTCCAACTCCACTACAACTTCAACGAAATTGGAACTTTATCTTGGTTTCAATAAGTTTGATCTCTTCAATCTGCTCCTGCAACTTCAGGAATGCAATATCCGCTATCTTTAATATGCTTCACTGACAAACTCAAAGAGCCAAATCTGCTATTTTAATCTGCTCCCTACAATTTCAGGGATCGCCAGACTAATGTCTTCGATCTGCTTCCTGCAACTTCAGGAATCTCCAAATCTGCTATCTTCAATCTGCTCCCTACAAACTCAGGGATTGCTAGACTAATGTCTTCGATCTGCTTCCTACAATTTCAGGAATCGCCAAATCTGCTATCCTCAATATGCTCCTTACAAACTCAGGGATTGCCAGACTGATGTCTTCGATCTGCTTTCTGCAATTTCAGGAATCGCAAAATTTGCTATCTTCAATCTGCTCCCTACAAACTCAGGGATTGCCAGACTGATGTCTTCGATCTTCTTCCTACAATTTCAGGAATCGCCAAATCTGCTATCTTCAATCTGCTCCTACAACCCGAGGATTTGTGGTGATGTCTTCGATCTGCTTCTTGCAATTTCTGGAATTGCCAAATCTGCTATCTTAAATCTGGTCCCTACAAACTCAGAGATTGCCAGACTGATGTCTTCGATCTGCTTCCTGCAATTTCAGGAATCGACAAATCTGCTATCTTCAATCTGCTTCCTGCAAACTCAGGGATTACCAGACTAATGTCTTCGATCTGCTTCCTACAATTTCAGGAATCGCCAAATCTGCTATCTTCAATCTGCTCCCTACAAATTCAGGGATTGCCAGACTGATGTCTTCGATCTGCTTCCTGCAATTTTAGGAATCGCCAAATCTGCTATCTTCAGTCTGCTCCCCACAAAATCAGGGATTGCCAAACTGATGTCTTCGACATGCTTCCTACAATTTCAGGAATTGTCAGATCTGCTATCTTCAATCTGCTCCCTACGAACTCAGGGATTGCCAGACTAATGTCTTCGATCTGCTTCATGTAATTTCAGGAATCGCCAAATCTGCTATCTTCAATATGCTCCTTACAAACTCAGAGATTGCTAGACTGATGTCTTCGATCTACTTTCTGCAATTTCAGGAATCGCCAAATCTGCTATCTTCAATCTACTCCCTACAAACTCAGGGATTGCCAGACTGGTGTCTTCAATCTTCTTCCTGCAATTTCAGGAATCGCCAAATCTGTTATCTTCAATCTGCTCCCTACAAACCCAGGGATTGCCAAACTGATGTCTTCGATCTGCTTCTTGTAATTTCAGGAATCGCCAAATCTGCTATCTTCAATCTGTTCCCTACAAACTTAGGGATTGCCAGACTGATGTCTTCGATCTGCTTCCTGCAAGTTCAGGAATCGACAAATCTGCTATCTTCAATCTGGTCCCTGCAAACTCAGGGATTACCAGACTGATGTCTTTGATTTGCTTCCTACAATTTTAGGAATCGCCAAATCTACTATCTTCAATCTGCTCCCTACAAATTCAGGGATTACCAGACTGATGTCTTCGATCTGCTTCCTGTAATTTCAAGAATCGCGAAATCTGCTATCTTTAATCTGCTCCCTACAAAATCAGGGATTGCCAGACTAATGTCTTTGATCTGCTTCCTGTAATTTCAGGAATTGTCAGATCTGCTATCTTCAATCTGCTCCCTACAAACTCAGGGATTGCCAGACTGATGCCTTCGATCTGCTTCCTGCAATTTCAGGAATCGCCAAATCTGCTATCTTCAATCTGCTCTCTACAAATTCAGGGATTGCCAGACTAATGTCTTCGATCTGCTTCCTGTAATTTCAGGAATAGCCAAATCTGCTATCTTCAGTCTGCTCCCTACAAACTCAAAGATTGCCAGACTGATGTCTGCGATCTGCTTCATGCAATTTCAGGAATTGTCTGATCTGCTATCTTCAATCTACTCCCTACAAACTCAGGGATTGCCAGACTGATGTCTTCAATCTGCTTCCTGTAATTTCAGGAATCGCCAAATCTGCTATCTTCATTCTACTTCGTACAAACTTAGGGATTGCCAGACTGATGTCTTCGATCTGCTTCCTGCAATTTCAGGAATCGCCAAATCTTCTATCTTCAATCTACTCCCTGCAAACTCAAGGGTTGCCAAACTGATGTCTTCGATCTGCTTCCTGCATTTTCAGGAATCGCGAAATCTTTTATCTTCAATCTGCTCCCTACAAACTCAGGGATTGCCAGATTGGTGTCTTCGATCTACTTTCTGCAAACTCAGGAATTGCTAGATTTGCTTTCTTCAATCTGCTCCCTGCAAACTCAGGGATGCCAGACTGCTATCTTCTACCTTACTACATAACCTGTAGAATGGGTATATGCTTTTGTCTAATAATTAGGATGCCTTGATCAAAATGTATCAAATGCCTCTAATTAGACATGTTATGAATACGAAAATGTTATAAAGATGATTCATATTTCAAGGATTAGGATGCAATGACTGAAATGAATCAAATGCTCCTAATGAAATTTACTATGATATAAAAATGTTATGAGTATGATTCCTATTCTAGGTATTATTACTCATTTGTTTTTCATTCTTGTTCATGTTCTGCTCAAATAAGTTGCCCCATGGTAATTCCGAGTCCTCTCTACTTGAACCTTGGGACATGAAGTTGGTATCTCCCACTACAACTTCAAGGGAATAACATTTAGTTTCTTCCATCTTTCTGTTACCACTCAGAGGTACAAAACTTGTATCACTTTCAATCAATTTGATTTGTTACACCATTCCCTGGGTGTAGTAACCAAATGTATGAATGCAGGGTATCCCAACAATGATCCCCTTTTCACTTGGATTGACCTTGTTTGTCATTTGCCTATACGGTATCACCAACGAAATTGTCTTATCCAATAAGAATCTGAAGAGATAATCATTTTTTCAATTTTTCTAGCCCTTAGGCTTGGTGAGTTCTGAACGATAGTCATGTTTCAAATTTCTCACATTATTTAGAAGCTTCTAGAGTAATATGCAAAACTCCTTTTATGAAAGTGTTATTAGTCCATAAATTGTTATTTCAATATAAAATGCTTTAAAAATGTCACAAAAATGGGCGAGAAAGAAATTAGTCATGAGCATAGCTCAGAGAAATAATTTAATCAAGGATAACCCAGGCAATAAAAGAATAAAAGAAAAATTGATTTGGGTGTATCTCAAAAAGAATAAAGCAATCAAAGATAACGAATTCAAAAATGGGTAAGAATGAAGCTAGGTGCCCCAGATATCGCAGTCTAAGCTTCTCTATTCAAACTTCTTGAGGACCATTTTAAGCTTAATATATGTTTAGGGGATCCGGAGTACTTTGTCAATGCCCCAAGATGTAACATACATCCTCATTGCTAATTCAGACGTATCAAGACTATTGTATGCCCTCTTTTTGGTCAAAACTTGAGTAGCCCTTTTCAGGTTTTCAACTTAAATCCCCTTTGGTCTCAAAGCGCCCTTTGCGGGTTTTCTCCTTGGCCTATTCTCTTCTTCTTTTTTCGAGGCGCCCTTTACGGGTTTTCACCTTGGTCTTTCCTTTTTCAGGTAAAATACCTCTTGACTAAACCTGAAATCACCGGATTGGGCAAGTCTTCACCAAATATCAATGCTCCTCTAGAATAGGTTCTACATAAGTCCTTCCTAGTTTGGCATATGTTTTCCTTTAAAATCGTTTTGTAGAAGAAAAATCATCTTCAACATCAGGTTCCTTCGTGGAATTCCCTAAGATGAACTTCATTTACGTAAGCTCACATCCTCTGGCCACAACAAATAGTTTTTTAACCTGTTCTTCAATTAGGTCCAATTGATAAAAACGCTTCAAATCTATAATCCAATGTGTAAGATGTTGCCCCGGCAAAGGTCCTAGCCAACGTTCGATAATCATAGAGAGTAGTGATAGCTTCTTATGCTAATCTTCACAAGTCTTAGCCACCTTTCGTTTTTTTATAACTTTTGTTGCACTGTGATATGCTGCCTGATCTTTGGACAAACTGTAAACTTTGACTTTGTACAGTTATGCATTCTTTGCTTGCATCTGATCCCTTTTTTTTTTTACGAATTTGATGCCTTCAGCCTTGTAATATTGGCATATGAAGCTACTTCCACCCTCTTAGCGAAGTAGACGATGACTATGACGGTGAATCGATGTCAACTAGAAGCGTTTGACGAGATTGACCCCATCACATCCATGCCCCACATATGGAAAATTTGTGAAGTATTTGGAGATGTTACATGAATCTTGTCTCCTTAAATACGGCATAGCTGATACCATCCTTTTCTATGTAGATCGGCAGTACCTGATCCTTATGTTAAGCCCGCGTCTTAGTAGCCCAGGCATGTCCTGATATGATTGTGAAAAAACATCTTTGAATAGCTCAATAACGTCTCGTATTATTTCTATGGTGAGCTGGGCTTCAATCTTTACCCCTTTTCTAGGCTCATAATATTTGTTGACTCTTTGTTGAGTAAGGTCTGTTTTTCATCTTGTTAAACCATTCTTAAAAAGTCAGAAGATATGTCACAATCTCTGTCATCTTCAAAGTCCTGAGATCCCCTAAACCCATATCTCGTTCAAAAAGGGAGTCAGTAACAACGTCGCTCATGTCATTGATATCTGGAGACCTATTGTAGGCTCGAAGGAAGATTCTAAAGAATAAAGGATTCAATAAATGGTTATTTGTATGATATGAATGAATAAAAGAATATTTGAATAAAAGAGTCTATACATGGAAAGAATAAAAAGATATTTGTTCAAAAAATACATTTTATTGAAATAAAAATTTAGGACACAAGCCTATTTCACAAAAAGATTCTTATTGCCTCTAGGCTTAAGGCAACAAGCATGTTTTGCACATTACTATAGATCAGCTCTAAAAATATAAAGATTTCTTCCACAATCCCATTATTCAAAACAACCCCAAGTACGGAAGGACTTGGAAACTTCGTTCTCTGATTCCCTTTTCATTTTTGATTTCTTAAAGGAGTCACAACTTTAAATTTCAGTCAATTGTCCCTACATCTGTATTTGCATTTGCTCTATTCTTTCCAATCTTTGTTCCATGTTTTCCAGGTTAACTGAAACATTTTACCTAATTAGGGTCCTTTTGTAAAAGTCTAATGCAAATGATGTAATATAATGCAAATGCATGAATGCAAAGAGGTATCGATTCTGGTTCAACTTCATTTTAGAAAACTTTATTAGAAAACAAAATCCTTTACATAAAACGAACTACTATATGCTTTCGCCCTAAATCCTAAAGTTTTGATTTTCCAAAGCAATGGAGCTAGCTCTCGACTACGATCGGACTGTAGCCCATACTTCATGCTCAACGTATCAGCCTGTGATCCCAAAGTCTGTAGATGACTAGCTACCTCTCGAATCTGAACTATTGCTTCACCCATGAGGTAATCCTGACTTCTAACTTGGTCATGGGAATGATGAAGCTCTTCCTTTCAATGCCTTTTTCTTGTTTCAAGAAGCTTGATCTGAAGTTCATAACTGTGCAATGATATTGCTAACTCTTTAATCTTACCTTTCAGGCTTGACTTTAACTTGATCGTGGAATTATGGCTTTGATAGTGATGAATATATCAAATGGGGAATCAATACGAATTCCTTTCATTTCTCCACAACGAATCAAATCTCTTGCAATGTTTTTTTTTTGAATCACAACGAGGAGCCGAGAAGTTCACAACAGCCCATCTTTCAATCCTAGATGGCTTCACCAATTTCTTGAATGACACAGTCTTCTTAGTCTATTTGGGTTATCTTGGCCATTAGGACTTCCATTTCTGTTGTTTCTGGTAGGTGCAGCATCTTCAAGTACAACAGTAAACTCAAGCTTGTTGTTTAGTAGCAGACCTATAATAAATAAACTCTTTTTACCATCATAGGCAAAATTCTTTCCATCCAAATCATTTTTGTAGATCACATGCACTCTGTCAGTCACTTTTCTTCCAATACTCCTACCGTCCACAGGGTGACTATCTTCATATGAAAGAGAAACGCTGTACTAGTAGAAGTGTCTATCCGTATTCCCCACGCTTACTTTGAAGTGATTGGTGAGTATAGTTACCTTTTGCCATTTAGTTCCAACACCACACCTTGCCATAGGGTGTCGTACAATCTTCTTCATATCCGATTCTGCTTTGATCGGAACAATATCAGGAGGCACAGGTGGCTGAGGAGGCAAGGATACCAGTATTGCCCCTATTCTCCTCTTGCTCCAACGAATCCTACCCTTCTTTCTCTTAATTGCCTTTGCTATGACCATATACTAACAACTGTATTGTCTTCCACTTTATCAAGGAATTCGTTCTCCATAACCAGCTTTCTAGCTTAGAAACTGACCATGAATCGATACCTCTTAAAGTATGAAATGATATGCACAAAAGAATAAAACACACAAGTTAGTACCATGGAATATAAAACAAGTAAAATAAACAAACACCTATATAGGTGTCCACTAAGGTTTGACGTAGTTCTACTTAGGGTGGGTTCCTAGGTTCCCTACGTGTGGTTCAGCTCTAAAGTTGAGGTACCCGAACCAGCAGATTCCTCGATCCTCACCCATTATAGGCTCATACGGACCGAGTTTAGTTCAGTGGAATACATTTCCCTATGGCTATGCAGAGGTGAAAACCTCACGAAGACATAGGTACAGATGTATCCCGGAAGCAGTCCACTAGCCCAAGCGGAGGTGAAAACCTCATGAAGGCATAGTTTCTCACTCCCACTTAAGGGTGTGACCACAACGATCATGGAGTGCAATGCAGAGAAATATATTTAGAACCAGATGCAATAAAAGGATCATGTTTTTTTTTTAAAAACCAAAATTTTAAATTCAGACAAAAGGACATGAAATTATCAATTTTACGGCTTGACTCTCTTATTCCCCAGTGGAGTCGCCAAGCTGTCAAAACCATTTTTAAAATCTGGTTTTGAAAAAATGGGGATCAACATTAAAAATAAAAATGGGAGTCGCCATCAATCCCTTTTTACTTAGGTGTGATTGGATCACCTTGTAAAACATTTTATTTTCAAACATTTGATTTTGGTCTACGAAAAACAAGAAAACGGGTTCGGGAGTCGGTTACATACGAGGAAGGGTTAGCACCATTTTAACGCCCAAAAATTGGTACCTAATCGATAGAATCATGTCCAAATGTTTGAAATTTAAAAAGTTTTAAAATAAGATCCATTTATTAGAAGAAAAACCAAGACTTACCTATCTCAAAGAAATAAAACACCATACCTAGTAAGTTAGGATATAGCATCTCATGACTTTAAAACTAAGCACGTCTTTATTTTAGAAAATCCCTATCTCGAGACACAAAACATCATATCCAGTAAGTTAGGACACAACATTTTGAATTCCCAAGAATAGGTTTTTTGATTTGAAACTTGAGATTTCTTTGTTCCGAAGGAATATAAACATCACATCCAGCACGATAGGACACGATATTTTAAAACCTTCGTAATCAAAACCATCTCATGATTTACAAAATTTATTAAAAGGATATTTAGTTATTTAGCCAAACGGAAAATCGCAACCTAGCACGTTAGGGCACTATTTCCCAAATTTCTAAATAAAAAAATATTGTCTTTTTTTAAAATATAGTAATAAAAAATGTATTTTTATTTTGAACAATAATCCATGTGACAATATTGCATTTATAAACTATCGTACACAAATATTAAAAACAATTATAATACATTAGCATTTCATATAAACAATACAACTGAAACACCCTAAACCCGGCCCACGAGCCTTGACCGGATCTGGTATGTTCCTCGATGAAAACCGGTTCAAATTCTTTTGTTACTTAGGAAAAACTTGTGTGTTTTGAAAGAAGGATTGTGTCGGGTTGGGCTCGAGTTGAAAACAAGTTTATTTCATTATTAAAATCCTTTACTTTAGGTGACAAAACTTTTAGGCTTTGTTTTAAAAGAAATCTACTTAACTTTAATTGATAAAAATTTGTAAACATAATAAATAAAATAAATGTAAAATAGTTCAACTATAGCCTTATTACATCAAATAAACCCAAATAATTTAAAATACTTAAATAAAAATAAAATGTCCAAATAAAATTCCTTGCTGAGCATGGCCACCTTTAAGCTCCTACCGACCTGGTCCATCACTGATCATCACCTGAAAAATGTTCCCACAACGGGGTGAGTCAACAGACTCAATGTGTACACAAACACTAAGTCCAAATAAATTCAGGCATTTCATATCATACATATTCATATACCATTAAATTAAAAATGATGCAACCCGAACCCAAACCTAGATGCCATCCGCTACACATCATCCGTACCATCCTGCACACCGTGGGGACTACTAAGTCAACCCTCCATCCGCTACACACCATCGAAGGCAGTCGCTGCAGTCGACGTGCTCATCGCCCTTATAAATATTAGTGGTCTTAAGTCACCACATTCAGATAATGTGACCGAAGTCACCACATTCAGATATCGTGGTCTTAGGTCACCACATTCACTTCCCCTTTTCATATAACCCATATGCCCCATATCATACATATTATGCATTAACATGCCTAATTTCACATTCTTATCACTGTTCACATATGAGTCATAACATATATTCATATTCCTAGTAGGAGTAGGAAACGTACCTGAGTACTTTTGTACCATTACATGGTACCTTAGTCATATTCACATTCTTATAAACATACACATATTAAATATTGCCATAAAACTTATTAAAAGTTACTGTAGGGTACACACCTGATATACTTAGCAATTCACTTCAAATCCCGAAAATCCGATCTCACTGCTTTAGATCTTTAATGCCTATATTAGGCCAACACTAGGAATATTTAATAAAAAGCCATTCGGCCATAAATCCAAATCCTATTAGGATTGTTGTAACTCAAAACTTACCTTGGTGCCGATTGATGTCTAATCAAATGCCGGAAACTTTGTATCCTTCTTTCTTGAAATCGGCAATCACTAGATTACTTGAATAGATTAGTTTTGGCTTTTGAATGATTAATGAACACATATATTTACCAAACATGGCCTTGGCCGAATGCTATAGACACTTACCTTGTAGATTTTAAATCCCGAAACTCACCGAATAACTAGGGAACATGCGGCCTATGGTGTACCTTCAGGAAAAGAACTTCTCCTTCCTTGTAGTCGACACTTAGTAAATCCCGAAAGATCTCTTCAAAGTTTCGACAACAAGATATTAATGGGGTTAGTCCTAGATTTCGGCAAATCTTAAAAGAAAAAAAAAAGAGAGGATGAAACCGAATGAGATCTTAGCCTTACTTTAGAAATCGGCAATCCTTGCTTGAACCTTTAACAATATTCGGCTATGTAGGCTAGAAGGATCTTGATTTTGGCTTTTTGATTGGTATAAAGAAAGAAAAGAGAAAGAAGAATAAAGATGGAGGATTTGGCTAGAGCACAAGGTATTTCGGCTTGGCAAAAATAAAAGAGAAGAAAGGAGTTATTTGCTAGAGAGAATTCGGCAGAGAGAAAGTTGAAAGAAAGAATGAATGGCCCTCTTTTCCTTTAGTAGCCGAAATTACTAACTTAGAATCCTTTACTTGGCCATCACTCTTCTATTTTGATAGCTTTATCTCTTTAATTATCAATATATTCAAATTAAAAGAATTTAATCCATCAATTATCTCTTATCTCTTAATAAAAATAATACTAATAATAACCCATCATTATCTATCTATTTGCCGAATTTTAAAGAGAATAAAACTCCTCTTTTAAGAGCATTAATGCCGTCCACCTCTCTGCTCCTTGTAGCAAAAATAAAATTCTTTATTTGCTTCCCATGCGACTCGATCCTTGGCCCATTTGCCTATGTATGTGGCGTCACTTGCTAGTCCCTTAAGTGGCGCCTTGTAGCCATTTTACCAAGGCTATTTGTATGTCATATTTCACATACATTTTCTCTTAATACCACCTTGCTTCATGTCCCTCTTTTAAACTTTAAACTTGACATTTCTAAAGCATTTCCTTACATTTCTAAGACATTTCCTTACATTTCCAAGTCATTTCCTTACATTTCCAAGACAAGACATTTCCTTCCATTTCCAAGTCATTTCTTTACATTTCCAAGACAAGACATTTCCTTACATTTCCAAGTTATTTCCTTACATTTCCAAGACAAGACATTTCCTTACATTTCCAAGTTTCCAAAAATGTTCACCATACATTCATAACACATAAGACATGCCATTTCATATAATTAAATCAAAAATGCATAGGCCCATTTCCAGGATGTTACAGTTCTACCTTCTTAAAAATAATTTAGTCCTCGAAATTACTTACTAACAAATAATCGTACATCTTAACTCACCGCACTACGCTTATGTTTGCTGACTCGATCTTAATAGAACCATCATACTTCCTAGGCACAATCTCTAAGTTCACGTCCCCTAGAACTCATTTCTAACGCCGCGATTTAATCTGATTAAAAAGTTTTATGCATCAAAATTTTGTTCCACTTATTAACGGCGAACAATTTTATGAAATAAAGATATTTAGAAGTAGTTCTTTCGATCACACAAAGTTTCAGTTCAAGTTCACTACTCTAATTCAGAGAATCACATTCACATTCATCAACAGAGACACGTTCATTCCTCATTAGAGGCACATTCATTCATCAACATAGACATATTAATTCAGTGGTATCTACCACCCACATTCACTATTCGAACACTCTTTGCCTTATTCCTATCCCAGGGGTATTTTCGTAGTTTATCCTACAGGGGTATTTTCGTAATTTTTCAAAATAAGGTTCCTTGGTAATTTTGTCAATAAGGGTATTTTGGTAATTTTGCGTTCTCGGGGTATTTTTGGAAATTTTGAAATCCAGGGGTATTTCGGAAATTTTGAAACTCAGGTGTATTTTGGTAATAAACCAGGGTAAATTTGTAAAGTTTAATAATTCAGGGGTATTTCAAAATTTGCAAACCCTTGAGGGTTCTTTTTGTAAATTTGCTTTCTATTTTGGTGATATTGCAAAAATTTTGGAAGTTAGGGTCATTTTGGTAATTTTGTAAGTTAGGGGAAATTTCATAATTTTCCAAAATCAAGGTATTTTTGATAATTTGCAAATTTGGGTTTGTTGAACATTTTATAAAGTAATGAAAATTTTGATAAAAACTGTGAGTATTTTGGAAATTTCATAAACCAAGGGCATTTTTTGTAATTTTACCACTAAGGGTATTTTTGTAATTTTATAAATCGAAAATCTTTCGGAAAAATTTTGTAAAAATAGTTCTCACAAATTAAAAGGGTAATTTTAAGAGTTTTAAAAACTAGGGTTTTTATAAAAACACGGCTAGTTCCCTTTCGGGTTTTAATTATTGTGTTTAGCCTATGACCGAGTCCTCTTGGTTAGGGTGAACCGAAGCTACGCACCAGGTAGGATTCCAGCGAAGAGGAGGTGAGTCACTAGGGATCGCTAAGTACTGTGCTCTTCCGGATCCAATCCTAGACATGCGCACGGGGTTACCACACCCTAACTCGGCGACTTAGCCATAGGGTTGTTTAGTTAAGCACTTAAGTCTTATGTAAGTGTTGGAGAAAACTAATCCTAGGGTTCAAGTACCTATCATACTATTTCTACGTTCCATTCCTACCCTTCTACAGACCATACCATAAATCACACAATGGATAGGGGTACTTACTTGGTGGATTGCGGGTCGGAGACTTAGGTGCCATGCCAGAAAAACCTGCTTATTTCCAAAAAAATATTTTCATAAAACTTACTTGGGCTCGATTTGAAAATGTTTTGGGCCTTAACCCTCAGGCCGAGAGTTTGAAACGGGCTCTGATACCAAACTGAAACACCCCAAACCCGGCCCACGAGCCTTGATCGAATCTGGTATGTTCCTCGATGAAAACCGGTTCAAATTCTTTTGTTACTTAGGAAAAACTTGTGTGTTTTGAAAGAAGGATTGTGTCGGGTTGGGCTCGAGTTGAAAACAAGTTTATTTCATTATTAAAATCCTTTACTTTAGGTGACAAAACGTTTAGGCTTTGTTTTAAAAGAAATCTACTTAAACTTTAATTGATAAAAATTTGTAAATATAATAAATAAAATAAATGTAAAATAGTTCAACTATGGCCTTATTACATCAAATAAACCTAAATAATTTAAAATACTTAAATAAAAATAAAATGTCCAAATAAAATTCCTTGCTGAGCATGGCCACCTTTAAGCTCCTACCGACCCGGTCCATTACTGATCATCACCTGAAAAATGTTCCCACAACGGGGTGAGTCAACAGACTCAATGTGTAAACAAACACTAGGTCCAAATAAATTCAGGCATTTCATATCATACATATTCATATATCATTAAATTAAAAATGAAGCAACCCGAACCCAAACCTAGATGCCATCCGCTACACATCACCCGTACCATCCTGCAAACCGTGGGGACTACTAAGTCAACCCTCCATCCGCTACACACACACCATGAAGGCGATCGCTTGCATGATCGGACGTGCTCATCGCCCTTATAAATATTCGTGGTCTTAAGTCACCACATTCAGATATCGTGGTCTTAGGTCACCACATTCAGATATCGTGGTCTTAGGTCACCACATTCACTTCCCCTTTTCATATAACCCATATGCCCCATATCATACATATTATGCATTAACATGCCTAATTTCACATTCTTATCACTGTTCACATATGAGTCATAACATATATTCA
Source organism: Gossypium bickii (assembly GCA_025503065.1). Taxonomy (NCBI): domain Eukaryota; kingdom Viridiplantae; phylum Streptophyta; class Magnoliopsida; order Malvales; family Malvaceae; genus Gossypium; species Gossypium bickii. Next base: position 57,790,995 of record CP106711.1, read on the forward strand.
TATTCCTAGTAGGAGTAGGAAACGTACTTGAGTACTTTTGTACCATTACATGGTACCTTAGCCATATTCACATTCTTATAAACATACACATATTAAATATTGCCATAAATCTTATTAAAAGTTAGTGTGGGGTACACACCTGATATACTTAGCAATTCACTTCAAATCCCGAAAATTCGATCTCGCTGCTTTAGATCTTTAATGCCTATATTCGGCCAACACTATGAATATTTAATAAAAAGCCATTCGGCCATAAATCCAAATCCTATTAGGATTGTTGTAACTCAAAACTTACCTTGGTGCCGATTGATGTCTAATCAAATGCTGGAAACTTTGTATCCTTCTTTCTTGAAATCGGTAATCACTAAATTACTTGAATAGATTAATTTCGGCTTTTGAATGATTAATGAACACATATATTTACCAAACATGGCCTTGGCCGAATGCTATAGACACTTACCTTGTGGATTTTAAATCCCGAAACTCACCGAATAACTAGGGAACACGCGGCCTATGGTGTACCTTCGGGAAAAGAACTTCTCCTTCCTTGTAGTCGACACTTAGTAAATCTAGAAAGATCTCTTCAAAGTTTCGACAACAAGATATTAATGGGGTTAGTCCTAGATTTCGGCAAATCTTAAAAGAAAAAAAAAAGAGGATGAAACCGAATGAGATCTTACCCTTACTTTAGAAATCGGCAACCCTTGCTTGAACCTTTAACAATATTCGGCTATGTAGGCTAGAAGGATCTTGATTTCGACTTTTTGATTGGTATAAAGAAAGAAAAGAGAAAGAAGAATAAAGATGGAGGATTCGGCTAGAGCACAAGGTATTTCGGCTTGGCAAAAATAAAAGAGAAGAGAGGAGTTATTTGCTAGAGAGAATTCGGCAGAGAGAAAGTTGAAAGAAAGAATGAATGGCCCTCTTTTCCTTTAGTAGCCGAAATTACTAACTTAGAATCCCTTACTTGGCCATCACTCTTCTATTTTGATAGCTTTATCTCTTTAATTATCAATATATTCAAATTAAAAGAATTTAATCCATCAATTATCTCTTATCTCTTAATAAAAATAATACTAATAATAACCCATCATTATCTATCTATTTGCCGAATTTTAAAGAGAATAAAACTCCTCTTTTAAGAGCCTTAATGCTGTCCACCTCTCTGCTCCTTGTAGCAAATATAAAATTCTTTATTTGCTTCCCATGCGACTCGATCCTTGCCCATTTGCCTATGTATGTGGCGTCACTTGCTAGTCCCTTAAGTGGCGCCTTGTAGCCATTTTACCAAGGCTATTTTTATGTCATATTTCACATACATTTTCTCTTAATACCACCTTGCTTCATGTCCCTCTTTTAAACTTTAAACTTGACATTTCTAAAGCATTTCCTTACATTTCTAAGACATTTCCTTACATTTCCAAGACATTTCCTTCCATTTCCAAGTCATTTCCTTACATTTCCAAGACAAGACATTTCCTTCCATTTCCAAGTCATTTCCTTACATTTCCAAGACAAGACATTTTCTTACATTTCCAAGTTTCCAAAAATGTTCACCATACATTCATAACACATAAGACATGCCATTTCGTATAATTAAATCAAAAATGCATAGGCCCATTTCCAGGATGTTACAACAACTAAAATAACTACACTACAGTAATCATAAAATAATATATAAATAAAAGAGCATTGTATGGACAAATAATATATATAAAGCAAATAAACAAAACTAAATACATATGAACTTTTCTTGCAATGACATATATCAAATAATGAATATTGTAAATAAAAATAGAAAATAATATAGCACACACAAAAATAACACACATATATATATAAGAAAATAAATAAAATACATTTGAAAATAAATAATTAATAAAAGTAAAGCATGTTTATAATAATCCAATATATAAAAAAAAAACTATATATTTAAGAATACATAATATATCGTACAATATAAATAATATATGATAATATGCAATACCGTTTAATATACCATAATTTTTAAAATATATAATATAATATATAAATCCTAAAATAATATGTAAATGAAAATAATTAAATCAAATAATAAATAATAACAGTTTAAAATGTATAAGGATAATACAATAATAAAAGATATATACAAGTTTTATATTATTAATAAATTAATATCCATATAATAAGAATAGTATAATATTTTAATAAAATAATTAAATATAGTATAATAATATAATAAGGAGTATTAAATATCAAAAATAAATATATGAGGATTAAATAAAAAAGTGCGCGCCATACTGTAAGGACTAAAACAGAAATTATACCAAAGTTTGAAACGGCGTCGTTTTGATTTAAGCCTTTTAAAATGCTTGAGGATTCAATTGAAACAAAGTATGAATTTAAGGGCTAATAAAATTAAAGAAGATGTCAGATTGGATAAAATTAAAACAAATAAAATTTCAAAGGGACTGAAATTGAAAATTTCCCTTTTAACCAAAACGTGCGGATCCTCTTCTGGATATAGGGTCAACGCGCGGATCCTATTAATCAGAAACGGCGTCGTTTTCCTTTGCTTATATAAATCATTTTTATTCTAAAAAATCATTTAAACACCATTTCTAAAAAAAAAATTTTGAAACCCTTTTTAAAATCCTATCGATCCATTGGCCTTTGGCCTGGACTCCGCTCCGACGAACCGTTGCGCACCACCACACGCCGTCGCCTATGGCGGGCCAAAGGTAAAAACTTCACCTTCTCCTTTTGTATTTATTCATTGTATACTCAATATATGCATAAATAAAAAAAGGATAAATAAAATAAAATAAAATAACACGAATATAAATCAGAGTTCACCTTCTGTTTTAGGGGTTTTTTATTTCTCTGAATGTTTTGTGTATTTCTTTTCTCCGCTTTCTCTCTCTGTATCTCCTCCCCTTTTACCAGTTTTTTGTAAGGCTTTTTATAGCCTTCAAAATAAACGAACAAAAAAGGAAAAAAAACTGCTATGTTTGCTGTCAATTTCTTTCCTTTTGCAGGTGAGAAGATCTCGACGATAGCGAGGCGCACTAACTGCAACGTAAACTGCGGTTTGACGAGGATTGGTGGCTGCGGTGCGACAATTGGGTTGGTGACTGCGCTGGACCCTTGCTTGCGGCGCCTAGGGTTTCCCAGAAACCCTAGGCAACTGAAGATTGCCTCAGCATTGGGCCTTTTGGGCCACAGGTGTTTTGGGTCAGGGTAGGATCTGTTGGGTTAGTACTGGGTCAGTGGGTGTAACTGGGTTTGGTGTTTGGGTTTGGGCTCTAAGGGTTATATTTGGGCTGTAAAAGGACATTGGACATCATTTTTATTTTTATTTTGGTTTTATTCCAGCCCGGGCAAAAATGGGCCATTACACATACGCATACGCGTGTGATAGAATTTTTAGTATAAAAATTTATCTCACTTTACATTATATAATTACAACCAATGGGCGAGAATTATATTTTTCAAGTAATTCATATTATCTAAAAGAATTTATATCATAATCCATGTAATTTTTAAACCCTAAATAAATATAAATACTTTTTTTTAGGTAGGCATAATGATAAATTTAGTTCTTAACGTTTACATTTTTATCTATTTTGTCTTTATTTGTTTTTAGTTAAATTTAGCACTTAACCTCTCAAAAAAGAGTCAAATCATTTTTTTAACAGAAATGTTGACTAAAACATTAATTTTTAACGTTGTTAGCATGACAACTCGCATGACAGTCTATGTGCACATCCTACTAGCATAACACCTGTAACGCCCTGATTTATTTAACTTTGTTTTTATGAATTCAATCATAAATAAGTGTCTGTATTAGTGGTTAAGTGATTTGAGTGTGTGTTTGAGGTCTTGGGTTCAAGTCCCATTTTTTGGAATTCTATTAATTTTGTTCATAGCCTTATCCCTGTTGATTGGATTTATATTATATTTCTGGTCAAATCATATTAGAATGAGCCTGCTGGTTCAAGTGGTAAGGTGTTAGCTTATCCTGAGGTCTCGCGTTCGAATCCTCATGCGAGTGAGGATGATAAGTTTTGGTTCTGTGATCGTGTGCCAGTTATGTAGTAGAAGTTGGATAGAATTGAAATCTATGGTAGGATGAGTGAGTGGGTCAATTTTGGGGGTTTAGTTATAACACCCCAAACCTGACCTAGAAGTTAGGCCCGAATCCGGAATGTCACATTAAAGGCACAATTCAAAACGGTTTTGCTAATTAAAAAAAAATTTAAGGCCCAAAAGCCCAAAATCTTTTAGTCTTATTAATTAAAGATACAAACTCATTTTATTAACTTAAGTATTTCAGAAACCAAGTTTGAACATGAGAGCTTACTTAGGTTTAATAACTAAATAAACAATTAATCTCAAAACCCAAAATAAATCTGAAGTCAAAACGGAGTACAAGGCCTTATTACATCCACCGAAAATTAAGTAACTAAAAACATGTATTTTGAAACAAAAAAATGAAAATTTAAGCCTCTTGTAGTGTGGCCACCTCCAAGTCCTCTCCCATGTCGAGTCGTCTATTCGGGATTACCTGAAACATTAAATTAAACGGGTGTGAGTTTTGAAACTCAGTGTGTACAACCTTTGGCAAACAAATCACTTACAAATATTCACATTGGGCCTAAGCTCTATCAAAATCGGTGGTCTTGGGCTTTAGCCCACAATGACATCATATCATAGCATATCGTATTATTTATAAACAAATAATGCAAACCTACCCCAAAAATCCATCCGCTACACACACCATTTCCCTTCCAACCTTATGACTCCTGTGTGGAGTTCTAGCTCGGCCCACCCATCCGCTACACACCAAGAGTAGCCCGATTGCGGTACTACCGAATGTTGCAGCAAAGCTGCTAAACACATGTTGGGCTTAAAGTCTTCTGTAGATCCATACCATACGGCCATGCGATCCTGGATCCATACCATAAGGTCATGCGATCCTCAAATCTTCCTCCGTACCATAATTCCCACCCTTATGCATCCTAAGCAGAATATCATATGAATGCATCAAACACACAAGTAACATCCATAAACTTATACTCGTCATATAGGGGTATTTTCGTCATTTCACTATCTAGGGGTATTTTCGTAATTCTATCCTACAGGGGTATTTTTGTAATTTTCCATCATAGGGGAATCTTGGTAATTTTACAAAATAGGGTATTTTGGTACTTTCGCAAAATAGGGGTATTTTGGTACTTTCGTAAAATAGGGGTATTTTGGTACTTTATAAATCTAGGGGTATTTTAGTAAATTTTACAAATATAATGGTATTTTAGGAATTTTGCAAATATAAGGGTATTTGGTCTTTTTCGGGTTTTAGCTATGAACTTTGGCCCATCAACAAGTCCTCATGACTAAAGTGAGCATGTGACACTACGCTTTTGAGATAGGATTCTAGAAAAGAGGAGGTGGGCCACTAGGGCCGCTTAAGTACTAAGCTCTCCCTAGATCCACTCCTAGACATGCGTACGTCTGTTGCCACACTCCAACCCATCGACTTGTTCATAGACATGTTTAATTAGATTAAGTCTTATGGAATTTAAGAGTTGTTCAAACTAGGCCCAAGGTTCATAAACCCTAACATACATGTCTACGTCCCCATAAGCCCATCAAGCCTAAATCACACCATTACAGCCCATTGGCCCAAATCTTATCATATGGCCTTTTAGGCCCCAAACAAATCCAAATCGTGTATCATGCGTGACTAACTCAATACATTTAACAAACCAACCCATTTTATCAATTCTTAGCCTCAGGGCCCACCGGGCCCATTTAGCCACTTTCGGCTTTTCGGTATTGCTAATATCGTGTGTGTAGTGTTTGTACACACCTGGTAACCTTGCGTGCTGCGAACCCTTAGTCACGAACCTACAATTGACATCACCTAACGATTAATCATAACTTAAGATGTACTTTATCAGAAACCGAAACCTCACCGCATCCTTACTGTGTGCCTTACTTTCTCGTAGCCCTTCCTTTGCCACTATTGGTGATTATCCTCTAGATCTGCATCCAAACACCTATATCGTCAATAACCAAGTGACCCATATTGATCATAAGTCACCACTATGAGCCACAATAGATTCGACCACTTATTAAAACTCTAGCTGAATCGAGAATACTTATTACCTTGATAACAATCCTAACCTACCGCGCTTGCGATTACTAGCCTCACCCTTGTTAATACATGGTAACGAAAAAAAAGGGGTTAGATAGCGCTTCGGCTTTTAACAAAACACACTAAAAATTCAACTATGCTCTTACCGAAATCTTCCTTTGATCCTGCGACTTAAGTCCGGCTTTTGAGACTAGAAAGGTGACAAAGGCAATTCGGCAACACTTGGGGGAATAAGAAATAAAAGTGATTTGGCTAGAACCGAGTGGTGAACCAAAAGGGAATTTGAGAAGGGAGGATATGAAGGATTCAACTTTGGCACACTTAGAAAAACATCTGCCTCTCACAAGTGATAAAATTCAGCTAGCAGAGAAGCAAAAATTCAGCATTAACCTAGGAACTTAATTTGGCACTCGTATATATAGCCCCTAGCCGAACTTCTATTCCCTCAGAGTCCAATTCGACACCACTATATCCACCTCCCAATCCCTATATTTTCTCCCTTATCTGCACCTTAAATTTCTTTCCTGAACACTCCCTTTCAGAGTCCCTTCTAACGCCAACTCCTTCTGTCCATGCACAAAATAAAACTCCTTAATTTTCCCTTCCTAGGCCTCGAACCTTGGACCACTTGACTGCCTAACACGCCACCTCATAGTCCCTATATGACGCCACTTTCCACTAGACTACAAGCCCATTTGTGTCCTCTCTCTTCTTAATCTGCTTATGAGGCCTCACGCTTGAGACTAGGGTTCACTAAGTGAGAAAAATAAAATTTTCCCTAAGGTCACCCTTAACTCTAAGGCTTCAAATAATCCCGATACTATCTTAATAATATTCTAAGTGCTACTTATATCTCAAAAATTTTAAACGCTCCCATTCCCAAGATCCATTGGGCCCAATTCTTCTAGGCCTAAAGTCGGGGTGTTACATTAGTGGTTAGTTGGAGTTGGTTTGAATACGAGATAATGGCTTAATTTGGGGGATTGTGCTGGGGATTTTTATTTTATATGATTTTAATTTTATTTTATCTTTCCAAAATTTTCCTTCCCAGTTTCACGTTTCATTTTCCCATCTCCCATATTACTTTCTTTCTTCTTCCCTTCTCTATTTCTTTTGGTCAAACAGTGACATTGTTAGTCCATTAATTTTGTTTCTTTGTGCGGGTGCTTAAGATTGTTTGTTTTGCAGTCGGGGTGTTTCGTAAATAGATTCTTACTCTTTACGTTCGTTTCAAAAATTTTTATTATGGAAAGTTTGATTACAATTGCTCGAATGTTGGAGTAATTGTTGGTTTTGATTAACGGTTTAGGAGGATCACAAGAAGCATTTAATCATTTGACAAGTTAGGTGTCGATTCGTCTAAGGTGAGCATTTCGGTGAATTGGGGTTTTAGTTCTATAAATCATTTCAGTTATTGACTTAGTATTTTTAATCAAATTTTAGGTTCTGGTTGTCTCGGGATTACTTTTTCATCGAAATCGAACTAGGTGTGTAATGAAAACGCGAGAAAACATCGATCGGAGAAAGCCGAAAATCTAGCTGTCGACGCCACACAGGCGTGTGCCCGGCCATGTTCCGTGTGACGTGTGTTGTTTGGCCTTATGACCAGCCAAATTAGGCGTGTGGGCCGTGGGCCAGGTTGTGTCCAGGGCCATTTTGGGCGTGTGGGCCCACACAAGTAAGCCACATGGGCATGTGGGCTCAAATTTCAAAAATTTTCCCTAGGATCGTACATGTCATTCTGATCGACTGTGGGCTTTCCGTGGGATCAGTATGGGCTTAGATAAGCCTTAAAACATGAGGTTTGATGAACAATATGTTTGATATTTAACATAAGGTATGTAACGTAATGCTAAATGTGTAATCCGTTTTGTATATGCATGTCTGTTATCTGTTGTACGAGCATGTTAGATATGATAATTCTGGTATCCGGTATTTGATTAATCTGTTTTATCTTATGTATCTAGTTGTGCGGCGAGATATGTGATATTTGGAGGAAGTATTCTATGAGGTGTTATATCGCTAATACACTGGCAGCACTACTGCGACTATTCTGATAAGTGTCATACGGACACTATGTGGTGTGTAGGGTTGGGTGGGTGTTTTAAACCCCACGTGGTGTGTTGGGATGGTTGGAGTTGGTGTGTAGAGGATGGGGGTAGGGTTTTGCATATCTATATGATTCTGTTGATAATCTGATACTGTTAAGGACTTATGCCTGTAACTGTTCTGTTGTACGATAAATCTGTATATATATGTTTTCGTTGAGTTATACACTGAGTTTTTAAAACTCACATCTGTTTGTCTGTTATGTTCAGGTAATCCTTAGGCTTAAGCGAGTCAGTGCGACGGAGGCTCAATTGTGACCACTAGAACGAAAATTGTATTTTCTTAATAGCTCATTTGATTTTTGGGTTTTCTTTTGAGAGTTTTGTAATTTTGGGGCTTTTTGGACTTTTTGGGTTTTGTTTTTGGATTTGAGTTTGTTTTAAGTTTGTTGCGACACTCAACAAAACAATTTACGAAAATAACGATTTTACGCTGTAAGGCCCAATTTTTTAACCCGGAGCCCAATAAACAATTCCAAAACAGTCCATTTTACAATAACAGACCCAAACTAAAAAACAAAAACAGAGCCCAAAACAAGACGGCCCAAACAACCCAAAACTCCACCACCCTGCGACGTGCGCCACTCCACCACGCCACGTCAGAGACGTGCTCGATCACGCACCTGCAAACAAGCAATAAATGGTTGTAAAAATAAGCTATAAAGCCGAGAGAAAAATGATGTAAAAGACTATGATTTTTTGATATAAAAATACGAGAGCAATACACACTGAATCCTACAAAAATCAGAATAGGAGCGCAACAAAGGTTTTATTTTTTTCTTTTTTATTTTCGTTTTCGATTTCTTTTTTGATGTTTTTTTTTATTTTTTCTAAAAACTAAATACATATATATATTAGAACGTAAAAAAAAAAACTAACCTTTTGGAATCCGGCAGCAACGGCGCCGAAGTGTCACTGGAATCCTCGCCGAAAATTGCCCCAGGAAGAGAGAGCTGCGTCATTTTTTTTAAAAAAAAGAGGAGGAATGGATTTTTTTTTAAAAAAATTGGTATTTATAGGCGTACAAAACGGCGCCGTTTAGGCTGGCTTCCATAGCCCCAAAACGACGCCGTTTTGACCCGACCTGAAGGGATCCGCGCGTTTTTCTGGTTTTTGGGTTATTTACAGCCCTGGCCCTTCCGCTTTTGAGGCATGGCGCAATTAAGTTTTTTTAATTTTCTAATTTGGCCCTATGATTTTCTGCCCACTTCAATTTAATCCCATGATACACGGCACCATTTCAGAAGGTGGGGTTATTTTCTATGTTGGTCCCTCTGCATTGCGCGCGCATCACGATTTGTCATTTTTTTACCCCATTTGTTCTTAATTTACCCCAAACTCATGTTTTAAATTCAATTTAGTCCCTGTTTTACCTATTTTACCTTATTTTCAAATTAATTATTTTTAATATTTATTATTATTCTTACCGTTTTATTATTACCACCATTTTTATATATAACATTATTGTTACTATAATCATTTTTTTATATTCCTTATATTTTTTTATTATCGTTACTTTTTTTAATATTACTATTTATTATTTCTATTTTCCTTATTATTTTTATTTATCCCTCTCTAATATTATAACTATTGTTTTGTTATTATTAATTCTATTGTTTACATTAAACTTTTTTATTTATATATACTATTATTATATCTATTACTATTATTTTTATTATTATTATTGTTATTTTTTTTATCTATATTACTATAATTATGATTATATTTGCTATTATTATTTCTATTACCTCTATTACTACCAAAATTATCTTTATTTTTTTTACTATTTGTTTATTAATATCTTTTACTACTGTTATTATTGTGTTTGCGTTATTGTTATCATTATTGTATTTATTATTTTTCTTATTATGCTATATAGTATTTATTTATTTATTAGTTCACCATTCGCCAAGTATGACCATTTTTACGTTTAAACATGTTTTCTATTCTAAAGGATACATTGATTTTATTTTTATTTTTTTCCACTTTTTTTACCCAAACTCATAAAGAGATTTTTTACAAAGGTAATATTTTGTGCTTGGAAGTTCAGGAAATCGTGCCCTAACGCGTTAGGTTTCGATTTTTCGTTCGTCCAAAGGACTAAATATCCTTTTAAGATTTTGACCTTGTTTTCTCAACTTCAAAAAATAAGGCAATATTTCATGTTTGGAAATTCAAGGAATCGTGCCCTAACGTGCTGGGTTTCGATTTTTTTTTGTTTGGCGAAATAACGGAATACCCTTTTTAAAATTGCAACGCATGAATTTTAGAAATCATGAAATGATCTTGGTGTCTAGGGTTTGAAATATGGTATCCTAACGTGCTGGATGTGATATTTCATTCTTTCGGAATAGGAGAATTTCGATATCCAATTCGAATTATCCAAACATTTTCTAAAGAAATCATATTTTCAAATCTCTTCCAATTTTCGATATTAGGACATTAATCAATCAACAATCTACCAATTTTGGGCGTTGCGAGGGTACTAATCCTTCCTCATGCGTAACCGACTCCCGGACCTGTTTTCTTAAAGTTTGTACAAATGTTTTATAAGGTGACCCAATCACACTTCAAAAAAAGATTGGTGGCGACTCATTTTCCTTTTTAAAGTCGGCCCGTTTTCCAAACCAAAAAATGGTTTCGACATACGCAAACAAATGTTTTTTAAAAAAGACAAACTCGGTTTACAGAACTTAACGAATGTCTTTAAAAATTTCCGCTGTAAATTATTGTTTTACTTGAAAGGGCAAACAATCGATGGTTTCATTAATGTGTATAATAATATGTTTTTATAAAAAATGGACTCTTTTAGTAACATATTATACGAGATTCTTAACACGATAAGATTGGTTTCGAAACCCTTATTCGTAACATTTCCAGATTCGACCATAACGTCTAAGTTAGGTTTGAGGTGTTACAACACCATTTGTATTATATGTCACATCAACATATAATTCAAAAATTATAAGAATTAAAAATTAAAATAAATCAAAATTAAAAATTTTAAAATATAAAAGTTCATAAAATTCAAAAAATTAATATGGAGTACACATGGATTATCATATAGGCTGCTATATTTTAAATTTTAACATTTTAGTTAGTATTCTCATTAAAAAAAAATCATTTCGACTCTATTCTAAAAGGTTAAAAATCAAATTTAGCTTAAAAATAAAGAATAATGACCAAATTGACAAAAAGATATAAACGTTAAGAGCTAAATTTAACTGTATTTCTTTTAGATATATAAATAGTAGTACATATAATCTAGATTAATATTTATACTAATAATAATTTATAATAATTTTTTTTAATATGAAAAAGAACATGTATATATCCATTTAATTTAATTATGTATTGAATTAATATATTTTTAAAATTTGTAGAATCTACCCTTCATTTTAAAAGGGATAAACATTAAAACTATACATAAAGTTTATTTTAATGTGCAAATTGATACATGAACTTCGATTTAGTGTAATTATATACATGAAACTTTAATTTTGGTTCAAATATACATACTAAATTTTGATTTTGATTCAATTATATATATATATATATATTAGATTAACATAATTGTTTGTGTGTAATATATAAACGTAAAATGATATTACGTCAATAAAATAATGTTGGTAGTGGTTTTGTAAAAATTGAATTAAAGTAAAATTTCATTTATAAAATTCCATAAAATCAAAGTTCATAAATAGCATTACACATTGAAATAAGATTTATGTGTAGGTATGATGTTTATCCCATTTTAAATCAACCATAATGTAAATATTTTCTAAAAATGTTTTACAAATTAATTTTTTTAATTACATGAAAATTTTAAAATAATTTTACATTATATTTTTTTAAAATATTTTGAAAACAGTTTTAAAATTTTAAATTACAGTAAAAACCGTTCTAAAATAATTTCAACCAAAATTGAATTGTTCTTTTAAAACCAGTTTAATAAATTCTTTTAAAATAAAATTTAAAGTTTAAATTACATTGTTTTTTAAAAAAATATTTAGTTTAACAAGAATTGTTTCAAAATTAATTGTTCTTGAAAAACATTTTAATAAACTTTTTAAAATTAAATTTCGGTACAATTTTTACCAAGCAACTTACCTTAATATAAAATACTTTTTAATATAATTTAAAATAGTTTTCAAATTTTTTTTAAACAAAGGCTGAACATCTTTATTGAAGCCTAGGTTTCAGTCGCACTTGAGCTTTCCTCATCTAAAAACCAAAATACCAAGAAACTAAAACGCTCCCAAATTCACCGTTGTCCACATCCGTTGCTAGTCGTAGACAGTGGCAGAAGCATTCGGTAATACACAAGCCGATTGTAGTCGCCCTGACAGTTGAGACCCATTCCAATCCTTCGTCTCCCACCACCATCGCCCTTAGACATGACCCATCTACCACACCACATTCGTGGACACTTTTCGTTGTTCGTCTTCTATAAGAAGATAACAACCGAGGTCCCTTCGCTGACTATCATCCTATCAAAGGGAAGATCCGTGTGCATCCAGTCGCTGTTCGTGCAACTGACATTTTCACAATGGTACGTATAAAGCTCTTTTGATACCACACGTCTCCCGCGACAAATGAATGATGAGAGACCCCGAATCCGGCAAGATCCACCACCATTTGTTCATCCCCAATTTGCCCTCGTTCCACTCCAAAATGATAGCATCCACTTCATGTCCACTCCTCGATCTAGTGGCAACATCCTCGACAATTGGAAGTCCACTCGACCCACCACAGCACTTAACGACAAGGCTTCTTCTGTAACCCATCCCCTTGTCGTCTGACATTGCCTCTAGCCCGATTTACTCCTCCCTCTCACTGGAATTGATATGCCACTCGTCAACTTCCCCACCCTCTATGGGCAACGTTGCCAAAACCGCCACCATAACCACTCAACAAATCACCGAACCGTGATTTTACTATCTTTCTCCCAAATGCTTGAAAAACTGAAAAAACTAAACAAAAACCTAGACTACTATGTTATAGAAGCAGACATAACCATCATAAGAAAACTTAAATGGAAAAACATTTCTTCCATGTACGACAAGTTCATGAAAGCCTAAAAACAAAAATGGATGGAAGAGATTCTTCATTTGAAAACACGTAAAGGAACCATAAGCAAAAGGCGATTAACCGCACCGACAAAGATTTTCAAAATTTTTTAAATGATTTTAAAAAAAGGTTGAAAAATTATTTTTAAATTTTAATTTTTAAAGCGAATAGATATTTAGAACAATGTTATTGTTAATTTAGAACATATTTAAGCAAAATTGTAAATTTTTTTAATGATATATTAATATATATATTTTTGAAAATTTCACAAAAAAATCTTTAATTTTTTTACATGATCATAATATGATTCAATCTTGTATTTGGATAATTTTTATTTTTTGTATTTAATTATATAAATTTATTTTAAATTAATTATTGTAAAACGTTTTACTTCTTTTAATTGATATTTAATTTAAAATATTTTTAAAGAATTCACTTTTTTATATTTAGCATTAGTAAAAAAGAATATAAAAAGCGTTTAAAAATATTATTATCTTACAAAGTGTTACTAGAGTAAAAAGCATTCTATAAACGAATTTGATTTGATGTCATTTATTTTTAGAATATAATAAAATAATTAAAAAATATTTACCATAATCTTATACGTATTTATGGGGTTTTGTTTTTACTCCATTAATAATGAATAGAATAATTACCCTTAAAAAAATTGAGTACTTAATCAAGACCAAAAGCCTCCATATTACTTTACAGCCTCATATCCAACCTCATTTACATTTTCTACAGCTTATATACATTGTTTGTATAAAAAGTTATTATTAATAATTTTTAAAAACAACTTGTTAATTTTTTAAATAATGTTTGAAATAATTATTAAAAGAAATATTATTTGGACAAAAAATTAAAAGTATTAAGTGTAGTTGTAAGACATATTGTATTTTAAAAAAAATAAATTCAAATGCTAAGATAATCATGAACCTAAAAAATAAACAACAAAATAAATATAAAAAAAAAAAAAAAAACTCCACGAACCAAAATGAAATACAAGCATATATCATTTATTGAACCCAACTTGTAGTTGTAGAATTAAAAAACCTCTAACTTGTATCGGGAATAATCACCCTTATTTTTACTCATCTGGAGGGTAGCAATGCAAACACCAACTGGAACTGATATTCCTCGGCATGAACTGTCTTCCTATTCTTGTTTTGTTTTGTTTTGTTTTTGCTCTTGTACAGCTAAAAACATCTCATAAATGTCTCTGCTCACAGTTTTTACTACTTCGGGTAATAGTCTTTGTGATTTATATGCGTCTTAAAGTCCATTAAATTATATTCACAAAAAAAAAGAGTCCATTAAATTATAATTTTTATTATAAATTGTTCAACAAGTTGTTTTAAATATCTTAAATTCAGTTTTTATATTTTTTATTAGAAATTATTATTTTTAATTAATACTAAAATTTTTATCACACATAGATGTGAATGGAAGCTATGTATTTAAAATCTATAAATTAGATTTAAAATAATATTTAATGAAAGATAAGGTTTGAAACTAATTAATGATAATAATGACATATTATGATGTTAGAATGAATAGTAATAGATTAAATTGTGAGTAAAATAAAATTTAAATAAGTAAATATATCATATTAAGAACACTAAATATACTGCAATATTTTATCATGGTATTCACTTGTGACACTAATTCAATTAACAACATTATCAATATATATACAATTGATATAAATGATAAAACATATATAATAAATTAAAATAAAATGTTAGTTTAGTGATAAAATTAATGTTTTATTGATGTAAATAGTATGAGTTTAAATTCAATTACTTGAATATTTTTATTAGTTTTTTTAAATTAAAAAGATTAAAATATCAATTAAATAATTTATTAAAAAAATTAAAATACTCTCGAATAACATAATTTATTTTATTTACAAAAGTATGTTTTGATAATTTTCTCAACTTACATGAATTACTCATCATACCAACTCAATTAGAGACTTAATTAATATAGTATAAATTTTTAAGCAAATATATATTAAAAAATATTTTAACAGTATAAATAATAAAATATGATAAAAGAAAATATGATTTGAGTATATAAAATTCAGAAAAAAACCTAAAATTCGGATATACCGTTACGGTGAAGCATGTGATGAATTTTGACAGAACCGTTACTGTTCCCGAAGCAATTCTCCCCCATGGCGAATCCTTACAGATCAAGGTACTCAAATCTCATCTGTTTCTTAATTTATTTCTTTACTCCTCTTTTTCTTTATCATTTTTTCTCATCAGTATTTTTCGCCATTTAAAACATGACTTGATAAAAAAATTTCAAATATAACAGCCAGGGCCTTAGCGCTAGACCCGTGGGAAATTCTGATGAAATCCAACTGAGAATCGATCCAGTTCATGCTGATTTAGACGAAGAGATTTCGGGTCTGCACAAACAAGTTACACAACTCAAACACGTAAGTTCTTTTTTTTTTTTTTTTTTTTTAAAATAGAAATTGAGTTTGAGGTTTTTTGCGGCTATTTTTGGTCGATTAATAATTCCGATACGATATGAAATCTAGGTTTTGTTTTTGAATTAATTAGGTTTGACTTTTAAAATTTAGAATCTTTTATAGTTCTTAGATTCTAGAAAATGGGATACAGATGAGAAATTTATTGAAGAACACAATGTTAAATTATTGGCTTAGAAATATATTCATTTTCAATGGATAATTTATTTGATTGTTTATATGAAGAAAACCAGAATGTTTCATTATCTTACTCGTAACTGTTGCTCGTCCTATGTTTTAGGTTGCAGCTTCTATTTAATAATGTTTGTTTGTACTCTGTTAATATCTCTGTATGTTGAGTTGGACTGTAAATTCTGCATCTTTGGATCTTCCTATTTGTGCTTTCATGTAATTAGTTGCACCCAATTGACATTTGAGCATTTTGGTGCTTTTCGAAAGCCCACTAATCGTTTAAGCAATGGAATAATTGTAATGCGTTTTCTCACATGACTGAAACTACAGTTTCCTCAGGTTTTGTCTTCCATGTTTGGCATATAGATGGAACTTCTGAAGGAAAAAGAGCAGCTGGAACCAAATTCTTAATGCATTTTCTCTTTCTGCTTATTCTTGTCGTTATTATTATTGTTTACGTGTGGGGGATAAGTTGAACTGAAGGAAGAAAAACATATGCAGAAATACAAGTAGCATCCTTTTGGACACCCTATTCAACTCTTAATGCACTGCAAGGAGATAAATTTAAACACATATATTTATGAAATCTAGAGCCAAAGTCAGCCAAAGTAGTTTCCCTGCAAATATGCTTCACAGTAATAGTCTAATCTATACCATTCTCTAGCTTATTGATCTTGTGAGGAGTTTACTCATCTTCTATGGCTTGTCTTTTTGTTGAAGCATCTGAGCAACGTTCATTGAATCTGTCCTAAATCTTCTATCATTACTTGACCATGGATAAAATTCATTGCTCTTATTTGCTTACTGCATGCTATCTTCGATGTCAAGTCATGCTTTTTCCGCTTCTACTTCATTTGAACCCCTGGCTCTGCTCCATTCTGCTTGACTTGCCCCAATATTACTACTAGATCAAAGATAAAAGATGGTTCTGTGAATAAGTATCTTAACTTTGTTTATCTCTTCTTTTTTTTTAAGTTGAGATCTCCTATCATCTTTCATTAAGGAATCTTCCTGTTTGATTGTCATCAGCACTTGTGAATTCAATGAAAACTATGGCAGCATTTGTTTGGTCAGGTGCTTTCTCAATAATGCAAAAAATATTTAAATACTGTAGCCACAGAGAATACGAAAAGGCATCGAGAAAGTTTTGATTTTGGCAATGTAACGTGCAATATGCATTATAATTGAAACATCTATTTTTGTTCACTTTCTGTAGAATTCAGAGTAAATCACTATATTTTCTCATTCAAATACAATAAAACATATTACATCTTTATACAAAACTATGTCTCTAATTTAGGAAACTCTAAGATAGGAAAAAAATTAATAGAGATATGATTCCTTAGAATAAGGGATTGTAAATATTTGCAGAATCTCTTAAATAAGGAAAGTTAATCCTACAGAATCCCTTTACTAAAGGGATGATAATTCCTACACTCCCTCTCAAACTGGAGAATAGACATTGTATAATCCCAGCTTGACTAGGAATTTATTGAAAACAGGTTTTGGTAAAGCCTTAGTAAGAATGTCTGCAATCTGTCCTTCTGAAGGAATGTATGAAAGAGTGGTTGTCTTTTTGTTGACTTGGTCAGCAATAAAATGCTTATCAATCTCCACATGCTTTGTTCGGTCGTGTTGGACTGGGTTCTTGGCAATCTGAATAGCAAATTGATTATCACACAAAACTTTAAAGTGATCCTCTTGATTAGTGCCAAGTTCTTTTAGCAATTTAAGTAGCCAAATTCCTTTGCATATTCCCAAAGCTAGTGCTCTAAATTCAGCTTCAGCACTACTTCTTGAAACAACAGATTGTTTTTTACTTCTCCAAGTTGTAAGGTTACCCTAAACAAAAGTGCAGTAGCCACTAGTGGATCTTCTTTCAGTGAGATCTCCCGCCCAACTAGAGTCTGTAAAAATCTTAAAAGTTCTGTCTTCTGTCTTCCTAAACATTAGGCCGTGTCCTGGAGTTTTCTTCAAGTATCTGAGAATTCTATTTGCTGCTGCCATATGCTCTTCAGTGGGATTAGTCATGTGTTGACTTATCACATTTACAGGAATGGTTATATCTGGCCTCGTCAAGGATAAGTAAATAAGTTTTCCTAACTAATCTTTGAAATTTCTCTCTGTCTACTAAAGACTCATCTTCTTTGTTGAATCTCAAGTTTGCCTCAGTTGGTGTATCAGCTGGCTTACAACCAAGAAAACCGGTTTCTTTGAGTAAATCAAGTACATACTTTCTTTGATTTATCACAAGTCCTTTTGATCTTGCCACTTCCATTCCTAGAAAATATCTTAGCTTTCCCAAGTCTTTGGTTTCGAATTCCCTGTTTAACAGCTTCTTCAAATTGCTAATTTCTTCCTCATCATCTCCAGTAATAAGTATGTCATCAACATACACAATTAGGATAGCTTTCTTATTTGTAGAAGTTACCTTGATGAGAAGTATATGATCGGCAAGGGACTGCTTGTAGCCGTTTTTAAGAATGCCTTTAGTGAACCTCTCGAACCAAGTTCTGGGTGATTGTTTTAGCCCGTATAGAGACCTGTTGAGCTTGCACACCTTGTTGCTACCTTCAACAGACTTTAAGCCAAGTGACAATTTCATGTAAACTTCTTCCTCTAGCATGCCATTGAGAAATGTGTTTTTTACATCAAGTTGGTGTAATTGCCAATCGCAATTTACAGCCAAACTTAGGAGTACTCGAACAGTGTTAAGCTTTGCCACGGGTGCAAACATTTCTGTGAAATTTATCCCATAAGTTTGCATAAAGTCTCTAGCCACCAGTCTAGCTTTGTATCGTTAGATGCTTCCATTGGAGTTGTACTTTACAGCAAAGATCCATTTATAGCCAACGACTCTTTTTCCTTGAAGAAGGTCTGTAACTGTCCAAGTAGCATTTTTCTTTAGTGCACCAATTTCCTCTTCAATAGCCCTTTTCCATTTAGGATCCTTTAGAGCTTCAGCTATGCTTGTGGGAATCTATTCTTTATCTAAGGTTGCTGTAAATGCTTGAAAAGAAGGCATCAAAGAATTATAGCCAGCCAGTGTTAAGCTTTGCCACGGGTGCAAACGTTTCTGTGAAATTTATCCCATAAGTTTGCATAAAGTCTCTAGCCACCAGTCTAGCTTTGTATCGTTAGATGCTTCCATTGGAGTTGTACTTTATAGCAAAGATCCATTTATAGCCAACGACTCTTTTTCCTTGAAGAAGGTCTGTAACTGTCCAAGTAGCATTTTTCTTTAGTGCACCAATTTCCTCTTCAACAGCCCTTTTCCATTTAGGATCTTTTAGAGCTTCAGCTATGCTTGTGGGAATCTGTTCTTTATCTAAGGTTGCTGTAAATGCTTGAAAAGAAGGCATCAAAGAATTATAGCCAGCCTATTTTTCAATAGGATGCTTGGTGCATTGTCTAACCCCTTTTCTAATAGCAATAGGAAAGTCATCTAGAGTAGAGGACTTACTGATGCTTTCATTTCGGCAGCTGGACCCAAATCCAATTCTCGGCAAGAATCAGATTGCAAAATAGTCTTAGGGATATTTTTCCTTTTTTTTTTGTGTAGACACGAAGTTGTTTGGGTGGTGATGTTTGTTGAAGATTTTCAATAGGAGTAGGTGTATTTTCAAGAGGGGTGTTTAAAGTAGGTGTGGATGAGGTAGTGATAGGTATAACAGAAGTATTAATCGGAGTAGTCACAGGTGACAAATCTGTAGGTAAAGGTAAAATTGGTGGCAATTTTGAAGGTTAAGAATGGAAATTAGGAGAAGATACCTGATTTGGCTGAAAATCACTTCATGTCTCCCCCTGAATTTTAGCCTATGTGAAATAGAGATCCTGTTCATAAAAAGTGATATCCATAATGGTAAAAAATCGTTTTGAAGGAGGATGAAAGCATTTGTATCCCTTCTTAAGTGAAGAATATCCAACCAGTACATATTTTAAGGACTTAGGGTCTAACTTGGACTTATGAGGAGCAATATTTTGGATAAAAGCATGCGACCAAAGATTTTTAAGTGGCAAAATTGAGAAAATAGGCTTAAAATGAGGAAAGTCTTTGCAAAAATATAGATTGAGGTGTTTGAAATTTTAAAACCTTACTAGGCATTCGGTTGATTAAATAGGTAGCCGTTAATAAGGCTTCCCCCCACAGATATTTAGGAACATTGGTGGTAAATAGAAGGGAATGAGTAACTTCTAAGAGATGCCTATTTTTCCTTTCTAAGCAATGCCGATTCACATTTGTAGGTTCCAACACAAGAACTAAGATGAACTATGCCCTTGTCCCTGAAAAAATTACCCAAAGACCTAGCAAAAAATTCACTGCCATTATTAGATTTAAAGAGCTGAATTTTAGCCCCAAATTGAGTGAGAACTATGTTATAAAATTGTGCAAAAATATCAATAGATTTGATTTGTCTTTTAGCAAATAAGTCCAAGTTGCCCTCTTTGTGATCATCAATGAAAGTGATAAACCACATACTATGATCAGCATTCTTCACCCGAGAAGGGCCCCAAATATCACTATGGATCAAAGCAAAAGGGTGAGAAGGCTTGTATGGAGAAGGAAAATAAGAAGATTTAGTATGTTTAGCAAGAGAGCAAACTTTACAAGAAAAAGAGTTTGGCCTTTTATTAATAAATAGATTAGAAAACAATTTAGCAAGGTATTGGAAACTAGGATGGCCTAAACGACAATGCTATAACATAACATTATCAACTGTATTTAAAGTTGTAAAAGATTTGGAGATCTCGGGCTTAGTAGAGGAAGGGAGGATGTAGAGACCATTCTTCAAGCTGGCCTTACCAATCATCTTCTTCAAGTTCAGTGCCTGCAAAGTACAATCAAGATCGTTAAAGGTTGTGAAGCAATTCAAGTCTGAGGAAATTTTACTTACGGAAATGAGATTGCAAGCCAGATTTGGTATAAAGAGAACATTATGAAATGCAATCTGATCATTGAGAATAACAGATTCATGGCCTTCTATTTTGCATAAGGAACCATCAGCTATTTTGATAGCTTTACTGATACGAACTCACCTAAGAAGGCTGTGACGGAAGTCAACCACGACCCAATCGAGCTACCTAATGGGCCAATTATACGTTCCCGTGCTAAACAATTCAAAGATGCCGCGACGGTTTTGGTGGCACAAATTTGGAATACCGATCGAAAAGAGCCCAAGAACATGCTGAACTCTTACAACTTATTTGAAGTTGAATATACTAGCTAGTCCGATCGCTAGTTTATTTAACACCTTAAATTACGCATGTTTGATTTATTTTCGATGAGTTATTGCATTTTCTTAGTTCATATTATTTTGTTTAGATAGTACGAGTTTTAATAAGTCCTTTGTCGAAGTTGAATGTTAGTATGTTTTACCTAGTGTTTTAAATAAATTGTTTAAAATTGTGTTAATGATGGTCAGCCGAATTTTGCTAATAATGTTGGTCTATATGTTTTTGTAGTTGCCCCACGTTTTGATGCAAGTAGATGGATAAAGCAAAATAATAGCACTATGGAGAGCACGCGTGAAAGGCTATGAGGAAACCATAAACAATTGAAATAAAAAATGTGCAAGAATGGGTGGGTGTAGAAGTGCATGGACGGCACCAATTAAATAAGGCATAGTGGGTGCATATTTTAAGCAAGCCATGAGATGATGAATGCATGGAAGATAGTGGTGGATGGCTACCATATTTTAATTAGGCACATGGAGCATAAAATAATAGCATAATGGAAACCAAGCATGGAAGAAATAGTGGACGGCACAACACTTCTTAAATTGGAATAATTGAATCAAGCACAATGGCATTGATAAGATGAGCATGCGACACTAAGAAGAGGAGAATTGAATTTTTTTTTTAGAAGATGACACCTAGCATGGACGGCAGAGGATGGTGCTTGAAGGAAGGGATTTGAAATTGAAAATGAATGGAGTGTGGGGTTTATCCGTCTTTGAAATAAATAATGACTTGATAAGGGCCACATTCTTCTAATTGATTTGGATGGCAATGAAGGTGAATGTACAGCCAAAACATTACTTAAAATTCACTTGAGTGGAGGCATGGCTAAATGGGATTATTTGACTTGAATATAATAATGAAGCCCATTTGTTGTTGGTAGAAAATGGGACGGCAAGGAGGAGCATTTGAGATAAATATTTTATTGCTAGATTCTTTTTTTTTGGGCAACACTTTCATGAATTTAAATTCTTGAAGAGCATAAGAGTTGAGAAACAATTGTAAGCCCGGTAACCACTTATCCTATAAATAGGTGGTCCTTCGTCATTTGTAGACACTTTGGAATTTTAATGAATGAAGATTTTCTTTTGGTGAGTTTAATTCACTCTCCTAATTCTCAAGGTTCGAATTGATTTATCTAGTTCCTAGTGGCGTCGTTCTATCCTTGTTTCGAACTTATCATCCTTTCGGGTGTGGCGTTCATTTATCTATACCGTTGGTTCCTATCTTGCTAAATAGTGGGTCTCGGTTTTTTTATCCAAAATCCTTTCATCAATTTGAAGCTTATAAGATTCGGGTTTTTAATTTCTATTAAAGGTTCTTTCTTGCTTCAAATTCGTATCCACCTCAACTACTTACCTATCTTTATTTTTCAAAGATATTATCAATAAATTACCCATTTTGTTATCTAAACGAAAAACTATCTAATTTACGATCGGGTAACATTTACGATTCGTTTTCAAACCCGAGACGATTCGTATCATTTACCAATGGTTTGAAAAAAATTATGAGATAAGGCATTATTACCAGTCATATGATCCGTAGCACCAGAATCGAGGATCCAATTATGAGTGAACTGAGAGGAAAACAATGCTGTGGAAGAAGGGTTACCTTTTGGTTCTTTCATGACCAGATTACCCGCACTAGACCCTTGAAACTTTCCAAAAAGATTTCGAAGTTCAGCAATCTGCTCTTTGGAGAAGCTTGTGATGGATGGCAGCGTGGCAAGACTGGATTTATTATCTTTGGAGTTCTTTGACTTCCAGTCCTGAGGTTTACCATGAAGCTTCCAACACTTTTCCTTGGAGTGGCCAGGCTTTTTGCAATGATCACACCAAGGTCTCCCCCGTTTGGAAGAGGAAGAAGATTGGTGTGTCACTAAGGCAGATCCTTCAGGAGTTGAATCCGTTTCATCAAGCATCACACTTCGTCGACTTTCTTCCTTCTTGACCATAGAGAAGGCCTCTCGAAGGAAGGGAAGTGGAGAAATAGCCAAGACCCTGCCGCGAACCTCATTCAGCTCCTTGTTTAGGCCTTGTAGAAATTGAAATAGCCTTTTTTGAGTTACAATTTGCTGATAAAGGGCAGCATCTCTAGGAACGGCCCAATTATGTTGTGCATACAAATCTAATTGCTGCCAAAGAGCGGTAAGGGAATTGTAGTAGAGAGTGACGGGCATGGTGCCTTGCTTAAGCGCGGCTGCTTGATTTTCAACATGATATAATTCGGGAATATTATCATTGCTGGAGTAGGTTTCGCGGACAACACTCCAGATTTCAGCAACTGTGTTGTAAAGGAGAAAATTTTTACTTATAATTGGGGTCATGGAATTAAGGAGCAGAGTCATAACCTAACCATTGTCACGCATCCACTTAGCAAAACTAGTGTCAGGCACAGCAGGCTGCTTGATTTCACCAGTAACATAGCCCAATCTATCTCTTCCCAAGAGAAAAATCTTAATCGATTGGGACCACTCTAGAAAATTGTTGCCATTTAATCGATGGCAGGTGATATTCAGACCAGACGAGTCTGATTGAGCATCAAAACCAGAAAAATCTTATGGATTTGAGGTGATCTTCGGAGTAGGAGAAGGATATGTAGAAGAAAAAGTTTCTGACATGGTCTAGGGTGGAAAAGAACCGAAACCTAAATTGATACCATGTACAATTCAGAGTAAATCTCTGTATTTTCTCATTCAAATACAATAAAACATATTACATCTTCATACAAAACTATGTCTCTAATTTAGGAAAGTCTAAGATAGGAAAGAAATTAATAGAGATATGATTCCTTAGAATAAGGGATTGTAAATATTTGCAGAATCTCTTAAATAAGGAAAGATAATCCTACAGAATCTTTTTACTAAAGGGATGATAATTCCTACACTTTCACTGTGAATTTTCATGTAACATGAAAAATAAGTGCAACTATTTGGCTTCTGGCATAAACTGCTCTTTTATTTCTTATATTTACCTGGGTGAGTTGAAAATAACTATCCTTATCTGATTATTTTCTTTTACTTTCAGTTTTCTGCTTCAAAAGAGTTTTTGTTTTGGTATTTTGAACTCTTGCTGAAAATGTTGATCCACAGGTGGCTCAAGAGATTGAAACTGAAGTACGGATACAAAATGAATTTGTGTCTGATCTGGTAAATACTCGCTTGAATTGACCCCTTAAATAATTTTTTGTTTTATCGAAAAGAAAAGAAATAAAAACAAAAAAGGGAACTACAAAACAAATGATGATCCATAGTACAACCAAACTTTGAATTAAGGCATCTGATTCCCTTACCACGAAGTTAAGAAATACCATATTTACAATAACAACTCACTTTTTTGTTTCTTGCTTCAGCAAATGCTAATGAACAAAGCTCAGGCAGGAGTAAAAAGTGGGATGACAAAGTTGAATCGAACTGTTGCTCAACAGAGATCGAATCACATTTTGCAAGTGATAATCTTCGGTCTCACATGTTTCTCCATCCTCTACTTATGGTCAAAGCACTTCAAGAGATGACAACATTGGCTCTGAGGCTACCTTGTCATTGTGAGTGCATATATAGTATTTCTCCACAACTTAATATATTTTTAGTCCATCGGAGCATTTATTTTAGTTGCTACCATAATGTCATTTGCGGACTGGAAGGTTTATTCAATAACCATTTTCTGGGTATATGATGATTAAAGCTTGTCTACTCTAATTGCTTGCTACACGTTCAAGATTTGATAAAGTATTAAGCACTCTTGGTACCAATTTAAGGCACTATACTTTTGCTAGACAAGCCAAGAAAAGAAAACACCAAAAATAAGGTTTAATTGGGTATTTTTAGGCACAACAAATGGTGATTATGTTTCCAAACTCATGCAAGTTATGTCTCTATCTGCCAGCCAATAGTTAAATCCTCAGATAAAGGATGTGTCTATGGGGTGGTTTGGATTTGGACCAAATCTTAAAAGGTATTATTCGACCTGAAATATTGATGAAATTATCCCTCTACTCATCTATTTAAGAACATTGTTTAGGTATATCCTAGTGTCACGGGTCATGGATTAAAGCCCGTGATTATTGCACGGAAAACGTCCAATAAAGGTGAACTTGTTAAATAGGGCTTATTTGATCCATTTGAACTGACTCGATTCGTGAAACCTATGAATAAGTTAATTTACTTAAAGTCATAGTGGCCCATTGAAACACTCTAGTAAAACTAGAGTTACTAGGGTAATTAATGTAAATATTAAGGGATAAAGATTTATAAAGTTTAAATCCCGTAGGACTCTCAATTGTAGATAGACTCTAACCTTGACCATTGATGTAATTAAATTTATATCGTTGGATCTAGAAGAGCTCAACTATAAATGGAGGTCTTCTCCCTCATTTGTAACAATCTCATTGATAGTTAAAGAATATATTTTAGAGCATTTATTCAAACAATTGGTGTGCATTACTTTCATGTGACTTTTTCAATTCTCTTGTTGCTCTTTCATTTCAAGTTCGCTTTCGCTAGATTTTTCAGTGTCTTAGAGAATTTTCAAGAGAATTCTCACTTTTCGAGTGTTAGGTTGACTTAGGTAGATTTGAAGCAAAGAAATTACCCAAGGCCATGTGATTTGCTAGACTAAATTTCTAGCCCGTAATGATGTTTGAGTTAGTGTTTGAAGGTGTCAGTTGAGATGTCGAAAAGAGTAGGCGGTAGGTTGAGCCAATGGAGACCCATAGGAGGGCTAGGAAAGCTATCCGATCGAGGGATATGTTGTCAGCTTTAGATAACAAGGTGGCCAAACTTGAGGGCTCCATGGGTGATGTGAATGTGACCTTCGAGAAAGTTGAAGGGTGTACTACAGAGTTGGAATTGAAGCAAAATCAACTCAACAACCAAATGGCAAAGGCTCTTAATGATAATATGAATGCGATGCAAGGGTTCCTTAGCATCGCTGCAGGTGAGCTAACTGAGAAAAAATGATGGTCTCGAGGCTATGGTGTCAGTTTTGAAGGAACAAATTGATAAGCTCAAAGGGGAGCTTAATATTTGTAAAGTTGCTTTGGGGATTGGGTTGCTGGCTGCGGCACCCAGGCCTAAAGTAGATGCCCCGAAACTGAAAGAGTTCAATGGGATGAGGTCTGCAAAGGATGTGGACAATTTCTTGTGGGGAATAGAGCAATACTTCCATGCCAAAAGCATTATAGATGATGCTATCAAGGTAATACTGCTGTATTTATTTACTGATATCGCTTTATTATGGTGTGTCGTAAGTCTACAGATAAGAGATGAGGTGGTACCACTATTGAGACTTAGGATGAGTTTCATAGTGAATTTAAGGGGCATTTTACCCAGAGCATGTTGAGGTTGAGACTTGGGCTAAGTTGCGTCAGCTTACGTAACAATGCACAGTTAGGGAGTATGTGAAGGAGTTCAGTGAGCTGATGCTTCAGATTTTTGATTTCAGCGAGAGAGAGACATTTTTCTCCTTCATGGATGGGTTGAAGCCTTGGGTGAAGTAAGAGTTGCAATGCCGAGGAGTCAAGGAACTTTCCAAAGCAATGACCATAGCGGAGTCTTTATTTAAGCTTGTTCTGAGGAAAAATAGGTTCGAGTCCTCCAAGCCCAAGGGGAAGGGCAATTGTGCGGGAGATGGAGAAGGATAAGTTAAAAATGAAAACGACAATAATGGTAATGGGGAATTGCAAAATGGGAAGTGAAAGCCTGAGAACAAACCAAAAGGGCCAGTGAGATGCTTCCTTTATAAAGGTCTGCACATTGTGAGGGACTGTTTGAAATGATCCGTATTTTTTGCCGTCAAAGGGGATGATGAGCCAGATAAAGCATCAATGAGGCTTGGTTCGATCGTATGTTCTGTCAAAGTCAGGAGGATCAGAGAGAGTGAGAAAAAGTCAGTGGAGTGGTTCTTATGTTATGGTTCACATAGGATGTGGGATTGTTGTAACACCCCTAACCCGAATCCGTCGCCGGAACAGGGTTACGGAGCATTGCCATAGTTTACAAATTAATTATTAGACATTTCATTTCATCTAGTATTCATATTAGAAACCAATCAAAATCATACATATTGTCCCTTAAACGAGCATTCGAGGCCCAAATTACGGATTAGAAACAAATAAGGACTAAATCGAAGACTCAGAATATTTTTCGAAAAATATTTAAAATTTTCAACACTGCAGGGGTCACACGGCTGTGACTCAGCCTGTGTCTGTACTCGTGTGAGTATATTGACTTGGGTCACACGGCCAAGTCACACGCCTGTGTGCTAGGCCGTGTGAGCATTCTGTTTTGTGCAAATTTAAGATACAGGGGACACACAGCCGTTTCATGTAGCTATGTGTCACACATGGTTGAGACACATGGCTGAGTCTCTGCCCGTGTGGACGAAAATTGGTCATTTTACAAGTCATATTTCTCACCCAATTCTATGTTAATCTATAAATGCCATTATAACCAAAATCAAAACATTTGAAAGTACCGATAGAACCGATGGATAGTGTAATACAACTCTAACAAGCTTCCAACCCAATCGAGCTTCCGATAATCTAAAAAAGTAAAGGAAAACACATACATAAGCAATGAATGATTAGTAAACATATCATAATCATAATACTTCTTTTCAAATATGAAATTTAAACATATCAAGAATAATTCAATATTGATACCACAATACTCATGAAGTTATATTTAACAGCTCATTAAGTGAATAAATCTACATTATCACTATATATATATTATTCCTAACATAGTAAGAATTTTAAACAACTTAAACTCTTCCAAGATTTCTTTATTTTCATTTGCGTTTCTTTACCTTCCACACTCATTCCATATGCATAACACACCAGTTAGAAGTGTATCATTCAACCATAGCTACAAGCTAGTGCATTTAAACATAGAGCCTTTTTCTTTTCTTTTTTTTTTTGTTCGAATTAATCACATGATAACTTATTTTATAAGAAATTGCATAACTTAAATCTTACCACTCTTTCATGAGCACAAACATATTTACATTTGAGCACTTACCATTTTAATGCACCTTATAATTAAACATATTACTATTCAACCAGTAATTTGGCATTTGCCTAAGCTTCAAACAACAACACTTGTTCGCGTACTTAAACATTTCATATAATTTCAACATCAATAACCTTATTATCTCAACATGTCACACTTGAATTTATACTCGTCTCAACTTACATAATTTTCATGTATCACATATCAATATATTAATATATATACATTTCATGATACATATCATCTTTTACTGTTTCTTCAAATATCATCCAAGACAACTCCCGATAACTTACCATTTGAGGAATGACTTACGGATATGAGTACATCGTTTTCAGAAACCCGAAGAATGAACAGAAGCTTATGAGAGCTAAACGGAAAGTAAACATGAAAGTTTGTAACAAATGCTGAACCTCGGTTTACTTGGGTAATTTACCGTCAATTCATCCTTTACATTTTTCTTCAATTCATCCTTTACATTTTCTGTCAATTCATCCTTTACATTCGTAGTGCCATAACCCAGTTATGGTCTTATCATCAGAATGTCATAGCCTAGCTATGGTCTTACATATAAACACTGCCATGGTCCAACCATAGTCTTACGTTCATAAGGCCATAACCTAATTATGGTCTTTTCCGTCAATTCATCCTTTGCACAAAACGATTGTACTCAATTCCGTGTTCCTCTCGTTTTGAGCATTTAATTCAATATCATAATTTAACAATAATTTTATTTTCAATAATAGATATGAATAAATAAATAATACCATTCATCAATCAAATAAATAAACATTATAGTTTAACCATACGAACTTACCTGAATTGAATTGTAATAATTGTATGAGTTCAAAGACTATTTCACTATTTTTCCTTTTTCACGAGTATCCACGGAATTTTAATCTAATATAAAATTACTTATATATTTTAGTTCAAATTCATTTCACATTTATACCCTTCAATTTTTTTGAATTTACACAATTACCCCAGCTTTTACAACTTTTGCAATTTAGTCCCTTAACTAGTTAATCTATCAAATCAACCAATTTTTCTCAATTAATAATTTATCAAAATATTCTAGGCTATCATACAACCCTTAATAAAATAGAAATTTAATACCAAACCCTAATATTTTAACCATTTTCACAATTTGATCCTAACATCAATATTTAACAAAATCATTTTATAATATCATCATACGACAAAATTAAAGCTCTAAACCCACTTGATATTAATAATTTATTTCAATATATTAGTTTAGACAATAAAACAATTCAATTCATGCAATTTGGTCATTTTAACATTTTTACAAAATTGCCCTTTAAAATTTTACTTTTATTCAGTTTAATCCTTGAGCCTAATATATGCAAATTAGTCATTTTTAATGTAAACTCATGCTAGATGGATATTTATATATATTTTCCTCCTCTCCATTTCACATCCTTCATGTATATAACATGCTTATATGTAACATTATCTATAATTTCACTATTTACTTATATGTTCATTCAAAGTTGTCTACTTGAGTCATAGTCACTAAATCATTTATCTTGAGCTATAAAATTCCAAATTAAGATATGCTTGATGTTTTTGAAACTAGACTCAAATATATTTTTACCATAAAAATTTCAGAATTTATAGTTTAGTCAACAAGTACAGTAAAATCTTCAAATTTACCCCTGTTCTGTTGTTTGACAGCTTCGACATTTCCTTACTAAAAATTAATTATCTATTAGTACGGGGTTTGGATGATGTTTTCGTTTGTTTCTATTGAAAAAATACTCATTAATAATTTAAACATATAAATTTAAACCCATAATTATTTTTTTACAATTTTTGATGATTTTCCAAAGTTAGAACAGGGGAACCTGAAATCAATCTGACTCTGTCTCACAAAAATTCATATATCTCATAATATGAAATTCTTTTTCTTATGACGTTTATTCTATGCAAAACTAGACTCAATAGGATTTAATTTAATACTTAAATTAACCTCTAATTCAATTTTTACAATTTTTGGTGAATTTTTAAAGTCAGACTACTGTTGCTGTCCAAAACTGTTTTAGTGTAGAATGTTGATTACCAAATTTATAACACCCTCCTTTCCTTACCAAATTTATAACACCCTTATTTCCTTTCTCTACAATATTACCCATCACTTCCTCTTATTTCCCTTTACTAACATATCAAGAACATAGAACCTTATATAATAAAACTCTACTTTAACATCATTTTCATACTTTTTCAATAATATCAAACTCAAAAATATATTGAAATCTTGATGTTCTTACCTTGTCCTATTGATTTCAATATTGAACTTGATTTTCTCTCTCCTCCAGCTTCTATTTCTCGAATCTAACTTGATATTCTAGCTCTCCATAGTCTCATTATTTTTCTCTCTTAGTAGCTATGAAAATTCTTTTGATATCTAAGTGAAATTGGTGAATTTTTGGTAAAAGGACCAAATTGTAAAGAAAATTTATTTCTTCTCTTTTCTCCTCACGTTGGTTGCATGCGAAAGATGAAGAAAATTCTTCATCTTTCTTTCTTTATATGCTAAATAAAATAATAATAAAATATCTCATTAAAATATTAATAAAATAATATTTATCTAATTAAATAATTATAAAATATCATCAAAATATCTCTAATATCATCATTGCCATCTAGAGTTCTCTCTCTTTCTAATTGACCATTTTTCCTTTTATGATCTTTTAAAGTTCTATCCTTGAGTCATCACTTAATTTGATAAAATTATGATTTAGTCCCTCATAATTCTTCACCTATTTAATTTGGTCCTAATTCATCCAATTTTCTTAGTTTCTAGATCATTCCAGCCTAAAAATATTTTCACTATTGGTCCTTCAACTTTTTTATATTTACACTTTAACCCCTCAAATTTTGAGTATTTACTCTTGGGCAACAAAACTTTTCTCACTTTTGCGATTTAATCCTTTCTTGAATTAATATGTCATAATATACTTCCCAATGTTGACATAACTCAAACTTTTCCTTTTTGTCACTTTATTTCCTTATTTTACTATATTAAGGATAATATCTTACTTTCTTACTGTAGTAATTTTTGGGGTATTACAATTGTCTAGAGTGATCCAAGATATCCACAAACAGTAAAAGAAATGAAGTGGAGTCAGAGAGTGAGGCTTTGAAGCTTGGGTCAATGATACTCAATTATGCGAAAGCGAAGAGGGACCACAAGTAGAAAGGATTGTTGTTTGTGGACATCGATATCGCAAGTTGAATAAAGAGTGCTCTTATTGATGCATGGGCATCTGATCTGTTCATACTGTAGAAAGTTGTAGGTAAACTTGGTCTCTCGGTTAGCATATCGGCCAATAAGATCAAAACGGTTAATTCCAAAGAGGTCCTAACTGTGAGAGTAGCATAAGGAGTGGAGCTACAAATCAACAAATGGAAAGGAAAAGAAGACTTTGAGGTAATTCATTTAAATGATTACGATTTTGTTCTTGGCTTGAATTTCTTCAACTAGATTTATGCTATGTTGGTAGGGATGAGCATTCGATCGAATTGAATGAAAAAATTTCAAGTTAATTGAGTTGACGAATCATATTTTATCATCCAAACTCGATTTGAAATTTTCTCAAATCGAGTCGAGTGAGATGGAATTCGAATCGAATCGAATATTTTTGTTCGAGTTAAATTTAAGAAAATAATTTTGGGTCCTTGTAACCATTGTCACCCACTGTAATCAAATTTGTCCATCGTAATCATATTTGTTATTAACTTTCATCACCTCATAATTTATTTCTTAATCTTTTATATACGAGTTAGCTTCTTTGCTTGCTTAGTTGCTTCAATTATCTTCTAATTATTGTCACTATGTATTTTGAAATTAAAAAAAATATTAAATGTAAAAATGTTATTTTTTTTAATAAAAGTTATTTTAAAGATAAAATGTGAAATTGATACCAACATAAAATTTTAACACGAATATTTTATGGCATTATTAATAATTCAATTTAATATAAATATTTAATATGGTTAAACAATTCAATAATATAAATAGTAAAAAATATAAAATTTAATTTAATAATATAAATAAAATTATTACTATTTAGATTTAGGGAATTTTTTGGAAGATTTTGATTTTTTATTTGGGGGTAAAGGGTGAGAAGTAAAAGCTTAGGGGAAAATAAAAAGTTTTGGGGGAGTAAAATATTGAAGAAAAATAAATAGGGGAAGTAAAACTTTAGAGGGGAAACATTAAAAAAAAATTGAGGGGGAGGGGATGGGTTTGGGGTAAATCGGGGTGGGATGGGAGGGGAGTAAAAGTTTTAGGGGAAAAGTGGGAAAGAGTAAAAATTTTAGGGGAAAATAATATTTTTTGAAGGTTTTTGTGTAACAGCCCGATTTTGGGCCTAGTCGGAACAGTGATTTTGGGCCACAAATTCGACAAGGAAAATATTATTTTTATTATATTTTTATGGTCTACGATTTCACGGAAAGATTTCGTGAAAATTTTGTTCGAAAATTTCGATGTTTGGGCACTCAATTTAGTCAAAAGGACTAAATTGTAAATAGTGCAAAAGTTGAGTTCCACATGTTAGAAGTGTCCAATTTCTATGAAATTTTAAACTGGAGGTCCTATTTGACCATTGGTTAAATTATTGGACAAAAATGGATATGAGATAACTGAGATAGGATGTTATTAAGTTAGGGGCATTTTGGTAATTTGGTAATTAAATGGACTAAAAGACAAAATAAAAGCCAAAACCCTTGTCCATCTTCTTGTTTGGCCGAATTTAGCATGGAGGAAGTAATGACTAGGGTTTTCAAGCTTTCAAGCTCAATAGTAAGTGCATCCAAGCCCCGTTTTTAATGTTTTTTACATTTTTGAGATCCCCGTAACTCGGTTTAGCTATTTCTACCATTATTTTGAGCTAGGGTTTGTATTTAAAAACTTACCCATGGATGAAATGCATGTGCTTTGATGTCTAATGGTATAATATGAATGCTCGGTGTGTAGTAAATTACTTTTACTAAGTGATTTTTAATGAAATCACATAAAAGGACTAGTTTGTAAAAGTTGAAAAATGTATGAAACTATGTGAATGAATGCAAATTTTGGACTGATATAGTTATGAAAATGGTTCGGCTAGGCCTAAAATACAAGGAAATTGAATAAAAATCATTTTACGAGCCTAGGGGCAAAAGTGTAAATATGATAAAATTTAGGGGTAAAAATGTAATTTTGCCATAATATGATTTTTGGATTGAATTGAATAGTATAATAAATTAATAAGTCAAATGTGATATTTGAGATAAAGAAAACGAGTTTCGAACTTAGAACGAGAGGGAAAGACGAATATTGGACGACTCGGTCCCTTTCACCATTTTAAGTCGAGGTAAGTTTGTGTGAAATTAAAGCTACATAATGTTTTTATATTTTCAATTGCTTGATATTATGTGAAATGGATATTATTTCTATGAAATCGACTAATGATTCCTCGATGAGAGTATGATGAAAATATGTTAAGTTGAAGTCCTGGTTGAACATTCAGAATAGCAAGGATACTAATATTGTAACAGCCTGATTTAGGGGCTAGTCAGAACAGTAGTCTTGGGACCACTAATCTGGGGTCGGAGAAAATTTATTTTACTTTTATTTTCTAGCTTATAGCGTGATTATAAGGGTCATGAAAATTTTGGTGCTTTAATTTTAGTGATTTCATGCTTAATCGCGAAAAAGAACTAAATCGCATAAAGTGCGAAAATTCCATTAAACAAGGTAGAGGTGTCTAATAGCCATAGAATATGAAATTGGAGGTCCTTAAAGTGTAATAAAGCCATTATAAGTGTGTTGGCCGGCCATGTAGACAAGGCAGACAAGAGCATTTATTTTTGCTCAACATTTGGTGAAATTAAGTGATAAAAATGAACAAAATAAGATGAATAAAAGAAACTATCATCTTTCACTATTCATCTTTCCTCTTCTACCAAAATTTCTAACAAGAGTAAGGGTTTTGAAAGCTTTGAAATTTTAGCAACTTATCCTCACACAAGTAAGTGATTTTGATGGTTTTAGTTGATAATTTTTGTACTTTTGGAACCCCCAAAGCTTAAGCTAGCTAGTGAAGAGACTAATTTGTAATATTTAGGGACTTTCTATGAGAGAATTTATGTTGTTTGATGAGTTTTTATTTAAGAAAATGAATGTTAGGGAGATGAGAAACAACTTTTGTAAAAGGTGTTGTCATAAAAAACACCTAAATGAGACTAAGTTGTAAATGTTGTAATTTGGTAATAAATGCATGAAATAGTTGGATTTGTGAGTAGTTGTAAGAAGAATAAATGTTCATCTAGGATTTTTTAATAAGAAAAAGTGATGAAAAATGATTTACGAGTCTAGGGGCAAAATCGTAATTTGGCCAAAGTCTAAGGGCAAAATGGTAATTTTGCCAAAGTAGAAATTTTAAAATGTAATGATTAGTGTGGTGATTAAATGAGTAAATTTTATAGTTCTAGATTAAAAAAAAAAGAGATTCAGACCTAGAACGAGAGAAAAGAGAAATATGGACAAATAGGTCCTTTCTGCCCTTTTCGGCATTGAGGTAAGTTCGTGTGCTAATAATGCAATTATAAGTGAAGTATTTAATATTTCGATATAGTATGAATTTTATATTGACTCTATGAATATATTAAATACGTTTTGACGAGATGTCAAGAATTAAAAGTCTTCGATTGAATCTAAGAATAGAGGGAATGCAAATATCATGTTACTATGATAGTTAAGGTCCCGTGTAAGACCATATTTGGATTATGGCCTCGGTGAGAGATTTCGTATAAGACCATGTCAGGGACATGGCGTCGATATGATACTTCATGTAAGATCCTATCGGGGGTATGATGTTGATATGATACTATATATATGAGATTCAGGAGTGTTCTTTAGCATTTTGAATGATTCAACAGGTATGTTGAAAATGAGGAAGTATGTGGTTATGCCATTAGAGGTACATGTATGTGCCCAGAACTCACTTGAGGTGAATTCGATATATGAGGAAGCCATGGTGAGTTATGTGTAAACGATGCACCCTGATTGCATATGTTATATTATTTAATGCATTGCGTAAATGCAAATGATTATTGTAGAAATCTATTTAAGAATGATAGTGTGTGAGGATATTCCCAGATGAACATTTGAAGTAGGAAAATGTGTGTGGATAAATATCCGTGAACGTGTAATAATGGTGGGCTATGTGCGATACCACCTTATTAATTGTTAGTGATGGGCTTTGTGCGATACCATCGCCGATATTATCAATGGTGGGATGTGTGCAATACCATCTTATCATTTGTTACCGATGGGCTGTGTGCGATACCATCGTGCATAGTATTAATGGTGGGCTATGTGCGATACCACCTTATTAATTATTAAAAGGTGGGCTGTGTGTGAAACCACTGAGTATTTATTATTATTCTGGAGTGATACTAAGAAACTTGACTAAGTGAAATTTGCATGTGGCTTTGTGGTGATAAATGCAGGGTATAAATGCAAGTAAAGATGAACATTGTTTTATGATATGAGTTTGTGAAAGGTGAAAGTTTAGAATGAGTAAGTATTATGAACGATAGAATGGGTATTCATAGGCTTGAGTAAAAATTTCATTATATTACCTTGTGGTTGAGTATAATGAATAAATGTCAATAGCTGCTTATCATTTGCATATGAACTTACTAAGTGTTATTGTTTACTCCTCTTCCTTTCCTATCTCTTATAGGTTAACTAGCTAGGGTTGGAGACCGCCAGAGATACTTTCACACTATCGAGCAGTCACTTGGGTATAAGTTTTCAAGTCTTATTGAGATATGGCATGTATAGGGATCTTATCTTTTGTTGATTAAGTCATAGTTAAAGTAGCCAAATGTGTTAGCCTAAAAGAGTATGGGTTGGTTGTGTATAGTCATGGATGATGCCTCATGTCGATTGTAATGGAGCTAGTAATAGTTCTCCCTCGTATATGGGAAGATAGTTTGATTTTCATGATTCAAATGTGATAATTCAAGAGTTATAATTGATGATTTGAGAATGTTATGTGATGTAGTATGAATGTGTGCAAGTGAGGGTGGCAAGATGGCTTGGAAAATAGCCTTGGGATCCCACACGGGTTAGGGACATGGGCGTGTATGACCACACGGCCTGCCCACACAGGCGTGTCCCATTTCACACGGGCGTGTGGCCCCTATTTAGGGAAAAACTTTTAAGTGTAAAAAAGTTTTCGGTTGGGTTTTGAAACCTCCGTATGCATGTTTAAGGCCTCGTAGGTCCTTAATGAGAATGTTTTGATGGTGATAGAGATATTTTAAGTCAAAATGAAATTTTATATACTAAAGTTGTATGACCAAGTGAGTTAAGTCCGGTAATGCCTCGTACCCGATTCCGGCGTAAGATACGGGTAAGGGGTGTTACAAATATCACAACATGAGATAAGGAATGTCCCGTATAAGACCATGTCTGGGACATGGAATTGGCACCAAATGAAGGAGGTCCCGTATAAGACCATGTTTGGGACATGGCATCGGCACCAAATGAAGGAGGTCCTGTATAAGACCATGTCTGGGACATGGCCTTAGCAACAAAGAAAGATATCGGGTAAGACCATGTCTAGGACATGACATCGACATCTATATACGATCTCGTGTAAGACCATGTCTGGGACATGGCATCGACATCTATATACGATCTCGTATAAGACCATATTTGGGATATGGCATTGACATCGAGATATGAGATCTCGTGTAAGACCATATCTGGGATATGACATCGGCATCAATATGTGATCCCATGTAGGACCATATCTGGGATATGGCATTGGCATCGTGATTCATGTATGATGAGATTGAGTATCCTTCGATATTCCGAGTAGTTCAACGGGCAAAGAGCTAAGTTTATATACAGATGACAAAGAGCTAAGACTATGTTTAAAGAGTATAAAAGTGCTAAAGTTATGTGATGAAGTGATACAGGTACTCATGAGTACCTCACGAGAAATGAGTCCGATATGTGATATGTGACGATTAAGTGCAAGTATATGTATGTATACACTCATGAGCAATGTGCTCGGGATGTGATCGAATTTTGTTAAGAAGGTAAACAAGTAAGTTATACCTATGAGAATGACCTTGTGATTATAAGACCATGCTTTTGATGTATGAATAAGTGGGAAAAATAATTGATGATCATGTGTGAGGCTTTTAAGCCAAATTAAATTGAGAAATGAAATATTCAAGTCTTTATTGTGGATGTATAGGTTAAATTGGCCAATGAATAGCTTATAAACATTTGATGATGACTAGCTATTAGCATGGCTAACTATGGATATACTTTAGTGTTATATGTGTGTAAATGAGAATTAATACAAAGAAAACATGATAGAGTAAAATTAGCAACAAAACAGTTTGGACAGCAGCAGTTGTATCACTTTGAAAATTCACCAAAAATGGTGGAAATTGAATAAGATATGAAATTAAATATTATTGAGTTTATTTTTTTTATAAAATAAACGATGCAAGCAAAAGAATTTCATATTATGAGATGTTTGAATTTTTATAAGACAGGGTTAGAGTGATTTCGTAATCCCCTGTTTTGACTTGGGAAATTCATTAAAAATTGTACAAAAGTAATCAAGGGATCAAATTTATATGCTTGAATTTCTTAATGAGTTTATTTTCAAGAGAAATAAATGGGAATGTCATTTGAGTTCTGCACCACGAGAAAATAAATTTTTAGTAAAGAGGGGTCAGAATTGTCGGACAACAAAACATGGGAGACTTTAAAGAATAAGCTGTACTGATTGGCTGAACCAAAAATTCTGGAAATTTTATGGTAAGAAGATATGTGAGCCTAGTTTTAAGTAAAATTAGTAGATATTAATTTAGAGTTCTGTAGCTTCAGATAAAAATAATTTAATGACTATAACGCGAGTAGATAACTCAAGATGGTCATAAATGAATGGTGAAATTTTATGCATTTATGAATGTGTTACCTTGAGAACATATTGTGAGAAATAGTGAAAAAAATGTTCATAAGTTGCTTATTATTTTCATACAAACTTACTAAGCATTGTAGCTTACTCCCTTTCCTTTCTTATATCTTATAGAGTTTTATGCTAGCTCGAGTTGGAGATCGCTAGAGATGCTGTCACACTATCAAGCTGTCATCGTGGGGTAAAAGTGAATACAGACCTCTTAAGTTTATGGCATGTATAGGGGCTTAGTAAATTGTGTATGTGTCATTTGATTTAGCCAAATGTGTGGGTTCATAATGATTATATGATTCATTTTGTGTATGGCCATGAGATGTGGCTCATATTGGTTAATGAGTTGTAATGCCTATTTATGTGTGCGTGCTTATGCTAAAGGTTTCATGTGATGTGGAAGTTGTGTTTAAGTATGTGCAAATGAGGGTGCCAAATGGTTTGGTAAATAGCCATTTTCTTGGCCATATGGGCAGAGACACGGCCGTGTGTCCAGGGCATGTGAAGTCTGCATTTATTTTTCAGAATTTAAT
The DNA here is from genome assembly GCA_025503065.1 of Gossypium bickii. Taxonomy (NCBI): domain Eukaryota; kingdom Viridiplantae; phylum Streptophyta; class Magnoliopsida; order Malvales; family Malvaceae; genus Gossypium; species Gossypium bickii. Next base: position 57,829,773 of record CP106711.1, read on the forward strand.
TTGCCACACGGCCTAAGTACACGGGCGTGTGACTTGGCTGTGTGACCCTATTTTGTTGATGACGTCATAAACAGAGAGTTACACGGGCTGAGGACATGGCCGTGTGTGATCACAGGCCTACCCACACGGGCGTGTCCCAAGCCACACGGGCGTGTGACCCCCTATTTTGATGAATAAATTTCTAAGTCTTCTTAAAGTTTACTAAGTTCTCGGTTTAGTCCCGAATAGTTCTCAATAATTGTTTTGGGCCTCGTGGGCCTATATAAGAGATGATTTGCATGTAATTGAGCGATTTTAAATTGAATGAAATTTTATAGCCCGATTGTGTATAAATATTTATGTTTAAGTCTGGTAATACCTCGTATCCTGTCCAGGTGTCAGACACGGGTAAGGGGTGTTATATTTTGGGAGTAAAATTTTGAGGGAAAGTAAATGGGGGAGTAAAATTTTGGAGAGAAAATATTAAAAAAAATTTGTGGGAAATGGATTTAGGGTAGATGAGGCATTGGGATAGGAGGGGAGAAAAAGTTTTGGGGAGAAAGTGGGAATGAGTAAAAGTTTTGGGGGAAAAGTAAAAAGGTTTGAGGGTTTGGGGTAAAAATGTAAAATATTATAGTTTGATAATCAATTTATTCGAATTATTCGAGTTATTCGAATTCAAAAACTCAACTCGATTCGAACTTGAACTCGAAATTTGAAAAAAAAAATCGAGTTGACTCAAATAACTCGATTCGTTTAACTCGAAATTTGAATTTTTTTTTCCAAATTTTTTTTAGTTTAATCAAGTTTTTCTCACCCCTATATGTTGGTTCCTTTTGCTGATTGTATATGCATATTGGATACTTGACAACAATAATGTGTTGTGCCTGTAAGTCAAGACACGAAGGGTGGAACCAAGGTATTGTTAGCAATCCAACTAGCCAAGAATGTTCATTTTGAGAAGAACATTGACTTGGTAGATCAGAGTTCTAAAGAGACCCTTCTGGAAATGCTAAAGGTGCGACAAATTGATACGAATCCTATTGAGTTTTTAGTGGAGCTACCATCTATGAAATAGGTGGATTCTGCATCATACTTTGGGGGAAAAAGTAGTGATGCAAACTGGGTAGCTGAATCGAGTAAATGCTATAAGCAAGGTCTCAAACATTTTCTTAGTGTTTTACATTTTGACTTTTCATTAGCTTAGCAAAGTCACAAGGGTCCTTTAAGAGTTTTGAAGCGGATAAGCCAAGGCACTTACAAACTAGAGTTAGTGGCAATACTCAAGGTTAACCTGGTGTTCAAGGTGAGTGCATCGAAGCCTATTTTTGATGATTAAGGGTATCTCGATTGAGGCAAGTCACAATACGGGTAAGTAAGAGCAGTGGGCTCTGGCGAACGAGATGTACGAAGGAGAAAAACGGTTCGAGTTAAGCAATGACATAGACATAAGCTAAGGCAAATGTTCCGAGGGACAAGACTACCTGACAGAGAGACTAGTTGGGAATCAGCTGATGTGACACCTTATATCCAACCCAGTTGGTGGATTCGAATATAAAATGTCATATTATGTTGTTGAAGCAACTAACTTTTCTATCTCACTTTATTAAAATGGAAGCATAGTGGTAAAAAATTATTTTATTAAAAAATTCGGCAACATTTTTACTTATTTTACGTAAAACCCCTTGCAAAATTCATATTTCACAATATATACATATTCAAATTATCTCCCAAATTAATTCCCAGAACCTCAATATTTCAAAACATACCACAAACTAAGCATATCACACAAAAAGCACTTAATTTACTAATAACATTGTAATTATCACAACCAAAAGTTATATCTTTCATGTCACAGATACATAACTATATCCAAATGACTACTAATATATACATATTCTAATGCACGATTTCATAAGATTATTTTAATCAAGATGACATAATTGTGCTTGGTTAATTACATTTCTTAACTTAGGATTATTAAACTCATGTTTATATTGTTACGAATAAATTCACAACAACTCGGTAATTTGCTAATTTATGAACATACTTACCTACCAAATCCATTCATCTCTTGACTATATCTCTATGTCAATTCAACTGATTAAACAAATTTTCGTAGACAAATATATTAATGTACATACATACATATGAAATCAAAATAATCTCTTGTACATATCTCTATGTCAATTGAAACAATTAATTCAATCTCATAAGTACATAAAATGTAACACCCCAAACCAGGCCTAGACGTCATGGCCAGATCTGGCATGTCACATGAGAAAAATAGTTGAAAAGCTAGGCGATCGTAAAAATGTTGCTCCTCTTTTTAAAACTCCGAGTTTCATTGTTTGTTTGCAAAAACGCGGCTTGCTTACTAACTCTTTTTTTAAAGTTGTTATTATCTTGAAAAGCTATTATTCGGTTGTGAAAATCAAACATGAATAGTTGCAAAAACATTTCATTTTGAAAGCGATTCTTAAAGTTTTAAGAAACCCCATTGTCAAACACTTAACAGTTTAGTAAATGCCAAAATGAAAGTTTAAAAAGTAAAATAAAACCAATGGTCTTATTACAAAATAATAACCCAAATTAACTAATCTTAAAATTTAGATAAAAGCCAGATTTACTGAGTTTCATGAGAAACAACTCCGAAGTATGGCCACCACCGAGTTCTCCGCAGCTCTCAAATTCGCTATCACTGGAGATTACCTGCAAGGTTATGGGGTAAAAAAAGGGTGAGTTACAAGAACTCAGTGTGTAATCCCATTTTCAGTCACAGTCATAGTCTGAGCCTAAGCCCATGCAGTATCAGTTTGGCCCTACAGCCCCTAAATCATGGTAATGCAAATAGAAAATGCAGCCCACCCCAATCCAACCTTGCACTTCAGCCGTACTAGCCCTACACTCCATATGGGGACCAAGTCAACCCACCCAACCATACACTCCAAGAATGCAGTCGAACTGCCAGTATAAATGCAGCAAAGCTGCTAGTATCAGTATATGTGGCAGAGCCACTGAAATCAGTATATTGTGGCATAGCCACCAGTACAGTACTTCCTCCATCAATATAACCCATCCCAATGTAACATGTCATGGCATAATAATTCAGTATATGCAAAATGTATCATCATGGCAATTAATCAAGTTATACACAATCACACCAAATCTACCCCTAAGGGTATAACAGTAATTTTGCCCAACGAGGGTATTTCAGTAATTTTACCCACCGAGGGTATTTCAGTAATTTACCTATTAAGGGTATTTCAGTAATTTTACCCACCGAGGGTATTTCAGTAATTTTACCAATCAAGGGCATTTCAGTAATTTACCCATTAAGGGTATTTCAGAAATTTTACACACCGAGGGTATTTCAGTAATTTCACTTACTACCCTTCTGAAGGCCTATTGTCGCCTCGAGCGACATGGGACCTCTTTTTAGGTCTCTACAACACAATTGGGCCTAATTTCCATTTCAGGCCCAAACGGGCCCACACGCTCGTGTGGCCCATCACACATGGTTTCAGTCTCAGTTTTGCAGTTTCTGCAACCACATTTATCATTCGATCATTTTCTATCAATTTTGCCCATGTGGGCCTCTTAGCCCATTGGGCCCATTTAGTCTGTTACCGGCTTTTCGGCTTTTGGCCTTTTCATAGAACATCACATGCATTTATCGAGGTGGGTGTGAGATTACACACCTGTTACAAGCGTAAATTGGAACCCTCGATATTACGCACCTACAAAATCAATTCATCCCTAACTATTAGTCTCATCACTGATAAAACATAACCGAGGCTTGAGTCCGAATAATCGTTAACATCACTTACCACAAAGAGATCTCCTTCGATGCACCAAACAGCTCAGCCTTATCCCTTTACTAACACCAACAGGTTCCTATCACCATTGATGTATCAAAACATACAGGGGTTATCAACCACCCACATTTAGTAATAAAGAGAAACTCACAACCCAATAGCACTACTTACCCTTAGATTCGGCAAGAACAGGCTCTTGAACAATCAGAAGTTGAACGCCCACAACCCTCAGAGATGATAATCAACTAGAAGAAAGAAGAAAGGATGAGTTTCGGCTTAGCCAAAAAGAGAGCAATAGACGAAGTATTAGAGGAGTATGGATTCGATTCCACTAAAAAAAAAAGACAAAAGCTCAGGGTAGTAAGTATTCGGCTTATGCTTGAATGGAGAGGGGAAAGAACGATGAGAAAGAAGGGTATGTTACATTCGGCCAATGGAAAGAAATAGTATAACGAGAAAAGAAGAAGAGAGAAAATACAATGGCAATGTAGCCTTACCTATTCGGCCACTACCAAGAAATAATCGGCACTTGACAAAAGCAAACAAAGGAGGTAGAAGATTGAAGTAGAAAAGTGCACGAGTGGTCAATTAACACCAAAACTAAGTAAAGAACACACTTAGAAAAGAATAGGAAAGAAAAAGAATACTCAAAACACTAGTCACAATTTTGGCACCTACTCTTTACTAGCCAAAAGTGCCAAAACATCACCCCTTAGCCAAATTTCTTCTTCCCCCAACACTCCCACATTCGGCCACTACTACCTTTCACCCCAATCCCTTGATTCTCTCCTTATTTTCCTCCCCATATTGCTCTCTACCTCCCATTCAAACCATTTGACCGAGTCTCCACTCTCCCCTTGCAAAGTTTTATCTGAACACTACTTCTTCCACCCACTTGATACAAAAATAGAAGCCTTGATTTGCCAACTGTGGGATTCGAACCCCATCCCACCTTGCTTCCATATTAACGCCGCCACCACTCCACCATGCGCTCACTTGTGTTAGCAAAACACCTACAATTTCCCTTACGTCTTGCTTCCCACAGTCCTCTCCCCTAAAGTGCCCAAAAAAACAAAATTTTACCAGGGCTCAAACTCGATCCCAGGCCTCCCTAGAGCCCCTAAATACCCACAAATAACCAGTAGAGAAAGCCTAACATACAAATGCACAAAAATTCACAACCCCTAATTTTAGGATGTTACATAAAAGATTAAGTGAGGTAACATTGTATTCCTACCTTGAGACAATTTAATCACAATAATCTTGCAAGTTATGCAACGCAATTGTATCTCTCGATACCATTGCTAATTTAACGCTCAGCTACTTTAGATGATTAAACATGCACCGATTAAGTATCATGTCAATTAATTATAATTTCAATCCATTTAAATAATTAATTCATTAGTTACCTTACAATTGTAATGCAAGAATAACTTAGTCATGATTTTACTTAATCAAACATCTTACTAAGGCCTATAACAACACAAACACAATTTTAATAAATTAAGTAGATGAAATGCAATCAACCTAACATGAATTAAATTTAAGCCATATCAATTAAATTAAACATATCAACATCACAAATATTCAAAGACATGTTCATCATAACAACAACAGAATTAAAAAGGATAGGGAACAAGAAGCAAATACGGTGTTTCTTCGTGGCTTAACTGGTTTGCTCCACTCTTCCTTCTTCACTTGTTCTTGTCGAATCGAGGCTTCTATGAACACTTGAGTGCTGATCCAAATGATGGATGAATGACTCTTTTTCAAGAGGTGAAATCGGCAAGAAGGAAAAGGAAAATGGATGGGAAATAAAGAGATAAAGTTGAGAGAGGAGAGAAGAGATGAGAATGTTGTGGTGTGTTGAAATGAGAAGCCAAGGGGGGTTTATTATTGTTGAGAGTACTGCTAAAACTAGCCAAAATTAGCAGCCAAAGAGCCCTCCCATGGCCGGCCACACATGTGGCAAGTTTGAAGCTTTCAAACTTACTATATTAAGGCTGGGGCAAATCTAGAAGGCACTAACAGAGGAGGGGTTTGTTTGCAGTTTGACGAAGTCTTCAAGGGCCTTTTTGCAAGCTAATTAACCAGCCAAGCAAGCTGATTGGGTCAGCATGCTGGACGGTTTTGGGCTGCCCATAGCTTGGTTGGTTCGGTTTTCTCAGTTTAGCTCAACTTGGCCACTTTTCATAATTAATTAATAATAATTTATTTAACCCAAATGAAATTGGATTAAAATTAAAATTAATTATATTATGAATTAATAAAAATAATTTGGACCGTCTTTAGCTGAAAAATTCATTCGTCTCGATGCTTCAAAAATCGTTTCTCGATTTTGTGCTTCTAGTAGTGTTTGCCAAGCCAATTTTTGCCCTTTGTGCAAATCTATTGAAAATGATCAAAATTAATCAAAATTTATTATAAAATTAATTAAAATTCATTATGTTAATAATTTAAGTAAAAAATAATTATTTTATAATAATTATATATTTTTCGACAATAATTTTACCGAAACTGCATGAATTTGAGTTAAAAAGGGCATGAAAAAGTGTATTTTTTCGTGTTTTCACACCCCCAAACCTAATTCATTGCTCGCCCCGAGTAATGCACAAATTGAAAAGAATTTCTCGGAGACACCTTTGAAAAATTCCTTCAGAACAACTTTCTTCCCAAAATTATGAATTTGGTATACTTATGCTCAAAAACAAGAAATTTGATATTTATGCTACTTATGTATATATATCATTCAAATTAATCTCAATCATTCTTATGATAGCAAAAATAGACTAAATTCTTCCTAATAAAGACATATTAAATCCCTACCAATTTGATTTTATTCCTTATTCGAGATTAAGTTGCAATCATTAAGTTTAACTTATGCCTTCATATGTTGAACATAGCAATTTCTCTCCACTAATGTATGTAGCATAGAAACTTGAATCAATACGTCTTTAAATAGGTTGTAACGTGGCTAGGCTAGGGGTAAGTAAATGATAGATAAATTTAGGCTAAAACCCTTTAGACTCAACTTCAATCAGACCTTCGAAATAATTACCTTCAATACACCAACTTACTTTGCTTTCACCTGCTCTTTTGTACATCTATTTTCGTTCAAGTACATAAGCTTTTTTTTTTACGAGCATTTTGCTTATATACTACAAAATTTTTGAGCATTTGATACTTCTTTTCAACTCCCCAAACTTATTTTCAAAGAATATTCTAAATAGTACTGAGTCTAGTGTTTGGGAAAATTTAAAGATAATTAAGAGAGAAGTGATGGCTAATATTGCATGAGTTCAAATAAAATTAGGTCATATAGTCTCAAAGTTGGGTTTCAAAGAATAAAATTTCATCAAGGTTGGCTTGAAAGGCTCAAACGGTCCAAATAAAAGTTGCCTAAATCATTTTGAACATTCCATGCTTCCTAGGATTTCGCCTCAAGAAACTACTAAGTCAATTCTAGAGACTTAAACTTTCATGCATGCCTAACTTTCTTAAGGAACTAACAATTTTATGGTATGATTTGCATGCTTTATTAAAAATACACTTATGTCATATTTCAGTTAACATAACAATTATTGAAATAGTCAAACTTTATTCATACTGAAGGTTAGCATACTTAACAAAATTTCAAATTTATTGAACAAAATATATCCTAATCATAATTAAAAGAAAAATTTATTCTGAGTGGAAACAATTTCAATTTTTCAGTCCCCCTACTTAAAATGAACAATGTCCTCATTATTAAAAGTGAATAGATACTATACACCTGGTAAGATTCTAGAAGAGAGGAGGTGAGTCAATTTGATTGCTTAAGTACCAAGCTCTCTCTAGATCCAATCCTAGACATGTATATATTTATTGCCACACTTTTATTGTAACAACCCTAACCCGTAACCATCACCGGTCTAGGGTTAAAGGCATTATCGGACAAAACAGAATCATTTACGGGCATTTCATAATATTATTTAACTATTCAAATTAAATTGTCACTGGAATAGGCCAACGAGACCTTAAACATGCTTTAGAATAGGGTCGGGATAAACCGAACACATATAGAATTTTTTAGAAATTTAAAAATTTTTCTAAGTTATAGAGGTCACACGCTCTACGGCCTCAGACACGCCCGTGTGTCTAAGCCGTGTCAAAACAAGGCATACATACTGAGTTGTCCACACGGCCATGGACACGCCCGTGTGCCTCACCCGAGGTCGCTACTGACTTGCACCACATGGCCAGTCACACGTCCGTATGTCCAGCCCATGGTCGAGTCTGACTTGCTTTTGAAATGCAACCATGAAGGACACGGTCCGTGCCACACACCCGTGTGCTCAACCGCGTGGGCAATTATTGGCCATTTGAAAGGCCAAAATGCACCCACACTTTGGGTCATCCGTACCAGCACATACAGGCATCATACCAAACACAATTGGCAATCAAAAACATACTGAATGGTCATCCCTTTCATCTCATTCAAGTACACTTCAAACATACCAACTTATATTTCATTTAGCTCAACTTATTCACAAACATATCTAAGCATAAATCATCCATAACTTACCACTACAATATGACATCTACTCGTCAATAATATACTAACTTTTCATCAACAAGCTTACCATTACCTTGACCATTTCATTAGCTATCAAGCTATACCAAAACTAAGCATCATAGGACATGACTAGTCATTCATGACACAACCATTTATCTAGCCATATCACATGGCTATGTACATATCTCAAACATATTCCAAAATAACTAGCCTTTACATGCCATATTTAGCTATGTACATATTCAAAAGTACCAAAATAGATATTGATAGTGTGGTGGTGATCCTCGACGATTCCCGAGCCTTTCGTAGCTTCGACGATCTATAAAACAAATCAAGCACACACAAAGTAAGCTTTCAAAAGCTTTGTAAACCATATATAAATAAACTTAATATAAAATGCACATAATCATATAATACAATTTCATTTATGTTTCTCAATTGCAAATTCATAACATTTTCTTTGGCTCATTTGTTTAGCCATAGCTTATGTAACATCCTAAAATTCAGGGATCTATGATATTTGTGTTAATGCATGTTATGGTTGCTCTACGGGTTGTTTGGGTGTGTTTGGGGGTCTTGGGGAGGCTCGGGTTCAAGCCCAAGTCCTGGTGAAATCTTGGTTTTTGGGCACTGAAGTGGGGAGAGCTGTAAGAGGCAAGGCTTAAGGGAAATTGTTGGTGCTTTTCTAACACAAAAAGAGTTATGGTGTGGTGGCAAGGTGGCGCCACTTAGGGATCAAACGAGTGACGCCACAGGGAGGCAAGGGATCCAAGGTTCTAGTGTTGGTACTTGCTTTTCTTTTAGATTATTTTCTTTTAAAGGGAATTAAACTTTAGCTGTAGGCTTAACTTTTGTTGTGCATGTTGTAAGACACAAATGGCCACATAGTGGAGTGGTGGTGGCGTCAGTATGATAGCAAGGTGGGAGAGGGTTCGAATCACACATGTAGCATATGGGAGTTTTATTTTGTGTTCAAGGAGGGGAAGAGGTGGAGTTGGAGTGGAACTCTACTTAGTGAAGATTTGAATTGGTCAAATCTGTTTGAACGAATGATGGAGAGTGAATGGTGGAGCAGAAAGGGGGAGAAAATCGTGGGATTTGGGGGAGTGGGAGAGCTGGACATGAGTGTAACATCCTAAATTAATGGGCCTATGCGTTTAATGTGTTGTGATGTTTATGTTATCTCTAATGTGTAATTAGAGTGTTTAAGAGGTTCATATTGGGCTCAGGGATTGGGCCGAGGCCTTAGTCAAATTTTCTACTTGGGCACTTTAGTGGAAAGCCAGTTAGGATAGGGCTTAAAAGATGTTATCTGTGCTTTAAGACACAAATGGGCTTGTGGCCCAGTGGCATAGTGGCGCCACTTAGAGAGCAAGGAGGTGGCGTCAGCTGAGGAGGTCCAAGGTTCGAGTCGCATTACCCACTTATTTTTAAATGTTTTTAGCGTCAAAGGAGAGGAGAGTTGAGGGCGGCTAGGATGCTTGAAATTAGGAGATTAATAGAATGGATAATGTGGATAATGTGGCTGATAAAGTGACTGATAAAAAGGAGGAAGAGGTGGTGTTATCCATGCCACTTGAGGATGAGTGATCAGATGAAGATAAGGGAGAAAATTTAGGAGTTATCTGCTGATCAGTAGTGGTGGCCGAATTTCCATCTCTTGGAGAGGGGACAAATTGATTTTGTTATACTATGGGGGTGCCGAAATTTCCCTTATTAGTTGATCAATTTTAAGTTATCAAAAAGGGCATTTTCGATTTTTGAGAGGTAGTTGCCGAAATTTTGATTAAATAAGAGGGATATCTCTTCAATTCCGGCATTTGGATCCTATTTTCTTTTTCTATTCTCTCATCTTTACTTCTACGCAAAAGCTGAAAGTCCATTATTCTTTTTTTGTTTTCTTCTACAAAGTCGAAACCACCCAATTTTTCTTAGCATCTTTCCCTTCAAAAGCTGAAACTCTGAACTTTCTTCTCATCTCCATAGCCGAATACTTCCTATTCCATTTTGCCAATCTCTTCACTAAAAGTCAAATCTACATAGATTTCTTCCTATCATCTTCTCTTTTTGATCTTCTCAAAAGCCAAAATCTTCTAGGAGTTGCCGGATTCTTTGTAAAGGTAGGTGCCAATTTCTTCTAATCTATTCTTTTTCTCTTTCGATTTTTAGAAGACAAAGCCGAAAGGCTAATGGATTGATGGTTTCTTGTGTTTACGTGTTGGATGACATTTGGCAATTGAAGTAGATCGCTTAGATCTAAAAGCCAGAACCACTAGTCTCTGAACCTCATATCTCTCTTTTTGGGATTTCAAGGTAAGATGTTCTCCTTAGATTTTCGTTAGGTTCGTTTATCATAATCGTAATCTTAACCCTATGATATGGATTAACAACCACATGTTGTGATGATAGCAACTGATAAGGTATTGTGATGGAATCACATGTCATTCAGGCGAAGGAGGGGATTGGATCTGTAAACCCAATCCCTAAGTTTAAGAAACGAGTCAGCAGTTCGGGATTGGCCACCGGGTTGTAGACCGATGTCAGAACAAAATCTTAGACAGTTAGCACTCGTATCGGCTTCTAATAGTGTCGACATAGAAGGTCTCGTCTTGACTGTAATCAGGTGTGTAGATCTCTAACACACTATTTTAATCTGTAATATATATGTATGTGTTATGGGCTAAAAGCCAGAAAAAGGCTGTATGGACAGTCGTGTTACCCAAAAAGGGTAGGCAAGGGATGCTAGGTACGTAATCATGGAAACTTCTTTATGTGCATGATGTATGTAAAAACCTGTGATCTTTTAGCTAGTATTCTATTTTGATTCTGCATGGATGTATGCATGGGATGGGGTTGATATGATGAAGGGGAAGAGCATGTTAAAAGGTCACTTAGTGATCGGTGGTTAAACCACGATATGTACATTTAGGTCACAATAGTGATCGGTGGCTTTGCCACACTTGATTATAAGGTCACACAGTGATCTGTGGCTCTGCCACAGTGGATTATAAGGTCACATGGTGATCAGCATTTTAACTAATAGCATGACTGTCGATATGGTGTGTAGTGGTTGGTGGGTTGATTGTAGAAATCCTCGAGGTGTGATGGTTGGTACGGGCTGGTATGTAGAGGATGGACTTTTAGGTTGGGTTGGGCCATGTTGCATGTAAATGTTCTATTGCCATTGTGAATGGGCCAAGGCCCATAATGTGTTTGTAGGCCTCACGCCTTTAATGTGTTTTCGAGATTTGCACACTAAGTCTTGGTGACTCACCCCTTTATGTTTCCTGACTTTTTAGATGAGCAGTAGATCGTGGACATGGGAGCCGAGGCGGACTCGAGGGGCCATCAAGTTCTTTTATTTTCATAAACTATTTTCAGTTTTCCTCTAAGTTTTTAATTTTGGGACTATTGATGTAATAAGGCTCCATAGCTTAGGTTTAAATTATAATTCTTAATATCTTTATTATATTTTGTTTTAAAATTTAAATTTTATGTTCAAAGACTTATCTATAAGAAGCAATAATACGGGATTTTCAAACTCTTTCAAAGAAAAAGCAAAGGTTTTCTTCAAATATCACTTATTTTCGCGAATACCTAAATAAGCAAACTGAATTTCCAAAATTATCCCGGTGAAGTTTTTAACGTTAAACCCCGTAGCATGCCAGATCTAGTTGTAGCGTTTGGGCTGGGTTTGGGTTGTTACAATGAGTGGGGGTGTGAGAGGGAGAAATTCGGCTGAGTAGGGGTGTAAGAGAGCATTTTCAGTCTTTTGGGTGTAAGGGGGAAAATCGAAAGTTGTCTTAGCTTTTGAAGGGGCCGAATACTTTTTGGTGTTTCTGTGAGTGTTACTTGTGCATCATTTTGGGTTTCTTTGCTTCTCTGACTTCTGCCAATTTTTGTGCTTTCATTATTTTTCCCTACTTTTGGTTAAAACGATCACTTCTCTTCTTTTCCTAAGTGATATCAATGCACCCTTCTTCTTTACCTTCATCATCTTGCCAATTTCTTCCTCTTCCAAAATCCGAATTCCCACCATCTTTTCCCACATTCATTGTCAGTTCGTGGTGTTAGTTTTCGTGACCAAAAACCTCCCCTCTTCATTTGACTTAACCTTGGTTGAGGTTGAATTTATTCATTATTATCTTGCTCAAATCGTTCGGGTGACATTTAATAAGGGCCGAAATTCTTTGGGGGATCAATTGTTGAACCCTTCCCCATCGGGTACTGTTGATCTTAGTGATTTTCTTTTCTCTTCTCGGTATTGAGTTAACTAGGTTGGTGAAGGCCGTTTTTACTTCTTCTGATCTTATGTGCGTTTTAATCTTTTCTTTTCTCTCTAGTTAAACGTCGTCTGTGAGAGCAGCGCGTGGTTAAACTCCTCTTGTTCTAAGGATCTGCTGTTGCCGAATTTAAGGGTAAGTAGTGGTAGTTAATGTTCAATTCCCCCTGATGCCAAATATTGGCAGATGCTAACAACGCTTGTGCATCAATCAATATAGGGTTTGTTCACTTTAGCTAGGGATGAAGCAAAGCCGGTTAATTGATACTCGATTGGAGGGAAACACGATTCGCGGTAAGTGAACCAAGTGGAGTAGTAATTCGGGTTACGAAATCTTTTAAGAAGTTAAGGCTAACTTTCGATTATAGTTATTTTAGGGGCAAGAGAGGAGTAGTACTTTCGGCAGTCTAGATCAGGTGTGTAACCTCACACCCACTTCAATGATTACATGTGGTGTTCTGTGAAACGGCCAAAAGCCGAAAAGCCGGCGACTGTGACCACTCGAGCGTGTAAGCACTCATAGTGGTAAATCGAGATACAAATCGTGACATTAAGTCGTGGAGAGTGTCACGAACACTCTCGCGATCCCGAGGCTCTAATGGGCCTAACGGGCCGAAACGGGCCAAATGGGCCCAACGGGCTATCCGACCCACTTGGGCAAAACTGTTAGATAAACTATCGAATGATAACTCCGAATGCCAAATCTGCAAATCTGAGACCGAAATCGTATGAAATGGGCCACACGAGCATGTGGGCCCCATTGGGCCTAAGATGGATTTTCGGCCCATTAACTCTGTAGTGGCTTAAAAAGATTGCTGTGTCGCTCGAGGCAACAATAGGCCTTCGAAAAGGCCGTTGAATGTGAAAATTACCAAAATACCCTTGGAAGGAAAATTATAGAAATACCCCTGGGTTGAGAAATTACCAAAATACCCTTGGAGGGTAAATAACCGAAATACCCCTGGGTTGCGAATTAACTAAAATACCCTCAATGGGTAAAATTATCGAACTACCTCTAAGTGGGTGAAAATGACTGTTTTACACTTAATTGTGATTGAATATCGTGTCTATGATTTTTATTTACACTTTTACATGTTGATACATGACATTTTACCATATTGCATGGGGCGGGATAATGACTGAAGAGAAGTGTAGCCTGGTGGCTCTGCCACATACTGTTTCAATGGCCGTACCACATATTGATATACTATGACTCTGGTCGCTCACCCACAAATATTGCGATTAACAGCTCGTCTGCATTATTGGTGATTAGCGGGGTGGGTTGACTTGATCCCCACAGGTGACAATTGGTTGGTACGGGGGTGTGATTGGTTGGATTGGGTTGGGTTACATTGCATTTCATTGTTTGCATTATCATGATAAAAGGACCTAGGCCTAGTTTGATGTCATATGGGCTCGGGCCCAGTTAGTGACCATTTAGGGTATTACGCACTGAGTTCTCGTAACTCACCCCTCTACTTTAACCGGGAATATTTCTTGTGACTTAGTAAATTTTCGTTTTTGCTTTACTTTAAAATTAGTTTATTTTGGGTTAATATTGTTGTAATAAGGCCGCTGGTTTAATTTCTTTTAAGTTTCCATTAATAACTGTTAAATTTATAAATACGTAGTTTTCTTAAAACAACATTACCTATTTTCAAAATATCATATCCTCATAATTCATTGAATCCGTTTTTGGTAAAAACAAAGTTTTCGAAGATAGTTATAATGACATTAATAACAACAATAAAGTTTTACATGAGAACTATAAAAATAAAATCTGAGTTTCATAAATAAAAAAAAAGAAGCTGGAAATTTCAAAAAGATTACGAACTTTTAAACGAATGTGCAGTTTTCAATTTACCATTCTATGTGACATGCTAGATCCGATCATTACGTCTAGGCCAGGTTTGGGGTGTTACATTTTATGGTATCAGAGTCAAGTTGCAAAACTCAGCTGTAGAATGGGTACAAAATTTGTTTGAAATTTGGTTTAAGAAAATATATCTTTATTGGATGTATGGCACCCGAGTCTCCGGCACCAAATCCGTAAGTTTCTTACCTTATATTCGATTATATGATGAGATGACTGTAGGAAGAAAATTCCTAGAGATAGTGATAGTATATTGAAACTTTTAGCTATAGGAGCTAAGATTATAAAGACTGAAATAGTAGGAAACTCGTTCTATGAAAACTACTCATACTACTATTCTGTCATAAAACATCTGTTAAAATTACTTGAACATTAAGCTGATGCATAACATTCTTAATCAAATTAATACGATTCCACAATATGAGTACAAGAGGATGTAGACGAGGTGCACGCGGCTGTGGTAGAGGCCGAGATGTTAGGCCTAGATCCTCAGCATCAGGGCATATGCCTAAAAGGGAAGCACCTGCATCACCCATGACTGAAACAGGGTCTCATGACCGAGCTGGAGGGGATGATGCTCTGTCTCAAGCAATGCTGCGGGTCTTGGAATGGGTTGCTGGAGCAAGTACTAGGTCGGCAGCTCATGGGTCTATTTCTGAGCGACTCTGGTCAAACAGGGCCGAAGTTTTCAAGGGCATTTCTGGTATAGCCCCGAATGTAATCGAATACTGGTTGGAGGCAGTTGAATAGATTATGGATGATCTGGATTGCATTGCTGAGCGTATGATATTAAGAACCACAGGACAAGGAAGTGATCATGATAGGAGAAAGAAGGGATTATCTATTCAATGTAATTTCAGCACTAAAGGCCGAGAAGACGGTGCGTAAAGGGTGTGAGGCGTTTCTAGCTTTTGTCGGCACATTTGATGCTAAGGAATTGTCTGTCGGGGATGTCAGAACAGTAAGTGAATTTTTGGACTTTTTCCTGAGGAGCTTCCGGGTTGCCTCCGAATCGCGAGGTCGAGTTTGGCATTGAGCTACTTCTAGGAACGGCTCCGGTGTCCATCGCCCATTATAGGATGGCACCGAAGGAGCTGGTGGAACTAAAAGCTCAGATCCAAGAGTTGTTGGACTGAGGATTTATCAGACCAAGTGTATTTCTGTAGGGAGCGCTGGTTTTGTTCGTGAAGAAGAAGGATGGGTCGATGCGTATGTGTATTGAGTATCATCAATTGAACAAGCTAACTGTTAAGAACAAATATCCGCTACCAAGGATTGACGACCTATTCGATCAGCTACGGGGAGCTTCGGTCTTCTCAAAAATAGATTTAAGATCAGTGTACCATCAGCTAAGGGCCAATGAGGTGGGTATTTACAAGACTGCATTCCGAACTCGTTATGGGAGTTACGAGTTCTTGGTTATGCCATTCAGATTAATGAATGCACCCGCCGCTTTTATAAATGTGATGAACCGGGTCTTCCAATAGTATTTAGAACGGTTCGTGGTAGTATTCATAGACGACATCCTGGTGTACTTGAAAACGAAGGAGGAGCATGATTTGCAACTTCGGGTTGTGCTGCAGATATTGAGGGAGAAGCAACTTTACACTAAATTCAGTAAGTGCGAGTTTTGGCTGAAAGAGGTGACGTTTTTGGGGCATGTTGTGTCTGGCGAGGGTATTAGGGTTGATCCTCGACAAGTTGAAGCTGTATTGGATTGGAAGCCACCGAAGTCGGTGTTATAGATTCGAAGTTTTCTAGGTTTGGCTGGGTATTACAGGCGATTTGTCGAGGGGTTTTCTTTAATCACTACACCTCTAACTAAGTTGTTGCATAAAGTGGTACCATTTGTGTGGACGGATAAACAGCAAGAGAGTTTTGAGAAACTGAAGAAGATTCTAACTGATGCACCAGTGTTGATTCAACCCGAGGCAGGGAAAGAATTTGTTGTTTATTGTGATGCGTCACACACAGGTTTGGGTTGTGTGCTGATGCAGTAGTGTTCGCATTGAAAATATGGAGACATTACCTATATGGAGAAAAGTCGATTATTTACACCAACCATAAGAGTCTGAAGTATCTTCTTACCCAAAAGGAGCTGAATTTAAGACAAAGGAGGTGGATAGAGTTGCTAAAAGACTATGACTGCTCGATTAAGTATCACCCGGGTAAAGCCAGTGTGGTGGCAGATGCGTTAAGTCATAAGGTGGTATCGAATTTGGGAGCAATGTTTGCTCGCATCAGCCTTTATGAGGATGGTAGCTTGTTAGCAGAACTTCAGGTGAAACCGACGTAGGTAGGTCAGTTTAAAGAGAAGCAATTGTTGGATGAATCGTTGGGTTCTCGATTTCAGCAAGTAAAAAGTGGAGAGACAGTGGATTTTGGGCTGAACAGTGAAGGGGTATTATGTTTCCGTGGAAGAGTTTGTATGTCGAAGGACTCTGAGTTAAGACAGATGATTCTATGGGAGGCGCATAGTAGCCCATACGCTATGCATCCCGGTGGAAGTAAGATGTATCGAGATCTACGAGAATAGTACTGGTAGCCAGGATTGAAACATGAGGTTACTGACTTCGTAGGCAAGTGTTTGACATGTCAGCAAGTGAAGGCTGAACATCAGCTGCCTTCGGGACTTCTGCAACCGGTGAAGATTCCACTCTGGAAGTGGGAGACGATAACAATGGATTTTGTTAGTGGGCTATCCTTGACACCTGCTAAGAAAGATTCAGTGTGGGTAATCGTCGACTGATTAACTAATTTCGCGCACTTCATACCAGTTCGCACTGACCACTCGCTACAGAAGTTGGCCAAGTTGTATGTGGTAGAAATTGTAAGGCTACATGGGGTACCAGTGTCTATCATATTGGACAGGGATCCTAGGTTTACATCTCGGTTCTGGAAAGTGTTGTATGAAGCTTTGGATACAAGACTAAACTTCAGAACAGCATTCCGGATCCTGGAAGATATGTTAAGGGGTTGTGTAATTGACTTCAGAGGTAGTTGGGAAGATTATCTGCCGTTAGCAAAATTTGCGTATAACAACAGCTACCAATCCAGCATTCAGATGGCACCTTACGAGGCGTTATATGGTCGTAGGTGTTGTACCCCTACTTGTTGGACCGAAATGGGTGAGCGACGGTTGTTGGGTCCAGTATTGATTTTAAAAACTGAGGAGAAAGTGAAGTTGATTCGGGGTCGGTCAAAGAAGCTTTCGACAGATAGAAATCATATGCGGATCTGAAACGTAAGGAGATAGAGTTTTCGGTGGGGGATTATGTCTTCTTAAAGGTCTCACCTTGGAAGAAGATCTTGAGTTTTAGACGAAAGGGCAAGTTAAGCCCTAGGTTCATCGGGCCTTATCGGATAGTGAAGCGTGTGGGACCAGTCGTCTATCAGCTTGAGGTACCCCCGGAGTTGAATCAGATACATGATGTATTCCATGTTTCGATGCTGAGGCACTACCGTTTAGATCCATCTCATATAGTGCTGATGGAAGGAATCGAGGTTAGACCTGATCTATCATTTGTAGAAGAACTCGTGCAAATTTTGGACCGGGATGTGAAGGTATTAAGGAGGAAATTTGTTCCATTGGTCAAAGTGCTGTGACGTAACCATGGTTTAGAGGAAGCCACATGGGAGCCTGAGGAGACAATACGACAGCAATCCCTCACTTCTTTTAATCAGGTAAATTTCGTGGCCGAAATTTCTTTAAGGGGTAGAATTGTAACATCCTAAAATTTAGGGGTCTGTGATATTTGTGTTAATGCATGTTATGGTTGCGCTGCGGGTTGTTTGGGTGTGTTTGGGGGTCCTGGGGAGGCTCAGGTTCGAGTCCAAGCCCTAGTGAAATCTTGGTTTTTGGGCACTTAAGTGGGGAGAGCTGCAGGAGGCAAAGCTTAAGGGAAATTGTTGGTGTTTTGCTAACACAAAAAGAGTTGTGGTGTGGTGGCAAGATGGCGCTACTTAGAGAGCAAGGGAGTGACGCCACAGGGAGGCGAGGGATCCAAGCTTCTAGTTTTGGTACTTGCTTTTCTTTTAGATTATTTTTTTTAAAGGGAATTAGACTTTAGCTGTAGGCTTAACTTCTGTTGTGCATGTTGTAAGACACAAATGGCCACATGGTGGAGTGGTGGTGGCGTTAGTATGATAGCAAGGTGGGAGAGGGTTCGAATCACACATGCAGCATATGGGAGTTTTATTTTGTGCTCAAGGAGGGGAAGAGGTGGAGTTGGAGTGGAACTCTACTTAGTGAAGATTTGAACTGGTCAAATCTATTTGAACGGATGGTTGAGAGTGAATGGTGGAGCAGAAAGGGGGAGAAAATCATGGGATTTGGGGGAGTGGAAGAGTTGGACGTGAGTGGGGGTGTGAGAGGGAGAAATTTGGCTGAGTAGGGGTCTACGAGAGCATTTTCGATCTTTTGGGTGTATGGGTGAAAACCAAAAGTTGTCTTAGCTTTTGAAGGGGCCGAATTCTTTTTGGTGTTTCTGTGAGTGTTACTTCTGCATCATTTCGGGTTTCTTTGCTTCTCTGATTTCTGCCAATTTCTGTGCTTTCATTATTTTTCCCTACACTTCTCTTTTGGTTGGAACGATCACTTCTCTTCTTTCCCTAAGCGATATCAACGTACCCTTCTTCTTTACCTTCATCATCTTGCCGATTTTTTCCTCTTCCAAAAGCCGGATTCCCACCATCTTTTCCCACGTTCATCGTCGGTTCGTGGTGTTACTTTTCATGACCAAAAACCTCCCTCTTCATTAGACTTAACCTTGGTTGAGGCCGAATTTATTCATTCTTATCATGCTGAAATCGTTCGGGTGACATTTTGTAAGGGCTGAAATTCTTTGGGTGATCAATTGCCGAACCCTTCCTCATCGGGTACTGTTGATCTTAGTGATTTTCTTTTCTCTTCTCGGTATTGAGTTAACTAGGTTGGTGAAGGCCGTTTTTACTTCTTCTGATCTTATGTGCGTTTTAATCTTTTCTTTTCTCTCTAGTTAAACGGTGTCTCGAGAGCATTGTAGCTGTTAAACTCCTCTTGTTCTAAGGATCCATTTGTTCGAATTTAAGGGTAAGTAGTGGTAGTTAATGTTCAATTCTCCCTGATGCCAAATATTGGCAGATGCTAACAACGCTTGTGCATCAATCAATATAGGGTTTGTTCACTTTAGCCAGGGACGAAGCAAAGCCGGTTAATTGATATTCGATTGGAGGGAAACATGATTCGCGGTAAGTGAACTAAGTGGAGTAGTAATTCGGGTTACGAAATCTTTTAAGAAGTTAAGGCTAACTTTCGATTATAGTTATTCTAGGGGCAAGCGAGGAGTAGTACTTTCGGCAGTCTAGATTAGGTGTGTAATCTCACACCCACTTCGATGATTGCATGTGGTGTTCTGTGAAACGGCCAAAAGCCGAAAAGCCGAAAAGCCGACAACTGTGACTACTCGAGCGTGCAAACGCTCGTAGTGGTAAATTGAGATACGAATCCTGACGTTAAGTCGTGGAGAGTGTCACGAACACTATCGATACGGAGGCTGTAACTGGCCTAACTGGGCTGAAACGGGCCAAATTGGCCCAACGGGCTATCCGGCCCACTTGGGCAAAACTGTTAGAAAAACTGTCGAATGATAACTCCAAATGCAAAATCTGCAAATCTGAGGCCGAAATCATGCGAAATGGGCCACACAAGCATGTGGGCCTCATTGGGCCTAAGATGGATTTTAGGCCCATTAACTCTGTAGTGGCTTAAAAAGAGTGCTGTGTTGCTCGAGGCGAAAATAGGCTTTTGGAAAGGCCATTGAATGCGAAACTTACCAAAATACCCTTGGAGGGAAAATTACCAAAATACCCCTGGGTTGTGAAATTACCAAAATACCCTTGGAGGGTAAATTACCGAAATACCCCTGGGTTGCGAATTAACTAAAATACTCTCGATGGGTAAAATTATCAAACTACCCCCGAGTGGGTGAAAATGACTGTTATACTCTTGCTTGTGATTGAATATCGTGTGTATGATTTTTATTTACACTTTTACACGTTGATACATGACATTTTATCATATTGCATGTGGCGGGATAATGACTGAAGAGAAGTGTAGCCTGGTGGCTCTGCCACATACTGTTTCAGTGGCCATGCCACATACTGATATACTATGACTTTGGTGGCTCAGCCACAAATATTACGATTAGTGGCTCGTCTACATTATAGATGTGATTGGCGGGGTGGGTTGACTTGATCCCCACAGGTGACGATTGGTTGGTACGGTGGTGTGTTTGGTTGGATTGGGTTGGGTTACATTGCATTTCATTGTTTGCATTATCATGATAAAAGGGCCTAGCCCAGTTTGATGTCATATGGGCTCGGGCCCAGTCAGTGACCATTTAGGGGATTACACACTGAGTTCTTGTAACTCACCCTTCTGCTTTAACCTTGCAGATGATCACCAGCGTTAGAGGATTTGGAGCGACGGGGGACTCTATAGTGGCCATACACTGGGAATATTTCTCGTGGCTTAGTAAATTTTCGTTTTTGCTTTACTTTAAAATTAGTTTATTTTGGGTTAATATTGTTGTAATAAGGCCACTGGTTTAATTTCTTTTAAGTTTCCATTAATAACCGTTAAATTTATAAATACGTAGTTTTCTTAAAACGACATTACTTGTTTTCAAAATATCATATACTCATAATTCACTGAATCCGTTTTCGGTAAAAATAAAGTTTTCGAAGATAGTGATAATGACATTAATAAAAACAATAAAGTTTTACATGAGAACTATAAAAACAAAATTTGAGTTTCATAAAATAAAAAAAAGAAGCTGGAAATTTCAAAAAGATTACGAACTTTTAAACGAACGTGCAGTTTTCGATTTACCCTTCTATGTGACATGCTAGATCCGGTCATTACGTCTAGGCCGGGTTTGGGTGTTACAGCTTACCAACACATCATATCTCAAAGCACCTCTTTTGCTTATATCATAGTCATACATATATCACATTTTATCATATTACATCAATGCACATATTTCTCTTTTGCAAGTCCATAATACTCACCTTTCATGCTGAAACAAAGCATATACATCAAACGTACCTGAAATGAATATACAATTCACATAGCCATTCATTTCTCGGACTTGCCCGTTGAACCGTTCGGAACCAAATAGGATACTCAGAATGCTCGGAATAGTCGTACAATGCCAACATCCTAGACGTGGTCTTGCATGTACTCAGATATCAATGCCACTGTCCCAGACAAGGTCTTACACGAATCAAATACAATGCCAATGTCCTAGACATGGTCTTACATGTAAATCTCAAATTGATGCCAATGTCTCAGACGTGGTCTTACACGATATCAATTATCAGAAACCTATGTCATGACATATGTAATCCTATCATTCCTAGGTTCGTACAGGACTTTTCGGACATTGATACCTTGTCGATACTTCCTTGGATTTCATGTACATAACATCTCAAGCATATTCATCGCAATCTAAATTTCATAGATGTATAAATAACTCAATTCAAATACATTTATTTGTATATTGACCTACCTCGGATTTGAGTAAACGAACGGATTCGGCTATTCAATTACTTTCGACTTTCCTCGATCTAAATCTGTTTTCTTCGGTTCTTGATCTATACAAATTCAAATTTAACTTATTTATTCACCAATTCATTCAATTTAATCCAAGAACACATATTTAGGGCAATTTACAAATTAGCCCTCACATTTTCACATTTTGACATTTTAGTCCTTATTTCATGAAATCACAAAATACACATAATTTGCACACACCATGCTTAGGCCAAATATTACCCATGCTCATACAAGTCCACACATTTCATTTATTTCACATTTTAGTCCCTTAAAACATTATTTACTCAATTAAGTCCAAATTACTCAAATTCATCAAAAATCCAAAGACAAAACATGTTAATCTAACACATATATTTCATATTTCATCATCAAACATCACAAAGCTTGCAAAATCATTAATGTCATATTTCACATTCATCATCAATTCACAAAATTAAGGCATGGGTTTTGAAGAACACTAAGCAACGATTACAAAAATGTAGAAATTATCAAAAATCGAAGCGAAACATACCTTGAATTTAGCTTGATAGTAGCCGAAACCTAAGAACACTTTTCTTCTTTTCTTTCTTTGCTATATTAGGCCAACAACATGAATAATGGCCTATTTTCATGCTTTTGTTTTATGTAATTAATATTATTAACTAATTTACAATTTTAACCTTTAGTAATAATATAATATAACACATAATAGTTGGTTATAAATGTCCATTAACCATGCTAATGGTTTAATTACAACATAAGGCCACCACATTTATAAAGACATGACAGATAGGTGCTTTTAACATATGGCATGCTAATTTAGCATCTTTCACAATTAGGTCATTTTATCAAATTAAGCACCTAAACAAATAAATTAAATCACAAAACTTTCACACATGCTTAATCTCATATCGCAAGCACAAAAAATAATATTAAAATATTTTTTGACTTGGATTTGTGGTCCCAAAACCACTATTCTGACTAGGGTCTAAATCGGACAGTTACAATTCTCCCCCTTAGAGATTTTCGTCCCTGAAAATCTTACCGTTAAGCACTTTCGGAGACTGTTGTCTCATAGAATCTTCAGGCTCCCACGTAGCCTCTTCAGCCCCGTGTCGATGCTATAACACTTTCACTAACAAAATTTTCTTATTTCGTAATTCTTTCACTTCACGATCTAAAATATGAATAGGTTCCTCTTCATAAGTCATATCGGATTGGATTTCAATCTCAGACAGAGTAATCACATGTGATGGATCGGATTTGTATCAACAAAGCATTGACACATGAAATACATTATGAATCTTTTCTAATTCTGGTGGCAACAACAATCTATACGCAATAGGTCCAACGCGCTCAATGATTTCATACGGCCTGATGAACCTCGGTCTCAATTTACTTTTATATCCAAATCGAAGTACTTTTTTCCACGGAGATACTTTCAAGAACACCTTATCACTTATATCAAATTCAATATCTTTTCTTTTCAAATCTGCATAAGATTGTTGACGATGTGATGCGCCTTTCAAACTATCATGTATTACTTTCACTTTCTGTTCTGTGTCTTTTATCAAATCAATCCCGTGTATCTTATTTTCACAGAGCTCAGTCCAATACAGAGGTGTTCTACATTTGCGTCCATACAAAGCTTCGTAAGGTGCCATTTTAATGCTTGACTGAAAACTATTATTGTACGCAAATTCAATCAGTGGTAAATACTGTTCCCACGTACCATTAAACTCAAGAATGCAACATCTCAACATATCCTTGAGAATTCGAATGATCCGTTCAGATTGACCATCCGTCTGTGGGTAAAAAGCTGTACTGAAATGGAATTTAGTACCCAAAGCTTCTTGTAGTTTCTTCTAGAATCATGAAGTAAATCTTGGATCTCTATCAGATACAATAAACAATGGCACCCCGTGCAATCTCACAATATCTAAAATATACAGCTCAACTAATCTATCAAGTGAGTAATCAGATCGTACCGGAATAAAATGGGCGGATTTCATCGATCAATCAACTATGACCCAAATTGCGGAGTCAAAGGCAATCCAGAAACAAAGTTCATCGTCACTCTATCCTATTTCCATTCGGGAATCAGAATTGGTTGTAACGAACCAGATGGAACCTGATGTTCAGCTTTAACTTGCTGACAGACTAAACATTTTGAGACAAAATCAGAGATATCCCTTTTCATACCAGACCACCAATAGTGTTGCTTCAAATCATGGTACATCTTTGTACTTCCCGGATGAACAGATAGGCGACTGTTATGAGCTTCATTCAAAATTAACTGTAATAACTCTAGATTTCTCGAAACACAGATTCGATCTCGAAATCTCAAACAATTATCATCAACAACTCAAAATTCAGAATCAGAATTTGAATCACATTGAGCTTGTTTCACTATCATTTCATTATCAACTTTCTGAGCATCACATATTTGTTGTAAAAACAACGATTTTGCTTTCAATTCCACCAAAACTGAACCATCATTAGATAAGTCTAAATGAGCATTCATAGCACGTAATGCAAATAGTGATTTCTGACTCAATGCATCAGCAACGACATTTGCTTTACCCGGATGATAATCTATCACAAGCTCGTAATCTTTCAACAACTCAAACCATCTTCTCTGTCGTAGATTCAAGTCTTTCTGAGTCATCAAATACTTCAAACTTTTATGATCTGAAAACAAGTGGCATTTTCCACCAAAACGATAATATTCCAAAACTTTAATGCAAACATAATCGCGGCTAGCTCAAGATTGTGTGTCAGATAAATCTTTTCATGCAAGTTTAATTTTCTTGAGGCATAAGCTATAACTTTGACTTCCTGCATCAAAACACATCCTAGGCCGTTTAATGAAACATCACTATAAATCACAAATTCTTTACCCGATTTCGGTTGTACCAAAACTGGAGCTTCAGTCAACAAAGTTTTCAGCTGATCAAAGCTATTCTGACATTTATCGGACCATTCAAATTTCACATCTTTCTGAAGCAATCTAGTTAATGGAGTAGCAATCACCGAGAAGCCTTTTACAAACCTTTGATAGTAACCAGCAAGTCCCAGAAAACTATGGACTTCAGACACATTCTTCGGAGGTTTCCATTCCAGAATAGCAGAAATCTTATTCGGATCAACCCGTATACCAGATGCTGACACAATATGCCCCAGAAAACCGACTTCACGCAACCAGAATTCACATTTACTGAATTTTGCATACAATTGCTTATCTTGCAGAGTTTGCAACACGATTCTCAAATGTTCCGCATGTTCGGTTTCATCACCCGAATAAATCAAGATATCGTTAATGAATAAGAAAACAAATCGATCTAAATACGGTCTGAAAATTCTATTCATCAAATCGATAAAAACAACAGGAGCATTCGTCAGTCTGAAAGGCATAACTAAAAATTCATAATGCCCGTACCTCATTCTGAAAGTAGTTTTCGAAATATCTGATTCTTTTACTCGCAACTGGTAGTATCACGATCTCAGATCTATCTTTAAAAACACTATAGCTTCTTTCAGCTGATCAAACAAATCATCAATTCTAGGTGGAGGATATTTATTCTATATAGTTACCTTGTTCAACTGACGATAATCAATACACATTCTCATCGTGCTATCTTTCTTTTTCACAAACAGAACAGGAGCACCCCAAGGTGAGACACTCGGTCTTGTAAATCCTCTATCGATCAACTCTTGCAACTATGACTTTAACTCTTTCAGCTCTGTTGGTGCCATTCTATACGGAGCTATCGAAATAGGAGTCGTTCCTGATAACAAATCAATACCAAATTCAACTTCTCGTATCGGAGGTAATCCCGGTAATTCTTCAGGAAACATGTCAAGGAACTCACAGACAACTGGCACTGATTAAACTTTCTTTTCAGTTACTTTCGAGTCAATCACATAAGAAAAATAAGCTTCACATCCCTTTTTCACATAATTCTGAGCTTTCAACTCTGATATTATAGTCAGTAATCCATTCAAATAATTAAACTCAATCCCAACTATTTCATTATTCTGACATCTCAAATCAATGATCTTTCATTTGCAATTCACGACAGCATCATGGAATGTTAATCAATCCATACCCAAAATTATATCAAACTCATTAAAAGGTAATAACATCAGATCAATCGGAAAACAAACATTTTGAAACATCAACGGACAGTTCTTGCATACTTTGTCAACCAAGACATATTTACCTAAGGGGTTCGATACTCTAATAACAAATTCAGTAGACTGTACAGGAAAAGTCTTATTGGATACTAAGTTCATGCATATATACGAATGAGTAGAACATAGGTCTATCAATGCAATCACAGAAGTATCAAAAAGAGTAAATGTACCCGTAATAACATCTGGAGACGAAGCTTCTTCAAGGGCTCGAATGGCATACGCTCTGGCAGACGCTCTAGCTTCAGATCTCGTAGCAGTGTCTTTCATAGCTCTCTAACTACCACTGACATTCTTTGTATTTCGAGAAGGTCTACCTCTAGCTAAAACATTATCAGATCTTAGATTCTGAACAATCTTTTGCTCAATAAACTCTAGACAGTCTCGGATGAAATGGTCTAATTATATGCATCTAAAATAGGCTCGGTCATTTAATCTACAACTTCCCGGATGTCTTTTACCATAATGTTTACATTCAAGTCATTCGGATTAGACATTTCCAACACTAGCAATCGATGTAGCTGGAGCTTTGGAATTTAACTGTGATCTAGCTCGATCTCTATTTGTATGTCCTACATTAGCCTTTGAACGGCTATGCTCATCTCTGAATTTCTTTCAAGCAGACTGAAATGATTTACTCGAAAATCTCTTTTTCGCATCTCTAACTTCAGACTCAACTTTCTTTTATCTTTCCCAAGGGCCCCAACTTTGCATGCTCGATCAACAAGCACAGCGAACTCTTTTATTTCCAGAATTCGAACTAGCAAATAGATATCTTTATTTAGTCCGTCTTCAAATCTTTTGCACATTATTGCCTCAGTTGATATACATTCCCGAGCATACTGACTTAATCTCACGAATTCTCTTTCATACTCGGTGACAGACATGTGACCCTGTTTCTATTCTAAGAATTCTTTTCATTTCTGATCAGTAAATCTCTGACTAATATATTTCTTTCGGGACTCAAACTGAAAGAAATCCCATGTAACTCGTTCCTTTAGAATAACGAAAATCAAGGTCTTCCACCACTGATAAGCTGCGTCTTGTAACAAAGAAACAACACATTTTATGCATTCTTCAGAAGTCATCAAATACTTGGATAGTGTTCTCTAGCCAAAACTCAGCTTTCTCGGCATCATCAACACTAGTAGCCCTGAACTCTTCAGCCCCATATTTACGGATTTTGTCGACAGAAGGTTTATTCAACAGATTCAGATTCATAACCGGAGGCACAACTAAAGTCTGAGGGGGACTAAGTGGGGGCGGAGGTTGTGAATGTAACACCCCTTACCCGAGACCATCGCCGGAGTTGAGTAAGAGGCATTACTAGACTTCACTACAAGTTCAAGACATAAAAATTTAAAGCTGTCAAACTGTGTCATGCCGACTAATTTGACTATAACTCGAGTTACAGAACTCAAAATTTAGATCCGTAAATTTTCCTTGAAACTAGACTCATATAAATTTTCACCATAATTTTTCCAGAATTTTTCATGCGGCCAATTAGTACAGTTTATTCATCAAAGTTACCCTTATTACACAGCTTGACAATTCTGACCTGTCTCTACAAAAATGCAGTTATCTAATTGCACAAATTTCATATACTGTTCTTGTTTATACCAATGAAAAATAGACTCATTAAGGGTTCTACACATATAAACCATGATTCCAAATTATTTTTGTACAATTTTTGACAATTTTTCCAAAACAGAACAGTGACTCACGAATTCGTTCAGAACAGGTCTCACTAAAAATTTAATATCTCATAACATACAACTCCTTTGCCTACTCTGTTTCTTTCATATCAGAATAGACACAATAAGCTTTAATTCTATACCTCATTCACCTTCTAACTCAACTTATCCTATTTTTGGTGATTTTTCAAAATGACATCACTGCTGTCAACTAGAATCCTTTTTATTTAAACTATATGCCTTAACCATACATATATATGTATACCAAAAACAATCCAATATGTAATTAGGGCCATGATCAAGTTTAAAACATACATTTACGAACGAGTATGTTAGAAAATTTTAACATATAAACGATACACAACCAAAGGAAATAGCCATCTTAGCGTGGCCATATTCATGTACAAAGTCAAACATCGTATGTTTCTAAAACTTCATCTAGCCTATACATGCCTTCTAATTCGAACCAAAATTTCAAAATACCAAAGGAAGGCGATAGTGTGGACGACTTCTTGAAGATCCTTCACAAGCCCATAACGTGACCAAAATCTATAGAACAAAGGAGAGCATTCCACATAATTAAGCTTTATCGGCTTAGTAAGTCCTAACTCATGATAATAAAACATTTAATTATTTACGAAATGAAAGCAATCAACTTATGACATTTCTTAAAGTTCATAGAAGCATCTCGCATTTAAGATCTCCTTTCTTAACATTTATACTTGAAAACCAATTGTTCCATAATAGCACATTTTAAACTAGAGTTCCGTCATATTACACCCATCAATATTAACTTCAAACATATATATCACAATTCTCGTAATATTAATTCGACCCAAATGATATAAAGCATAGCATACCTTACATGCTTACCTGAACCATATACTCAATTAAATTATCATTAAGTTGTCTTGATCCACGATTCGATTTCTCTTTTGTAAAATACATCACCGGCATCATGCCCGCTAGGCGTAAAAGCATGAAAAGTAACACGGCACAAGGCACGCTAGGCGTAAAAGCTGAAAAGTAACAGGCACACAGGCCCGCTAGGCGTAAAGCCCGATTATGTCACCGGCACGAGGCCTGCTAGGCATAAAGCCCGATTATGTCACCGGCACGAGGCCTGCTAGGCATAAAGCCCGAATGTCAAAATAGTTTTACATGCTTTTCACATTTCACTGTCACCTATCGAACCATATGCATTTATTCACATTACATTAAATATATTTGAAATCAATCCAATCCATCATCATCACATTCGGCCAACTCATGGTTCTACACCAAACTCATACAAATTCTATCATTCATTAGATTCGTAAATAACCTTAAAACATAAGATTGCTCAAGAACTTACTTATTCACCTTGCATTAGCCAAATAAATTCACTTCAATACTATACATTCACATTCGGCTATCTCATGAATTTATACTCTAAATTTCCACAATCCATCATTCACTAAATTCATAATTAATTTATTGACATATTTTAGCTAAAGGACTTACCTCGGTTGTCGATAGTCCGTGCGAATCGGCTATTCGAGAACCTTCGTCTTTCCCCGGTCTAATTCCGTTTTTCTTTGCTCTTGATCTAAAACACATTAAATTTTAGCTCATTTAATTGCTTTTCATCTCAATTTAGTCCCAAGACACACAAATGGGCAATTTACAATTTTGCCCCTAATGTTTTCCATTTTACAATTTGGTCCAATTTTACACAAAACTCAAAATATGCAAAATTTCCTAACACTATGGCTAGGCCGAACCTTCCCCATAGCCATGGCTGTCCATGCATTTCATCTATTTGACATTTTAATCCTTCACAATTTTATTCTTTCCAATTTAGCCCTATAAACTCAAAATTACCAAAAACTCCAATACAAAACTTGTAAATCCTTAACATACATTTAATCTAAGACCATGAATCATCAAAACTATCCAAGCATGTTAATGGCCGAATCCTATATACATAGTATTTTCAAAAATTTAAACATGGATTGCATAGGATTTAAAGCAACCATTCCAAAAATGCAAAAATTTTCAAAAACTAAACAAAACACATACCCTTAATTAAGCCCCAAAGTGCCGAAAATTCAAGCTCCAAAAATGGAGTTTCTTCCTCCTACTTTCGGCCAAGGAGATGAGCAAGGTGAAGTTCTCTTTCCTCCCACTTAACTTTATTATTTTATGTTAAAACAAACATATATATTATCATATTTATTAACACTAATCTTTAACTTATAATTATACTAAAACAACTTAAATTTTTATGATTAAAAGGCCTATTGCCGTCCCTCCTTATTGCACATGGGCTAATTGCCCTTTTAGTACACCCACTTAAAAGCCACAATCAAATTAGTACCTTTCACTTTAGCATGCATCTTTCGCGTTTTCTCGATTAAATCCTTTTTATCAAATTAAGCACTTAAACGATAAAATTTTTCTACGAAACTTTCACACATTTTCATTCACATATAATAATCATGAAATAAAATATTAAAACATTTCTCGGACTCGGATTCGTGGTCCCGAAACCACCGTTCCGATTTGGGTCAAATTTGGTCTGTTACAGTGAAATAGTCGGATTAGTTCCAACATATTGAGTGAACCACTTATTCAACATTTGGAAGAAGACTTCTTTAGCCTCTCCCTCTTGACCGCTAGTAGCCGGTCACGAATCAGATGGCGCTGTTCCTTGAGTGGGAGCAGGCGCATTGCTTTCAACATCGTCAACTACGGCTCTTTCGGGATCCATTACTCTACAGAAACACATTTTACACGTCAGGATTCATCACATTATTACATTTCATATATATGGCATGTATAGCTAGGCTCTCTTAGCAACGTTAGTCCAAGAATTGACTAAACCGTAGCTCTGATACCAATCAAATGTAACACCCCTAACCCGTAACCATCACCGGTCTAGGGTTAAAGGCATTATCAGACAAAACATAATCATTTACGGACATTTCATAATATTATTTAACTATTCAAATCAAAGTGTCCCTGGAATAGGTCAACGGGACCTTAAACATGCTTTAGAATAGGGCCGGGACTAAACCGAACACATATAAAATTTTTCAGAAATTTAAAAACTTTTCTAAGCTACAGAGGTCACACGCCTGTGTGTCTAAGTCGTGTCAAAACAGGGCATACATACTGACTTGTCCATACGGCTGTTGTAACACCCTTAACCCATATCCGACGTCGAATTAGGGTTACAGACATTACCAAAAAAGTCACAACTTTTATTCCATCAATTCCATCTTAGTCAAACATACTTATTAAATTAAAATAAGTTATACCCAGTAAAATCATCGATGAGCATAAAAGATCATGTAAGGTGCATTTCAATAATACTACCGAAGGATGTACATAACACAAATCGTAATTATACTATATTTATTTACTCATGAAGTACTTAAACAGATAAACCAATCGGACCTATTGGATTTAAGTAAACATAATTCAAATATCAACTCATTTTAGTCTTACTTATAAGACCGAAAACGCATGATTTTAAATTTTATTCCATATGGCTGAATAAATAAGAGTTTTACAATGACATATGCCCGGACATACAAGCTCAATAACCATCACACACTTAATTTCCTACTTGGCCGAATATATAAAGATACATATAGGAAATTATAGGAATCAAATTTCCTATTCCTCAATCCAACAATCACACACTTAACCCAACCCATAACCCAAAGATACCCTTAACCCTTACAAGATTGTTGTAATACAAAATTACAAAGATACCCTTAACCCAACCCATAGCTCGTACTAAGTTATATAGATACAAACACTCAATCAAATCAAGGAATCACATATGTATCAAGATACATATATATATATTAAATCGATACAACTAAATCAAGATTGTCCATTGTACCATTAATTATAGACTCATCATCTATATCATTTCAAATCTATCACTAGATCATCCACATATACGAATTTCACTTCATACCAACCCTATTTCCTTCATTTTCATTTTATAACATTTAAAACATACATTTTCATGCATTTCTAATCCGAACCTAATTATTCAAATAGTATAGCTGAACATACAATGCATGCACATATATATATGTACCAACTTTCCCAATTTATAACAAAGATATCCCATAGCTCATAGATTCATGGAACATAAATCTAAGACTCGACCATCCAATATCATATCATGCAAGCCGAGACATTTGTTCATCTTCACACCCAAGCTTTATCATAAAATACACTTCCAAATAAGAAATTTCATAACCAAACAACTATATTACTATTTACTACTCAATACTTACTTATAACCCAATCGTTTCAAATATATAAGTCATAAAACCTACCTATTCAGCATGAAACATATATAAATATATGTATATATATATCACATACTCATTCATTTTCCAAACAAAACATACACACATATCATATCAAGGATAGATTTATATCATCGAACATTAACATTATGAACTAGCCACTTTCGCATGGCTTTTATACATTATCAAAATATCGTTCAAAAATTAGCTAGCCTATACATGCCTTAAGAACCAAAAGTCTAAACATTATAGGTACCAACAAGAGTCGATTGTTTGAATGACTTCAGTGATGATCCCCTGAGCTTGTAGCTTGATAGAAATCTATAAAACAAACAATGAACACACAACAAGTAAGCTCACTAGCTTAGTAAGTCTTAAGCATCTACTTTATAATATTCAATCATTCAAACACTTAAAGCAATCAATTCATGGCATTGAATGTACACAACTTAACTTATAATATCACTATAGCCGAATATCCTTACCTCGTTTAACCTATCCAATTTCGTTTATTTACCCAAATACACCCTTTGCCGAATATAACATAAACACATATTTATGTATATAATTATACCTATACGAATACCATTAATCACTTTCATGCTCTCGAACAATCAATTTCCACATGGCATAGTCTATACGCAATATTCCTCAACCACATGAATATTACATTTCTTTCATCATTCTATTTGATCATTAACATCAAACATATAGATGAATAGCACATACCTTATAAACAAATTAACAAGTTCGATTTCAAATATTCAGGCTTACTTGATTCATTTCATGACTTTATTAGTGCATAATCTAGGCTTGAAATTTCAACTCACCGGTATAGAACCTGCTAGGCATTAGCCCGAATCTCACACACCGGCACTAGGCCTGCTAGACTCAAAGTTCGAAGTTTGAACACTAGCATTTAGCCTGCTAGGCAATAAACCCAAAATAGTTCACCGGCACTAGGCCTGCTAGGCATAAAGCCCGATATAAATCACCAACACGAAGCCTGCTAGGCTTTAAGCCTGATAAAATTTCACCGGCATAAGGCCTGCTAGGCTTTAAGCCCGGGTATCAATATAGTTAATCATTCCATACCCATTTCATATTGCCACAACCACTTGTATCATTTATATTTCATAATTCTATCACATATCAAATTCAATTAAGCTTATTCACATGACATAAATAAAATCAATTCATCAGTTTACAATCCACATTTGGCAACTTCATGTATTTATTCCCAACATTTTCAAATTTCAACATTTACTAGAGTACGCAAATAATTTCTGACATATATTTGCTTAAAGACTTACCTCGACTATCGACGGACAACGTAGACCGGCTATTCGATAACCTTCGCCTTTCCCCGATCCAAATCCATTTTTCTTTGTTCTTGATCTAAACATATTAAAATTTAGCTCATTCAAACTCATTTCATCTCAATTTTGTCCCAAAGCACATAAATGGGCAAATTACCATTTTACCCCTAATGTTTCACATTTTTACAATTTAGTCCTATTTGCATAAAACACAAAATACACAAAATTTCACCATACCACTCAAGGGCCGAATATTCATAGGGACTATACAATTCTATTTCTTTCATTTATTTTGCATTTTAGTCCCTCAAAAATTTATTCTTTACAAATTAGCCCAAAATACTCAAATTCACTAAAATTTCCATTTCAAGACTTATTGATTTCTAACATAACTTTAATATTTTTCCATCAAACATCATAAAACACCAACATTTAGTCATGGCTGAATATCAAGCATGCTTAATTTCAAAAATTCTAACATGGGTCAACTAATATTCGAAGCAACGGTCTCAAAAACGTAAAAATTAACAAAAATAGACTAAAAACTCACCTTGAATTTAAGCTTAGAATTGCCGAAAATCAAAAGAACTCAAAGCTTTCTTCTTCCTCCAATATTTGGCCAAGAGAGAACTAAAAGATGGTGGCTTTATTTTATGTTATTTTAACATATATGATAAGTAATTGTTTAATTACTAATTTAACCTTTCAAATAAAGTAAAACTAATATATAACTTAAGGTTATTTATGACATATGCCACCCACTAACTTAAAAATGGGCTAATTGCCCTTTTAATACCCCATATTAAAAAGCCATCATCATTTGAGCACTTTCCACTATAGTATGCAACTTTTACACTTTACGCGATTTAGTCCTTTTTGTTAAATTAAACACTCAAACGATAAAAATTTTATACGAAATTTACACACATCATAAATCACATATAATTAGCACCAAAAATAATATTTAAATTTTTTCGGACTCGGATTCATGGTCCCGAAACCACCGTTCCTATTAGGGTCATATTTGAACTGTTACAGCCGTGGACACGCTCGTGTGCCTCGCCCGTGGTCACTACTAACTTGCACCACACGGCCAGTCACATGCCTGTGTGTCCAGCCCGCGGCCGAGTCTGACTTACTTTTAAAATGCAACCATGAAGGACACGGTCGAGCCACACGCCTCTGTGCTCAACCGTGTGGGCAATTATAAGCCATTTGCAAGGCCAAAATGCCACCCACACTTTGGGTTATCCATACCAGCACATACAAGCATCATACCAAACACAATTGGAAATCAAAAACATACCGAATGGTCATCCCTTTCAACTCATTCAAGTAAACTTCAAACATACCAACTTATATGCCATTTAGCTCAACTTATTCACAAACATTTCTAAGCATAAATCATCCACAACTTACCACTACAATATGACATCTACTCATCAATAATATACCAACTTTGCATAAACAAGTTTACCATTACCTTGACCATTTCATTAGCTATCAAGCTATACCAAAACTAAGCATCATAGGACATGACTAGTCATTCATAACACAACCATTTATCTAGCCATATCACATGGCTATGTACATATCTCAACTATATTCCAAAATAACTAGCCTATACATGCCATATTTAGCTATGTACACATTCAAAAGTACCAAAATAGAGATTGATAGTATGGTGCTGATCCTCGACGATTCCTGAGCCTTTTGTAGCTTCGACGATCTATAAATACAAAGTAAGCTTTCAAAAGCTTAGTTGGCCATATACAAATAAACTTAACATAAAATGCACATAATCATATAATACAATTTCATTTATGTTTCTCAATTGCAAATTCATAACATTTTCTTTGGCTCATTTGTTTAGCCATAGCTTACCAGCACATCATATCCCAAAGCATCTCTTTTGCTTATATCATAGTCATACATATATCACATTTTATCATATTACATCAATGCACATATTTCTCTATTGCAAGTCCATAATACTCACCTTTCATGCTTAAACAAAGCATATACCTCAAACGTACCTGAAACAAATATACAATTCACATAGTCATTCATTTCTCAAACTTGCTCGTTGAACCGTTCGGAACCAAATAGGATACTCAGAATGCTAGGAATAGTCGTACAATGCCAACATCCCAGACGTGGTCTTACATGTACTCAGATATCGATGCCACTATCTTAGATAGGGTCTTACACGAATCAAATACGATGCCAATGTCCCAGACATGGTCTTACACATAAATCTCAAATCGATGCCAACGTCCTAGACATGGTCTTACACGATATCACATATGGAAAACCTATGTCATGAATATGTAATCCTATCTATTCCTAGGTTCGTACGGGACTTTCCGGACATTGATACCTTGTCGATACTTCCTCGGGTTTCATGTACATAACATCTTGAGCATATTCATAGCAATCTAAATTTCATAGATGCATAAATAACTCATTTCAAATGCATTTATTTGTATATCGACTTACCTCGGATTTGAGTAAACGAACGGATTCGGCTATTCAATTACTTTCGAATTCCCTCGATCTAAATCCGTTTTCTTCGGTTCTTGATCGGTACATATTCAAATTTAACTTATTTATTCACCAATTCATTCAATTTAATCCAAGAACACATATTTAGGTTAATTTACAAATTGGCCCTCACATTTTCACATTTTGACATTTTAGTCCTTATTTCATAAAATCACAAAATACAGAAAATTTGTACACACCATGCTTAAGCCGAATATTACCATGCTCATACAATCCACACATTTCATTTATTTCACATTTTAGTCCCTCAAAATATTATTTACTTAATTAAGTCCAAATTACTCAAATTCATCAAAAATCCAAAGACAAAACATGTTAATCTAACACATATATTTCATATTTCATCATCAAACATCACAAAGCTTGCAAAATCATCAATGGCATATTTCACATTCATCATCAATTCACAAAATTAAGGCATGAGTTTTGAAGAACACTAAGCAACAATTACAAAAACGTAGAAACTATAAAAAACCGAAGCAAAACATACCTTGAATTTAGCTTGATAGTAGTCGAAACCTAAGAACACTTTTCTTCTTTTCTTTCTTTGCTATATTCGGCCAACAACATGAATAATAGCCTATTTTCATGCTTTTGTTTTAAGTAATTAATATTATTAACTAATTTACAATTTTAACCTTTAATAATAATAGAGTATAACACATAATAGTTTGTTATCAATGTCCATTAACCATGCTAATGGTTTAATTACAACATAAGGCCACCACATTTATAATGAAATAACACATAGGTGCTTTTGACATATGCTATGCTAATTTAGCATCTTTCACTAGGTCCTTTTATCAAATTAAGCACCCAAGCAGATAAAGTAAATCAAGAAACTTTCACCCATGCTTAATCTCATATCGCAAGCACAGGAACTAATATTAAAATATTTTTCTGACTTGGATCTGTGGTCCCAAAACCACTATTTTGACTAGGGTCTAAACCGAACTGTTACATTTATACTTTGCAACTTGTTCATTTTTATTTGTCATTTCCACCTCTTGTTTTATTATGCAAAAATAAAAATTCCTAATTAAGCCTAATCTTAAAATAACCTAAGAATAGAAATAAAATAAAGTCAAGATCCCTCGTTTTTATTTATTTGCAGATTCCTCCGAAATTGACTCGTCTTTTGCTCCATCATCTTTGTTTTTGCATGAATCGCTTCGCTCCCTCTTCGATAGTGGACTCCATGGTTCAAATATGAAATCTGGAAACTCAGGCACAAAAATAAACGGGTCATTATATATTTTTGTAAAAGCACTTCTCATGGAGTTGTCCTTTATTTTTGAATATCTCCAATAAACTTGTTGCTGCCACTGTATATGTTGCATTAAGTCCATCAATTTTAACAGCTCATGTCAAAGATCTAGGCGAGGTGATTGAGTTCTGAACATTGAAGTTGCGACATCAGGTTCGGCTTCCGGTTCTACTGATTCTGCCTTATTAGGGATTTCAGCCGATTGTATTGGTTCAATCTTTGTGGAATCTTCTTCTTCTTCTTTGGGATCCTCACTTCCTTCAACTC
Organism: Gossypium bickii; assembly: GCA_025503065.1. Classification (NCBI taxonomy): domain Eukaryota; kingdom Viridiplantae; phylum Streptophyta; class Magnoliopsida; order Malvales; family Malvaceae; genus Gossypium; species Gossypium bickii. The sequence goes on from CP106711.1 coordinate 57,867,478, forward strand.
GTTGCTGTAGAACAGAGTCTCCAGCTATTCAGTAGAGGTCCCAATTTGTGATTTTGCCCTAGCTATAGCTTGTCTTCTTTACATTTGCAAGAATTTTAGCTTTTAAGCACAAAATTGTTATCGTAAAGGGGAGGTAAGCTGGGCCAGAACGTCTAGCAGCACAATTCTGCATCTCTCTCAAGTTGATTTTTCCCACATCAATGGTCTTTCCAGTTAAAATCGAGTATAATAAGACCATTCGCTCTAATGAAATCGTAGTCCCTTGTGAGCTAGACATAAGGATGATCGGACGAAATAGAACCATACCTTCGCTAGTGGTGTCAAATATTCTCTTCGACAAGTGTGAATTCCTTGTTTTGACACAGCCCATTTGGAATATAGAACTGTAAGTTCCTTGAGAATTTCTTGCAAATTTTCAGGCTCAATATCGCTCATCAAGGAATAATATTCGTCATTTTCAAAATCAGGTAATTTAAATATTTCATTAATAGTATTTGAGGTTATTGGTACCTTGATTCCACGAACAGAAACTTCCGTCAACTTGCTTGAGGTTAAATTCGCATAAAATTCACGAACTAACTCCTCATCCACACTGGGTCTTTTCTCACAAAACAACTCCCAATTGAGAGTTTCAGCAACTTGATGAATGAGCACCATGAAATCAATATAATTGTTTTCTTTCAATGTGAAGCCTTTCTCTGGATGCATCTGTTGATTCTTGAAGATACTTTTGTATCTTGCTTGGCTTTATCACAGTGGAATTTGTTTTGTGATTTGTCAATTTGGGCAGAGGCACGAGTTCTTTTGCGAGGTATGATTAACCTGAATATAAGATGGAAACAATTATTTTCTAAAAAAATTAATTAGTATAAACTATTAATAATTCAATAAATTGAAAAATTAAATAATTAAATAAAATTTAAAATTTAAGAGAAAAAATTGTCTTACCACCCTTTTTATGAGAATTAAGAACTCCTAAAAAAATAATTATAAATCAAAAGAGGTCAATTTAGGGAAGGTTGGAGGGTTATTGGCTAAGGATGTTGGTTTGAGGTTGGTGTGAGTAATAGGGTTGATGTGCCACATGGATCTTGGCGATGAGCGGACGCGGCCGCGCGAGTAGAGGCGAGCTGCACAACCTGGCGTGAAAGCGGCTGCATGCGGCTGCAGCAAAGCAACACCGAGTGGGCAGTAGCTTGGTCGTGCGTGAACTGGAGCTGAAAATAGCGCGAGGTGCCCGGATCCTTGCGAGCAGGCCTTTCGAGTGCTGGAGTTGGAGCTGGAGCTGGTGTGGCACCAAGGAGCAGCTGCTAAGTGCACACGGAGGCAGCAAGTGTGCGCAGGGTGAGCTGCTGGCCGAATGGTTGTCGGGCGGTGTTGTGGCTAAGGAGTTGGAGGTTTGCGGCACTTATGTGTTTCGATATTTGGTGGGAATAGAGTTTTGAGTGATGAATGATGGAGAAGTTTGGTGGTAATTATAATGAGGGGAATAGGAGTTAAAGTAGAATTCTTAGAAAAATTTAATAATTAAAAAATTCTAAGTTCTAATCCTAAACAAAGTTAACAATAATTAATAATTAATTAATGCATATTAAATTATTATTTGCTATTAATTTATTAAAATAAAAGCTTATCAAATAAAACATGATTAAATTTAAACTAATCCTAACTCTATGTAAAGTTGATAATGATTAATATATATTATAATGGATATAATTATATATTAATAATTATCATTTTTTTAAATTAAAAACATTTATTCTAGATGCCTTTTGAAAATATTTACAAAAAGAGGCATCTAATTTTTAATATTTACAAAGAGAGCAACCAAATTTTGGAAATAATTCAATTAAGTACCTAGACTTAAAGAAAATTTGAAATTGAGTTGCAATTTAAAAAATTAGATCAAAATTGACCTTCTTAGTTGAAAACTAAAAATTTATTTTTCCATTTAGGGGATACTTTCTCGGAAGATTATGTTAAAATCAATTCCCAGGTAAGATTGGAGATGTCACAAACGGTCCCGCTTAAATTCCAATCTCCTTGACATAATTTATTTTAAACATACTAATCCAGAAAATATACCTTAAATCTTTTATTTAGAAAACAAGGAAAATTAAATATCTGGTAAAATGAATGTGATTTGATCCTGTTCAATTTTATCCCTCTAGTAATGTTTCAAGCGCTGAGCATTGACTCGGAAATTACCTCCCTTTGCTTGAAGTTTTATAATTCCGTATGGATAAACTCGGTGAATCATAAATGGACCGAACAAACGTGATTTTAACTTACTTGGAAAGAACTTTAATCTGGAATTAAATAACAAGACTTGCTGACATGCTTCAAATTCTCGAACTCGAATGTGCTTGTCATACCATTTCTTAAGTCTCTCTTTGAGTAATTTGGCATTCTCGTATGAGAACATTTGAACTTCTTCTAACTCGTTGAGCTGGATCATTCGTCTCTCTTTAGCAAGCTTAATATCCAAGTTGAGATGTTGGAGAGCCCAATAAGCTTTATGCTCTAACTCCAAGGGCAGATGACAAGCTTTCCCAAAGACCAACCTATAGGATGACATCCCAAAAGGTGTCTTGTATGCTGTCCTGTAAGCCCATAAAGCATCATCCAGTTTTTTGGACCTATCTTGTCGATTCGGGCAAACTACCTTTTCAAGTATGCCTTTGATCTCTTTGTTTGCTAGTTCAGCTTGCCCATTCGTCTATGGATGGTAAGCTATGGCAACCTTGTGCTTCACTCCATGTTTGTCGAGTAACCATTTCAACAACTTATTCACAAAATGGGACCCTTGATCACTAATGATGGCTCTTAGGGTTCCAAACCTTGTGAACACATGCTTCTGCAAAAACTTCATCACAACTTTAGCATCGTTCGTCAGATATGCCTCAGCCTTATCCCACTTAGCCACATAGTCTATTGCTACCAATATATACTTGTGACCAAAAGACGGAGGGAAAGGATAGAGAAAGTCAATACCCCAAACATCGAATAATTTTACGTCAATGATGTTTGTTCGAGGCATCTCATTTTTATTGGTGACATTTCGAACCATTTCACATCGATCACAACTCTTTACATAAGCATATGCGTTTTTAAATAGTGTTGGCCAAAAGAATCCTACTTGCAATACTTTGGTTGCGGTACATGTACCTTCGAAGTGTCCCCCACTCGGAGCTGAATGACAATGATATAGAATCTTATGTACTTCATCTTCTGCCACGCATCTCCTGATCATTTGATCTGCACACTTTTTAAACAAGTACGGTTCTTCTCAGAAATAGTACTTCACATCGTGAAGAAACCTTTTCCTTTGATGATACGTCTTATCAATCGACATCAAACCACAAGCTAAATAGTTAGCAATATCAGCAAACCAAGGGATATTATGGACATGATTTACCTTCAGAATATGTTCATCTGGAAATGTCTTCTGAATTGGTATAAGTGGAGAATTCCCTTCTTACGGCTCCACTCTGGACAAGTGGTCTGCTACTTGATTTTCTACTTCCTTTAAATCTTGAATTTCTAGATCGAACTCTTGAAGTAGAAGTACCCATCAGATTAGTCTCATCTTAGCGTCTTTCTTAGCAAGTAAATACTTAATTGCTGAATGGTCCGTATAGGCAGTCACCTTGGTACCTATAAGCTAGGATCGAAACTTGTTAAAAGCAAACACAATAGCAAGTAACTATTTCTCTGTTACCGTATAATTTAGTTGAGCTCCTGTTAGAGTCTGACTTGTATAGTAGATGGGATGAAAAACTTTGTTCCTTCGCTGGTCCATGACAGCTCCTATCGCGTAGTCACTTGCTTCACACATCAATTCAAATGGCAAATCCCAGTCTAGTGTGACGATTATAGGTGCCAAAATTAGTCGACTCTTCAAATCTTTGAAAGCTCTTAAGCACTCTTCATCAAATTTGAATGTCGCTTCCTTCTCCAGTAACTTGCATAAGGGTTTAGCAATTTTGAATAAGTCCTTGATAAATCTTTGGTAGAAATCGGCATGGCCCAAAAAGCTCTTAACACCCTTTACATATGTTGGTGGTGGGAGTTTCTCAATAACGTCTACCTTTTCTTTATCTACCTAGATTCCATGTCTCATTATCTGATGCCCTAGAACAATACCTTCTCGTACCATAAAATGACACTTTTCCCAGTCGAGTACAAGGTTTGTTTCTTCGTGTCGCCTTAGTACCTTGGCTAGATTGGCTACAGAATCATCATATGTATCTCCAAATACTGAAAAATCATCCATAAAGACTTCCAAGTATTTTTTAACCATGTCAGTAAAAATAAACATCATACATTTTTGAAATGTAGCAGGTGCATTACATAAACCAAATGGCATGCGTCTAAATGAGAATGTACCATACGGGCAGGTGAATGTTGTCTTGTGTTGATCTTCTGGTGCTACTGTAATCTGATTATACCCCGAATATCAATCGAGAAAATAGTAATAGTCTCACCTCGCAAGACTATCCAATATCTGGTCCAAGAACGGCAAGGGAAAGTGATCATTCCTAGTCGCCTTGTTCAGCTTCTGGTAATCGATGCAAATTCTCCATCCTGTAACCATTCTAGTCGGTATCAACTCGTTATTCTTGTTTTCAATGACCATAATACCTCCTTTCTTTGGCACGCACTGGACGGGACTTACCCACGAACTACCTGAGATGGGGTAAATTATATCTGGACCTAACCACTTGATGATTTCTTTCTTGACTACGTCCTTCATGATAGGGTTCAGTCTTCGCTGCCCATCAATCACCCCTTTCTCGCCATCTTCTAAGATGATCTTACACATGCATACAGATGGACTAATGCTGCGAATATTGGCTATGGTCCATCCGATAGCCTTCCTGAATTATTTCAATACTAAGATGAGTTTCTCTTCTTGCTCAATAGTTAATTCTATTGAAACAATCACAAGTAGAATAGAAGCGTTACCTAAATAAACATATTTTAAATGTGAGGGAAGTACCTTCAGATTTAATTTAGGTGGCTCTTTGATTGATGCTTTTGGTTGGGCATAATCCCTATCCTCTAACTCCAAAGATTCAAAACGGGATTGCGGATTAAATCCCCTTTGATTAGCTTCTAGCAAAGCTAAGTATTCATCCTCCTCTTCCTCATTTGGAGGGTCTGATGTCAAATTTTTTTCCAATGGGTCCTCAACATAGTTGAGTTCCTTTTTCATGATTAACTCCTCTAAATCAGAAACTGTAGAACAATCATCAATTGTGTTAGGAAATCGCATAGACTTAAAAGCATTAAATGTTACCTGATCATCCTTAACACGCATAGTAAGCTCACCCTTCTACACATCAATAAGGGTCCTTCTAGTTGTTAGGAAAGGCATTTCTAGGATGATTGGCATTTCTTTGTCTGCTTCAATGTCTAGAACCATAAAGTCAATAGGAAAAATAAATTTGTCTACACGTACCAATATGTCCTCAATTTTTCCTTCTGAATATGCCAAGGATCGATCTGCTAGTTGAAGTGTAACCATAGTAGGTCTAACTTCACCTATCCCCAACTTCTTAAATATTGACATGGGCATCAAGTTGATATTCGCAGCCAAGTCACATAGTGCTTTACCACAATATGTTGCTCCAATGTTGCAAGGTATGGTGAAACATCTAGGATCCTTCAATTTTGGGGGTAGTTTGTCTTGAAGATATGCACTACATTCTTTCGTTAGGGCTATCATCTCAAATTCTCCAAGCCTTCATTTTTTTGACAGGATGTTGATATCCTTCATGAATTTGACATAGTTTTTATGGATATCCTTGACACAATCATCCATAAAGACCATTATAAAATGTCTCAAGTTGGATGCAATGTGGGATTCCATGATGAGGGCACTTTTATAATAACTCTTTGTACCTTTCCCATGCCTCATAGAAGGACTCATTATCCATTTGTTGGAAAGCAGTGATCTCGTTCCTCAACTTAGCATTCTTGCTAGGTGGGAAATATTTCATGAGGAATCTTTCTGCTAACTCTTGCCATGTGGTACTTGAATTTGGTGGCAATGAGTTCAACCAGGATTGAGCTCTGTCCCTTAGCGAATATGGGAACAACTTCAATCGTAATGCATTTTCGGGTACTCCAGCTAACTTGAAAGAATCGCTCACCTCCATAAACAATCTTAAGTGTAGGTGAGGATTTTCGGTAGGCATTCCACTAAATTGGCCCACTGTTTGAAGCATTTGGAACATGACTGGCTTCAGCTCGGACTGTTGTGCCTTGATTTCGGGTCTCCTAATACCCGGATTAAGATCATGAAACACTGGCATGGCATATTGTCTTAGAGCTCTATTCTCTATCATAAGCAATAAGGATAGGATTTTGAGCAGGTTCTGCTCCGTTTCTTTGATTCGGATTTTCAAAGTTCATCTCTTCGATCCTTCTCTGACTTGCTTTTCTTCTCCACTGTCGAAAAGTTTGTTCAATCTCAGGGTCTACAGGGAGTAAATCAATAATTCGGTCAATACTCATAAACACCTAAAATAATCACAGAAAATTAATTAAGTTAAAATTGAACAGAAAAATAAACCAAAATGCAAAATTAACAAATTCACAAATAATGACTTTTTAAAATAGTCCCCGGCAACGGCACTAGAAACTTGGAACAACGGAAATGTGCAAGTGTACACAATCGCAACAAGTAATAAAGTGACAAGTAAATGTCGAGTTATCGTACCCACAGGGAATGTGAAAAGAATTATTTATGAATGCAATTAAAAACACTTTGGTGAAGAAAAATATTTGGATTTGAAAGGGTGATTAAAAACTAGGATTTTAACAACGTAAAATAAATAAAAAATAAAATAAAAGTTCTAATGCACGATTTCAAAAGATGATTTTAATCAAGATGACATAATTGTGCTTGGTTAATTACACTTCTTAACTTAGAATTATTAAACTCATGTTTATGTTGTTACAAATAAGTTCATGGTAACTCGGTAATTTGCTAACTTATGAACATACTACCTACCCAAATCCATTCATCTCTTGACTATATCTCTATGTCAATTCAACCGATTAAATAAATTTTCGTAGACAAATATATTAAAGCACATACATACTTATGAAATCAAAATAATCTCTTGTACATATCTCTATGTCAATTCAAACAATTAATTCAATCTCATAAGCACATAAAAGTTTAAGTGAGGTAACAATGTGTTCCTACCTTGAAATAGTTTAATCACAATAATCTTGCAAGTTATGCAAGGCAATTGTATCTCTCGGTACCGTTGCTAATTTAACCCTCAGCTACCTTAGATGATTAAACATGCACAGATTAAGTATCGTGTCAATTAATTACAATTTTAATCTGTTTAAATAATTAATTCATTAGTTACCTTACATTTGTAATGCAAGAATAACTTAGTCATGGTTTTACTTAATCAAACATCTTACCGAGGCCTATAACAACACAAACACAATTTTAATAAATTAAGTAGACGAAATGCAATCAACCTAACATGAATTAAATTTAAACCATATCAATTAAATTAAACATATCAACATCACAAATATTCAAAGACATGTTCATCATAACAGCAATAGAATTAAAAAGGATAGGGAACAAGAAGCAAATCCGGTGTTTCTCCGTGGCTTGACTGGTTTGCTCCACACTTCCTTCTTCACTTGTTCTTGTCGAACTGAGGCTTCTATGAACACTTTAGTGCTGCTCCAAATTATGGGTGAATGACTCTTTTTCAAGAGGTGAAATCGGCAAGAGGACAAAGGAAATTGGATAAGAAATAAAAAGAGAAAGTTGAAAGAGGAGATAAGATATGAAAATGTTGTAGTGTGTTGAAATGAGCAGCCAAGGGAGGTTTTTATAGGGTGAGAGGCTGCTAAAAATAGCCAAAATCAGCAACAAAAGATTCCTCTCATGTACGGCCACACATGTGGCAAGTTTGAAGCTTTCAAACTTGCTATATTAAGGCTGAGGCAAATCTAGAAAGGCACTAAAAGAGGAGGGGTTTGTTTGCAGTTTGACGAAGTCTTCAAGGGCCTTTTTGCAAGCCAATTAATCAGCTAAGCAAGCTGATTGGGTCAGCATGCTGGACGATTTTGGGCTGCCCATAGCTTTGTTGGTTTGGTTTTTTCGGTTCAGCTCAACTGGGCCACTTCTCATAATTAATTAATAATAATTTATTTAACCCAAATGAAATCGGATTAAAATTAAAATTAATTATATTATGAATTAATACACATAATTTGGACTGTCTTTAGTTGAAAAATTCATTCGTCTCGATGCTTAAAAAATTGCTTCTCAATTTTGCGCTTCTAGCAATGTCTGCCGAGCCAATGCCCTTTGTGCAAATCTATCAAAAATCATCAAAATTAATCAAAATTTATTATAAAATTAATTAAAATTCATTATGTTAATAATTTAAGTAAAAAATAATTATTTTATAATAATTATATATTTTTCGACAATAATTTTACCGAAACTGCATGTATTTGAGTTAAAAAGGGCATGAAAGGTGTGTATATTTTCGTGTTTCTAGCTAACAATGTATATAACCTTATTCGATTTGTCTTATTCGTCATATCGTATTGCATTATCAATTCGAATCAAACTATTCTTTCTATTCAACATTTATATTCACTAATACATAATTTAGATTCGAACTAATTCACAGACCCCACTACTATAGTAATTCGACACCTAGTGCCTCATCGGTACGTCCTGAACTAAACAAATTATGCCTAGCACTCATCGGTTCATCCGAAGCAATAGTCATGCCTAGCACTCGTTGGAATGTCCGATGGTTAATGTACCCAGTGTTCATCAACCTATAGTCAAAGTAATTCCATATTGGAATGTTTGAAGAAATATGGGCCTAGTGCTCATCAACTTATAGTCGAACCAATCATTTTTCACTTGTTTCATAACATACCATTTATTTTCAACTTCATTAATTCTTCAATCAAACTTATTTTCATACAAAATATAGAATGATTCATTTCATTTTCAAGCCAATTTCGCAATTTCATTAAATAATACTATTTCCAATTTCATTTAGATAACCTTTTACCACAATAATCAATCTCAATATCATATTTCTAATCAAATACTCATGCATAACTTCCTTTTTCATCCAATATACCTAAGAGTGAAAATAGATGAGAAAAATGTTGGAAAAACGAGTTTGGAAAAAAAAAACGAAAAATAAATTTAGGGAAAAACTAGAATTTTAAAATTTTTTCCAAAACAAGATCTTGGTTATGATATCTAAAGTAATAAACGCTTGATTCAAAATTGTACCTTTTCGATTTATCTAGGATGAGTGCTTTGACCGAGTAGTCTTCTCTGTTATCCTCAAGCTCACGTCTGTCGAGTGTGGGCTCGCTTCGAATCAGTAAATTTTTCATAAAAATTAACAGTGAGGTAATTTTGCAATTTCTGTAAACTTTTGGGTCAAGTTGTGAATAAAAAAAATATGTTTAGAATTTTTTTTGAAATAATCTCTTTAGAGAATTTTCTCTCTACAACTTTCTCTTGAATTCAAGTATGTATAAATAATGACCTAATGCTCTCTCTATATAAGGAGAGTGTAGAGAGTTCAACTATTATTAAACTTACTCACTTTAACTCATAATATTTATCAAGATAAATATTAGATTAAATTTAATATTAAATCTTATTAAAATAATTGAATGTTTATCTATAAGATAAACATTAAATTAAATTAAATATTAAGATAATCACTTTAATATTAAATTAATAAAATACTATTAAGATAAGTATTAAAATAAATTTAATATTAAACTATTAAAATAATATTATTTTTGGAATAATTAATCTGAAATTAAATTCTCTGGTAGAGTCTCAGTAGGAGTGTAAGCCTTCCACTGCTCAACCACTAATGACCAAGTGTCGACGACCATCGGGACGCCGCCATCATAGCCACTGGCACCGCCGTGTCCAGTGATGCAGGTGCGACACCCTCATGGCACCCAAAGCCGATCCGGCTGTTGCCAGTTCGGTTCGGGTCAATGATGACCTGACCGGTCTGGTCTAGCCACCAGTTGGACCGTCGACCTAGTTTCACGTATCAAACCCGATTCGACTAATTTTGTGGGTCTTAGTCTCGATTTTAGGCTCCTAGGCCCAATTTACGACCTCAAGTCCAATTTTCAAGTTTAATTACCCATTGGGCCAATTGTCTAACTTGAAAATTGACTTCCTAAAATATCATATTAATTTTAATTGATTTGATTAATTTAATTTTACTTGATCAAAATTAATTTATCCAAAAATAACTTAGATTTTCCAAATTAATTTTTAAAGAAAATTCTTTAATCAAATTCTCTAGTTGAACAATTCTTACAACCACCTAATTTAATTTCACATAAAATAAATCGACTCAATTAAATTATTCCCAAAGTCGTAGAATTTTCTTCTGATTCAAATGTAGTCCGATTGAGCTTTTGCTGAGCTAGCGGAGGGACCAATCAGACATATATAACTTGGTTCTAATGATTGCAATTATGTCCAAAAGCATTATTCCGATAATTCAAAATTACTTGATCATGGAGTTTGTCCACAAGAAGTACCATGATTGAAAACTCCTTATTGTATATTCTTTAGGAAAGCAATTCACCCAACTGCTTTGTCCAATGAACTCGTCATGTGTGTGTTACCCTCATATAATATCCTTGATTCCTTTGAGTTAAATCTGTTCACTCAATACAATCTTACTTTATCTCATTGTCACCGTTGTGTCTTCTTAAAAATTAAAATGATCACTGTCAACAAATGACTGTGATAAATTGCTTGTTCAAGAACAAGCAACCTGTGACTATGTTCCACATTTATCACTGATCACTGTGAAATCAGAGTTTTAAATATTTATAAAAGAATAATCAAACCTGGAGACTAACTCTGACAACGATGTTAAGGCAAGTGTACCTATCGAACAGTAGTATAGTTTTTAGGCAAGACCAATTTGTCGAACCCAAAGGAACTAAGTTGACTAATACTCACTTTCTTTTTACTATTTAGCCTAAATAAGATAAAAATTGGTTGTGAATGGTAGTAATGATAACTAGACTTAAAGAAACAAGAACAAGAAGACTAGATTGGGGATAACTTGAAAAAGACTCAGTTGATTTTTATGATACCCTCAGGAAGAATCCATCTAAACTTCACTTTATTACTTAACCTTAAATTATGCGATTTATTTTACTTAGCTTGATCCGTGAGACTCCCTAACCTATGCTAAACCCTCTCTCGAGGTGAATAATGTCTAATCCTAGGTTAATTAGTGGAACTCTCGTTCGCTTACAATAACCCCCTAGGAAAGCAGTAAATCGATCAATGGATTCCCATATTAGGTTTCACCCAAATCTGGCAAAATCTCGTAACCCTATCTCTAGGTGTCCGATCAACTCCGCTTAATTATGTTGGATCTACTCTTAGGCAGGGTCTATTCCTCCTCCACCAAAGCACATTCGATATTGATTAAGAAACAAAATTAAGAACAAACTAAGTAATTTATCATATAATCCAAAAATCAATTAATAAACATCTGTCTAGGCTTCACCCCCTTCAGGTATCTGAGGGGTTTAGTTCATGAAAGAAAAACAAAACATCACAAGAGAAAAGATAAAACAAAGCATAAGAAAAATCCTAAAACTCCCTGTCGGGATTGAAGGAGAATTTGTAACATCCTGGATTATAGCCTATGCATTAGTATGTCTTATGTGTTATGGATGTGATGTGTGCATTTTTAGAATCTTGGAAATGTAAGGAAATGACTTGGAAATGTAAGGAAATGTCTTGTCTTGGAAATGTAAGGAAATGTCTAGTCTTGGAAATGTAAGTAAATGTCTTGGAAATGTAAGGAAATGCTTTAGAAATGATAAGTTTAAAGTTTAAAAGGGGGACATGAAGCAAGGTGGTCTTAAGAGGAATTGTATGCAAAACATGACACACAAATGAGCTTGGAAAAGTGGCTTGGAGGCACCACTTAGAGCTTTGGAAATGACGCCACATGCTAAGGGGAAGGACTTGTGTTCGAGTCACGTGGAGAGCAAAATTTTAAAGCCTTTATTTTACTAAGTGGCGTCAATAAGAGGGAATAGGGGGACGGCACATGGCTAAATTTTAGGAGTTTTATCCCTTTTATTTTATTTAAGGATAAAAGATGATAAATGAGGAATTATTCTTTAATTAGGAAAATAAGGGAGAAGTGATGGCCAAGTAAGGGACTTTGACTTTAATAATTTTGGCTAAGTAAGGATAGTTGCTGAATTATCTTTTATTTTAGGTGATAATTAAAGAGATAAAGCTATCAAAATAGAAGAGTGATGGCCAAGTAAGGGATTCTAAGTTAGTAATTTCGGCTACTAAAGGAAAAGAGGGCCATTCATTCTTTCTTTCAACTCTCTCTCTGCCGAATTTTCCCTAGCAAAATCCTCTCTTCTCTGCTATTTTGCCAAACCGAAAACTCTAGCAAAGCAAGCCAATTTCTTCACCTTTCTTTTCTTCCTATTCCTTTTCTTTCCAATCCATCCAAAAGCCGAATCTTGGTGGGACTTCAAGCAAGGGTGTGTCGACTCCTGTAGTAAGGGTAAGGATCTGTATTGTTATCGTATTTCTCTTTTTTAAGCCGAAAGTTAATCTAACCCCATTAATATTGTGGTTGTCGAAATATGGAAGGATCTTCCGGGATTATCAGAGTAGTCGACTAAAAGGAGGATTTTTCGAGATTTAAAGCTTCAAGGTAAGACATGTGAATATTCGGCCAAAGGCCATTTATTGTGTTTAAGGATGAAATCGGATCTAACATGGGTCCATAGGTATTTCGACAACTCCCCAAGACAAGAGATCAATTTCGGGATTTAAGATTTGGAAGGTAAGCCCAAAGGTAAATTCGGCCACGGCCTATTTCAATATGTGGATCTATTTATTATCTTCTCAAAAGCCGAAAACTAGCCCACTTGTCAATTTAATGCCTAGCCGAATACAAGGAGGAGTAAAGCAAAGATTTCGGGATTTGTTGGTGTCCCAATCGGCAACAAGGTAGGTTTTAAGTATACTAATCCTACTAGGATTTGGTTTTATGGCCGAATGGTCTTCATTAAACTAGTAAGTGATTAATCAAATGTAGGGATTAAGGATCTAAAGCGATAGATCAGATTTCGGGATTTCAGTGAATTTGTTAAGCGAATCAGGTGTGTACCCCACACTATTTCTCAATAAGTTTTATGGCATGTTTAATAAATATATGTATGTGATATTGAGAATATGAAAGTGTAAGAATGTGGTTAAGGTACCATGTTATGGTACAAAGTACTCAGGTACGTTTCCTACTCCTACTAGGATTATGAAATATGTTTTATTTAACATGAGAATAATGATAAGAATGTGAACTTTGGCATGTTAATGCATAATATGATAAGGGGCATATGGGTTATTGAAAAGGGGAAGTGAATGTGGTGACCTAAGACCATGAAATCTGAATGCGGTGACCTAAGACCGTGATATCTGAATGCGGTGACCTAAGACCGCGATATCTGAATGTGGTGACCTAAGACCACGATATCGGAATGTGGTGACCTAAGACCACAAAACTATAAGGGCGATGAGCACGTCGATCAGTATGTGATCGCCTTCGATGGTGTGTAGCAGATAGAGGGTCGACTTAGTAGTCCCCACGGTGTGCAGGTTGGTACGGGGAAGTGTAGCGGATGGCATATAGGTTTGGGTTCGGGTTGCATCATTATTTTTATCTGTTATAAGTATTGATATGTGACATGATAATGTATGCCTGAATTGTTAAATCTTAGTGTTGGTTACACATTGAGTTTGTTGACTCATCCCGTTGTGGGAACATTTTTCAGGTGATGAACAGTGATGGACCGGGTCGGCAGAAGCTTAGGGGTGGCCATGCTCAGCAAGGAAATTTATTTGATTGAGACTTTTTATTTTAAGTACTTTGGTTTTAATTTTGGGATTTATTTGATGTAATAAGGCCATAGTTGAATTACTTTAATTTTTCTTTTAATTACTATGTATGAATTTTCACCAAGTGAATTTTAAGTAGATTTATTTTAAAACAAAGCCTAAACGTTTTGTCACCTAAAGTAAAGGGTTTCAATAACAAATAAATTTGTTTTCAACTCGAGCCCAACCCACAAACAAACTTTCTTCAAAACACACAGTTTTTCAAAGTAATAAAAGAATTTTTAACCGGTTTACTTCGAGGAACATACCAGATCCGGTCCAGGCTCGTGGGCCGGGTATGGGGTGTTTCAGAATTCTGCCGTCTTGAGTATAATTTCGGCTTCTTGGTGATGAATTGACTGGCTATCCTCGCGTTATTCCCTAACTCTGACGTTCTCAGCTTGGCTCCTTGGCCTAGCTTTCAACCACCCTTCAAGGTGGTACTTAGGGTGTATTTATAGGCTCTTGGAATGAGATTCTTTCTCCCTAAGTATCATTTTCTGATTGAAATTACCCTTTCCAGCGTCAGAGGCACGACCATGTCACACGCCCGTGCAAGTCCTGGCATAACCGTGTTCAGATTTCTATATTGGCACGACTGTGTACAGTGGTGGTGAGGCCGTGCTCCAGGTGTTCGTCGAGGCACGGCCGTGTGATCCTTGGTCCAGGCCATGTTGATTTTGTGGAAAGGCCTTTTTCCTTCATTTTAGGCCCGTTTTGCGTTCTTTTTGTTCTCGGGTGCTTTCCTGAGTATAAGACATGAAAAGAAAAGATTAAAAGCACCTTTCTATTTAAAACAAGGCTTAAAACTCTAAAAAGCATAATAAATGTGGGATTAAAATATGTTATATTTCCAGTTTATCAAATACCCCCACACTTAAGCTTTTGCTTGTCCTCAAGCAAAATTCTCACCTTATAATTAAAATGAATTTTTCCCACAATTTATAATACTTATTGACAATGTCTTATCCTAATTCATAAATAATTCATACATGGAGGATTTAATTCAAAGTGTCCTAGAGGTACAAACGAGACAAGTCATGATTTTATATCTTGAAAATATAGGTGTTTTCCTTCCCTTAAACGGCTACCTTTTCAATCTAAAATCAACAAGGATCGATATCCTCGCTTAAGGTTCACTCAAATCACTCAGAAGTGTTTAAGGGTTAGAAAAGATCGCTCATACGTCAAACCTGAAAAGTTAACCCCATAGGCTTGCTTGAAAATCAAATCTCCACCACTGTAATACGAGATGATAATTAGATCAAAAGGTCCTTGATCGGGTTGTAATAGGGCTGAGATGAAAGGTGAGGTCACAGGCTGGAATTAGAAGGTTAGAATCGAGATTGACTTGATAACTACCTATCCTAAAAATTTCCCGAAAATTTCATCTACTAAACAATACTTTACTAATACGAGCTCTTTTTTGGAAATATGCTTTTGATTGTGTAAGATCTCTTTTTAAACTATAAAATTTGACAGACTTAAATATTTATTTTTTTTTTTTAAGAACAAACTAAGTAATGAATTTTTGGTAGCTAATCAAATCAAAACTCGATTAAGGGTTAATCAAAGGAAAAGGGAAAACAGATGCAAAGGCTCGGGGTTAATATTAGCGGTTAAGTCAACAAAAGGGGTTGTTAGGATCAAAGGGGTTCACTAGGGGTTAATTTGTTAGGGTGAGCTATTTAATGGAATTAGTGGGTTAAAACCTAAGTGCCTTCATCATCTCTATATATCAAATCGTAACTGTGGTCTCGACATGTATAAACAAAGCAAGTTCTAGAATAACAGTTCATAGTTGACACACTCATAATCAAAGACTGAGCACGGAAAATAATGTATGCTCTATAGCTTCAAATGCTCACATAAAATTACGGGTATTTTGATATCATCCTTATAAATTTCAAATTTCAAGGTAGAATTTAATTTCAGGTCAACAACCTAGTAACAATTTTATTGTCTAAAAAATAGACTTATCATGCTTGATTCTCTAGTATTCCTTAAACTAATCATCAATGTACAATTAACTATGACTTATTCAAAAGCATAACATTAAAAATCATAAATCGGTTAAAATTTCATCCTAATTAGTATTATGACAATTTTTACTTTAAGGATAAGATTTAATTAGGGATTTGAGAAAGATGAGGAAAGTTAGGCACTATGTATTCCGTTTTTACCCTCAAGGATTTGAGAATAATGAAAAAAAGTTGGGTATAACTATTTACCCCCTAACTTAAGATGTACATTGCCCTCAATGTACAAAGTTCGATAAGAATTTTTACGGGACAAATCAAAAGTGAAGGGTAAAGATTACTCCCTGGGATACAGATGGTGCTTGCGGCGGCTGGTTCCTGCTGCGACGAAGGCGTCGGTATGGGAGTGGGTTGTGTGAGAGCCAGGATTTATTAAGACCTAAGAAAAAGAAACTAAATAGATAATTAAGTAAAATTAAAATAAAGAAAGAGGAAACAAAAATGTAAACAAAACAAGATTTACAGATAAATGGACTGAAGAGTCCTTATTGAAGGATGGTTCGCAAGGTGGGAATCAACGCTAGGGAGAAGGATGTTGTGGAGGAGGCGGAAGTGGCGTGATTCCCTAGCAGCCTTTCGAACCTGAAACTAAAAAGCTAAAGTGAAATTAAACGAAAATAGTAGTGCAAAAATCTAGAAAAGGAAAATAAAGGAGAAGAGCAGCAAATTGAAGCAAAAGAGAAAGAAAATATCAAAACTAAGTAGCCTCAAATATCCTTGGCTCGGTTTTGGAACGAAGTTGCCGGCATGAACTCATAGTGATCGTTCTTCCTTGCGGAATGTGGCCTTTTACGCTGAAACACCCCAAACCCGACCCACGAGCCTTGACCGGATCTGGTATGTTCCTCGAGTAAAACGGTTCAAAATTCTTTTGTTACGTTGGGAAAAGCTGCGTGGTTTTGAAAGAAATATTATTTTTGGGTTGGGCTCGAGTTGGAAACAAGTTTATCTCATATTGAAAACCAATTGTTTTAGGGTGCCCAAAACAGTTAGAGGTTATTTTTAAAAATTAATTTACTCAATCTTTAATTGGATAACAATTCGTAACATAATAAATAAATAAAAAAAGAAATAGTTCAACTATAGCCTTATTACATCAAAATTTAAAATCCGAAATAAATCCAAAGTATTTAAAATATAACATGTCCAGAATTAAATAAAAGAAAGTCCAAAGTTTAATAAAACTCTGAGTTGAGTATGGCCACCACTAAGCTCCTGCCGACCCGGTCCATCACTGATCGTCACCTGAAAAATATTCCCCAACGGGGTGAGTCAAATAGACTCAATGTGTAACCAACACTAAGATTCAACAATTCAGGCATACATTATCATATCACATATAATTACATATAACAGATAGAAATAGTGATGCAACCCGAACCCAAACCTAGATGCCATCCGCTACACATCACCCGTACCAACCTGCACACCGTGGGGACTACTGAGTCAACCCTCTAACCGCTACACACCATCGAAGGCAGTCATTGCAGTCGACATGCTCATCGCCCTTATAAAATTCGTGGCATAGCCACCAGATAAAATACTTGTGACATGAGTCACCACATTCAAATAATGTGACCGAAGTCACCACATTCAGATATCGTGGTATAAAACCACCACATTCACTTCCCCTTTCATAATCACCCATATGCCCCCATGTCATACAAATATGCATAAGCCATGTCATATTACATATTCACATTCTTATAGTTTCACATATACCCTAACAGATCATATGATACTCCTAGTAGAAGTAGGAAACGTACTTGAGTACTTTGTACCATAACATGGTACCTTAGCCATAGCTTTCACATCTTTATAACACATATATTAAATTTAATGCCTTAAATCTATTAAGTCTTAGGGAAGGGTACACACTTGATATATTTATCGGTTCACTGATTTCCCGAAAACCCGATCTAATGCTTTAGATCCTTAATTCCTTGTTGCCGATTTGATTACCAATCAAATCTTGTGGTGCTTTCCTCTTGTAATCGGCTAATCACTAGATCCATTGACTTGATTAGTTTTCGATTTAACCAAATAAGAAACAGATCTAAAATACCAAAATAGGGCCTTGGCCGAAAGTCAGATTCACTTACCTTGTGAATCTTAATTCCCGAAAATTGTCACTTCTTTGTAGTACTATCGAAATCCCTATAGATATATGTTAGATCAATTTCTAATCATTTAATCATAACAAATGGCCCTTGGCCGAATATTACACATGCCTTACCTTAGATATTGAAATCCCGAAAACCTCCTTATAGTCGACAATAGCAGAAATCCCGGAAAACCCTTCAAGTTTCGGCCAAAGATCACTAATAGGATTAGTACCTTGATTTCGGTTAAAAGAAAAGAAATAGAATAACAACAATAGGATCCCTTACCCTCAATGTTGTAGTCGACAGCACCTCTGCCAAAACCCATAGTGATATTCGGCTAAAACTACTTGTTGAACACTTAAATTCTAGCTTTTGGAAATATTATGAAAAGTAGAAGAGGAGGATTGATGATGAGTATTCAGCTACAATGGAAGAGTATAGGACCAAGAAGGAATCGGCAATGGTAATCTCTAGGGAGAGAAAGATTTCGGCTAAAACAAATAAAAGAAAAAGATGAAAACGATGAGATAGGTTTTTGGAGATATGAAAAGAAAAAGGGAAAAGTTGCAGAGAGAATTCGGCAGAGGCTTCAAAGAAAAAGAAAATAATGCCGAATGGCCTCACTTTTCCTCCTTTTGCCGAAATTACTAGGCCTAGAGTCCCCTATTCGGCCATCACTATCGTATCCCTTACTTTTCTCTTATCCCTTTATTTAAAATTAATAATAATAATCCATCCTTTATCTTTTACCTTACTTAATTATCACCATTTATCTCTTAAAAATAAAAGGATTAAAGCTCCTAAAATATAGCCTTAGTGCCGTCCCTTGCTGCTAATCTCTGCTGCAAAATAAAACTTTTATTTTGCTTCCCCTGCAGCTCGAACCTTGGCCCATTTACCCCTGCATGTGGCGTCATTTCCAGAGGCCCTAAGTGGCACCTCCAAGCCACTTTTCCAAGCCTATTTGTGTGTCATGTTTCCCTTACAATTTTTCTTAAGGCCACCCTGCTTAGCTTCCTCTTTTAAAACTTTAAAATCGAATAATTTCTAAGGCATTCACTACACTCTAGGGTTCATAAAATTCATAGAACACATTCAGAATCTTCATTAACATGCTACCTTATCTAATTTAATGCATAAGCCATAATCCAGGATATTACAGTTCTACCCCCTTAAAATAATTTCGACCTTGAAATTACCTGGTTAAAACAAGTGAGGGTATTGCTGTCGCATTGCCTCCTCTGGCTCCCACGAAGCTTCCTCCGATCCATGATTGCACCATAACACTCTGACTAGAGGAACCGACTTTGTCCGTAACACTTTCATATCTCATTCCAAGATCTGAATCGGCTCTTCTTCGTAGGATAGATCTGGCCTTAGCTCCACCTCTTCAACCGAAACTACATGAGATGGATCCGATCGATAACGACGTAGCATAGAAACATGAAATACGTCGTGCATCTGCTTCAATTCCGAAGGCAACTCTAACTGGTATGCCACTGGTCCAACTCGTTTCAATACTCGATAAGGTCCTATAAACCTTGGACTTAGCTTTCCTTTTCGACCAAATCTCATCACCTTCTTCCAAGGCGAGACTTTAAGAAACACATGATCTCCCACATCAAATTCTATTTCCTTCCATTTAAGGTCTGCGTACGACTTCTGTCTATCCGATGCTTCCTTTAACCGTGCCCTAATTACCTCAACCTTTTCCTCAGACTCTGCCACAATCTCTGGACCCAGAACTCGATGTTCCCCTAATTCTGTCCAACACGTAGGAGTGCGACACTTCCGTCCATATAGTGCTTCATATGGTGCCATCCGAATACTAGCTTGATAGCTGTTATTGTAGGCAAACTCTGCTAAAGGCAAATAGTCCTCCCAACTTCCTCCGAAGTCCATCACACAGCCCCTTAGCATTTCCTCTAACACCTAGATTACTCGCTCAGACTGCCCATCCGACTATGGATGAAATGCCGTAATGAAGTCTAATTTGGTGCCTAAAGCCTCATGTAATGCCTTCCAAAATCGAGACGTAAACCTTGGATCCCTATCTGAGATAATTGATACCGGAACTCCATACAACCTTACAATTTCTGCCACATACAATTTTGCCAACTTCTGCAAAGAATAGTCAACTCGCACTGGCAAGAAATGCGCTGACTTTGTCAACCGATCCACTATTACCCATACCAAGTCCTTCTTAGTAGGCGTACGAGGAAGCCCACTAACGAAGTCCATGGTAATTCTCTCCCACTTCCACTGTGGAATCCCGATTGGCTGAAGCAACCCTGACGGAACCTGATGTTCAGCCTTAACTTGCTGACACGTCAAACACTTGCCAACGAATTCTGTAACTTCCCGTTTTAGACCAGGCCACCAAAACTGTTCCCTTAAATCCCTGTACAACTTAGTACCTCCAGGATGCATAGTATAAGGGCTACTATGCGATTCCTGAAGAATTCTACGCCTAAGTTCCTCATTCTTCGGCATATAGACCCTACCCTTGAAACACAATACTTCATCACTGGATATACTGTAATCCTCTAAACCACCATTCTGAACTTGCTGCATCTTAGCACTTAGATCCTCATCAGCCAACTGACCTTCTTTTACCTCATTCAACCATGTCGGCTTGACTTGCAACTCTGCCAGCAGACTTCCATCATCATACAAACTCAGATGTGTGAACATCGCCCTCAGATCCGACACTACTTTCAGACTTAAGGCATCTGCTACTACATTCACCTTGCCCGGATGATATTCAATGGAACAATCGTAGTCCTTCAATAATTCCACCCACCTTCGCTGTCTCAAGTTTAACTCCTTCTGAGTCAACAGATACTTAAGACTCTTGTGGTCTGTGTAGATCACTGACTTTTCTCCATAGAGATAGTGCCTCCACACCTTGAGAGCAAAGACCACTGTCGCCAATTCCAAATCGTGAGTCGGATAGTTAACTTCATTCGGCCTTAACTGTCGAGACGCATAAGTGACTACTTTTCCGTCCTGCATCAAAACGCATCCCAATCCTGTATGAGAGGCGTCATAGTACACCACAAAATCCTTCCCTGCCTCAGGCTGAATTAATACTGGTGCTTCAGTCAAAACCCTCTTAAGCTACTCAAAGCTCTCTTGTTGCTTATTCATCCATATAAAAGGTACTTCCTTCCTCAGCAACTTTGTCAAAGGTGCGGCTATTGATGAGAATCCTTCCACAAACCTTCTGTAGTAGCCTGCCAACCCTAAGAAACTACGAATCTCAACCACAGACTTAGGTGGTTTCCAATCCAACACCGCTTCAATCTTTCTAGGATCCACCCTTATTCCTTCAGTAGAAACTACATGCCCTAAGAATGCAACCTCTTTAAGCCAAAATTCACACTTGCTGAATTTGGCATAAAGCTTTTTCTCCCTTAACACTTGCAACACAACCCGAAGATGCTCATCATGCTCTTCTTCAGGCTTTGAGTACACTAGGATGTCTTCGATGAACACAACGACGAACCTATCCAAGTAGGGTTAAAAGACCCGGTTCATCATGTCCATGAACGCGGCTGGGGCGTTTGTCAACCCAAACGGCATCACTAAGAACTCATAGTGCCCGTATCTTGTTCAAAAAGCCATCTTATGGATATCTGCCTCCTTCACCTTAAGCTGATGATATCCCGACCGTAGATCTATCTTGAAAATATCACGCCCTTCTTGGTGATCAAACAAGTCATCAATCCTTGGCAAAGGATACTTGTTCTTGATGGTCAGCTTATTCAGCTGACGATAATCTATGCACATACGCATAGTTCTGTCCTTCTTCTTCACAAACAAGACCGGTACTCCCCACGGAGACACACTGGGTTGAATAAACCCACGATCGAGCAACTCTTGAATTTGAGCCTTGAGCTCAACCAACTCCTTTGGTGCCATTTGATACGGGGCAATTGACACAGGAGCTGTTCCTGGTAGCAAGTCAATTCCAAATTCCACTTCCCTATCTGGGGGTATTCCAGGTAATTCCTCTGGGAAGACATCCACAAAATCCCTTACTGTCCTTACTCTACTAACTCCCCCTTCCTTAGCATCCAACGCGCTAACAAAAGTCAAGAAAGCCTTGCACCCTTTCGGAACCATCTTTACAGCCTTATGCTGAAACTACATTAGACAAGTAGTTTCTTCTTTCTCCGATCATAACTATCACTTCATCCTCTGGGGTCCTTAATTCCTTTCGCTTGGCTGCACAATCCAACACAACCTGATGTTCCACTAGCCAATCTATGCCGAGTATGAGATCGAATTCTCCGAAGGGTAGTTCCATTAAGTCGGCAGGAAAGTTCACTCCCTAAATCTCTAGAGGTACACTCCGAAAGATTTTATTCACCACTACAGTTTGACCTAGTGGGCTTACTACAGTCATCTCCCTAGCAGAAAGTTCAGAGGCTATGCCTAGGGTTTCAACTACTCTACATGTAACATAAGAATGGGTCGAGCCAACATCAATCAGAGCAACATAAGGTTTACCAAAAATAAAAAACGTACTAGTTATGACGTCCAGTGCGTCTCTATCCTCCCTCCAGTGAACCGCATAAACCAGACCCGGCTGTCTAGCCTCAGTATTACCAACACCTATGCCAGGTATTCTACGTCCTCTACCAGCACCGTTACCTCTGCCATTCAGACCACGACCTCGCTGAGGCTGCTGTCCACCTCTACCAGCCTGATTAATATTCTGAGCTGCTGGTCGATTCCCATCTGGTTTCATAGGACAGTCCTTAATCATGTGATCCTTAGATCCACACTTAAAGCATCCTCTCGTCTTTTTCCAACACTCACCTAAGTGCTTCTTCCCACACTGATCACAAGTACACATCGCCTCCCCGTAGCAGACTTTGTCGACTCGCGCCCATCAACTCTAGGCCTCTTTTGAACATTCCCAGATGATCCTGACGATCCAAAACCTCTCTTTGGCCTATTCCGATCCGTATACGCCTCGCTTCATCGAATCCTTAATCCCTTCAGCCACTTTAGCCTTCTCTACTAACGCAGAAAACTCCCGCTCCTGATGTGGAGCTATCAACAACCTCAGGTCATCCCTTAGTCCGTTCGCAAAACGGACACATCGCTCATGCTCCGTAGCTACTACTCGAGCATACGGGCTCAACCTCAAATATTCAGCTCATACTCTGCTACGGACTTATTCCCTTGCACCAGAGCCCCAGAAATACTTTTCTCTCGCATCGATTATGTAACGCATGCCAACATACTTCTTCTGGTACGCCGCCTTAACATATTCCCAGGTCAAATCCTCAGCTGTGGCACCATCCCTAGCTGTGAGCCACCATTGATAGGCTTCATCACGTAGCAGTGCCACCATTTCTTTCAGCTTCTCCTCAGGGGTCAAATCTAGCTCATCCATGATTCGTTGTTGTTGCCTCCAAGACTCACCAGATCTTTGGGTGCCACGCCGGATACGCCACGGAATACCTCAGCTCCGTTGGCTCGGAGTCGTTCGAGTATAGATTTTCGAGCTCCCATATTTCCACCTGCTCCAGCAACCATATTCAGAACTCGTAGCACAGCCTGCGATACAGCATCATCCCCCGTCTGATCTTGCTATTCCATACCAACAGCTGCTGGTGGTGGTGGCGGTGGTACCTCATTATCAGATCCTTAACCCGACCTAACGGGTTCAGATATGGTCATCCTACCTCTACCGCATCCTCACAAGTTACGACCGCGTCCCTTAGAGCTCATATCTACGTTCGCGTTTTAATCTGATTAAGAAATTTTATGCATTAGTATATGTTCCACTGATTATCCGCGAAGAAATTTTATGAAAGGAGTTTAATAGCAGTTCTTTCGATCAATCAAAGTTTTCGTTCAAGTTTCCTATCCTAATTCAGAGGAGTACATTCATTCCAACATTCATTCAGTAGTACCTAGCACACACATTCACTGTTCGAACTTCCTTGTCTATTCCTATCCCAAGGGTATTTTCGTCATTTGTCCTACAGGGGTATTTTGGTAATAAATCGGGGTCACTTCCAAAAATCCTTATAAACAAAGGTATTTCAAAGTTTGCAAAACTTGGGGTTCTTTTTGAGAATTTGTTTTCCAAATCGGTGTTGTTGCAGAAATTTTTGGAAATCGGGGGTCATTTTGGTAATTTTGTAAAACAGGGGTAATTTCGTAAATTTCTAAATCTAGGTACCTTAGTATTTTGTAACGATAAAGTTTTTGGATATTTTTGCAAAATTAGAGAATTTTATTAAAATCGGGGTAGTTTGGTAATTTTGAAATCCAAGGGCATTTTAGTAATTTTACCACTAGGGGTATTTAGGTAATTTTGCAAATCGAAAATATTTTTGAAAAATTTTCAAACTAGGTTTGCTACAATTTAAAGGGGTAATTTGGTGATTTTAAAACTGAAGTTTTTATGAAAACACAGCTAATCTCTTTCGGGTTTTAGTTATTGGGTTTAGCCCGTGAATAAGTCCTCATGGTTAGGGTGAACCGAAGCTACGCACCAGGTAGGCTTCCAGCGAAGAAGAGGTGAGTCACTAGGACTGCTTAAGTACCAGGCTCTTCTGGATCCAATCCTAGACATGCGCACAATGGTTGCCACACCCTAGCTCGGCGACTTAGCCACAGGTTTGTTTACTTAGGCACTTAAGTCTTATGTAATTGTTGGGGTAACCTAGTCCTAGGGTTCAAGTACCTATCATACTATTCTACGTTCCATTTCTACCATTCTACAGTTCATACTATAAATCACACAAATAAATAGGGGTACTTACCTGGTGGACTTCGGGTCGGAGACTTGGGTGCCATGCCAGAAAATCTGCTCTTTTCATAAAAATTTTCACAAAACTTCTTTTGGGCCTTATTTTAAAAACATTATGGGCTTTAAACCCAAGGCCGAGAGTTTAAAACTGGGCTCTGATACCAAGCTGAAAGACCCCAAATCCGGCCCACGTGTAACATCCTGAATTAGGGGTGTTTGAAAATTTAATTATTTTTTCCCATGTGTGTGTGTGTGCTTGAAGAAATAAATACTATGATTTATTTGGCATGTTTTAGGGTCTAGAAATAGTCCCGAGCTAGGCCTGACTTAGACCTAAAAATTTCTTTTTAAGTGTGTAAAAGGAAGGGAGCTAGGTGAGATAAGGGGTTAAGGAAAATTTTGGAAGGAACATGACATAAGGATTTAATTGGCACAATTGGCTTGGTGCGTCTAAGGGTGTTGCAAAGGAGGAGGTTCGAATCTTGGGAGTTACAAGGGGGATGTGTTTTATTTTGGGCTTTTGGCATTAAAGGTAAGGGGGGGCCAGGAATGAGGGCCTTAAAATTAATTGGTGAAGGTTCATGGCATGAATGGCAGGTTGGTGGAGTGGCTTGGGGCGCCACTTAAGGGCCTCGGTTTAAGGTCTCGGGTTCGAGACATAAAGGACGCAAGGGGAGTTTTATTTTTAGGCTTTGGCGTTAAAAGGAGAAGGGCCGAGGTATGAAGGCTTTATAATTAAATGGTGGGGTTATTCGACATGAAAGTCAATTGGGAGAGTTGGAAAGGGGCGTTAAGGGAAGCTGCTGCTGTTGCCTTCACCAGGTCGCTGGTTCGAACCCCAGGGGCTACACTTTGGGTTTTTTTTATTTTATTTCTTTTTTTTAATGCTGCTGGCGTGAATGGGAGAGTGTTGGTTCAATTTTGGACTCTCAAATTTGGCTGGAAGGGTGCTGTAGTAGTTTATTTTATTTTGAATTGTTGAAGAGGTGGATAGGAGATAAATATTAGTATTTTATTATTTGAGGAGGTGATAAAAGTAAGAGATAAATATTATTCTTTTTGGGTGATAATTAAGCTGGAATTATCACCAAAATAAGAGGGTGTTTGCCGATTGTTGGACTCCTTGGGGCTGTCCATATTTGATTTTTCTACATAGAAGTGCCCAAAATTTCCAGCAAATTCTTTTCTTCTTTCTCCCTTTATTGTGCTGCCGAATTCTCCCTTAAACTCTTAGCCAAAATTGTTAAGAAAATTCCAGCATTGTTGGTTCTTCTAAGCCAAATACACCCTCCTCCTTCACTAAAATTCCAGCCCTTCCAGTTGTGCTTAAGCCGAATCTTTCCCCCTCTAACCAAGGGTGTTGCCGAGTTTAATAGGTGTGGTAAGGGACTCTCTTGTGTTAAATCTTTGTTCTTGTTAGGGCTTACCGTAATCCGGCATTTATTGATGGTGGGGTTAACTATTTCTCTTCATAGGAACCGATTTTCCATAAGGTACTCCGAGATTTTGATGTACTCAATACAACCCTCTAGCAATCGGTTTTGGGACTAATTAAGGCTTGGGATTTGTTTGGAAATCAAATCCGTTCAAGGTAAGAACTTTTGGTATTGAGTAGATAGGGCCGAATAGGCCTTTGGTATTAACACTGACAATTGGCCGAATGTAGGGTCAAGATCTAGCATCGTAGATCGGCTTTTCGGGATCTAGGAATTACGATAGTAACAGGTGTTTAAGATCTCTCTACACACTTTATTAATTTACATGACGTTATTGTTTGTCTTAAATCTTTTGGTTGTGGTTAGCTTGTGGCATAATCATGGATTTTGGGTAAGTCCCCTAACTCGTAATTTTTGATATATGATTGCATGCCATCACATGATGTTTAATACTATGACATGATATATGAAATTTGATGTATAAGCATGTGATGGTGGGATTGATGAGAGGAGGGGGATGAATTATGGACTGTTGTCAGTGGTTTTGACCACAAGATGGGTTGGCCCCATCAGACTATTTGTGACCTATGGTCATCAGTGGTTTTGACCACAACGATTGATTATTTGCGGCTAAGTCCCAGTGGTTTGGTACCACCAGTGGTTTTGACCACATTTCATATATTATGACCTATGGTCATCAGTGGTTTTGACCACACGATGGGTTGGCCCCATCATTTAAATTGTGACTTTAAGTCATCAGTGGTTTTGACCACACGGGGTAGGAAAGGAGTATGGATGGCTAGTTGGGTTGCATGAGCATGTTTATTAATGAATTGTGTATGAGATGTATTTTTCGGGTGGGGGATTTACCCACTGAGTTTAGGTGACTCACCCCCTTCCCTTAACATTTTGCAGATGAGTAGATCGCGGAGATGGAGCCGGATGGACTCGAGGTGGCCATGCAGTGGAATTTTAATTAGATGAACTTGGATTTTGTTTTATTTTATTTTAATGTTGGTTTTATTTTAATTAAGTTGTAATAAGGCCTCCTAGATATATTCTTATTATTCTATGTCTTGGATTAATTTGTTTAAACTATTTCTTAACATTAAATTAAGTACACATGTTTTCTAAAATTTAATCGCAAAATGTTTTATCGTACATCAAGCACACCGAATCAGTAACAATCTGACTTAATGAATATTTTTTTTTAAATAAACCTAAGTATGTTTTTTTTATACACCTCAAGTGTTTTAAATCGGACACTATCTTCTATCAAAAAGTTAATTCGGCTTAAAGGGATTTTCAAAAATACTTTCTCTGTAGCACACCAAATTCGGTCGTAGTGTTTGGGCCGGGTTTGGGGTGTTACACCACGAGCCTTGATCGGATCTGGTATGTTCCTCGAGTAAAACGGTTCAAAATTCTTTTGTTACTTTGGGAAAAACTGTGTGGTTTTGAAAGAAATATTATTTTTGGGTTGGGCTCGAGTTGGAAACAAGTTTATCTCATATTGAAAACCATTTGTTTTAGGGTGTCAAAAATAGTTAGAGGGTATTTTTAAAAATTAATTTACTCAATCTTTAATTGGATAACAATTCGTAACATAATAAATTAATAAAAAAGAAATAGTTCAACTATGGCCTTATTACATCAAAATTTAAAATCCAAAATAAATCCAAAGTATTAAAATATAACATGTCCAGAATTAAATAAAAGAAAGTCCAAAGTTTAATAAAACTCTGAGTTGAGTATGGCCACCACTAAGTTCCTGCCGACCCAGTCCATCACTAATCGTCACCTGAAAAGTATTCCCCAACGGGGTGAGTCAAATAGACTCAATGTGTAACCAACACTAAGATTCAACAATTCAGGCATACATTATCATATCACATATAATTACATATAACAGATAGAAATAGTGATGCAACCCGAACCCAAACCTAGATGCCATCTGCTACACATCACCCGTACCAACCTCGCATAATCGTGGGGGGACTCTGAGTCAACCCTCCAACCGCTACACACCATCGAAGGCGATCATTTGCAAATGACGTGCTGATCGCTCTTATAAAATTCGTGGCATAGCCACCAGATAAAATACTTGTGACATGAGTCACCACATTCAAATAATGTGACCGAAGTCACCACATTCAGATATCGTGGTATAAAACCTCCACATTCACTTCCCCTTTCATAATCACCCATATGCCCCCATGTCATAGAAATATGCATAAACCATGTCATATTACATATACACATTCTTATAGTTTCACATATACCCTAACAGATCATATGATACTCCTAGTAGAAGTAGGAAACGTACCTAAGTACTTTGTACCATAACATGGTACCTTAGCCATAGCTTTCACATCTTTATAACACATATATTAAATTTAATGCCTTAAATCTATTAAGTCTTAGGGAAGGGTACACAGCGATATATTTATCAATTCACTGATTTCCCAAAAACCCGATCTAATGCTTTAGATCCTTAATTCCTTGTTGCCGATTTGATTACCAATCAAATCTTGTGGTGCTTTCCTCTTGTAATCAGCTAATCACTAGATCCATTGACTCGATTAGTTTTCGGTTTAACCAAATAAGAAACAGATCTGAAATACCAAAATAGGCCTTGGCCGAAAGTAAGATTCACTTATCTTGTGAATCTTAATTCCCGAAAATTGTCACTTCTTTGTAGTACTGTCGAAATCCCTTTAGATATATGTTAGATCAATTTCTAATCAATTAATCATAACAAATGGCCCTTGGCCGAATATTACACATGCCTTACCTTAGATATTGAAATCCCAAAAACCTCCTTATAGTCGACAATAGCAGAAATCCCGGAAAACCCTTCAAGTTTCGGCCAAAGATCACTAATAGGATTAATACCTTGATTTCGGTTAAAAGAAAAAAATAGAATGACAACAATAGGATCCCTTACTTTCAATGTTGTAGTCGACAGCACCTCTGCCAAAACCCACAGTGATATTCGGCTAAGACTACTTGTTGAGCACTGAAATTCTGGCTTTTGGAAATATTATGAAAAGTAGAAGAGGAGGATTGATGATGATTCAGCTACAATGGAAGAGTATAGGACCAAGAAGGAATCGGCAATGGTAATCTCTAGGGAGAGAAAGATTTTGGCTAAAACAAATAAAAGAAAAAGATGAAAACGATGAGATAGGTTTTTGGAGATATGAAAAGAAAAAGGGAAAGTTACAGAGAGAATTCGGCAGAGGCTTCAAAGAAAAATAAAAGAATGCCGAATGGCCTCACTTTTCCTCCTTTTGCCGAAATTACTAGGCCTAGAGTCCCCTATTCGGCCATCACTATCGTATCCTTACTTTTCTCTTATCCCTTTATTTAAAATTAATAATAATCCATCCTTTATCTTTTACCTTACTTAATTATCACCATTTATCTCTTAAAAATAAAAGGATTAAAGCTCCTAAAGTATAGCCTTAGTGCCGTCCCTTGCTGTTAATCTCTGCTGCAAAATAAAACTTTTATTTTGCTTCCCCTGCAGCTCGAACCTTGGCCCATTTACCCCTACATTTGGCATCATTTCCAGAGGCCCTAAGTGGCACCTCCAAGCCACTTTTCCAAGCCTATTTGTGTGTCATATTTCCCTTACAATTTTTCTTAAGGCCACCCTGCTTAGCTTCCTCTTTTAAAACTTTAAAATCGAATAATTTCTAAGGCATTCACTACACTCTAGGGTTCACAAAATTCATAGAACACATTCAGAATCTTCATTAACATGCTACCTCATCTAATTTAATGCATAAGCCATAATCCAGGATATTACATACGCTTCTTTGTCATTGTGTTTTGGCTTGCTCAAGGGTCAAGAGGTTTAGTGAAGATAGGATTTGAGATGGAAGAGTTTAAAACTTCAAGGAAATAGTGAGAAAATCAGATGAGAAAGAGAAGGGGTGAAGGGTTTAAATAGATGCTCAATTATTCTGCTCTTCCACGGCCGTGGCTCCTGGGCGTGTCGACTTACACGGCCGCCTCACACGACCGTGTTGTAAGGGGTGCTATGTAACATCCTGAAAAGGGCCTATGCATTTTCGGTTTAATTGTATGAAATGACATGTCTTATGTGTTATGAATGGATTTTGAATATTTTTGGAAACCTGGAAATGTATGGAAATGTTAAGTTTAAAGTGGACATTTTTGGAAACTAGGAAATGTAAGGAAATGATTTAGAAATGATTCAAAAGAGGAAAGCGAACATTTTTGGAAACTTGGAAATGTAAGGAAATGTCAAGTTTAAAGAGGGAAACGAAAATTTTTGGAAACTTGGAAATGTAAGGAAATGACGTAGAAAATGTTGAGTTTTAAAGTCTAAAAGAGGAAATTAAGGTAAGGTGGCCTTAAGAGAAAAAGTATGTGAAATTTGACATGCAAACAGGCTTGGAAAAGTGGCCTGGAGATGCCACTTAGGGCCTCTCAAAATGGCGCCACATGCAAGGGATTGGGCACGAGTTCGAGTCACAGGAAAGGAAATAAAAGAAATTTTATTTTGCTTCGAGTAAGAAGTGAGGTGGCGGCACAAAGCCATAAATTTGGAGCCTTTATTCTTTTACTTTTAAGAGATAAATAGTGGATAAAATAAGGGATAAATAATGGATTTATTTTAGATTATTTTCAAGAGATAAATGAGGAATTATTCTTTAATTAGGAAAATAAGGGAGAAGTGATGGCCAAGTAAGGGACTTTGAGTTTAATAATTTCAGCTAAGTAAGGATAGTTGCTGAATTATCTTTTAGGAGATAATTAAAGAGATAAAGCTATCAAAATAGAAGAGTGATGGCCAAGTAAGGGATTCTAAGTTAGTAAATTCGGCTATATAAGGAAAAGAGGGCCATTCATCATTCTATCTCTCAACCCTTCTCTCTGCCAAATTTCCTAGAGCATTTGTTCTTCTTCTTTTTGTTAGCCAAAGCCGAAAATTCAAGATATCACCATTAGCCAATTTCTTTTCTTTCCAATCCATCAAAAGCCGAATCTTTGAGGGGCTTCAAGCATAGGTACTGTCGATTTCTTCAAGAAAGGGTAAGAAACTATAAGATTCGGCCAAAGGCCATTCATTATGTTTAATGTTAGATTAAACTCTAACATGTGTCTATAGGGTTTTCGACAACAGTAAGGAAGCAAGGATTCAATTCGGGACTTGATTCTTAAGTCAATCGGCAACAAGGTAAGTTTTAGTATACTAATCTTACTAGGATTTGGATTTATGGCCGAATGGCTTTTTATTAAATTAGTAAGTGATTAATCAAATGTAGGGATTAAGGATCTAAGCGGTAGATCAGATTACGAGATCTCAAGGAATTTGCTAAGCGAATCAGGTGTGTACCCCACACTAATTCTTAATAAGTTTTATGACTATGTCTAATTAAAATATGTAATATTAAGAATAAGAAAGTGGCTAAGGTACCATGTTATGGTACTAAGTACTCAAGTACGTTTCCTACTCCTACTAGGAATATGAAATATGTTATTTGTAACATGAGAATAAGAATGTGAACTTTGGCATATTAATGCATATTACAAAATGGGGCATATGGGTTATTGAAAGGGAAGTGAATGTGGTGACCTAAGACCACGAACACGGTGACCTAAGACCGTGGTATCCGAATATGGTGACCTAAGACCACGATGAATCTGAATGCGGTGACCTAAGACCGCGATATTCGAATGTGGTGACCTAAGACCACAAATGCGGTGACCTAAGATCGCGATATGGAGTGTAGCCGAAGGAGGGTCGACTTAGTAGTCCCCACGGTGTACAAAGTTGGTGCGGGAGTGTAGCGGATGGCTTATTAGGCTTGGGTTTGGGAATGCATCATAATTTGTATGCTATGATATGAATGTGTAATATTTGTTATGCCTGATTCTATTATGATTTAGTGTTGTGTACACATTGAGTCTGTTGACTCACCTTGTTGAGGACCATGTTTGGTGATGACAAGAATGGACCGGGACGGCAGAACTTGTGGTGGCCATGCTCAACATGAAGTTTTTATTTTTATGGACTATTAATTTTTAAGTACTCCAGATTATTTGGATTTACTTGATGTAATAAGGCCATAAGGCCATAGTGCACTATTTTATTTCTGTTTTTATTTATTATGTTACGAAATTTTTAATAAGTTAAAGATTAAGTAATTTACTTTAAATGTATTCTATATATTTTATCACCTAAAATTTAAAAGGGTTTTCATTATAAAACGATTTTGTTTTTTACTCGAGCCCAACCCAAAATAATATTTCTTTCAAAACACATTATTTTCCCAAAGTAACAAAAGAACTTTGAACCAGTTTACTTGAGGAACATACCAAATCTGGTCAAAGCTCGTGGGCCGGATTTGGGGTGTTTCATGCTACCTCCCTTTGCCCGTGCATGATCTCACCACGTTCGTACTTGCTTGGGCACGGTTTTTTGACACAGGCTCCTCAGAGTTTTCACACGGTTTGGGGCATGGCAGTGTTCTGGTAGTGGCGTAGAAGTCAGTAACCTCACATGGTTTGTGCCATGGCCGTGCCTTGTCTGTAACATCCGGGTTCTAGGGGTTATGCATTTAGTGCATAACTCAAGTAATGATAGGCTTATTGTGTTCTTGGGCGAGTTTTAAGGGGTTTGAAGAACCCTAGAAGGTAAGAGATGCCTTTGGAAAATTTTTAGTTTTAGTGGTTAAAAAGGGGAGCTTGGCTTTAGAGGTCTTAAGAGAAATATTTGGAAGGTTAAGACACAAGAATGTCTTTGGTGGAGTGGCATGGAGGCGCTACTTGGGGCTTTGGGAAGGTGACGCCTCAAGGTGCTAAGGGGGCTTGGGTTCGAATCAAGGTGGCAACAAGGTGTTTTAATTTTTGGGTGTTGGCATTAAAATGAAGGGGCTGAGTTAAGGAGGGTTTAAAGCATTTGGTGGGCATTGGTGGACAAGAAAGACAGTTTGGTAAACTGGCTTGGGCGTTGTAAGGGGGGGCTTAGTGCAGGTCGTGAGTTCAAGGCACAAGGGAAGCAGAATTTTGGATGTTTTATTTTGCAAGCTGGCGTTAAAAATAGAGAGAGCTTAAAAGAAGCTGGGGTGAGTCTATGACACAAAACGGCGCCTTGGCAAAGTGGTTCCCATGCGCCACTTAGGAGTTTGATGTGAGGATGGGCGCAGGTTCGAATGGCTGGAGCAGCATTTTGGTGTTTTATATTTTTATATGCGGTGATGGGCTTAAGTAGGAAGGCTTTAAAATTAAATGATGGGGTTTTATGACATGAATGTCAATTGGGAAAAGTGGCCTGGGGCGTTGGAAGAGAGGGCTGCAGTAGTGAGGTTCTAGGTTCAAACCAAGGGAGTTGCAATTGGAGTTTAATTTTTATTCTTATTTTGCAGCAGATTGGTAAGGTGTTGGACGGCACATGGGACCTTCAATTGGGATAAAGATTAAGTTAATTTTTGTTTTTAAATTCGGCTGGATGAGGGAATAATTATTAGTTTATCTTTTTGTTTTTTTTAAATTGAAGAGGTGGTATTGGATAAAGGTGGGTTTTTATTTTAATTTTGAATTGGTTGGTATAGAGTGAAATTAGGAAGGAATTTTTGGGATTTGATGAAGCCATACCCGAACCACTATAGCATTCACCTATTCTTCTCGTGACTTGTTTAAAAACCGAAAGTGGTAAGTGCTTCTTTTCTTTTTTTCTATTTGCTTGCTAAAGCCGAAATATTCCTTTTGATCCCCATTGCCGAACCTTTCAGTCTTTTACCCTCTCCACTATTTTGCAAGTCATTGAAGCCAAATCTCAATTCTAGTGTGGGCCGAATCCTTGTTAGCCGAAGGGATCTATTGTTAAGGTAAGGTTGCGGCAACTGCTCTTCTTTGTTTTGGGATTTATGTCATGGCCGAATGGCCCTATGACTCTTATGAGGATAGGCCTAGATTTCTTTGGTTGGCCGAATGTCCTTAAGGCTTTAAGTGATGTGTTTTTCTGTTGTAGCCAGTGTGAGGGAGCACTTAGGGGCTATTCGAATTCGGCTACTCAAGGTAAGGTGGTGATGGTAAGTATTCGGCCAAGGGGCCATACTCATGGATTTTTATTAATAGCGGATTCTAATAGTTGCGTAGCAGGGATTACGACAGTTCATGAGCAAGGAGTGGTTTTCGGGATTTAGATCTGTAAGGTAAGGTAATAGTAATATTCGGCCATAGGCCATAATTGGTTTTAGTGTTAGTCGATTCTGACAAAAGGTTGTGTAGGAGGATTCGACAAGGTTAGGTGCATATCGTTTAGACGTAGAGTTTTAGGATTTGTTCGATTGTATCAAACAGGTGCGTAATCATCGCACTGCTTCTTCAGTTAATTGTTTATTAACGTATATACCTATGTATGATGTGTGGTAGCCGACACTAAAGGCTAAAGTAGTGGATACCCATGTTTGGGTAATCGGTTAACAGGTTAGTCATTTGTGATATTAAATTATTTATGGTGCCTGTTTGATACGGTAATGAGCATGTGATTATACTCACTCTATATGTGGATTTGACATGATATATTGACATATGTGCATGGGGATTTGATTTGAGCAAAGAAGGACGGGGAGTACATATTATGTACGTGGTCTAATGTCAGCCTCGTGCTACATTAGCGCTTGATGGTTAGCTGTGTGCTTCATCAAGGGAGATGTTGGCTAGGTGCCCATCTCTACGGTTGATGGCTGTGTGCATCACCGTAGATGGATTAATGTTGGGATCACTTATGTGATCGGTGGCTTAGCCACAGTCTCGTGCAGTAGGTCTGCCGAGGTAAGTTATGTGGGATCACTCGGTTGTGATCGGTGGGTTAGCCACGGCCTTGGGCAGGGAGTCTGCTAAGGTTAGTGTATTGGATGGACTTAGGTTGGGTTGGGTCATAATTGCATATCTGTTGACATGGACTGTGTGGGTATGGGTTAGGCCCATACGTGAGGGAACTTGTGTAATGATTATGCACTGAGTCAGTGGACTCACCCTATTTTTCTCAACCATTTCAGGTGATTCGTGATTAATGGACCGGGTTGGAGGGCATACAAAGGTGGCCATGCAGAAGGAGATTATTCTGATTATTTTATGTTTTTAATATTAAGTATTGGGTTTAAATATTGGGTTGTAATAAGGGCTTTATTTTTATTATTTTTGGTATTATTTTCTTATTATTATTTATGGCTTGTTCAAATTAAATTACTAGGTGAAGATGACTTTATTTTAGCAACTTATTTATTCAAAATATATATATATTTGTTTAATAAAGTTTTAACATGGGCATTGTATAATAACAAGGTTTTATTTATAATTTTAAATGAACATGGTTTTCAAAAGTTAACAAATTTTCATGTTTTATTCAAAAGTCAAAAAGATTTTCAACCGTCTTTCCGCAGTGACATAACCAGATCCGGTCAAGGCTCGTGGGCCGGGTTTAGGGATGTTACAGATTGGTATCAGAGCCCGGTTCAAAACTCGGCTTTGAGGTTTTGGGCCCGAAAACAGTTTTCAAAAATGGGCTTTTCAAAATATAGGCTTTTATTTCAGGTTATTCTGGCATGGCACCTGTACCTCCGGCCCAAAGTCCACCAGGTAAGTACTACGGACTTTTGAAGTGATTTGTTTATATGAATTGTTATGGGTTTATTTGGGCTCGTAGATTAGTGAACTAGGATCTGTTGAACCCTAGGACTAGTCTCCTCAAACACATGCATAAGACTTAAGCCTACTAAACAAACCTGTGAAGTAAGTCGCCGTGTTAAGGTGTGGCAACCACTATACGCATGTCGAGGATTGGTATTCAGTAAGAGCTTGGTATTTAAGCAGTCCGCGTGACTCACCTCCTCTTTACTCGAATCCTACCTGGTGCGTAGCTACGGTTCACCTTAACCAAGAGGACTTGTTCATAGGCTAAACCAATTATTAAAACCCGAAAGGGATTAGCCTTACTGTTTTAAAACCCTTAGTTTTAAAATTTTTGAATTTACCCCTTTGGTTGGTAAACCCTAAATCTAATTTTGAAAGATGTTTTCTCGATTTACCAAAATTACTAAAATGCCCCTAGTGGCAAAATTACAAAAAATGCCCCTGTATGGTAAAATTTCCGCATTACCCTCAACTTTTATTAAAATGATTTTACTTTGCAAAATACCAAAATCTCTAGGTTTTAAAATGTCAAGATACTTTGATTTGGGAAAATTTACAAAAAAATACCCCTGTGTTGGAAATTACTAAAATTCCCTTGACTTTCAAAATTTTCGGTTTAACCCTAATTTCAATAAAAATTCTTTTACTTTGCAAGGGTATCCAAAATTCTGTATTTCAAAATAATACTCTGACTTTGGAAATTTACAAAATTACCCCTGATGAACAAAATTACCAAAATAACCCTTAATTCAAAAAAAATTTTGTCATACCTTTGATTTGGGAAAAATTTCCAAAAATACCCTCGAGTTTTGAAATTCAAAATATCTCGATTTATTAAGATTTTTAATTGACTCCGATTTATTACCAAAATACCCTTGTAGGACAAATAACGAAAATGCCCTTAGGGTAGAAACGGGTAGAAATGTCTGAATAGTAAATGTGTGTGGTAGATACACTGAATAAATGAGTTCTTGTTGATGAATGAATGTGCCCTATTGAGGAACGAAGGTGATTCTCTGAATTAGAGTAGTGAACTCGAATTGAAACTTTGCTTGATCGAAAGAACAACTCCTGAAAACTTCGTTTCATAAAATTTGCTCGTGGATAAATAGTGGAACAAAATTTCTAATGCATAAAATTTCTTAAATCAGACTAAATCGAGGCGCTAGAAATGAGTTCTAGAGGACGTGGTCGTCGTGGACGTGGTCGAGGCAGAATGGTCGTATCGGAACCCGTTAGATCGGATCAAAGGTCTGAGAATGAGGTACCACCTCTACCACCAGCCTTTGGTAATGAGCAGCAAGATCAGACGGGGGATGATGCGATATCGCAGTCGTGGCCGTGAGTTTTGGAGATAGTGGTGGAGCGGGTGGAAATATGAGAGTGAGGAAGTCTCAGACTGAGCGACTCCGAGCGAATGGAGCTGAGGTGTTTCGGGGCGTATCAGGCGTGGCACCCGCTGCATGGCTGAATATTGGTTGGAAGCAACCGAGTGAATTATGGATGAGCTCGATCTGAGCCCTGAGGAGAAAGTGAAAGGAATGGTGGTGCTGCTTCGCGACGAGGCATACCAATGGTGGCTAACAATTCGGGATAGTGCCACAGCTGAGGACCTCACTTGGGAGTATGTCAAGACAGCGTACCAGAAGAAGTATGTTGGAACTCATTACATTGATGCTCAGAGGAAGGCATTTCGGGTTGGTTCAAGGGAACAAGTCCGTGAGTGTATCACGAGGTGGAATTCCTAAGGTTAAGCTGATATGCTCGAGGAGTAGTTGCTACGGAACATGAACGATGTGTCCGGTTTGAGGACGGGTTAAGGGACGACCTGAGACTGTTGATAGCTCCTCATCAGGAACGGGAATTCGCTGTGTTAGTCGAAAATGCTAAGGTAGCTGAGGGAATTAAGAACTCTGTAAGGCAGAACAGAGATAAGGATAGGAACCAGGATAGGAGAAATTTTGGAGCATCTGAATCATCCGAGGGTTTTCAGAAAAGACCGAGGGTTGAAAATTCTATTCGTGCTGCAAAGCCAGCTACAGAAAATCCAGATTGTCTGTGTGCTCAGTGTGGAAGGTACCATGTTGGCGAGTGTTGGAACCGGAATCGAGAATGTTTTAAGTGTAAATCTAAGACTCATCTGATTAAGGATTGTCCCCAGAATCCGAACAGGTCTCGGATAGAAGGCCAAGGTTATGGACAGCAAGGTCTGGTTCATGCAGTTCATCGGAGGGAGGATAGCAATGTGCCTGATGTATCAGCGGGTAAGCTTCTTATGCTTGGTATATCCTTTATTGTTTTGTTTGCTATAGTGGCAATTTGTTGTATTGCTCATAAAGTATTGGGAACCTTGAATATGGACTTAGAAACTGTGCCTAGGAAACGTGGATAGCTCCTTAAGATCAGAGTGCGCAGCTATAGCGTAGTGTGGTGAATTAGGATGTACGACCGTTAGGCAGCCAAGAAATTTCGAGGACGAAATTATTTTTTTAAGGAGGGTAGAATTGTAACATCCGGGTTCTAGGGGTTATGCATTTAGTGCATAACTCAAGTAATGATAGGCTTATTGTGTGCTTGGACGAGTTTTAAGGGGTTTGGAGAACCCTAGAAGGTAAGAGATGCCTTTGGAAAATTTTTAGTTTTAGTGGTTAAAAAGGAGAGCTTGGCTTTAGAGGTCTTAAGAGAAATATTTAGAAGGTTAAGACACAAGAATGTCTTTGGTGAAGTGGCATGGAGGCGCTACTTGGGGCTTTGGGAAGGTGACGCCTCAAGGTGCTAAGGGGGCTTGGGTTCGAATCAAGGTGGCAGCAAGGTGTTTTAATTTTTGGGTGTTGGCGTTAAAATGAAGGGGCTGAGTTAAGGAGGGTTTAAAGCATTTGGTGGGCATTGGTGGACAAGAAAGACAGCTTGGTAAAGTGGCTTGGGCGTTGTAAGGGGGGGCTTGGTGCAGGTCGTGAGTTCAAGGCACAAGGGAAGCAGAATTTGGGATGTTTTATTTTGCAAGCTGGCGTTAAAAATAGAGAGAGCTTAAAAGAAGCTGGGGCGAGTCTATGACACAAAATGGCGCCTTGGCAAAGTGGTTCCCATGCGCCACTTAGGAGTTGGAGGTGAGGATGGGCGCAGGTTCGAATGGTTGGAGCAGCATTTTAGTGTTTTATATTTTTATATGCGGTGATGGGCTTAAGTAGGAAGGCTTTAAAATTAAATGATGGGGTTTTATGACATGAAAGTTAATTGGGAAAAGTGGCCTGGGGCGTTGGAAGAGAGGGCTGCAGCAGTGAGGTTCTAGGTTCGAACCAAGGGAGTTGTAATTGGAGTTTTATTTTTATTCTTATTTTGCAGAAGATTGGTAAGGTGTTGGACGGCACATGGGAACTTCAATTGGGATAAAGATTAAGTTAATTTTGTTTTTAAATTCGGCTGGATGAGGAATAATTATTAGTTTATCTTTTTGTTTTTGTTTTTAAATTGAAGAGGTGGTATTGGATAAAGGTGGGTTTTTATTTTAATTTTTAATTGGTTGGTGTAGAGTGAATTTAGGAAGGAATTTTTGGGATTTGATGAAGCCATAGCCGAACCACTATAGCATTCACCTATTCTTCTCGTGACTTGTTTAAAAACCGAAAGTGGTAAGTGCTTCTTTTCTTTTTTTTCTATTTGCTTGCTAAAGCCAAAATATTACTTTTGATCCCCATTGCGAAACCTTTCAGTCTTTCATCCTCTCCACTATTTTGCAAGTCATTGAAGCCAAATCTCAATTCTAGTGTGGGCCGAATCCTTGTTAGCCGAAGGGATCTATTGTTAAGGTAAGGTTGCGGCAACTGCTCTTCTTTGTTTTGGGATTTATGTCATGGCCGAATGGCCCTATGACTCTTATGAGGATAGGCCTAGATTTCTTTGGTTGGCCGAATGTCCTTAAGGCTTTAAGTGATGTGTTTTTCTGTTGTAGCCAGTGTGAGGGAGCACTTAGGGGCTGTTCGAATTCGGCTACTCAAGGTAAGGTGGTGGTGGTAAGTATTCGGCCAAGGGGCCATACTCATGGATTTTTATTAATAGCCAATTCTAATAGTTGTGTAGCAGGGATTACGACAGTTCAAGAGCAAGGAGTGGTTTTCGAGATTTAGATCCGTAAGGTAAGGTAATAGTAATATTCGGCCATAGGCCATAATTGGTTTTAGTGTTAGTCGATTCTGACAAAAGGTTGTGTAGGAGGATTCGATAAGGTTGGGTGCATATCGTTTAGACGTAGAGTTTCAGGATTTGTTCGATTGTATCAAACAGGTGCATAATCATCGCACTGCTTCTTCAGTTAATTGTTTATTAACCTATATACCTATGTATGATGTGTGGTAGCCGACACTAAAGGCTAAAGTAGTGGATACCCATGTTTGGGTAATCGGTTAACAGGTTAGTCATTTGTGATATTAAATTATTTATGGCGCCTGTTTGATATGGTAATGAGCATGTGATTATACTCACTCTATATGTGGATTTGACATGATATATTGACATATGTGCATGGGGATTTGATTTGAGCAAAGAAGGACGGGAGTACATATTATGTGCGTGGTCTAATGTCACCTCGTGCTACATTAGCGCTTGATGGTTAGTCGTGTGCTTCATCAAAGGAGATGTTGGCTAGGTGCCCATCTTGGCGGTTGATGGTCGTGTGCATCACCGTAGATGGATTAATGTTGGGATCACTTATGTGATCGGTGGCTCAACCACACGGTCTCGTCTGCCAGTCCGCCGAGGTAAGTTATGTGGGATCACTCGGTTGTGATCGGTGGGTTAGCCACGGCCTTGGGCAGGGAGTCTACTAAGGTTGGTGTATTGGATGGACTTAGGTTGGGTTGGGTCATAATTGCATATCTGTTGACATGGACTGTGTGGGTATGGGTTAGGCCCATACGTGAGGGAACTTGTGTAATGATTATGCACTGAGTCAGTGGACTCACCCTATTTTTCTCAACCATTTCAGGTGATTCGTGTTTAATGAACCGGGTTGGAGGGGATACAAAGGTGGCCATGCAGAAGGAGATTATTCTGATTATTTTATGTTTTTAATATTAAGTATTGCGTTTAAATATTAGGTTGTAATAAGGGCTTTATTTTTATTATTTTTGGTATTATTTTATTATTATTATTTATGGCTTGTTCAAATTAAATTACTAGGTGAAGATGACTTTATTTTAGCAACTTATTTATTCAAATTATATATATATATATGTTTAATAAAGTTTTAACATGGGCATTGTATAATAACAAAGTTTTATTTATAATTTTAAATGGACATAGTTTTCAAAAGTTAACAAATTTTCATGTTTTATTCAAAAGTCAAAAAGATTTTCAACCGTCTTTCCGCAGTGACATAACCAGATCCAGTCAAGGCTCGTGGGTCGGGTTTGGGGGTGTTACATTGTCTGTCGGTGCCCGTGCTAAAAGTGGTTGGATCTGTGACGTCAGAGTGGTGGTTGGCTGACTGCACGGCCTCTGCTCCGTCAGTGTGGCAGTTTTGGTGGTCCACACGACCATGGACACGACCGTGTGTAAGGCCGTGTGTTCTGGATTTCTGCACTTTTGGGTTAGTTAAAAATGAAAAAGAAAAGTAATAAAGAAAATAAAACAAAAAATTGCAAAAAGAAATGAGGTTAGTACTCGGGTTGCCTCCCGAGAAGTGCTCGTTTATAGTCTTAAGCTAGACTTCTATAATGCTTGAAAATTAAGGAGGCTTGAAAGTTTGAATATCTTCCCTCATGTCTATGCTTTCAGTTTTATGACAAAATTGAAGTTGAGGAGTGTTTATTGTAAATGTGTCAAATGTTGGAGTACTTACCTCGACTTTCTTATGTGGGAAGAGATTGTGTACCTTTAGAAATTCTCCATTCTCCTTCAGGTTTGTAGTGATGACATGGGACTTGTCTTTTTCGAACAAGAACTGGATTCTTATTTTATAGTGATTTGACGTCCCTACAAGCTTTTCGGGTGGTTCCTCTAGTTTTGGTTCGTGTGGAACCGGCTCTATATTGGCTTGTGTTTCCTGGTCTTCCATGTGTAACCCTAGTTTCTCCTTGAAGTGTGTTTTCCATTCATCTAGGTCATCAATTTGGGTTCTTTGTTCCTCATGGTTTAATTCTTGTTTAGCACTGAACTGAGGATCTTGCTCAACTGACCCCGTTTTTGGAGATTCCTGAAAACAAGGTAATTTAAATGGTTATTCAAAGAATTTTCTTGCTTACCTTGAGTCTTTGGTGACCTGGCTGAACCGAGGGCTTGAAGACTAATTGAATCGTCACCTACACAAAGTATAAGTTCTCCTGTGGCAACATCAATTTTAGTCCTGGCAGTTGCTAGAAAAGGTCTTCCTAAAATTAAGGGGATTGAATTATCCTCATCCATGTCTAAAACGACAAAGTCTACTGGGAAAACGAATTTATCAATTTTGACGAGCACATCTTCTATAATACCCCTAGGGATTCTAACAGTTTTATCCGCTAATTGTATACTCATCTTGGTTTGTTTTGGTTTTCTTAAACCTAATCGTTTAAACAATGTATAAGGCATAACATTGATGCTTGCCCCTAAATCAGCTAACGCATTGTCAATTTTTAAACTACCAATTTGAAACACCCCAAACCCGGCCCACAAGCCCCGACCAGATCTGACATGTTGCCCGAGTAAAACTTTAATTAAATCTCATTTTGTGATTCTAGAAAATTTGGTGGTTTTGAAGAAAAATAGATTTGTGTTATGATCAAGTTGAAAACTGTGTTGTTATTTAAGTTTGTATCTTATTTAAACATTACCTTCATGTTTCAAAAATTATAGGTTTAAAAAAAAAGAATATCGAATTCTAGAGCGTATTGTTAAGTTGAAAACCATAGGTGTTTAGGTGTCAAAACAATTTAAGTTGGTTTACGAAAAATGTTTAATCATTTGTTTGATGTTGATCGTAGCAGAATAAAAATTTAGAACGCATAAATAAAACAGCTAAATAATGGCCTTATTACAATAAAATAAAACCCAAAATAAATCCCGAAATCATAAAAAGAAAAACGTTATAAGTTCAATTAAAAGAAAACCTAAAAATGCTGGGTTGAGCATGGCCACCACATAGTCCTCGCTGACTCGATCCATATCACTAAGTATCACCTGCAAAAAGTTATCCCACGAAGGGTGAGTCAACAGACTCAATGTGTAACAGTTACACTAAAAGCCCAATCGATCATAGCCTTAATTTTAACATTTCGGCAAAGCCCATTTTAGACATATTCGGCCATAAGCCCATAACATAGCTTATCAACTCATGACATATTAAATCACATGTACATAGAAAATGAAATGCAATCCCGAGCCCACCTAGATATCCATCCTCTACACACCACCCGTACCTGCCAATCACACCGCGGGGATTACTAAATCGACCCACCATCCACTACACACCCTCGAAGGCAGTCGTTGCAGTCAACTGCACATCGCCCTTATATTCGTGGCATGGCCACCAGATAATGTGACAGAGTCACCAGATTCATAATATGTGACATAAGTCACCGGATACATAATATGTGACATAAGTCACCGGATAATGTGGTAAAACCACCAGAACGCTTCCCCTTTATCATTATCACCCATATGCCCATGCAACATACATATTGTTCAGATATCATGCAACATACCTTACCCCATAATCATAGTGAAATCACATATATTTCATAACAAATGTTCATACATAGTGTTAGGGGATAACATACCTGAATACACTGTACAACTGAATGGCACCCGTAGCCATAATCATTCATATTTCTTATTAAAACATACTAACATTAATACTATCAATCTATCAGGAATTTAGTGTAGGGCTACACACCTGATAATAGTGAGAATAACAC
This sequence comes from Gossypium bickii, assembly GCA_025503065.1. NCBI lineage: Eukaryota > Viridiplantae > Streptophyta > Magnoliopsida > Malvales > Malvaceae > Gossypium > Gossypium bickii. Next base: position 57,911,399 of record CP106711.1, read on the forward strand.
TCTCAATACCGACACTCTCGCTAGCAGGGATAACAATGAACTGCTTATCCCTTTTAGATGCTGGCCCACACCCCGGTGGCCAATCACGAATAGTAGAAACCGAGCGTTTCTTGAATTTAGGGGTAGGGACTACCCCTTTCTCTCCTTCACTGGTACTCGCATCCATTGAGGAACACTTAATCAAAACCGATTAATCAACATACGAGATCTAAACAAATAAAATCTATAACTTTAACACCCTTACCGAAATAGATCTGAATCCCGAGACTTCTCCTTATCTCTATAGAACTACCCCTAAAAGACCATAGTCAGAATCGACTATCCCATAAGAAACAACATGGCCTTTGGCCGAATATCAATGCCCCTTACCTTGCTCGTCTAAATCCCGAAAACTGTCACTTGCCTATGGAGTTTGTCAAAATCCCTATATGATATATGTTAGAGTCGGCTTTTAATGAATAAGATCTATAAGAGTGGCTCTTGGCCAAATACTACACCTTGCTTACCTGAATCGTCCAAATCCCGAAAATCCATCGAAAAGGGTGACCAAAACGCAAATGGTCCACTAGCTCTAGAAGTCGACAAGAGAAGAAACCCGAAGTAGAGAAGTCGTTCCAGAGGAGAAAGATGATCGGCTTTCGTCTTTTACTGAATAGTGAGCAATCGGTTTTAAAGGGTGATAAAGATGTAGAACTTTTAGGCTTTAGAAGGAAATAATAAAGGCTAAAGTCAAATGTGTTTTCGGCTTTTGATGAATCGTGAACAGAAGAATAATAATGGTGTGGCTCAAGTTAATGTTCGGCCTAATGATGAGTGAGCAATCGACTATGGAGAAATATGGGATGGAGAAGAAAGATGAAGAAGTGTTGGTGCGGCACAAAAGAAAACAAAATAAGAGAAAAGATGTTTGGGATTCTCGAGAGTTGCGGCAATGAGGAAATAAAATGAAAGAGAGGTTTGGCCTAAGCAAAATAAAGAGAAGAGAAGAGAAGAGAAGAGAAGAGAAGAGAAGATAACTAGATTCGGCTTACAATCAAACAAGTAGGAAAAAGAAAGAAAAAGCAAATGACCCTAATGGTCTTTGGGTGATTCGGCCAAGGTCCAACAAGTGAGGAAAAGGGTCAATTTTGCTGTGGTTCGATTATGAAAGAAAAGGGTGAGAGTTTAAGAGAAAATGAAGCTGATTTTCGGTAAAAGAAAGTGACCGAATGGCACTTTGATGGCATTAAAATTTCGGCACCTTAGCCTTCCCCCAACTGAATGTATCCCACCTCCTTACTCCTCTCTTAATTTCGGCTGACATTCAAACTCTAGCTCGCCCTTGTTTTTCTCCTAAATCTTCTCTTCTTCACTCATTCAAAAGCATTTGAATGAGTCAACACCTATCTCCTCTCTTAGCCGAATTTTCAAATGGATTTGACTAAATCAAATGCTCATCCATTCAGTGTCCCAGTGCCGTCCAACTGCCCTCTTGCCTGACGCAAAAAGCAACACCAAAATGCTCCCCTTGCTGCTCGAACCTAGGCCCCTTCTTACCCCCCTGAGGCGTCACTCTCCTGTGCTCTAAGTGGCACCTCCCTTGCCCCTTTGCCAGCTGATTACTTGCGTCTTAACCCACACACAAATTTTCTTAAAGCCTAGCTTCCTGAGCTCCTCTTTCCATGCTTAAAATCAAATATTTTTCTATGACTCCTACCTACATCCCAAGGTTCCCGAAGCCCCCAAAACACATACAAATCACACACAAGCATGCTACCAAGTACATTCCAGTGAAAATGCATAACCCCTAAATCCCGGATATTACACAATTAAACATGGAATTGTAAAACTCCCTGGATCTTTTTGCTTTTGTGGTAGTCTATTTTGTAGCATTGCTGAGCATGTTGCGTTAAGTTCCACTTGGTGCTCTTCATCTATTTTGTGTTTGTTGGTCAAGAGCTATCTTAAAATTTTTCGTGCATCCGTCATCTGAAAAAGAGCTTCAAGAAGTGATAAGTTAATATGTAATTTTTAAAAGTTTAAGGAACTTACCGAATTGTTCTTCTGAGTCGTCTGTTTGCAGTGCCACGGGATAAGGTATGCGAGGTTTACACTTCTTGACTATAGATTTTGGCTTTTCGTGTGCTTCCTCCATTGTACCGTCGTCTACCTTATTTTCTGGAATTATAATGGGTGCTTCTGACTCTTTGCTTTCCTGAAGTATGATGGCTTGTATCTGCTCCTTAGGATTGATTTTGGTATTGCTAGGTAACCGTCCCTGTTGCCGTTCTGACATTATCTTCGCAAGTTGTTCGATGTCTTTGCTTGCTTCATTGACTGTCTTAGCAATTTCTTCCATTCGGCTTTTATTGCTTTTAATTATTCGATCGACTTCTTGGATGCGTTCCTCGAAGGTGGGCTTCTTGTCTTATGGATAGGGCTGATTTCGGATGTTTTGGGAGGGTTGTTGTCTTTGATTCCCTTGATTGCCTTGTCCTTCCCATGAAAAATTTGGGTGGTTCCTCCAACCTGGATTGTAAGTATTACTATAAGGATTATTATTAGAGCGGAAATTATTACCTATATAGTTCATCTGTTCATCTTCTGCTCCTGGTTGGTAGGGTGGGTACTCAGGATTCGCCACAGTTCCACCTACATCGCACTGCATGACTGGGTGTATCTGTGAAGAACACAAACTATCAAGCTTCTTATTCATCATCTCTCGCTGCGTTGATAGCATGGTCATAGAGTCAATGTCGTAGACTCCTGCTGATTTTGTTGGCTTGGTCCTTGAAGCTTGCCATTGATAGTTGTTTAAAGACATCTCTTCAATGAACTCGTAGGCTGCTTCAGGAGTCTTGTTGATTAGTGTTCCACCGGCGGCTGAATCTATTAGCTGCCTCGTTGAGGGATTTACTCTGTTATAAAAGGTTTGGACTTGTAGCCACAGGGGTAAACCATGACGTGGGCACCTCCTCAAGAGATCTTTGAACCTCTCCCATGCGTTGCATAGCGTTTCTAAATCCATCTGCACAAAGGAAGAGATATCATTACGTAATTTGGCCGTTTTGGTCGGTGGGAAATATTTCATTAAAAATTTTTCGGTCATTTGATCCCATGTAGTGATCGACCCTCGTTGTAACGAGTTAACCATTGTTTGGCTTTATTCCTTAATGAAAAAAGAAATAACCGAAGACGAATGGCATCATCAGAAATGCCATTTATTTTAAATGTATCACAGAACTCCAAAAAGTTAGCTATATGCATGTTTGGGTCTTCGTCCTGCAAACCTTCAAATTGAACAAACTGTTGAATCATTTGTATTGTGTTAGGTTTTAACTCAAAAGTGTTAGCAGTTATAACAGGCCTAACAATACTAGATTCTTCTCCTGTTAAATGCGGTTTTGCATAATCAAACATTGTACGTAGAGCATTCTGCTCTTCCACATCGTGTAATGGTGGGCGGTGTTCGTCCATCCCTTCAGTAGGATTGGATCTGTCTTCTTCCTCTCTTTCTGTGTAGTCTAGGGCTCGCTTGGTTTCCCGGCAATTCCTACGAGCGGTTGCTTCGATATCACTGTCGTATACCAAAGGTCCTCTCAGATTCCTTCTAGTCATAAACTAGAGGTACCTAGAAAAGAGAAAGAAATAAAATAAAATAAAATAATTCAAAATTTCAAAAATTAAAATTCTAACCTAAGTAAACAAAAACAAAACAAATTGTAAAATAATGGCTAAAATAATAAAAACAAAGCTTTCTTAGTATTTTAGTTCCCCGGCAACGGCGCCAAAAACTTGATCGCTGTGAATCAGAGTTTTAAATATTTATAAAAGAACGATCAAACCTAGAGACTAACTCTAACAATGATGTTAAGGCAAGTGTACCTATTGAACAGTAGTATAGTTTAGGCAAGACCAGATGTCGAACCCAAAGGAACTAAGTTGACTAATACTCACTTTCTTTTTACTATTTAGCTTAAATAAGAGAAAAATTGGTTGTGAATGGTAGTAACGATAACTAGACTTAAAGAAACAAGAACAAGAAGACTAGATTGGGGATAACTTGAAAAAGACTCAGTTGATTTTTATGATACCCTCGGGAAGAATCCACCTAAACTTCACTTTATTACTTAACCTTAAATTATACGATTTCTTTTACTTAGCTTGATCCGTGAGACTCCCTAACCTATGCTAAACCCTCTCTCGAGGTGAATAAAGTTTAATCCTTGGTTAATTAGTGGAACTCTCGTTCGCTTATAATAACCCCCTAGGAAAGCAGTAAATTGATCAATGGATTCCCATATTAGGTTTCACCCTAATCCGGCAAAATCTCGTAACCTTATCTCTAGGCGTCCGATCAACTCCGTTTAATTATGTTGGATCTACTCTTAGGCAGGGTCTATTCATCCTCCACCTAAGCACATTCGATATTGATTAAGAAACATAATTAAGAACAAACTAAGTAATTTATCATATAATTCAAAAAATTAATTAATAAACATCTGTCTAGGCTTCATCCCCTTTCAGGTATCTGAGGGGTTTAGTTCATGAAAGAAAAATAAAACATCACAAGAGAAAAGATAAAACAAAACATAAGAAAAATCCTAAAACTCCCTATCGGGATTGAAGGAGAATTCCGCCGTCTTGAGTATAATTCTGGCTTCTTGGTGATGAATCGACTGGCTATCCTCGCGTTATTCCCTAACTCTGACCTTCTTGGCTTGGCTCCTTGGCCTAGCTTTCGAGCCCCCTTCAAGGTGGTACTTGGGGTGTATTTATAGGCTCTTGGAACGAGATTCTTTCTCCCTAAGTATCCTTTTTCAATTGAAATTACGCTTTCCAGTGTCAAAGGCATGGCCATGTCACACGCCCGTGCAAGTGGTGGCATAACCGTGTTCGAATTTTTGTATTGGCACGACCGTGTGCGGTGGTGGTGAGGTCGTGCTCCAGGTGTTCGTCAAGGCACGACCGTGTGATCCTTGGTCCAAGCCGTGTTGATTTCGTGGAAAGGACTTTTTCCTTCGTTTTAGGCTCGATTTGCCTTCTTTTCATTCTCGGGTGCTTTCCTGAGTATAAGACATGAAAAGAAAAGACTAAAAGCACCTTTTTATATAAAACAAGGCTTAAAACTCTAAAAAGCATGATAAATGTGGGATTAAAATATGTCATATTTTCGGTTTATCAATCACTCCACACAATGCCAATGAGAGGATATCATTAACTCTTTAATTGAGCTATGAATTCCACTGCTGCTAGTAAATCCATGCCAAACACAAGTTATGTACCCAACATATCAACTATGGGCTCGATCATCTTTAGAGCATAGGCCTCTACTTATATCAAAGCACATGAGTTGTGTACACATGGTCAATGACTAACTCAGGATTTAAATAAATCACACCATGAACATCACAAGTGAATTATTCCAAAATAGAGTTTTTTGACCAACGGCTCAATGTATCATTCTACCAATGTATCATTCTAGCAGAAACTCAGAGCCGCGCTGCCGCCAAAACTCAGAGCCGCGCTGCCGCCGAGCCCACATTCTCCGTTCACCCATGCCGACGCGGCTTCTCTGCGCCTCAAGCCATCCATTTGACCGACGACGCATCTTTATTCTCTTCCTCACCGCCGCAAACCTCCTCTCCAACACCACCTAATTCTCATTCGTCATCCCCTCTCCACCACGCTCCTCTTCCATACCGCACATGATGTCGCCACCACACCGAACGGAGCCCGCGCTCGCATCCACCTCGCGTGACACCTTCAGCTCCACATCGCAGCCGAACGCCACTAACGCCTCGACGCCATGCCCTTTGCGCGAACCCGTCCTTCTCCTCCCACCACTGGCGCGCGCTATGCACCATCGCTCACCACCACGTGCCACCACGCTACCGTGACGGCGAGCAGGCCATTCTTCCACCACTGCTCCCTCCTCTAACGCTGAGCCTTCACAACATCTACACCCACGGCAACAATCCGAGCCCGCACCAGAGACACCTTCGGGTTCTTCCTCTAACGACACTACCGACTCCTCAACATCAACTAACGAGCACCGCCCAATTCCTTCCCAAGGCCGCATCTACCGTGCTCGCATCAATGTCTTACCCCCGGAAGCCCTTTTGCACTGTAACCTTACTTTTACTTCCGACACTGATCAGAACAGGTATGATTTTCTTCGATATAAAACGATAATATCTTGTAAATGCCTATCGATGCCTGTTTTGGCTGCCTTGCATATTGAAATTACTGTTACATATTATTTCAAGAATATTGGCTGGGTTGGAAATTTTGATGTACCTCATTGTGCCTATTATGAACTTGTTTTAGAATTTTATTCTACTTTTCAATTTCATCATCACAATCACATTTCGTTAGATACACCGAATGTTGTCAAATTCAGGTTATGAGGTACCATGCATAGCTTGTCTCTTATTGAATTTAATATTGTCTTATCTTTCGTAACTGAAGAATATGCTATGTCTCTAGATTTTCAAAACAGTTTGTGTACATTTCCCACTGATTTTAAGGCCGTCGAGGCCTTTGCTTTGCTAACTAATAATGCCGAATCTGTGTATAGCCCAAAAACATCAAAGGATTTATGGTTTCGTGACCTTGCCTTATGTTACATACACCGTTATCTTGCTTACAATTTCTCAAGCCATCGAGATGCTCCGGCCACTGTTTCAAAGACGGAATTATTCTTTTTATGGTGTATGTATACCAGTCATCCGGTTAATTTGGGTTATTGGTTTGCACTTCAATTTGAGTATGTTATCAAAGCTAAGCGCCCTTTAATTTTAAGTTCTCTTATTACACAGATGTTGTTTTCTCTGTATTGTTTTAACGCTCCTATTTCAAACTTACATGTTGCTTGTCAGGCCAATCCTTTAGATGTTCGATGCCTCGACTCAATGGGGCTACTTCTTGGCACTCCGTCATCCTTCTACTTTGTCCCTCCTAGTGCTCGTTCCACACCATTCGAACAAGTCTTTCAACAGCGAAATCAAAATGATGCACCAACACACACTCAAGCCCAACCCCCTTCGACTGTTGAGCAACGCTTGGAGAGCATTGAGGCTATACTTGACACTTTTGGCCAGCAACTAACTGAACTCATTGCCATCCTCCGCAATCGACAGTAGCTACACGGGGAGTTTTTCTAAACTTTTCTACCTATTTATTTCTTTTGCGTCCACATTGAGGACAACATGTTTTAAGTAGGGGGAGGTACTCTTCGTATTACTGTCGTCTTCTGATGGGATTTGTGTTTGCTGCTTGAGGCTCAATTGTGTCTATATTTTTTTTAAGAATATTCTGTCGCTTTTCATGCCCAAGAATTTGACCACGACTTGCCACTGTTTGACCTACATGCATGATTCTTGGCTACTAAGTTAGCTATGATTTTTCCTGTTTGATTTTATCTCCACTATTTTATTTTATTAGGCTAAAAATAATTATGATTAATAAGTTAACTCTATCTTGCTTTTCGTAAAATTGATTAAGTTTAATATAAAGTGGACACTTAATACAATTGCATGCTTAAATTATGTTCATGTCTATTATGTGGTTACTAAAACTTATTTTCGACACTTGATTATTTCTCTTAGGTCCTCCAAAATTAAAATTTCGTGTAAATTTTGTTTAATGACAATAAATGTTTCCAAGGTTATGAGTGCGGCTTAGAACGTGACTGACTGAGTAATCAGGGTAGGGTGCTTGGGTTGTCATCCTATTTCGCGTCAAAAGGTTGTGTGACGTGTTAGGTAAAACTCTGATAACCAAGGTTATGAGTGTATCTCAGAACGTGACTGACTGAGTAATAGGGGTAGAGTGCTTGGGTTGTCATTCTACTTCGTGTCAAAAAGTTGTGTGACGTGATGTGTAAAACTCCGCTAATTGGAAAAAAATAATTTTTAGGAATATGTTGGGCTGAGTAAGCGGGGTGGGGTGCTTAGGTTGTCATCTCTCTTCACATAAAAAGGTTCAATATATTCCTAAACAAATAAATAATAATAAAAAGAAAAGAAAAGAGAAAAGAAAAAATATAGTACTAATAAAATTGCAGTTGCGGACTAAAGGAGGAAATAAATAGAGTGTCTTGATAGGTTTGGTAAGTTACCTAAATCGTTGAAATAATTCAATACGATTTTAATTTTTGTGTGTATTAATTAGAATACTTTTTCTGTTTTACTTAAAGCAAGCTTAGAAGTTCACTTTATTTTTCATATGCATTTTTGACTAATTTTTATAAACCTTTGGAGTAGTATTTCTTTCGGGGCAAATTCTAATTTTCATGGTAGATTGGAACCAGACTTGAGGGCAAGCATGGGCTAAGTAGGGGGAATTTGATAATACTCTAGAATAACGTATTTTCATGTATTAATTATGTATTTATTCTGAGTATGATCCTGTTAATTTGAGCTATTTATGATATTTTATCTTATAGGGACTAAATTGGAGGCAAAAGCGAAATTAAGGGCCAAAAGCATGAAATTAAAGATAAAATGGGTCAATTTGTGACAAAGGGAAAAGTTGGTGCCAAAAGTGCAAGCATGGAGGACACAAAGTTGGTGCCAAACTCTATAGCCGTCAAAACTTCACCCCTCTCCACCAACCACCGCCATTCGCCGTTCATGGTGTGATTTATCTAAATCCTGAGTTAGTCATTGACCATGTGTATGCAACTCATGTGCTTTGATATAAGTAGAGGCCTATGCTCTAAAGATGATCGAGCCCATAGTTGATATGTTGGGTACATAACTTTATTCTTGAATAATTCACTTGTGATGTTCATGGTATCATTCTACCAATGAATACATCTATGTCGAGTCCAATGTATCATTCTACCAATGAATACATCTATGTCTCTACTCGTGAAGTCAACTGCTCTAATAGCCAAGACTAGTCATCTCCCCAATTGGAATTGTAGACAACATAATAATCCTTCTTAGTATTTGAATCAAATGCTCACTTCGATTCTTTTCCAGAATTACAAACTCATTTAGATTATCTACTGAAGTAAGTTGTATTTTTCACAATGTAAATGTTCTTTAAAATGTCACTTATTTTCGGTTTAGATTATCTCCTCTTCTCTTCTTCTCTTTTCTTCATCTGTCTAGCCAAAACCTTTTCTTTTGATCCCTAATTAAAACTCCATAGCCGAATCTCTGTGACTCTAGGCAAGGAAGCAATCGATTAAAGGCATTAAAGGTAAGGTTAAGCTATTCAAATTCTTTTCTTTTCTAGTTGCTTGAAAGAGAAGGGTCTAATCCCTATTCTTCTTTTTTTTGGCCGAACTGCAAGGGTCTCTGTGTTTCTACAATTGTTGAAAACAAGGATCAAGTATCTAAGGTAAGATAAATATATATTTGGTCGAAGGTTATGTTTTATATGTTAGATCTAACATATGAATTATAGGAATTTCAATATCACTAAAGGGAGCAAGGAACCGATTTTTGAGATTTCATCATAAGGTAAGTGGTTATAATTGGCCAAGGTTATCTCTTAAATGTCTAGATCTATTTGTTTTAACCAGAGACTAACCAAATCAATGGATTTAATGGTTAGCCAATTTCAAGGGAAGAACACAGATCTTTGGGATTTGATTATCAATCAAATCGGTAAACAAGGTAAGTGTTAGTAATACCATTCCTATTAGGATTTGGTTTTAAAATCGAAAAGGTTATTAATATGTTATTATATGATGGGCCGAATATAGGAATTAACAGATCTAAAGCCTAGATCGGGATTTTCGGGATCTCAAGGAATCTATTAAGCAAATCAGGTGTGTACTCACTCTAACTTTCGATATATCATGTGGCAATTATTTTTAATATATGAATATGCATAAGAATGAGAATGTGGCTAAGTACCACAAATGTGGTAAAAAGTACCCAGGTACTTTTCCTACTTTTGATAGGATTACGAATATGATATATTTTGAATATGTGAATAGTAACATGCATGAGAAATAAGTATGTTATGCATGATATAAAAATTTTTGGGCATTCGGGATATTTGTGAAAGGGGAAGTGAAGGTGATGACTTCGGTCTCACTATCTGAATATGGTGACTACAGTCACATTATCTGAATTTGGTAACTTCGGTTACACTATCTGAATTTGGTAACTTCGGTTACATTATCTGAATATGGTAACTTCGGTTACATTATCTGAACATGGTGTCTAATGACAAAAATTATATGGGCGATGAGCACGTCGACTGCAGCGACTGCCTTCGATGGTGTGTAGCGGAAGGAGGGTTGACTTAATAGTCCCCACGGTGTGATTGGCAGGTACGGGTGGTGTGTACAGATGGACAAATAGGCTTGGGTTTGGGTTGCATCATCATTTATTTGTATATGGATATGAACTTGATATGAACATGTATGCCTGATATGTTGAATGTTAATATTGTGTGCACATTGAGTCTGTTGACTCACCCCTTTGTGGGACTATTTTTCAGGTAATGAGCAATAATGGACCGGGTCGGCATGAGCTAAAGGTGGCCATGCACAGCAAGAAAGGACTTTTATTATTGGAACTTTTATTTTTATTAAGTATTTCAAGTCTCTAAGTTTGGGAATTTATTTGATGTAATAAGGCCGAAAAGGCCATAGTTTTTATTTCGTTACTTTTATTTTCTTTTAACTACTATGTTATGAATTATTTTATATTTTAAGTTTAAGAAAAATTATTTCTTTAGAAGTAAACCCTAAATTATTTTGTCACCTTAAACTAAATGGATTTCCAAATAAAACTAATGGGTTTCCAACCTAAGCCCAACCCAAATCGATATTCTTTTCTAAAAATTACACAAACTTTCTTTAAGTAACAAAGAATTTTGAAACCGATTTTCTTAAGGAACATACCAGATCCGGTTCAGGCTCGTGGGCCGGGTATGGGGTGTTTCAGTTTGGTATCAAAGCCCAGTTTCAAACTCTCGGCCTATGGTTTAAGGCCCAAAACATTTTCAAATCGAGCCCAAAATGAGTTTTTTGAAGTTAAGCAGGTTCTGGCATGGCACCTAAGTCTTCGACCCGCAGTCCACCAGGTAAGTACCCCTAACTATTTTGGTGATTATGTAAATTATGAACTGTGGAAGGGTAGAAAAGGAATGGAACGTAGAATAGCATGATAGGAACTTGAACCCTAGGACTAGTCTACTCAAACACAAACACATAAGACTTAATGCACTAAACAAACCTATGGCTAAGTCACTGAGCTAGGGTGTGGTAACCCCTGTGCGCATGTCTAGGATTGGATCCGGAAGAGCTTGGCATTTAAGCAGTCCTAGTGACTCACCTCCTCTTCGCAGGAATCCTACTTGGTGCGTAGCTTCGATTCACCCTAACTCAGAGGGCTCAGTGGTGTGGCAACCTCTGTGCGCATGTCTAGGAATGGTTTCGGTGGGAGCTTGGTATTTAAGCAGTCCGCGTGACTCACCTCCTCTCCACTCGAATCCTGCCTAGTGCGTAGCTTTGGTTCACCTTGACCAAGAGGGCTCGGTCATAGGCTGAACACAATAACTAAAACCCGAAAGGGAACTAGCCATGTTTTTGTTAAAGAAAAAAAAGAACAAAACAACGAACCCTAGTTTTAAAAATTTTAAAACTTTCTTTTAAATTTGTAAAAACTATCTTTACAAAATTTCTCGAAAAATTTCTGATTTGTGAAATTACAAAAATACCCTCAGTGGTAAAATTACCAAAATGCCCTTGGTTTATCAAATGTCCAACTACTCAACAGTTTTACCAAAATTCCATTATTTTATAAACATACAAAAACCCTAATTTGCGAACCATCAAAAATACCTTGATTTTGGAAAATTTTACAAAATTGCCCCTAACTTACAGAATGACCAAAATGACCCCAGTTTCCGAAATCTTTGTAAACATCACCATTTGAAAAGAGGAACTTTCAAGAAGAACCTATAAAGTTTTACAACTTTTGAAATATCCCTAACTTATTAAATTTTACAAATTTACCCTGATTTTTGGAAAATTATCGAAATACCCCCGAGGTCAAAAATTACTGAAATACCCCTGAATTTCGAAATTTTTCCAAAATTACTTCGGGACTTTAAAATTTCCAAAATATTTTCGATAAAATCACCGAGGAACTTTTGTTTTGAAAAATTACGAAAATGCCCCTGTAGGACGAAATTACAAAAATACCCCTAGGTAGTGGAAAAATAACAACGAGGAAAATTACAACATTTCTCTGAATGAACGAAAGTTCATAATTGTTTGATGGATGGATGAATGAATGAAAGACTATGTGCTTGTGTGAATACGAAAGAACCACTCCTAAAACTCTTTACATAAAACTCCTTCGCGGGTAAATAAGTGGAACAATGACTAATTCATAAAACTTCTTAATCAGATCTCGACGCTAGAAATGAGCTCCAGAGGACGTGGTCGTCGTGGACAAGGTAAAGGAAGGATGACCGTGTCGGAACCCGTTAGATCGGGTCAGGGTTCTGACAATGAGATACCACCGCCACCACCGCCCCCATTTGTTGCAGGCCGAGCAAAGAAGCTCGGGACGGGGAAGATCGTGTCGCAGTCGTCTTTGTGAGTTTTGGAATTGGTGGCTGGTGCGGGTGGAAATTTGGGAACCCGAAAATCTGTGCCTGAACAGCTCCGAGCTAATGGAGCCCAGATGTTTCGTGGAGTGTCTGGAGTGGCACCCAGTACAGCTGAGTACTGGTTGGAAGCAACGGAGCGCATCATGGATGAGCTTGATCTGACCCCTGAGGAAAAGTTGAAGGGGATGGTGGCACTGTTACGCGATGAGGTGTATCAATGGTGGTTAACTGTGCGGGATGGTGCCACAGCTGAGGACCTGACCTGGGAGTATGTTAAGGAAGCATACTAGAAGAAGTACGTGGGAACCAGGTACATTGATGAGCAAAGGAAAGCTTCTCTGGGGCTGGTCCAAGGAAATAAGTCAGTTGCAGAATATGAGGCTGAATTCCTGAGGTTGAGCCGGTATGCTCGAGGTGTTGTGGCGACTGAGCATGAGCGCTGTGTCCGTTTTGAGGATCGGGCTAAGGGATGATCTCGAGATCGCATTAATAGCACCGCATCAGGAGCGAGAATTCTCTACTTTGGTAGAAAAGGCCAAGGTGGCCGAGGGAATCAAGGACTCTACAAAGCAAAGCTACGGATAGAAGTAGGCCCAAGAGAAGTTTTGGGTCATCCGAAAAGTTCACAAGAGGCCCAGAGTTGATGGGCGCGAGGTCGCAAGAAGTCGGATTCGAAGGGCGGTATCGTCCTTGTGAGCATTGTGGAAAGAAGCACTTAGGAGAGTGCTGGAGAAAGACGGGAGGATGTTTCAAGTGTGGGTCCAAGGACCATATGCTTAAGGATTGTCCCAAGCAACCAGATGAGAGCAGACCGGCAGCTCAGAATGCTAGCCAGGCAGGTAGAGACGGACAGCAGCCTCAACGGGGTCGTGGTTCGGCCAACCGAGGTAATGGTACTGGCAGAGGCCGTGGAGCACAGGGCCGAGGTGCTGCTAATGCTGAAGCAAGGCAACCGGGTTTGGTTTATGTGGTTCACCGGAGGGAGGATGGAGATGCGCCGGATGTTATAACCGGTACATTTTTCATATTTGACAAGCCCTATTTTGCTTTAATTGATGTGGGCTCGACCCATTCATATGTTGCATGTAGCGTAGTGGAAACAATAGGCCTAAACTCTAAACTTTCGGGTAGGCAGATGACTGTAGTAAGCCCATTAGGCCAAACTGTAGTGGTAGATAAGATCTTTCGGAATGTACCCCTAGAGATTCAGAGAGTGAATTTTCGGGCTGACCTAATGGAATTACCTTTTGGAGAGTTTGAACTTATACTCGGAATGGATTGGCTAGTAGAGCACCGAGCTGTGTTGGATTGTGCGGCTAAACGTATGGAACTAAGAACCCCAGAGGATGAGGTAGTAGTGATGATCGGAGAAAGGAGGAACTACTTGTCTAATGTAGTTTCGGCACTGAAGGCTGAAAAGATGGGTAGGAAAGGGTGCAAGGCGTTCTTAGCCTTCGTAAATGCGTTAGGTGGGAAGGAAGAAGGTGTTCGGGGAGTTAAAACTGTAAGGAATTTTGAGGATGTATTTCCGGAGGAATTACCAGAATACCCACATGATAGAGAGGTGGAGTTTGGAATAGATTTGCTACCAGAGGAAGCGCCTCACTGTGTCAATCGCTCCTTACCGGATGGCGCCGAAGGAGTTGGTGGAGCTCAAGGCTCAAATTCAAGAGTTGTTGGATCGTGGATTCATCCGACCCCAGTGTGTCTCCGTGGGGGGCACCGGTCCTATTTGTGAAGAAGAAGGATGGAACTATGCGAATGTGCATAGACTATCGTCAGTTGAATAAACTGACCATCAAGAACAAGTATCCTTTGCCAAGGATAGACGACTTGTTCGATCAGCTGAAAGGGGCAGCTGTATTCTCGAAGATAGACCTAAGGTCGGGATATCATCAGTTAAAGGTGAAGGAGGCAGATATCCACAAGACGGCCTTTAGGACAAGATACGGCCATTTTGAGTTTGTGGTGATGCCGTTTGGATTGACGAACGCTCCAGCCGCGTTCATGGATATGATGAATCGGGTTTTCCAACCCTGTTTGGATAGGTTCATCATTGTGTCCATCGACGATATTCTGGTGTACTCGAAGTCGGAAGGGGAGCACGATGAGCATCTCTGAGTTGTGTTGGTAGTGTTAAGGGAAAAGAAGCTTTATGCCAAATTCAGCAAGTGTGAATTTTGGCTTAAGGAGGTGGCATTCCTAGGACATGTGGTATCCGCCGAAGGAATAAGAGTGGACCCTAGGAAGATCGAAACAGTGTTGGATTGGAAACCACCTAGGTTCGTGGCTGAAATCTGAAGTTTCTTGGGTTTGGCAGGCTATTACAGAAGGTTTGTGGAAGGGTTCTCGTCTAAGCCGCGCCTTTAACAAAGTTGCTAAAGAAAGAAGTACCCTTTGTATGGACGGATAAGCAACAGGAGAGCTTTGAAAAGCTTAAGAAAGTGCTGACGGAAGCTCCAGTGTTAATTCAGCCGGAGGCAGGCAAGGATTTAGTGGTGTATTGTGATGCTTCGCATACGGGATTAGGATGCGTGCTAATGCAAGATGGTAAAGTGGTCACGTATGCGTCTCGGCAACTAAGGCCTCATGAGGTTAATTATCCATCCCATGACTTGGAACTAGCAGCAGTGGTTTTCGCCCTTAAGGTTTGGAGGCACTACCTTTATGGAGAAAGGTCAATTATGTACACTGACCACAAGAGCCTTAAGTACTTGTTGACTCAGAAGGAGTTGAACTTGAGGCAACGAAGGTGGGTGGAGTTGCTGAAGGACTACGACTGTTCGATAGAATATCATCCTGGCAAGGAGAATGTAGTGGCTAACGCTCTAAGTAGGAAGGTGGTGTCGGATCTAAGGGCCATGTTCGCCCACTTAAGGTCAGATGATGATGGCTTTGTTAGGCGAGTTGCAAGTCAAACCCACATGGCTGAAGGAAGTGAAAAAGGGACAGTTGGTGGATAAAGATCTAAGTGCTAAGTTCCAGCAAGTACAGAACGGAGAATTAAAGGACTATGGCGTTAGTGATGAAGGAGTATTGTGCTATAAAGGAAAAGTCTGTATGCCGAAGGACGAGGAGTTAAGACAAAGGATTCTTCGGGAGGCGCATGGTAGCCCTTATGCCATGCATCCCGGAGGCACTAAGCTGTATAGGGATTTAAGGGAACAATTTTGGTGGTCTGATCTTAAACAGGAAGCTACTGAATCCGTGGGAAAATGTCTAACGTGTCAGCAAGTTAAGGCTGAACACCAAGTCCCATCGGGATTGCTGCAACCAATTGAGATTCCCCAATGGAAGTGGGAGAGAATTACCATGGACTTCGTTAGTGGGCTTCCCCTTACGCCTACTAAGAAGGACTCGGTATGGGTGATAGTAGAACGTTTGACCAAGACCGCGCACTTTATCCCAGTGAGAGTGGACTATTCTCTTTAGAAGCTAGCTAAGTTATATGTGGCGGAGATCGTAAGGTTACATGGAGTACCGGTATCGATCATCTCCGACAGAAATCCAAGGTTTACGTCTCAGTTTTGGAGGGCACTTCACCAAGCTTTAGGCACCAAGTTGGACTTCACTACGACTTTTCATCCACAATCCGGACAGGCGATGCGAACGGGTTATACAAGTGTTGGAGGATATGTTAAGGGGTTGTGTTATGGATTTTCGAGGAAGTTGGGAGGATTATTTGTCTTTAGCTGAGTTCGCATACAACAACAGCTATCAGGCTAGCATTCGGATGGCACCATATGAAGCATTATATGGACGAAAGTGTAGAACTCCTACTTGTTGGACCCGATTAGAGAACGCGTCGAGTTTTAGGCCGGAGTTAGGCGTAAATCAAGAGAAAGTTGAGTTAATTCAGGCACCACTGAAAGAAGCCTCTGATAGGCAGAAGTCGTACGCAGACCTTAAGCGGAAGGAAATAGAGTTTGAAGTGGGAGATCAAGTATTTCTGAAGGTCTCACCGTGGAAGAAGGTAATGAGGTTCGGTCGCAAAGGGAAGCTAAGCCCAAGGTTTATAGGGCCCTATAGAGTTCTGAAGCGAGTTGGGCCAGTGGCATACCAGTTGGAGTTGCCGCCAGAGCTGCAGCAGATGCACGATGTATTCCATGTGTCTATGCTACATCATTACCGATCGGGTCCGTCCCATGTGGTACCAATCCAAGAAGTGGAGCTAAGGCCAGACCTATCCTACGAGGAAGAGCCGATTCGAATCTTGGAATGTGATGTGAAAGTACTACGAAGGAAGTCAGTGCCTCTAGTCAAAGTGTTATGGCGCAATCATGGATCGGAAGAAGCTTCGTGGGAGTCTGAAGAGACAATGCCACAGCAATACCCTCAACTATTTTAGTTAGGAAATTTCGGGGACGAAATTTTGTTTAAGGGGGGTAGAACTGTAACATCCTGACAAGGGCCTATGCATTTTCGGTTTAAATGTACGAAGTGATATGTTTTATGTACTGGGAATAAATTCCGAACATCTTTGGAAACCTAGAAATGCATGGAAATGGAAATGAACATTTTTGGAAACCTGAACATTTTTGGAAACCTGAACATTTTTGGAAACCTGAACATTTTTGGAAACTTGAACATTTTTGGAAACCTAAACATTTTTGGAAATGATTCAAAAATGGAAAGTGAACATTTCTAGAAACTTGGAAATGTAAGAAAAATGGCAAGTTACAGAGCCGATCGAAAATTTTAGGAAACTTAGAAATGACCGAGAAATGTCAAGTTTTAAAGTTTAAAATAGGAAATTAAGGCAAGGTGGCCTTAAAAGTAAAAGTTGGTAAAATTTGACACACAAACAGGCTTGGAAAAGTGGCCTGAAGATGTCACTTAGGGCCTAGAGAAATGGCGCCACATGCAAGGTGTTGGGCCTGAGTTCGAGTCACTTGAGAAGCAAATAAATAAGGTTTTATTTTTGCTTCCAAGGCTAAGGGGTGGACGGCACCTGTTTCTAGAAAAGGGAGAGTTTTATTTCCATAAATATTGATTAATAAGGTGATAAATAAAAAACTTTTTAATTTTGATTATTTAGAAGAGATAATAAGGATTTTCCTTTATTTATTTTTAAATAAAGAGATGATATTATCACAAGGAAGAGTGGTGGCCAAGTAAAGGACTCTTGGCCTAGTAATTTCAGCTAAAGAAGGAGATTAAAGGATTTTCTCTCATCTTTTCTTAGTATTGCCGAAATTTCCCTGACAAACTCTCTCTCTACCGAATTTTTCTTCTCCTCTTCTCTTCTTCTCTTTTCTTCATCTGTCAAGCCAAAACCTTTTCTTTTGATCCCTGATTAAAACTCCATAGCCGAATCTCTGTGACTCTAGGCAAGGAAGCAATCGATTAAAGGCATTAAAGGTAAGGTTAAGCTATTCAAATTCTTTTCTTTTCTAGTTGCCAAAAGAGAAGGGTCTAATCCCTATTCTTGTTTTTTTGGCCGAATCTGCAAGGGGTCTCTCAGGTTTCTACAATTGTTGAAAACAAGGATCAAGGATCTAAGGTAAGATAAATATATATTTGGTCGAAGGTTATGTTTTATATGTTAGATCTAACATATGAAATATAGGAATTTCAATATCACTAAAGGGAGCAAGGAACCGATTTTTGAGATCTCAACATAAGGTAAGTGGTTATAATCGGCCAAGGTTCTCTCTTAAATGTCTAGATCTATTTGTTTTAACCAGAGACTAACCAAATCAATGGATTTAATGGTTAGCCGATTTCAAGGGAAGAACACAAATCTTTGGGATTTGATTATCAATCAAATCGGCAAACAAGGTAAGTGTTAGTAATACCATTCCTATTAGGATTTGGTTTTAAAATCGAAAAGGTTATTAATATGTTATTATATGATGGGCCGAATATAGGAATTAACAGATCTAAAGCCTAGATCGGGATTTTCGGGATCTCAAGGAATCTATTAAGCAAATCAGGTGTGTACTCACACTAACTTTCGATATATCATATGGCAATTATTTTTAATATATGAATATGCATAAGAATGAGAATGTGGCTAAGTACCACAAATGTGGTAAAAAGTACCCAGGTACGTTTCCTACTTCTGATAGGATTACGAATATGATATATTTTGAACATGTGAATAGTAACATGCATGAGAAATAAGTATGTTATGCATGATATAAAAATTTTTGGGCATTCGGGATATTTGTGAAAGGGGAAGTGAAGGTGATGGCTTCGGTCTCACTATCTGAATATGGTAACTACAGTCACATTATCTGAATATGGTAACTTCGGTTACATTATCTGAACATGGTGTCTAATGACACAAATTATATGGGCGATGAGCACGCGTCATCGCAGATGATCGCCTTCGATGGTGTGTAGCGGAAGGAGGGTTGACTTAGTAGTCCCCACGGTGTGATTGGCAGGTACGGGTGGTGTGTAGCGGATGGACAAATAGGCTTGGGATTGGGTTGCATCATCATTTATTTGTATATGGATATGAACTTGATATGAACATGTATGCCTGATATGTTGAATGTTAGTATTGTGTGCACATTGAGTCTGTTGACTCACCCCTTTGTGGGACTATTTTTCAGGTAATGAGCAATAATGGACCGGGTCGGCATGAGCTAAAGGTGGCCATGCACAGCAAGAAAGGACTTTTATTATTGGAACTTTTATTTTTATTAAGTATTTCAAGTCTCTAAGTTTGGGAATTTATTTGATGTAATAAGGCCGAAAAGGCCATAGTTTTTATTTCGTTACTTTTATTTCCTTTTAACTACTATGTTATGAATTATTTTATATTTTAAGTTTAAGAAAAATTATTTCTTTAAAAGTAAACCCTAAATTGTTTTGTCACCTTAAACTAAATGGATTTCCAAATAAAACTAATGGGTTTCCAACCTAAGCCCAACCCAAATCGATATTCTTTTCTAAAAATTACACAAACTTTCTTTAAGTAACAAAGAATTTTGAAACCGATTTTCTTAAGGAACATACCAGATCCGGTTCAGGCTCGTGGGCTGGGTATGGGGTGTTTCATACAATTTAGTCATTGTATCATGATCTAATCACTATTTTTGCAAAATTACCTACCCAAAATTTAATTCACCTATATAATAACACTATAATAAAATATTTTTAGCTTCGATTAACGAAAACGGGGTTCTGAACTCACATTGTCCAACACCATTGTACCGAGTTGTTACAATTGAGGCATTGAGGTAGTTCCAAGATGAGTTAAACCAACATCATTTCGAGGACGTGACGAGGGCATTGTAACACCCCTAACTTGTATCCGTTGCCAGAATAGGGTAACGGAGTATTATCGGGGATTACATTTCAAAATAATAAAAAATTTAAATCATATATTTCACAACATCAATCATAGAAAACTCCATTAATAACATACATATTGTCCCTTATACGAGCCCTCGATGTAACATCCTGAATTTGGGCCTAGTAGGATTGGGCCTTATGCGTAGGAGCCACTAGGAGACTGCGCATAAAGTTTATGTGTGCAAGAAATATCAAAAATTGGTTGTTGCTTTAATGGTTAAGTGATTTAGTAGTGTTTGGGAGTGTCTGAGAAGTCCTGGGTTCAAACCTGGGCTTTAGCAAAGATTTATGTTTTCTCTTAAAGGAGCCTTGATGTTAATGGGTAGGCTTTAAGAATATTTTTGGATGAATTTATATCACAAGGAGCAATGTGGTCTAGTAGAGGTGGCGTTACAAGTGAGTTAGTGGTCGAAGGTTCGAATCCCCGCTTGTTTATATAGGGATTATTTTTGCTGATAGCCATGGAAGGAGGTGGAATTGGACTGAGACTCTGTGGACGACTTGGTCATGAGTGTTTTCAAGGAAATTTGAATTGAAGGTTGAGTGATTTAGGGGAGTGTTTCAAGGGAAGAAGATTGAATGAAGGAGTTTGATTGTAATTCAAACTCGGTTGGTGGCTAAATTCAAGGAGAAAATCAGGCAATTTGAAATAGGAAGGGTTTTTTGCAAAGATTTGAACTCCCCATTGTGCAAACTCGGTTATAGGACATTTTTCCCATAGTGTTGAATTCTTTTGTGCCATTTCGGGTTTTCTTTGTTTTTAGTTTCTTTTCCTCTTTTCTCTGTATTGCCGTGCATATTCTGGAATTTTACCATTTGTGTAACCTTTCTATCTCTTTGCCGTTTTAGTATAGAACTGATAGGCCGCATATAGGAGTTGTTCTTGCATGTTTGTGGCTATTCTTTTCTTTCATCTCTAAACTAAAATTCTCTACCCTCTCCCTCTCTCATTTGTTTTGCATGATAGAATACCTTTTGGTCTTTTCTCCCTCTTTCTCTCTTTGTCGATATAAGCTTTCTCCTTAACACTATCTTTATCCACCGTTTTTGATAGGAGTGTGACTGTTCTTCGTGGGACTCAAGCCTAGAGTGTACCTTAGGAGGCCGAATACTCCTAAGTAGTGGTAAGTTGTTGTTCTTTTGGTTCCAATCTTTGTCATTCACGGTCTTAGTTAACAAGGTGGTAATGCTATATAGATTTTGTCAAGTTTTGGAAGGCGACTTTGATCGGTGGTTAAAGAGAGAAATCGATTGGGATTCAAGGTAGGCAGTCAGTACCATTTTGGAATTAGGTGCTATAAAGAGGGTGCTAGTGATAAAGTGATGGCAAAGGTGCCGGCTGAGATTAATCGTGTAGCATCTACTCTCAAGTTTAAAAGGCGTGCAGTGTCGGTTATTCGGGACTTTTCGCCAGGATGCGGAAGGGTGGCTACACCAAACTCTGGTTCGAGTCGGCTAATCACAGTCGATCGATCTAGTCAAGGCAAGTGGTAGTCGACCTCTCGGTTAAGTGGTTGATAAGTGATTAACTGAATATTATGTTTGAATATAGGTTCTGGCGATCATGAATTTTTAGTAATCTACGTGGTCAGGTGTGTAACAGTACCCTATATTCGATAGTCGGCAAGAAAGCCAATAAAGTGTGTGTAACTGGATGCTATGTTTGACAACCGGCTGAAAAGTCGAAAGTAGGTGTTGTTTACACTGCTATGGTTGTAGATCGGCAAAATGTTGAAAAGTCGAATCTATGGCGTATGATGCCACACGAGCGGGCGATCGTACGTATGGTGAACCAAGCCCACGAACATGGGCGTTAGTCAGTAGAGGCCACCACGAGCGCTCTCGTGGTCTTGGGCTGTTCTGGGCCTCGTTTGGCCAAAATTGGCTGTGTGAGCCTAGTGGGCTTGTAGGCCCACACGAATAAAATGTATGTGATGTGGTAAGTGTTGTTTGGACTGTGACATTTGCATAACTGTGGCTGTTTCTGGGCTAAATGGGCCACATGAGTGGGCCCACTTAGGCCGAGTAATGAGCCTTAGGCCCATTTACACCGTTGTGTCTGTTTAGGTTACTTAAGTCGCTCGAGGCGACGATGGACCTTCTGTTGGATTATTAAGCCATGGATTGTAAAATTACCGAAATACCCTCAATTTGTAAAATTATCGAAATACCCTCGATTGTTAAATTACTGAAATATCCTAGATTTCTAAAATTACCGAAATACCCTCAGATTGTGAAATTACTAAAATACCCCAATTTGTAAAATTATCGAAATACCCTCAAATTGTGAAATTACTAAAATACCCCAAATTTGTAAAATTACCGAAATATCCTCGAATTGTGAAATTATCGAAATACCCCTGATTTGTAAAATTACGAAATACCCTCGGATTGTGAAATTACCAAAATACCCTCGATTTGTAAAATTATCAAAATAACCTCGAATTATGAAATTATCAAAATACCCTCGATTTGTAAAATTACTGAAATACCCTCGTATTGTGAAATTACTGAAATACCCTCGATTTGTAAAATTACTAAAATACCCTCGGATAGTGAAATTATCGAAATACCCCTGATTTGTGAAATTACCGAAATATCGTCAATTTGTGAAATTACCTAAATACCCTCGATTTGTGAAATTACCTAAATGCCCCTAGAGGGTAAATGATTGTTTTGCCCTTGTGGGTAAATGACTGACTTGTGCTATGATTTGACTGGGATTGTATGACTGTGTTTTAACTGACTTGACGGTGGTTGTATGACCAATATGCTTTTGATATATGTCTAAATGACTGTTATTAGGCATGGCCATTTTGTATACACGTGTAGTGATTGAGCATGACATACACGACATATTGCGTGGGGTTGGGACATTGAGACGGAGGTAGTTTTGATAGGGTCGCACGGGTCGCTTGAGACAACTGTGGATCCAGTATTGGTCTGTTAAGGTCACACCGGTCGCATGAGACGAATGTGGACCGACAGACGGCTTAAAGCTGCGTAATCTAATTTTGGCTCTGTGCCAACCTAAATATGGCTTTGTGCCATCTTGATTATGGCTTTGTGCCAATCGTATTTACCCGTGGCTATGTGCCCGATCATAATTACCTGTGGCTGTGTGCCAATCATATTACTGTCACTGATGGCTATATGCCAAACTTATTACAGTTATCGATAGCTTTGTGCCATCCTGATTATGGCTCTGTGCCATCCTGATTATGGTTTATAACCATTCCGTTTATGGCTTTTAGTCATTCTATTTACGGCGCCTAGCCGTTCTGTTGACTTAGTGTCGCAATCGGTGCTAAGCTAGGTGTGTTGGCTGGGTGGGTCGATTTTATCCCCACGTAAGTGTAGGGTTGGTACGGGTGGTGTGTTGGCTGGATTGGGGTGGAATGCATCCTCATACTATTGCATATCTATTTATGAGATCTGTCACTGTACTAGGCTTAGGCCTACTTGCTCTGTTATTGGTTTGGGCTATGCCCAATTGATTCTGTTATGGGCTGTGACCCAAATGATATTATAGTGGGCTTTGGCCCACGTATGCTCTAAACTGGACTGTACTGTTACTGTTAAAGGGCTTTGGCCCAGACTATTTCAGTTTCTATTTTTGTATACTGACTGTTACTCTAGTAAGGGGATTACACACTGAGTTTTCGTAAACGCACCCCGTTTTTAACTGTGCAGGTAATCCCCAGCGTTAAGAGGATCGGTGCTGCGAGGGACTTGGAGGTGACCACACGACTGCGGCTGTTATGCTTTGGGCTTTATATATGTTTTAAATTCCGTTTTAGGTTTTAATTTCTGTAATAAGGCCTCTCTGCATTTAATTCTAAATTTGGAATTTTGTTACATTTTATATCTATTAGACGTAGATGAGTTTTCAGCCCAATTACTATTTTTAAAAACATACGTTTTAAACTTCCTTACCTTAAATTATCTTCCGCAACAAATAAGGTTTTAAAGGCAATAATGTTTTAAAAGGGAAAAAAAATTTAATGAACCACATTTTGAAATTGAACGAACACAAACTGAGACTTTAGTTTTTAAATATTAAGGAGGGTTTTCAATGAAAACATGGTTTTCGAAAAACACTTCAATGTGACACACCAGATTTGGGCCTAACTTTTGGACCGGGTTTGGGGTGTTACACTCGAGGCCCTAAAAACACATTAGAAACAAATCGAGACTAAATCAGTAACATAGAATTTTTTGGGAAAAAATGAAACTTTTCAAACTGTAGGGGTCATACAGCCGTGTGGCCAGGCCGTGTGACTCACATGACTGAGACATAGGCCCATGTCTCAGGCCGTGTGGAAATTCAAAGCAGGGACACACGGCCATGTCCCAGCCTGTATTCGTACCTGTGTAACTCTCTAGCTTGGGTTACATGGCCAAGCTACACGCCTGTGTGCCAGGCCGTGTACCCTTTGAAATGGTCTCACATGCCCGTGTGTCAAACTGTGTGCTAGGCCGTGTAACTGCCTGACTTGCAACACTTAGAAAGCTACAGGGGGCACATGGCTGTGTTGCCTGGCTGTGTATCACACATGGCTGAGACACACGCCCATGTCTCTGGCCGTGTGGACAAAAAATAGGTCATTTCCAAGCCATTTTTCTCACCCATTCATGCACATACCTACAATCAATTTTCCATATATAAACAAGCCTTCAAGTTGCACATAAAACATGCATAACCAAGGTAAATTAATAAGACATATATTCATACAACCAGTATGCCCAAAGGGCACCTTAATCACAACAACTAACATGTACTTTATTGATGCAAAATTTAGGCACAAAACAACTAACTTGTAATCAATTTCATGCCAACATTTATCTCCATGTTCACATATTATAGTCACACTCATTATACCAAATTTTCCATTCAATGTTCATTAACAAACATTAGCACAAATAGCCATGAATGTCAACTACATTACCTATACCAAATAACCAAATTCAAGCATATCAAAGGACAACTCATAATGTAATATCCTGGATTATGGCTTATGCATTAATACTAAATTAGATGAAGTAAGCATGTTAATGAATATTCTGAATGTGTTCTATGAATTTTGTGAACCCTAGAGTGTAGTGAATGCCTTAGAAATTATTCGATTTTAAAGTTTTAAAAGAGGAAGCTAAGCAGGGTAGCCTTAAGAAAAATTGTAAGGGAAATATGACACACAAATAGGCTTGGAAAAGTGGCTTGGAGGTGCCACTTAGGGCCTCTGGAAATGACGCCACATGCAGGGGTAAATGGGCCAAGGTTCAAGCTGCAGGGGAAGCAAAATAAAAGTTTTATTTTGCAGCAGAGATTAGCAGCAAGGGACGGCACTAAGGCTATAATTTAGGAGCTTTAATCCTTTTATTTTTAAGAGGTAAATGGTGATAATTAAGGTAAAAGATAAAGGATGGATTATTATTATTAATTTTAAATAAAGGGATAAGAGAAAAGTGAGGGATATGATAGTGATGGCCGAATAGGGGACTCTAGGCCTAGTAATTTCGGCAAAAGGAGGAAAAGTGAGGCCATTCGGCATTCTTTTCTTTTTCTTTGAAGCCTCTGCCGAATTCTCTCTGCAACTTTTCCCTTTTTCTTTTCAATTCTCCAAAAACCTATCTCATCGTTTTCATCTTTTTCTTTTATTTGTTTTAGCCGAAATCTTTCTCTCCCTAAAGATTACCATTGCCGATTCCTCCTTGATCCTATACTCTTCCATTGTAGCCGAATACTCATCATCAATCCTCCTCTTCTACTTTCCATAATATTTCCAAAAGCCAGAATTTCGGTGCTCAACAAGTAGTCTTAGCTGAATATCACTGTGGGTTTTGGCAGAGGTGCTGTCGACTACAACATTGAGGGTAAGGGATCCTATTGTTGTCATTCTATTTCTTTTCTTTTAATCGAAATCAAGGTACTAATCCTATTAGTGATCTTTGGCTGAAACTTAAAGGATTTTTCGGGATTTCTGCTATTGTCGACTATAAGGAGGTTTTTGGGATTTCAATATCCAAGGTAAGGCATGTGTAATATTCGGCCAAGGGCCATTTGTTATGATTAAATGTTAGAAATTGATCTAACACATATCTATAGGGATTTCGACAGTACTACAAAGAAGTGACAATTTTCGGGAATTAAGATTCACATGGTGAGTGAATCTGACATTCGGCCAAGGCCCTATTTTGGTATTTCAGATCTGTTTCATATTTAGTTAAATCGAAAACTAATCGATTCAATGGATCTAGTGATTAGCCAATTACAAGAGGAAAGCGTCACAAGATTTGATTGGTAATCAAATCGGCAACAAGGAATTAAGGATCTAAAGCGTTAGATCGGGTTTTCGAGAAATCAGTGAACCGATAAATATATCAGGTGTGTACCCCTCGCTAGATCTTAATAGATTTATGGTAATGTTAATATGTATGTTAGTAAGAATGTGTAAAATATGGCTAAGGTACCATGCAGTGGTACAAAGTACTCAGGTACGTTTTTCTACTCCTACTAGGATTATAATGTGATCTGTTATGACATATGTGAAACTATAAGAATGTGATTAAGAAATATGACATGCTTATGCATATTTGTATGACATGGGGGCATATGGGTGATTATGAAAGGGGAAGTGAATGTGGTGATTTCGGTCACATTATCTGAATATGGTGACTTCGGTCACGTTATCTGAATGTGGTGACTCTTGTCACAAAAATATATTATCTGGTGGCTATGCCACGAAATTTATAAGGGCGATGAGCACGTTGTCTGCAGCGACTGCCTTCGATGATGTGTAGCGGATGGAGGGCTGACTTAGTAGTCCCCACGGTGTGCAGATTGGTACGGGTGATGTGTAGCGGATGGCATCTAGGTTTGGGTTCGGGTTTGCATCACTAATTATAAATTGCTACATGTATATGTATGATATGTTATATGCCTGAATCGTTTGGGATTTAGTGTTGGTTACACATTGAGTCTGTTTGACTCACCCCGTTGGGGGATATTTTCTTCTAGGTGACGAACAGTGATGGTCCGGGTCGGTAGGAGCTTAGTGGTGGCCATGCTCAGTTCGGAATTTATTTAAATTTTGGACTTTTACATTTAAAGTATTGAATTTATTTTCGGGATTGTTTTCATTTGTAATAAGGCCAATAGTACTTAATTGTTTTATGGTTGCTTTTATTTATTTCATCACGCTACTACTATTGTTAAGTCAAAGGTTATTTGAATTATTTTTTTTTTATAAACCCTCAAATGTTTTGTCACCTAACACAAATGATTTTCAATTAAGATGGTAAACTCTAAAACTCAATTTTTGCCTTTAACATGTAAGTTCGAAATTCAACAGTAAAGTTTTAAAAAAAACCTAGATTTCAAATAAATAAACTTGTTTTCAACCCGAGCCTAACACAAATTAAAATTTCTTTCAAAACCATCCGAATTTTCCAAAGTATTCTAAAAGTTTTGAACCGTTTTTACTCAAGGAACATACCAGATCCGGTCAAGGCTCGTGGGCCAGGTTTGGGGTGTTTCACATAATGTACATTTTAAATACCATTTCAACTTCCATCATTTTAACATCATAAAGACTACAAACTCAACCATCATAAGGCCACATACATATATCAACCTAACAACCATTTCAATCACTAAAAATACCATAATTACAAGCCAAAACATAATGGCTATAATATCAACCAAAACACCTATACATGTGCATAATTAAACAATTATCACTTAACTTGGTTTCATGCCAAAACATAGCATAATTGATACATAATAACCATACCATTTTGGCCATTTAAGGATACAAATATAACCATATCCAGATTGTAACATCCCGAAATTGGGCCTAGGAGAATTGAGCCCAATGGGCCTTAGGCGTGGTAGCGTTTAAATTTTTAGAGAACAAGAGATCGGCTTAAATGCAAGTTAGACCTATTGGATAAGTGATTTTGGAAGGTTAGAGGGCTTCTATGAAGTCCTGGGATTAAATATTGGCTTTGGGGAAATTTTGGTTTTAGGTGAAAAAAACCCTGGAAGTTGGCAGATAGGCCTTAAGAATAAAATATGAAGGAAAATAACACAAGTGGAGTGTGTGGTGTAGTGGCAAAGTGACGCCACTTAGGGGACAAGGGAGTGACGCCACAAGGAAGGAAGGAGGTCCAAGATTCAAGTCTTGGCTTTTGCATTTTGGTTTCTTTTTACTTGGATCTTAGAATTTGGGCCATAGTTTATATTTAGTTGCGCATGGTTAAAGACACAAGAGGAGCTTGTGGCCAACTGGTTAGCGGCGTGGATTATGTTGCAAGGGAGCCTGGGTTCGAATCCCATGAGAAGCAATGGAGTATTTATTTTGCGATGCAGACGGTAAGAGTTTGATTGAATTTAAACTCTCATCGACGAAGGATCCCACATCGGAAAGACACAAAGAATGAAGGTGAAGAGCTAGCTATATAAGGAGCATCCTAGGAGGAGAGCAAAAACATCTTGGAAGGCGTTTGGGCACAAGAGTGGTCGGAGCGCGGATTAGCCCCAGAGTCTTATCAGGTGTGTAACTCTCTCTACTCTAGCTGCAGAGCGGCAAATGCCGAAGTGCCGATCACGGCAATAGTAGCCACACGAGCGTGCGAGCGTATGTGTAGGGCTTCGACGCGATAGTTGAGGCCATCAGTAGTATTCTTGTGGGTTGGGCTGCTTGGGCCACGATGGGCCGAAGTGGGCCCAATGGGCCCGTGGGCCCATATTAGTAAATTGTATGATTGGTTATTATTTGTTGAACTAGACTAGGTGGAACTTATATACGTGGCTAGATTCGTGCTAGGTGGGCCACACGAGCGTGTAGGCCCGGATGGGCCGAAATCGGGTTTTAGGCCCAGTCGTCCGGTACGACCGGTAACAGTAACTAAGTCGCTAGTGGCGACATTAGGCCTTCGGAAAGGCCATTGCAGGTGTGAATTTACGAAAATACCCTTGGTGGGTAAATTACAAAAATGCCCTTGGTAGGTAAAATTACGGTTATACCCTTAGAGGTTGATTAGCATGATTATGTTGTTTAGTTTTGGCCGATTGTAGGGGAAGGCTTGATCTCGCATATCTCAGGTTTTGGCTAGTGCTCGAAAGGCGTTAGGGAAGGGGGATCTAGTGCATTAGATCTTGATCTACGGGATTTGATAGTCGCGTTAGTAACCAGTTGTGTAACCTTACACACTTCATTAGTATTACATGTTATTGTGTTAACTGTTATTAGCCGATTAGCCATTGAAACCCCTGTGTATGCCTTGTGGGCATGAGCGTGGACTCCGGGTAAGTCCTCTGATTGTGGATCTTGATATATGCTATCATGTCATTATTGAATGCTATGCCATATGTTATTTTGCATCATCATATGTTATTATGCCACGATTAATTTTGGACATGATGGTGGGATTGTTGAGAGGAGGGGATGATTTATTTGGGTATCACCGAGTGGTTTTGACCACAAGATGGGTTGGCCCCATCATTTGATTTGTGACTACGGTCACCAGTGGTTTTGACCACATTACTATTATGATTTGTGACTAAGTCCCAGTGGTTTTGACCACCAGTGGTTTTGACCACACTATTGATATTTGTGACTACGGTCACCAGTGGTTTTGACTACAAATGAATATTGTGACTTGTCCCAGTGGTTTGGTACCACAGTGGGTTGGCCCCACTTGATATATTACGGGATTGTCATCAGTGGTTTTGACCACAAGATGGGTTGGCCCCATCACTTGATTTGTGACTACGGTCACCAGTGGTTTTGACCACACCGATATGATATTGTGACTTCGGTCACCAGTGGTTTTGACCACCAGTGGTTTTGACCACACGGCGTAGAGAAAGGAGTTCGGATGGTTAGGTTATGGGGTTTGCATGATTTGCATGTTTTATCAATGATCTGTGTAAGTGCTTGAATTATCGGGTTGGGGATTTATACACTGAGTCTTGGTGACTCACCCCTTCCCTTATATTTTGCAGTGAGGCATAGATCGCGGATATGGAGCCGAGGAGGAGTCGGGGTGGCCATGCATGTTGGTTTCGGGTTTTGACTATAAAATACCTTCTCAGTTTTATTTATTTTCTTTAAA
The DNA here is from genome assembly GCA_025503065.1 of Gossypium bickii. Classification (NCBI taxonomy): domain Eukaryota; kingdom Viridiplantae; phylum Streptophyta; class Magnoliopsida; order Malvales; family Malvaceae; genus Gossypium; species Gossypium bickii. Next base: position 57,941,396 of record CP106711.1, read on the forward strand.
TTTGGTATGATTTTGTAATAAGGCCGCTGGTTATTATTTTGGGTTTTGGTTATTTGATTTACTTCTGATTTTGTTATGCATGTGATTAGAACTTGGCTGCTTAATTAACCGGTAAATACAGCATTTTCAAAACTATACCTCTTTGGGTTTTCCAAACGTTACAAGATAATAAAGGTAACTTGGATGTTTTTATAAACTCTCATTTTCAAATCACTTTAAAGGCAAATGGTTCTAAACTTGATTTTTCTTATCGCGTTCAGTTTTAACAAGTGTCCAATGTTTTCTAAAATCGGCAATCACAAGTGGGTTTTTACTCACGAGTTTTCCAAGTATTACGACAACTTCTAAAACAAACTCAGCATCAATTATTACTAAGTTTTCTAAACCCTAAAACAAAACAAGTCTTCTTTAAACATTTCCGACAAACTTATGATTTTAAGATGTTTTCACTCCGTAAAATGCCAGATTCGGTCGTAACGTTTAGGCCGGTTTTGGGGTGTTACACAGATGGTTCCAACAATCAACATGTATACAAACTATATTTCAATCATGCATATCTATTTAAAACCTTTCCAAAGTATACCATATCTTGACCATGTTGACGTCAATTCATCATATATCACTTTGGCCATTCAAACATGCTTTAATAAACTATCAAATTAACCATATCAACAAGGCACCAACTGTACTGATAAACCATAAAAGTAACATGTTTTAATCCCATGTTTGGCATGTTTTTGGATGATTTATTATGTGAATTAGTGAATTTTATACTCATAATCCTTTAGATTTATGTTTCTATACCTAGATGAGCATAGGGAGGTGAAAGGAGTGAAAAATGGGCCAAAATTGGACAAAACGAGCTATTTTTAGGAACCACATGGCCTGGGCATTCCCACATGGGCTGAGCACACGCTCATGTGAGCCACATGGGCTGGACACACGCCCATGTGCCAGCCCGTGTCAATTTTGAACCTTGCTTCTTTTTTATGCGAAAAAACCCTATTTTTAGGGTTTCTAAGCATTCTAAAGTTTATAAATATATATTAGAAGAGGACTAAAGAGAGTACATAGAGAGGAACGAAGAATTTACTCGAAGAACGCCAACGGATTCAACTCAGAAGCAGGATCTCCTTCAAGATTGAAGATCTCCATTCAATTTCTCTAGAAGTTTTTTGGTTTCTTTATGTTTTGTTGTTTTTTCCTAATCTTGAGATGTTTTCCTTCCAAATTATGAACTAAATTCCCTAGATACCTAGGGAAGATGAAACCTACGATGGATCTTGTTATTTAATTTTTGAATTACATGATAAATACTTAATTTCTTGATCTCAATTTTGTGTAATTGTTCCATGTTTTAATGTTTTCATGATATTAATTCATGATTAATGTGTTTATTCTGGTGGAGCAAAAGTCCCTATTTAAGAGTAGATTTGGCATAATTGAGTGGAGTTGCATGCAATGCTAGAAATAGAATGACATAAATCTACCAGATTAGAGTCAAATCTAATAAGGGAATCCATAGATTGAGTTAATGCGACAATAGGGGTTTTAATTAGAAAGAGATTTCAATTAATCAACCTAGAGTCAGTTATTTTTACTCTCGAAAGAGATATTAATATAATTTAGGGATTTCTACGGATCAAGGTAAGTGAATAAATCGTTTAATTCAGATTCAAAATAATAAGTGAAGTCTAGGTGGATTCTTTCCTGGGTATTGTCTCTCTCATTGGTTCATTCGAATATTTTCTTACTTAATTCTCTGTTGCGTCTTAATAATTAGTTAGATAATTTTAGATTAAAAACAACCCTTTCAATTTATAGGCTAGATAATAAAATTATAGTAATTACTAGTACTTTTAGTCCTCGTGGATACGATATTCCCGACTCACCATAGCTATACTGCTATTCAATAGGTGTGCTTGCCTTTGTCGTAATTTTAGTTAGTGTTAGTGATGTCATCAAGTTTTAAGCCATTTTCGGGGACTAAGATATTAGGAACACTAAATTTTCATTAATTTAGCCATTTTTACTTTTATTGCATTTTATTTTTAGATTAATTTTTTTTGTTTTCTAATTTTTCTTTTATTTGCTTCTGTCAGGTTCCTTTAGTTTATGACTAGAAGAAACCCGTCGAGACCTCTCATATTTGATAACGAAATTGAAAGCACAGCTCATAGAAATCAATGAGAAGTAAGACAGAGTCGAAAAAATATAGTGGAAGAGCAAGAAGATGTTATTGTTATTACTGAGGAGAGGGCTGATAATCAGAATAATCAGCTACCTCCTGTGGTTGCTGTAAATCCTGCTCCTTGTACTATGTACGATTATGCCAAGCCCAATTTAACTTGGGCTGAATCGAGTATTGTGAGACCTACTATTGCTGCGAATAACTTTGAACTGAATCTGAACACCATTCAGATGATCCAACAATTTGTTCAGTTCGATAGTTTGCAAGATGAAGATCCAAATACTCATTTGGCTAACTTTTTGGAATTCTGCGACACTTTTAAGATAAATGGCATTTCTGAGGATGCCATTCGGCTACGGTTGTTTTCCTTTCTCATTGAGAAATAAGGCTAAACAGTGGTTGAACTCCCTACCACGAGGTTCTATCACTACATGGGAGCAAATGACCGAAAAGTTTTTATTAAAGTATTTTCCACCGGCTAAGATAGCCAAGCTAAGGAATGATATCTCTTCCTCCGTGTAAATGAATTTAGAGACCCTTTATGATGCATGGGAGAGGTATAAGGACTTATTAAGAAGGTGCCCTCACCATGGGTTACCGTTATGGCTACAGGTTCAAACCTTCTATAACGGTTTGAACCCCTCAACTAGACAATTGATTGATGTAGTCGCTAATGGAACTCTAAGCAATAAAACACCTGAAGTAGCTTATGAGTTTATAGAGGAAATTTCATTGAATAATTATTAGTGTCAAGTCATGAGAAGGAAGCCGATGAAAGCAGCCGGTGTTTTTAATGTAGACGCGGTTACCATGTTATCAAATCAGGTAGAACTTTTGACTAAACAGGTTGATGGTTTATATGGTTCTACGCAGGTACAGCCAGGGTTGCAATGTGACATAAATGGAGGAGGGATGAACAATCCAGAAAATCGATCCTACAGCCCTAGCACAAAGAGTGAACAAGTCAACTATATGGGTAATAATTCTAGACCTCAGAATAATCCCTATAGTAACACTTATAATGTAGGTTGGAGAAACCATCCCAATTTCTCTTCGGGTGGTCAAGGAAACCAGAGACCACAACCTTTTCCAGGCTTTCAATGACCTTACCAACAAGAGAAAAACCTGAACCTTGAGGAGATGCTGAAAAATTTTATTTCGGTGTCAGAAACCTGCTTCCAAAACACCGAAACAACACTTAAAAATCAACAAGCGTCGATTCAAGGGCCCGAGAATTAAATAGGTCAGCTTGGTAAGCTGATTTCAGAAATACCACAAGGTAGCTTGCCTAGCAACACCGAAACTAACCCAAGAAAGCAGCTTCATTTAATTACGGTTCGATATGAAGAAGGGTTAGTTCAACCGGAACTAGCACTAAGGCAAGAAAGTGTGGTAAGTCAAGGTAAGGTTGAGGTGAGCCACAGTGAATAAAAACCGGTAGGTAATGAGTATAAACCTCTTGTGCCATATCCAGATGCGACAAAGAAAGACCACACAAACGAACAAATTGGTAAATTTTTTAAACTTCTGAAAAAGTTGCATATTAACTTACCATTTATTGAAGCTCTTTCGCAGATGCCAAATTCTGTAAAATTTTTAAAGGAGCTTTTAGCAAACAAGTGGAAGTTAGATGATTCGTCATACGTAGAGCTAAATGCAGTTTGCTTAGCTATCTTACAGAATAAACTACCCAATAAGTTGAAAGATCCAAGGAGTTTTACTATTCTTGTTTAATTGGTAGTTTAAATGTTAATAATGCTTTGGCTGATTTAGGGGCAAGTATTAATGTCATGCCCTATAAAATGTTTAAACAACTAGGTCTCGGGAAACCCGAACAAACTAGGATGAGTATTCAATTGGCGGATAGGACCATTAGATTTCCTAGGGGTATTATTGAATACGTACCTTTAATTCTAGTTCGGCCGTTTTTATCAACTGCTAGAACAGTCATTTGATGTTGGTACAGGTGAACTCATACTTTATGTAGGTGATGACACGATAAAACTCCAGGCTCGTCATTCTGCTAAGATATATAGTGATTGAGATGATTATATGAGTTCTGTTAATATAAGTAATATTGTGGCTCAACATTCTGCGCAAGAAACACCTCGGAAAAATGTGATAGAGCCACGGTCCATCTTATATGACAAAAGCAGATCAACTCATGAAGAACAAAGGCTGCAGATCGATGAACTAGACGAATGGTGGACACATGTCAAAGAGAAACTGAGAATACATGATGCAGAGCCAAAGTAACGCTATGAGGAGTATAAGGATGGAACAAACCACTTTAAGGTTGGGGACCAGGTATTGTTAGATGAAACGGACCCTCGAATTACCACTTCAGAGATTAATACGAACGGAGTGACTCCTTTTACGTTACTTAATGTCTTCCCATACGATACAATCGAGGTAAGGCATTTTGAATTTGGCACTTTCAAGGTAAATATTACTCGACTCAAACCTTATTTGAATAAAAGAATTGATAGGGAGAAAGAGGAGTCTCAAATCCGTAAACCATAGTGACCGTGCGAATACGAGGTAAGTCGAGCTTAGTCTTTAAATAAGCTCTTCTCCAGAGGCAACCCATGTGCTAACACTGCTAATTTCCAAATTTTATATCATAAAATTTTTTATAAAACAATTATTTTTAAAACCCACACGGCCTGGACACATAGGCGTGTCCTTGGCCATGTGGATCTTTTGACTTAGTTTTAAAAAATTGAAGAAAATCGATGGTGAGCTACAAGGCCGGGCAATACGACTGTGTAATCCACACGGACTGGACATACGGGCGTGTCCTTGGCCATATGGATCCTGGGACTTAATTTTTTTTTTCAAAATTTGACAGAGACATGGGCTAAAATAGTCCACACGGGCGTGTAGCACGGACTGGACACACGTGCGTGTCCTAGGCCGTGTGAAACTTGGAGCTTAATTTTTCAAATTTAAAACAACTCAGAGAAATACACAGGCAAGGTAAAAGGCCGTGTACGAGACACGGTCATGCCACATAGGCGTGTGAGAGGACACACTGGCGTGGGAAAAGTGGAGAAGATTGCACACGGCCAAACCCCCTTTAGGTGAGCATAGGGAAGTGAAAGGAGCAAAAAACGGGCTAAAATCGAAAAAAATTGTAACACCCCAAACCCGGCCCACGAGCCTTGACCGGATCTGGTATGTCACGGAGTAAAAACGTTTTGAAAGAATCGGGTTAACAGTGGAAATCTGAAAATATTGTTGAATTTGTAAAACGGTGTTTGCTAAAACTAAGATAGGTTGGTTTGATAAACACGATTGAGTTGAAAACTTTTTCTTTTCCTTTGAAACCATTTAATCATTTAGATTTTTAGAAATATCGGGGTTATCGTTAACTTGTTAAAATTTGCTACCCGATGGTAACGTCTTTGAAAACGCGTACGAATACTTATTTTGAAAACGTTGCTTTTACCGATTTGCTTAACAGTTTATAAGTTCGTGAATAATATAATAGAAATAAGGTAAAAGCAACTACTTAAACATCCAAAATAATAATTAGCGGCCATATTACAAACCAAACCGAAATTTAGTAAATAGTAAACTTTAACGGTACGAAATAAAATTTCAAAGCCGAGGAACATGCATGGCCGCCTTGAGTCCTTTCCGGCTCCGTCTCCGCGATCTACTCACCTGTAAAAATGGTAGAAAAGGGGGTGAGTCACCAAGACTCAGTGCATAGCTATTACACATGTCTCGACATATGGGCTTAGCCCATATCCACACAGTCCATACACATGAATATGCAATTATGAAGCCCAACCCATCCTAAGTCCATCCGTACTCCTACCTTAGCAGACTCCCTGCTCAAAGCCGTGGCTAATCCACCGATCACATAGTGATCCACATATCTTACCTTGGCAAAATTACTACCCAAGGCCGTGGCCAAGCCACCGATCCCATAGGGATCCCACAAATCAATAAATCCACGGTGATGCACACAGCTATCAACCGCCGAGATGGGCACTCAGCCAACACCTCCCTTGATGAAGCACATAGCTAACATCAAGCGCTAATGTAGCACGAGGCTAGCATTAGACCACGCACATAGCGTACACCCAATCTTCCAATAGTCACATCCCAAGTCCCATGCATATATGTATGTACCATGACAACATATTACTGAAACAAATATACATCACATGCCATCACATTTTTATACATTCATCAATAATCATTTATTATCGAAAATCACTGACCTGAGCATTCAATCACCCACCACGGGTATCCATCATCTTAGCCCTTATTTCGGCTAACATGCACAACATATACATTTACAAATAACACATATAAACAAGCAAGAGAACAGTGCGATAACTATGCACCTGATTACTAATAGCGTTATGCCCTCAATCCCGATACTATCACTAAACGACACTACGGCTATCTGCCTATGTTGTTGTTCGGACGCTGGCCCACACCCTGGCGGCCAATCTCGCACTGCCGAGACAGATCGTTTCTTAAACTTCGGGATAGGGATCTTCCCTTTACCTTCTTGACTGATATTTGCCTCCATTAATGATATTTAATCAGATCAAACGGTTAATCATCCAAGTCATAAATCTAAGTATCGAATCTTACTAAATATTTCTTACCAAAACAACCTTGAATCCCGGAGGCTATTATATGCTTCTTTCAATTAACCCCTACTCCATCATGGACAGAACCAATTAGCCCCACCTTAAATACCAAAATAAATGGCCTTAGGCCGAAAGCTATTACTTACCTTGCTCGACTAAGTCCCGACACCGCCACTTGTTCCTGTCGATTAGCTCCCGAAGTTATTGAAATTCCTACTAAAACATTGTTAGAATCGGTTAATACACAAATCTATGAACAATGGCGCTTGGCCGAATGTTATACTTACCACACCTTAATGTTCAAAATCCCGAAGCTTCTCCTTTAAAGCTCCTTCACGATGGCACATGCAAAAGAAACACATTTTATGGCCCTAAAAATATTCAGCCATCCAAACAACCAAGGACTAAACTGATTGCTAAAGTAAAAAGATACTTACCCTTGTAGATTCGGCCTAAGCTCTATAAGGATGAGTAATATTCGGCACTTAACCCCTTTTCAAAACCGAAAATACAAGCCCCCAAGGTCCCTATTTCAGCCATACACAAAGTGGGAAGAAAGAAAGAAAGGCATGAATTTCGGCAAGAACAAAAGAAAAGGAAAGAAGATAAATCCAAGGAATTTCGGCACCTCCTTGAACACTCAAAGCCGATCAAGCAAGCCCCCAAAAATACAACATTCGGCCATGCTCACAAATGGGGGGAAAGAAGGTCAAAGATTCAAAAATTTTGGCTAAGAACAAAGGACAAGGCCGGCCATGCTCTCCCTTTTGCTAATTTCTAACATCAATTACCAAAACACATTGTTTATTCTATCCCCCATTACCACCCCATCACCATACATAAAATAATAATAAATATAACTAACCCATCATCTAATAATAATAATAATAATAATAATATAACAACACCCCATCACCTAAACTCTTTCTTCAATAAATAAAATAAAATAAAATAAACATCCCATGCATAAATTAAACTAACCCATACTCCAACAATAAAATAATTAAAACTCCCCATACTTAAAATAATAATAATACTAAAACCTCCCTTTTCCCCTTAACGCCATTTTCCAAAAATAAAACGCTTATGCCGCGCCCACGACTCGAACTCCAGACATTATGGAGTTATGTCCAAGCCCCTAAGTGGCGGATGGAAGCCACTCTGCCAAGGCATTTTATATGCCAAACACACCACAAAATTTCCTTTAAGGCCTCCTTGCCTTGCTCACCAACAAAAATAAAACTCCCAAAATGCGATACATGCAGCTCGAACTCTTGCCCTCCTAAAGTACCCTAGCGCCCCAAGCCACTTTGCCAAATTATTCCTTATGGTGTAAACCCCAAATAATTTCTTTTAAGGCCTCTTTTCCTATTTTCCTCTTTTTAACCTAAAATTCCAAAATTTTTTCCAAAGCTTCCATTTTAGTCCTCGAGCTTTAAGAACTCCTAAAACGCCTCCAAACCGCTCTTAAAGCCTACCAACTCGTAAATTTATGTTCCAAACACACAACCCCTAATTTAGGATGTTACAATTCTACCCCCTTAAAACAATTTCGTCCTCGAAATTGCTTACTACCAAAAAATCGTACATCTTAACTTATCACACTTACTCCACCGCTGCGCATTCTGATCTAAAGAACTATCATACTTTACTAGCATACAAACACAAACTATCTCATAACAATCCAAGCAATACAGAGATTCCAGAATTAGGGAACATACCCGTTATCTCATCTCGCATCTGAACCTTCAGCACCTCTTCTTGGAGTTCCACGTCCTTGACTTCGAGCCCTATCCATCACTTGAGGACAGTCTTTAATCAAGTGAGACTTAGACTTACACCTATAACATACTCGCTTCCGGTTCCAACACTCGCTGTCATGATACCTTCCACACTGAGCACACGGACGGCTCCGATTTCCCATAGCTAGCTTAGTCACACGAGCAAAATTTTCAACCCTTGGCTTTTTCTGAAGACCCTCTGATGATTCAGACAATCCAAAATTTCTCTTATCCCGGTTCCTTTCCTCATCTCGTTTCTCTCTTACAGCCCTCTTAACTTCCTCAGCGATCCGAGCTTTCTCCACTAGAATGCTGAAGTCTCTTTCTCTGTGCGGAGCAATCAACTCTCACAACTCGTCTCGTAGCCCATCTTCGAACCGGACACACCTTTCGTAATCAGTAGCCACGATCCCTTTGGCGTACTGACTTAACCGCACAAATTCTGCTTCATACTCTGCTACCGACTTACTTCCTTGCACCAAGTTTAGAAACGCCTTCCTTTGCGAGTCCAAGTAGCTAGCTCCAACGTACTTCCCTTCAAACTTAAGCTTAAAATATTCCCAATCCAGTCGATCTGCCGGAACATCTTGCCTGACAGTGAGCCACCATCGATAAGCTTCATCTCGGAGCAACGAGACAACACCTTTCAGCTTTTCCTCAGGAGTACAGTCCAAATCATCCATGATTCTTTCGACTGCTTCCAACCAATACTCCACTACATTCGGAGCTACTCTCGATACTCCTCTAAAAACTTCGGCTCCATTCTACCTAAGCCTTTCCGATACTGACTTCCGAGCTCTATTTCCCACATTAGCTCCTGCTACTCGTTCTAGCACTCGTAGCATAGCCCGCGATACTGTAACATCCCAAAATTGGGCCTAGTAGGATTGGGCCTCGAGCTTTAGGAAAAATTTGAGTATTATTTTGTGTTGGCTCGGGTAGAAATTTTTGTGTGTTAGCATAGTCTTGTGAAGACTTGATTTTATTTAGGAAGTTAGAATAATTTTTAGTATGGTTTTTAAAACGTTACCATCGGGTAACATAAATCATTTGATAATTTTAACAACTTAAGTGTTTTCCATAATTTAAATGGTTTTCAAAGTAATAATTCGAGTTTTCTTAAAATGATAAAAATGTTTTCTAATCTATGATTTATTCACTTATTTTAAAGTCTTATGTAATTTCAAAGTAAATTTTCAGTTTTAACTTATTAAGCATGTTATTTCTACAAATATAGAATTTCAAAGAGTTTCTCATAAAAATTTATCTGTTAAATTCAATTCTTTTTCAAAAGTTTTCCTTCGTGGCATGCGGATTCGGTCATGGCGTGTTGACGGGTTTGGGGTGTTACAGATACTGCATCATCCTCTTCCGTCTAATTTTGATCCTCCGCTCATCTCGCTGCTTGGCGGCGCGCGTTCTCGACCCATGGCCGACCTTCACGGCCCGATGTCGCCATTCTACTTCTACCGCGTCCACGACGCCACGGCCGCGTGCCCTAGAACTCATCTCTTATCGCTAATCGACTTAGAAAGTTTTATGCATCGTAATTTTGTTCCATCGATTAATCGCGAACAATTTTATGAAATAAAGTTCTAGAAGTGGTTTTTTTCGATCACACAAAGTTTCAGTTCGAGTTTACTATTCTAATTCAGAGAGTCACATTTGTAACATCCTAAATTAGGGGTTATGCATTTGGAGCATAACTCAAGTGTTGGTAGGCTTTAAGTGTGGTTGGTGATGTTTTAAGGGTTTTTAAAACTCTAGGATTAAAAGGGAGTGCATTGGAAATTTTTGAAATTTTTGGGTTAAAAGGGGAAATTGGGCTAAGAAGGCTTTAAAGAAAATTTCAGGAATTCATGGACATGAAATTGGGCTTGGCAAAGTGGCTCCCATGCGTCACTTATGGTGGAAGTGCATGACAAGGGCACTGGTTCAAGGCACGGCAGCAGCAAGTGGCATTTTATTTTTAGGCTTTGGCGTTAAAAGGAGGGGGCCAAGTATGAAGGCTTTAAAGAATTTTGTGGGTAAGGTTTAGACATGAAAGTTGAGACTGGCTAAGTGGCTACCGTGCGCCACTTAGGAGTTAGAGGTGAGGATGGTCCTAGGTTCGAGTGGCTGGAGCAGAGTTTTACGTTTTAATTTTTTTTATATGCGATGATGGGCTTAAGTTGGAAGGCCTTAAAGATTAAATCATGGGGTTCTATGACATGAAAGTCAATTGGGAGAAATGGCCTGGGGCGTTGGAAGAGAGGGCGGCAGCAGTGAGGTCCTGGGTTCGAATCAAAGAAGCAGCAGTTGGTTTTATTTTTGGTTTTGGCGTGAGACAAGGGAGCTGGGGAGTGAGGTGTTAAAAGATGTTTTGGGTGGATTATATCACAAAAAGTGCTTTGGCCGAATGGCTTGGGGCGCTACCTGCAGCATGGGTTCTAGCAGGTCTCATGTTCGAGACCTATGGGCAGCAGTTTGGGTGTTTTTCTATTATTTTGAATTTTGCAGCAAATTGGAATGCAGTGGACATTTCAATTAAATGAACTTTAAATATTAGTTATTATACTTTATTGATGGTTTTGGTTTTAATCAAGTTGTAATAGGCCTCCTAGAATTATTTTCATTATTGTTACATGTTTTGAATACTTTGTCTAAACTATTTAATTATGTTAAAAACGGGTTCACATGTTTTTCCAAATCAAACGTAAAATGTTTCAAGTGCCATCAGGCACATTCGAAATCTATAAACAACCCGACTTAATAAATATTTTTAAAACAACGCTAAGTATGGTTTTTAACAAGAGACTTGAAAATGAAAGGTTTTTGACAAAATTTTAAATCGGTTTTAAAGGGATTTCAAAATGTTTTCTTTGTAGCAAACCAAATTCGGTCGTAATTTTTAGGCCGGGTTTGGGGTGTTACAACATTCATGCTTAGAGACATATTCAACACATTCATTCAGTGGTATTTACCATACACATTCACTATTCAAATCACCTCAATAGTCAGAGGTACTTACCCGAGCGGTGCCGGAGACTCGGTGCCATGCTGTTTAAAACAAAACAATTTCCATAATATTTCATAGAGACTTATCAAGAAAACATTTTTGGGCCTTGGGCCCCCACAGCCTAGTTTTGAACCGGGCTCTGATACCAATTTGTAACACCCCAAACTCGACCCATGAGCCTTGACCGGATCTGGTATGTCACAGAGTAAAAACGTTTTGAAAGAATCGGGTTAACAGTGGAAATCTGAAATTATTGTTGAATTTGTAAAACGGTGTTTGCTAAAACTAAGATAGGTTGGTTTGATAAACACGATTGAGTTGAAAACTTTTTCTTTTACTTTGAAACCATTTGATCATTTAGATTTTTAGAAATATCAGGGTTATCGTTAACTTGTTAAAATTTGCTACCCGATGGTAACGTCTTTGAAAACGCGTACGAATACTTATTTTGAAAATGTTGCTTTTACCAATTTGCTTAACAATTTATAAGTTCGTGAATAATATAATAGAAATAAGGTAAAAGCAACTACTTAAACATCCAAAATAATAATTAGCGGCCATATTACAAATCAAACCAAAATTTAGTAAATAGTAAACTTTAACGGTACGAAATAAAATTTCAAAGTCGAGGAACATGCATGGCCGCCTTGAGTCCTCTCCGGCTCCGTCTCCGCGATCTACTCACCTGTAAAAATGGTAGAAAAGGGGGTGAGTCACCAAGACTCAGTGCATAGCTATTACACATGTCTCGACATATGGGCTTAGCCCATATCCACACAGTCCATACACATGAATATGCAATTATGAAGCCCAACCCATCCTAAGTCCATCCGTACTCCTACCTTAGCAGACTCCCTGCTCAAGGCCGTGGCTAATCCACCGATCACATAGTGATCCACATATCTTACCTTGGCAAAATTACTACCCAAGGCCGTGGCCAAGCCACCGATCCCATAGGGATCCCACAAATCAATAAATCCACGGTGATGCACACAGCTGTCAACCGCCGAGATGGGCACTCAGCCAACACCTCCCTTGATGAAGCACATAGCTAACATCAAGCGCTAATGTAGCACGAGGCTAGCATTAGACCACGCACATAGCGTACACCCAATCTTCCAATAGTCACATCCCAAGTCCCATGCATATATGTATGTACCATGACAACATATTACTGAAACAAATATACATCACATGCCATCACATTTTTATACATCCATCAATAATCATTTATTATCGAAAATCACTGACCTGAGCATTCAATCACCCACCACGGGTATCCATCATCTTAGCCCTTATTTCAGCTAACATGCACAACATATACATTTACAAATAACACATATAAACAAGCAAGAGAACAGTGCGATAACTACGCACCTGATTACTAACAGTGTTATGCCCTCAATCCCGATACTATCACTAAACGACACTACGGCTATCTGCCTACGTTGTTGTTCGGACACTGGCCCACACCCCGGCGGCCAATCTCGCACTGCCGAGACAGATCGTTTCTTAAACTTCCGGATAGGGATCTTCCCTTTACCTTCTTGACTGATATTTGCCTCCATTAATGATACTTAATCAGGTCAAACGGTTAACCATCCAAGTCATAAATCTAAGTATCGAATCTTACTAAATATTTCTAACCAAAACAACCTTGAATCCCGGAGGCTATTATATGCTTCTTTCGATTAACCCCTACTCCATCATGGACAGAACCGATTAGCCCCCCCTTAAATACCAAAATAAATGGCCTTAGGCCGAAAGCTATTACTTACCTTGCTCGACTAAGTCCCGAAACCGCCACTTGTTCCTGTCGATTAGCTCCCGAAGTTATCAAAATTCCTACTAAAACATTGTTAGAATCGGCTAATACACAAATCCATGAACAATGGCCCTTGGCCGAATGTTATACTTACCACACCTTGATGTTCAAAATCCCGAAGCTTCTCCTTTAAAGCTCCTTCACGATGGCACATGCAAAAGAAACACATTTTATGGCCCTAAAAATATTCAGCCATCCAAACAACCAAGGCCTAAACCGATTGCTAAAGTAGAAAGATACTTACCCTTGTAGATTCGGCCTAAGCTCTATAAGGATGAGTAATATTCGGCACTTAACCCCCTTTCAAAATCGAAAATACAAGCCCCCAAGGTCCCTATTTCAGCCATACACAAAGTGGGAAGAAAGAAAGCAAGGCGTGAATTTCGGCAAGAACAAAAGAAAAGGAAAGAAGATAAATCCAAGGAATTTCGGCACCTCCTTGAACACTCAAAGCCGATCAAGCAAGCCCCCAAAAATACAACATTCGGCCATGCTCACAAATGGGGAGAAAGAAGGTCAAAGATTCAAAAATTTTGGCCAAGAACAAAGGAAAAGGCCGGCCATGCTCTCCCTTTTGCTAATTTCTAACATCAATTACCAAAACACATTGTTTATTCTATCCCCCATTACCACCCCATCACCATACATAAAATAATAATAATAATAATAATAATAAATATAACTAACCCATCATCCTATAATAATAATAATAATAATAATAATATAACAACACCCCATCACCTAAACTCTTTCTTCAATAAATAAAAAAAAAAAAAAAACATCCCATGCATAAATTAAACTAACCCATACTCCAACAATAAAATAATTAAAACTCCTCATACTTAAAATAATAATAATACTAAAAAAAATAAAATAACAATTATCCCAAGAAGAATTGCTCACGCGTGCATGCCCCATGCAGCCACCCTCACGTCGGCATAAAAAAAATAAACCCAGGTGCAGCCCCCAGGTCTCGTACCCGAGACCTGGAGAAAATCCCCTATGCTTCCAGCCACTCTTCTGACTCGCCTTTCATGGCATATTCTGCCATAAATTTATTTTAAACTACCCTTTGCTGGCCCCTTATGCTTTAGCGCTAAAAGCAAAAATAAAACGCCTTAAGCGCGACCCCCAGGACTCGAACACGAGTCCTCCCAGCCGCAGCCCTCAAGCAACGTCCTTAGCCACTCCACCCAGGCGCTTCCTTGCGACAAGTTCCACTCCGAATTTCTTTTAAAACCTCCCTTTTTCCCTTAACGCCATTTTCCAAAAATAAAACACTTATGCCGCGTCCACGACTCGAACTCCAGACGTTATGGAGTTATGTCCAAGCCCCTAAGTGGCGCATGGAAGCCACTCTGCCAAGGCATTTTATATGCCAAACACGCCACGAAATTTCCTTTAAGGCCTCCTTGCCTTAGTCGCCAACAAAAATAAAACTCTCAAAATGCGATACATGCAGCTCGAACTCTTGCCCTCCTAAAGTACCCTAGCGCCCCAAGCCACTTTGCCAAATTATTCCTTATGCTATAAACCCCACATAATTTCTTTTAAGGCCTCTTTTCCTATTTTTCCTCTTTTTAACCTAAAATTCCAAAAAATTTTCCAAAGCTTCCATTTTAGTCCTCGAGCTTTAAGAACTCCTAAAACGCCTCCAAACCGCTCTTAAAGCCTACCAACTCGTAAATTTATGTTCCAAACGCACAACCCCTAATTTAGGATGTTACAAAAATGATCTATTTTCAGGAACCACGTGGCCTGGGCATTCCCACACGGGCTGAGCACACGCCAGTGTGAGCCACACGGGCTAGATAGACGCCCATGTGCCAGCCCGTGTCAATTTCGAACCTTGCTTCTCTTTTACGCGGAGAAACTCAATTTTTAGGGTTTCTAAGCATTCTAAAGTTTATAAATACATATTAAAAGAGGAATAAAGAGAGCACGCAGAGAGGAACAAAGAATTTACTCGAGGAATTCCAACGGATTCAACTTAGAAACAGGATCTCCTTCAAGATTGAACATCTCCATTCAATTTCTCTAGAAGTTTTTCTAGGTTTCTTTATGTTTTGTTGTTTTTCCTAATTTTGAGATGTTTTCCTTCCAAATTATGAACTAAATTCCCTAGATACCTAAGAAAGATGAAACTATGATGGATCTTGTTATTTAATTTCTGAATTATATGATAAATACTTCATTTTTTTTATCTCAATTATGTGTACTTATTTCATGTTTTAATGTTTTCAGGATATTAATTCATGATTGATGTGCTTATTTCAGGGGAGCAAAAGCTCCTATTTAAGAGTAGATTTGGCATAATTGAGTGGAGTTGCATGCAATCCTAGAAATAGGACGACATAAATGTACCGTATTACAGTCAAATCTAATAGGGAAATCCATAGATCGAGTTAATGCGACAATAGGGGTTTTAATTAGAAAAAGATTTCAATTAATCAACCTAGAGTCAGTTGTTTTTACTCTCGAAAGAGATATTAATATAATTTAGGGATTTTTACGGATCAAGGCAAGTGAATAAATCATTTAATTTAAATTCAAAATAATAAGTGAAGTCTAGGTGGATTCTTTCCTAGGTATTGTCTCTCTCATTGGTTCATTCGAATATTTTCTTACTTAATTCTCTATTGCGTCTTAATAATTAGTTAGATAATTTTAGATTCAAAACAACCCTTTCAATTTACAAGCTAAAAAATAAAATGATAGTAATTGCTAGTACTTTTAATCCTCGTGGATACGATATTTCTGACTCACCATAGCTATACTACTATTCGATTAGTGACATCATCATGTACCAAGGCTACATCACCCCAAATGACATATACATGTCAAACTCATCAACTAACATTCAACCAATCATTAACCATAAGTCCACCTATACATGCCATTATAACCTTAACCAAGGCATCGAAATCTATTGATATAAACACTGGATAGTGTGATAGATCTTCGACGAGCTTCCAACCCGATCGAGCTTCCAATAATTTGAAAAGTAAAGGAAAAACAACTACGTAAGCAATGAATGCTTAGTAAGCTCATATAAACTTTAGTCATATCAATCCATTTCAAGTATGAAATTTATACATATCAAGAATAATCCTATACCAATACCGCAAGATTCATGAAACCATATTCAACAACTCACAGAGTGAATAAATCCGCAGTATCACATATATATATATATCATCCTTAGCATAGTAGGATTTTAAAAAACTTTACACCGTTTCAATTTTTCTTACTTTCATTTGCATTTCATTACTTTCCATTTCATTTACTTTCTTTTGCTTAAATAACAATATCAATTCAACTTATCATTCCCTTTTTCATCATTTTACACTTCAAGTATGAACTTACTATTTCATTATGCTTAACATACAAGACATAAGCATATCATCAACCATAACCACAAGCTAGTGCATTTAAGCATAATTATTTTGAAATTAACCACATGATAAACCATTTCATAAGAAATTACATAATTTAAACCTTACTACTCTTTCATGAACACAAGCATATTTTCATTTGGGCACTTACCATTTCAATGCATAACTTATAAGTAAGCATAATACAATCCATCCAATAGCTTGGCCAAAGCCTAAGCATTCACATCAAACATGTTAGCAATATAAGCATAAGACATAAGCAATTTACTCATGGATGATCACAACATTTAAACATGTAAGATATGAATATATCATCCATCTCAACTTACATTTATCCATGAATCACCAATTTAATGCAATTCATATGTGAACATGTCTTAGTTCATATCGAACTCTTACCATTTCCATTCAAATCATGCTTGTTGAACCGTGTAAAATACCGTTGGATACTTGGGATAGCTCACACATAGCGTGCTAACTTATATAACTGTAATCTGTCAATTCCTGTACCTGTATGCTCACACGAGCTGTGAATCAGAATGCTCACATAAGCTGTGAAAATAGGCCTGCTCACACGAGTTGTGGGTCAGAATGTAGCTACATGATTCTGCTCACACGAGCTGTGGAGTATCTGCAACACATGCCGACCTCATCTATACGTAGGACGTTCAAGACCAGCACCCGAATCATGTAAACCCTAATGACATATTATTTGTATCCTATGAATTTCCAAGGTTCAAACGGGGCTCGTTAGTCGTCGAAACATCATTGGATTTCCATTGTTTCATTACGAGATAAA
Organism: Gossypium bickii; assembly: GCA_025503065.1. NCBI lineage: Eukaryota > Viridiplantae > Streptophyta > Magnoliopsida > Malvales > Malvaceae > Gossypium > Gossypium bickii. The sequence goes on from CP106711.1 coordinate 57,959,001, forward strand.
TTGCATACAAAAACATATATATATTGATTTAATCATAATATAATCACATATTAACATTCAATTCAATCAAAATTATACAAGATACAATTCATACGAACGTACCTGGCTAAATTGCAGAAATGTCAAAGTATAGGGGCATTTTGGTAATTTTCCATTCTCCTCGATTTTCCACCCGATCTTAATCTAAATTAACAATTTCATTTAATCTATTAATTTATATAGTAAAATAATGTATTTTATACAATTTATTCTTTTTTAAATTTTTATAAAATTGCCCCTAAAGTTTTACTTTTATTCAATTTAGTCCATAAGCCCAAAACATGCAAATTAACCATTTTTAATGCCAATTTATAATAGTCAAACATTCATGGAACCTATATCAGCCCGTATTTGCAACAATTTCAAATCAAATCCTTATACTGTTACTATTTTAACAATTTAGTCCCTAATAAGAAAATTATCCAAAAATAACTTAATAAAATACTTTTAATTATCAACCAACATTTCAAATTCATAATTTAACATCTAAAATCACAAGATTCATCAATGGAAACATTCAAAATCATTAATAGTTTCAAAATCGAAGATATGGGCTAGCTAGACCGAGTTGCAACGATTTCAAAAACATAAAAATTACTAGAAACGGGGCTAAAACGGACTTACATGCATCCTATGAAGCTTGGCCAAAGCTTGAAGGTTTATCAATTGCTTTATTCTTTCTCAAATTCGGCAAAACAGTACAAGGAAAAAGATGATATTTTTAACTTTATTTTATTTTAATTAATAAAACATACATATTTTCATAATAAGACAAAGCGACCACCCACCATATATAATATGGTATATTTACCATATTAGTCCATACATTTCATTCATTAAGCCCTTTAATCATTCAAATCAAATAGCGACCAAAATTTACATCTTTTACGATCTAGTCCTTTTTAATTAATTAACTATCGAAACGTTGAAATTTTTCAATGAAACTTTAATACTACCTTAATGACACTCTATAACTATTTATAAAAATATTTATGGCTCGATTTATAAAAATGAGATCCCGATACCTCATTTTCTAAAACCACTTGACCTTAGGGTCATTCCACTTGAACTTAATAAATCCCTTATATATAAAAAATTACTATATCACAAACCTTTTTAAAACCATGTTTGACTCATAAATATTAAATAATAATATTTATGGGTGAACTTAGAAATACTCAATTCTGATGATGGTGGTAAATTTGAAATATATAGGTGGTGGTCAATTTTGGTGGTAAATTTGGCTAGAATTCTCTTTGGAGAATTTGGGTTTTCACTCCAATCCCTTGATCGAAGAATTTTTAATATATGGGCTGTTGAATAGGTAATAAAATTTGGATCTTTTGGGTCTGTGTAGTGTTTGAACAGTACTGATCTAGTTTGAACCAGTATGTTTTCATAATATTGTTGGGGTTTTTGAGAATCCAATGGTTTGAAATGCCATCCATTGAAAAGTTCTTTTGCAAGTGTATGTGGAGATTTTTCTAAAAATTCTTCCTCCATAACAAAAATTTTTTCAAAACATTTGTTTCAAAAATATTGTGAGGATTTTTGTGTAGCAGTCTGTGAAGACACTGCTATTTCTTTTGGAAAAACATCTTGGAGAGATGTCTTTTTTAAAACATTTTTGACAGATTTTGGTTTGTGTAAAACAATCTCTTTATTTTTTGAAATCTTTGCTGCTTCACCAGGAATTTGTTTGAAAGGAGTTTCCTCTTTCATTTGAGAAAAGGCCAATGCCACTTCTGGGGATTGAGAAAAGGACTCAATCCATTTTTAGATTTGAGAACCAATTTCATTTGGCTCTTGTGCATCTTGAACGATTGTATTTTTGGAGGATTTTGATGATGATGATGATGATCTCTCATTTTCTTCTTCATGGCAAATTTCATACCGTGACTTAATTGGTTTTGAGGAAATTTGGGTTTTGGATGACTCTCCTATTTTTCCTTTTCCTTTGTCTCGGAGTTTGGGTGGCATTTTTGAAGAAACTCTATGGTGAGAAAATCAGACAAAGAATTAGTTTCTCCTTTGATGTATTCAATATCAAAATCAAATATGCTCAAAATTGCTTGCCATCTTGCAAAAATCTATTTTGAGGCAATATTTTGAACATCTTTTTGTAAAACTTATTTTGCTAATTTGCAATCGATTCGTAAAAGAAATTTTTGATTTAATAAATCACTTTGGAATTTTGTAATGCACAAAACAATTGATAAAATTTCTTTTTTAATAGTACTACAATTTTGTTGAGTTGAATTCTAGTGTCTGGAAGTAAACTGGACTATTTGCTCTTTTCCCCCTTTAACTTGTTTTAGGATCCCATCGTATCCTATTTCAGAAGAAGTTGTTTCTAAGAGAATCTCATTTAATTTTTGTTCTATTTCTTCATCTAGATTTAAATTATTCATTTTTCTTAATAATATTTACGAACTTATTTTTCGGATTTAGTGGCCCCGAAACTACTATTTTCGACACCACTAAAAGGCGGGTTGTTACAGGCATTGTGAGAATGGGTGGGGACAATGTCATAGACTGTGGATTAAATCCTATGACCATTGCACTCAAAATGTCCTATAGAGGTCAACTCACATTTTAGATTGGTTTAATTAATTTGTATTGGTTTGTGAGTTAATCGATTTAACCCCTATCTTTAAATTGATACCCCGACTAGTTCCTGATCCAATTATGAAAATATTAGTTTTGAATGAATTACCATTTTCAATCCCATCAGGTAGAGCAAGTATGTGGTGAACTTTGAAAATAGAAATAATCGCCAGCGTCTCCAGTTTACTTCACGCATTGCTGGCATTGTCAGACATTATAAAGAAAGAAGAAGGAAAAAAATAAAAAAATAAAGAGAAATTAATTTAAAAAGAGGAAATTTAAAAAAAATTATTTTTTTAAGTTTATATGATACGATAGTTTATTATTGGATAGAATATTTTCAACAGATATAATATTTTGGTCTAAATTGGATAATAGGAGAATAATTTAGGTATCACTCCTAGCCAAAAAAAAAAAATTAGGTACCAACTTGGGAAAATGGATATAATTTAAGTACTAATTGGTAAGCTAAGCCATTTATAGATTAGATTCAACGGTTTGATTAATAATTTGATTAATGAGGTACCAACTTGGGAAAAAAAAAGTAGTTTAGGTAACACTTGTGACCAAAACAAAGTTTAGGTGCTAAGATGGGAAAAAAGAGTATAGTTTAGGTACCAATTTTTGGATTAAACCTTAAATATATATTTTGAATAATACACAAGAAGACATGTAGTTATTGTGTCATCATTTTCATATGCTCCCTCTCTTTTTCTTTCTCTGATTTTACTCTTTTTGTAATTTTCTTTCTTTTGTTGAAAAGTATTTTATTCTTCTTCTTTTTCTCTAGAAATTCAAATTATCTTTCATCAAATTAGTATCAAGGCCACTATCTTGGCTCAAAGGCCAACAACATCGCTACTCGATTACAAAGGTATTTTCACCAGACTTAGAAGGTTATCTCAGACTCGAGGAGACCTCAAGAAACTAGATGAGAAGGTAAATTCCTTTCAATCTAAGATAAAAGTGGAGTTCAAGAAGTTTTTTAACTTATGACCTGTAACGGCCCGATTTAGGGGCTAGTCGAAATAGTGATCTCGGGATCATTAATCTGATATTTGAGAAATTTATTTTCATGTTATATTATGAGTTAGAACATGATAGCACATATGCATGAAAATTTTAGTGCTTTAATTTTAGCGATTTCGTGTTCAATTGTGAAAAAAAAAAACTACAAAAGTTCCATTTTTTTTATTTCTAAAGATGCCAAATAGCCATAAATTTTTAAATTGAGGTTTTTAAAAGGCAATTTATCCCTTTTCATGTGCTTGACCGGCCATAGAATTAAAGGGAGACAAAGATGGACAAATTTGGTCATAGTTAGTAAGAGTTGGTGACAAAAATTTGACTAGTTTAATATTAGAATAAAGAAAGAGAAAATATCATCTTCCTTGTTCATCTCTTCCACCGAAATTTCAAGCAATAATAGGGGTTTTGAAGGCTTAAATTTTAACAAGCTTCCCTCCATTGTTGTAAGTGATTTTGATGATTTTTCTTAGTAATAGTTGTACTTTTGAGACCCCTAAAGCTTAAGCTTTCAAATGAGGGGACTATTGTGCAATATCGTGTAAAGTTTAGAGTTTTTCCATGAGAGCTATCATTGTTATTTGCTACATTTTTATGGAAGAAATTGAGTCTTAATTGTTAGATGAACAACTTTTGTGAAATGTGTTAGCATGAAAACACCAAATAGTACCTTGATGAAAAGGTTACAAATTTTGTAGTAAGTATGTGAAATATTGATTTTTGATGATAGCCTTAAGAGGATTAAATGTTTACCTAGGCTTGTTGAAGGTAGAAATGTGATTAGAATTTATTTCCGAGCTTAGGGGCAAAATGGTCATTTTGCCAAAGTCTAGGGGCAAAATGGTAATTTTACTTAAGCATGATTATTGAAATGCTTACACTAATGTAGCGATTAAAATGAGCTATTTTCTATTATAGAGCAAGAGGAGTCGAGAATCCGCCTTGATCGGGGAAAGAATAAAGTCTTGGACTGAACTGAGGAACTAGCTCATTTTGAAAACGAGGTAAGTTGTATGTGATTTATGCAACATTCATATTAGCATGTTGAGAAACGCGTGGCATTATATTAAAGCATGATGCATTACTAAATTGAGTAGTTAACGTGAATGAGATGTTGGAGTCCTAATGGGTCATATTGATTATAGAAATGTTATAATTGAAATATGAAATAAATAAGGTCCCGTGTAAGACCATGTCCGGGACATGGCCTCGGCACCGAGTTGAGATCCCGTATAAGACCATATCCGGGATATGGCTTCGGAGATGAACATGGAAATCGTATAAGACCATATCCAGGATATGGCATTGATACATGAAGGGTAATCCCATGTAAGACCATGTCTGGGATATGGCATTGGCATCTAGAGGAGACTCCATGTAAGACCACCTTGAGGATATGGCATTGGCTTTATACTTACAATAGTGGTTATAAACACACGTCTTTGACTATCCCTTGTGAGTGGTGGGATAAGTAGATGAATTTAGAAGTAGAGATGTGAATGACAGTTAAGTCATGTGAACGTATGAATCAGGTACTCATGAATGAGTTACAAAGAATCGGTTCAATATGTGGCATGGTATGTGCTAGATAAGGGCAATTGTAAGTAAGTATTGTCAAGAAGCCTTGACTGGTGTACAGTTTACTAATACTGTGGATGGATTATTTTATGAGCATTATGATTGTTATTTATTTCCATGCAACTTACTAAGCTTTATGCTTACCCTTTTTTCCATTGCCCTTCTTTCTTGTAGTATTGTCAAGGTAACTCAAGGATCGTGGCCGTAGGAGTTTAGAAGTCACACTATCGACAGCAGTTTGGTATAACAATTTTAGACTTATTTTGAGTATGGCATGTATAGGACTTGAATATTTTGTTAAGTTGTAATTGTTAGTCAAAGTGTTGGCTATGTAAGTCAGTAAAAGTCATTTTGTGAATGGCCTTATGAGTTAGGCAAATACTTGACAAACTCTTTTGTTCAATGAAGATGAAATTCATGAAATGTATGTCCCTTTAATCATCTTGTATGTTGGAAATGAGTTCTTAGACTTGCTTATGGGATAGGAATTGTATTATTTTGAGTAGAAATATGTATGTGTGCATTCTAGGGTGGCAAGGGCTTGGTATATAGCATGCTAATTGCCCACTTAGCTAGGCACACGGGCGTGGGTCTAGACCGTGTGGGAGGCACGACTAGCACATGGGTGTGCACCCAGGCCGTGTGAAGTCTGCACCCTACACTTGGGATTTGAATCACCACATGGCTAGGATACACGGGCGTGTGTATAGGCCGTGTGGATAAGTCAGAATGCCAAGGTTTGGTACACGGGTTAGTGACACAGGCATGTCAAGGCAGTGTGAAATTAGCCAGTGTTGACCATGGGTGGGAGACACGGACATGCGTTAGGGGCACACGGGCGTGTCCCTAGACCTACACGGGCGTGTGGCCCCTGTTTTATCAAAAAGTTTATCAAACTCGTGAAAGTTCTCGAATAAATTTTGATACTTATTGGAAGTATATTTAGGGCCTCCTCGGCCGGATATGTGTGAGCGATAGAGTTAAACAAAATTTTATAACCCTATTTTTTATGTTTAAGCAAGATTAGCTATGTAATGCCTCGAACCCTGTTCCGGCTCGGACACGGGCAAAGGGGTGTTACATGACCGCTAAAGGGCTAGCTATAGGTTCAACAGATCTTAATAGCTCATTTTATCGTATAATTGGGAAAGAACTAGTGATGAAGGAATCCTAGTCAGTCATGCACAACTCACTTTGATTGCCCTTATCACCATTCATACAAATGTGAATGCCTAAAATTCAATGGACATGATTTCAAGGGCTAACCTAAGACAATCAAGTAGTATTTTGAATTTGAGAATGTTCATGATGGCTTCAAGGTTAGGCTAGTTATGTTGCATTTGGAAATAAAAGCCCTTCAATGCCACCAACACTACACTAAGGTCCAATGAAAGTTTAAATAAGCTAGTTTGGAGCAACTATATAAAGGAAATGAGAAGAAATTTTCACATGGGGAGTTTGAAGATCCTATGCCTAATTTTTTCTCTGGAAGTTAAGTGTTATTAGCCATGTAGAATTGTTTGATTCTAATGCCTTGAGTATTTTCTTGAGTAATCTCAGGGAGGAAATAGCCAAACCTATAATAGCCCAATTTAGGGGCTAGTCAGAATAGTGGTTTTGGAACCGCTAATCTAAGGTAAGAGAGAATTATTTTAATGTTATTTTATGAGTTATAGCATGATTATATAGGTGCATGAAAATTTTGGTGCTTTAATTTTAGCGATTACATGCTTAATTGCGAAAAATGACTAAATTACATAATGTATGAAAGTTCTATTTTACAAGCTAAAGGTGTTTAAAAGTCATAAAATATTAATTGGAGACCCTTAATGTGCAATTAGACCCTTAGATATAGGGTGGCCGGCAATAGGGGACAAACCATGTCAAAATTGGTCAAAGTTGTTGAAAGTAGGTGGACTGAATTGATGTTTTATAATAAAATAAAGAAAGGAAAGATATCATCTTTTCTTCTTTTCTTCTCCATCGAAAATTAGCAGCAAAATAGGCGGTTTAAGAGCTCAAAAATTTAAGCTAGCTAAAGAGGGGACTATTTTGCAAAAAGGTAAAAAGTTTAGGGTTTTGCCATGTGAGCATTTATGTTATTTGCTGCATTTTTATGGAAGAAAATGAATCTTAGTTGTTAAATAAACAACTTTTGTGAAAGATGTTTCCATGAAAACACCTAAAAGGTCCATTTTGCAATGGTTATAAAATAGGTGTTAAATGTGAGAAATAATGAGTATTGGTAGTGGCTATAAGAGTAATTAATGTTCAGCTAGGCTTGTTAAAGGAGGAAATTTGATTAGAATTGATTTACGAGCCTGGGGACAAAATCGTAATTTTGCCAAAGTCTAAGGGAAAGAGGGTAATTTTGCCAAAGTATGATTATTGAAATGTATAATTAATGTGATAATTAAATGAGCTAAATTGCTATTATAGATCAAGAAGAACAAGGAATTAACCTTGACCGAGGAAAAGGCAAGGTATCAGACTAGATACACAAATTGGCCTATTTTAAAATCGAGGTAAGTTTGTGTGTAATAAATTCAACATCATATTATTAAGTTTAAAATGGTTGATATTAGTGATGTTGTATATTATTTCTATGAAATTGAATAACGATGTTGAATGAGAAAATGATGAAAATTTATGATGTTGAAGTCCCGGTTGGACTTTAAGAAGTGAGAGGATATCATCATCGAGACATGAGATTGGTAAGTTCCCGTGTAAGACCATGTCTGGGACATGGCCTCGGCATTGAATTGAGATCCCGTTAAGGCCATATCTGGGTTATGGTATCGGCATCGAATATGAAAATCGTTGAAACACCCCACACCCGGCCCGCGAGCCTGAACCGGATCTGCTATGTTCCTTAAGTAAACCGGTTTCTAAGTTCTCGTTAATTAGAGAAAATTTGTGTAATTTTTTAAAAATATATCGTTTTGGGTTGGGCTTAGGTTGGAAACCCATTTATTTTATTTGAAAATCCAATTAATGAAGGTGACAAAACAATTTAGGGCTTATTTTTAAAGAAATAACTTTACTTGAACTTTAATTTAAAATAATTCGTAACATAGTAATTAAAAATAAAAGTAAAGAAATGTAACTATGGCCTTATTACAACAAGTAAAATCCCAAAATAAATTTCTAAAATACTTAAATAAAATTAAATATCCGTATTGAATAAAACTTCAAGCTATGCATGGCCATCCCTAAGCTTCTGCCGAACCCGGTCCATTATTGATCATCACCTGAAAAATAGTCCCACAATGGGGTGAGTCAACAGACTCAATGTGTACACAACACTAAAATTCAATAGATCAGGCATACATTTTCATATCAAATACTTATTCATATAACAGATAAAAATGATGATGCAACCCAAACCCAAACCTAGATGCCATCCGCTACACATCCCCGTACCAACCTGCACACCGTGGGGACTACTACGTCAACCCTCCATCCGCTACACATCCCCGTACCAACCTGCACACCGTGGGGACTACTACATCAACCCTCCATCCGCTACACACCATCAAAGCGATTCTTTGCGATCGCGTGCTCATCGCCCATATATAAATTCGTGGCATAGCCACCAGATAATTGTGTCATGAGACACCACATTCAGATAATATAACCGAAGTTACCACATTCAGATAATGTAACCGAAGTTACCACATTCAGATAATGTGACCGAAGTCACCACATTCAGATAGTGAGACCGAAGTCATCACATTCACTTCCCCTTTTTCATATCACCCGAATGCCCCATATTATTCCTATCATGCACATCATACTTAAATTCACATTCTTATCATATTTCACATGTTAAATATAACATATTTCGTAATCCTAATAGGAGTAGGAAACGAACCTGAGTACTTCGTACCATATCATGGTACTTTAGCCACATTCTTATAAACATGCATATATTACATATTACCATAAATCTTATTAAAAAGTTAGTGTGGGGTACACACCTGATTCACTTAACAAAGTCCTTGAAATCCCAAAAAATCGATCTACCGAATTAGATCATTAATGCCTATATTCAGTCAACATGGTAATCTTTAGCAAAGGCCTATTCGGCTATAAAACCAAATCCTAGTAGGTTTTGTATTCTTAATACTTACCTTGTCGCCGTTTTGAGGATTAATCAAATCTCGGAGACTTGTATTCTTCTCCCTTGAAATTGGCTAACCACTAGATCCCTTGAATTGGTTAGTTTTTGGTTAAAGCAAATAGATCTAAATACTAAGAGAGAACCTATGCCGATTACATCCACTTACCTTGTGATGACATTCCTGAAATTGATCCTTGCTTCCCTAGGGATGTCGAAATTCCTTAAATCCTTGAATCCCGAAAACAATCTCTTGGCTATGGAGATGTCGACAATGACAGAGATCCCGGAGAACCCTTACCCTTGACCTTGTAATCGATGGCTCCCTTGCTTGAGTCCTTAAGAATTCGGCCTTGAGGCTTAGAAAGAATCGATACTAACTAAATTTTTGGAAGAAGTTTCGGCTAGAACATGGAGTATTTTGGCTTGGCAAAAAGAGAAGAGAAGAAAAGAGAAGAGAGCACTAAGAATTTCGGCAGAGAGAAGAGGAGGAAGAAAAATTGATGAGTAGCCCTTCTTCCTTCCTTTTATAGCCGAAATTATCATCTAAGGAGTCCCTTACTTGGCCACCACTCCTCTATCTGATAACTTTATCCTTTAATTATCATAAATAAAAGAGTTTAATCCAACATTTATCTCTTCAAATTAATCCAATTTAAAAATCTTTAATTATCACCTTTTTAATCGAATATTTATGAAAATAAAACACCTCCTTTCTAGAAGCATGTGCCGTCCACCTCAGTCTTCTGGAAGCAAAAATAAAACCTCCTTTATTTGCTTCCCAAGTGACTCGAACTCAGGCCCATTCCTCTTGCATATGGCGCCATTTCCATAGGCCCTAAGTGACATCTTCAGGCCACTTTTCCAAGCCTGTTTGTGTGTCAAATTTCACAAACTTTTTCTTTTAAGGCCACCTTGCCTTAATTTCCCCTTTTAAACCTTAAAACTCGTCATTTCTAGGTCATTTCTAAGTTTCCAAAACTTTTCGATCGGCTCTGTAAACTTGACATTTCCTTACATTTCCAAGTTTCCAGAAATGTTCACTTTCCTCTTTTGTATCATTTCTAAATCATTTCCTTACATTTCCTTAGTTTCCAAAAATGTTCACTTTCCTCTTTTAACCCTAACATTTCCATACATTTCCAGGTTTCCAAAAATGTTCATTTCTAAATCATTTCCATGCATTTTCAAGTTACCAAAAATGTTCAAAATTTATTCATAACACGTAAGACATGTCATTTCGTACAATTAAATCGAAAATGCATAGGCCCTATTCAGGATGTTACAGTTCTACCCCCCTTAAAATAATTTCGTCCTCGAAATTATTTACGAACAATCGTACGATCTAACTCACCCCACTACGCTATTGCTGCGCACTCTGATTTTATGAAACTATCATACTTCCTATGCACAATCTCTAAGTTCATATGCAAGGCTTCGAACACATTCACTAGCAATACAAGAATACTCTACAATAATCAAAGCAATTAAGGGTATCTTAGAAATAAGGAACGTACCCGTTATCACATCTGGCACATCTTCCTTCTCGCGACGGCCAACCGCATAAACCAACCTTGGTTGCCTCGCGTTTGCACCTTCAGCATCTCTGCTTGGTACTCCACGTCCTTGGCCCGAACCATTTCCTCCATGGTTCGGTCCACATACTCTTCGAGGAGGTTGTCTGCCCACCTCTACAAACTTGATTAACATTACGAGTGGCGATCGACTTTCATCTGGTTTCTTAGGACAATCCTTGAGCATATGGTCCTTGGACCCACACCTAAAAGATCCTCCCGTCTTTTTCCAACACTCCCCTAAGTGCTCCTTTCCACAATGATCGCAAGGACGATACTGCCCTCTTGTAGCAGCTTGCTGACCTCGCAGCCCATCAACTCTAGGCCTCTTATTCCCAGATGAGCCAGACAATCCAAAACCTCTTTCTGGCCTATTCCGATTAGTGTTCTGCCTTGTAACATCCTTAATTCCCTCGGCCACCTTGGCCTTTTCTACTAAAGCAGAAAACTCCCGCTCCTGATGCGGCGCTATCAACAATCTCAGATCATCCCTTAGTCCGTCCTCAAAATGAACAGAGCGCTCATGCTCAATTGCCACTACTCTTCGAGCATAGCGGCTCAACCTCAGGAATTCAGCTTCATATTCCACAACAGACTTGCTCCCTTGCACCAACCCCAGAAAAGCCTTCCTTTGCTCATCTGTATACCTGGTTCCCACATATTTCTTCTGAAATGCTTCCTTAACATATTCCCAGGTCAGATCCTCAGCCGTGGCACCATCCCGAACAGTTAACCACCACTGATACGCTTCATCGCGTAACAGTGCCACCATCCCTTTCAACTTTTCCTCAAGGGTCAAATCAATCTCATCCATGATGCGCTCCGTTGCTTCGAACCAGTACTCAGCTGTACTGGGTGCCACTCCAGATACTCCTCGAAACATTTCCGCTCCATTAGCTCGGAGCCGTTCCGGCACAGACTTACGTTTTCCTGAATTTCCACCGCACTCACCACCAATTCCAAAACTCGCAAAGAAGACGACTGCGACACAAAGATCTTCCCCGTCGAGCTTGTTGCTCAACACCAACAGCTAGGGGTGGTGGTGGCGGTGGTATCTCATTGTCAGAACCTTGACCCGATCTAACGGGTTCTGACACAGTCATCCTTCCTCTACCTCGTCCATGACGACCACGTCCTCTAGAGCTCATTTCTAATGTCGGAATCTGATTAAGAAGTTTTATGAATTAGTCATTGTTCCACTTGTTTACCATGAAGGAGTTTTTATGAGTTTTAGGAGTGGTTCTTTCGTATCCATACATGCACACAGATCTTTCCATTCATTCATTCATCCATCAAACAAGTATGAACTTCCGTTCATTCAGAGAAACGTTGTAGTTTTCATTGTTGTTGCTTTCCCACTACCCAGGGGTATTTTCGTAATTTTGTCCTACAGGGGTATTTTCGTAATTTTTTTCCAAAAGAAAAAGGTCCTTGATGATTTTGTCAAAAAGTATTTTGGTAATTTCGAATTCCTGGGGTATTTTGGAAAAATTTTGAAATACGAGGGTATTTCGGTAATTTTCCACAAACCAGGGTAAATTTGTAAATTTTAATAAATCAAGGATATTTCAAAAGTTATAAAACTTTGTGGGTTCTTTTTGGGAGTTTTACCTTCCAAATAATGATGTTTGCAAAAATTTCGGAAACCAGGGCATTTTGGTCATTTTTGTAAGTTAGGGGCAGTTTTGTAATTTTCCAAACTCAAGATATTTTTGATAGTTTGCAAATTAGGGTTTTTGAATACTTATAAAATAATGAAATTTTGGTAAGTACTTATAAAATAATGAAATTTTGGTAAGACTATTGGGTAGTTGGACATTTTATAAGCCAAGGGCATTTTGGTAATTTTACCACTAAGGGTATTTTTGTAATTTTCATAAATCGAAAATTTTTTGGAAAATTTTGTAAAGATAGTTTCCACAAATCAAAAGAGTGATTTTAAAGGTTTTAAAACTAGGGTTTTGTTGTTTTTCTTTTTTAAAAAAAAAAAAACATGTCTAGTTCCCTTTCGGGTTTTAGTTATTGTGTTCAAATTTCTATGTGGAGCCCTCTTGGTCGTAGGTGAACCAAAGCTACGCACAGTGCGAGGATTCGAGTGGAGAGGAGGTGAGTCACGCGGACTACTTAAATACCAAGCTCCCACCGAAACCATTCCTAGATATGCTTGTGCAGGTTGCCACACCACCGAGCCCTCGAGTTAGGGTGAGCGAAGCTACGCACTGTAGGATTCTGCGAAGAGGAGGTGAGTCACTAGGATCGCTTAAATACCAAGCTCTTGGGATCCAATCCTAGACATGCGCACGGGGTTACCACACACCCTAGCTCGTTGACTTAGCCATAGGTTTGTTTAGTGCATTAAGTCTTATGTGTTTGTGTTTGAGTAGACTAGTCCTAGGGTTCAAATTCCTATCATGCTATTCTACGTTCCATTCCTTTTCTACCCTTCCACAGTTCATAATCACCCAAATAGTTAGAGGTACTTACCTGGTGGACTGCGGGTCGGAGACTTAGGTGCCATGCCAGAAAACCTGCTTATTTCATAAAATCCTTTCAAAAAGCTTACTTGGCTCGATTTGAAAACGTTTTAGGCCTTAGCCCACAGGCCGAGAGTTTTAAAATTGGGCTCTGATACCAAACTGAAACACCTCACACCCGCCCTACGAGCCTGAACCGGATCTGGTATGTTCCTTAAGTAAACCGGTTTCAAAGTTCTTGTTACTTAGAGAAAATTTGTGTAATTTTTTAAAAATATATCATTTTGGGTTGGACTTAGGTTGGAAACCCATTTATTTTATTTGAAAATCCAATTAATGAAGGTGACAAAACAATTTAGGGCTTATTTTTAAAGAAATAACTTTACTTGAACTTTAATTTAAAATAATTCGTAACATAGTAATTAAAAATAAAAGTAAAGAAATGTAACTATGGCCTTATTACAAAAAGTAAAATCCCAAAATAAATTTCTAAAATACTTAAATAAAATTAAATATCCATATTGAATAAAACTTCAAGCTGTGCATGGCCATCCCTAAGCTTCTGCCGAACCCGATCCATTATTGATCGTCACCTGAAAAATAGTCCCACAATGGGGCGAGTCAACAGACTCAATGTGTACACAACACTAAAATTCAATAGATCAGGCATACATTTTCATATCAAATACTTATTCGTATAACAGATAAAAATGATGATGCAACCCAAGCCCAAACCTAGATGTCATCCGCTACACATCCCCGTACCAACCTGTACACCGTGGGGACTACTACGTCAACCCTCCATCCGCTACACACCATCGAAGGCGATCATTGCAACGATCGGCGTGCTCATCACCCATATAAATTCGTGGCATAGCCACGGATAATTGTGTCATGAGACACCACATTCGAATAATGTAACCGGTTACCACATTCGAGATAATGTGACGAAGTCACCACATTCGAGATAGTGAGACCAAGTCATCACATTCACTTCCCCTTTTCATATCACCCGAATGCCCCATATTATTCCTATCATGCACATCATACTTAAATTCACATTCTTATCATATTTCACATGTTAAATATAACATATTTCGTAATCCTAATAAGAGTAGGAAACGTACGTGAGTACTTCATACCATATCATGGTACCTTAGCCACATTCTTATAAACATGCATATATTACATATTACCATAAATCTTTTTAAAAGTTAGTGTGGGGTACACACCTGATTCGCTTAACAAAGTCCTTAAAATCATCACCCCGAATCGATCTACCGATTTAGATCTTTAATGCCTATATTCAGTCAACATGGTAATCTTTAGCAAAGGCCTATTCGGCTATAAAACCAAATCCTAGTAGGTTTTGTATTCTTAAGACTTACCTTGTCGCCGTTTTGAGGATTAATCAAATCCCACAGACTTGTATTCTTCTCCCTTGAAATTGGCTAACCACTAGATCCCTTGAATTGGTTAGTTTTTGGTTAAAGCAAATACATCTAAATACTAAGAGAGAACCTATGCCGATTACATCCACTTACCATGTGATGAAATTCCCAAAATTGATCCTTGCTTCCCTAGGGATGTCGAAATTCCTTAAATACTTGAATCCCGAAAACAATCTCTTGGCTATGGAGATGTCGACAATGACAGATATCCCGGAGAAGTCTTACCCTTGACCTTGTAATTGACGGCTTCCTTGCTTGAGTCCTTAAGAATTCAGCCTTGAGGCTTAGAAAGAATCGATACTAACTAAATTTTTGGAAGAAGTTTCGGCTAGAACATGGAGTATTTTGGCTTGGCAAAAAGAGAAGAGAAGAAAAGAGAGGAGAGCACTAAGAATTTCGGCAGAGAGAAGAGGAGGAAGAAAAATTGATGAGTAGCCCTCCTTCCTTCCTTTTATAGCCGAAATTATCATCTAAGGAGTCCCTTACTTGGCCACCACTCCTCTATTTGATAACTTTATCCTTTAATTATCATAAATAAAAGAGTTTAATCCAACATTTATGTCTTCAAAATAATCCAATTTAAAAATCTTTATTTATCACCTTTTTAATCGAATATTTATGAAAATAAAACAACTCCTTTCTAGAAGCATGTGCCGTCCACCTCAGTCTTCTGGAAGCAAAAATAAAACCTCCTTTATTTGCTTCCCAAGTGACTCGAATCAGGCCCATTCCTCTTGCATATGGCGCCATTTCCATAGGCCCTAAGTGACATCTTCAGGTCACTTTTCCAAGCCTGTTTGTGTGTCAAATTTCACAAACTTTTTCTTTTAAGGCCACCTTGCCTTAATTTCCCTTTTAAACCTTAAAACTCGTCATTTCTAGGTCATTTCTAAGTTTCCAAAACTTTTCGATCGGCTCTCAGAACTTGACATTTCCTTACATTTCCAAGTATCCGAAATGTTCACTTTCTCTTTTGTATCATTTCTAAATCATTTCCTTACATTTCCTTAGTTTCCAAAAATGTTCACTTTCCTCTTTTAACCCTAACATTTCCATACATTTCCAGGTTTCCAAAAATGTTCATTTCTAAATCATTTCCATGTATTTTCAAGTTTCCAAAAATGTTCAAAATTTATTCATAACACGTAAGACATGTCATTTCGTACAATTAAATCAAAAATGCATAGGCCCTATTCAGGATGTTACAATCGTATAAGACCATATCTGGGATATGGCATCGGCATCTAGAGGTGCCCTATGTAAGACCATATCTAGGATGTGGCATTGGCGTCGTATTTATGTGAATGATGATGATTATGTATCTTCGAGTATCCCAAGTGATTCAATGGGGTAAATAGTTAAGCTTATAATAGAGATGAGATTAGTGCTAAAGCTATGTGATGAAGTTATATAGGTACATGTGAGTAATTCACGAGAAATGTTTACTACATGTGACATGACATGTAAATGGGTAAGAGTAAGTTTGAGTAAGTCATGGCATTGTGCTTCAGACTTTGTGTTTTTATTCAATGCAATGGATGGATAACATTATGAGCCATTATGTTGCTATTTATTTCATGCTAACTTACTAAGCTTTATGCTTACCCCTCTCATTCCCCTTTTCCTTGTAGTATCGCCAAGCTAACTCGGGGATCGTAAGACATCGGAGTTCAGAATCACACTATCAACTTCTCTTTGGTATAAGTGTGGTTGTTTTGTAGGGTGGCAAATGGCTTGGGAGATAGCCTTACAATTGTCCACACGGGTAGACACACGGGCGTGTATCTAGGCCATGTGTGACACACGGTCAGCCCCATGGGCGTGTTGAGAGGCCGTGTGTCCCCATACATGCTAGGTTGACAAGTCAAAATACCCATTAGTAAACACACGAGCTAAGACACGACCGTGTGTCTCAACCGTGTGGGAGACACGGCCTAAGACACGGGCATGTGCCTAGGCCGTGTGAAGTCTGCACCTGAAGTTAGGAATTTAATTCCACACACGGTCTAAGGACACGGGCGTGTGCCTTGGCCGTGTGACCTTATTGAGATGATGATGTCATAAACATAATGTCAAGGTTTCACACACGGGCGAAGACACGGACGCGTCATGGCCTTGTGAAAGACACGGGCTATGGACACGGGCATGTGTCAGGCCATGTGAAAACCCCTGTAGGTTTGAATTGAAGAATAAATCCACAGGGAATGGAACACGGGCAAGCGATATGCCACACGGGCGTGTGGCCCTGTTTTATGTTAAATTTGTCTAAGTGTTCTGTTTTATGTTAAATTTGTCTAAGTGTGTCCCCATGCATGCTAGGTTGACAAGTCAGAATACCCAGTAGTAAACACAGGGGCTGAGACACGACCGTGTGTCTCAACCGTGTGGGAGACACGGCCTAAGACACGGGCATGTGCCCAGGCCGTGTGAAGTCTGCACCTAAAATTAGGAATTTAATTCCACACACGGTCTAAGGACACGGGCGTGTGCCTTGGCCGTGTGACCTTATTGAGATGATGACGTCATAAACATAAAGTCAAGGTTTCACACACGGGCAAAGACACGGACGTGTCATGGCCTTGTGAAAGACACGGGCTATGGACACGGGCATGTGTTAGGCCATGTGAAAACCCCCGTAGGTTCGAATTGAAGAATAAATCCACACGGGAATGGAACACGGGCAAGTGATATGCCACAAAAGCGTGTGGCCCTGTTTTATGTTAAATTTGTCTAAGTGTTCAAAAGTTTCCAATTTAGGCCCGAATCATTTTGAGTACAAGTTTAAGGTCCCGTAGACCTATAATAAGGACATTAGGGTCTTAAAGGAAAAGTTTTAATTTGAAATGAAATTTTATGAATTGATGTTGCATGATTGAGCAAGTTAAGTACGGTAATGCCTCGTACCCAGTTTAGGTGTCAAATACGGGTAAGGGGTGTTACAAAACCCATCAAGTTGTTATGACCCAAACCCATGAATGAAGCTTTACATCTTGCAAAACAGATTGAATCAATCCTTTTCCCAAACTTACCCAAACCTACCTTAACTATTGTCACTAAACAAAACTCTACATGAAATCCAATCTCATCAAGTTTAAATAATACCTTTAGGCACAATACTTTACCACTATTACTACCCACTCCTAAAGCACCCTCAATTACCAGCTCTTTACTTTTAGTATTGGAAAAACCTTCACCTCCAAAACCACTAGTGTTGGAAAAGTAGGTTTAAAAACGCAACGGAAAATAAATTTAGGGAAAAAAAGAAGTTCTAATTTTTTTTCAAAGCAAGATCTTGATTGTGATGCCTAAAGTAATAAACATTTAATCAAAATTGTACCTTTTTTATTCGTCTAGGATGAGCGCTTGGATTGGGAAATCTTCTCCGCTATCCTACGTCTACTGAGTGTGGGCTCGCTTCAAATAAAAAAAATTTGACAAAAAGTACCACTACAGTAATTTTACAATTTTTCTGAACTTTTGGGTCAAGTTGTAAATCAGAAAAATATCTCTAGAAATTGTTTGCAATAATCTCTTCAGAGAATTTTCTCTCTACAACTTTCTCTTGAATTCAAGTGTGTGTAAAATAATGACCCAAGGCTCTCTTTATAGAAGGATAGTTTAGAGAGTTCAACTATGATTAAATCTAATCACTTTAATATTAAATCAATCTAATATTTATCAAGATAAATATTAGATTAAATTTAATCTTAAATCTTATTAAAATAATAAAATACTATTAAGATAGGTATTAAATTAAATTTAATATTAAACTATTAAAATAATATTATTTTTTGAATAGTTAATCTGAAATCAAATTCTCTAGTAGAGTCCCAGTAGGAGTGTAACTCTTCCACTACTCAACCACTGAAAACCAACTGTCACCGGCCATCGAGACGCTGTCGTCGCAGCCGCTAGCCCACCATGTCCAATGGTGCTGGTGCGACACCCCGAGCCGGTTCGGTCCGGGTTAGTGACAACCCGAATGGTTCGGTCTAGCCACTGATTGGACCGTCAGCCCGGTTTCATATACTAGGACTGGTTCGACCAGTTTTTGGGTCTTGATCTCAGTTTTGGGTTCCCAGGCCCAGTTTAGATCTCAAGTTCAATTACCTATTGGGCCAATTGTCTAACTTGAAAATTAATTTCCAAAAATATCATATTAATTTTTTTAAATTGATTAATTTAATTTTACCTGATCAAAATTAATTTTTTTAAAAATCACTTAGATTTTCCAAATTAATTCTTCAAGAAAATTCTTTAATCAAATTCTCTACTTGAACAATTCTCACGACCACCTAATTTAATTCCACATCGAATAAATTGACTCAATTAAATTATTTCCAAAGTCATAGAATCTTCTTCTGATTCAAATACAGTCTGATCAAGCTTTTGTTGAGCTAGTGGAGGGATCAATCAGACATATACAATTAGGCTCTAGTAATTATAATTATGTCTAGAAGCATCGTTCTAATAATTCGTAATTACTTAATCATGGAGTCAATCCACAAGAAGTACTATGATTGAAAACTCCTTATTGTATACTTTTTACGAAAGCAATTCATTCAACTACTTTGTCTAATGAACTCGTCATGTGTGTGTTACCCTCATATGATATCCTTAATCCTTTTGAGTTAAATCCGTTCACTCAAATACTATTTTATCTCATTGCCACCATTGTGTCTTCTTAATGATTAATATGATCACTGTCAACAAATGACTGTAATAAATTGCTCGTTCAAGAGCAAGCAACCCGTGACCACGTTCTATATTTATCAATCCACACAATGCCAATGAGAGGATATCATTAACTCTTTAATTGAGCTATGAATTCGACTATTTCTAGTAAAGCCATGACATAAGTCATGTACCCAACATACCTGCTATGGGTTCAATCATCTTTAGAGCATAAGCCTCCACTTATATCAAAGCACATAAGTTGCATACGCATGGTCAGTGACTAACTCAGGATTTAGATAAATCACACCATGAACATCACAAGTGAATTAATTCACAAAAAGATTAGAATTAATTCATCTTGGGTCCAGCAATGTATCATTCTACCAATGAATACATCTATATCTCTACTCGTGGAGTCAACTGCTCCGATAGCCAAGACTAGTCATCTCCCTAACTGGAATTGTAGACAACATAATAATCCTTCTTAGTATTTGAATCAAATGCTCACTTCGATTTCATTACGGGGTTACAAACTTAGTATCTACTGAAGTATGTTGTCTTTCTTGCAATGTAAATGTTCTTGCAATGCCACTTATCTTCAGTTTGAACTTAGACAATCAATAAGTTAATATTTGCTTGTCACAATTTCGCTATGCATACAAAATATAAAAGACAGAAATACAAAAGATATAATAGTGAAATGTGAAATTAACTTTATTTATTTATTCATCGTTCAACTAAACAGAAAACAATTACATGTTTACTATAATATGGCCAAATTTCCTAGCAATTAGAGCTCTTAACTATTAGAAAATGATTTTGAAAATATGGTTAAGTAGCACAACAAAATATATTTTTTTTCTAAAATTGGACCTTATTCATAATATCTAAAGTAATAAATCTAATTAAATATAACACATGTTTGTCGAAGTTGCAAAAAGAAGCTAGAAAGGCAAAAGTCCTCTAGAAAGGTCCTCGAGCTTTGCAATAAACTCAAACTGAATTATGATCTTTTCAAACATTCTTTCGATTAACATTCTGATCAATTCTTCGACTCATGATTGCTTACAAAGAGGACCCTAATCCGAAATACTAAACAAAAGGCAATGTTGAAACCATTTTTAAAGTTTGATTTTAAAAACGAGGATCGACTTAAAAAACGGAAAATGAGTCGCCACCAATCCTTTTTATTTGGGTGTGATTGAATCACCTAGTAAAAAACATTTTTAAAACATTTAATTTTGGTCTATGAAAAACGGGAAAACGGGTTCGGGAGTCGGTTACGTATGAGGAAGGGGTAGCACCCTCGTAACGCCCAAAATTTGGTACAGAATTGATAATCTCATGTCCTACTCTTGAAAATATTTGGAAATATGGTTTTAAAAATTTGAACAATTTGAATTAATATTTGAGATTTCTTTGTTCCGAAGGAATATAAACATCACATCACATCCAGCACGTTAGGACACGATGTTTTAAAACCTTCATAATCAAAATCATCTCACGATTTATAAAACTTGTTAAAAGGATATTTAGTTATTTAGCCAAACGGAAAATTGAAACCCAGCACATTAAGGCACTATTTCCCGAATTTCTAAATACAAAACATTGCCTTATTTTCAAAAGCCTTACCTCGAGATAACATAATGTCACATCCAGCGCGTTAGGACACGACATTTTGAATTCTCGAGAATAAGTTTTTATTTAACTCGTAAGAGGAAAGTAATAGATTCTTTGGACTCGAAAAGGAAAATCGAAACCCAGTAAGTTAGGGTACGATTCCTTTCGAACCTTAGAACACAGAGCATTTACTTATTTTGAAAACAAATTTTCGATACATCAAAGAAAATAAAAAGTGTGACAACATAATGACAACATACACAACAGAATAAAAGTGTGAGTAATAATCTACATAATAATAATGAAGGCAATAATAATAAATAATAAATAAGTAAATAAGTAAATAAAAAGAAAGAAAATAATAACAAAATGAAGCTAATATCAAATTAACAAATAGATAAATAATATGTATAAAATAATAATAATAATAAATAAAATGAAAATATGTTAATAAATAAATAATAAAAATAATATTAACAATTATAAAATAAAATAATAATGAAAATAGTGATAAAAATAATAGCAAATATAATATAGTATTAATAATAATAAAATAATGTAAGGATATTAAAATTGATAGTAATAATAAAAATATTAATAATAGTAAAAATAAAAGTAATATTAATAAAAAATATATAGAAATGATAAAAAATAGTAATAATAATGTAAGTAATAAAAATAGTAATAATACTAATACTAGAAAACATAATAAAGATTAAAAGTAATAATAATAGTACATATAATAATAATAGTACGAGAAATAATAGTAAGAAAAAAATTGTGTGAAATAATAATAATAATAATAATAATAATAATAATAATAATAATAATAATAATAATAATAATAGGAATAATAATGTTAAAAGTAATGATAATGATAATATTGATAATAGTAAAATAAAAAAAATATTAGTAATAAAATTATAATGATAATAAAATAATAATAGTAAAAATAATAATAATATGATAATAAAAATCAAAATTAACAATAATGATAATAAAATTAATAATAAAATAATGAAAATTGTAAAGGAAATGAAAAAAGGACGAAATTGAATCTGTAAATGAAAGTTTGGGGTAACTTTAAAATACAAAAGAACTGAATTAAAAAAACTAAAAATGCGGAAGGGCTTGTTGCGCAAATAGCCCATTTGATTGAAAAACACGCGGATCCTGAAGGCTGGGTCGGGTCGGATTCGAACCATAGGTGAAACGGCGCCGTTTTGGCGCAAAAGGGCTGGTGCAAAACGGCACCGTTTTGATGCCCTATAAAAGCTACCATTTTTTTTTTAATTTTCATTTCTCTCCTCAGCACAAAAAAAAATAAAATTTGAGAGCCTTCCCAGGGCAATTTCCGGCCATTCTCTGGCGAGTCTCCGATCGCCGTCCACCACTGTCGTCGGCCACCGTGGAATGAAAAAATGTATGTTTTTTTTTTAATTTTTTATAAATGTATTTTATAAATATTTTATATACATATGGTTTCCAAAAAAAATAAAAATAACAGTACTCGAAAAATAAAAAAAGAATAAAACAAAACCTCTGCTCTATTTGATATTCTCTGTAAAAAATCGTGCTTTTTTATATTTGTGTGTATTCGTATCTTTTACAGGTTTTACATGGGGTTTTATAACCCAAAAAATGAAAATAAAAAAGGAAAATGCATATTTCCATATTTGCTTCTTTCCCCTTTTTGCTGCGTTTACCTTATTTTGCAGGACGATCGAGGAGAGCGACAGTGATAGGGTGCATTGATGGCGGCGTGACTCACGGGCTGAGGCGCAATCGAAAGCTGGTGGCTGCGACGCTTGCACTGGTTGCGGCGCGACTGTTGGCGTGCTACCTCTTGCGGCGCGTAGGGTTTCAGAAAACCCTAGGCCTTCTGATTTCTTTTTAAGAGTTGGGCCATTTTGGGCCATCCTAGTTTGGGTTTATGGGTCTCTTTAGGAATTGGGTCTGTTTTGGTATTTGGGCTCGATGTAACAGGTTCTGGTATGGGGCTAGTTAATTTAGTTGGGTCAGAGAGTGTAATTTTGGGCCTGTTTTGGTGTTGTAATTGGACCATTTAAAAACACTAATTTTATTTATTATTTATTTTCTATTTCCAGGCAAAATGGGTTACTACAGCTGCCCCTCTTTGCTCATTGTTGTGAAACAAGAATAGAGTAAAGACTATAAAAGGACCAATTTTGTCCGGTCTTTGCTGAACCACGACTTTTTAGTCCTCGCCTTTTCCACTGCGACTTCAATAGTATTGGAAATTCCCCTTTCAGGTAAAATACTTCTTATTTGAACTTGAATTCGCCGGATTAGGCAAGTCTTCGCCATTTGTCTTGGTCAATATCAACGCTCCTCCCGAATAGGCCTTTTTCAACATAAGGTATTTCCCAGTTCGGAATATGCTTTCCTCTGAAATCGTTTTGTAGATGAAAGACATGTTTCAACATCAAGATCCCCCTTGTGGAATTTTCTAAGATGATGTAACGTCCTGAAATTCAAAATTTTATGTTTGCATTATACCATGCGATAGGCTAGTTAAAAATGTTAATTGTGTATGTTTAAGGGTCCTAAGAAAGCTTGGGGTTAAGTTGGGCCTTAGTAAAAATTTTTGTGTTTAAGCACTTTAAGGAGAGAAGGTAAGTGGCATCAATGCTTAAGGGGAAAAAAAGTGTGTATTTTGCTAGCATAAGTGGAGCACATGGTGGAGTGGTGTGGGTCAAGTGGAGAACATTGAGGGAAGGGGTTCGAATCCCATCTATTGCAACTTTTGGAGTTTTAAAATTTTGAGCTTCTTAAGTGTTGTATGGTAAGTGTCGGCCATGGCATCAAAGAAGGAAAGGAATACTTTTCTAATGTTGGAAAGAAGACTAAGAAAATAAGGTAAGGAGGAGAGTAAGGAAAGAAGTAAAAGAAAGGAGTAAGAAGGGGGATATGTTGGCTGAATATCTGGAAGGTGCTTGGGATATAATTTTTGGTCAACCATGACCTTTTTGGTGAATGATGTACACGTTTTGGTAGGGGAAAAGGAGGGAGCCAATTTTCCTATAGTTTTTACAAGTTTTGATGCATGAAGGCTTATTTTTTCTTTTAGCATTTTTAGTGTTTTCTTTTCCAATTCTTTTCCTTTGTTTGCCGAAACTCTAAAGCCAAAATTGTGCACTTCTTTTTCTTTGTTTTGGTAAAACACTCTAGCCTTTTGCTCATTTTCCTTTGATAATGAAACTATCTAGCACTCTTTCTCCATCTTTTCTTTTCTTTTTCACCATTTCTTCAACCTCTCTTTTCTTCTTCTTAGTTGACAACTTTGATTGGACGAATCTTCCTTGCCCTTTTATTTTCATTAGCCGAATCTTTAACATCTCTTCTCTTCTCCATTCTTGCACGTTGGACATTTCTTCTTTGGTTGAATTGGGTAAGGGCTTCATTTCTTCTCTTTTCATTTTCTTTTCTTCCTAGCCGAGTGTGTGTCCATCACTATTCAGTTGTTCTACTTTGTTTCTAAACCGAAATATCACTCTCTTCTACTCCATCATATCTTGATAATCTTCTTTTTCATAGTGTTCAAGAGGGTGGTCGAATACCACATCTTAGCCGATTCAATTCTAGCCTTAAACCAATCGGTGGTAGTGGATCTATTATTGTCAAGGTAAGGGATTTCTTCAAGGTTCAGCTCGATATCTCTCAATACTTGGTTATTTCGCTAAATTGGATCGATGATTATGTTTAAATGTTTATTCTAGGGACTAATCGCTCGTTCTTCTCTATTCGTTGATCTTTCGAAGTAGTGGTAAGCCGAATTCTATCTCTAAACTACTGCTTTCTCTCATAGTAGTATTTAACTGACCGAGACTTTTTCAATGGAGGCATGTGGTAACGATTTGAAAGGAAAATTGATGGGAGGGTATAAAGGGAGTGGATTTGCAATTCCTACTCCTAAGTTCAAACGAAGGGCGGTATCAGCAGTTTGAGATTTCCCACCGGGTTGTGGACCATCATCCGGTGAGAATAAACAAATCGTGGTCGTTCATGATTCTAAGGGTAAGCATTTTAGATTGTCTGATTTAGATTTGGATTAATAAAACCTCATTTGTTGGTTAATCGAGTGTAATGGTGATTTAGGTGCCGACGATCAAGAAAGCTTAGTCCTTACCGTAATCAGGTGTGTAATCTCACACGGAAATCCCGTTAATCTATGATTTATCATCATGTTAGAAAAATCCATCGATGTTGCTTAAGAACGTAATAATGGTAATATGGAATAAATCGAGTGATTTTCTTAAACATTGTTAATACAAAGATTTGTCAAAATCGCCGTTAATTTATAAAATTACGAAAATGCCCTTACAGGCTGAATTACGAATATACCCTCAATTTATCAAAATGCCTTAACGGGCCGAATTGTTTAATTGCCTTTAAAGTGTTGATTTAACAAAATGCCCCTATGGGACGATATTACCAAAATGCCCCTATGGGCCGATTTGCTACAATGCCTTAGTGGGCCGAACTCTCAAGATGCTATAATAGGCCGATTCATCGTATTATTGCATATGGTGGGAATAATTGTATAAAGAGCAGTGTAGCCTGGTGGCATAGCCACAAATTATTCAATATTATGCTTACTTATGAATCCGGTGGCATGGCCACAATAATTATATAATATAGCAGCTTGACTGCAAATTGGTGTGAGCGGCGGGGTGGGTTGACTTGATCCCCACAGGTGTGATTGGCTGGTTAGGGGTGTGGTGGATGGATGGGTTGGGTTGCATACATTTCATTTAAATACTGTTATGTAAATGGGCTTAGGCCCAAGATGATGCTATACGGGTTCAGGCCCAGTGGATGACGGTAAGGGGATTATGCACTGAGTTCTTGTAACTCACCCCCTTTTTTCTCTCTTAATCCTTGCAGGTAATGCTTAGTGACGAGGACTTGGGGCCATGGATGACTCGGTGGAGGCCATACTTTTGAAATGTTATTTTCGAACTTTAGTAAACTTCTTTTCCGTATTATGTCGTTGCTTTTACTATTTCGGGTTTTTAAAGATGTAATAAGGCCTTTAGGATATTTTTATTTGGTTTTATGTTTAGCCGTACTTATTATTCTTCTTGAATTATTTAAAATGGGGATTTCTCTAAAATCATAATTAATGGTTTTCTAACATTGATTAATAAATGGTTTTCATAATAAATATATATAAATAATTTAACTCGAAATTTCTCTTTCGAATTATCAACGTTATTTTCAAAGTCACGGTTTTATAAGATCTGTAGTCAAATTTTTGATTTATCAATCAACCTCTTGAAATTAGTAGTATTTTATCAAATATTTATAACCAAACTTGTTTTCTTAATCATATCCAGATAACACCTACTATTAGTAAGAATCACAAACCCTTTATTCGTTTTCTTCATGTGACATGTCAGATCCGGTCATATCGTATGGGCCAGGTTTAGGGTATTACATTTTATGGTATCATAGCCCGGTTACAAAACTCGGCTGTGGATTGGGTTCAAAAGCGTTTTCCAAAACTGTTTAAAATTTTAATTTATAAATGCATGTTTTAAAGAAAGTATGGCACCACGGGTATCTGGCACCAAATCAAGTAAGTTTTTGTTTTCATTTTACGATTATTATGGTATGACTGTGGTAAGAAAACTCCACAAAATAGAAATACTCTAGAACTTTTAGCTTTAGGAGTTGAAACTATAGAGATTGAGACCTTAGGATACGTTTTACGAAAACGACTTTACTTCCTATACTCCATAAAACATTGTTTAATAAACATTGAATAGTATACTGATTCATAAGACTTGTAATCAGATTAAATCGATTTAGCAAACATGAGCATTAGAGGACGTGGACGCAGTAGACGTGGCCGTGGTAGAGGCCGAGGTGCTAGAGTTGTATCTGAGGCATCGGGACATATGCCGGAAATAGACGCCTCTGCATCACTAGTGACTGAAGCTGGGTCACATATCGAATTAGAGAGGACGACGCTCTATCCCAAGCGATGTTGCGAGTTCTAGAAAGGGTTGTTGGGGCAAGAACTGGGTTGGCAGCTCGTGGGTCGATATCGGAACGACTCAGATCGAATGGGGCTAAAGTTTTTAGGGGTATTTCGGGTGTAGCCCTAAGTGTAGCGGAGTACTAGCTTAAGGCAGTGGAACGGATTATAGACGACCTGGATTGCACCGCTAAGTAGAAACTAAAAGGGGTTGTGTCATTGCTGAAAGACGAGGCATATCAGTGATGGCTCACTGTTCGGGAAGGCACTCAGTCTAATTGTATTACCTGGGAATTCTTCAAGACAACATTTCAGGGAAAATATGTCGGGGCTAGCTATATGGATGCCCGAAGGAAGAAATTCTTGAATCTGGTCCAATGAGGTAAATCTGTGGCAGCATATGAGGTAGAGTTTCTACGTCTGAACTGGTATGCCCGGGGAATAGTGCCGACTGATTATGAACGTTGTGTGCGTTTTGAGGACGGGTTGCCTGATGAGTTATGGGTACTAATAGCCCCAAAAAAGGAGAGGAATTTTGCTACACTAGTGGAAAAAGCTAAGATTGCTGAAGAAGTAAAACACTCAGTACGGTAAAACTGAGAAGGATAGGGGCAGGAATAATAGAGACTCTAAGTACTCAGGTCCTGCTAGAGGTTTCAGAAAAGGCCCAGGAATGAGAAGCCAGCTTGAGTAAGAGTTCAAGCTACTACTAATCAGTTATAGCCTTGTGCGGATTGTGGGAAACTTTACTCGGGAGAATGCTGGAAGAGAACTGGTGGTTGTTTTAGATTTGGATCCAAGGACCATCAGTTTAAGGATGTCCCTCGAGAGCCTGCTCAGACTCAGGTAGTTCGTAATAGATTTGCACAGCCAGCAGGAGGCGCTCAGTAGCTACCGAGAGGCTGTGGGCCAGGTCGAGGTGGTAATGGTGTAGGACGAGGTCAGGGTGCACCGGGTAGAGGTACCGGTAATAGGGGTAACACAGAGGTGAGACAACCAGGTTTGGTCTATGCAGTCAGACGTCGAGAGGATGGCGATGCAACTGAAGTCATAACCGGTACATTTTTTATAGCTGATGTACCTGTTACCGCTTTGATAGATATTGGATCCACCCATTCGTATGTTACATGTGTCGTGTCTGGAACTTTGAATATTAGATCTGAGATTGCTGCTAGAGAAACAACTGTGATTAGCCCTTTAGGGCAGTCGGTGGTAGTAAATAAGTTGTTTAGGGATGTTCTCTTAGAAGTTCAGGGGGAAGTATTTCTGACGGATTTGATGGAATTGCCATTTGGTGAGTTTGACCTTATCTTGGGCATGGATTGGCTGGTTAAGCACCGTGCACTTGGACTATACTGCAAAGTAGATGGTACTAAGAACTTTAGAGGATAAGGAAGTGAAGATGATAGGTGAAAAAAGAAACTATCTGTCTAATGTGGTACCTACTTTAAAGGTAAAAAAGTTGGTGCGAAAGGGGTGTGGAGCGTTCTTAGCCTTTATCAGTGCTTTGGATGCCAAAGGGTTGTCGGTTGAGAGTGTTAGAATGGTGAAAGAGTTTTTAGACGTCTTTCTCGATGAGCTTCCAGGATTACCTCCGAATCGGGAGGTGGAGTTTGGCATTGAGCTATTGCCAGGAACGGCTCCGGTGTCTATTGCTCCTTATAGAATGGCGCCGAAGGAGTTAGCGGAGCTTAAAGCTCAAATCCAGGAGTTGTTGGATCGCAGATTTATTCGACCAAGTGTGTCACTGTGGGGAGTGCTGGTTTTGTTCGTTAAGAAAAAGGATGGGTCGACGCGTATGTGCATCGATTATAGGCAATCGAATAAGTTGACAATCAAGAAAAAGTATCCAGTACCAAAGATTGATGATCTGTTCGATCAGCTGTGAGGAGCTTCGATTTTCTCGAAGATAAACTTGAGATCGGGATATCACCAGCTTAAAGTCAAGGAGGAGGATATTCACAAGACTGTGTTTCGAACTCGTTATGGACATTACGAGTTCTTAGTGATGCCGTTCGGGTTGACAAATGCACCAGCTACATTTATGGACATGATGAACCGAGTCTTCCAACCCTATCTTGACTGGTTTCTGGTGGTGTTCATAGATGACATCTTGGTGTACTCAAAGACTGAAGAAGAGCATGATTCGCATCTACGAGTAGTATTGTAGATATTAAGGAAGAAGCAACTGTATGCCGAATTCAGTAAGTGTGAATTTTGGCTTAGGGAAGTGACCTTTTTGGGGCATATTGTGTCTGCCGAAGGAATTAGAGTTGATCCTCGGAAGGTCGAGGCTGTATTAGATTGGAAGCCACCGAAGTCAGTGGCAGAAATCTGAAGTTTTCTAGGTTTGGTTGGGTATTACAGGCATTTCGTCGAGGGGTTTTTGTTGATTGCTGTACCCCTAACTAAGTTGTTGCGTAAGGGAGTACTGTTTGTATGGTCAGATAAGCAGCAAGAGAGCTTTGAGAAATTGAAGAAAATTCTAACAGAAGCACCGGTATTGATTCAACCTGAGGCTGGTAAGGAGTTTCTTATTTATTATGATGCATCACACACTGGTCTGGGATGTGTGTTGATGCAAAGGGGAAAAGTGGTGGCTTATGCATCTCGTCAATTAAGGCCGTATGAGATAAACTATCCTACGCATGATTTGGAGTTAGCTGCAGTGGTGTTCGTTCTGAAGATATGGAGACACTATCTGTACGGTGAGAAGTCGATTATCTATACTGACCATAATAGTCCGAAATACCTCCTTAGTCAGAAGGAGTTGAATTTAAGACAGCGAAGGTGGATAGAATTGTTGAAGGATTATGACTGCTCAATCGAATATCACCCAGGTAAAGCTAATGTAGTGGAAGATGCGTTCAGTCGTAAGGTGATATCAGATTTAAGAGCGATGTTCGCTCATCTCATCCTTTATGAAGATCGTAGCCTGTTAGCCGAACTTCAGGTGAAGCCTGCTTGGGTAAGTCAGATTAAGGAAAAGCAGTTGTTAGATGAAAGGTTGGGTTCTCAACTTCAGCAAGTGGAATGTGGTGAGATAGGGATTTTGGATTAAATAGTGATGGAGTATTATGTTTCTGCGGAAGAGTTTGTATGCCCAGGGATTCGAAATTGAGACAAATGATTCTGCGTGAGGCGCATAGTAGCCCATATGCTATGCACCCCAGAGGAAACAAAATGTACCGAGATCTCTGTGAGCAGTATTGGTGGCCAGGGTTGAAACAGGAGGTTACTGACTTCGTGAGCAAGTGCTTGACATGTCAGCAGGTGAAGGCGGAACATCAATTACCGTCAGGGTTGCTGCAACCGGTGAAAATTCCACTATGGAAATGGGAAAAGATAACGATGGACTTTGTTAGTGGGTTACCCTTAACGCCTACTAAGAAAGATTTCGTATGGGTGATAGTGGATAGGTTATCGAAGACTGCTCATTTCCTACCTGTTCGTACGGATTATTCGTTGCAGAAGTTAGCCAAGTTGTATGTAGCAGAGATCGTGAGGTTACATGGGGTACCGATGTCTATCATATCAGACAGGGATCCTAGGTTTACATCACGATTTTGGAAGGCTTTACATAAAGCTTTGGGTACAAGGCTAAATTTCAGCATGGCGTTTCATCCAAAGACCGATGGTCAGTCGGAGAGAGTAATCCAGATTCTAGAAGACATGTTAAGGGGTTGTGTAATCGACTTCAGGGGTAGTTGCGAAGATTTTCTACCATTGGCAGAGTTTGCATACAACAACAGCTATCAATCCAGCATCCAGTGGCACCCTACGAGGCATTGTATGGTCGTAGGTGTCGTACTCCTACTTGCTGGACTGAGCTGGGGGAGCGACAATTATTGGGTCCTAAGTTGATCTCGAAGACGAAGGAAAAAGTTAAAGTAATTCGGCTCGGTTAAAGGAAGCTTTGGACAGACAGAAATCGTATGTAGATCTGAAGCGTAAGGATATAGAGTTTGTGGTGGGAGATCAGGTCTTTTTGAAGGTCTCACCTTGTAAAAAGATCTTATGATTTGGGCAGAAAGGCAAGTTAAGCCCTAGATTTATCGGACCTTACCGTGTATTGAAGCGTGTTGGGCCAGTGGCTTATCAGCTTGAGTTACCTCCAGAGTTAAGTCAGATACATAGCGTATTTCATGTCTCGATGTTAAGGCGTTATCGTTAGGAACCGTTTCATGTTGTGACAGTGGAGGAAGTTGAAATAAGACCTGACTTGTCTTTTGAAGAAGAGCCAATGCAGATTTTAGATCGAGATGTTAAGGTACTAAGAAGGAAGTCGATTCCAATCAGAGGAAGCTACATGGGAGCCAGAGGACACGATTCGACAACAATATCCTCATCTCTTTTAATCAGGTAAATTTCGAGGCTGAAATTTCTTTAAGGGAGTAGAATTGTAACATCCTGAAATTCAGAATTTTATGTTTGCATTATACCATAAAATAGACTAGTTAAAAATGTTAATTGTGTATGTTTAAGGGTCCTAAGAAGGCTTGGGTTAAGTTGGGCCTTAGTAAAATTTTTTGTGTTTAAGCACTTTAAGGAGAGAAGGTAATTGGCATCAATGCTTAAGGGAAAAAAAAAGTGTGTATTTTGCTAGCATAAGTGGAGCACATGGTGGAGTAGTGTGGCATCAAGTGGAGAGCATTGAGGGAAGGGGTTCGAATCCCATCTATTTCAACTTTTGGAGTTTTAAATTTTGAGCTTCTCAAGTGTTGTATGGTAAGTGTCGGCCATGGAAGCAAAGAAGGAAAGGAAGACTTTTCTAATGTTGGAAAGAAGACTAAGAAAATAAGGTAATGAGGAGAGTAAGTATAAAATTAAAGGAAATGAGTAAGAAGGGGGATAGGTTGGCCAAATATTTGGAAGGTGCTTGGGCTAGAATTTTCGGTCAACCATGACCTTTTTGGTGAATAATGTACACGGTTTTGGTAGGGGAAAAAGAGGGAGCCGATTTTCCTATAGTTTTTACAAGTTTTGGTGCATGAAAGGCTTATTTTTCTTTTAGCATTTTTAGTGTTTTCTTTTCCAATTCTTTTCCTTTTTTTGCCAAAACTCTAAAGCCAAAATTGTGCACTTCTTTTTCTTTGTTTTGGCCGAAACACTCTAGCCTTTTTGCTCATTTTCCCTTTGATAGCCGAAACTATCTAGCACTCTTTCTCCATCTTTTCTTTTCTTTTTCACCATTTCTTCAACCTCTCTTTTCTTCTTCTTAGTTAACAACTTTGATTCGCCGAATCTTCCTTTCCCTTTTATTTTCATTAGCCGAATCTTTAACATCTCCTCTCTTCTCCATTCTTGTGCGTTGGACATTTCTTCTTTGGTTGAATCGGGTAAGGGCTTCATTTCTTCTCTTTTCACTTTCTTTTCTTCCTAACCGAATGTGTGTCCATCACTATTCGGTTGTTCTACTTTGTTTCTAAACCGATATATCACTCTCTTCTACTCCCTCATATCTATATAATCTTCTTTTTCGTAGTGTTCTAGAGGGTGGTCGAATACCACATCTTAGCCGATTCAATTCTAGCCTTAAACCAAACGGTGGTAGTGGATCTATTATTGTCAAGGTAAGGGATTTCTTCAAGGTTCATCTCGATATCTCTCAATACTTGGTTATTCATCTAAAAAAGATCGATGATTATGTTTAAATGTTTATTCTAGGGATTAATCGCTCGTTCTTCTCTATTCATTGATATTTCGAAGTAGTGGTAAGCCGAATCCTATCTCTAAACTACTACTTTCTCTCATAGTCGTATTTAACTGACCGAGACTTTTTCAATGGAGGCATGTGGTAACGATTTGAAAGGAGAATTGATAAGAGGGTACAAAGGGAATGGGTTTGCGATTCCTACTCCTAAGTTCAAACGAAGGGCGGTATCGGTAGTTCAGGATTTCCCACCGGGTTGTGGACCATCATCCGATGAGAATAGACAAATCGTGGTCGTTCACGATTCTAAATTTAAGCATTTTAGATCGTCTGATTTAGATTTGGATTAATAAAACCTAGTTTGTTGGTTAATCGTGTATAATGGTGATTTAGGTGCCGACGATCAAGAAAGCTTAGTCCTTACCGTAATCAGGTGTGTAATCTCACACTGAAATCCCGTTAATCTATGATTTATCATCATGTTAGAAAAATCGATCGATGTTGCTTAAGAACTTAATAACGATAATATGGTATGAATTGAGTGATTTTCTTAAACATCGTTAATACTAAGATTTGTCAAAATCGGCGTAATTTATAAAATTACGAAAATGCCCTTACAAGCCGAATTACGAATATACCCTCAATGGGCTGTTTTATCAAAATACCTTAACGGACCGAATTGTTTAATTGCCTTTAAAGTGTTGATTTACCAAAATGCCTCTATGGGCCGATTTGCTACAATGCCTTAGTGGACCGAACTATCAAGATGCTATAATAGGCCGATTCACCGTATTAATTCACTAGATAAATGGTTGTTATTTACATGTGGATATTTTATTATGTATGTGGCATTTTTACATATTGCATAGGATGGGAATAATTGTATGGAGAGCAGTGTAGCCTGGTGGCATAGCCACAAATTATTCAATATTATGCTTACTTATGAATCCGGTGGCATGGCCACAATAATTATATAATATAGCAGCTCGACTGCAAATTGGTGTGAGCGGCGGGGTGGGTTGACTTGATCCCCACAGGTGTGATTGGCTGGTCGGGGGTGTGATGGATGGATGGGTTGGGTTGCATACATTTCATTTAAATATTGTTATGTAAATGGGCTTAGGCCCAAGATGATGCTATGCGGGTTCAGGCCCAGTGGATGACGGTAAGGGGATTATGCACTGAGTTCTTGTAACTCACCCCCTTTTTTCTCTCTTAATCCTTGCAGGTAATGCATAGTGACGAGGACTTGTGGCCATGGATGACTCAGTGGAGGCCATACTTTTGGAATGTTATTTTCGAACTTTAGTAAACTTCTTTTCCGTATTTTTTCGTTGCTTTTACTATTTCGGGTTTTTAAAAGTTGTAATAAGGCCTCTAGGATATTTTTATTTGGTTTTATGTTCAGCCGTACTTATTATTCTTCTTGAATTATTTAAAATGGGGATTTCTCTAAAATCATAAATAATGGTTTTCTAACATTGATTAATAAATGGTTTTCATAATAAATGTATACAAATAATTTAACTCAGAATTTCTCTTTCAAATTATCAACGTTATTTTCAAAGCCACGGTTTTATAAGATCACTAGTTAAATTTTTGATTTATCAATCAACCTCTTGAAATTAGTAGTATTTTATCAAATATTTATAACCAAACTTGTTTTCTTAATCATATCCAAATAACACTTACTATTAGTAAGAATCGCAAACTCTTTATTCATTTTCTTCATGTGACATGTCAGATCCGGTCATACAGCATGGGCCGGGTTTGGGGTGTTACAGATGAACCTCTTTGTTGTAAACTCGCATCATCTGACTATGATGGATAGCTTTTAACCTTTTCTTCGATAAGGTTCAATTGGAAAAAATGCTTCAATTCCATAAATCAATGGGTAAGATGTTGCCCCAGTGAAGGTTCTAGCCGACATTCAATAAGACAGAGGGTAAATGGTAGCTTCTTGTGCCAATCTTTAAAAGTCTTAGTCACCTTTCATAGTTTTTTTTTTTTGATAATTTTTTGCTGTATTGTAATATGCTGCCTGATCTTTGGACAAACTGTAAACTTTGACTTTGTACAATTATGCATCATTAGACGTGATCCTTTATGGCATTCTTTGCTGGCATCTGATCCTTCTTTTTTTGAATTTGATGATTTGACCTTGTAACATTGGCATATGAAGCTACTTCCACCCTCTTAGTGAAGTAAACGACGACTATGCCAATAAATCGATATTGGCTAAAAGCTTTTGAAAAGATTAGCCCCATCACATCCATGCCCCACATATGGAAAATTTGTGAAGAACTAAAGAAGGCACATGAATCTTGTCTCCTTAAATACGGCATAGTTGATACCATCCGTTCCTATGTAAATTAGTAGTGCCCGGTCCTCATGTTTAGCCCACGTCTTAGTAGCCCAGGCATGTCCTAATATGATCATGCAAAAACATCTTTGAATTCTCGAAAATAACTCAATGATGTCTCGCATTATTTCTATGGTGAGCTGGGCTTCGATCTTTACCCCTTTTCTAGGCTCATAATATCCGCTGACCCTTTGTGAAATAAGGTCTGTTTTTCATCTTGTTTCACCATTCTTAACAAATCAGAAGATAGGTTACAATCTCTGTTATCTTCAAAGTCCTTAGATCCCCTAGACCCATATCTCATTCAAAAAGGGAGTCAATAACAACATTGCTTATGTCGTTGATATCTGTGTACCTAGGTACGAAGGCAAAAATCCAAAGAATAAATGATTCTAAGGATTATTATTTGTATGGTATGGTTATGAATAAAGAATGAAAGAATATTATAAAAGAATGTACAACATAAAGAATAAAAAAATATTTTCTTAATTGAGATAATAATTTAGGACACAAGCCTATTTCACAAAAGGGTCATTATTGCCTCTAGGCTTAAGACAACAAGCGTGTTTTGAATGTTACTCTAGATTAGCTCTAAAAATGCAAGGATCTCTTCCACAGACCCATTATTCAAAACACTCCCAAGTATACAAGGGCTTGAAAACTTCATTCCCTAATTCCCTCTTCGCTTTTGATTTCTTCAAAAAGTCGCAATTTTCTTGTCTCCTCCTTCAATTATCGCATTTACTACCTCGTCAAAGTGATCAGGTTTTGATGAATCATCGAACTTCACAATTCCCATTTTAATGAACCTTTCAACCAACTT
This sequence comes from Gossypium bickii, assembly GCA_025503065.1. Taxonomy (NCBI): domain Eukaryota; kingdom Viridiplantae; phylum Streptophyta; class Magnoliopsida; order Malvales; family Malvaceae; genus Gossypium; species Gossypium bickii. The sequence continues at coordinate 57,995,009 of CP106711.1, forward strand.
TTTAAACGTAGTATAATTTTCAATTGAGTGACCCTTTATTCTCGCGTGGTACTCGCATTGGGCATTCTCGTTATACCATCTTGGGAACGGAGGTTGCAACGGTTTCAAATAAAATGGGGACACCACGTTTGCGTCAAACAAACTTTGATATAGCTCCTTATATGTCATTAGAATTGGCGTAAATTGGAGCTTTTTAGAGTTTTGCCTTGTGCCCAACTCTTGTCTCACTGATCCCTATTGTCCAGCAGTGATCACCTTTGGCTGGTTAACAGTAATTGCTTTAGAGTACCCTTTGTTGTATGTACTCGTATTATTTACCTCGTCATCATTTTTCCTAGGAGTAGACCTTCTAGTGGTTTCCCCTGCCTCAATCTTGCCACCCCTTATGGCATTTTCAATCATCTCTCCTGCCATCACTATATCCGCAAAGCTCCTAATAGTACTTCCTATCATATGAGTGATGAATGGAGCCTTCAAGGTATTGATGAAGAGTATTTAGTCTCATTTTCTAGGAGTGGTGTGTAACATCCTTAAATAGGGGCTCTTGTATTTTAATCATTTGCATGTGAATGGCTTGGATATGATGCTAGTTAGGTGTCTTAGGGTTTGGATATGAGCCAAGGGTAGGCTTGGGCTATAGAAAAATTTTTATTTTTGGGCACTTGGTAAGGGGAGCTGAAGGGGTTAAGTGTTAAGAGTATTCCATAGCAGGTTTTGGCACAAGAAGTGCCTTGGTAAAGTGGCAAGGAAGGCGCCACTGAGAGCTTGGAGAGATGACGCCACAAGGAGCTAGGGGAGCTTGTGTTCGAGCTGCAAAGATCCCTTTCTGCTATTTATTTTTGACGCCAGAGCAAGGAGAAGTTGTGCTCAGATGGAACTCTAGTGGATAGATGTTGAACAAGTCAACAATTCAAAACGGGTGGTGAAGAGAAAATTATGGAGTTCGAAGAATTCAAACTTGTTTGAATGGTTGGCCAGGAGGAAAACAAGGAGAGAAAAGAGGGATTGAAGTGGGGGAAGGCTTAGCCGAATTGTGGGGGTGGCTAGGAGAGCTTGAAGCATTCGATTTTGGTGTGTGGTTGGTGTGCCGAAATTGGGTTGCTTTGGGGCATTACTTTTCGGCATTTGGTGTTGGTGTTTCACCTTTGAACTTCGGTTTTTCCTCTCATTCTTGTTGTGCCGAAATCACCTTCTCACAGTTGCTACTATTGCATTTTGGTTCTTTTTCTCTTCTTATTCTCTGCTTTGCTTCTTCTTCGAAACCTCTTTAGCCGAATCTCCTCAAAGCCGAATTAGCACTATTTCTTTCTCTCTCTTCCATTTGTTTCAAAATCGAATCAGCACCCTTCCCTCTTGATCGACTGCTTTCTTTTTTCAATCCCCCTCTTGTGCCGAAAGTGTATAAGCCTTTCTTGATTCTTGTTGAAGCCGAATCACTCACTCTTATTTTGTGATTTCCCATTCGTTCTTTTCTTCTGGATTTCTAGCCGAATCTCAACATTTGGTAAGTTCTCGATTCATTTTCTCTTTTTCCCTTCTACTTCTTTTATCATAAGGCTGAATCTCTTGCTATATTTGCTCTCTTCTTTTTGTCGTTTCTTAAGGGAAGTAAAAGCCGAGATTTGACAGTCGGATGGGTGGTGATTTAGTCGACTACCCTTAGTCTTAAAATTATTCTTTGAGTTTTGTAACAGCGGATCGTGGTCATCTATTCCTTTCCAATCGGTTGCGTTAAGGATTGTGGTAAGGGTATCTATTGATTCAACCTTTCTATTATTTATTTGAAAAGCCGAAGGCTACTCATTTATGTTGCTTAGTTCTTGGCTGATTGTAGGGGAGGCTTATCATCGTGTGCTTCGGGTTTTGCTTAGTGCTCAAAGGGTGTTAAGGTAAGGGTGGTTATCTTGTGCGTTAACTCCTTCGGGATTTCCTGATCAAAGCCGAATGGCTATTTGTGTAATAATGTTGCATTTTGGATTCCTGAGAGTTGCACGGTTCGCGGTTTAGTTCTCAAACTATTTGGGATCTGACGATCTAGGTAAAGATCTACTCTTTCAAGTTAACCTTATTTTAAGTTAATTGCCGTGTTAATCTGATTTAGTGACAAGGGTATTATGGATTCGAAGGCGAATCAAGCAATAAGTGGGGCTAGATCCGAGACCCCAGCCCCTAAATTCAAGAGGAGGGCTGTCTCGGTGGTTCGTGATTGGCCACCAGGGTGTGGACCAGCATCCGAGCAGGAGAGTAGACAAATCGCGATAGTGTCGATTAACGATAGTACTGACGTAGAAAGTGTAGTTTTGCGCATAATCAGGTGTGTATCTCTTACACACTTCATAATTAATGTATGACTATGTTATTAACTTAAACACTGTTAAAAGCCAGAATAAGTATGGATATCGATATGCTACCCTTATGGGCAGGAGCAAGGACTCTGGGTAAGTCCGTTTCGTTAGTTAATGATATTTGATTTCTGATGAATATGTATATGCTATGTTGCAGTATATTGTTATTTGATAGAGCATGTTAGTAATGTATGTATAGGCATGTGCATTGAAATGGGTATTAAGTGAGGAAGGGGAAGATTTGAGTATTTGTGACTTTGGGTCACCAGTGGTTTGGAACCACATTGGATATTTTAGTGACTCGTCCCAGTGGCTTAGTACCACAGTGGGTTGGCCCCACATGTTATATTGAAAAGGGATTGTCACTAGTGGTTTGGTACCACAAAGTGGATTGGCCCCACATATGGATAATTGTGACTTTGGGTCACCAGTGGTTTGGCACCACCAGTGGTTTGGTACCACATGGGGTAGATTATGGAGTTTTGGATGGCTAGGTTTGGGTTGCATGACATACTTACTTGATTATGAAACTGTGTAAGAGTGTTGTTATAATCGGGAGGGGGATTTATACACTGAGTCTCGATGACTCACCTCTTCCCCTATATTTTACAGATGACTCGTAGATCACGGACATGGAGTCGGGTGGACTCGAGGTGGCCATGCATATTGCCTTCGTTTTTAGTTTGTTTACTCTTCTAGGTACTTTATTTTTAATTTGGTTTTATTTGGGTTTGTAATAAGGCCACTAATTAATATTTCTGGGTTGTTTTATTTTGTTAAAGTTTATCATATTTTGCTTAAGTAAACAACGTGGCATGTTTAAATAACCTGTAAATTAATGTTTTTTTCTAAGTTACACATCTCGCCGGGTTTTCTAAACTTTACCATCAGGTAATAACAAACATGTAATGACAACGAACTAAACTCAAATATCTTTTAAAATTTAGTTTTACTTTAAGATCTAATGGAAAATGGTTTTCAACCTCACACTTAAACGGGGATGGGTTTTTCTTAAAATCAAACGATTTTTTCCTGGTAATGAGAGAAGACAAATGGGTTTTCTCAAAGGAGTTTACTTCTTCTGTTTAAAACTTTAAACAGCAAAATATTTCAGTGGTAGTTCTTCACAAAAAAAAAAACTGGCAATGTGTTCTATTCAAATGTTTTTCACCCTATGACATGCCGAATTTGGTCGTAGTGTGTTGACCAGGTTTGGGGTGTTACAATTTTGGTATCAGAGCCTGGTTCAAAAGCTCAGCTGTGGGCCCAAGGCCCAAAATGTTTTAAAAGTGGGTTTTAAAAAGGTCTGGTTGGAAAATACATGGTCTGGGAAGCATGGCACCGAGTCTCCGGCACCGATCCACCCATGTAAGTACCCCTAACTGCTGTGTTTATATATATGATTGTGATGATATTAATATGATTGATAAGTACTAGTGGATTACCCTGGAGACTGAAACTCATAGGATTCTGTGAACTCGCAAGAACAAAACTCCGTAATAAAACTGTTCATAAAACTGTGCTATAATAACAGTGGAACAAGTCTAACACATAAAACTTTTAAATTAGATAAATCAAGAACGTTAGTCATTAGCACCTGAGGACATGGTCGTAACACGCGTGGACGCGATCGGTAGGATGGATAGCGTGTGCGAACCAGTGGGAGTGCAGTGTCAGTCGTGGGTCGAAAATGAGGTACCACCACCACCACCGCGGTACGAAGAGTTCGAGATTAGGCAGTGGTAATACTGATAAAGTAGGCGATGCTGTGAGTTCTGGAGAGGGTAGCTGGAGCAGGTGGAGGTACGGGAGCTCAGAAATCTGTGTCTGAGTGACTCCAAACCAATGGAGCAGAGGTATTCTGGGGTGTTTTTAGTGTGGCTCCCAATACGGCTGAGTATTGGTTGGAGGCAGCAGAGTGTATCATGGACGATTTAGACCTTACGGCTGAGAAAAAGTTGAAGGGTATAGTGTCTCTTCTCCAGGATGAGTCACACAAGTGGTGGCTTACGGTTCGGGATGGTGCGACAGCAGATGATCTCACTTGGGACTATTTTAAGGTAGCTTATCAGAGGAAATACATTGGGTCCAGTTACATTGATGCAAAGAGGAAGGCGTTTCTAAGGTTGGTTCAGGGGAGTAGGTCAGTATTTGAGTATGAGTCAGAATTCTTAAGGTTGAGCCGTTACGCTCGGGGTATCGTGGCTACGGAACATGAGTGTTGTGTCAGGTTTGAAGATGGACTGAGAGATTAATTGAGGTTGCTGATCGCTCCTCAGCAAGAGAAGGAGTCTGCTGTGTTGGTAGAAAAGGCTAAAATAGCCGAAAGGGTGAAGGAGTCTACAAAATAGAATCTGGACAAGAATCGACACAAGAGGAGCTTTGGGACGTCAGGGACGGCCGAAAATTCTCAAAAAAGGGCTAAATATGGTGGGCAGAATCAATCTGTGAGGCTTGTTGCTGCTACTCAGGGACCAGCGCAGTGTGCTCGGTGTGGGAAATTCCATTGGGGGGAATGTTGGACTGGTGGCAGAGGATGCTTTGAGTGTGGGTCGTTGGATCATCGTGTGAGGGATTGTCTGCATAAGCTAGCCAGGATACAATCTGAGAGTCGAAGACGTGCTCAGTTCAGGAACGGTGGACAGCAACTGCAGAGGGGTCGTGGTTCTGATAGGGGAGGTAATGGTTCTGGTCGAGGCCGCGGAGCACCGGGCAAAGGTGCAGGTAATACTGAGGCAAGGTAGCCTGGGTTGGTATATGCAGCAAGGCGACGAGAGGAAGGCGACGCACCAGACGTCATAACCGATACTTTCTTAATTTTTAGACTACCTTATACTGCTTTGATAGATGTTGGTTCGACGTACTCGTATGTTGCCAGTAGCATAGTGGAAACCATAAACTTGGACTTTGAAATTACTTCTAGGGAGATGACAGTAATTAGTCCTCTAGGTCACTCTGTAGAAGTGAATAAGCTGTATAGGGATGTACCCCTAGAACTTCAAGGGGTAGTGTTTGTGGCTGATCTGATGGAACTTCCATTCGGGGAGTTCGATCTGATCCTTGGGATGGACTGGCTGGTGAAGTATCAAGCAAGTTTGGACTGCACGGCTAAGCGCATGGTATTGAGAACATTTGAAGGTGAAGAGGTGGTAATAATAGGTAATAGAAGAGATTATCTATCTAACGTTGTATCGGCTCTGAAGGCTGAGAAAATGGTCAGGAAGGGGTGTGAGGCGTTCATAGTTCATGTGTGTGCTTTGGAGGCCAAGGAATCAGCTGTAGGGAATGTCCGAACGTTGAAGGAATTTACTGACGTATTCCCAAAAGAACTTCCGGGTCTGCCTCCGGATCGTGAAGTTGAATTTGGCATAGATCTGTTGCCCGGAATCGCGCCAATGTCTGTTGCCCCGTATAGGATGGCGCCAAAGGAATTGGTGGAACTGAAAGCACAGATTTAGGAGTTGTTGGACTGGGGTTTTATCCGGCCAAGTGTTTCGCCTTGGGGAGCGCCTGTGCTTTTTGTTAAGAAGAAAGATGGTACGATGCGGATGTGTATAGACTACCGCCAGCTGAATAAGTTGACGATTAAGAACAAGTATCCGTTGCCGAGAATAAACGATTTGTTTGATCAGCTTAAGGGGGCATCAGTCTTCTCTAAGATCGATTTGAGGTCGAGGTATCATCAGCTTAAGGTAAAGGAGGCTGATATCCATAAGACGGTGTTTCACACTCGGTACGGGCACTACGAGTTCTTGGTAATGCCATTCGGGTTGACCAACGCGCCAGCAGCGTTCATGGATATGATGAACCGGGTGTTCCAACCGTACTTGGACCAATTTGTCGTAGTGTTTATAGACGACATATTAGTATACTCAAGATCTGAGGAGGATCATGATGCGTATCTGCGGGTGGTTTTGCAGATTCTGAGGGAAAAGTAATTATTTGCCAAGTTTAGTAAGTGCGAGTTTTGGCTTAAGGAGGCAACTTTCTTGGGTCATGTGGTGTCAGCAGAAGGAATCAGAGTAGACCCTCAAAAGATTGAGGCAGTGTTGGACTGGAAACCGCCTATGTTGGTAGCAAAAATTCAGAGTTTTCTGGGTCTGGCAGGGTATTATAGAAGATTTGTGGAAGGGTTTTCTTTGATTGCAGCGTCGTTGACCAAGTTGTTAAGAAAAGGGGTTCCGTTTGTATGGTCTGATAAGCAACAGGAAAGTTTCGACAAGCTAAAGAGGATTCTGACGGAAGCTCCGGTCTTGATTCAACCTGAAGCAGGAAAATAGTTTACGGTATATTGTGATGCATCGCATACTGGTTTGGGATGTGTGCTGATGTAAGAAGGGAAAGTAGTGGCATATGCGTCTCGACAGCTGAGACAGCACGAAGTTAACTATCCGATGCATGATCTAGGATTGGCTGCAGTAGTTTTCGCCCTGAAGATATGGAGGCATTATTTGTACGGGAAGAAGTCAATAGTCTACACGGATCACAAGAGTCTGAAGTACCTCTTGACTCAGAAAGACTTGAATTTAAGGCAACAGAGGTGGATGGAGTTGTTGAAGGACTACGACTGTTCCATTGAGTACCATCCGAACAAAGCCAACATGGTGGCAGACGCGTTGAGCCGTAAGGTAGTGCCAGACTTGAGAGCGATGTTTGCTCATCTCAGTTTGTATGACGACGGGAGTCTATTAGTAGAATTGCAAGTAAAGCCGACTTGGGTAGATCAGGTTAAAAAGAAACAGCTAGTGGATGAGGGTATGAATGCTCAGAGGGTGCAAGTGCAGAATGTGGGTTGGAAGGTTACAGCTTGACCAGTGATGGAGTGCTGTGTTTCTAAGGGAGAGTTTGTATGCCGAAGGACATCAAGTTAAGGCAGAAGATACTCCAGGAGGCACATAGTAGTCCTTACGCTATACATCCTAGAGGTAGCAAGATGTACTGAGATTTACGGGAATAGTATTGGTGGCCGAGTCTGAAGTGGGAAGTAACTGAATTTGTGGGTAAATGTCTGATGTGTCAGCAGGTCAAAGCTGAACACTAGTTACCTCGGGTTTTGATAACGACCCGTCTCGGGTTAGGAGGCGAATCGTTAATGTTGCCCGATCGTAAATTAGACAGTTTCTCGTTCAACTAACAAAAGGGATAATTTTATTGGAAATGATATCTTTGAAATGAAAAGATAGGTGATGGATTGAAATGGATACGTATTTGAAACAAGAAAGAACCTTTAATAAAAATTAAAGACCCGAATCTTATAAGTTTCAAATTGATGGAATGAGTTTCGAAATAAAACCGAGACCCACTATCTAGCGAGATAGGAACCAACGGTATGGTATTTCGAAATAAAACCGAGACCCACTATCTAGCGAGATAGGAACCAACGGTATAGGTAGATGAACGCCACACAGAAAGGATGATAAGTTCAAATAAGGAAAGAACAACGCCACTAGAAAACTAGATAAGTCAATTCAAACCTCGAGAATTTAGGAGAGGTGAATACTCACCAAAAGAAAATTTTCTTTCATTCAAATTCAAGTTGTGTTTACAAAATGAAATATGCAAAATATTTATAGGCTCTTTCTAATGATAGCCAAATAGGAGAAGCAATTAAAATAAAACACTTGAATTTATGTGGCCGTTCAACCTAAACTCCACCAAAGTTTGCTGCCACTTTCATTTTCCATAAGTAGCATTCGGCCAAGAGAAAGGCTAAATTCCTCCTAAGCTTGATGCCTTATGTCACTAGCATTTGCCATAGGTTGACTAAAATAATCTTCCACTATGCCGTCCATTCCTTCATATCCAACCATTAGCATATTGTCCACAAAAAAGACAAAGTAATTATTTTCTTCTCCATTCTTCATGCCGTCCACCTTTGTGATCTCAATACTTTATTTCTTTGATTATTTTCATGCATGACATGATGCTTTGTCCTCCAATTGTGCCATCCAATTCAAGCTCCATTTGCTCCAATTCCTTGCTTTGTTTTGCTCTATGCATGCTACAACAATTGAATAAATAATTATCCCCCAACAACATTGTGTGCTTAATTATTTATTCTATAGTTTTCCATGTGCTTATTTTCATTTATTTATTTCAAGTCAAACATGCCACAATTATTTATTCCATGTGACTTATATCATTTTAATTGTTTATTCCATTTGTATCATGCTTTTCTTTTGCCTTTCAATGCTTTCAATTAAGAATTGTTTAATCTTCATTTTATGCTCCATTTCTTTTTTTGTTTATTCCTCTCCATAATATATTATCATGCCTTTGTCATTTTATTCAATCATGGCCTCCATAATATCCCACGCCACTTGTTCCATCATCATCCTTTGTGCTTCAATTGTTTATTTCATTAATCTCCCACTTGCACAATTAAATTCATAACTTTATTTCATAAATTTGGCAATAAGTTGAATTCAATTCGGCTAAAACATATTAAAATAATGTAATAACTTTAAAACACAATTAAACTCATGAAATAATTAACACACATTAATAGGTACATAAACTAAACTAAACAAATTTAATAAAATCTTGAACAAGACATATTAAATTTGGTTATGACCAACACAAACATATTAGAACACGCAATACATATTAAACTAAATTATTTAATTAACTTAAACTAAGTTAATTAATTTTTATTCCAGCAATTAATTAATTAAAATGAGCTAGGAATGAGCTAATAACGAGCTCCACAAATTAAAATTCGTGGTGCCCCGGGTGTGCCCGTATCATCCCCTCCCTCTTCAAGACGATTCGTCCTCGAATCGACCCGTTGGTTGTTCGAACAAAACTCCTTGTTCGTCTTTCCTCGATCAAATGGGAAGGATGATAATAGCAATACCTGAAAAGAAAATTCAAGGATTAGCAAGAAATGTTTTAAACATACTTGCGACCCGAATAAAATCAATACCAAAAAAATAAATCGCATGCGGTCAGGCATAAGCACTTTATCATACAAAAGGATCAATGCCTTGTCAAAATTTTGGAACAAAAGCGGATAAGCTTCAAAGCATACATACGAGCTAATTAGATTCCACAAGACAAAATAATCATGCGAATAACACATCAATTGATAGATATAATCGTCAAAAGCAAGAAATGAAGAAAAGGCATATGGCACTTTAAATTGAACATTTAAACCTTTCTTCATATTCGCACATGAATAAAAATTATCAAACACAAAATTCTTTTTGTCTTCTTGTAAAATAAATAGGTCATAAAGAAACAAAATAAGGCATTCAAATAATTCATGATCTAAATGTTTTACAAAATGGCAATCATCATTATTAGCTTTTTCATCATCCAAAATGAACAAAAATGCTTCGAAAAATGCTTCATGACACTTATCGAAAACAATTATCTTTTTGTCAAGAACCCAAATAGATAGTTCATTATCAAACAAGATAGAACAATAAGGAACATCACACTTTAAAGACTTTACAAGAACGGATTCATCAACGTGATTCTTGTCAACATCCGAAGAAAACAAAATGGGTTCATAGGTTTCAAATGTCTTACCCTTGGGTGTTGAAAGAAAGAAATCGACTTTACCGTCACAAGTTGAAAATTGCAGATCGAATTTATCTTGCTTGATCAAGATGAACTTTCTCTCCTCGGGTATGTAATGTAGTCGATGCTTAATTCGCGAATCAACATTTTTCAAACAAAATGGGAATTCCATGTACACAAATTGCATACACCGACATAAAATTTGCTTAAGGAGCGAATAAAAATTGAAAACAAAGTTGACAAAATTCGTTACCTTATTTAAAAACCAAGTATCAAAACAATAGGAATTTCTCACACATATTTGATGATACTTGCTTTTTTTACAAAACAAATCTAAATAAATTCCTGGTTTCGATAAATAAATCACGTTAGACCAATAAGAATTATGTATGTTCAAGATAAAGCGATCAAAACTCTTAACATATTTCAAAATGTATTTACAAATACTCAATGATTTTATGTTAGACAACGAATTAATCTCGTAATATCTACAATCAAACAAATTGGGGTTAGAAGAAAAATCATCTTTATACAAAAGTTTCAATGGAGATTGAATTGCTTCAGAACACTTACTTTTCTTACCTTCCTTACCTGTCGACTCGGGAGGTTCAACTTCACCTTCAACTATACCTTTTTCAATCAAAGAAATACGTCGCTCTTTCGGGAGGAGCTGAAATGGTAGGCTTTTGTGCGATACGTCGGGAACTTGAAATGAAGAAGCAAAAAAAGAACATACTCCAAATGAGTTAGTTAAATCAACACTCCCTTCTACTTGCTCATCTCGTTTTCTCGTTTCTTTTTCACGCACTTTCTCATTTTCTCTCTCTTTTTCTTGTTCTTTTTTACTGATCTTCTCAATGGCCTTTTCAAACCTTCTCAAAATTTGCTCATCGTCTCTCTTTCTTGCCTCTTTTCTTTTTATTTCATTTTCTTTTTCTTTTTCTTTGTTTTTATTACATGAAGTTACAAAAGAATCACAATAATAAGAATTTCTAAAAGAAGAAAAATTATTTACGGATGAATCACGATAATTTCTTCGGGAAGAGCACTCCAAAGACGTTTTCTTGGAAGTTTCTGAATGAATATATCGATCAACTCGCGTGTTTTCTTGGAGGGAATAAGAATCATAATATGTACCACTTCGAGAATAATCCTTCGTGGATGAATATCGTTTCGAACTTCTTACAGGATAAGAATTTCGATCATAGTCTCTTCTCGAATGTTCTTCGATAGTGTGTCTTCGGGATGATCTTGACTCCGTCCTTCGACTTGAAGAAAGTCGATCTTGTTGGTCTCGTTCCTCGATCCGATCCAAGTGCTTTTCCAACTTGTTTATGGCTTTTCGCATCTCGTTCAACAAGTATGGGTAATCATTGGATGAGAACTCTTCTTGAGACATATTTGTTGCTGAAAAAGAACTATTATAACAAAGGAAAATAAACCGAAAAAAAAATACCTTACCACAAAATCTCACAAGTCACTCACAAAGAAATTTCGCTCACACTCGTAGTTCACTCGTATAAGTTTTTTTTTTTTTAAGAATACACTCACGCCTTTTGCCGATATTTCTCACTCTCACAAATTCGTATTTCGTTTCGAAAGACCTATTGCGGCTTAAGGGTCGGCTTTAAAATTGGTACAAGGGAAAATGAAGTTATGGGGTGGAGGTCGGCTGAAAAAAAAATTGGTATAGTGGCGTTGGAGTGAAGAAGGGTGGTGAAGATCGGGAAAAGAAGTAATGAAACAAAACTCGCAAACTTTCACGCTTTCTTTTTTTTTTTAACTCGAAAATTTTTTTAACCTCAATTTTTTTTTGAACTTTTTTTTATCTCTTTTTTTTTTTATTTTGAACCCTTTTTTTTTTATCTCTTTTTTTTTTTAAACTTCAAACACAATATATGCTAAATACAATGAAAATAAAATACAGCTTTTTTTTTGGATTTTTTTTTTGAAACTTACTCGGAAAAACTCAAGACGATCAAAACGTGCCTAATTTGATTAGCTCTGATACCAGATGATAACGGCCCGTCTCGGGTTAGGAGGCGAATCGTTAATGTTGCCCGATCGTAAATTAGACAGTTTCTCGTTCAACTAACAAAAGGGATAATTTTATTGGAAATGATATCTTTGAAATGAAAAGATAGGTGATGGATTGAAATGGATACGTATTTGAAACAAGAAAGAACCTTTAATAAAAATTAAAGACCCGAATCTTATAAGTTTCAAATTGATGGAATGAGTTTCGAAATAAAACCGAGACCCACTATCTAGCGAGATAGGAACCAACGGTATGGTATTTCAAAATAAAACCGAGACCCACTATCTAGCGAGATAGGAACCAACGGTATAGGTAGATGAACGCCACACTCGAAAGGATGATAAGTTCAAATAAGGAAAGAACGACGCCACTAGAAAACTAGATAAGTCAATTCAAACCTCGAGAATTTAGGAGAGTGAATACTCACCAAAAGAAAATTTTCTTTCATTCAAATTCAAGTTGTGTTTACAAAATGAAATATGCAAAATATTTATAGGCTCTTTCTAATGATAGCCAAATAGGAGAAGCAATTAAAATAAAACACTTGAATTTATGTGGCCGTTCAACCTAAACTCTACCAAAGTTTGCTGCCACTTTCATTTGCCATAAGTAGCATTCGGCCAAGAGAAAGGCTAAATTCCTCCTAAGCTTGATGCCTTATGTCACTAGCATTTGCCATAGGTTGACTAAAATAATCTTCCACTATGCCGTCCATTCCTTCATATCCAACCATTAGCATATTGTCCACAAAAAAGACAAAGTAATTATTTTCTTCTCTATTCTTCATGCCGTCCACCTTTGTGATCTCAATACTTTATTTCTTTGATTATTTTCATGCATGACATGATGCTTTGTCCTCCAATTGTGCCATCCAATTCAAGCTCCATTTGCTCCAATTCCTTGCTTTGTTTTGCTCTATGCATGCTACAACAATTGAATAAATAATTATCCCCCAACAACATTGTGTGCTTAATTATTTATTCTATAGTTTTCCATGTGCTTATTTTCATTTATTTATTTCAAGTCAAACATGCCACAATTATTTATTCCATGTGACTTATATCATTTTAATTGTTTATTCCATTTGTATCATGCTTTTCTTTTGCCATCCAATGCTTTCAATTAAGAATTGTTTAATCTTCATTTTATGCTCCATTTCTTTTTTTGTTTATTCCTCTCAATAATATATTATCATGCCTTTGTTATTTTATTCAATCATGGCCTCCATAATATATTATCATGCCTTTGTCATTTTATTCAATCATGGCCTCCATAATATCCCACGCCACTTGTTCCATCATCATCCTTTGTGCTTCAATTGTTTATTTCATTAATCTCCCACCTGCACAATTAAATTCACAACTTTATTTCATAAATTTGGCAATAAGTTGAATTCAATTCGGCTAAAACATATTAAAATAATGTAATAACTTTAAAACACAATTAAACTCATGAAATAATTAACACACATTAATAGATACATAAACTAAACTAAACAAATTTAATAAAATCTTGAACAAGACATATTAAATTTGGTTATGACCAACACAAACATATTAGAACACGCAATACATATTAAACTAAATTATTTAATTAACTTAAACTAGGTTAATTAATTTTTATTCCAGTAATTAATTAATTAAAATGAGCTAGGAATGAGCTAATAACGAGCTCCACAAATTAAAATTCGTGCTGCCCCGGGTGTGCCCGTATCAGGTTTACTTCAGCCAATAAAGATTCTGCAGTGGAAGTGAGAAAGGATTATAATGGATTTTGTCAGTGGGCTACCCCTTACGCCCAGCAAGAAGGACTCAGTCTAGGTGATTGTAGATCTTTTGACTAAATCAGCTCATTTCATACCTGTTCGGGTTGATTACTCGCTCCAGAAGTTAGCCAAGTTGTATGTGGCAGAAATAGTGAGGTTGCATGGGGTCAATATCGATTATCTCTGATAGGGATCCCAGATTCACGTCAAGGTTCGGGAAAGCGTTGCATCAGGCACTGGGTACGAGATTGGATTTCAAGATCTGACATTTCATCCATGATCGGATGGGCGATCGGAAAGGGTAATACAAATTTTAGAGGATATGTTGAGAGGTTGTGTCTTGGATTTGAGAGGGTGGGAAGAATTTTCTACCATTGGCGAGTCGCGCGATACAACAATAGTTACCAGGCAAGCATTAAGATGGCACCATATGAGGCGTTATATGGTCGGAAGTGTCGTACACCTACGTGCTGGACAGGGTTGGGCGAGCTTCAGATGTTAGGTCCGGTATTGGTTCTTTGAAAGCGGAGGAAAAGGTTAAAGTCGATTCGAGCTCAAATGCGAAGGAAGCCGGATAAGGCGTAAGTCTTATGCCGATCTTAAGTGAAGAGATATAGAGTTTGCAGTAGGTGACAGGGTTTTCCTAAAGGTCTCGCCGTGGAAGAAAGTGTTGAGGTTTGGTCGGAAAGGCAAGCTGAGCCCTAGGTTTATCGGGCCGTATAAGGTGTTGAAATGTGTGGGACCAGTAGCTTATCAGCTTGAGTTGCCAGCAGAATTGAGTCAGATTCACGATGTGTTTCATGTCTCCATACTTAGGCGCTATCGTTTTGATCCGTCGCATGTTGTGTCAGTGGAAGAGATCGAGGTAAGCCCAGATTTGACCATGGAAGAGGAACCAACACAGATTCTGGATCAGAATGTTAAGGTTTTGCGTAAGATGTCAGTTCCATTGGTAAAGGTATTATGGCAGAACCATGGTACGGAAGAGGCCACGTGGGAACCAGAGGATGTGATGCGGCAGCAATACCCTCAACTCTTTTGACCAGGTAATTTCAAGGCTGAAATTATTTTTAAGGGGGGTAGAACTGTAACATCCTTAAATAGGGGCTCTTGCATTTTCATTATTTGCATGTGAATGGCTTGGATATGATGCTAGTTAGGGTGTCTTAGGGTTTGGATATGAGCCAAGGGTAGGCTTGGGCTATAGAAAAATTTTTATTTTTGGGTACTTGGTAAAGGGAGCTGAAGGGGTTAATGTTAAGAGTATTTCATAGCCTTGGTAAAGGGAGCTGAAGGGGTTAATGTTAAGAGTATTTCATAGCAGGTTTTGGCACAAGAAGTGCCTTGGTAAAGTGGCAAAAATGGCGCCACTGAGAGCTTGGAGAGATGACGCCACAAGGAGCTAGAGGAGCTTATGTTCGAGCTGCGAAGATCCCTTTCTGCTATTTATTTTTGACGCCAGAGCAAGGAGGAGTTGTGCTCAGATGGAACTCTGGTGGATAGATGTTGAACAAGTCAACAGATTCAAAACGAGTGGTAAAGAGAAAATTGTGGAGTTTGAAGAATTCAAACTTGTTTGAATGGTTGGCCAGGAGAAAAACAAGGAGAGAAAAGAGGGATTGAAGTAGGGGAAGGCTTAGCCGAATTGTAGGGGTGGCTAGGAGAGCTTGAAGCATTCGATTTTGGTGTGTGGTTGGTGTGCCGAAATTGGGTTGCTTTGGGGCATTACTTTTTGGCATTTGGTGTTGGTGTTTCACCTTTGAACTTCGGTTTTTCCTCTTATTCTTGTTGTGCTGAAATCACCTTCTCACAGTTGCCACTATTGCATTTTGGTTCTTTTTCTCTTCTTATTCTCTGCTTTACTTTTTCTCCGAAACCTCTTTGGCCGAATCTCCTCAAAGCCGAATTACCACTATTTCTTTCTCTCCCTTCCATTTGTTTCAAAACCAAATCATCACCCTTCCCTCTTGATCGACTATTTTCTTCTTTTAATCCCCCTCTTGTGCCGAAAGTGCATAAGCCTTTTTTGATTGTTGTTGAGGCCGAATCACTCTCTCTTATTTTGTGATTTCCCATTCGTTCTTTTCTTCTGGATCTCTAGCCGAATCTCAACATTTGGTAAGTTCTCGATTCATTTTATCTTTTTTCCTTCTACTTCTTTTGTCATAAGGCCGAATCTCTTGCTATCTTTGCTCTCTTCTTTTTGTCGTTTCTTAAGGGAAGTAAAAGTTAGGATTTGACAATCGGATGGGTGGTGATTTAGTCGACTACCCTTAGTCTTATAATTATTCTTCGGGTTTTGTAACAGCGGATCGTGGTCATCTATTCCTTTCCAATCGGTTGCATTAAGGATTGTGGGAAGGGTATCTGTCGATTCAACCTTTCTATTATTTATTTGAAAAGCCAAAGGCTACTCATTTATGTTGCTTAGTTCTTGGCCAATTGTAGGGGAGGCTTATAATCGTGTGCTTCGGGTTTTGCTTAGTGCTCGAAGGGTGTTAAGGTAAAGGTGGTTATCTTGTGCGTTAACTCCTTCGAGATTTCTTGATCAAAGCCGAATGGCTATTTGTGTAATAGTGCTGTATTGGCTGATTATAGGAAGGGAGTAGTCGAGCATTTGGATTCCCAGGAGTTGCACGGTTCGCGGTTTACTCTCAAACTATTTGGGATCTGACGATCTAGGTAAAGATCTACTCTTTTGGGTTAACCTTATTTTAAGTTAGTTGCCGTGTTAATCCGATTTAGTGACAAGGGTATTATGGATTCGAAGGCAAATCAAGCAGTAAGTGGGGCTAGATCCGAGACCCCAGCCCCTAAGTTCAAGAGGAGGGTTATCTCAGCGGTTTGTGATTGGCCACTGGGGTGTGGACCAGCATCCGAGCAGGAGAGTAGACAAATCGCGGTAGTGTCGATTAACGATAGTACTGACGTAGAAAGTGTAGTTTTGCGCGTAATCAGGTGTGTATCTCTTACACACTTCATAATTAATGTATGACTATGTTATTAACTTAAACACTGTTAAAAGCCGGAATAAGTGTGGATATCGATATGCTACCCTTATGGGTGGGAGCGAGGATTCAGGGTAAGTCTGTTCCGTTAGTTAATGATATTTGATTTCTGATGAATATGTATATGCTATGTTACAGTATATTGTTATTTGATAGAGCATGTTAGTAATGTATGTATAAGCATGTGCACTGAAATGGGTATTAAGTGAGGAGGGGGAAAATGTGAGTATTTGTGACTTTAGGTCACCAGTGGTTTGGCACCACATTGGATATTTTAGTGACTCATCCCAGGGCTTAGTAACACAGTGGGTTGACCCCACATATTGCATTGAAAAGGGATTGTCACTAGTGGTTTGGTACCACAAAGTGGGTTGGTCCCACATATGGATAATTGTGACTTTGGGTCACCAGTGGTTTGGCACCACCAGTGGTTTGGTACCACATTTGTATATACTTGATTGTGACTTTGGGTCACTAGTGGTTTGGCACCACCAATGGTTTGGTACCACATGGGGTAGATTATGGAGTTTTGGATGGCTAGGTTTGGGTTGCATGACATACTTACTTGATTATGAAACTGTGTAAGAGTTTTGTTATAATCGAGAGGGGGATTTATACATTGAGTCTCGATGACTCACCTCTTCCCCTATATTTTGCAGATGACTCGTAGATCGCGGACGTGGAGCCGGGCGGACTCGAGGTGGCCATGCATATTGCCTTTGTTTTTAGTTTGTTTACTCTTCTGGGTACTTTATTTTTAATTTGGTTTTATTTGGGTTTGTAATAAGGCCACTAATTAATATTTTTGGGTTGTTTTATTTTGTCAAAGCGTATCATGTTTTGCTTAAGTAAACAACATGGCATGTTTAAATAACCTGTAAATTAATGTTTTTTTTTTCTAAGTTACACATCTCGCCGGGTTTTCTAAACTTTACCATCGAGTAATAACAAACAGGTAATGACAACGAACCAAACTAAAATATCTTTTAAAATTTAGTTTTACTTTAAGATCTAATGGAAAATGGTTTTCAACATCACACTTAAACGAGGACGGGTTTTTCTTAAAATCAAACGGTTTTTTCCTGGTAACGAGAAACGACAAATGGGTTTTCTCAAAGGAGTCTACTTCTTCTGTTTAAAACTTTAAACAGTAAAATATTTCAATGGTAGTTCTTCACAAAAATAAACCGGCAATGTGTTCTATTCAAACGTTTTTCACCCTATGACATGCCGAATCTGGTCGTAGTGTGTTGACCGGGTATGGGGTGTTACATGGTGGTTGAACTTGCATGGCGACCTCTCTCCATCTTTGCGCATACTGCCTGAAGCTTTCATTTGGTTTCTTCTCCATGTTTTGCAAAGTGATTTTGTCAAGCGTCATGTCCGTGACATGGTTGTATTGCTTCATGAAGGCTTGAGCTAAGTCTTTCCAGGAGCTAATGTTAGCGCGGCTGAGTTGATTGTACCACCTAGACGCTGCCCCCACCAAACTGTCTTGGAAACAATAAATCTAGAGTTGATCATTGTTAACATAGCCGGTCATGCGTCTACAAAACATGGTAATACGGGCTTCAAGGCAGCTAGTCCTGATGTATTTCTCAAACTCTGGTAAAGACATTTGTTTTCTAGTAAACTCTGGCAGGGTTATCTTCTGGGTTAGATCCTGAGCCGACCTGGAAGTTCATAGGTGGTCTAGTATTAGCTTGCCCCTTTGAGGCCTAATTGTGACAGGTAGCCTTTGGGGATACTTCTCAGGTTGTACATGCGGTGGGGTGAAACCCCGAGGAATATCCTCATTGTCATCAGCGTTAACTATGGGACCCTTCCCTTTGTCCATTGCCCCACTTAGCATTTGGGCCATTTGAGCCATCATACTCCTTTGAGCTTCCAACATTTGGTCCCTCATTTGCTCTTGCATCTGGTCTTGCATATCTCTTTGGAATTGTTCAAGTCTTTGATCCATTTTCTTTGACTTGGCACGTGTTCCGTAAGGGTGTTCAGCTTCCAGATTTTCCTTCTCTCTCTCTCTCTCTGTGTGTATGTGTGCGTTAATTTCAACTAATTAGACTCTCTTTATAAACTTAAATGCATATGATATGATGTAATGCAAATGCATGAATGCAAAGAGAGAGAGGCGTTGGTCCTAAATTCAGTTACATTAGAAAAACTTTACTAAAAAATAAATTTCTTTACACAAAACGGATCCAAGATAAAACATCAATCCCTTTCTTCGCAAAAGTCAAATCTTGCAAACTTCTAATAGATGCCTCCTCTAGCTCCTTTTGCTTGATCTGGACCGCAACTCACTATTCACTTATTTCCATAATGCTCGTTAGCCTCTTCAAGAAAGCCGAGACATGGTAATTCTCGAATAGTCTTTGTCGACTTGAATCCTTGGGTAATAAGGTCTTGTATTCCTTCACGGACTATCAATCTTCTCTCGTTGTGTTCACTTGGACTATATTTGGACGACCGTATTATAATCCACTTTATCAAAAAATTCCATTTTCTTATGACCAGCTCTTCTATTTAGCAATCGAATTTGAACCAACACCTCTTTTCTATGATGTGAATGCAATGCAATCAAAACAAAAGAAAACCCGTTAGCATAGGAAAAATAAATAACATAGAACACCTATCAGGGTCACCACTAGGGTTTGACATAGTTCTACCTAAGGTGGGCTCTTAGGGTTCACTATATGTGGTTTAATTCTGAAGTTGAGGTACTCGAACCAGCAGATTCCTCGATCATCACCCATTATAGGCTCATATGGACCGAGTTTGGTTCAGGGGAATACATTTCCCTATGGCTATGCGGAGGTGAAAACCTCACGAAGACATAGGTACGGATGTATCGCAGAAGCAGTCCACTAACCTATGCGGAGGTGAAAACATCATGAAGGTATAGTTTCTCACTCCCACTTAAGGGTGCGACCGTGTAATGCAGAAAGATATATTAAGAACCACATGCAATAAAGGGATCGTGTTTTTTTTTTTAAAAACCAGAATTTTAAACTCGGACAAAAGGACATGAAATTATCAATTTTACGGCTTGACTCTCTTATTGTCCCCAGCGGAGTCGCCAAGCTGTCGAAACCATTTTTAAAGTTTGATTTTAAAAACAAGGATTGACTTAAAAAAAGGAAAAGGAGTCGCCACCAATCCTTTTTATTTGGGTGTGATTGGATCACCTTGTAAAAAATGTTTTAAAACATTTAATTTTGGTCTACGAAAAACGAGAAAATGGGTTCGGGAGTCGGTTACGTATGAGGAAGGGTTAGCAGCCTCGTAACGCCCAAAATTTGGTACCGAATTGATAATCTCATGTCCTAATGTCGAAAATATTTGGAAATATGGTTTTAAAAATTTGAACAATTTGAGTTAATATTTGAGATTTCTTTGTTCCAAAGGAATATAAACATCACATCTAGCTCATTAGGACACGATGTTTTAAAACCTTCGTAATCAAAATCATCTCATGATTTACAAAACTTGTTAAAAGGATATTTAGTTATTTAGCCAAACGAAAAATCGAAACCCAGCACGTTAGGGCACTATTTCCCGAATTTCAAAATACAAAACATTGCCTTATTTTCAAAAGCCTTACCTCGAGATAACATAATGTCACATCCAGCGCGTTAGGACACGACATTTTGAATTCCCGAGAATAAGTTTTTATTTAACTCGTAAGAAGAAAGTAATAGATTCTTTGGACTCGGAAAGGAAAATCGAAACCCAGTAAGTTAGGGTACGATTCCTTTCGAACCTTAGAACACAGAGCGTTTACTTATTTTGAAACCAAATTTTGATGCATCAAAGAAAATATAATATAATTGAAAAAAAAAATCATAATGACAACATACACAACAGAATAAAAGTGTGAGTAATAATATACGTAATAATATTCATAATAATAATGAAGGCAATAATAATAAATAATAATAATAATAAACAAATAAACAAATAAGTAAATTAAAAAGAAAGAAAATAATAACAAATGAAGCTAATATCAAATTGACAAATAGATAAATAATATGTATAAAATAATAATAATAATAATAATAATAATAATAATAATAATAATAATAATAATAAATAAATAAATAAATAAATAAAATGGAAATATGTTAATAAATAAATAATATTAAAAATTATAAAATAAAATAATAATGAAAATAGTGATAAAAATAATAGCAAAAATAAATATAGTATTAATAATAATAAAATAATGTAAGGATATTAAAATTGATAATAATAAAAAAATGTTAATAATAGTAAAGATAAAAGTAATCTTAATAAAAAAAATATAGAATTGATAAAAAATAGTAATAATAATGTAAGTAATAAAAATAGTAATAATACTCATACTAGAAAACATAATAAAGATTAAAAGTAATAATATAATAATAATATAATAATAATAGTACATATAATAATAATAATAATAGTACGAGAAATAATAGTAAGAAAAGAAAATTGTAATGAAATAAAAAAAATAGGAATACTAATGTTAAAAGTAATGATAATAATAATATTGATAATAGTAAAATAAAAGAATATTAGTAATAAAATAATAATGATAATAAAATAATAATAGTAAAAATAATAATGATAATAAAAATCAAAATTAACAATAATGAAAATAAAACTAATAGTAAAATAATGAAAATTATAAAGGAAATGAAAAAAAGAACGAAATTGAATTTGTAAATGAAAGTTTGGGGTAACTTTAAAATACAAAAGAACTGAATTAAAAAAACTAAAAATGCAGAAGGGCTTGATGTGCAAATAGCCCATTTGACTGAAAAACACGCGGATCCTGAAGGCTGGGTCGGGTCGGATTCGGACCGTAGGTGAAACGGCACCGTTTTGGCGCAAAAGGGCTGGTGCAAAACGGCACCGTTTTGATGCCCTATAAAAGCTACCCTTTTTTTTTTAAAAAAATTTCATTTCTCTCCTCAGCACAAAAATAAAATAAAATTTGAGAGCCTTCCCAGGGCAATTTCCGACCATTCTCCGGCGAGTCTCCGATCGCCGTCCGCCACCGTCGCTGGCCCGAAATGAAAAATGTAAGTTTTTTTTTATAAATGTATTTGATAAATATTTTATATACATATGGTTTCCAAAATAAAAATAAAAATAACAGTACTCGAAAAATAAAAAAGAATAAAACAAAACCTTTGCTCGATTTGATATTCTCTGTAAAAAATCGTGCTTTTTATATTTGTGTGTATTCGTATCTTTTACAGATTTTTCATGGGGTTTTATAACCCAAAAAACGAAAATAAAAAAGGAAAATGCATATTTCCATATCTGCTTCTTTCCCTTTTTTGTTGCGTTTTCCTTATTTTGCAGGACGATCGAGGAGAGCGGCAGTGATAGGGCGCGTTGATGGCGGCGTGACTCATGGACTGAGGCGCGATCGAAAGTTGGTGGCTGCGACGCTTGCACTGATTGCGGCGCGACTGTTGGCCTGCTACCTCTTGTGGCGCCTAGGGTTTCAGAAAACCCTAGGCCTTCTGATTTCTGTTTAAGAGTTGGGCCATTTTGGGCCATCCTGGTTTGGGTCTGAGGGTCTGTTTAGGAATTGGGCCTGTTTTGGTGTTTGGGCTCGGTGTAACAAGTTCTAGTATTGGGCTAGTTAATTTAGTTGGGTCAGAGAGTGTAATTTTGGGCCTGTTTTGGTGTTGTAATTGGACCATTTAAAAACACTAATTTTATTTATTATTTATTTTCTATTTCCGGGCAAAATGAGTTACTACAGACAATTTTGAGATTCTCTCATAGAGGTCGGCGGCATCCTCTATAAGAAACCAAGTAAATTCGGTTAGGAATTTTAGTATGGTCAAATTTTGGTTTGTAATGTCAATAACAAAATTTCTTAACGTAATACCAAAATTTTTAAGAACGTGGCATAGAATATTCTAGTATACCAAAATTTCTAAGCAAATTCGTTAAAAGTTTTGGTATGTCTAGAATTTTGTTTGTAATGCTAATAGCAAAATTTCTAATTAAATTCCAAAACTTCTCATATTGTTGGATACTTTGATATGCAAAAATTTCTAAGTAAATTCTTCAAAAATTTGGATATGACTAATTTTTGGTTTGTAATACCAATAACAAAATTTTTAAAGAATTCCAAAATTTCTAACATCATAACCTGAAATATTTTGGTATACCCAAAATTTTAATGAAATAACAAAATTTCTAAGTTAATTCGTGAGATATATTGGTTTTAGATTTTGGTTTGTAATTCCAATAATAATATTTTCAATAAAAATATAATATTTTTCGTATTTAAAATATGAAAAAAGTTAAATTGTAAAAAAAATTATAATAAAAAAATTATAAATATTGAGGGCTAAAAAGTTGTTTTTATCTTCTTTATATCACCCACATCAACAATTTTAATGGAAAATTTGATGGAGGGACCAATATTTTTAAATAAAAAACTATAGGAATTTAATGTCTCAAAATTAAAATATAGGGACTAAATTTTTAATTTCAGAAGAATAAACAGACCATTGACAGAATTAAACCTTTTTTTTCCTCTCTTCCGTAACCCAGAAATCTGAAAAAATTAAAAAGGGTTGCCGTTGCTTTGAAAAAAACTCATTTAGTCCCATTCTCAAAGATTTGAACGTTAAAAAAAAAAAAAAAAAAAAAAAAAAAAAAAAAAAAAAGAAGAAGCTTTTTACTCAAATCGTCACTTTTGGTGTGAGAAGGCTGAAATATGTTATTATGATAAATAACTTTAACCCATATTATTTTTCAGACAGAAAACTGAAGCTGCCTTTCTTGACCAATGAGAAGAGATTGCTTCATTCTCAGAATTAGCTGTACACTTGAGTTCCGTTAAGCATTTACCAATATACACAAAGTCTTAGCTCTACCACATCCAATCATTACACCACAATAATTCTTCTCAAGTTTGTGTCAACAATTGACTGCTTCTGTGGTTGTTGTTTTGAATGAATCAAACATTATTGATCTGAAGCTTTCATGCCCAATAAACTGATCACCTAAATGAACAAATAATAACTGATCACCTAATGAATTAGAGGCTGCTTCAATTTGACTTTTTGCACCAACCCCTTACTTCATGTCATTACACTAATTCTATATTTTATTTTGATGGTTGCCTCTTCTTCTCTTGGTCCCCTTTTTTTTTCTGCAAGCTCAGCCCTCTCTAGGTTAGTCCCAGGGCTTGAGTTGAGGCTAATATTAATGCAACACTTCCAATTCCATTAAATTAAAAGCCTAAGGCTCCTTCCAACCAAAACAGGCAGGTAGGCATGGTCCAACATTGCGATCTCCCTGGATGCCTCCAAAGTGGCTTAAGGGTAAAAAACCGAAATCGTATTGATATGTTTTATCGTTAACAAACATTGATCTAGTAGACAAGACAAAAGTAATGAGAAGCTAGCTAACTAGACCTCCTCATGTGTCGGACTATTTGTCCAGATCTGAAGACCCGCGTGAAAAATGAGAAGGTTTAGAAAAAAGAATACGAGTTTCAAAAAATGAGTTTTGGTAAAACTTAAGGCCCGTTTTCTATATGGGCCTTGAGAAAAAAAATTTGGCTCGAGCCTGGCCCGACCCGAATGTATTATGTTATAAAAAATTATATTAATTATATATGTTAAATAATAATTATATATTTATATTAAATCACTAACCTAATAACAATTAAACCCATTACTCAAAACTTGAAAAAAAAAAATTACCCAACCCAAAATATAAAAATTATATTTAGTACAATAAAATATTTATTAAATTTATTTGTTGTTTTTAGTGCATTATATTTTTTAAATTATTTTTAAAGAAAAATTAATCTTAAAAATCAAATATGGGTGAAAAGGGTCAGGACTGGGTTTATCTTTTTTAAATTGTGCAGGGCGTTGGCAAAAAAGTAAGCTCATTTTTTGGGCCAAATTAGTCCCGTGCTTAGAAAATTGATTTAGATATATTGCATGGACCGAGCCCGTCCCATGAGCACCTCTATAAGTAACATGTCATGTTAGCAAATTTTTAATTTTTTAATTAATAAAAATATTAATATTAATATTAATATTAATATACATCTAAAATGAATTTGGATAAATGAATATGATTTTTTTTTTAAATTAAACATTTATTTATTTAGATTAATTTTACGTCAGCACAAAACTATAAAAAATCATAAGTAAGAATACTAAAAAATAATTATATATATAACGACCTGAGATGAATATGGCTTCAAGTTATAAAATAAAACAAGTGATGATATATATATATATATATATGCTGAATTGCGGTGGAAAAATGTTCTCTATTTGAAGTATAATTGCGAGTATATTGCTTTTATCATGAGATATAATAAATATTAGGCTAAAAGAAAAGGTTTTACCTTATATATATATATATATATATATATATATATATATATATATGCAGGATTCTTTTCCTATTTAAACTGTAATTTGCAAAGTATATCTATTTTAGATATAGTAAATATTTGGCTAAAGGGTAAGGTTATAAGAATAATTTACCTAAAAAGGCCCATTTTTAAGTATATTTACAGAAATGGGCCGATTACACTATTATTTACTGGAAAGGGTCGCTTTTCGCAAAACGCGCCTACGTGGTCATGTTTAAGGGGGAAAATGCCAGCAAAGCGCTCCCCCAAGGGGCGCTTTGCTCTGTGTTTTTATATGTTAGGGATATTTGCATGTTTAGTCCTTAGGGTTTTTATGGTTAGGGTTTTGCTAAAATAAGTTAGGATTTAGTGTTTATGTTTTTATTAAAACAAGTTAGGGTTTAGAGTTTTAGTAGATTTTAAAAATAAATCAGGATTTAGTATTATTTTATAAAAATTATTTAAATTGGAGTTTATCTTTTTTAAATAAATTAAGTAAATTAGGGTTTTAAGGTTTTAAATAAATTAAGTAAATTAGGGTTTTAAGATTTTAAATAAATTAAGGTAGGGTTTTAAATAAATTAGGGTTTAGGTTTTAGGGGTTTTAAATAAATTAAGTAAATTAGGGTTTTAGGGTTTTAAATAAATTAAATTAGGGTTTATGGGTTTTAAATAAATTAAATAGACTAGGGTTCTAGGGTTTTAAATAAGTTAAATTAGGGTTTAGGGTTAAATTTAATTAAATTAGGGTTTAGTTTTTTTAAAATAACATTGTGTTTATTTTTTTAACAAAATTGACTATTTTTACCCTGAAAAAATAATTTTGAGAAGACATTTCTGAACAAATAGTGTAAAAAACGCTTCAAGCAGGATGCACTGTCAGCAAAAATACAGAAAAAAGCTCCCACGTGGACGCTCTTTTTCTATAGTAATTCCTGAAAAATAATTTTGAGAAGACGTTTCTGAACAAATAGTGTCAAAAACGCTTCAAGCAGGATGCACTGTCAGTAAAATTACAGAAAAAAGCTCCTACGTGGACGCTCTTTTTCTACAGTTGTTCTTGAAAAAATAATTTTGAGAAAACGTTTCTGAACAAATAGTGTCAAAAATGCTTCAAGCAGGATGCACTGTCAGCAAAATTACAGAAAAAAGCTCCCACGTGGATGCTCTTTTTCTATAGTAGTTCATGATTGGCCTTAGGCTATAAACGAGGCAAATTTCATTCTCAGGTTGCATAAGTTACAACAAGAAAAAATAGAGAGGCTAAGAAGAATAAAAATTGAAGATTAGTGAACGTATTAGTGTTATTATTTATTATGATGGTAAGGTCCGTGACACCGAGAACGTCTTTGTTTTTTTATCAGAGAACACAACGCGAATGGTTTTTAACCAGAGTATAGATTTTACAGAATTTCATAAAAAAATTAGGCGCAAAATCTTCTAAATGACGCCAAGTAGGGTTTTTTTCTATTAAGTATCAATTTTGTGCTTTGATTGATCCCGTGACATATAACTCATTTGATATCAAAGGTGTTTGTAGCTTTGAGGCCATGGTGCAGACTCATGTCACTAGTGGATCACCCTATCTTGAGTTATATGTTCAATTTTCATCGACAAATGAAATATTTGCGACTTCAACATCAACTAATGTTCGAGAGGAGTACACAACCCCTAGTCGACACTCCATTAGTAGGAGGCAGAACACGGAAGCGCCCGTGTTTGGTGGCAATAAGGAAAACACAACTCCTGCACGACATTCGGTTAGTGGATGGGACATGCACGTTGGTAGGTCGATGTTCCATGTTGGAAATACATATTGAGGAATGACATCAACTTCTAGTGGTTGGCAATCCACATCTAATTGGGGATGTTACGAAACACCCACAAGAAGGGATGATGTACTCCCTATGACGTCCACCGGTGAGGGGACCTCGTACATTGCAGATGATGGTGGGTTAGATGATGGGTCCGATGTGGATCCACCTCGAGAGCCCGACCCCGATGGTACAGAAGTTGCATTATTTTTTGAATCAGAGCCTATTCTATCCGAACCTAAAGACATTGAAGGGGGTTCAGATGAAGAAGATCCACGATTCAGGGCGTACTTGCCTCCAGCCCACATGCATAATGTCGATATATCGGCATATAATGCGTTGGAGTTTCCAAATCTACCACACAGAACGTGTGACCGTACAGGTTCGACATTGGATTCGGATGAATTGAAAGTTGGTAAGGAGTTTTCCAGTAAGGATAGTTTTCTTGGTGTTTTGAAACAACATAGCATCAACCAGCGGGTTAACTACAACGTGGTTAAATCCAAACCTAAGAAGTTTGAGACCAAATGTGTAGTGCAAGATGGTGCATGTTCATGGAAAATCATGGCTTCTTTTAGGAAAATGACAGGCTTGTGGGAGATAAAAAAGTACAAAGGTCCACATACCTGTGTTGCTGGTACAGTATCATTGAGTGTTTAGGGTTTTGAATAATAATGTTATTACTTAATGTTACATTATTTAACGTACTTCGTTGACAGGTGTTTCACAAGATCATCCCAAGATGGATTCAGGCATGATAGCTAGCTTAATACTACCGATGTTGAAGGCAAATCCCAGGACTTCTATGTCATGCATAATTGCCAGCATTCGTAGCCAATTGAGGTACATGCCCTCTTACCGCAAGGTTTGGATAGCTAAGCAAAAGGCATTGGAAAAAATGCATAGTGGGTGGGATGCTTCATATAATGAGGTTTGGCAGTGGTGTCAGGAGCTGGAGAGGTACGTCCTAAGTTGCATAAAAGACCTTGAAACGGTCCCTGCATACTACAACGACCAATTGCTCTGTGTATGCCAAGTGTTCAAACATCTATTCTAGAGCTTTAAGCAATGTCGAGACGTATTTGTACACTGTAAGCCATTGGTACAAATTGATGGTACCTTTATGTATGGTAGATATAGCCATTGGCTATTGCTAGCTATGGCACAGGATGGCAGTAGGAGAATCCTTCCAATTGTGTTTGCAATAACACCGAAGGAGTCAACTGATAATTGAGATTTCTTTCTTTCTAGGTTAAGGAGGCATGTATGCCCCCAACCTGATATCTGCGTTATATCAGACCGGGGCATTAGAATACTAGTAGCAATTGAGCGACATGGAAGCTTATGGGATCGCACACACCATCGGTATTGTCTAAAGCAAGTTGCGTCCAACTACTACGGGTAATATTGGTCTACGACTGAACGAAAGCAAGTGACCAACATGGGTATTTAATCTCTATTAATATACTTTCGGTTGTAATATTCAATTTATTCTGAATGGAATATTGGTATGTAATTTCTGATATCAACTTATATTGGCAGGGTAAGAGATTAATAAAGACCATTTTCATGAGATATTGGGGAATTTACTTTCAGTTAAAGATCAAGGCGCAGACTACCTCTGTAACATACCTTTCGAACAGTGGACACAAGCATACGACGGCGGCCTACGATATGGTCAAATGACCACAAACCTGGCTGAATGCATAAATTCTGTTCTAAAAGGAACGCGTCATTTGACGATAACCTTGATTGTGCGAGAGCCAAATTTTTGTTTGGCAGCACTATTTCCAAAGCGAGCAGCGAGTTATAAAGGCCAAATGCAGTGAGGCCATGTATGGTGACGGAAGGTATTGCAAGAAATTAATAAGGCGAAGGCGCGGGCCAACACGATGCACACTGTGTGTCACGATCGCAAAAACCTATGGTTTTGTGTGATAGAGTTTGACAGACCGAGCTAATGTATACCAGCGGGCAATATCCTGTACACCTGATAAATAGGACTTGCGACTGTGGGACGTTTGACGCATTTCGTTATCCATGAGCTCATGCAATTGTAGCTTGTCAGAATCCCCGTCTGGATCTCATGAGATATGTCGACGAAGTGTACAAAATAAAATATATGTACAATGTGTGGAGACACGTATGGCCGCCGGTCTCAGATGAACGTAAGTGGTCGTCTGTATTGCTTGCTCCACTTAAGTTGTTACCGGATAGAGAATTGCGTCGCAAACCAAAAGGTCAACCTTGATCGAGTAGAATACGTAATAATATGGATATCCAGGGAAAGAATGAACCAACAAAAGTTGTGTGGATGGTATAGGAACCCAATCATACAATTTGATCATGTCCAAACCAAAATAGTTGATAATTGCTGTAATGAAACGATGTTGCATTATTTTTATTCCGCCTTATTCAGAAGAACTTATATTTTATTAAAAATATAAAATTAATTTACTATTAAAATATTAAAAACAAATTCTTTTTTACTAAATGAAACAATATAGAAACAACTTCTACAAATATATTAAAAAAATCAATGTATATGCCGATTGGGATCAGTGCTACACGGTGTCTCGTGCGATCCCTTCGACGACGATGGCCTATATATCATCGGTTGAGTCGGAGTCATTGGGAAAGGAGATGCACCGGGCCATGCATTCCAACCTGGCATAGGACTGGGAAAAGGAAACATATAAGGGTTAGGATACATATAAGGGCTAGGATACGCACCTGGCATAATTTGAAGGGGCTATGATGTGGGTGTCATCGGTTGAGGCATTGGGCTCGGTGATTGTGTGGGCACTGTTGATGGGCCCATGCCGTCATCCCTTCTCTTTGGATTTAAAGGGCCTCGTCGTTCCCTTTCCACATGGATTTATTGACTCCTCTGCTCTTCCGACAGCAAATATGGCTTGTCATGGATCCTAAACCATGGCATGTAATCCAGGGTGCACGCTAACTCTGGGACGATGATCGATTCACAGTCATGTATATGATCATACTGGTTTTCCCAAATTTAGATATATTCCGGCCAGAATATTGGCCAATTTGTATTTGTTTGCCGTTAATCGATTCTGTACTGGTCATTGAGCACCTCAGGTTCCTCAGGAACCGGTTGTCAGAATCTAAATTGTTGCAACACTCTATCTGTCTGGTGCATCTCGACAATAGCATAGTTGACCAATGGGACCTTAACATGCCAAATGTTCGAATTTTGAAAGAATTCTTCTGGAATTACAGCCTGTATTACCAGATCCTCGTATGGTGTCCATTGAAACTATATGAACAGAACAAAAATATTAGTTATATACATAATACATAATACTAAATACTAAATATGAAACTACTATTTTATGTATATATATTTTATTTAATACTTACTTGTGCTTCTGACCCTTTGGTCTAATATAAGCCGTATATCTTCAAGAGTGGTAGGTATTCCAACATAACTTGCCGGATGGTTCCACCTAATTAAATAAATTTTTAACATACAATTTTATTTTAAATCTATAAAATAAATGTAAAATCAAATAAAAATTTTACCTCGTTATGAATGAGAATGTATATGGGTGGTTCACTTCAGGACGTAAAAATGGAAAGCAAAACCGAGCCCATGATTGTAGTGGTGATAGGCAACCTCCAATTTTGGCTTTATTTTGTGGCGTCGCCCCGCACATCTCCCGGTACAATGTTGCCAACACGGCAAACCCCCAACTAAGTTCGCCAACTACTCTAAATTCAACGAGTTTTAGTAGCCACCTTAGATGGACGAGGTTTCGTGACAAGTCCGATATTAGATAACCTCCAATCATTTCAAGGATGTATGCCCCAGCATATAGTATTCTTTCTACTTCAGTCGAATCATTCCCCGGCTTTGGGAATGTGTCTCGTAACCAGCCCATCTCGATCCGACCTCCGTAAATATTATTCAAAATCGCACCCAAAAGATCGTAGCATATGACTCCCCAATCAATAGATTGAACAGGCCCGGTGAGTGCGGCCCCATCCATAGGCAATCCTAATTGTAACTGGATGTCCTCCAAAGTGATAGTACACTCTCCGCATGGAAGATGGAATGTGTGCGTCTCCGGTCTCTACCTCTCTATTAACGCCTGACGACTTTCGGATCCAACTTGCACCTCCGGCCTATAGTGGCCGCGTGCCAAAAACCCTCTTCCCTTAAGTAATTTTCTATCAACAGTGATGGCAGACCAACATATTACGAATATAACATTGTAACATCTGATCTACAGACAATAATAAAAAATTATAAAAAACAAATTAATTAAAATTACATAAATGAAAAAAACTATTAAATAATTTTAAAAATTAAAATTAATTAAAATTACATAAATGAAAAAAACTATTAAATAATATTCAAAATAAAATAAATCGTTACCATTTTCATTTGTTCGACGGAGATATATTTATGATCGAGACGAATTAATTCCCCAACCATTACTAACAAGATCAAATATTTTTGAAATTATAAAAAAATAATACTAATTTAGAAAAAAATTAAAGTAAATAACTAATTATAAAGAGATTTGAGAAATTTCATAAGAAATTTGAGAGCTTTAGGGAGAAATTATAGAGATTTTTTGCTAAATTGTGAAGAAATTATGTGTGAAATAATAGGAGGGGAGATTTTTATACTTTTTTTTACCATTGGACTCCCCCCAACGGTTAAAAAATTAGCAGTTGAGTTTGAAAAAAATGCCAGCAAAGCACACGCTTATGTGGAAGCATTTTGCTGACGAGGTGAACGTTCCCCAGGGGCACACTTTGCTGGCATTTTCCCCCTTAAACATGGCCATGTAAGCGCATTTTGCAAAAAATGGTCATTTCCAGTAAATAATGGTGTAATCGGCCTATTTTCGTAAATATGTTTGAAAATGAGCCTTTTTAGGTAAATTAGTCAAGGTTATAAAAATATTTTCTATAATATTTTGCATTTATATGCCATCACCTGTTGTTCTCTCTATATTTATTTTAGAATTTTATAATAATTAAATAATATTTTATAGTTTTGTTCGTCCATAAATCCAAATGCTTTTGGACGCATAGTTGTACAATTTCATTTACGGATATTAATTTTATTATCTTTTAGAATATTTTTTAATATTTTAAATTTTTTTATTAAAGTGGCATACCATATCGTTATATTTATTCACATAGTATATCATGTGTCAATTTTTTATTATTTCTATTTATCATGTTAGCAATTGTTAATGATTAAACTTATTAATAAATTAATATAATTGATTTTTTTAAATTATTGAGAATTTAATTAAATTCACTTATTTCATAAAAGTTTAATTGATTTAGAGATTTGTTAACTTTTAACCTCTCCAAATCAATAAGGAAAGGAAGGTATTTTGGAAATAATGACTAAAAAGATTTGTTCAATACTTGTTAAAGGTTTACTTGAAATTTTGGAAAATTTGAACAAAAAAATTAAGATTGAAAAATAGGCTTGGTGTAACACCCTAATCCCGAATACGGAGTATTTGAATACTAATGCGCTACATCAGGTCACTGGAGTAATCCAACAAAATTTTTAAATAATTTTAAGTCATTGAAATACATTTTATATAAGAGAAAATACCATACATAATTATACTAAAAATAGTAATAAAAGTAGTTATACAAAATATGTGGAGCTCTAATATCATCGTATATCAAAATAGTCAAAATAACAAAAATGATAAATGAGTATAGGCCTACAAAAAAAATACAAGGCCTTGGGAATACAATGCCCACCAATAGACAAGGTATTGTACTCTGAATACGTGATGCTAGGAGTCACTCGCCGATAATGTTCCTCAGACTCAAACAAAAGTCTACAAATCTGAACATTAAGACAATTCGAAGGTTGAGCTTTACAGGCTTAGTGATATACAACAAATCTACCATACTTCAAGCAATTTATAAATATAAGCATGCAAATCAAATGTATACATAGAAACATGACATGAGTATCGAATAATTAAATCATGAGTCCATAAATCTACATAACCAAATCGCTTGCATATCAAACTTGTCAAACTTGTTAGATTACACATACTGCTCAAATAATCAGGTATCTAGATAGTCCCGCACCACTCATGGCTGCTAGTCAAATAATCTCGAGTGTCTGTAGGGTTATCCCGAGCGCCACTTATGGCCGCTAGTTAGGTTAGAGCTCTAAGGCTTAGCGCAAGCAAAACATCAAACATATAATTACAGAAATACAACCATGACATTCGAGTCTCATACTCGTTTCAACTTGCTTATCATTCTAGCTAAAATATTAACTAATGAGATGTGACTGTCTGCTACATTGACATTCTGATCTTTTCTCATTCAAAAATTAATAACTCTTAATATATAATTCTAAATCGATCACCGTTTATTTTAAATGAAACTAGACTTTTGTACGGTTATAGAGATATAAGGGTCACTTCCTATTTTATCTTGTGAAATTATTGGTGATTTTTCAAAGTCACTGCTAAATCTGTTTTATAAAAATTTTGCTGTCAGATTTTTATGACCTTTCAACAATAAAAAAAATCATATCTTTTAAAATACAAATACAAATCAAAATCGATCTCTTTTTCTTTTAAACGAAACTAGACTGGTTCATGGTTACAACGATGTATAGATCACTTTTTAATTATTGTTACATAATTAAACTTATTGTTCATGTAATAATTTGTTTCTGGCAGGTTTCACAACTAAGTTTTTAGCTTCATTTTAAATCATCCAAACATGATTTCCACCCAAAGACATATAACATGCATGTATTATCACATAAGCATCATATTTATGACTTATCAAGAAGGATAGGAGAGTTAGAGGGTACCACCTTGAAGGAAAGTTTCTTGCCTAGCTCTCCACCACTTTGCCTTTACCCTTAGCTTTAGAAGATTCACCACCCTCTTTAATTAATAACCACGTAACGCACAAGATTTCTCACAAAAAATAAGAGTTGATAGGATGTAAAAATACATACTTTAAATAAATAAATAAATTATGAGAAGATGGGTAGAGACTTCCTCAAACTCAAACCCTTCCAAACACCCCAAAACCTCCACCTTCATCCTTGATGAACATAGATATTTTTTTCTTCCATGGAACTTTTTAAACAAACAAAAAAAAAGAACTAGATCAAGACCCTTAACTTCTTTGAGATTTGGAGGATGAAAACAAATGGTGAGAACTCACTCAAATCTATCTCCCTCTAAATGACTTACTAAGGAAAAATAGATGGAGAAAAGAAGAAAAAAATGAAGAAATGTAAAAAGAAAAAAAAACAATTGGGTGATTATAATATAGGGAAAAACAGGGACAAATCCACTTTATCCCACACATCAATCTACCAAATCATCTTTTCCCATTAATTGGGAGAAGACTTTTATTCTAAAATGGTAAAATCACCATATTAGCCATCCATCTTCCTCTTACTTCACACAAGCTTCCCAACATCCTTAATTTCTTATAAAAAGGTCCAAAGTTCATCCAAATTAATTCCAACAAAACCTAATCCCAAAATAAATTTATCCATTGCCAACCCAGGTCAACATTCGAACGTTGACTCGAGAATTTGGGGCCGTTACAACTTTCCCCTCCTTAAAAGATATTTCGTCCTCGAAATTTACCTAAATAAAAAAGGTGCAGATACTGTAATTTCATGGACTCCTCTGGCTCCCATGTCACCTCCTCAACTCCGTGATTCCTCCACAGGACCTTCACTAACGGGATCTTATTATTCTTAAGTTCTTTAATATTTTTGGCCAAAATCTGAATCGACTATTCTTCATATGACAAGTCTGGGCTCACCTCAATCTGCTCAAGCGGTAAAATATGGGAAGGATCAGAATGGTACCTTCTAAGCATAGACAAGTGGAACACATTATGAATACATTCTAACTCTGGTGGCAAGGCTAACTCATATGCCATTGGTCCAACTCTCTCTAGAACTTCATAAGGTCCAATAAACCTGGGACTCAATTTCCCTTTGCGTCCGAAGCGTAAAACTTTCTTCCAAGGTGAAACTTTAAGGAAGACCTTGTCGCCCGCTGCAAACTCTATCTCTTTACGCTTCAAATCTGTATATGACTTCTAGCGATTGAAAGCTACTCTTAGATTGTTCTGGATCATCTGGACCTTACCCTCAGTCTTCCTGACCAACTCTGGACCAACAATCTTCCTCTCATTAAGTTCTGTCCAACACAAAAGAGTCCTGCACTTATGACCATATAATGCCTCAAAAGGAGCCATCTGAATGCTAGACTGATAATTATTGTTGTATGCGAACTCGACCAAAGGAAGGTGCTCCTCCAAACCTTCTAGAAACTCACTGATACAACAATGAAGCATATCATCGAGAATTTGAATGACTCACTTTGACTGACTATCAGTTTACCAGTGAAAAGTTGTACTGAAGTACAGGCAGGTACCCAACGCCTCATGAAGGGCTCTCCAAAATCTTGAAGTGAAACACGGATCTCCGCCTGAAATAATCGAAGCGACACCCCGTGAAGCCTCACTATCTCACCAATATACAATTTGGCCAACTTCTCGAGACTGAAGTCCATGTGCACTGGTAGGAAATGTGCAGTATTCGTCAATCTGTCCACGATTACCTAAATTACGTCGTGTCTGCACTAAGACATAGGTAACCCAGTCACAAAAGTCCATAGTGACTCTATCCCATTTCTACTGCGGAATCTGGATTGGCTGAAGAATACCTGAAGGAACTTAATGCTCTGCCTTCACCTGCTGACAAGTAACCATCGAGTCACAAACTCTAACACATCTCTGTTCATCCTTGGCCACCAATAAAATGGATGAAGCTCTTGATACATCTTCTTAATACCTAGGTGCATCGTAAATGAACTACTATGTGCCTCACGAAGGATCTTATCCCTCAGTTCACCTGTTGGAACACAAAGTCGCCCTCTAAAATACAATACACCATCATCTTTTAATTTGAAGCCTGACGTTTCTCCTCACCTCACCCTATCTGCTCTGGCAACCAAACCATCATCAGACTTCTACTCCTCTTTTACCTCTAGCACTAATATCGATTAAACTTGAAGCTCAGCTAATAAACCACCGTGCTCTAACAAGCTCAACTTCGCAAACATCGCTCGCAACGCTGCCACTGATTTATGATTCAATGTATCTGCTACCACATTAGCTTTACCCAGATGGTATTCAATGACGCAGTCATAGTCCTTAAGTAGCTCGATCCATCTACGTTGCCTCAAATTTGGCTCCTTCTGGGTGAGCAGATACTTAAGACTTTTGTAGTCGGTATATAAATAACCCTTTTTCCCCAAAGAGATAGTGCCTTCAAATCTTCAATACGAAAACCAATGCTGCTAATTCCAAATCATGGGTAGGGTAGTTACGCTCATGCGACTTAAGCTGCCTAGATGCATAAGTGACTACCTTACCTTCCTGCATGAGAATGAAACCAAGTCCATTCAAGGACGCATCACTGAACACTACATAGTCCTTACCTGACTCCGATTGGGTCAAAACTAGTGGCTTTGGCAAAACTATCTTAAGTTGATCAAAACTCTATTGGTGTTTCTTATTCCACTCAAATGGAATTCTTTTATGCAACAACTTGGTCAACGGAGTAGCAATCATCGAAAAATCTTTAACAAACCGTTTATAATACCCGACGAGGCCTAAAAAATTACGAACTTCAGAAATATTACATGGTGGCTTCCAATCCACCACTACCTGAATCTTCTGTGGATCCACTCGAGTACCATTCGCCACGGCAATGTGACCCAAAAAGGTCACCTCAGAAAGCCAAAATTCACACTTACTAAATTTGGCAAAAAGTCGTCTCTCTCGAAGTGTCTAAAGTACAACTCGGAGATGGTGATCACACTTATCCTCAGATCGCAAATACACCAATATATCATCAATGGAAACCACCACAAATTGATTTAAGTAGGGCTAAAAAATACGGTTCATTAAATCCATGAAGGCTGGAGGAGCATTTGTGAGCCCAAATGGCATCACCAAGAACTCATAATGGCCATATTTAATCCTAAAAGCTGTCTTTAAGATATCCCCCTTCTTAACTTTCAACTAATGATACCCTAGTCTCAAATCAATCTTAGAAAACACACAAGCACCTCTCAACTGGTCAAACATGTAACACCCCAAACCCGGTCTATGCGTTTAGACGAGATTTGGTTTGTCACATCAAACATATTTTCGTTTCTTTTCAAGATTTATGATAAATTAATGCTACAAAAACTTTTGAAAATAGAGTTTAATAAAAATTTAGTACGAGGATTTGAAATTTTGGTGTTTCAAGAAAAATAATTGTTTGAAAACTTAACGTCAAAATATAATTGTCAAAATCTTAAGATAATAAACTTTGAAAAAATTTAAAATAATTTATAGTGTCCAAAAATTTTGTTATAAAACCAATGTTCTTAAGAAAACTTAGTATATATAAGATAAAACCATATTAAGAGTTTAGAAATAAAATTTAAACCATCCACACAATAAAATCCATAAAACATACTTAGAGGCCTTATTACATCAAACCAATAATAGTAATTAAAATAAAAACTTAAATAAAGTCATAGTTCATAAAACCCAAGTTCGTAGTATGGCCTCCACCAAGTCATCTCCGGCCCAAGTCCACGTCAATTTCCATTACCTGAAATGGTTAATAAAAATTGGGTGAGTTACAAAGAACTCAGTGTGCAACTCACTTACCACCATTTTTGGGCCAGATCGTCAAAATATCATGTTGGGCTTGAGCCCATTTACGGAATTCAACCATACATCATAAAATAATCATAATTTAAAAAAATGCATGTAAAAATGAATGAATTTCCCAAACCAACCTAGTATCCATCCGCTATCACCCCCGTACCAACCAACACACCTGTGGGGATCAAGTCAACCCACCCCGCCAAACACACCAAACATGGGCTTAAAGCCCTTAAATAATTTTGTAGTGCACTACCGAACTAGATTGTGACATTGTCACCGAACTAGAGGCATTAAGCCAAATTTGTGGCAGAGCCACCGAACTAGAGGCATTGAGTCGAATTTGTGTGCAGAGCCACCGAACTAGATATTTGGCAACCGGCCATTCTTCTCTTCATATATCCCACCCATGCAATTATGCGTGTATAACAAAATATAATCATATAATGATTTTCAATTAATCCATAACATCGGTGGGTTTATCATTAATCATTTCATTAGGCCCATATAAATAAATAATTTAGTAATTTGCCCATTTAATGATTTAGTGGGCTTTGGCCGCTTTTTCGAACTAAAGTATTTTGGCCCAATTTATCGAACTAGAGTATTTTGGCCCAATTTATCGAACTAGAGTATTTTGTCCCAATTTATCGAACTAGAGTATTTTGGCCCAATTTATCGAACTAGAGTATTTTGGCCCAATTTATCGAACTAGAGTATTATCGGCCCATTTATCGATTTAATGAGCTTTTTCGCATATTTTCGATTTTAACCGTTTGCATGCATTTTCACAAAAGTATCAATTACTATAAAATTTCCGGATTTACCATTTTCACGATTTTATCGCAATACTTATGATTAGAAATCTAACCCGAAAATGAGTGTGAATTTACACACGGTTATGGAGAGAACTAAACTTTCCGCTCTTCAACACCTATACGTATTGCGTTAATTAAACACTATAATCTATAATGAAACCGATCTAAATATAGCGATCTAGAAATTTACCCTCGGATTTCCAGTAAAACTTCTACTTGCGATTTCCCTCCGATTGATGGTTCGCTAACCGAATCGAATCCACGAACAAATAATGGTTCGAGAATACGAACGACTTGAACAATTGATTTTCCTCGGTTGAACGTCCGCAACCCGGTGGAAAATCCGGATTCGAAATAGTCCTTTGCTTGTACTTAGGGGAATAAGAACCTCCTTCTTAGAAGGCTAAACACCGCCCTTTTCTTCCCTATTTTGAATGTCTTTAAAGGCAAAGAACATTAATCTAATGATATCGAAATAATTCTAAAGTTTAAAAGATGTGATTTCCTTACCACGAGAATCGATTCCTATGCTTTGTCACCCACAACTTCTTGATTCCAACTTTCCGTTATCGCACTAAAGTTTAACAAAATAAACGTTAATAAAATAAACGTTTATTTCGATCCAAATAATGCCTTCATGCCAACATTAATATTCGGCTATAACCACTATAACTAATCGAAACGAAAAGAACTCTTACCTATATTCCACGTCGAAAGAAAAGATTCGAGAATAGAATGGATTTAAGAAGGATTAGGCTATGTGAGATTAAGGAGAGAAGAAAATAATTTGGCTTATGAACACCTTAATATTCGGCCATGAAAGTGTAGGTAGAGAGAATTTCAATTGAAAAGAATAAAATAGAGAAAGATGGTGATGATGTTGCTTTGATTTCAAAGTGAATAGAAGAAAAGAAAAGAAAAGATGAGCTTGAGAGAGAGATGGATATTCGGCAATGGGGAGAAGAAAAGAGAAAGAGAAAAGCTTTTGGTGTAGGAGATTTTCGGCACTAATGAAAATAAGGCACAAAGAATACCAATTGATGTGCAAAATGACCAAATGGTCAAAAATTAACAAGGCTTACCAATACTCAAATTCGCCAAAGGGAGAAAAGGTTGAGAGAATAGCAAAACTATGCACAAAACTAAAAATGACCAAAACAAAAACTAAAATTCCTAGCCAAAACTATCACCAAAATTCGGCTCCCCCCTAGCCATAATGCATAGTCCATATGCTTGGTCATTAAGCCAAGATATTGTTTCCAAAATAATTCCTTGATTCTTGCCTCATATCTTCACACCTTTCCTTATTTTCTTGATACCCTTCCTTAAGTTCAAATTTTCCTTATTCCTTTGATATTCTCACCAAAAATAACAAGTCAACACCTTCCATTTATGCTCTTGGCCGACACTTGCTATACATGGGCAGAAAAATCAAAAATAAAATTCACCTAGATGCTACACAAGGGATTCGAACCTTCTCCCTCATGCCTAAACCCATGCGCCAACACCACTTTGCCATGCACTCATCTTATGCCTCACTTTGACACTTAAATTAATTTATGTGTCAATGCCACTTAGTCCATTTCCATAAATTCTCAAAATCAATATTATTCCATCTTAATAAAATTTCTAATTCTTCTTCAGGACTATACTAACCACAAAAATTAATAAGAAAAATTTACTTCATAATCTAAACACCAAAATACGAAATAAATTGATACTCGGATTTTTCCTAAAGCCCAATTCCCAATCGGCCCAATCCTACTAGGCCCAATTTTGGGATGTTACAATTCTACCCTCCTTAAAGAAATTTCGTCCTCGAAATTTCCAACTAGCTAACAGTCGTACCTCCTATCTTGCCTCACTACGCTCTTGCTGCGCACTCTGATCTTAATGAAACCACAATGTACTTTTAACAAAATCTTGCATCCTTTTTCTCACACAACCAAACATCTAATCCACCATAGCAAACCATTATCTACCACTTATACCAAAATTTTTCCTACATTCAATCATCACTTCCAATCAAAACATACCTGACTTAAGGATGAGAAAACAATCCCGAGCCTTATGCTCACTAGACCCGCATCTCAAGCATGCTCCAACTTTTTCGCACCAACTTCTCCGCCTTTAACGCTGAAATCACGTTTGCCAAGTAATTTCTCCGCTCGCCTATCATAACTATCTCCTTGTCCTCCACAGTTCTTATCGACATCCGCTTTTCAGCACAGTCCAGTTGCGCCCGATGCTTAACCAACCAATCCATGCCCCAAATGATATCGAATTCGCCAAAAGGCAATTCCATCAAATCTGCCAGGAATGTTTCTCCTTGAATTTCTAAGGGCACGTCTCTAAATAGTTTACTAACCAATACCGACTGTCCTAAGGGACTAATTACCCTTATTTCACTATCGAAAATTTCAGATTCTAAATTCAAGTTCCCACTTATTTCGCTTGAAAGGAAACCTTGAAGAATTCTCAATTAACTAAAACAGCATCAGTGCCTTCTCGGATAGTAAGCCACCATTGGTAAGCTTCGTCTCTCAACAAAGATACCGCTCCTCTTAGCTTTTGTTCCACGAGTGCACTCAAGATCGTCCATAATTCGCTCTCGCCTCCACCAATATTCAAATGCGACATTGGGAGCTACACGAGACACCTCGAAAACCTCGGCTCCACTTTGGATTTAAGTCGCTCCGATATCGACCCACGAGCCGTTGGTCGATTCACGGATCCGGCGACCCTTTCAAGTACTCGCAGCATTGCTCGTAACAAAGATTATCCTCTTCCATATGGTCGTGCGATCCCGTCTCACTCTCGAGTGACGCAGTGCATGCATCCATTTCGAGCATATGACCCGGCACATCGATTACGCCCCTAATACCTCGTCCTCTACCACGCCACGCCTACCGCGCGCCCACGACCACGCCCTCTAGTGCTCATAGCGACTAATTCGATTTAATCGATTAAGAGTTTTATGAATCGAATAATATTTGATTGTTTATTAACGATGTCTTATGATATGAAAGAGATAGAATGTTTTCGCAACAATATCCTATTGTCTCAATATCTACGATTTTAACACCTAAAACTAGAAGTTCTAGAGTGTTTCTTATAATCATATCATAATCGTAATGCACAATCAAGATCTGAGATACTTACTTGACTTGGCGCGGGATGCTCATGGTGCCATACTACCTTTAAATCAAAAGTCTAGATATTTAAATTATTTTTCAAGCAGATTTCATTATCGAACCCAAAACCACACCGAGTTTTGGCGGGCTCGATACCACTAAATGTAACACCCCAAACCCGGTCTATGCGTTTAGACGAGATTTGGCTTGTCACATCAAACATATTTTCGTTTCTTTTCAAGATTTATGATAAATTAATGCTACAAAAACTTTTGAAAATCGAGTTTAATAAAAATTTAGTAATACGAGGATTTGAAATTTTGGTGTTTCAAGAAAAATAATTGTTTGAAAACTTAACGTCAAAATATAATTGTCAAAATCTTAAGATAATAAACTTTGAAAAAATTTAAAATAATTTATAGTGTCAAAAATTTTGTTATAAAACCAATGTTCTTAAGAAAACTTAGTATATATAAGATAAAACCATATTAAGAGTTTAGAAATAAAATTTAAACCATCCACACAATAAAATCCATAAAACATACTTAGAGGCCTTATTACATCAAACCAATAATAGTAATTAAAATAAAAACTTAAATAAAGTCATAGTTCATAAAACCCAAGTTCGTAGTATGGCCTCCACCAAGTCATCTCGGCCCAAGTCCACGTCAATTTCCATTACCCGAAATGGTTAATAAAAATTGGGTGAGTTACAAAGAACTCGAGTGTGCAACTCACTTACCACCATTTTTGGGCGGATCGTCAAAATATCATGTTGGGCTTGAGCCCATTTACGAATTCAACCATACATCATAAAATAATCATAATTTAAAAAATGCATGTAAAAATGAATGAATTTCCCAAACCAACCTAGTATCCATCCGCTATCACCCCGTACCAACCAACACACCGGGGATCAAGTCAACCCACCCCGCCAAACACACCAAACATGGGCTTAAAGCCCTTAAATAATTTTGTAGTGCACTCATCGAACTAGATTGTGACATTGTCACCGAACTAGAGGCATTAAGCCAAATTTGTGGCAGAGCCACCGAACTAGAAGCATTGAGCGAATTTGTGTGAGAGCCACCGAACTAGATATTTGGCAATCGGCCATTCTTCTCTTCATATATCCCACCCATGCAATTATGCGTGTATAACAAAATATAATCATATAATGATTTTCAATTAATCCATAACATCGGTGGGTTTATCATTAATCATTTCATTAGGCCCATATAAATAAATAATTTAGTAATTTGCCCATTTAATGATTTAGTGGGCTTTGGCCCGCTTTTCGAACTAAAGTATTTTGGCCCAATTTATCGAACTAGAGTATTTTGGCCCAATTTATCGAACTAGAGTATTTTGTCCCAATTTATCGAACTAGAGTATTTTGGCCCAATTTATCGAACTAGAGTATTTTGGCCCAATTTATCGAACTAGAGTATTATCGGCCCATTTATCGATTTAACAGTTTTTCGCATATTTCTCGATTTTAACCGTTTGCATGCATTTTCACAAAAGTATCAATTACTATAAAATTTCCGGATTTACCATTTTCACGATTTTATCGCAATACTTATGATTAGAAATCTAACCCGAAAATGAGTGTGAATTTACACACCTGGTTATGGAGAGAACTAAACTTTCCCGCTCTTCAACACCTATACGTATTGCGTTAATTAAACACTATAATCTATAATGAAACCGATCTAAATATAGCGATCTAGAAATTTACCCTCGGATTTCCGTAAAACTTCTACTTGCGATTTCCCTCCGATTGATGGTTCGCTAACCGAATCGAATCCACGAACAAATAATGGTTGGAGTACTAACGAACGACTTGAACAATTGATTTTCCTCGGTTGAACGTCCGCAACCGGTGGAAAATCCCGGATTCTAAATAGTCCTTTGCTTGTACTTAGGGGAATAATGAACCTCCCTTCTTAGAAGGCTAAACACCGCCCTTTTCTTCCCTATTTTGAATGTCTTTAAAGGCAAAGAACATTAATCTAATGATATCGAAATAATTCTAAAGTTTAAAAGATGTGATTTCCTTACCACGAGAATCGATTCCTATGCTTTGTCACCCACAACTTCTTGATTC
Organism: Gossypium bickii; assembly: GCA_025503065.1. Taxonomy (NCBI): domain Eukaryota; kingdom Viridiplantae; phylum Streptophyta; class Magnoliopsida; order Malvales; family Malvaceae; genus Gossypium; species Gossypium bickii. The sequence continues at coordinate 58,038,700 of CP106711.1, forward strand.
CAACTTTCCGTTATCGCACTAAAGTTTAACAAAATAAGCGTTAATAAAATAAGCGTTTATTTCGATCCAAATAATGCCTTCATGCCAACATTAATATTCGGCTATAACCACTATAACTAATCGAAACGAAAAGAACTCTTACCTATATTCCACGTCGAAAGAAAAGATTCGAGAATAGAATGGATTTAAGAAGGATTAGGCTATGTGAGATTAAGGAGAGAAGAAAATAATTTGGCTTATGAACACCTTAATATTCGGCCATGAAAGTGTAGGTAGAGAGAATTTCAATTGAAAAGAATAAAATAGGAGAAAGATGGTGATGATGTTGCTTTGATTTCAAAGTGAATAGAAGAAAAAGAAAAGAAAAGATGAGCTTGAGAGAGAGATGGATATTCGGCAATGGGGAGAAGAAAGAGAAAGAGAAAAGCTTTTGGTGTAGGAGATTTTTCGGCACTAATGAAAATAAGGCACAAAGAATACCAATTGATGTGCAAAAATGACCAAATGGTCAAAAATTAACAAGGCTTACCAATACTCAAATTCGGCCAAAGGGAGAAAAGGTTGAGAGAATAGCAAAACTATGCACAAAACTAAAAATGACCAAAACAAAAACTAAAATTCCTAGCCAAAACTATCACCAAAATTCGGCTCCCCCCCTAGCCATAATGCCGTCCATATGCTTGGTCATTAAGCCAAGATATTGTTTCCAAAATAATTCCTTGATTCTTGCCTCATATCTTCACACCTTTCCTTATTTTCTTGATACCCTTCCTTAAGTTCAAATTTTCCTTATTCCTTTGATATTCTCACCAAAAATAACAAGTCAACACCTTCCATTTATGCTCTTGGCCGACACTTGCTATACATGGGCAGAAAAATCAAAAATAAAATTCACCTAGATGCTACACAAGGGATTCGAACCTTCTCCCTCATGCCTAAACCCATGCACCAACACCACTTTGCCATGCACTCATCTTATGCCTCACTTTGACACTTAAATTAATTTATGTGTCAATGCCACTTAGTCCATTTCCATAAATTCTCAAAATCAATATTATTCCATCTTAATAAAATTTCTAATTCTTCTTCAGGACTATACTAACCACGAAAATTAATAAGAAAAATTTACTTCATAATCTAAACACCAAAATACGAAATAAATTGATACTCGGATTTTTCCTAAAGCCCAATTCCCAATCGGCCCAATCCTACTAGGCCCAATTTTGGGATGTTACAAAACAGGTCATCAATCCTCGAAAGTGGGTATTTGTTCTTCAATATCACCTTATTGAACTGACAATAATCACTGCACAATCTCATTGACCCATCCTTCTTTGGAACGAATAACACTGGTACTCCCCATGGCGACATACTAGGACGTATAAAACCTCGCTCAGGCAACTCTAGCAACTGAGTCTTCAATTCTTTCAACTTAGCCAGTGCCATGCGGTACGAGGCAATGGATACTGGAGCGTACTAGGCAACACCTTGATCCCAAACTCTAACTCTCTATCTGGGGGTAATCTTGGTAACTCCTCAGGAAAAACATCTAGAAACTCCTTCACAGTCCGTAGGTCCTCCAATGCCGAAATTTGGACCCTTGTATCCACCACATGAGCTAAGAAGGCTTCGCGGCATCTACTAATCAACCTTTGAGCTATAGTCGCAAAAATGACATAAGACGAGCATTCATTAATCTCATTAGTCACTAGAACTTTAGTTCTGTCCAACCCACGGAGCTTAAGCTGTCTTGCTCTACAACTTAAACTTGCATCATGCTTGGTCAACCAATCCATGCCCAAAATTACATCAAACTCTCGAAAGGAAAACTCTATCAAGTCTGCCGAAAATAGCTGACCCTAAATCTCAACTGGACATCTTCCATACACCTTATCCACCAACACATCAAGTCCTAACGGGTTGGATACTCGAACCCCAACATCCAACTCCTCAAAAGGAATACTTCTCTTTCGAATGATCTCACTGCAGATATATGAATGTGTGGACTCGGAGTCCACTAATGTAGTAATGGGAATGGAGAACAATGTGAAAATATCTGTAATCACATCAGCAGCATTGCAGTCTTCTTGAGCTTTCACAGCATATTACCAAAATGGAACTCGAATATCAGATACGACTGCAGATCTGACTGTGCCTCTACTCTGATGTCCTGAAGCGACATTATCACCATCATGAGTTGACCCTCTACCACGTTGAAAAAAAAGTGCTGATCTCTAAGTCTGAGTAGGCGAAGCACTGCTAGTTCTAAGGCAATCTTTGATAAAATGCTCGGTGGACCCATATTAGAAATAGGCTCTAGTCCTTCGATAACACTCCCCAGGATGTCTCCGACCGTAGAACTTACAAATTGGAAAAGTGAGGTCTTGACTGACCCTCTTGAACTCACTAGCGACGAGGAAGTCAATGGTCTCCTATGAGCCCCTGGTCCTGACCCTTGAACTGATCTCTGAGATTGTGTCGATGGAGCTCTCTTGAATCCTCTAGAATCCCGAATCCTCTTGGCTGCTATCTGAGATGGACTCGCAGAGTCAGAAGCCCTCTTACTCTGGATACTAGACTTGTCTAACGAGCTCAATCTCATACTTAGAACCCTCTCTATAGCTTTAGCTTACCATTCCAATTTTGAAAATACCTTAGCCAGGTCTGCTTCCAAATAAGTATGAATATCAATGTGTAGCCCCTCACGAAATCTCCTGCACCAAAAACTCTCAGAAGTAACTAATTCAGGGGCGAAGCGACTCAATCTCAGAAAGTCCTCTCGTACTCATACACCGATCGATTGCCTTGGACTAGTCATGAAAACTGCATCCTCAAGTCATCTATATGTTTCTGACCAATGTACTTACTTTGGAACTCAGACAAGAATTGATCCTACATCTGCTGCTCTGGCTGTAAAGCCATTTCGATTGTCTCCTACAAATCATATGCATCACCCTTCAACAATGAGATGATGCACTCTAAGTTGCCCTCAGAGGTAAAATGGAGCGGCCTCAAAGTCCTTAGTTTGTCCCTCAACCACTAACCAACAGCTATCGGGTCATCCTCGCTGGTGCCATAAAAGTCCTCTACCTTTCATTTGCGAAATCTTTCTATTGGAGTCTCCTGCAGAACAACAAATAGTGGTAGAGCAGGTGGGGTAGGTTGAACCCTCGAGATCGCTCGAAGGATACGATGCGGCGCAAAATTAAGATTCTAGAAGTAAGCTGCCACATCCACGCCTGAACTTATTGAAATGTCAAAGTCATTAGTGTTCAGGATAAACTCACTCCTGTATCATCCATCGGAGAAGCATGACTCTTCTCCCTAGCCTCATGGCTAGGATTTGAACTGTCGGGCATGTTGAATCTGAAGACAAAATAGAAAAGAGAAAACATCATAATACTTCTAGTGTTAGAAGAGTACACTCTTAAACTTAGGGGTGTGTATTCATCGACACTTTACTACGACTGACCAGCTGGCCCTAGAACCAACTAAACATTGCTTTGATACCACTAAATGTAAAACCCTAATCCCGAATACGGAGTTCTTGAATGCTAAGGCGCTACATCAGGTCACTGGAGTAACCTAGCTAAATTTTCAAATAATTTTAAAACATTTAAATACATTTTATATAAGAGAAAATACCATACATAGTTATACTGAAAATAGTAATAAAAGTAGTTATACAAAATATGTGGAGCTCCAATATCATTGCATAACAAAATAGTCAAAATAACAAAAATGATAAATGAGTTACAGACCTACAAAAAAAATACAAGTAAGGCCTTAGGAATACAATGCCCACAAATAGATAAGGACAAATCTACTTTATCCCATACCTTAATCTACCAAACCATCTTTTCCCATTAATTCGGAGAAGGCTTTTATTTAAAAATGGTAAAATCACCATATTAGCTATCCATCTTCCCCCTACTTGACAAAAGCTTCCCAATATCCTTAATTTCTTATAAAAAGGTCCAGAATTCACCCAAATTAATTTCAAAAAAATCCAATCCCAAAATAAATTTATCCATCGCTAACCTAGGACAACACTCGAACGTTGACTTAAGAATTTGGGGCCGTTACAACTCTCCCTTCCTTAAAAGAAATTTCATCCTCGAAATTTACCTGAATAAAAAATGTGTGGATACTATAATTTCATGGACTCCTCTAGCTCCCATGTCGCCTCCTCAACTCCGTGATTCCTCCGTAGGACCTATTTAAATTATGAGTTGGGTTTAAACTCAAACATTCAAGGTCAAAGCTCGACTTGACTTATTTTCTAAGTTTGTAATATATTATATTATGTAATTTATATATAATGTAAAAATTTAAAAAGTGTTAGATTTCTTATGTATAAAATTTTAATACATGAAAAGTATTAAAATAAAAATGTCAAGACTTGAATAGATTGGTGGTTAAAGCTCTTGTAGACACTTGTTTATCACATGTTTGAACTGTGTTACCCCATCTCTTACTTCTAATATTGTATAAAAATATTAAATTAAAAATAATATGGATATTATAAAAAAAAGTTTAAAAATAATATGGGTGAGCCTAAAATGGGCATGAGTTAATCATTTACAATTATAGGTTGGCTTGGGCAAAATTTTAGGCTTATATTCTAGGTTGGGCCAAGCTTAGATAAGTATAAAGGGTGTTAATATCATACTTACAACTCGAACTCGGCTTGATATGACCCATGAACAACTCTACTCCATTGCATGTTATTTTTTGGGTTAATGCATATTTTAGCCCTTGAACACCTAAACCATTTTTTTTCTTAATTTCTACTTGAATTTGAAAATTGTTAACCAACTTAATACTTTTCTTAAGTATCTATTGACATTTTTATCTTTTTTACTGACAACCAATAAAAAAACGACATGTCTTAAAACTATATTTTTTATTAAAAATAGAATTTTATGATCTTTTGATTATGTTTTTATTTCACATGCATAATTAACCTAAATAAATAGTTGTCTAGATTCAGATGAATCTAGACGGCCATTTGCTTAGGTTCATTCTAGATGTGTTTTTTTTTAAAATTTTTTATATTTTTAGAAAAAATATAAGAAAATACCAAAAAAACTAAAAAAAAACTTATTGTTTTAGAAAACTTTTTAGTTATTTATTTATTTTATATATTTTTAAAAATATTTCTTTATATTTTTATACCCTAAACCCTAAAACCCTAAATTTTAATAAGTTATATGTTTTAAAAGATTTGTTAGGTGTTTGTTTTTTTTTTTTAATTTTCAAATAAAGCTTGCCCATGTTCTAATTTGAAGTTATCACAAGGCATTGTTGTAACATCTCGAATTAGGGGTTGTTTGAAATTATTTTAATTTCATGTGTTGCCTGAATAAATGCCTATGTTAGGGTTGTTATAGGGCCTAGTCATAACCCCGGGTTAGGTCGAGTTTAGGGCTGAAATCCCTTTTTGTGCTTAAGAGGAAAAAGCCAGGTGAGGAGCCTTTAAATAATTGATAGTGCGAAGCATGACATAAGGAATAAATCGCAGAGTGGTTTGGGCGCTAAGGTGCTCTAGGAGGGAAGGGGTTCGAGCTGCATGAATCACTTTGGGGAGTTTTATTTTTGGCGCTGAAGGAGAGCTAGGTGAAGGAGGGTTTAAAAGAGATTGGGGCAAGGTTATGGCATAAAAATTTCCTTGGCCGAGTGGCTAAGGGCGCTGCATGGGACTGTGGCAGTAAGGTCCTAGGTTCGAGTAGCCTGGAGAGCTTTTGGTAGTGTTTTATTTTTGCGTTGTATGGAGTGATGGGCTAAGAAGGCTTTAAAAGGATTTAATGAGCATAAATGGACATGAAAGCCCGGGTGGTAAAGTGGCACGGGTCGTGTTGGTGACTTCGGCAGAGAGGTCTCGCGTTTGAGTCCTGAAGGTAGCGCTTGGGTGCGTTTTATTTTGTTTTTGCGTCAAAGCAAAGGACGCCTGCGAATGAGGGCTTAAAAAAAATTTTCGACGCGATATTGTCATGAAATGCGGAATGGCCGAGTGGCAGGAGGCGAGGGATGTTTCCCCAGGTCTCGGGTTCGAAACCTGGGGGCAGCTTTGGAGTTTAATTTTCCTTTTTATGCCAGCGTGGGAAAGTGCCCTGCATGGGCATTTAATGCTCGTGGCATGCTGATTATTTTATGCTGCTGGAGGCATGGAGCAAACTTAGTTTTTATTTTGTTGTTTGTTATTATTATTATTTTATTAATGGTGATGGGGTAGTGTTGTTGTTGTTATTATTATTATTATTATTATTATTATTATTATTATTATTATTATTTTAGGTATAGAAAGATGGGTTAGTAATGGGCAAGTTTATTTGATTAATGTTTGGGATGGAAAAGTAAATAAACAATGTTCATTGATATTTGGTGTTGGAATTTTCTAATGGGGAAGGAAGCATGGCCGGCCATTACTTTAGCAAAAGCTTGGCCAAATTCATCTCACTCCCCTCCAATTTGTCTTGGCCGAAAATTGATGCTTGTTTTTTCTCTTCTATCCCTTGTGTTGGGCCGAATTTCCTTAGGCTATTTTGTTTTCTTCCCTTCCCAAGCTACCCATGGCCGAATCCTCATGAACCTCTCCTATCCATTTTTCCTTTGCATGGTACTTTAAAGGAACCCCCATAGATGAATTCATCTTCTTGTGGACGACTCCTCTACCATCGTTTGAAGGACCTAGCCGAATCCCTTGGTAAGTGAACTCTCCCTTAAACATTTGGTTTGGAAGGAGGTTTTAGGGTGGTAAATACTCCTTTTTGGCATACGGCTCCTTTACTTTTTATTTTGAGTGCCGAAAGCTTGAGAATGGGCCTTGTAAGGTTGGCCGAATGGGTATGGTGTCTTAATAGTGTATCTCTTGTTGTAGCTAACGACGAGGTGCATTGAGGGAGCCTTTCGTGGTTTCAAGTCTGCAAGGAAAGCCTATATGGTGTTCGACCATAGGCCACTTCCCATAGTTTTGCTCATAGCCGAATCTAGCAAGTGACAACTTCGGATTTTCGGTGAGAAAAATAAATAGTTAAGCATATTCGGCCAAGGGCCATCTTTGGTATTTTTGAGTAACTGAGTGTGCACTATGGCTTTAGGGGCAAAGCGGCCAAGGAGAAATCGGAGGTTTTTGGGATTTCAAATCGCGTTGGTAAGCGTTTGCAAGTACGACATATCCTTCGGGATGTTGTGATAACCAAATAAGACTTTTTGAATACTAACCTATAATGGTTGAATGTAGGAGCATTACGGACACACGTTTCGAGACTTTTGTAATATCGCATAAATTCGGGTTTTCTCATTAGATCTTCGATTAAATAGGTGTGTAAACTCCTACACACTTTATTAGTATAGACTGTTATTATAATGACATATATATATAAATAACCTCTCGTGTAGCAAATTTTGCCTTGTGGGCATAAGCTTGGATTTGGAGTAAGTCCTCTAATACTTGATTTATGATGTATGTTGTGTATGCCATCATATGCTGTTAATGATATGCTATGTACAAAAGCATGATATATGGGATAATGATACATGTTATGTGAGCATGATGATGGTGGGATTGATGAGAGGAGGGAGATGATCTCTATGGACTGTCACCAGTGGTTTGGTACCACAAGATGGGTTGGCCCCATCATTTGATATTCGAGACTTCGGTCACCAGTGGTTTTGACCACACCGTTGATATAATAATTGTGACTAAGTCCTAGTGGTTTGGCACCACCAGTGGTTTGGCACCACATATTGATATTTGTGACTTCGGTCACCAGTGGTTTGGCACCACCAGTGGTTTGGTACCACATGTTGATATTGTGACCTATGGTCATCGGTGGTTTGGTACCACCACGATGGGTTGGCCCCATCACTTGATATATTGTGACTTGGTCACGGTGGTTTGGCACCACCGGTGGTTTGGTACCACACGGGGTAGAAAAAAAGAATACGGATGGCTAGCTTGGGTTGCATGATTGCATGTCTTACTAATATCTTGTGTATGAGTTGTATTTTGGGTTGGGGATTTATACACCTGAGTCTTGGTGACTCACCCCTTCCCATGTCTTTTCGCAGTGAGTAGATCGCGGAGATGGGTAGGAGAGGACTCGAGGCGCCATGCTTGTTCCTCGTTTTGAAGTTTTATTTAAATCAAGTTAAAGTTTACTATTTACTAAATTTCGGTTTGTTTTGTAATATGGCGCTTATTATTATTATTCGTATGTTACGTAGTTGCTTTTACTTTAATTCTATTACATTACTAATGAACTTATAAACTGTTAAGCAAATCGGTTAATAGTAACGTTTTTAATAAGTACTCGAATGCGTTTTCAAAGATGTTACCATCGGGTAACAAAATTTTCTAAGCCAACAATAACTTTGATGGTTCTAAAAATTTAAATGATCCAATGTTTCCAAAGGTTTCAACTCAATCGTGTTTATCAAATCAACCCACCTAAGTTTTAGTAAACACCGTTTTATAACCTCAACAAATTTTCGAATTTCTACTGTTAATCCGAATCCTTCAAAATGTTTTTACTCCGTGACATACCAGATCCGGTCAAGGCTCATGGGCCGGGTTTGGGGTGTTTCAATTGTATTATTGGCTATTAGTGCCAAATCATTAAAAAAATTGACGGAGTTAACTATGTACCATAAAAAGGGACTAACTTAGTTAACTATTTCCAAGTTCAAGTACCAAGTAAGTATTATTATCAAATTCAACTGTTAAAATATATATTAACTATTATTTTTAAAAAACGTTAGATTGATAATTATTTATCATTTATGATTTATCATTTTAATTAAATTCATATATAATTTAGATTAAAAACAAAATTTTCCATCATAGGTAAATATTGAAATTGACCTTATACTTTATTTTAATTAATTTTTACTATTATACTATGAGAATATGGGTAAATTTACCATTCAACAATTACATGATTGAATTTTGCCGTTAAATTTGATTTATTTAATTAAAATTTACCACTCAATATTGATTTTGATGATTTGAAAATAAAGTTTATCAAGAAAAATATTATTTAAAATAATTTATTTTAATAGTTATTGATAACTTAATTTATAAATGTTAATAAATTAACTTAAAATTCTAATTTAGTGGAAGAAACTTTTGAATTAAGAAAAAAAAAAGAGAGAAGAAAAGTAACTTTATTTTTTAATAAAATAGTTGCAAAATTTTATATTATATTACTTAATTTATTATTTTTAGCAATTCAAATTAGTATTTAAAATAATTTTTAATTTAATTTTATCTTCAAATTATTTCAAACTAAAGTTGGATAGCAAAAAAATTTAAACAAAAATCAGAGTTTTAGTATCAAAGTTGAATCAAATAAAAGTAAAAATATAAAATTCTATACAGTCAAAGTACAGTGGTAAATTTATCTTTAGTTCAAGAGTATAATAAAAAATAATTATTGAAATAAAATACCGTGACAAATTTTAATTTTCATGTAAAGTATAGTGATAAAAAAAATAAATAAAAAACGGGATGTCTTGTTAAAAAACTAGAATAAGTGAAAAGAAGATTACATCCTAGTGGTCATTCATTAAAAATGTTGTCATTTTAAAGCCGTTGAAGAATACATGAGGGCGGATCATTCCTCCAAATAGAAATATTATGGCTATCTGACTCGGCATCTTGGGAAATAGGCACCATACAAATTAAAGACCACCATAATCTCCCACAAAAAAGCAGACTAAATTTGCTTCCCAAGCATGTGACTGGCTATCAATAAAAGAACTTGCAAATACATACTCTGAGATATCCTGAGGTATGGGGCCCATCTTTACCAATTTAACCGTTGCCCACTAATCTTCAAAAAAGCTCATACTAGACCTATCTCCTACTCGCCATCTCTTTTTGTCACATATTATCGATAAGCCTTTCCATACATAAGAATCATTAGTTTTCTCATTACAATCCCATAAATTACCACTCGAGAAATATTTATTGCGAAGGAAGGATGAGCACAACGTGTTTGGGTTAGTAACAAGGTGCCAAATTGCTAAGTAAACACCAATTGGATGTAATAATGTCACGAAAACCCATTTCACCCCGCTTTCAAAACACACATCTAATTCCACAAGGCCCAACACATACACCTCCTACCATAATACTCTCCTATCAGAAGAATAGAAATGATATGAATAGAGAAAACAATCTTTTATTCATGTATATGTTTTACACTCAAGCAAGCATCCATATATATACATGAAGAGAATCAAGTAAGAAAAAAGAAAGATGAATAACTAACTAACATTAGCTAACTAACTAACATTAGCTAGCTAACTAACTGTCTTAACAGCTAACAGACTTAACCAACTATACGTTTATTGCTAACATTCCCCTATGACAACAAAAACAATTCACCCAGCAACCTTCTGTAACACCCCTTACCCGTATTCGACACCTGAACCGAGTACAAGGCATTACCATACTTAACTTTCTCAATCACACAATATCGATCCTTAAGAACTTCATTTCAAATTAAAACTTTTCATTCGAGATTATAATGTCGTTATTATATGTCTACGAGACCCTAAACTTGTACCCGGAATGATTCGGGACCGAACTGGAAACTTTTAAACATTTAGAAAAATTTGACACAAAACAGGGCCACACGCCGGTGTGAAAGATGGGACATGCCCGTGTGGCGTATCACATGCCCATGTTCCACACCTGTGTGGATTTATTTTCCAATTCGAACCTACAGGGGTTTTCACATGGCCTGACACATACCCGTGTCCCTCACACGACCATGACACGCCCGTGTCTTCGCCCGTGTGTGAAAACCTTGGCATTCTGTTTATGACGTCATCATCCCAATAAGGTCACACGGCCAAAGCACTCGCCTGTGTCCTTAGATCGTGTGTCAAATTAAATTCCTAATTTCAGGTGTAGACTTCACATGGCCTGGGCACATGTCTGTGTCTTAGGCCGTGTCTCCCATACGGTCGAGACACACGGCCATGTTGCTGCCCGTGTGTTTACTACTGAGCATACTGACTTGCCAACCTAGAATGCATGGGGATACACGACCTTTCAACACGCCCATGGGGCTGACCGTGTGTCACACATGGCCTAGACACATGCCCGTGTGTCTACCCGTGTGGACAATTGTAATGCTCACTACCAAGCCATTTGCCACCCTACAAGCAACCACACTGATACCAAATCAATTCAACCTATATCATGACCATAAGGCACTTCCAAGAACCCAAAATCAAAATATCCACACAAACATGCACTTCATGAATTTCATCTTCATTTATAAATATGAACTTGTTAAGGATTGGCCAATTTCCAATGACCATTTACAAAATGAGTTGAACATCATTAATAGCCAACACCTTGGCTAAAAAATATGACATAATAAAATAACCATGTCCTATACATGCCATACTCAAAATAAGTCCAACTTTGCTATACCAAGAATAAGTTGATAGTGTGGTTTCCGAACTCCGACGTTCTATGAATTCTCGAGCTAGCTTGGCAATACTACAAGGAAAAGGGAAATGAGAGGGGTAAGCATAAAGCTTAGTAAGTTTGCATGAAAATAAATGACAACATAATGCTCATAATGTCATCTATCCATGGCATTGAATAAAACACAAAGTCTTAGGCACATTACCATAACTTACTCATGCTTGCTTTTACCAATGACATGTCATGTCACCTGTAGTAAACATTTCTCGTGAATTACTCACATGTACCTATATCACTTCATCACACAACTTTAGCACTAATCTCATTTCTATTGCAAGCTTAACTATTACCCCATTGAATCACTTGGGATACTTGAAGATACATAATCATCATCGTTTACATAAATACGACACCAATGCCATATCCCAGATATGGTCTTACATGGGGTCACCTCTAGATGATGATGCCACATCCCCGATATGGTCTTATACGGGATCTCATATCAATTGTCGATGCCATATCCCGGATATGGTCTTATACGGTTCTCATATTCGATGCTGATGCCATATCGCAGATATGGTCTTATACGGGATCTCAATTCGGTGCCAAGGCCATATCCTAGATATGGTCTTATACGGGACCTTACCCTTCTCAAGTCTTGATGATATTATTCTCTCATTTATTAAAGTCCAAACAAGACTTCCACATCACAATTCTCATCATTTTCTCATTCAACATCATTACTCAAATTCATAGAAATATTATACAACATCACTAATATCAATCATTTAGAAACTTAATAACATGATGTTGAATTTATTGCACACAAATTTACCTCGATTTCAAAATAAGCCAATTTGTTGATCTAGTCCGATACCTTGCCCTTTCCTCGATCAAGGTTAATCCCTCGTTCTTCTTGATCTATAAAAGAAATTTAGCTCATTTAATAGCCACATTAATTAATACATCTCAATAATCATATTTTGGCAAAATTACCATTTTGCCCTTAAGCTTTTACAAAATGATAATTTTACCCCTAGGCTCGTAAATCAATTCTAATCAAATTTCTCCCTTTAACGAGCTAGGTGAACATTTATTTCTCTTATAGCAACTCTCAATACTCATTATATCACCCATTTTACACCTATTTTACAACCTTTGCAAAACGGTCATTTTAGGTGTTTTTATGGTAACACATTTCACAAAAGTTGTTTATTTAACAACCTTGACTCATTTTCTTCCATAAAATTTCAAAAAACAACATAATTACTCACATGGCAAAACCCTAGACTCTTAACCATTTTGCAAAATAGACCCCTCATTAGCTAGATCATGATACAAGGGTCCTAAAAGTGAAAAAATCATCATGAAAAGTCACCAAAATCACTTACTTTCAAGGAGGACAAGTTGCTAAAAATTTTAAGCTTTCAAACCCCTATTTTTGTTGGTATTTTCGATGGAAGAAGATGGATGAATAGAGTGATGTCATCTTTTTCTTTATTTATTAATTTCCTTCAATTTAATCCACTTAATCCACCTACTTGATTGATTTTTAACCTCTTTTGTCTCCTATGGCCGACCAACCCCTTGATTGAGGGGTTAATTGTACTTTAAGGACTTAGCTTTTAAATTTCAAAAAAAATCGATAGAGGGCTATACAGCCTGGACACACGGGCGTGTCCTTGGCCGTGTGGATCCTAGAGCTTAAAATTCCCAAAAATCGACAGAGACACGGCCTAAATATAGTCCACACGGGCGTGCGACACGACTGTGTGGACCACACGGCCTGGACACACAGGCGTGTCCAAGGCTGTGTAAAAACTGGGGCCTAATTTTTCAAAATTTAAAATTTAAAACAAGTCAGGGGGCTCCACGAGCAATACACACGGTCATGTGTGAGGCCACATGGGTTTGTGAACTTTCACACGAGCGTGGGAGAAGCGAAAGACTTTGCACACGGCAGTACGACGCGACCGTATGGGCCACACAGCCTGGACACACGGGTATGGCCAAGGTCATGTGACTATTGGGCTTAAGAATTTCGCGATGAACACGGGCTAAATATAGGTCACACGGGCGTATGACACAGCCATGTGACCCAACACGGGCCGTTACACGACCGTGTCACCTATTTAAAACATAATTTCCTTTTTATTTTCTTCTCCTTCCTTTTTTCCCAAACCCCCAAACCCTAGCCGCCGCTCTTCACCGCAGCTCTGCCGTACTTTTGGCCACCGTCGACCCCTTCTCCCTTCTCCTTTTCCCTTCTTCCCCAAACCAAAACCCCCTCCATTTTCTTCCCCTTTTCTCTCTTCTTCTTTCCTCATTTTTCCTTCTTTTTCTCTTCAAAACCGCCGCCTAAACACCACCCAACCACCACTCCATGCCAACACCAGCCACCACTGACTTGTCGCCTGTCGCGCCCCCGACCCCTATCACCACTACCGTCGGTTCTTTATTCTTCTCCCTTGTCTTTTTCTTTTATTATTATTATATTATTATTTCTTTACTTCTTTCTTTATTATAATTATTTTATTTTTATTAGTTTTACTGATTTTATTTATTTTTTTATTTATTATTTTATTTTTCAATTTCTTTACTATTGATTTTGTGTTTCTTCTTGAGTTGTGGACAATTTTACTTTTTGATTTGATTGGATTTAATTTGATTTTCTTTTATTTTTCATTAAATAGTATTATGTATGTAGTTTGTTTTAGCTGATTTTATTTTATTTTTATTTGTATTCTTGCTAGTCTTGCTTCTTCATTTTTATTTTTGATCATTATTAGTTTTATTTATTCTTACTAGGTTTTTTATAGTAACTTTCTGATTATTAGTTTTATTATGTTCCAAGTCAATTTCTCTCTTAGTCCAATTGTTGGACTTCACTTAGATTTTTCTTTCTTATTCGTAAGCATCTATATATTCATTCATTCATTTATTTGATTACTTTATTATAGATTAATTATAATGAATACTCGTGTGCAAGACTAAGGTCGCCGTCCCCGCTTCAAAAAAGTGGAAAGGTGCTTGCACGACCTCCTCAAGCGCCTCCACTGAAGTTCGCCATCCTTACTTCAGATTTTCCGCAAACCCACTGGAGGACTTATTTCAGCTCATTCGCGTACGACCCCTAAGTTTGGGCCGATGCATTGATTGGGCCGCGTTAGAGCAGGTCCACCTCGCTGATGAGGTTCGCGCGTTCATCATCACAACCCCATGGGACCGTTTCTTCAGTATCATCGAGCCCATGTATATAGAGCTTACCTTGGATTTTTGCTCGATGTTTCACCTTCAGCACGTCATGTCGGTCCATGATGAGCCAAGCACCATCACTTTTCGCCTTGGTGGTCTGGTGCGTCATATAAGCGTCCCAGAATTCGGTACTACTTTAGGACTATACACAGATGAGTTCATGAACGCAAAGGACTTTCTTCAGCCTCATCGTAATATTCATCATTCGCCCTCGCGTTGTTGGACTGACCTCACGGGCGGCCTGACAAACTATAATGCTAGTCGCTCGAAGGCGACTTCTCTCTCTCCAGCTCTACGGTATATTCTTGCCTTGTTAGCTCATACTTTGACAAGACGGAGAGAGAGCACCAGCGTCGTCACCACTCATGACGCCTATTTCCTATGGAGCATGGCACATGGCCATATGTTCGATCTAGCTACTTCATCGATTTATCCTTCCGCCATCATATTGATCGCCACAGGAAGGGCCCCATCTGCTTAGGCTCTGACGTGACTCGCCTTGCTCTACACTTCGGTCTCCTCGACACACCGGAGCAGTCTTACATACTCACACTTGTTAGCCAAATGTCCCCTCAGGGCATCTTGAGCATGCTACACATGTGGATGATCGAGCGGCGTCGTGGATTTGATCCTCCTCAATACCGATTGTCTCATTCTGATGATCATGATGATCCCGAGAACATCACTGATGATGTTCCTCTCACTCACGAGGATCTACCTCATCCTCCACCTTCGAGTCATTGACCTCCTTCTTTTGCTCCTACTTTGACAGACATATTCGAGCGTCTAACTCGCTTCGAGCAACAGTGCTTTCAGCGGTTCGACAGTCTCGAGGCTATATTGCAACAGATCTGCCACCATCTCCATATTTCATCTTCGGTGCCGACGACTCACGACGCGCCTGACGATGAGGACCTTTGAGTCCATTTATTTTCTTTTATTTTTATTTTTATTTTTATTTTTATTTTTTGTCTATTTCCCTTTTATGTTTATTATAATCTTTTCAAAGATTTGTCTTTTATCTTTTGAACTCTATTTTAGTTTTTATAAATGTTTCTAATCGAGTAATCCCTTAATATTTTTCCACAGTTGTGTTTATTTTCTTAATAGTTGCTCAGAATCATGCACTTCACTTAGCTATATCCACAATTCCGCTTTCACTATTTCACGAATCTCATCCAAAAATTTAGGAAGTTTCAATTCTCTCCATCTCTTATGATATTCTCATTATATTGTTATTATCTATTTTGGTACATTGAGGATAATGTACATCTTAAGTGTGGGGAGGTTAATGATATTATTATCAGAAAACCCTTAAATTATGTCTTGTTCTTAAGTAATTTTCTCATATTACTATTACAATGAAATTTTTATTGATTTATGATTTTTATTGATATGTTTTGGATTAAGTAATAGGTAATTATGCATTGATTGTTTAAACTTTAAGACATTAGAGAACAAGCATGAGAAGTCTATTTTCAAAATTAAAAATTTGTTAGGTTGTTTTCCCTGAATTTAAATATTACCTTGAAGTTTGAAATTTGCGAGATTGGCATAAAAAACCATAATTTTTTGTGAGATTTTGAGCCTTTAGAGCATACACTTTTCTTGCTCACTTTATTATTGGTTATGAGTGTGTCAATATTGATTTGTTATTCTAGAACTTGCTTCGATTATGCATGTTGAAGCCACACCGCTGATTTGATATACTGAGATGACAAAGGCACCTAGGTTTTAACTCACTTATTCCATTAAAAGCCTACCTTCATAGTTAACCCTTAGTGAACCCCTTTGAGCCTAATAAACCATTTTTTGACTCACCCATTAATATTAACCGAAAACTCATTTTTGATTCGTTGTTCCCATTTTATTGACTCCCTTTTTTGTCGAGATTTGATTTGGTTAGTTGCCTAACTATGTTCTTTTGTTTCAGTTGTTAAATTCTTTCTTATAAAAAAAAGGTGGAAATAAATAGTTATTATTAGTCCTTTAAGTTTGAACTTAAGTAATTAATTTTCTGAGAAGAAGCTCGTGATTTGCTTTAATTATTTTGATTGATGTACTTTTTCAGTGTTAGTTCATTTTTTTTCTAGTAGGTAATTTATCAATTCGATCTCGACTCTAACCTTATTTTTCAGCCTTTATCCACACCTTTAACCTAAAGCCCCATTACAACCCTTTAAAGACCTTTTGATTTGTCTATCATCTCATTTTATAGTGGTGGAGATTTGATTTTCGTGCAAGCCTATGGGAATAACTTTTCATGTTTGAATTTTGAGTGCTTAATTTTTAAACCTTAAACACATTGAGTGATTTGAGCGAATCTTTAGTGAGGATGTCGAATCTTATCGGCTTTGAATTAAAGGTAATTATTTAGATAAAGGGAAACACCTATGTTTTCATGCTATAAAAATGTGTGACTTGGATTGTTTGAATCTTTAGTGCTCTTTTAGTTAAATTATCAATGTATGATTATTTTTGAATTATGATAAGACATTATTGATGAGAATTATGAATTGAGGAAGTTTAATTTTAATTGTAAGTTGAGGATTTTGCTTGAGGACAAGCAAACGCTTAAGTGTGGGGATATTTGATAAAACGTAAAAATAACACATTTTAATCCCATGCTTAGCGTGTTTGTGGATGTTTTATTATACAATTTTATAAATTCGATGCTCCTAATCCTTTAAATTCATGTTTCTATACTTAGGAGAGCATAGGGAAGAGAAAAGAACAAAAAATAGGCCAAAATCAAATAAAATGGGCCATCTTAAGGATCCACACGGCCAAGCCTGTACCACATGGGCTGAGCACATGCCCGTGTAAACCACATGGGTTGGACACACTCCTGTGTACCAGCCCGTATCGATCGAGAGCCATGCAAATTTGCACACGGCCTGGGCCTTCTCACATAGGCTGATCACATGCCCGTGTCCCTGTCGCACCCTACTTTGTTTTCACGCGGAAAAAGCCAATTTTGAGAGTTTCTAGGCATTCTAAAGTCTATAAGTACACACCAGAAGAAGACCTAAGAGAGCACGCGGAGTAGAATGAAGAAATTACTCGAAGGAAGTCGTCAGATTCATCTCGGAAGCAGATCCACTGCAAGATTGAAGATCTCCATCAAGTTCTTTAAAAGTTTTTGGGTTCTTTATGTCTTGTTGTTTTCTTTATTCTAAGATGTTTTCATTTTACGTTCTGAACTAAACTCCCTAAATACCTAGGGAGGATGAAACCTATGGTTAATCTTATTATTTAATTATCTGAATTACATGACAAATACTTGTTCTTGTTCTTAATTATGTTACTTAACTCTTGCTTTAATATTTTTAGGATATTAATTCATGTTTAATGTGCTTATTCAGAGGAGCAAAAGTCCCTATTTAAGAAAAGATCTAGCATAATTAAGCGAAGTTGATTGCAACCCTAGAAATAGGACGACATAGATCTGCCAGATTAGAGTCAAATCTAATAAGGGAATCCTTAGAGCGAGTTAATGAGACGATAGGGGTTTTAATTAGAAAGAGATTTCAATTAATCAACCTAGAGTCAGTTATTCTTAGTCTCGAAAGAGATATTAACATAATTTAGGAATTTCTACGAATTAAGACAAGTGAATAAATCGTTTAATTCAAAGTCAGAATAATAAGTGAAGTCTAGGTGGATTCTTCTTTGGGTATTGTCTTTATTCATTGGTTTATTCGATTACTTTCTTCACTCTCTGCCGCGTTCATAGTAAATTAGTTAGTTAAATTTTAGATTAAAACAAACCCCCTTAATTATTAGGCTAAATAATAGAAAGATAGTTATTACTAGTGCTTTTGGTCCTTGTGAATACGATATTCTAGACTCACCATAGCTATACTACTGTTCGATAGGTGCGCTTGCCTTTTTCAAAATATTAGTTAATTTTGAGCCCATCAAAGAAATAGAAGTAAGTTTGGAGAAAAAGAAAATTTAGGTTAAAATATACAAGAAAATGAAACGATTAGGATAAAAGAAAAATAACATGGGGGCAAAGTAATTGGGTGATGTGGGCGAGTGGATGAGCGAAAATGATGGCCTGATTATGGTGTGACTGAAATTGGAAGGAAAAGGGGAAAAAAATAATAAATTGGAAGGCCAAATATCTTGGAAACAACTGCCGATGAGCCAAAGAGCAAAGTTGGACCCTAACCCCTTAATACAATAAAAATGCAATACCTACAATACAAAATAAAAACTATCAAACCCAAGTAAATGAAATAGACAAGAGAAAGTAAAAATTGACAAAATTAAAAACAAAAAGAAATCATCGAGAGGCTGAAGTTAAACATCTCTAAGATTAATGGACTGTTTATCTCGAGTCATAGGAGCGCCTTAGTAATGCTTCAAGCGTTGCCCATTGACCTTTAATGTAATCCCAATCTTAATATCTTTAACACCCACGACTCTAGAAAGATATATGTGGGCTACTTCAAAAGGTCTTGACAAACGAGATTTTAACTTGCCCGAAAACAATTTGAGCCTAGAATTGAATAATAACACCTATTGTCAAGGTTCAAATTGTCGTGGCATCATCCTTTATCGTGCCAGTGTTTTTTGTTTTCCTTATATACTTGCGCATTCTCGTCATCCATTTCATTCGGCTCTAATAATCATTTATATCTAGCAGTGATCCAATCCATGTTTAGTTTCTTACTAGCCTAAAATGCTTTATGTTCCAGCTCTACGGGTAGATTGCAAGACTTCCCATAAACTAGCTTAAAAGGTGACATCCCCAATGGTTTTTTGAATGCAGTATGGTAAAACCAAAAATATTCATCCAGTCTGGATGACCAATCATTGTGAGTTGGGTTTACCACTTTCTCAACAATCTGCTTAATTTTTGTATTAGAAACTTCAGTTTGTATGTTTGTTTGGGGATGATTGATCGCTGTAAATCAGAGTTTTAAAATTTATAAAAGAATGATCAAACCTGGAAACTAACTCTGACAACAATTAAAGGCAAGTGTACCTATCGAACAGTAGTGTAGCTTAAGTAAGACCGAATATCGAACCCAAAGGAACTAAAAGTACTAATACTAACTTTCTTTTTATTATTTAACCTTAAAAATAGAGTGAAGTTGCTTTAGACGAAGACTAAACTAAGGACACAAGGACAAAAAGGACGAATAGGAAAATAACTTGAAGAAAGACTCAGTTGATTACGACGATACCCTCAGAAAGAATCCACATAGACTTCACTTATTAATTAACCCTAAATTATATGATTTCTTTTACTTAGCTTTATCCGTAAGACTCCCTATCCTATATTAAACCCTCTCTCGAGGCGAATAATGTCTAACCCTAGGTTAATTAGTCGAACTCTAGTTCGCTTATAATAACCCCCTAAGATAGTAGTAAATCGATCAATGGACTCCCATATTAGGTTTCACCCTAATCCGGCAAAATCTCGTAACCCTATCTCTAGGCGTTCGATCAACTCCGCTTAATTATGTTAGATCTACTCTTAGGCAGGGCCTATTCCTCCTCCACCTAAGCACATTAGATTTGGATTAAGCAATTAATTAAGAACAAACTAAGTAATTTATCATATAACTTAAAAATCAAATAAAAAGATTATCTAGGTTTCATCCCCTTCAGGTATCTGAGGGGTTTAGTTCATAATGAATAAACAAAACATTGCAAGAGAAAAGATAAAACAAAACATAAGAAAATCCTAAAACTCCCTGAAGGAATTGAAGGAAAATTCCGCCGTCTTGAGTATAATTCTGGCTTCTTGGGATGGATCAACTGGCTATCTTCACGTTATTCCCTAACTCTGACCTTCTCGGCTTGGCTCCTTGGCCTAGCTTTGACTCATTTACAAAGGTGGTACTTAGGGGATATTTATAGGCTCTTGGAATGCGATTCTTTCTCCCCAAGTATCATTTTTCGACTGAAATTGCTTATTCTGACGACAGAGGCACGGCCATGTAGCATGCCCGTGTAGATCGACTCCAGGCCGTGTTCAGATTTCTAACTTAAGGCACGGCCGTGTTTATTAGGGTCGTGCCGTGTTCTAGATGTCGGAGAGGTGCGCGCGGTAGGTGTGGCTTGAAGTCCAGGCCGTGTCAATTTCGTGAATCGGCCCATTTGGCCTGTTTTAAGCCTGTTTTATGTTCTTTTCATCCTTGGGTGCTTTCCTGGGTATAAGACATGAAAAGAAAGGATTAAGAGCACCTTTTTACATAAATCAAGGGATAAATCATCCAAAAGCATATTAAATATGGGCTTTAAATATGTTACTTTTACGGTTTATCAATGATATGCCGTGGCAATCTTATGTTTCACCCCATACCTATGCAAGGCATTAGAAACAAATTTACAATCAAAATGAGAGCCTTCATCACTGATAAGTGCACAAGGTGTACCAAATCTTGTGAAGATATTTTTGTGCAGGAACTTCATCACTGATTTGGCATCATTAGTAGGGAGAGCAACAACTTCAACCCATTTTGATACATAGTCAATTGCTACAAGTATGTATAGATTTACCTATGAGGGTGGAAATGGACCCATATAGTCTGGTCCTCATGCATCAAACAACTCAATCTCCAAGATATTTTGCAGTGGCATTTCATGCCTCCTAGAGAGGTTGCCCCGTCCTTTAACTACGGTTACATTCCTGGTAAAATTCATAAGTATCCTTGAAAATGCTAGGCCAATAAAAGCCAGATTGGAGAACCTTAACAATAGTTTTCCTGCCTCTAAAATGTCCTCCGTAAGGAGCTAAATGACAATGTTGCAAAATGCTTTGAATTTTGTCATCAGGGACACATCTCCTAATTATTTGATTAGTATAATGTTTGAATAAGAAAGGCTTATCCTAATAATAATGTCTGGCATCGTAAATAAATTTCCTTCTTCTTTGGCTAGTGAGATTAGGGGGCATCAACCCACTCCCTAAGAAGTTCACGATATAAACATACCAAGGAAATACCATGGCAACTAACAATTGCCATCTTCAAGTCCAGTTTCTAATCTCAACAAGTGATCAACCACTTGATTCTCAGTCTCTTTTCTAACTCTACTTTCTAGATGAAGTTCTGTAGCAAATGTATCCACCAAATCAACCTTGGTTTGGCATCTTTCTTGGTCACCAAATACTTGATAGCAGAGTGGTCTGTATAATTTGTGACCTTAGTACCAACTAAATAAGATTTGAATTTATCAAACGCAAATACCATAGCCAATAAATCTTTTTAAGTAGTGGTATACTTGAGCTGCACGTCTGTTAGGGTCCTACTTGTGTAGTATATAGCATGAAATACCTTGTTTTTCCTTTGCCCCAACACTGCACCTACAAAAAAGTCACTCGTGTCACACATAAGTTCAAACGGCAATGTCCACTCCGCTGGCATTATAATCGGTGCTGTCACAAATTGCTTCTTCAATTCTTCAAATGCTCACAAGCAAGGTTCATCAAAGTTGAAGGGTCTATTATGCTCTAACAGCACACATAGAGGTTTGGATATCTTCGAGAAATCTTTAATAAATCTTATATAAAATCCTGTGTGGCCTAAGAAACTTCTGATACATTTTACAGTTGTGGGAGGCGACAAATTTTTAATCACCTCAATTTTTGCTCTGTCCACAGTAATCCCTTGCTATGATATTTTATGTCCTAGAACAATGCCTTCATGAACTATGAAGTGGCATTTTTCCCAACTTAAAACAAGATTAGTTTCTTCACAGCGAAAATGTAATGCCCCGATTTTCTTACTTAATTACAGATTTTGTAAATTTTCATGCAATATCTATTTGCTTCAGTGGTTATGGGTTCTGGGTGTGTGTGGGAGGTCCCAAGTTCAAGTCTCAACTTGGGTAGATTTTGGTATTTTCATGAATTAAGCCCTATCTCTGGTTAAGAGGCTTATAAATAAAAGAGTGTAAGTAATTAACAGAATGGGCCTGCTGGTCTGGTGGTTAAGTAGAGTGTTGGATGTGTGGGTGGCCCTGAGTTCGAATCTCGGCGTGACCATTATTTTTGGCTATCACACCCAAAAAGTTTGTGTTTGATTGAAAATCTGACAGTAATGAGAGATGATAGGAGGAATATCAGAAAATCTACTCACTTTTTCCCTCCCCAACGAAAACAAAATTTTGGCATTCTCATTTTTCCCAAATTCCTCTACCGTTTCCCATCTTATTTCCCTAGCTTGATGCCGTATTTTTTCCTTTTCCCATCAACATCGCACATCCTTGTGGTTAATGTGTATTTGGTAAGTTAAGAGGTACGCTATGATTTGTTATGGGTAAAGTAATGGAGTATTAACAGTTTACTTTTCTGATTAGGGGACAATCAAGAAACTGTGGACTACTTTTTGGGGTTTTAGCAGTGGGAAACCATTGTCATTCGTTAAAGGTAAGGTTGTCAGTATGCTTCGGGAAATTTCCTGTCATAACAACTTGGATTAAGTGACTGAAATTAAGTTTTCAATTGTCAAATATGGGTTTTGGAGTGCTCGAGAGTGGTTACGCGTCGAAACTGAACCAGGTGTATACCCAAAAACATAGAAAATGAGGTTTCGGCGAAAGCCGAAAACCTTTCTGTCGACGCCATAAGGGCGTGTGGTCACCCGTGTGGTAGGCTGTGTGCAAGACTTTAAGTCACCACACGACTGTGTGATTGACGAACGAGGGCCGAGCGAGGCTGTGTGCAACACACGAGCTTGGCCAATTGGGCCGTGGGGGCCACATGGATGTGTGGGCCCATACAGGTGAGCCACACGGGTGTGTGGGATTCTGGGCCAGGTCGTGTGATCCACACGGCTAAGGCCAATTTGGGCTGTGTGGGTCACACGGGCAAACCACATAGTCGTGAGCCCATTTTTTCTGAAAACTCTGTAAGGTTGCACGGGATGCCCAAGTCGACTGTGGACCTACCGTAGGGTCGGTAAGCAATACTTAGACCCCTAACCGAATGATTTGTCTGTCTTATTTCTGTACTAAGCATGTATGCTGATTTTAACATATGAGTTTTATTTGCATAATAGCATGTCATTCTTGTATGTTGCATTGCATCGGGGTGGGTGGATTATGATTGGAGGAAGTATCTGAAAGGCTCTTAAGCCTGTTATTTGGCAACTCAGTTGCAAATTTTTTATTATGTGCCATATTCGGAACACCATGGTGTGTAGGGCTGGGTGGGTTGATTTTATCCCCACATGGTGTGTAGGGTTGGACGGAGTTGGTGGGTAGAGGCTGGTGGGTAGGACTCTATTTTTTGCATATTCTATCTGAAATGAGCTAAGGCCCTGTAATATGTCTGATTCTGTATCTGAGTGAGCTAAGGTCCATACTGTTTCTTTAATGGGTTCAGACCCAAATTGTAAATTGATGTCTATTATCTGATATTTCTGCGGGTGTATGTTCTCTGTTGGGATTAGTTTGCGAAAACTCACCCCTTTTCTGTTAATATGTTTAAGTAATCCCTAGCAGTAGATAGATCGGTGCGGCGGAAGACCCGGCGGTGACTACGATTCTGGACATTTAATTATGGTTTTATTTTTCATTATGGTTTGATTAAATCTGGGTAATTTTTATGTAATAAGGCCTTTACGTATTTTGTTTTAAATTTGAAAGTTATGACATTATGGTACTGCGGTTAGAAAGAGGAAAACTCAAGTTTTCAAAGTAAACAAATGTTTTATTAAAATACATACGAATTCACAAATTATTTTAAAAGCTTCAACGGACGTATATGGTTTTGAAACTGGATAATAAATAAATAAACGACACATTTTGACGATAGCCTAAGATACCTAAAACTAGTTTTAATGCAGTTACATTTTCTAAAGCACTATCATGTGACGTCGCCAGATTCGGCCATAACGTCCAGGTTGTGTTTGGGGTGTTACATTTAGTGGTATCAGAGTCAAGTTGCAAAACTCGACTGTGGTTTGGGTTTTTAAATGGTTTTTTCGGAACGATTTTTAAATGATACAAAATATTTTTGAAATAAGTATGTGGTACACCGAGTCTTCGGCGCCAATCCTGTAAGTGTTTTGATCCTTTTTAAGATTTTTTTTGAAATACTGCTTGCATGCTTGAAACAACCATAGGTAGTATACTGTACTGAAACACTTTAGGTAGTGCAAACTGAAAACTGTAGCGAAACTAAAAATCGTACTAAAACTGCGATTCACAATAACGAACTCTGAACTTCTGATACTATTCTGCATAAAACATTTGTTAATAAATATTGGAATTGTAAACTAATGCATAAAACAGCTAATACAGATAAACTCCAAATTTACAATGAGCGCACGAGGTATCTGCGGACGGGGTACTAGAGGCTGTAGGGGGCTCGAGCTGGGTCCTCCGCAGCTGAGAATCTGCCTAATCTGGATACGAGTGAGACGCCAATCTCACCTGCTATAGAGACTGGGTCTCATGATCGTGAGGCTGGGGATGACACACTATCTCGAGCCATGTTATGGATTTTAGAAAGGGACCCAACACTGGATCTGGGGGCTGAGGGTCAGTTACGGAGCCAGTCCGGTCCAATGGAGCTAATTATTCAGGGGTGTCACTAGAGTCGCCCCTAGCGTGGCCGAGTACTGGATGAAGGCCACAGAAAGAATTATGGATGACTTGGATTTTACTGCTGAGCAGAAGTTTAAGGGGGCTGTTTCCCTGCTTCACGACGAGGCTTATTAGTGGTGGCTGACTGTTAAGAAGGGCACTCAGCCCGACCACCTAACTTGGGATTATTTTAAGACGGCTTTCTAGAATAAGTATGTGAGAGCCAGCTACATTGATGCTAGGAGGCATGAGTTTCTTAATCTCACCCAAGAAGACCGTTCAGTGGCGAGTATGAGGCCGAGTTTCTGAGACTGAGCCGTTACGCCCGGGGCATGGTGGCGACTGAATACGAGCGATGCGTCTGTTTCAAGGATAGACTTAGGGACAACCTAAGGGTTCTGATAGCTCCACAGAGGGAGTGTAATTTTTCTACTCTAGTGGATAAGGCGAAGATCGCCGAGGAGGTTAAGCGCGCTGAGCACCAAAACCGCGAGAAAGGAAAGAATAAGAGGGAATTGGAGCCTTCAAATTCTGTGATAAGGCCTAAGAAAAAAGCCAGACTGGATGGGCCAGTGAGAGTTGGGCCTCCTACTGCACCTGCTGGGGTGGCACTGTGTAGGGCACTATGGTAGACACCATCCAGACGAGTGTTAGAGGACGACTGAGGCATGTTTGAGATGTGGGTCGACTGATCATCGTGTCCGGCATTGTCCACTAAGCACTAATCAGATGCACACTGCGGGGACTGGTACTGCGCAGCCACCGAGAGTAGCTCAGTAGCCACCTAGGGGCTGAGGTCAGGCCAAGGGTGTAATGGCATGGGCCGAGGACAGAGAGCACTGGGTAGAGGTACGGACCGACTGAGGCAAGATTGTTTGCACTGGTTTAAACTGCACTTTGCCAAGAGGATGGTGATGCTCTAGACGTCATTACGGGTACGTTCTTAATTTTTTATGTACCATACACTGCATTGATAAACGTAGGCTCTACACACTCTTACGTAGCTAGCTCTGTGTCTAAAATTTTGGGGATTCCGGCTGAGAATACTTCGAGCGAGATAACTGTTGTGAGTTCGTTGGGGCAATCTATCCGAGTTAGTAAATTGTTTAGAGACGTTCCGCTAGAGGTACAAGGGATGGTATTCCTGGCTGATCTGATGGAGCTTCCATTTGGGGAGTTCAATTTGATTCTGGGAATAGACTGGCTGGTCAAGCATTGGGTGAGTCTAGACTGTGCTACAAAAAGGTTTATTCTGAGAACCGATGAGGATAACGGGGTAGTGGTAATTGGGGAACGTCGGGATTTTCAGGCGATTGTGATTTTTGTATTGGTGGCGGAAAAGTTGGTACGGAAAGAATGTGGGGCATTCTTGGCCTACATCAGTGTTTGGGATTCTAAGGACTCTTCGATTAAGGACATCAAAATCATAAGGGACTTTCCAAATGTTTTTCCTGAAGAATTACTGGGTCTGCCTCCGCACCGAGAAGTAGAGTTTGGGATTGAGCTCTTTCCTGGTATAGCTCTAGTGTTCATCGCCCCTTGTAGAATGGCACCAAAAGATCTTATGGAGCTTAAGGCTCAGATTCAAGAGTTACTGAGTCGTGGGTTCATTCGCCCTAGTGTGTCTCTGTGGGGAACACCTGTGCTGTTTGTGAAAAAAAGGATAGATCCATGCGTATGTGTATCGACTACCGCCAATTGAATAAGTTGACCATTAAGAACAAGTACCCACTACCGAGAATAGATGATTTATTTGACCAGTTCAGAGGGCCTTATGTGTTCTCCAAGATTGATCTGCGATTAGGATACCATCAACTGAAGGTTAATGAGACCAATGTGCATAAGACGACATTTAGGACTCGGTACGGTCATTACGAATTCCTAGTAATGCCATTTGGACTGACGGATGCACCAACAACTTTTATGGATCTGATGAACCGAATGTTCCAGCCCTATCTAGATTCATTCGTGGTAGTCTTCACTGACGACATTCTGGTGTATTCGAAGAATGAGGATGAACATGATGAGCATCTTCGAGTGGTATTAAATAGCTGTATGCGAAGTTCAGTAAGTGTGAGTTCTGGCTCCGAGAGGTAACCTTTCTAGGGCATGTGCTATCTACGGAGGGGATTCGTGTTGATTCTAGCAAGATTAAGGCTGTGTTGGAGTGGAAACAGTCGAAGAATGTGTCTAAAATTCGCAGCTTTCTAGGGCTAGCGGGTTATTATCGACGCTTCGTAGAAAAGTTCTCTTTGATCGCAGCGCCATTGACCAAGATTCTGCACAAGAGAGTTCCCTTTGTCTGGACTGATAAGCAGCAAGAGAGCTTCGAGAAGCTTAAATCTATTTTGACTCAGGCTCCGATTCTGATACAGCCTGAATTTGGGAAGGATTTGGTCGTATACAGTGACGCGTCGCATGTGGGTCTGGGTTGCGTTCTGATGCAAGATGGTAAAGTGGTAGCTTATGCATCTCAGCAACTCAAGACGCATGAGGCTAACTATCCGATGCATGATTTGGAATTAGCCACAGTGGTCTTCGCTCTAAAAATCTTGAGGCGCTATTTGTACGGTGAGAAGTGTACTATCTACACTTATCACAAAAGCCTCAAGTATCTCCTCAACCAGAAGGAGTTAAATCTTAGGCAGAGTAGATGGGTTGAACTGCTTAAGGATTATGAATGCACCATCAAGTACCATTCTGGTAAAGCTAATGTGGTGGCAGATGCTTTGAGTCGTAGGGCTATGACTGATCTGAGAGCGATGTTCACACGACTCAGTTTATTCGACGATAGAAGTCTGTTAGTAGAACTTCAGGTTAAGCCAATATGGATTGATGAGATTAGGAGTAAACAAATGGGGTATAAATCGCTTGAGTTGCGGTTCTGTCAGGTTGAGAATGGGGATACTACCGAGTTCGGGATTAACGGTGATGAGGTACTTTGTTTCCGCGGTTGGATCTGTGTGCCAAATAATGAGGATTTAAGACAGTCAATTTTGAGGAAGGCGCATAGTAGCCCTTATGCTATGCATCCCGATGGGAACAAGATATACCGAGATCTCCCGGAGTTGTACTGATTGCTAGGGTTGAAGCGCAAGATTACGAATTTCGTTGCTCGCTGTATGAATTGTTAGCAGGTTAAGGATGAGCATCAGTTGCCTTTGGGGTTGCTGCAGCGGGTGAAGATACCAATGTGGAAATGCGAGCGAGTAGCGATTGACTTCGTTAGTGAGTTACCCTTAACACCCACTAAGAAGGATTTTGTTTGGGTCATTGTGGATCGATTGACCAAGTCTGCCCACTTCATTCCGGTTAGGACAAACTTTTCTCTTTAGAAGCTGGCTAAACTGCATGTATCAGAAATAGTGAGACTGCATGGGGTTCCTTTCTCGATCATCTCCGATAGGGATCCTCACTTCACGTCTCAGTTCTGGAAGAAATTTCATAAGGCTTTGAGTTCAAGGTTGGACTTCAGTACTGCTTTCCATCCTCAGACAGATGGTCAGTCAGAGAGGGTGATTCAAGTACTGGAATATATGTTGAGGAGCTGTGTTATTGATTTCCAAGGCAGTTGGGAGGAGTATTTGCCGTTGGCAGAGTTCGCCTATAACAACAGCTATCAGTCTAGCATTCAGATGATGTAACGACCCGAATGGCCTTTGTTCATAATCTTAATATTGGTCGATTGTAGGACAAGGTGATCTAGTGGTAGATCGGATCTTCGGACGTTAGTTATTGCTTTGGTGAAAGGTGTGTATCTTACACACTTTATAACTTGGTTTATATATGTATGTATATGTGTGTTATTACTAATCTTTTATCAAAGTGGGAAAAACATGAGATCTTGATATGATACCGTGATGGTATGAATGAGGATACGGGTAAGTCCGTTTCGATATATACGTAGACTAAAATCATGATCTACAATTTATGATATATTTATTATATGATTCATATCAAAGTATGTAACATGATTTGTTTATCTATTGCATTGATATGGGCAATATGAGAGGAGGGGGAAGATTGATATTGTGTCTTCAGACACCAGAGGTTTGGTACCTCCAGTGATTTGGCATCACATTCGTGTCTTCGGACACCAGAGGTTTGG
Organism: Gossypium bickii; assembly: GCA_025503065.1. Lineage (NCBI taxonomy): Eukaryota > Viridiplantae > Streptophyta > Magnoliopsida > Malvales > Malvaceae > Gossypium > Gossypium bickii. The sequence continues at coordinate 58,068,063 of CP106711.1, forward strand.
GACCTCATAGCGACTTGTCCCTGTGGTTAACACCACCGTGGGTTGGCCCCACTTTTGAGATATGGGATTGTCTGCCAGTGATTTGGTATCACACGTGGGTTGGCCCCACAACTTGATGATTCGTGACTTCGGTCACCAGTGGTTTGGCACCACCAGTGATTTGGTATCACATTCGTGTCTTTGGACACCAGAGGTTTGGGACCTCATAGCGTCTTGTCCCTGTGGATTAATTCCACCTTGGGTTGGCCCCACTTTTGAGATATGGGATCGTCGCCAGTGATTTGGTATCACACGTGGGTTGGCCCCACACTTAATTATTCGTGACTTTGGTCACCAGTGATTTGGTATCACAATTGTGTCTTTGGACACCAGTGGTTTGGCAACACCAGTGGTTTGGTACCACACGGGGTAGAAATGGAGTTATGGATGGCTAGGTTGGGTGCATTATACATGTATGTGCTTTGTTATAATTTGTGTAAGTATGTGGCATTTACTTGGGAGAGGGAATATGCACTGAGTCTTGGTGACTCACCTTCTCCCTTATCATTTCATGTGATTCGTGAGATCGCGGATGAGGAGCCGGATGAACTCGAGGAGGCCATGCAATAAATTTCAGTTCTACGTGAACTTTGGTTTGAGAAATTTACTTTATTTAAATTTAGTTTTATATTTTTGTATGTTTGTAACTCTAAATTATGGTTTGGAATATTTTTATGTTTTGAACATGTCTTAAATATAGGTTATAAATTTCTTGATTATTATAATAAATTGAGCACAAAGTTTTCTAAACTACACAACGCGATGGTTTTTAAAACGTTACCATCGGGTAACATAAATCATTTGATAATTTTAACAACTTAAGTGTTTTCGATAATTTAAAGATTTTCAAATATTAAATTTCTACATTCAAATGTAAATGGTTTCCGACGTAATAATTCAAGTTTTTCTTAAAATGTTATAAATGTTTTCTAATTTACGATTTATTCACTTATTTTAAAGTTTTATGTAATTTCAAAGTAAATTTTCAGTTTTAACTTATTAAATATGTATTTTCTACAAATGTAGAATTTCAAAGAGATTTTCACAAAAATTTAATTGTTAATTCGACTCTTTCAAAAATATTTTCCTCAGTGACATACCAAATTCGGTCATAGCGTATTGACCGGGTTTGGGGTGTTACACAAACTTTGCTATATTTAGCTTGGGGCAAATATTCAAAGGCATGAAACGTGGATGGGTCTGAATGGAGTTTAAAGAAACTTTGAGGGCTATTTTGCTAGCATAAAAATCAGCAAAAATCCACTGATTGGGTCAGCTTATTGGACGGTTTTGGGCTTCCAATTTGCTTGGTGGATCAGTCTTCTTTTATTAGCATACTGGGCAATTTTCTCTTTCAGGCTTTATATGAAATTTCAATCTAATTAACTTTGGATAAAAATTAAATATAAAGTACAAAAAATAATCATTATTTGGATCATCCTTGGTTGGAAAAATATTCAGTCTTACACTTGGTTCACTTGATGCAAAAATTTCTCCAACGGTGCAAAAATTTTCACATTTTGTGCAAAACTGTCGAAAATAAACCATATTTTTCAAAATTTATTATAAAAATAATTAAAATTCAATATGTTAATAATTTAACTGTAATTTAATTATTTTATAATTAAAGTATGAATTTTGAAAAATTTTACTACAAAACTGCATGCATTAGAGCTCAAAAGGTGTTGAAAAAGATATTTTTGTTTTTACACACCCCTAAACTTAATTCATTACTCTCCCAAGTAATGCACAAATTGAAAAAGAGGAAGTGTTTAAAATTACCATTGAAAAATATCTTTAGAATACATTCTCCCCCCCCCCACAATTATGAGTTTAGTGTAATTATGCTCAAGAACAAAAATTTTGCAATTATGAAATTCAAGTATACATATTGCTCGAATTATTCTCAATTGTTATCATGCTAGCAAGAATAAACTAAATGTTTTCTTAATAAAGGCATGTTGATTCTTGCCACTTAATTTTTATTACTTTATTTAAGACTAAACTGCAATCATTAAGTTTAACTTATGACTTCATATGTTGAACTTAGCAATTTCTCTCCACTAATGCAGGCAGCACAAAAAATTGAATTCGAATGTCTTTTAAATAGGTTGTAACGTGGCTAGGCTAGGGGTAGGTAAAAGATAGATAACTGTAAGCTAAAATCCCTAGAATCAACTTGTATCAGACCTTTAGAATAAGTACCTTCAAAACACCAACTCATTTTGCTTTCACATGCTCTTTTGTACATCTATTTCTTTTGAGTATATACGCTCTTTCTTTTTGTTCTTTTTTTTTTCGAGCTTATTACTATATGTACTACAATTTTTTGAGCATTTGATAATTCTTTTCAACTCCCCAAAACTTATTTTCAAAGCATATTCTAAATAGACCGAGTCTAGTGTTTGGGACAATTTAAAGATATGAGAGAAGTGATGGCTAAATATTGCAAACGTTCAAATAAAATTAGGCCATATAGTCTCAAAGTTGGGTTTCAAGGGATAAATATTCATTAAGGTTGGCTTGAAAGGCTCAAATGGTATAAACAAAAGTTTTCCTAAGTCATTTTCAAAATTCCATGCTTCCTAGGATTTCGCCTCAAGAAACTACTAAGTCAGTTCTAGAGACTTCAACTTTCATGCATGTCTAACTCTCCTAAAGAATTAAAATTTTTTTGGTATCATTTGAAAACTTTATTGAGAGTAACATTATGTCATAGTTCAGCTAACATAGCAAATATTGAGGTAATAGAACTTTATTTATACTTAGAAGTTAGCATAATTAACGAAAATTTAAATTTTTGTACAAAAATATAACTTAATCATAATTATAAGAATAATGTATCTTGAAAAACAATTTCAATTTTTGGTCCCTCTACTTAAGATGAACATGTTCCCATTGTTAAAAACAATAGAGAGAATGACAATATATAAGTGAATAGATACTGTACACCAGGTAGGGCCCTAGGAAAAGGAGGTGAGTCAAGTTTAACTGCATAAATACCAAGCTTTTCCAAGGCAAATCCAATCCCAAACATGTACATATCTATTTCCACACTTCTTATTTTGTAATTTGTTCAAATTTATTGATGATTTCCACCTCTTATTTTATTATGCGAGAAATAAAAATCCTAATAGAACTGTAATAGCTTGATTTTGGGTTTAGTCGGAACAGTGGTTTCGGGACCACAAATTCGATGTAGAAAAAAATTTATTTTTAATATATCTTTATGGTCTACATTTTTATGGAATGATTTCTTGAAAATTGCAGTCGAAAATTTTGGCGTTTGGGCACTCAATTTAGTTAAAAGGACTAAATTGAAAAATGTGCAAAATGTGTGTTCTAGAAGCTAGAGGTGTCTAATTGCAATGAAATTTTAAGTTAGAGGTCCTTAGATGGTAATTAGACTATTATACTTTAAGTTGGAAAAAAATGGACATGGTTTGTGTAACATCCTGGAAAGGGCCTATGCATTTTCGGTTTAATTGTATGAAATGACAAGTCTTAAGCATTATGAATAAATTTTTGATATTTTTGGAAACTCAAAAATGTATGAAAATGCATGGAAAAGAACATTTTTGGAAACCTGAATATTTTTGGAAACCTGAACATTTTTGGAAACCTGGAAATGCATTAGGACATGAACATTTTAGGAAACCCAGAAATGTAAGGAAATGGTTCAAAAATGGAAAGTACACATTTTTGGAAACTAAAAAATGAAAATGGAAATGGTTTAAAAATGGAAAGTATACATTTTAGGAAACTTGGAAATGTAAGAAAATGGCAAGTAAACAGAGCCGATCGAAAATTTTAGGTAACTTAGAAATGATGCAGAAATGTCAAATTTTAAAGTTTAAAATAGGAAATTAGGGCAAGGAGGCCCTAAAAGAAAAAGTTGGTGAAATTTGACAAACAAACAGGCTAGGAAAAGTGGCCTGAAGATGGCACTTAGGGCCTATAGAAATGGCGCCATGTGCAAAAGGCATGGGCACAGGTTCGAGTCACAAGGGAAGCAAATAAATGAAGTTTATTTTTTTTGCTTCTGAAGGCTAAGAGTGGACGGCAAGGCTTCTAGAAAAAAAGGAGTTTAAATCCCTTTAAAATTCGGCAATTTATGAAGATAATAGAGGATTTTTTTAGGATTATTCAGAGGAGTTAAATAATGGATTAAACTCTTTTATTTATGATAAATAAAAGATAAAGCTATCGAGATAGAGGAGTGGTGGCCAAGTAAGGGACTCCTAGGTGATAATTTTTGGCTATAAAAGGAAGGAAGCAGGAGGGCTATTCATCAATTTTTGCTTCCTCCTCATCTCGCCAAAAATTTTAGGGTTCTCTTCTCTTTTCTTTTGTCTAGCCGAATTCCTAGCCTCCTCTCTCTTTTTCGTTTCTTCTTTTGAAAAATCAAAAAAAAAAACACAATCCAACCTAGCCAGAATTCTTCATAGCATCAAAAGCGAAATGCCGCAAAAAAGTCAAGCTCAAGCGATGTCGGGAAAGATCTGTCGAATTCAAAAGGTAAGAATCTTGTGGTTATCGATTATTCTCCTCTTTAAGTCAAACATAGAGGCTAATGTTATTATTTTTGTGGTAGAAACTATAAGGAGTGTTTGGGATTTCTAGTGCTATCAACTACAAGGAAGAGATCATTCGGGATTCGAGAATCTAAGGTAAGATCTACACATATTTGGTCAAAGTTATGGATTATATGTGAGATTTAAGTCTAACATGAAACTATAGAATTTTTACGCAGACATACAAGGCAAGGCTTACATTCGGGATTTGGAAATTTTAAGGTAAGTCCATAGATCCAATCGGCCAAGGTTTATTCTTTAGAAATACAAATCCTACTAGGATTTGGTTTTAAGGTCAAAAAGGTTTATTTATGTGTTTAAATAATTTGGCCGAATATAGGGATTGAGATCTAAAGCAACAGATCGATTTCTTCGGGATATCAAGGAACCTATTAAGCAAATCAGGTGTGTACCCACACTAACTTTCAATATATTATGGCAATAATTATTTTAATATATGAATATGCATAAGAATGTGAATGTGGCTAAGTACCACAAATGTAGTAAAGAGTACCCAGGTACGTTTCCTACTTCTGATGGGATTACGAATATGATATATTTTGAACATGTAAATAGTAACATGAATGAGAAATAAGTATGTTATACATGATATAATAATATTTGGGGCATTTTGGGCTATATGTGAAAGGGGAAGAAGGTGTTGACTTCGGTCTCACCAACGGAATATGGTGACTACGGTCACATAATATGAATATGGTAACCGGTTACATCATCTCGAATTTGGTAACTTCGGTTACATTATTCGAATATGGTGTCTAATGACACAAATTATATGGGCGATGAGCACGTCATTGATCGCAAAGAAGCGCCTTCGTTGGTGTGTAGCGGATGGAGGGTTGACTTAGTAGTCCCCACGGTGTGACTGGCAGGTACAGGTGGTGTGTAGCGGATGGATAACTAGGCTTGGGTTTGGGTTGCATCATTTTTTTATATGAATATGTCTTTGATATGAACATGTATGCCTGAATTGTGGATTGTTAGTTTGTGTACACATTGAGTCTGTTGACTCACCCCATTGTGGGACTATTTTTCAGGTAATGAGCAATAATGGACCGGGTCGGCAGGAGCTAAAGGTGGCCATGCACAGTAAGAAAGGATTTTTAATATTTGGGACTTTATTTCTATTAAGTATTTTAAGTTTTTAAGTTTGGGAATTATTGATGTAATAAGGCCGAAAAGGCCATAGTTTTATTTAGTTACTTTTATTTTCTTTAACTACTATGCTATGAACTATTTTATATTTTAAGTTTAAGTAAAATTATTTCTTTTAAGTAAACCCAAAATTATTTTGTCACCCTAATTAAATGATTTTTAAGTAAGACAAGTGGGCTTTCAATCTGAGCCCAACCCAAACCAATATTTTTCTCAAAATTACACAAACTTTCTCTAAGTAACCAAGAATTTTGAAACCGATTTTCTTAAGGAACATACTAGATTCGGTTCAGGCTCGTGGGCCGGCTGTGGGGTGTTTCAGTTTGATATCAGAACCCAGTTTTAAACTCTCAGCCTGTGGGCTAAGGCCCAAAACGTTTTTAATTCGAGCCCAAATGATTTTCTTTGAAATAAAGCAGGTGTTTGGCATGGCACCCTAGGACTAGACTACTCAAACACCAGACGCATAAGACTTAATGCACTAAACAAACCTATGGCTAAGTCATCGAGCTGGGGTGGTAACCCCCAGACGCATGTCTAGGATTGGATCCGGAAGAGCCTAGTATTTAAGCAGTCCTAGTGACTCACCTCCTCTTCGCAGGAATCCTACCTGGTGCGTAGCTTCGGTTCACCCTAACTCAGAAGGGTCAGTGGTGTGGCAACCTCTGTGCGCATGTCTAGGAATGGTTTCGATGGGAGCTTGGTATTTAAGCAGTCCGCGTGACTCACCTCCTCTCCATTCGAATCCTGCCTGGTGCGTAGCTTTGGTTCACCCTGACCAAGAGGGCTCGGTCATAGGCTAAATATAATGACTAAAACCCGACTAAAGTGTAAAATGTCAAAAGTTTAGGGGCAAAAATGTAATTTTTGACATAATGTGACTTTTGGGCTGAAATGAATAATGTGATGATTAAATGAGATGAATTTGGTATTATAGATCAAGAAAAATGAAGTTCGGGTCTAGATCGGGGGAAAACAAAAGTGTTTGACGATTAGGTCTATTTCCACTATTTTTGTATCGAAGTAAGTTCGTATATTTAATAGGCATTAAATTATGTATGTATAAATGCTTAATTGATATAATTGTGGTAAATTCTATATTATTGAAATGAAATGTGAATGCTATTGAGTACGATATTAAGGAAATGACCAACAGAGATTCAATACAGCGAAAGTCTCGGTTGAACCTTAGGAATAGATAGGATACAAATGTCATGACATCAGGGTTACTGATATTACGTGTATGACCATAACTGGGATATGGCATCGATATGAGACTTCGTATAAGACCATAGTTGGGCTATTAGCATCGATACGAGATGACATGTAAGACCATATCTGGGATATTATTTCATTGATACAATACTGTATGTATGAGATTCCCGAGTATCCTTTAATGTTCCAAATGGTTCAATGGGAAATGTTGACGAAATGTTGTTACAAGTGATGGTACGACTCATTCAAGGTACTCATGATAGAAATCGACAATGTTACCAAGCTAGCTCGGGATCAAAGATCGTCGGAGATTCAGATCACACTATCAAACCCTCTCGTTTTGGGTATTGATGATTTTAGTATTTTGAAAGTATGGCATGTATGGGGACCCAGTCAATTTGTTATGTGTGTCATCATGATTGTAGCCAATGTGTTGGCTTGTGATTGTCAAAGGCTTGTTTCGTTATTTGGCTATGTAAATTGGCTTATTTGGGCAATCATGGTTGTAAGCCTAAGTGTATATATATATATATATATATATATGTGCCAATGTCTTTGGTGATACGGTCATGGTATGCCTGGTGAATGATAGAAATGTGATTTATGTCATGAATGTGAAATGTTTGGCAATGTGGTCTATTGAAGAGATCATAAAGTGTTGTACAATTAGATATCTTGAAAGTAGTCAATTGTTCCTTAATAATTGTTGTGAGTACGATAGATGTTGATATTGCGTTGGTCATAATTGTGGATGTTTTGGTTGCCTAAGTATGTTAAGGTTGTGCCTTGAATTTGTGCCATGTGATTTTATGTTGATGTGTGCAAGTGAGGGTGGCAAAATGGCTTGGTAAATAGCCTTGTTTGTATCCACACGGGTACACACACGGGCATGTGTTCCGACCGTGCGTCCCCTGCACCTTAATTTTGAGAAACAGAATGTCCATAAGTGAGCACACGGGCAGAGACACAGGTGTGTGTCTCAGCGTGTATGCTACACGGCCTAGCACACAGGCGTGTGGCACGGTCGTGTGGCACAAGTCAGAGAGCTCTCTAAATTGAGCACGGTCTGAAGCACGGATGTAATAACCCGATTTTGACACTAATCGGAAAAGTGGTTTTGGGGCCACAAATCCGAGTCTGAAAAATATTATAAAATTATTATTCGTGTTTATTATGTGTGTGTGTTTGTTGATGTTAAATTTTCTTGACTTAATTTTGTCGTTTAGGTGTCCGATTATATAAAAGGACTTAATCGCGTAAAATGTAAAAGTTACAAATTAAAGAGTAAAGTGATAATTTGATAGTGGCTTTTTAATATGGGATCCTTAAATGGCAATTAGCCCATTTTAGAAGATAGTGGATAGCATAGGACAACTTTGTCCATATTATTATGTTTTATAATTAAAACATTAAAAGGTTAAATAAGTAAACTTATTATAATTTATAATATATGTTAAAATAACATAAAATAAAAACATGCTGTCATCTTCCTTAGACGAATTGAACAAAAGAAAAAGAAAGAAGAAAACCTGGCATATTCGGCACTTTGGAGCTTGGATTTAGGTATGTGTTTTGTTCGGTTTTTAATAATTTTTACGTTTGTGAGATTGTTGTTAAGTGTACTTCAAAATTCATGCCTCAATTTGTGATTTTGATGATGATTTTGTGTTTTACCGTTGATGACACCTTGTGGTTTTTTATGTTTGATGATGAAATGTGAAATATATGTGTTAGATTAATAAGTTTTGTCTTTGAATTTTTGATGAAATTGAGTAATTTGGACTAAATTGCAAAAATAAATTTTTGAGGGACTAAAATGTGAAATAAATGAAATTTCTAGGCTTGTATGGACACTAGGAATATTCAGCCCTTAAGGAGTGTAGTCAAATTTTGTGTATTTTGTTTTTTGAGCAAAAAAGGGCTAAATTGTAAAAAGTGTGAAATGTTAGGGGCAAAATTTTGTATTTTGAATATGTTTCGGTCAAGAATTAAAGAAATCGAATTTGGATCGGGAAAAGACAAAAGTGGTCAAGTAGCCGATTTAACAGTCGACGACATCCGAGGTAAGTCAATAAGCATCTAAATGTTGAAATAACCATGGATATGTACTTGTTATGCATCAAAATGAATTATTTGAAATTATATATGCTATGATCGAATGTGGGTATTGTGATTTGGCTAACTTTCGAGCTTGATTCGACCGAGATTTGACGTCCGTAAGCCCCATATGAACCTTAGGAAAAGATAGGATACATATGTCATGACATAGGATATCCGGTATGTGTTATCGTGTAAGACCATGGCTGGGACATTGCCATCGTATTTGATTCGTGTAAGACCCTGTCTGGGACATTGGCATCGACATGTGATTACATGTAAGACCACGTCTGGGATGTTGGCATTGTACGAGCTTCCGACCGTCCGGGTATCCTTTTTAATTCCGAATGGTTCAACAGGCATGTGTAAGTGAAGGCTAATGTGATATTTGAACTAAAAGAACTTAGGTACGTATATAATTTGTGTTATGTAATGAAAGGTAAGTTATATGTTTATTTCATTGTACAGAAGTTAATGTGTAAACATGTGAACCAGGTATAAGTTTTTAACTATGTGTATTCGGCCAAAGGGTACATTATTTGAATTTGATATTGAAATTTGAGTAATTACTTGTGATTGCGTATAATTCACTACTTGATATAGCGTTGTAAATATGATTTTGTTAAGTTAATTAATTTTATCTTGCTATTGACTTACTAAGCTTAAATAGCTTACCTTGTGTTTCTTTGTCTATTTCTGTTTTATAGATTTTGGATACGTTACGAGCTCGGGGATCGTCAGCAGGACTATCACACTATCAACAACTTTGTTTGGTATTTTGGTTATGTTAATTATGAATATATGGCATGTACAGCATAGAAAAAGGTTGAATATGTATTAAGTACCTATGTATGTAAATAATAGCCATGCGAAAATGGCTTATCCTCTATTGATTGATTTGCTATCTTTGATGATGGTTTGCTATGGTTGTTGTGAATAGGTTTATTCATATGCATATTTGGTTAAGTATATGTTTCATAATAGGTAAGCTTGTGTTATGTTTTAATCTAGACATATTGAACTTGATTATGTGGTTGATACTTGCATTTTGGTTATGTTTGTCTGATGGATTGATTTAGTTGATATAAGAACTTGAACCAAATGTATATGTGGATATTTTGGCTAAGCTAAGTGATAAAGCCATGGATATGTTGGATGTGATTAGGTGATATGTAATGGAGTACTTATTATGTATTATGTAAAGTTTGATTGATTTATTAAACTAACTATGATCAAATGTGTATTTGTATACTTATATGTATATATATCAATTGAGTGAAGTTAAGTGAAATGTATATGTAATAAGTATTAATATGCATGTGAGCTAGTAAGTTGTGAATTGGTTATGATGGTATATATATATATATGTTCGAATACAATTAGAAAGTATGTGGTTATATTAATTTTTAAGTCTTGAAAGGTTTGGGTTTGGAATGTCAAGGTTAAAATTGTATGTATGTATTCGGCCATATTGTGAAACGGTGATGGAAGATTATTAATAATACAATTATATTTAGTTTTATGATTAGATTATGAATTTGGAATTTGTAAATGTTAGATATAATTTGTAAGTTAAAGAAATGATGAATATATATATATATATTCGAATTTAGCTGTATAGGAGATATTAAGTTTGGCCGAATGTTATACATAATGTGTTTGATGCTATTTGGTTTTAATGATGCAATGTTCGAATACCATATATATGTTTTAAAGTGATGTGTATTTATTAAGACTTGAATAAAATGATTAGATTAATGATGTTTAATTATAAATGATTGAATATGTTATAAATTTGAGATAGGTGTTGGATGTGAAGTAAATGATTTTGGTTTTGTTATTGAGGTATGAAATTTGTATTGACGGAATATGCAATTTACTCTATTTAAATTATTCAAAATATATATGCTAGCTTTGATTTGTATGTTATGTATGTGTTCATGAAATGTTAATTAATATATATATATATATACGCCTTTGTTTTGGTAATGCCTCGTAACCCTAGTCCGGCGACGGATACGGGTTAGGGGTGTTACATTTGATTGGTATCAGTGCTACGGTTTAGTCAATTCTAGGACTAACGTAGCGTGTAAAAGTCTAGCTATACATGCCATATGTTATACTGCGATAGTGTGATGACTTCTGACATTTGAAAATGTGTTTTCATATAGTAATGGATCCCGATTGAGTCGTAGCTGATAATGTCGAGAGTGTAGCGCCTGCTCTCACGTAAGGGATAGCGCCAATAGATTCTCGACCTACTTTGAGTAATCCAGAGGGAGAGGCTAGAGAAGCCTTCTACCAAATGATGAATGATTGGTTTGCACAGTATATCCGGACTAATCCGGTTGCAAAACAATCTCCACCCCCGATTAACCCATCTGTAGTGCCTGTTATACCTTCAGTGAGTGATCTGATGAGATTGTCAAAGCCACCTATTGATAAAATAAGAAAACATGGAGTCGGGGAATTCAAAGCCACTGATAATGATGATACTGAGTGAGCTGAGTTCTGGCTTGATAATACCATCCGAGTATTTGATGAATTATCCTGCACCCCTGATGAGTGTTTGAAATGTGCTATATCTCTGTTACGGGACATTGTATATCATTGGTGGAATACACTAGTATCGGTGGTTCCAAAGAAGCGAGTGACCTAGGAATTCTTTCAGACAGAGTTTCGTAAGAAACATATCAGCTAGAGGTTTATTGATCAGAAACATAAAGAATTTCTTGAGCTGAAACAGGGGCGGATGACAATGACAGAATAGGAGCAGAAATTTGTTAGACTCAGTAGATATGTTAGAGAGAGTGTTTCTTTTGAAGCTATTATGTGTAAGAGATTTGAAGATGGACTTAATGATTTCATTAAACTGTTAGTTGGCATACTAGAGATACAAGAGTTCGTGGTACTTGTTGAGCGAGCCTACAAAACTGAAGAGCTCGGGAATGAGAAAAGAAAAGTTGATTCTGAAGCTAGAGATTAACGCAAAAGACCATTTAGTAAGCCATTTCAGTCAACCTTCAAGAAATTTCGAGACGATACTAGCCGTTCGAAGAATACTGTGGGTCTTTTCAGACGAGATCGAGATAGACCACCTATGAGCTGGAGAGCTACTTCTGTAGCTAGTGTGGGTAATGTCAGATCAAATCAACCCGAGTGTGAACATTGTGGTAAACAACATCCCAGTAGTTGCAGATTGCATGATAGAGCCTATTTTAAATGTGGATCCAGAGATCATTTTATTCGGGAGTGTCCAGAGATAGTTGATCAAAATCCAGCTCAAAATACTAGATCGGGTAATACTGCAGTTCGAGGTAGACCACCCAGAAATACAGGTATTGTGAGTGATAGTGAGAGAGGGACTAAAGATTCAGCTGTTAGATCTGAGGCTCGCGCACAAGCCAGAGCTTATGCTATACGTGCTTATTACTGGTACTTTTCCCCAGATGTCATTACTGGTACTTTTACTCTTTATGATACTACTGTTATTGCTTTGATTGATCCTGATTCAACTCATTCCTATATGTGTGAGACTTTGATGTTCAATAAGACTTTACCTGTTGAGTCTACTGAGTTTGTAATTAAAGTATCGAACCCTTTAGGTCGGTGTGTCTTGGTTGATAAAATATGCAAGAATTGTTCGTTGATGATTCGAGATTCATGTTTTCCAGCTGATTTGATGTTGTTTCCATTTGATGATTTGATATAATTCTGGGTATGGACTGGTTAACTCTGCATGATGCTATCCTGAATTGTAAATAGAAGACTATTAATTTGCGATGCCAGAATGATGAGATTATTCGGATTGAATCTAATGATCTGAATGTTTACCAGCAATGATATCCTCTATGACAGCTCAGAAATATGTGAGAAAGGGTTGTGAAGCTTATTTTGCTTATGTGTTTGATTCTAAAGTGACAGAAAAGAAGATTGAATCAGTACCTGTTGTATGTGAGTATCCAGATGTGTTCCCTGAAGAATTACCGGGTTTACCACCTATTCGAGAAGTTGAGTTTGGGATTGAATTAGTGCCGAGGACGACTCCGATTTCTATAGCTCCGTACAGGATGGCACCTACAGAATTAAAAGAGTTGAAAGCACAGTTGCAAGAGTTGACAGATACGGGATTTGCACGACCGAGTTTCTCTCCTTGGGGTGCACCAGTTCTATTTGTGAAAAAGAAAGACGGAACCATGATAATGTGTATTGACTACAGGCAGCTTAATAAAGTGGCCATAAAGAATAAGTATTCGTTACCAAGAATTGGTGACCTGTTTGATCAGCTGAAAGGGGCAATATAGATTTGAGATTAGGATACTTTCAGTTGCGAGTTAAAGATTCTGATGTGCCAAAGACTGCTTTCCAGACGAGGTACAAACACTACGAGTTTCTGGTTATGCCTTTCGGACTTACTAATGCACCTGTTGTTTTCATGGATATGATGAATCGGATTTTTAGACAGTATTTGGATCAGTTTGTGGTAGTGTTTATATATGATATTCTGATCTACTCCCGGGATGAAACCGAGCATCCAAGACTTGTGCTACAGACTTTGCAAGATAAATAGTTGTATGCAAAGTTTAGTAAGTATGAGTTCTGGTTACGTGAAGTCAGTTTTCTAGGCCATGTTGTATCAGCATCAGGTATCAAGGTTGATCCGAGCAAAATTCCAGCTATACTTGACTGGAAACCACCAAAAAATATTTATGAAGTTCGAAGCTTTCTGGGACTTGCTGGTTACTATAGACGGTTCGTGAAGGTTTCTCTATGATTGCTACACCATTGACAAAGCTGCTACAGAAAGATGTTAAGTTCGAGTGGTTAGAGAAGTGTCAGAAAAGTTTCGATCAGTTGAAAGCTCTTTTGGCTGAAGCTCCAATGCTAGTTCAGCCTGAATCGAGTAAAGAATTTGTCATTTATAGTGATGCATCTTTGATTGGTTTGGGTTGTGTTTTGATGCAGGAAGGCAAAGTCATAGCATATGCCTCGAGACAATTGAAGCCACATGAAAAGAACTATCAGACACATGATTTGGAACCAGCAGCCATTGTGTTTGCATTGAAGATTTTGTGTCATTATCTGTTTGGTGAGAAATGTCATGTTCATTCTGAACACAAAAGCCTGAAGTATTTGATGATTCAGAAAGATTTGAATTTGAGACATCGCCAATGGTTAGAGCTGTTGAAAAATTACGAGCTAGTGATTGACTACCATCTGGGAAGGGCTAATGTTGTTGCTAATGCTTTAAGTCGAAAGTTAATATTTGCTCTACGTGCAATGAACGCGCATATGGTTATATCTGATGATGGTTTGATAATAGCTGAATTAAAAGCAAGACCATTGTTTGTTCAACAAATTGGTGATGCCTAGAAAGTTGATAATGATTTGTTAACAAAACGAGCTCAGTGTGAAACTAATGTTGAATCAGAATTTCGATTTGATGAAAATGGCTGTTTGAAGTTCAAAAATCGAATATGTGTTTCGAGAAATTTAGAGTTGATTCAGATGATTTTGAATGAAGCTCACAACAGTCGGTTATCTGTTCATTCAGGTAGTACGAAAATGTATAATGATCTAAAATAGTTCTATTGGTGGTCTGGTATGAAACAAGGCATATCAGATTTTGTTTCGAAATGCCTAGTCTATCAGCAAGTGAAAGCCGAACATCAGGTACCTTCTAGGTTACTTCAGCCAATTATGATACCTGAGTGGAAGTGGGATAGAGTCACAATAGATTTTGTATCAGTCTACCGTTGACACTGAGCAAGAAAGATGCAATCGGGGTTATTGTGGATAGATTGACTAAATATGATCATTTTGTTCTAGTTCGCACTGATTATTCACATGATAAACTGGCTGAATTATATGTATCACAGATTGTGAGACTACATGGTGTGCTTATTTCTATTGTTTTTCACATCACGGTTTTGGAGGAAATTGCAAGATGCTTTAGGTACGAAACTACACTTTAGCACAACTTTTCATCCGCAGACAGATGGTCAATCCAAACGAATCATTCAGATACTTGAAGATATGTTGAGATGCTGCATCCTTGAGTTCGAAGGTACGTGGGAACAATACTTACCTCTGATTGAATTTGCTTACAATAATAGCTTTCAATCTAATATCAAGATGGCACCCTACGAGGCTTTGTACGGTCGGAAATGTCGTACACCATTGTGTTGGACCGAGCTCAGTGAAAATAAGATACACGGGGTTGACTTGATCAAAGAAACAGAACAGAAAGTGACAGTGATCCGTGATAGCTTGAAAGCTACATCAGATTATCAAAAGTCATATGTAGATTTAAACGTAAAGATATTGAGTTTCAGATCGGAGATCAAGTGTTTTTGAAAGTTTCACCGTGGAAAAAAGTACTCAGATTCGGTCGTGAAGGCAAGTTGAGTCCGAGATTCATTGGGCCGTATGAGATCACAGAGCGTATCAGGCCGGTTGCTTATAGATTGCAGTTGCCACCTGAGCTAGAAACGATCCATAATGTATTTCATGTGTCGATGCTTCGTAGAGACTGATCTAATCTTTTACATGTAATTAGTTCGACAGAGGTCGAGATTCAGCCTGATATGACATATGAAGAGGAAACGATTTGTATTTTGGCTCGTGAGATAAAAGAATTGAGAAATAAGAAAATTCCGTTGGTCAAAGTATTTTGGCAAAAGCACGGGGTTGAGGAAGAAACTCGGGAGTCAGAGAATACGATGAAAGAACATTATTCAAACCTATTCACCGGTAAGATTTTTGGGGACGAAAATCCCTAAGGGGGAGAGAGTTGTAACAACCTGATTTTGACACTAGTTGGAAAAGTTGTTTCGGGACCACAAATCTGAGTCTAAAAAATATTTTAAAATTATTATTTGTGTTTATTATGTTTGTGTTTGTTGGTATTAAATTTTCGTGACTTAATTTTGTCGTTTAAGTGTCCGATTATATAAAAGGACTTAATCGCGTAAAATGTAAAAGTTACAGATTAAAGAGTAAAGTTCTAATTTGATAGTGGCTTTTTAATATGGGATCTTTAAAGGGAAATTAGCCCATTTTAGAAGATAGTGGACGGCATAGGACAACTTTGTCCATATTATTATGTTTTATAATTAAAACATTAAAAGGTTAAAATAGTAAACTTATTATAATTTATAATATATGTTAAAATAACATAAAATAAAACCACGTTGTCGTCTTCCTTCCTTAGCCGAATTGAACAAAAGAAAGAAGAAAGAAGAAAAACTAGCATATTCGGTACTTTAGAGCTTGAATTTAGGTATGTGTTTTGCTCGGTTTTTTATAATTTTTACGTTTTTGAGATCGTTGTTAAGTGTACTTCAAAATTCATGTCTCAATTTGTGATTTTGATTATGATTTTTTATTTTTCCGTTGATGATACCTTGTGGTTTTTTATATTTGATGATGAAATATGAAATATATGTGTTTTGTCTTTGAATTTTTGATGAAATTGAGTAATTTGGACTAAATTGCAAAAATAAATTTTTGAGGGACTAAAATGTGAAATAAATGAAATCTGTAGGCTTGTATGGACACTAGGAATATTCAGCCCTTAAGGAGTGTAGTCAAATTTTGTGTATTTTGTGTTTTGAGCAAAAAAGGCTAAATTGTAAAAAGTGTGAAATGTTAGGGGCAAAATTATAATTTTCCCATTTATGTGTTTTTAGGATAAATTGAATAGAATGTTGTTTAAATAAGCTTAATTTGAATATGTTTGGATCAAGAATTAAAGAAATCAGATTTGGATCGGGAAAAGGCAAAAGTGGTCAAGTAGCCGATTTAACAGTCGACGACATCCGAGGTAAGTCAATAAGCATCTAAATGTTGAAATAACGATGGATATGTACTTGTTATGTATCAAAATGAATTATTTGAAATATTATATGCTATGGTCAAATGTGGGTATTGTGATTTGGCTAACTTTTGAGCTTGATTCGACATAGATTCGACGTCCGTAAGCCCATATGAACCGTAGGAATAGATAGGATACATATGTCATGACAAAGGATATCCGATATGTGTTATCGTGTTAGACCATGTCTGGGACATTGGGATCGTATTGATTCGTGTAAGACCCTGTCTGGGACAGTGGCATCGACATGTGATTACATGTAAGACAACATCTGGGATGTTGGCATTGTACGAGCTTCCGACCGTCTACGTATCCTTTTTAATTCCGAATGGTTCAACGGGCATGTGTAAGTGAAGGCTAATGTGTAACACCCCAAACCCGGCCCATGCATTACGAGCGAATTTGGCATGTCACACGAACAGAACATGTTAAACCCTTTTTTATTTTTACTAAAATATTGCTTTGTCAAAAATCAAGAAAACAATGTTGATTTGGTAAATCGATAAATTTAAACTAATGATCTTACAAAACCGTGACTTTGAAAATAGCGTTATAAGTTCGAGAGAAAATATTTGTGTTAAAAATATTTGTAAAAGTTTATTTTGAAAATCCATTTGTTAATCGATTTTGGAAACCATTATTTAAGTTTTCAGAAAATTCCCTTTTTAAACAATTTAAGAAATATAATAAAAACATCCCAACCATAAAGCAAAAATAAAAATAGTTCAGAGGCCTTATTACAACATTTAACCCAAAATAGTAAAGTAATAAAATAGATGAGAAAGAAGTCTAAAGTCCAAATAAACCATTTCGAAAGTATGGCCTCCACCCGAGTCATCCATGGCCCAAGCCCTCTTCACAGAGCATTACCTACAAGGGTTAAAGAAAAATGGAGTGAGTTACAAGAACTCAGTGCATAATCCCCTTACCGTTATCCATTGGGCCTGAACCCAAATAGCAATATCTTGGGCCTAAGCCCATTAACAAAATAATAATTGAATGAAATGAATGCAACACATCCCATCCGGCCAATCTCTCCACCGCATCACCGGCCTCTCTCCGTGGGGATCTAGTCAACCCACCCCGCGAGCCTTCTCCAATTTGCGAAAAAGCGCCATTTATAAAATTTGTGGCTTAGCCACCAGATTCATATAGGATAATATAATCGGCACACAGCCTTAATCACAATGGCACAAAGCCAAAATCACGTTTATATTAGTACATAGCCTTTATCGGTATTTGTGGCAATGCCACCGGTCTATACTTCTCTTCATTCAAATTTTCCCATCCCATGCAATATCTAAAGATGCATCATACATAATCGTAAAACATCCATATAAAAATAACATCCATTAACCTATTGAATACTTTTTATGAATCAGCCCATTAAAGCAATACGATTATTCGGCCCATAGGGGCATTTCGGTAATTCGGTCCATAAGGACATTTCGGTAAATTGGCTCATTATAACATTTTGCATATCGGCCCATTATAACAATCTATCAAATCGGCCCCTTAAGGCAATATAACAATTCCGCCCATAAGTAATTTTGTATTTCAGCCCTTTAGGGCATTTCCATAATTCGGCCCGTAAGGGAAATTTCGTAATTCGGTAATTTACCCACTCAGGGTAATTTGGTAATTTCGTAATCCAGACTTAACTACTAATTTGGGCATAGCCATTTAAAACTGTCCATCTACGTCGTACTGACTAAATTGACTATAACTTGAGCTAGAAATCTCGAAATCTAAATCCGTAAATTTTCTTTGAAACTAGACTCAAAAATGTTTTTAGAATTTTTGGCTCAACCATTTAGTACAGTTTATTCCTTAAATTTTTCCTTGTTTCACTGACCAACGATTCTGACCTCTCTTACCCAAAATTTAAATATCTCACTGTACAGTTTTCATATATTGCTACCACTTGTTTCTATTGAAACTAGACTCACCAAGGTATCTGTACATATAAACTATAACTCATAATTCAGTTTTTACAATTTTATACGATTTTTCCAAGATAGATCAGGGAACCACGAAAGTCATTCAGAACTAGTCTCACTAATATTAAGATATCTCAGAATATAGAATTTCGTTTCCTTCTCCATTTCTTCCTTATCAAAATAGACACAGTAAGCTTTAATTCGATATCTTATTCACTTTCTAAGTCCCTTTCTCCTATTTTTTGTGATTTTTCAAAAACACGTCACTCCTTCTAACCAAAACTATTTTATTACAAAATAAGATAACACTATGATCATACGCACACCCGAGTGATCACGGATGCCGGTTTTTGGTTTCCTTTGGTATTTCAACTGATTCACAAAATATTTCATACAAACTTTCAGAGAAGTGTGAGATTACAAACCATTTCAGATATGTATACGGAAGATACGGGATTACACACCTTGATTAGGATTCCCTAAAGAACCACTTTTCGTTGACCCACTATATCCGAAGGATTTGCAAAATGAATATATTGAGTGATTTTGTCCCTAAAACACAACCGATTAGTCAAAACTTCAATCCGATTTGCAACATAGCCAAATAGAGATATAGCGAAAAATCCAAAATGAACCCCCTTACCTTATCGATATTGGATCCAATTTCCACTGTTTGACTTCGGCTAGAACAATACACAGTCTCCCACTTAAAACGCTACGAAAAGAGAAAATAATCTCGTTTGAGAGGGTAGAATAAAATGATGGTCTCGGTCAATATGGCCATCCCTCACCAAGGCATAGATTCGGCACTAAGAGAAAGAAAAGATAAATAAAATGTTGAAATGAATCACTTACTGATTGATCAAAGTATGAGTAGTAATATGGTTGAGAAGAAAATATGGATGAGATGGAAGTTTTGGCTATCAAGGAAGATGAAAAAAAGGTGAATATGTGACAAATCCAAAGAGAAGAAAAATACACTATTGTGCTAGAAGATTTTGGCAAAGAGAATAGCAAATTGGGAGAAGATGACACTAAAGTTGGAAATGAGATTTTTGACTAAAACAATACCAAGACCCTACCAAATGCCAAAATAAAATTTAAGCCACCTATCTACCCCCAAAACTGTCCACATGCATTGCCATAAGGGTCAAAATTTGGCCAACCATACTTTCCATAGCATTCTCCACGAAATAAGCCACTTGTTCCCCTTACTTGCCTTTTCCTTTTGATTCCTTTCCCCAACCTCAACCTTTCCTTATTTCTTAGCCACCTTACCAAAAATAAAGAAGTCAAACTTGCCACATATACCTCTTGGTCGACACTTAAGGAAAGAGTGCAAAAATATTAGTCAAAATTTGCACACAATGGGATTTAAACCTCTTCCCTTAAAGTCCTTCATGTGGCATCATATCCTCTTTACCAATTGCTCATTTATGCTAACCATTTACTCACCTATTTCCATAAGCTTTAAGCTCACTTACTCTATCTCCTTAAAGACTTAAACATAAAATTTTCTTATAGCCTAACTTGAACCCGAGACTTCATAGAAACCCCGTAAGTTTCCAAAATTACCTTCTTAGAAAGTCCACTTGAAATAATATCGTTCTCTTGTTTCTCAAAAATTTTAAACATTCTTATGCCCAAGGCCCATTGGGCCCAATCCTACTAAGCCCAATTTCGGGATGTTATAATTCTACCCTCCTTAAAGAAATTTCGTCCTCGAAATTTCCAACCAACTACTAAACACATCGTTCAAATCACACCACTATGCTTTCGCTGCTCACTCTGATCTTAATAACACTAATGTGCCTTTAACATAATCTTGAATCCTCTTTCACACAACCAAACGTCTAACCACAGAAGCAAATAGTTATCTACCATTTATACTTAGAATTTTCTATATTCAATCATCACGTCCAACCAAAACATACCTGACTTGATGGTGATGAAACAATCCCGAGCCTTATGCTCCGTAGACCCGCATCTCAAGCATGCTCCTAACCTTCTCCAGCATTCTCCCGGATGACGCCTTCTACAATAATCATAAGCCGAAAAGTTTGGATGCGCCTTGGCACTCTTCACGGAACGAGACTGCGATCCAAAAGAACCACGATTTCCTTTCTTCTTACAGTCCACACTCCCAACTCGAAGTGCTTCACCGATTCCTTTAACCTCCTCCAATACTTCCTTAATTATCTGAGTCAGCTCGCCAGCCCCAGCTTGATCATGAGATCCCGTTTCAGCCACTGGTGATGTCAACTTCTCCCTTTCGGAAACACGCCCCGATGCTGAAAATTTAGTCCTAGCACCTCGGCCTCTAGCACGTCCACGTCTACTGCGTCTACGTCTTCTAGCGCTCATGTTCACTAATATCGACTTAATCTTGATTACGAGTTTTATGAATCATTATGCTATTTCAGTGTTTATTAAACAATGTTTTATGGAGTATAGGAAGTAAAGTTGTTTTCGCAACACGCATCCTATATTCTCAATATCTATAGTTTTAGCTCCTAAAACTAAAAGTACTAGAGTATTTTATTTCGTAGAATTTTCGTACCACAGTAATAACAAAATAATCATAAAATGAAAACAAATACTTACTTGGCTTGGTGCCGAATACTCGTGGTGCAATACTTCCTTTAGAATATATATTTATAAATCAAAAGTCTAAACAGCTTTGGAAAACGCTTTTGAACCCAAACCACGGCTGAGTTTTGCAACTGGCCTTTGATACCATAAAATGTAACACCCCAAACCCGGCCCATGCATTACGAGGAGATTTGGCATGTCACACGAACAGAACATGTTAAACCCTTTTTTTATTTTTACTAAAATATTGCTTTGTTAAAAATCAAGAAAACAAGTTTGATTTGATAAAACGATAAATTTGAACTAATGATCTTACAAAACCGTGACTTTTGAAAATAGCGTTATAAGTTCGAGAGAAAATATCCGTGTTAAAAATATTTGTAAAAGTTTATTTTAAAAATCCATTTGTTAATCAATTTTGGAAACCATTATTTAAGTTTTCAGAAATTCCCTTTTTAAACAATTTAAGAAATATAATAAAAACATCCCAACCATAAAGCAAAAATAAAAATAGTTCAGAGGCCTTATTACAACATTTAACCCAAAATAGTAAAGTAATAAAATAAACGAGAAAGAAGTCTAAAGTCCAAATAAACCATTTAGGAAGTATGGCCTCCACCCGAGTCATCCATGGCCCAAGCCCTCGTCACAGAGCATTACCTACAAGGGTTAAAGAAAAGGGGGGTGAGTTACAAGAACTCAGTGCATAATCCCCTTACCGTTATCCATTGGGCCTGAACCCAAATAGTAGTATCTTGGGCCTAAGCCCGTTAACAAAATAATAATTGAATGAAATGAATGCAACCCATCCCATCCAGCCAATCTCTCCACCCGTACCAGCCAGTCTCTCCTATGGGGATCTAGTCAACCCACCCCGCCAGTCTCTCCAATTTGCAATCAAGCTGCCATTTATAAAATTTATGGCTGAGCCACCAGATTCATATACGGTAATATAATCGACACACAGCCTTAATCAATGGCACAAAGCCAAAATCACGTTTATATTGGCACATAGCCTTTATCGGTATTTGTGGCAATGCCACCGGTCTATACTTCTCTTCATTCAAATTTTCCCATCCCATGCAATATGTAAAGATGCATCATACATAATCGTAAAACATCCATATAAAAATAACATCCATTAACCTATTGAATACTTTTTATGAAACAGCCCATTAAAGCAGTACGATTATTTGGCCCATAGGGGCATTTCGGTAATTCGATCCATAAGGACATTTCGATAAATCGGCTCATTATAACATTTTGCATATCGGCCCATTATAACAATCTATCAAATTGGCCAATTAAGGCAATATAACAATTCGGCCCATTATAACAATCTATCAAATCGGCCTATTAAGGCAATATAACAATTCGGCCCATAAGCAATTTCGTATTTCGGCCCTTTAGGGAATTTCCATAATTCAGCCCGTAAGGGCAATTTTGTAATTAGGTAATTTACCCACTAAGGGTAATTCGGTAATTTCGCAATCCAGACTTAACTACTAATTTGGGCATAACCATTTAAAACTGTCCATCTGCGTCATACTGACTAAATTAACTATAACTTGAGCTAGAAATCTCGAAATCTAAATCTGTAAATTTTCCTTCAAACTAGACTCATATATATTTTTACTAAAATTTTTCCAGAATTTTTGGCTTAACCATTTAGTAAAGTTTATTCCTTAAATTTTTCCTTGTTTCACTGACTAATGATTCTGACCTCTCTTAGCCAAAATTCAAATATCTCACTGTACAGTTTTCATATGTTGCTCCCACTTATTTCTATTGAAAATAGACTCACTAAGGAATCTGTACATGTAAACTATAACTCATAATTCACTTTTTATAATTTATACAATTTTTCCAAGACAGATCGGGGAACCACAAAGTCATTCAGAACTAGTCTCACTGAAATTTAGATATCTCAGAATATAGAATTCCTTTTCCTTCTTTGTTTCTTCCTTATCAGAATAGACACAGTAAGCTTTAATTCAATATCTTATTGACTTTCTAATTCTCTTTCTTCTATTTTTCATGATTTTTCAAAAACACGTCACTACTTCTAACTGAAACTGTTTTATTACAAAATGCAATTAACACTACGATCAAACGCACGCCCGAGTGATCATGGATGCCGGTTTTTGGTTTTCTTTGGTATTTCGACTGATTCACAAAATATTTCATATAAACTTTCAGAGAAGTGTGAGATTACACACCATTTCATATATGTATACGGAAGATACGGGATTACACACCTTGATTAGGATTCCCTAAAGAACCACTCTTCTTTGACCCACTATATCCGAAGGATTTGCAAAACGAATATATCGAGTGATTTCGTCCCTAAAACACAATTGATTAGTCAAAAATTCAATCCGATTTGCAACATAGCCAAATAGAGATATAGCGAAATATCGAAAATGAATCCCCTTACCTTATCGATATTGGATCCAATTTGCACTGTTTGACTTCGGCTAGAACAATACACGGTCTCTTACTTAAAACCATACGAAAAGAGAAAATAATCTCATTTGAGAGGGTAGAATAAAATAACGATCTCAGTCAATATGGCCTCCCTCACCAAGGCATAGATTCGGCACTAAGAGAAAGAAAAAAAATGTTGAAATGAATCACTTACCGATTGATCAAAGTATGAGTAGTAATACGGTTGAGAAGAAAATATAGATGAGATGGAAGTTTCAGCTATCAGGGAAGATGGACAAAAGGTGAATATGTGACCAATCCAAAGAGAAGAAAAATACACTATTGTGCTAGAAGATTTTGGTAAAGAGAATAGCAAATTGGGAGAAGATGACACTAAAGTTGCAAATGAGATTTTTGACCAAAACTATACCAAGACCCTACCAAATGCCAAAGTAAAATTTTAGCCACCTATCTACCCCCAAAATCGTCCACATGCATTGCCATAAGGGTCAAAATTTTGCCAACCATAGTTTCCATAGCATTCTCCACAAAATAAGCCACTTGTTCCCCTTACTTGCCTTTTCCTTTTGATTCCTTTCCCCAACCTCAACCTTTCCTTATTTCTTAGCCACCTTACCAAAAATAAAGAAGTCAAACTTGCCATATATACCTCTTGGCCGACACTTAAGGAAAGAGTGCAAAAATATTAGTCAAAATTTGCACACAATGGAATTTAAACCTCTTCCCTTAAAGTCCTTCATGTGGCATCATATCCTCTTTACTAATTGCTCATTTATGCTAACCATTTACTCACTTATTTCCATAAGCTTTAAGCTCACTTACTCTATCTCCTTAAAGACTTAAACATAAAATTTTCTTATAGCCTAACTTGAACCCGAGGCTTCATAGAAACCCTGTAACTTTCCAAAATTACCTTCTTAGAAAGTCCAACTTGACATAATGTCGTTCTCTTGTTTCTCAAAAATTTTAAACATTCCTACGCCCAAGGCCCATTGGGCCCAATCCTACTAGGCCCAATTTCGGGATGTTACAAAATGTGATATTTGAACTAAAAGAACTCAGGTACGTATATAATCTGTGTTATGTAATGAAAGGTAAGTTATATGTTTATTTCATTGTACAGAAGTTAATGTGTAAACATGTGAACCGGGTATAAGTTTTTAACTATGTGTATTTGGCCAAAGGGTACATTATTTGAATTTGATATTGAAATTTGTGTAATTACTTGTGATTGCATATAATTCACTACTTGATATAGCTTTGTAAATATGATTTTGTTAAGTTAATTAATTTTATCTTGCTATTGACTTACTAAGCTTAAATAGTTTACCTTGTGTTTCTTTGTCTATTTCTGTTTTATAGATTTTGGATACGTTACGAGCTCGGGGATCGTCAGCAGGACTATCACACTATCAACAACTTTCTTTGGTATTTTGGTTATGTTAATTATGAATATATGGCATGAATAGCATAGAAAAAGGTTGAATATGAATTAAGTACCTATGTATGTAAATAATAGCCATGCGAAAATGGCTTATCCTCTTTTGATTGATTTGCTATCTTTGATGATGGTTTGCGATGGTTGTTGTGAATAGGTTTATTAATATGCATATTTGGTTAAGTATATGTTTCATAAAAGGTAAGCTTGTGTTATGTTTTAAAACTAGACATATTGAACTTGATTATGTGGTTGATACTTGCATTTTGGTTATGTTTGTTTGATGGATTGATTTAGTTGATATATGAACTTGAACCGAATGCATATGTGGATATTTTGGCTAAGCTAAGTGATAAAGCCATGGATATGTTAGATGTGATTAGGCGATATGTAATGATGTACTTATTATGTATTACGTAAAGTTTGATTGATTTATTAAACTAACTATGATCACATGTGTATTTGTATACTTATATGCATATATATCAATTGATTGTAGTTAAGTGAAATGTATACTTGTATTAATATGCATGTGAGCTAGTAAGTTATGAATTGGTTATGATGGTATATATATATAGCTAGTAAGTTATGAATTGGTTATGATGGTGTATATATATATATGTTCGAATACAATTAGAAAGTATGTGGTTATGTTAATTTTTAAGTCTTGAAAGGTTTGGATTTGGAATGTCAAGGTCAAAATTGTATGTATGTATTCGGCCATATTGTGAAATGGTGATGGATGATTATTAGTAATACAATTATATTTAGTTTTATGATTAGATTATGAATTTGGAATTTGTAAATGTTAGATGTAATTTGTAAGTTAAAGAAATGATGAATATATATATATTTGAATTTAGTTGTATGGGAGATATTAAGTTTGGCCGAATGTTATACATAATGTGTTTGATGCTATTTGGTTTTAATGATACAATGTTCAAATACCATATATATGTTTTAAAGTGATGTTTATTTATTAAGACTTTAATAAAATGATTAGATTAATGATGTTTAATTATAAATGATTGAATATGTTATAAATTTGAGATAGGTGTTAGATGTGAAGTAAATGATTTTGGTTTTGTTATTGAGGTATGGAATTTGTATTGACAGAATATGCAATTTACTCTATTTAAATTATTCAAAACATATATGCTAGCTTTGATTTGTATGTCATGTATGTGTTCATGGAATGTTAATTAATATATATATACGCCTGTTTTGAGTTGTGTTTGTTTTGGTAATGCTTTGTAACCCTTGTCCAACGACAGATACGGGTTAGGGGTGTTACAATGGGTGTGTCCCAATGTCACACGGGTGTGTCCCTTGGACCACACAGACGTGTGAGCCCTGTAGTTAGCAAAAATTTTCTAAGTTTTGTAAAAGTTCCCTGAGTTCTCAGTTTAGTCCAGAACCATTTCCACAGCATATTTTAGGCCTCGTAGGCTCGTATTAGGAACTTTACAATTGATTATGAATGATTTTAATTTGGACGAAATTTTATGACTTGGAATTAAGTGAATGCTTGTGATGTGAGTCCGGTAATGCCTCGTACCCTGTTCTGGCGTCGAATACGGGTAAAGGGTGTTACAAGAACCTAATCCTAAAAACTTTAAATATCTTAGGAATGAAAATAAAATGAAGTAAATGCCCCCCATTTAATTTATTTGCAAATCCCTCAAAATTCGACTCATCTTTTGCTCCATCGTATTTTTTTTTTGGCTGAATCGCATCGTTCCTTCTTTGATATTAGACCCATGGTTCAAATATAAAATCTAGAAACTCCATGGTTCAAATATAAAATCTAGAAACTAAGGCAAAAAAAATAAACGGGTCATGGAATATTTTCGTAAAAGCGCTTCTTATTGAGACATCCCATATTTTTGAATATCTCCAGTAAGCTTGTTGCTACCCACTGCATATGTTTCATTAGGTCCATCAAATTTGACAACTCATCACGAAGATCTAGGCCAGGCGAATAAGTTCTAAATGTTGAGGTTGGCATGTCAGGTTCGGTCATTGGTTCAATTGGTTCTACCTTATCAGGAATTTTAGTTACTGTATTGGTTCAATCTCTATGAGACCTTCCTCTTCTTCTTTGGGATCCTCCTCAATTCAACTTGTTCCTACAAAATAGAATCTCCAACTACTTGGTAGAAATCTCAATCTGTGATTGTGCCTTGGCTATAACCTTTCTTCTTTACGTTTGTAAGTATTTTAGCTTTCAAGCACAAAATTGTTATCATAAAGGGAAAGTATGCTGGTATAGAACGTCTAGCGGCACAATTCTGAATTTCCCTTAGAATGATTTTTCCCATATCAATGGTCTTTACCGTTAAAAGTGCGTATAACAAGACCATTCGCTCTAATAAAATTGTGGTCCCATGTGAAATAGGAATAAGTTTGAATCGAATGAAATAAAACCATACATTCGATAGTGGCATCAAATATTATCTACAACAAGTGTGAGTTCCATGCTTTGACACAGTCCACTTAGAACCCAAAACTGTAAGTTCCTTGAAAATTTCTTACAATTTTTTCGCCACAATATTTTCTATTAAGGAAGAATATTCGTTGTCTTCAAAATCAGGTAAATCAAAGAATTTATTAGTAGTTCTTGAATTTATTGGTACCTTGATTCCTCAGATAGAGACTTCTGTTAATTCGCTTGAGGTCAAATTTGCATAAAATTCACGAAGTAACTCTTAATCTATACTTGGTCTTTTCTCACAAAACACTTCCCAATTTACAACTTCAGCAACTTCTCGAATGCTCACCATGAAATTAGTATAGTTTCTTTCTTTCAGTGTAAAGCCTTTTTCTGGGAGCATTTCCTGATTTTTGAAGATGCTATTGTATCTTGCTTTGGTTTCTTCACAGTGGAATTTATTTTGTGATTCTTCAACTTGGACAGAGGCACGAGTTCTTTTGCGAGGCATGATTAACCTGAACATAAGATGGAATAAATATTTTCTCAAAAATTCAATTTGCATGAAATATTAATAATTCAATAAATTGAAAGATCAAATAATTAAATAAAATTGAAATTTAGGAGAAAATTTTTCGTACCACATTTGCATAAAAATTAAAGACTGAATAAAAATATAAAATTTAAAGCAAAAGATTTCGATTGAGGGTTGGTTGGAGGGTGATCGGTTGGTAAATCTAGGAGGTGCAATGTTTATGGAAAAAGGGTGGTCGAATTATGGCTCGAGGTTACAGCAAATTGTGACGAAGGTGTGGTGTAAAGGTGACAAGAGGCGTGCGACTAATGCAAGGGTTCGCACGACTTGAGGCGATGAACAGCAGCAGTGTGCAAAGGCTTGAGGCCTGCAGTGGCGTGCGATGGTTGGAGCTTGTGCATCGGCTAGGGGTAGGAAGCAGTAGAGACTTATGATCTTCAGTAGCCGCAGTGTGCGAGTAGGGCTGGTGTGAACAGGTGGGGATGAGCAAGGCAGGTGGGAGCTGATGCGGGAGTTGTTAGGCGGTGCGTGTAATGGTGGCTGCTAGTGGTGCTGTCAACAGTTGCCGTTGATGGTAAGATGTATAGAGAGGTTGGTCTGATAGATGGTGAGTGGTGTGAATGAGGGATGAAGGTAGTATTTAAAGTGATAGAAGGGAGGTGTTTAACTTGAATTCTTAAAAGAAAATAATACTAAATTATTGTAAGTCCTAATGTCATCTAAACTAAATAACAATTAATAAATAATATAATGTATATTAATTTATTATTTTCTATAACTTCATTTATTGAAATAAAAACTCTTAAATAAAATATTAAAGCAATTTTAATCCTATGTAAAGTTGATAACAGTTAATATATATTATATAAAATATAATTATATATTAGTTATTATCATCTTGTTTATTAAAAACTAAATTTAAAACTTTTATTTTAGCTGCTTCTAAATACATGTACAAAAAGAGAAAACTAATTTCAATATTTACAAAAAGAACAACCAAACTTTGCAAATAATTTAATTAAGTACCTAAACCTAAAGAAAATTTGAAAATTGAGCAGCAATTAAAACTTGCATCAAAATTGACCCTTTTATTTGAAAAACTAAAATTTATTTTGCCACTTAGAAAATAATTTCTCGAAAGATTATGTTAAAATCAATTCTCAAGAAAGATTAGAGTGGTCACAAGCGGTCCCGCTTAAGTTCCAATCTCCTAGACAGAGTTTATTTTAACATACTAATTAGAAAACATACCCTAAGTAATGTAACATCCTAAAATTGGGGTTATTCGTGTTTGCATTATTTTGCCTGAGTTTGAATTGCTGAGATATTATTTATGGAATGATAAGACTTAATTAGGGGTCTTGAGTTGGCTCGGGATAGTAGAAAATTTTATTTGGAAGCTTTAAAGGTAGGGAGCCTTAGTAAGCAGGGGTTACAAGTTAAAAGAGGGAACTTTTGACACAAAAATGGCCTTGGAAAAGTGGCAAAAGGGAGGCCACTTAAGAGCTGTAGATGACGCCACAAGGGGGAGCAAGGGGAGCCTTGGTTCGAGTCACGAAAGTCCCCTTTTTGCACTTATGTTGGACAGCAATGAGAGAGAGAAAAATGCTCAAATTTGATTTCAAGATGATAAGGATAATATTAGCACTTTAATTGGATTTTTTATTTGATTAATTCTAAGGAGAAAATATAGATGTTTAAATTATTCAAATTATTTTGAATTAATTTAAACTATTGGCCTAGAGTGAATTAAGGAAATTGTTGAATTTTAAACTCTTCAAGAGAGGAGTGGACGGCAAGTATAGGGGTAGGGGAGGCCGAATTGTTTTAGTTCTTCTTGATAATTTCGACTAGCATCTCTTTTGTTTCTTCTTCAACCTTTCTTCAAAACCGAAAACACTCTCCCTTAAAACTTTTTCTTTACTCTTCCCAACTCCTTTGGCCGAAACTCCTCTTCCACTTCTTCTTCAGTCTCGTTTCACTCAAAGTCAAGCCTTGATTGATATTGAGATCAACCATAGCCGAACCTACACCTTACCCTTTGCCGAAATTCCTTTTCTTCCTGTTAAACTCTCTCTAGCCAAATATACATCTCATCTTTGTGCCGAAATTTCTTTCTCTTATCTTGAAGAACCTTGGCCGAATAATAAAAGTAGTATAGATCTCTTTGGATCCTCGTTAGCAATCGATTTGGTGAAGGTAAGTTGTGCCGAAACTCCATGGTTTCCCTTCTCTGTTCTTTACCGATTTCCATTAGGGGTAAGTGCCGATTTCGGCAATAGTTAACAAGGCTTCTAAACGCTTTTTGGTAATCGATCTCTTCTAGGTACCCCAAGATCGTGAAGCAGTCGACCCAAGCCCCTAATCTCTAGCATTCGGTTTTGGTAAGTGGTGGTAAGGGTCTATTTTTAATAGATTATTCTTTTAAGTGATTAAAAAGCCGAAGGCTATTAAGTGGCTACTAATGGTTGCCGATTATAGGGAAGCAAAAACACTTGGAGTGTGGTGGCTAGTATTCAAAGACATTTGGGTAAGGTTTCGGGTTTGCAAGGAACCCTTTTGCAATTATTTTGGTTTGGCCGAATAGGCCATGGCACTAACCTTGTGTTGGCCGAATAATAGGGGCAAAGATATTGAGTGTGGCTGATTGACTCAGTGGGATTTAGGACTACCGTGGGTGACAGGTGTGTACATACGCACTTTATAATTTATTTACATGCTAAGTATGCTGTGTGTGCTAAATCTAATCTGTAGATTTGGGATCCAATACCGGAAACGGTATAGGCAAGGATTTAGGTAAGTCCTTGTGGTTATGATGCTTTTGGGAAGCATGACATGTTTAATATATGTGACTTAAATGTTGGATGGCATGAATTCTGTTATATAATGATTTGATATGGGTTGATGAGAGGAGGGGGCAGTGATATTCATGTCGTCGGACACGGTGGTTTGGTACCACATTGTGACTACGGTCACGAGAGGTTTGGCACCTCCAGAGGTTTGGCACCTCATAGCGTCTCGTCCCAGTGGCTTAGCACCACAGTGGGTTGGCCCCACAGACTATATTAAGGGATTGACGCCAGTGATTTGGTTTCACACGATTGGTTGGCCCCATCAATCGATTTGTGTCTTCGAACACCAGAGGTTTGGCACCTCCAGTGATTTGGCATCACATCTGTGACTATAAGTCACCGGTGGTTTGGCACCACCGGTGGTTTGGTACCACGGGGTAGACAAAGGCGTTTGGATGGCTAGGTTGGGTGCATGACTTAGTGCATGATTGTTAATTATAAATTGTGTATGAAATTGCTTAAAACCAGGGGAAGGGTTACACATTGAGTCTTGGTGACTCACCTTCTCCTTAACATTTTTCAGGTGACTCGTAGATCGCGGATGAGGAGCCGGATGGACTCGAGGTGGCCATGCAGTGGGAATTTGATAAATGGACTTTAAGTTTTATTTTATATTCATTGTTGGTTTTATTTTATTCAATTTGTAATAAGGCCTCCTAGAATTATTTTTATTATTCACATGTTTTGAATAATTGTTTAAACTATTTGGTGATATTAAAATAAGTACCCATGCTTTCTTAAATTCCATCGAAATTGTTTTACCGTGCCATCGGGCACATTCGAAATCTGTAACAACTTGATTCAATAAATGATTTTTAACGGACTAAGTGTGGTTTTAGCAAGACAATACAAAATGAAAGGTTTTCAACAAAACTTAGATCGCCTTAAAGGGATTTCACAAAATGTTTTACTCTGTAACATACCGAATTCGGTCATAGTGTTTGGGTAGGGTTTGGTACATTACAAAATTAATATCGAGCCAGTTCAAAGCTCACGGTGTGGGGGCCCAAGGCCCAAAATGTTTTGGTAGGCCTTTTTGAAGTATTTTTGGGTTTTTGAACAGCATGGCACCGAGTCTCCGGCACCGATCCGCCCAGGTAAGTACTTCTAAACTTCTTTGTGAATTATTACTTGTAGAAAGGGGAGGAATGGAACATAGAATAGACTTACAGGAACTTGAACCCTAGGATTAAGATTACTCAAACACAAAGACAAAACATAAGCTTTAATGAACTAAACCAACCTAGGACTAGGTCACTGAGCTAGGGTGTGGTAACCCCCCAGACGCATGTCAGGAGTGGATCCAGGAAGAGCACGGTATTTAAGCAGTCCTCGTGACTCACCTCCTCTTCGCAGGTATCCTACCTGGTGCGTAGCTTGGGTTCACCCTAACTCCGAGGGCTCAGTGTTGTGGCAACCTTTGTGCGCATGTCTAGAAAGGTCTCGGTGGGAGCTTGGTATTTAAGCAGTCCGCGTGACTCACCTCCTCTCCACTCGAATCCTGCCTGGTGCGTAGCTTTTGTTCACCCTGACCAAGAGGGTTCGGTCATAGGCTAAACATAATGACTAAAACTCGAAAGGGAACTAGCCATGTTTTTGAAAAAGAAGAAAACAACAAAACCCTAGTTTTTCAAAACTTTTAAAATCACTCTTTCAAATTTGAGAACAACCATCTTTACAACTTTTTCCCGAAAAATTTGATTTGTGAAAAATTACAAAAATGCCCTTAGGGGTAAAATTACCAAAATGCCCTCGGTTCATAAAATATCAACTCAATGGTTTTGCCCAAAAATTTCATTATTTTATAAATATCCAAAAACTCTACTTTGCAAATCACCAATAAAATACTTTGGTTTCAAAAAATTACGAGAATGCCCTCAACTTGCAAATTACCAAAATGACCCTAATTTCTAAGATTTTTGCAGCAGCATCGTTTTAAAAGGGGAAACTCTCAAAAAGGAACCCTCAGAGTTTTACAACTGTTAAAATATCCCGAATTTATTAAAATTGCAAAAATTGCCCCTGATTGACTAAATTACCAAAATACCTCTGGTTTCCAAAATGATGCCATACCTTTAAATTTTACAAATTTTCAGAAACACCCTCCAGTTTTGGGAAATTCAGAGTGACCTACTTTATTAAAGTTTTGAAATCCCTCGAATTTTATTACAAAAATACCCCTGTAGGAAAATGACGAAAATACCCCTGGGATAGAAACAGACAGAAATGTCCAAGGAATGAATAAGTATGGAAAGTATTAGGAAATGGATATACTCTTCTGTGTGGACTAGGATAGAGGACTTAAAACCTTATTTGCTCGAAAGAATCCCTGATTAAACTTTCTTCATAAAATTTCTTCGCGAATAATCAAGTGGAACAAATGCTAATACATAAAAATTTTCTTAATCAGATTAAAGCGCAGTAGTTAGAAAGAGCTCTAGAGGACGTGGACGCCGTGGACACGGTAGGGGTAGGATGACCGTGTCAGAACCCGTCAGGTCGGGTCAGGGTTCTGAAAATGAAGTACCACCGCCACCACCATCTCCAACTTTTAGAGCTGAGGAGCAGGATCAGAACGGTGGTGAGGTAGTATCACAAGCTGTTTTGAGAGTCCTTGAGATGGTGGCTGGGGCTAGTGGAGGTATGGGAGCTCAGAAATCTGTTCCCGAGCGACTCCGATCCAACGGAGCTGAGGTATTCCGGGGTGTGTCGGGGGTGGCACCCAGTGCAGCAGAGTACTGGTTAGAATCGACCGAGAGAATCATGGACGATCTTGATCTGACAAATGAGGGGAAGCTGAAGGGAGTGGTGTCGCTTCTAAAGGATGAGGCGTACCAATGGTGGCTCACGGTTCGGGATGGTGCGACGGCAGATGATCTAACTTGGGATTACTTCAAAACTACTTATCAGAAGAAGTATGTGGGTACTAGCTACACTGATACTCAGAGGAAAGCCTTTTTGGGATTGGTGCAAGGAAATAAGTTGGTATCTGAGTATGAGGCAGAGTTCTTAAGGCTGAGTCGATATGCTAGAGGCATCGTGTCAACTGAGCATGATCGTTGTGTCCATTTTGAGGACGGACTTAGGGATGAGTTAAGGTCGCTGATTGCTCCACTGCAGGAGCGGGAGTTTTCTGTCTTGGTGGAGAAGGCTAAGGTAGCCGAGGGTGTCAAGGAGTCCGTACGACAGAGTTATGGCAGGAGCAACCAGAAAAGAGGATTTCGGACATCTGGATCGGGTGGTAATAATGCACAGAAAAGGGCTAGGCAGAATGGGCCAAATCAGACAGGGAGGCCCATGGCTACTAATCAGAGGCCAGCTCAGTGTAATCGATGTGGGAAGTCACATTGGGGAGGTTGTTGGACCGGTGAAAGAGGGTGCTTTGAATGTGGATCGTTGGATCACCGTGTAAGGAACTGTCCTCGGAAGTTAGCTAAGAATCAGCCAGAGGGTCAGAACCGTGCTCAGGGTAGAAATGTAGGACCACCACAGAGGGGTCGTGGTAATGGTAGAGGAAGCAATGGTCCTAATCGAGGTCGCGGAATTTAGGGCAGAGGAGCAGGCAACACAGAGGCAAGGCAGCCTGGCTTAGTCTATGCAGCGAGGCGTCGCGAAGAGGGTGACGCACCGGACGTCATAACCGGTACGTTCCTAATTTTTGGTCTTCCATATGTTGCATTAATTGATGTGGGTTTGACGCATTCATACGTTGCTAGTAATGTGGTAGAGACTATGAACCTAGACTCTGAGACTACTTCTAGGGAGATGACTGTAATTAGCCCTCTAGGTCACTCTGTAGTTGTAAACAAGCTATATAGAGAGGTACCCCTAGAACTCCAAGGGGTAGTGTTTGTGGCTGATCTGATGGAACTACCGTTTGGGGAGTTCGATTTGATCCTTGGAATGGACTGGTTGGTTAAGTATCAGGTGAGATTGGATTGCCCTTGCTAAGTGCTTGGTCTTTAAGATGGTGAAGGTGATGAAGTGGCCATGATAGGTGATAGAAGAGATTACCTATCCAACGTGGTGTCTGCCTTGAAGGCTGAGAAAATGGTCAAGAAAGGTTGCGAGGCATTTTTGGTTCGAATTTGTGCCTTGGAGGCTAAGGAATCAGCAGTGGAGAAGGTCCGAACGGTAGGGAATTCGCTGATGTGTTCCCAGAAGAACTTCTGGGTCTGCCTCCAGATCGGGAAGTGGAATTCGGTATAGACTTGCTACCCGGAACGGCACCTATGTCTATAGCACCGTACCGAATGGCACCAAAGGAATTGGTGGAGCTAAAGGCTCAAATTCAGGAGCTCTTGGATAGAGGGTTTATTCGACCAAGTATATCTCCGTGGGGAGCACTTGTGCTGTTTGTCAAGAAGAAAGACGGGTCAATGCGGATGTGTATCGACTACCGTCAACTGAACAAGTTAACGATCAAGAACAAGTATCCGTTACCCCGGATTGACCACTTGTTTGATCAACTGAAGGGTGCATCGGTCTTCTCGAAGATAGATCTCAGATCGAGTTATCATCAACTTAAGGTGAAGGAGGCTGATGTTCACAAAACGGCATTCCGAACTCGGTATGGGCATTACGAGTTTCTAGTGATGCCATTTGGGTTGACCAACGCGCGGCAGCGTTCATGGACTTAATGAATAGGGTGTTTCAGCAGTACTTGGATCAATTTGTCGTGGTGTTCATAGATGACATATTGGTTTATTTAAAGACAGAGGAGGAGCATGATATGCATTTGCGTACAGTTCTACAAGTGCTGAGGGAGAAGCAGTTATATGCCAAATTCAGTAAGTGCGAATTTTGGCTTAGGGAGGTGGCTTTCTTAGGTCACGTAGTGTCGGCGGAAGGGATTAGAGTGGACCCTCGCAAGGTGGAAGCGGTGTTGGATTGGAAGCCGCCTAGGTCAATGGCAAAAATTCGAAGTTTTCTGGGTCTAGCAGGGTACTATCGGAGATTTGTGGAAGGTTTCTCTTTAATCGCAGCGCCGTTGACTAAGTTAGTAAGAAAGGGAGTTCCATTTGTATGGTCGGAGAAGCAACAAGGAAGTTTTGATAAGCCAAGGAAGATTCTGACAGAAGCTCCGATTTTGGTACAGCCTGAGGCAGGGAAGTTGTTTACAGTTTATTGTGATGCATCCCATACTGGGTTGGGATGTGTGTTGATGCAGGAAGGGAAGGTAGTAGCCTATGCATCCCATCAGTTAAGACCGCATGAGGTTAACTACCCAAGGCACGACTTGGAGTTAGCAGCAGTCGTCTTCGCTCTGAAAATATGGAGGCATTATTTGTATGGGGAGAAGTCAATAATCTACACGGATCACAAAAGTTTGAGGTATCTTCTGACTCAGAAGGATCTAAACCTGAGACAGCGTCGATGGATTGAATTGTTAAAAGACTACGGCTGTTCAATTGAGTACCATCCGGGTAAGGCTAACATGGTGGCTGACGCGTTGAGCCGGAAGGTCGTGACGGACTTAATAGCAATGTTTGCTCGTTTGAGTCTATATGACGATGGAAGTCTTTTGGCAGAGCTTCAAGTTAAGCCAACTTGGATTGAGGAGATTAAGGAAAAACAGTTGGTGGATGATAGTTTGAACGCGCAAAGGTTACAAGTACAGGATGGTGGTTTGGAAGGGTACGGTCTGTCTAGGGATGGAGTGCTATGTTTTCAAGGGCAAGCTTGTATGCCGAAGGATGTGGAATTGAGGCAAAGAATTCTCCAAGATGCACATAGCAGCCCATACGTTATGCATCCTAGAGGAAGCAAGATGTATGGAGATTTACTGAAAGCGATTACAGTGGCGGGGTTGAAGCGTGAGGTGGCGAATTTGTGGGAAGGTGTCGGCGTGTCGACAAGTTAAGGGTGAACACCGATTGCCATCAGGATTACTTCAACAAAGAAAGATCCTCAATGGAAATGGGAGAGGATCACTATAGATTTCGTCGCTGGCTACCCCTCACGCCCAAAGCAAGAAGGATGCGATTTGGGTGATTGTGGACCGTCGACTAAGTCACTCACTTCATACCAGTGAGAATGGATTATTCTCTCCAGAAGCTAGCAAAGTTATATGTGTCAGAAATAGTAAGATTGCATGGTGTGCCGGTATCAATTATCTCGGATAGAGATCCGAGGTTTACGTCAAGGTTCGGAAAGCGTTGCATCAAAGCGCGTGGGTACACGATGGATTTGATCTGACTTTCCATCCACGATCGGACGGGCAATCGGAAAGGGTTATACAGATCTTAGAGGAAATGCTGAGAGGTTGTGTTTTGGACTTCAGTGGTAGTTGGGAGGAGTATCTACCGTTAGCGGAATTCGCTTATAACAATAGTTATCAAGCGAGTATTCAGATGGCTCCATATGAAGCACTATATGGACGAAAATGCCGTACTCCTACGTGTTGGACGGAATTGGGTGAACGACAAGTTTTGGGTCCAGAGTTGATAATAGAAACTGAGGATAAAGTCAAGGTGATTCGGGCTCGTCTTAAGGAAGCATCAGATAGGCAGAAGTCCTATCTTGATCCAAGCGCAAGGAAATGGAGTATGCAGTAGGGGATAAAGTCTTTCTGAAGGTGTCGCCTTGGAAAAAGGTATTGAGATTTGGGCGAAAAGGGAAGCTAAGCCCAAGGTTCATCGGGCCATATACAGTGTTAAAGCGAGTAGGACCGGTAGCTTATCAGCTTGAGTTGCCAGCAGAATTGAATCAGATCCATGACGTCTTTCATGTGTCGATGCTTAGACGATGTCGGTCGAGATCCATCACACGTTGTGCCGATGGGCGAGATTAAGGTCAACTCGGACTTATCTTTCGAGGAAGAACCAGTGCAGATCTTAGAGCGAGATGTCAAGGTTCTACGTAGGAAGTCAGTACCTTTGGTGAAGGTGCTATGGAGGAACCATGGTGCAGAGGAAGCTACGTAGGAACCCGAGGATGTGATGCGGCAGCAATACCCCCACCTCTTCTGATCAGGTAATTTCGAGGCCGAAATTATTTTAAGGGGGTAGAACTGTAACATCCTAAAATTGGGGTTATTCGTGTTTGCATTATTTTGCCTGAGTTTGAATTGCTGAGATATTATTTATGGAATGATAAGACTTAATTAGGGGTCTTGAGTTGGCTCGGGATAGTAGAAAATTTTATTTGGAAGCTTTAAAGGTAGGGAGCCTTAGTAAGTAGGGGTTACAAGTTAAAAGAGGGAACTTTTGACACAAAAAGGGCCTTGGAAAAGTGGCAAAAGGGAGGCCACTTAAGAGCTGTAGATGACGCCACAAGGGGGAGCAAGGGGAGCCTTGGTTCGAGTCACGAAAGTCCCCTTTTTGCACTTATGTTGGACGGCAATGAGAGAGAGAAAAATGCTCAAATTTGATTCAAGATGATAAGGATAATATTAGCACTTTAATTGGATTTTTTATTTGATTAATTCTAAGGAGAAAATATAGGTGTTTAAATTATTCAAATTATTTTGAATTAATTTAAACTATTGGCCTAGAGTGAATTAAAGAAATTGTTGAATTTTAAACTCTTCAAGAGAGGAGTGGACGGCAAGTATAGGGGTAGGGGAGGCCGAATTGTTTTAGTTCTTCTTGATAATTTCGGCTAGCATCTCTTTTGTTTCTTCTTCAACCTTAATTCAAAACCGAAAACACTCTCCCTTAAAACTTTTTCTTTACTCTTCCCAACTCCTTTGGCCGAAACTCCTCTTCCACTTCTTCTTTATTCTCTTTTCACTCAAAGTCAAGCCTTGATTGATATTGAAGTCAACCATAGCCGAACCTACACCTTACCCTTTGCCGAAATTCCTTTTCTTCCTGTTAAACTCTCTCTAGCCGAATATACATCTCATCTTTGTGCTGAAATTTCTTTCTCTTATCTCGAAGCACCTTGGCCGAATAATAAAAGCAGTATAGATCTCTTTGGATCCTTGTTAGCAATCGATTTGGTGAAGGTAAGTTGTCTTAGAAACTCTATGGTTTCCCTCTCATTCTTTTACCGATTTCCATTAGGGGTAAGTGCCGATTTCGGCAATAGTTAACAAGGCTTCTAAACGCTTTTTGGTAATCGATCTCTTCTAGGTACCCCAAGATCGTGAAGCAGTCGACCCAAGCCCCTAATCTCTAGCATTCGGTTTTGGTAAGTGGTGGTAAGGGTCTATTTTTAATAGATTATTCTTTTAAGTGATTAAAAAGCCGAAGGCTATTAAGTGGCTACTAATGGTTGCCGATTATAGGGAAGCAAAAACACTTGGAGTGTGGTGGCTAGTATTCAAAGACATTTCGGTAAGGTTTCGGGTTCGCAAGGAACCCTTTGCAATTATTTTGGTTTGGCCGAATAGGCCATGGCACTAACCTTGTGTTGGCCGAATAATAGGGGCAAGGATATTGAGTGTGGCTGATTGACTCAGTGGGATTTAGGACTATCGTGGGTGACAGGTGAGTACATACACACTTTATAATTTATTTACATGCTAAGTATGTTGTGTGTGCTAAATCTAATCTGTAGATTTGGGATCCAATACCGGAAACGGTATAGGCAAGGATTCAGGTAAGTCCTTGTGGTTATGATGCTTTTGGGAAGCATGACATGTTTAATATATGTGACTTAAATGTTTGATGGCATGAATTCTGTTATATAATGATTTGATATTGGTTGATGAGAGGAGGGGGTAGTGAAAATCGTGTCGACGGACACCAGTGGTTTGGTACCACATTGTGACTACGGTCACCAGAGGTTTGGCACCTCTAGAGGTTTGGCACCTCATAGCGTCTCGTCCCAGTGGCTTAGCACCACAGTGGGTTGGCCCCACAGACTATATTAAGGGATTGACGCCAGTGATTTGGTATCACACGATGGGTTGGCCCCATCAATCGATTTGTGTCTTGGACACGAGAGGTTTGGCACCTCCTCGGTGATTTGGCATCACATCCGTGACTATAAGTCACCGGTGGTTTGGCACCACCGGTGGTTTGGTACCACGGGGTAGACAAAGGCGTTTGGATGGCTAGGTTGGGTGCATGACTTAGTGCATGATTGTTAATTATAAATTGTGTATGAAATTGCTTAAAACTGGGGGAAGGGTTACACATTGAGTCTTGGTGACTCACCTTCTCCTTAACATTTTTCAGGTGACTTGTAGATCGCGGATGAGGAGCCGGATGGACTCGAGATGGCCATGCAGTGGGAATTTGATAAATGGACTTTAAGTTTTGTTTTATATTCATTGTTGGTTTTATTTTATTCAATTTGTAATAAGGCCTCCTAGAATTATTTTTATTATTCACATGTTTTGAATAATTGTTTAAACTATTTGGTGATATTAAAATAAGTACACATGCTTTCCTAAATTCCATCGAAATTGTTTTACCGTGCCATCGGGCACATTCGAAATCTGTAACAACTTGATTTAATAAATGATTTTTAACGGACTAAGTGTGGTTTTAGCAAGACAATAGAAAATGAAAGGTTTTCAACAAAACTTAGATCGCCTTAAAGGGATTTCACAAAATGTTTTACTCTGTAACATACCGAATTCGGTCATAGTGTTTGGGCCGGGTTTGGGCTGTTACAAGTAATTTATTTGAAAGGAAACAAGAAAAATTAAGTATCCTATAAAATCAATGATACTTTATCCTGCTCAATTTTATCCCCCTAATAATGTTTCAAGCACTGAGGATTAACTCGGAAGTTACCTCCCTTACCGTGAAGTTCAACAACCCTGTATGGAAAGACTTGATGAATAGTGAATGGACTGAAACAATGTGATTTTAACTTACTTGAAAAGAACCTTAATATGGAATTGAACTACAAAACTTGCTGACCTTGTAACAACCTGTTTTCAATTAAATCAGAACATTGGTTTTGAGACCATAAATTTGATGTCAAAATATTTATTTTATTAATATTTTAAGGTCTACAACATGTTAGTAGTGTCGTATAAAAATTTCGCTAAGAAATTTTATCGTTTGCTTGTTTAATTTGATAAAAAAGGACTAAATTACATAACGTGTAAATTTTGAGTTCTATAAGTAAATGGTGTCAAATTGCTATGAAATTGGAATGTGAGTGGCCTTAAATGGTAATTAGACCATTAATATAATTATTGGACAAAGTTGGACATTAATTAAGTAATTTTAAAGGTATATGTGTAAGGTTGCTAAGGTAAATTAATAAAATAACTTAAAATAAAATAGGTAAAAGAAAGATATCATCTTTCTTTCTTCTTCACCAACCAAAAATAGGATTTAA
This sequence comes from Gossypium bickii, assembly GCA_025503065.1. NCBI lineage: Eukaryota > Viridiplantae > Streptophyta > Magnoliopsida > Malvales > Malvaceae > Gossypium > Gossypium bickii. The sequence continues at coordinate 58,109,521 of CP106711.1, forward strand.
GAAGTCCATTAAAGACATTTCAACATTCGGCCATCTCTCTCTTGTGCATGTAAATGCATTTTCGTCCTGTTTTTAATAATTTCTATATTTTTGGAGTCGTTGTAGCTTAATCTTGCTTGCTCAGGGACTAATTTGTAAAACTATTAAAAGTCTAAGGTTTTACCATGAATGTATATTAGTTGTTTTTGATGATTGATAGAGGAAAATGAATGTTTGATGATAGTTTAACAACTTTTGTAAAGTAAATTTTGTTGAAAATGTTAAATACGGATTTATTTTTAAAATGTGTAAAATATGTGGTGAAATTGAGAAAATAGTGAAATGTATGAGTTGCTTTGGTTGTGTATGAAATTCGGCTAGCTTTGGTAGGGATGAGATTGCATGAATTTTAATTACAAGCTTAAGGACTAAATTGTAAAGAAATCAAAGCATTACGAGCAAAAATGTAATTTTTCCAAAATATGATTTTTGGATTTAATTGAATAGAATGAAGTTTGAATGAATTAAATTTGATTATTTAGATCAAGAAAAGCAACGTACGAATTTAGATCAGGGAAAAGAAAAAGTGTTGTATTAGTCAATCGTATTTCTTCGGTTGTGATTGAGGTAAGTTCGTACATTTAATTAAAGTTGTATTATGCTCGATTTACATGCTTTTAATTTATATTATGGTATTACATCTCTACGGAAAAATCCAACGAAGTTTCAGCGACTTTCAGATTCCCATTTGAACCTTAGGAATATGTAGGATACAAAAGACATGTCATTAGGGGGAGAGTTAACAGCACATATTTTCTATAAATTTCAGAATTTTTCATCAACTTTCACCACTTTTCATTTTAGTCCCTAAATCATGTTTTCATCAAAAATCACTACGTAAAAGTTGTTTATCTATCAACAACCTTTCATTTTCTATCATAAATTTCATATTTCCAGCATATTCATCCATGACCCAAATTTCATACTTTGATAACTTTTCAAATTAATCCCTCAAATAGATAGATTAGACTAACCCGGTTTCAAAAATACCAAAATTACTAAAAACAGAGCTTGATTACTTACCCAAATAAGCTTGATAAGTCTTCTTCCTCTCTCCTAGGGTGTCCATGGAAATATTTGGGGAAGATGATATGAAATTCTTTTCTTTTTCATTTAATTAAATTGTCATTTAATAACTTTTCATCTTTCTAATTTAGTCCTTAGCCTTTTTCTTTTTTCCATGGATGAGTCATCTCAAAATATCTACATATTTTCATTAATGGTCTAATTAGCATATAAGGACCTCAAGTTTTGAATTCCATAGTTATTTAATCCTTATAGCTACTAAAATTCAACTTTCGCATATTTTGTGATTTAGCCCTTCTCGTAATTAAGCACTTAATCGATAAAATTTTCGTATCAAAATTTTCACACGACATGTCTATCATAATACGGACCATATAATGAAATAAAAATAAATCTTATTTTCGGATCGGATTTGTGGTCCTAAAACCACTGTTCCGATTTCACTGAAAAATGGGCTGTTACAACTCTCCCCCCATAAGGAATTTTAGTCCTCGAAAATTTTACCAGTAAAGAGATTCAGACATTACTCTCTCTCATAGTTTCCTCTAGTTCCTACATAGCTCCCTCTATATCATGTCACTGTCAAAAACTTTTATTAAAGCTATCTTTTTGTTTCCCAGTTTTTCTCTCCAAATACCAAAATTTCAATCAATCTCTTACTGTAAATTGTGTCAGGCTAATTTAACATTTATCAAAGCAATAACAGATGATGGGTCTAATCGATACTGTCTGTAACATCCTGAATAGGGCCTATGCGTTTTCGGTTTAATTGCACGAAGTGACATGTTTTAGATATTCAGAATAAATTTTGAACATTTTTGGAAACCAGGAAATGTGTGGAAATGATTTGGAAATGAACATTTTTGGAAACTTGAAAATGCATGGAAATGATTTGGAAATGATTTAGAAATGAACATTTTTGGAAACCTGAAAATGTATGGACATGATTTAGAAATGATTCAAAAGAGGAAAGTGAACATTTCTGGAAACTTGGAAATGTAAGGAAATGTCAAGTTTACAGAGCCGAACAAAATTTTTGGAAACTTAGAAATGACTTAGAAATGTCGAGTTTTAAAGTTTAAAAGAGGAAATTAAGGCAAGGTGGCTTTAAAAGAAAAAGTTGGTGAAATTTGACACACAAACAGGCTTGGAAAAGTGGCCTGAAGATGCCACTTAGGGCCTCTGGAAATGGCGCCACATGCAAAGGAATTGGGCCTGAGTTCGAGTCACAGGGAAAGCAAATAAAAGAAATTTTATTTTGCTTCTAGAAGAAGTGAGGTGGACGGCACAAGGCTATAATTTAGGAGCTTTTATTCTTTTATTTTTAAGAGATAAATAGTGGATAAATAAGGGATAAATAAAGGATTTAATTTGGATTATTTTCAAGAGATAATTGTTGGATTAAATTCTTTTAATTTGAATAAAGTGATAATTAAAGGGATAAAGCTATCAAAATAGAAGAGTGGTGGCCAAGTAAGGGACTCTAGCTTAGTAATTTCGACTATACAAGGAAAAGAGAGGCCATTCTGCATTATTTTCTGTTCTTTGAAAGCCTCTGCCGAATTCTCTTCACCAAATCTTCTTCTTTTTTTATTTTTGCCAAGCCGAAATACCTTGTGTTCTAGCCGAATCATTCATCTTTATTCTTCCTTCTCTAATCCCTCCAAAAGCCGAAAGTTGTGAGATCATCATCTAGCCATAGCCGAATCTCTGAAGATTGAAGTGAAGGTGCAATCGATTTCTTCAAGTAAGGAGATCTTTCGGGATTTACAAGGAAGGAGAAGTTCTTTTCCCGAAGGTACACCATAGGCCACGTGTTCCCTAGTTATTCGGTGAGATTCGTGATTTAAAATCCACAAGGTAAGCATATGAAGTATTCGGCCAAGGCTTATTTTTGGTATTTAGAATTATTTCCTATTTATTCAAAAGCTAAACCGACCTAGTTAAATGATTTGGTGGCTATAGATTTTTAAGGAAGGAATACTACAAAGTTTTGGGATTTGATTTATAGTGAAATCGGCAACAAGGTAAGTTTAAGAATACTAATCCTACTAGGATTTGGATTTGTGGCCGAATGGCTTTTTATTAAAGCAGTAAGTGATTAATCAAATGTAGGGATTAAGGATCTAAGCATTAGATCAAGCTTTTCGGGATCTCAAGGAATTTCTAAGCGAATCAGGTGTGTACCCCACACTAACTTTTAATAAGATTTATGGTAATATGTAATATATGCATGTTTATAAGAATGTGGCTAAGGTACCATAATATGGTACAAAGTACTCAGGTATGTTTCCTACTCCTATTAGGATTACGAAATATGTTATATCTAACATGTGAAATATGATAACAATGTGAATTTAAGTATGATGTGCATGATAGGAATAATATGGGGCATTCGGTGATATGAAAAAGGGGAAGTGAATGTGATGACTTCGGTCTCACTATCTGAATGTGGTGACTTCGGTCACATTATCTGAATGTGGTAACTTCGGTTACATTATCTGAATGTGGTAACTTCGTTTACATTATCTGAATATGGTGTCTCATGACACAATTATCTGGTGGCTATGCCACGAATTTATATGGGTGATGAGCACGTCGACTGCAGCGACTGCCTTCGATGGTGTGTAGCGGATGGAGGGTTGACTTAGTAGTCCCCACGGTGTGCAGGTTGGTACGGGGATGTATAGCGGATGGCATCTAGGTTTGGGTTTGGGTTGCATCATCATTTTTATTTGTTTTACGAATAAGTATTTGATATGAAAATGTATGCCTGATCTATTGAATTTTAGTGTTGTGTACACATTGAGTATGTTGACTCACCCCGTTGTGGGACTATTTTCAGGTGACAATCAATAATGGATCGGGTTCGGCAGAAGCTTTGGGATGGCCATGCTCAGCTTGAAGTTTTATTCAATATGGACATTTAATTTTATTTAAGTATTTTAGAATTTTATTTTGGGTTTTTACTTGATGTAATAAGGCCATAAGGCCCAAGTTGAATTTCTTTATTTCTTTTTACTTTTAATTATTACGTTTATGAACTGTTATTGATTAACGGATCAAACAAATTTATTTTTTTTAACCCTAAGTGTTTTGTCACTTTAAATAAATGGATTTCAATGTAAAGTAAATCGGTTTTCAGTACAAGCCCAAACCAAACAATATTTTTTTTAAAATTCACACAAGTTTTTTCCTAAGTAACAAAAGAACTTTGAACCAGGTTTACTTGAGGAACATACGAGGATATGGTCGAGCTCGTGGGCAGTGTGGGGGTGTTTTGATTTTAGTATCGAGCCAGATTTCAAACTCTACTTTGAGGTTTAAGGCCCAAAACATTTTCAAAGCGAGTCCAAATAAGTTTTTTTGAAAACATTTTTTTGAAATAAGCAGGTTTTTGGCATGGCACCCAAGTCTCCGACCCGAATGCCACCAGGTAAGTACCCCTATCCTTTGTGTGATATATATTGTGATTTGTAGAAGGATAGAAATGGAATGGAACATAGATTAGCATGTTAAGTATGTGAACCCTAGGACTAGTTTACCCCAACACTTACATAAGACTTAATGCTTAATTAAACAAACCTATGACTAAGTCGCCGAGTTAGGGTGTGGTAACCCTTGTGCGCATGTCTAGGATTGGATCCGGAAGAGCCTGGTACTTAAGCAGTCCTAGTGACTCACCTCCTCTTCACTGGAATCCTACCTGGTGCGTAGCTACGGTTCACCCTAACCAAGAGGACTCAGTCACAGGCTAAACACAATAACTAAAACCCGAAAGGGAACTAGCCATGTTTTTATAAAAACCCTAGTTTTTAAAACTCTTAAAATTACCTTTTTAATTTGTGAGAACTATTTTTACAAAATTTTCTGAAAAATTTTCGATTTATGAAATTACAAAAATACCACTAGTGGTAAATTACAAAAATACCTTGGTTTATGAAATTCCCAAAATACCCACAATTCTTATCAAGATTTCATTACTTTATAAAATGTTCAAAAACCCTAATTTGTAAATTATCAAAAATATCTTGATTTTGGGAAATTACGAAATTGCCTTTAACTTACAAAATTACCAAAATAACCCTGATTTCCAAAATTTTTGCAACATCATTGTTTTGGAAAGTACAATTCTCAAAAAGAACCCTCAAAGTTTTGCAACTTTTGAAATATCCCTGATTTAGTAAATTTTACAAATTTACCCCAATTTGTAAAAAATTACCAAAATACCCTCGAGGTCCAAAATTACCAAAATACCCCCCGAATTTCAAAATTTTTCCAAAACACCCCGGGAATTTAAAAATACCAAAATACTTTGTGACAAAATCACCAAGGAACTTTTTCTTTTGAAAAATTACGCAAATACCCCTATAGGACAAAATTACGAAAATACCCCTGGGTAGTGGAAAAACAATAGCAACGAAAACTACAACGTTTCTCTGAATGAACGAAAGTTCATAATTGGTTGATGGGTGTATGAATGAATGAAAAGACTGTGTGCATGTATGAATACGAAAGAACCACTCCTAAAACTCTTTTCATAAAATTTCTTCGCGGGTAAACAAGTGAAACAAAATTCTAATGCATAAAACTCTTTAATTAGATTAAATCGCGACGTTAGAAAATGAGTTCTAGGGGACGTGGTCGTCGTGGACGGGATAAGAGGAGTCTTGGACTATCAGAATCGTCTAAGAGTCTTCTTGAGAGACCAGAAGGTTGAGAATTCTGCTCGTGTTTTTAAGCCAACTACTAAAAATCCGGACCGTCCGTGTGCTCAGTGTGGAAGGTATCATGTTAGCGAGTGTTGGAATCGAGATCGGGAATGTTTTAGATGTAATTCTAAGGCTCATTTGGTTAAGAATTGCCCTCACTTAACGCAAAAGCCCAAAATAAAAAAAAAATTGCTTCTTGCGTCCCTTGTGTGTCGAACCCGAGACCTGCCACTTCTAAACTCTTAAGTGGCGCCCCAAGCCACTCCAACCACCTGGACTTTCATGCTCAACCCTTGCCCGAAATTTCTTTAAAGCCCTCTTCACTTTAACGCCTCAAAGACCCAAAAGAAAAACATTTCCCCCTTGTAACTCCCAAGAATCGAACCCAAGACCTCCCTTGCAACACCCTTAGGCGCACCCTTGTAGCACCTAAGTGACGCATAAAAGCCACTTCTCCAAGCCATTTTTCATGTCATGTTTCTCCCAGATTTATACTTAACCCCTATCTCCTAGCTCCCTTCATTTAGATACTTATTAAGAAATTTTTTTTTTTAATACTAAGTCAGGCCTTGCTCGGGTTTAATTCTAGACCTTAGAATATGCCAAATAAATCATAGTATTTATTTCTTCAAGCACACACACACACATGGGAACAAATAATTAAATTACAAACAACCCCTAATTCAGGATGTTACAAGTTCTTTTCCTGAAGGTACACCATAGGCCACCTGTTCCCTAGTTATTCGGTGAGATTCGGGATCTAAAATCCACAAGGTAAGCATATGAAGTATTCGGCCAAGGCTTATTTTTGGTATTTAGAATTATTTCCTGTTTATTCAAAAGCTGGAAACTGACCTAGTTAAATGATTTGGTGGCTAGCCGATTTTTAAGGAAGGAATACTACAAAGTTTTTGGGATTTGATTTATAGTGAAATCGGCAACAAGGTAAGTTTAAGAATACTAATCCTACTAGGATTTGGATTTGCGGCCGAATGGCTTTTTATTAAAGCAGTAAGTGATTAATCAAACGTAGGGATTAAGGATCTAAGCATTAGATCAAGATTTTCGGGATTTCAAGGAATTTCTAAGCGAATCAGGTGTGTACCCCACACTAACTTTTAATAAGATTTATGGTAATATGTAATATATGCATGTTTATAAGAATGTGGCTAAGGTACCATAATATGGTACAAAGTACTCAAGTACGTTTCCTACTCCTATTAGGATTACGAAATATGTTATATCTAACATGTGAAATATGATAACAATGTGAATTTAAGTATGATGTGCATGATAGGAATAATATGGGGCATTCGGGTGATATGAAAAAGGGGAAGTGAATGTGATGACTTCGGTCTCACTATCTGAATGTGGTGACTTCGGTCACATTATCTGAATGTGGTAACCGGTTACATTATCTCGAATGTGGTAACTTCGTTTACATTATCTGAATGTGGTGTCTCATGACACAATTATCTGGTGGCTATGCCACGAATTTATATGGGCGATGAGCACGTCGACTGCAGTGACTGCCTTCGATGGTGTGTAGCGGAGGGAGGGTTGACTTAGTAGTCCCCACGGTGTGCAGGTTGGTACGGGGATGTGTAGCGGATGGCATCTAGGTTTGGGTTTGGTTTGCATCATCATTTTTATCTATTTTATGAATAAGTATTTGATATGAAAATGTATGCCTGATCTATTGAATTTTAGTGTTGTGTACACATTGAGTCTGTTGACTCACCCCGTTGTAGGACTATTTTCAGGTGACAATCAATAATGGACCAGGTTTGGCAGAAGCTTAGGGATGGCCATGCTCAGCTTGAAGTTTTATTCAATATGGACATTTAATTTTATTTAAGTATTTTAGAATTTTATTTTGGGTTTTTACTTGATGTAATAAGGCCATAAGGCCCAAGTTGAATTTCTTTATTTCTTTTTACTTTTAATTATTACGTTTATGAACTGTTATTGATTAACGGATCAAACAAATTTATTTTTTTTAACCCTAAGTGTTTTGTCACTTTAAATAAATGGATTTCAATGTAAGATAAATAGATTTTCAGTATAAGCCCAACCCAAACAATATTTTTTTTGAAATTCACACAAGTTTTTCCTAAGTAACAAAAGAACTTTGAACTGGTTTACTTGAGGAACATACCAGATCCGGTCCAGGCTCGTGGGCCAGGTGTGGGGTGTTTCACTGTCATAACACATATACTCATAAAACATTGTGAATTCTGTAGAACTCTGATAATAGTATTAATCAATATGCAATAGGTCCAATTCTTTTCATAATCTTATATGACTCAATAAACCACAAACTTAATTTTCCTTTATGGCCAAACTGGAGAACTTTCTTCCATGGCGAAACTTTAAACAATATTTTGTCGCCAATCTAAAACTCTATTTCTTTTCATCTTAAATTCACATCAGATTTCTTACGATCAAATGCTGCTTTTAAACTATCTCAAATCACTTTCACCTTTCTTCGGTTTCAAAGAATTAAACCTACTACATGTATCTTTTCTCACTTAACTCCGTTCAAAACACTGAAGTTTTACATTTGTGACCATGTAAAGCCTCGTACAGTATAATTTTGTACTTGACTATTAACTATTATAATAAGCAAATTCAACCCAAGGAAAATATTTTTCTCAGTTACCTTCAAATTCAAGTACACAACATTGAAGCATATCTTCCAAAATCTGAATCATCTGTTTAGATTGATCATCCATCTAAAAATGAAATACAGTACTGTATACCCAGAGTTTCTTGTAACTTATTTCAGAATCATAATATAAACCGTAGATCTCTATCAGAAATAATAGAAACTAGCACATCATATAATCTGAAAATCTCAAAAATAGATAATTCAAGCAATCTATCAAGTGAGAAATCCTTTCATGCCAGAATAGAATGTACAGACTTTGTCAAACAATCAACCATTACTCAAATAGTATCTTTCTTTTTCATAGACAAGGATAATCTCGATATAAAGTTCATAGTAACTTTGTCTCATTTCCATTTTAGTATCTTCACTAGCTATAATCATCCTGAAAGTATCATCTTTATCTGCTGATACATCCAACATTTAAATACAATTTCAGAATTACCACATTTCATTTCGAGCTACTAATACATCCTTTTCAAATCATTATGCATTTCATCATTCCCCAGATAAACAGACATAGTACCACTATGATCACTCATGTAAAATTTTCTGTATAAACTCTAAATTCTTCAGTACACAAACTCTGTTTCTGAATAACAAACATTTATCGGTTCTACTCTAAAATTCTGAATCATAAAGTATTTCACACTGCATTCATTTAACTTACAATTCATTATCACATTTTTGGGTTTCATTGATCTGTTGTAGAAACATCGGTTTAGCTCTATACTCAGCTAAAATTGAGCTATTACAAGGCAATCATAATCGGTATCCATAACTTGTAAAGTATACAGAGATTTTCTACTCAGAATATATGTAACCACATTCACTCTTTCCGAGTGATATTCAATTATCAATTTATAATCTTTCAACAATTCAAGCTATATACGGTATCTCAAAGTCAAATCTCTTAGCAACATCAAATACGTCAACATTTTATAATCAATGAATATATGATATTTTTCACCAAAAAAGTAATATTGTCAGATTTCAATGCAAAAACAATAGCCGTCAATTCTAGATCATGTGTCGAGTAATTCTTTTCATGTGAATTTTTAACTGTCTGAAAGCACAGGCTATTACTTTGCCTTACTGCATCAAGATACAATCTAATCTCATTCAATAGTACATCATTGTAATAACAAATTCCTTACCGATTCAGGCTAAATCAGTATTAATACTTTCATCAACAGAGCTTCCAACTGGTCAAAACTTTATTGATATTTATCGGTCCATTCAAATCTTACCTCTTGATAATACTCTAGAATGACATATTTTTATGTATTAATTATATGTTTGTTTTGAGTATGATCCTACTAATTTGCGCTATTTATGGTCTTTTATCTTTTAGGGACTAAATTGACGGCAAAAGTAAATTTAAGGACGAAAAGCGTGAATTTAGAGATAAAGTGGGCCAATATGCGGCATAGAAAAAAAAGGTGGTGCCAAAAATGCAAGTATAGAAGACATAAGGACAAAAATGCAAAAGAAGAGATTTTATAGCACAAGACTCTATTTAATGTTTAATTATATTAGGATAATTATTAAGGATTATTATTTAGATTTAATTTTAGGATTTATTTTCATTTATCTTTACTTATCTTTATTTGCATTTATCTTTTAGAATTTAATTAGGAATTGGTTAGGTTTTTTAATACTATAAATAGGGGATGAAGTGACACAAAAGGGGATCGATCTTTGGCTGTAACACTCTCCCCCTCATAAAGTTTATCCTTTTGTTCTTTCCATATATTTTTTCCAATAAAAATTTTATTTCCATTATATTTGTTTCTTACCCAAAAATCATGAACCACTAAATCTATCTAGCCGAAGGTTGTCAAAATTCTCCAAAAAGGTTATTGAGGCTTAGAATTCGCTCTTAACCTTTTCAACAGGGTATCCATCACTTCTCCGCATTACGCGGCTGACGCTTCCGTCCATGTCCCTTAATAGGTAATCTTTTCAACTTGTGCAAGAAACGACCGCTTTGTACGTTTTGGGACGGTTGCACAGTCAGTTCGTTGACTTTCTACGTCAGAGGTTAGCTAGTCCAAGAGACAAAATGACATGGTACTCGTTGTTCGGAAGTGATGATCTAGTAGAAGATAATCCCACAAAAGCGATTATTGGCTAGAGTAAGGTTCCGCCAAATCTTAAGTCTAAATTCTTGGAGCTGGTGGTCGTAGGCGTCCTCATCCACTATAACTGGTTTATTCTACTTGAGAAGGATCACTTAAAAGTCAAGGATTGAACCCAAGGTGAATTGAGACAACCGGAGGCTGGAAAATCACCATAAGAAATCTTTTTCTCAACTTTACTTTTGCCTTTAATTTCTGAAATTTCCATTCAACTTTAAATTTCGTTTTTATTTTATTCCCAAATTTTAACTTTAAATTCTTTTTTTCTTTTAGGAACACAAGTTTTCTTGGGCAAGATTTTGCCCAGGATTTCGAGAAACAAGCATTCGTGCAATCCAGTCCCTGAGGATTCGACCCTACTTTCCCTTTACTGTTCTTTTCATTATTTTATAGGGAATAGGATATTTTTGGTGCTCTCAACGATAGCATCAAATTTGGCGCCGTTGTCGGGGACCGGCAACGTACTAATTTTGTTTTTTGTTTCTTATGACCAGATCTGCTCCAGGAACTCTTGTGTTTGATCCAAAAATTGAGAAGACTATGAGAGCTAATCGTAAGGAAACAAAGCTAAGAAATATGCAGTCAGCGGTGGTTGGGACTCAAAGTAATCCACCGCAAGAAATCAGAATCGACGACAAAGTAGAGTCTAGGGTTAACGAAAACCCTACTCAAACATTTGAAAGCAAAAAAGTAGAAGTCAATTCACCAGAAGAAGTGCTTAACACCAGGGTTAACGAAAATTCGAATCTAGCACATCAACCTATGGCTCAAACAATTCTGCAACTGGCCGAAGCTCCGGCAGAACAATTGCCAATATGCATCGTGTATCCTATTATGGATACTGATTTTGAATTAAAGTCGGGCTTAATCCAACTACTACCAACTTTTCGTGGGTTGCAAAACAAAAATCCCCACAAGCATTTGAAAGAGTTTCATATGGTTTGTCTTAGCATGAAACCTCAGGGGGTAACTGAGGATCAAATCAAATTGCGTGCTTTCCCTTTTTCCTTAGTAGATTCTGCTAAGGAATGGTTATTTTATTTACCCCCTGGATCTATTACAACTTGGGCTGATTTATCTCGTTTATTTCTCAATAGGTTTTTTCCAGCATCCAGAGCAGCTGAGCGAAGAAGAGAGATCGTTGGAATAAGGCAAAAAGAAGCAGAGTCTCTTTACGACTATTGGGAGTGGTTTAAGAAATAGTACGCAAGCTGCCCACAACATGGTATAATGGAGAAATCTCTCATCTAATACTTTTATGAAGGCTTGAAACCCATGGAGATGAATATGGTAGATGCTGCTAGTGGAGGAGCGTTGGTCAACATGACTCCCCAACAAGCAAGAGACTTAATCTCCACAATGGCTGCAAATTCTCAGCAATTTCGAACCAATACTGAACCCTCTAGAAGGGTTCACCAGCTAAGCAATTCAACCTTAGAGGATAAATTTGATAGACTTACTAATATGATGAACTCTCTTATTACAGAAAAAGCAAAGATAGCCTGGTTGTACAGAATATATGCTACGCCGAATCATACAACTGATGCATGTCCCAGTTTGTATGATGATACCATGGCTCATCTGAATGCTGTGGGAAATATCCCTGGGCCACCACAAAGGCGATATGACCCCTATGCTAATACCTACAACCCAGGGTGGAGGGACCATTCTAACTTGAGTTATGGGCCCAATCCACGAAATAATAAGCCATACCAAAATTGGTTCCCGCAACAGCCGCAAGGCTCAGGTAATTCTCTAGAAGCTCTAGTCAATAAATTAGCAGCTAATGTTCTTGATTTTCAATAAAAAACCGAGGCATCCATAAGAGAGTTGACCACATCAATTGAGAAATTAAACTTTCAAGGGAAGCTGCCGTCACAAATAGAACCAAACCCAAGACAAAATGCGGATGCAGTGATGTTATGGAGCGAAAAGGTACTGGAACCAATTCCTGACAAGAATCTTGGCCAAGAAATCGCTCGGGAAAAACACGAGAAAGATGAATAGGTCCGACCGAAACCTCCATTCCCTAAAATTCAACCCCCATTTCTAGAACAACTCAACCAGTGTTGAAGAGGTAAAGAGGACAAGGAGATCCTTGAACATTTAAGAATGTCGAGATCAACATACCACTGTTGGATGCCATCAAGCAAATTCCGCGATATGCTAAATTTCTTAAAGAGCTCTGCACCAACAAGCGAAAATTAACAGGTAATGAAAAGGTAAATGTTGGTGAAAATGTATCTGCAGTGTTACAGCGAAAAATGCCGGCGAAATGCAAGGATAGGGGCATGTTTGCGATTCCATGCAAAATAGGCCATTTGGGAATTAAGTAGGCTATGTGTGATCTAGGGGCCTCCATAAATGTAATGCCATATTCTATTTTATGAGTCACTTAACGCGGGTTTTTTGACAAAAACAGGTGTTATTATTCAGTTGGCAGACAGGACTATTGTGCATCCAGAAGGACTCTTTGAGGATGTTTTCGTAAAAGTTAACAAGCTCATATTCCCTGTAGATTTTTATGTGATTAAAATGTAGGAGGATAGTACTCCTGGATCTTCAAACCTCTTGTTGGGTCGACCTTTCCTTAGTACAGCTCGTACTAAATCGATGTTCGAAGTGGAACTCTCACGATGGAGTTTAATGGGGAAATCGTGAAGTTTAATGTCTACGACGCCATTAGCCATCCAAGCGAAATCTTGAGTGTGAATCGTGTCGACATAATTGACTCTTTAGTGGAAGAGAATTTTGAGTCAATTTATGAAGATAAATCTGAACTTGATGAATATGAATTTGTTAATGAGTTATTTTCTCCAAATACTAAACTTTTACCTTCTATTATACAGGCACTAGAATTTACTTGGAGGAAACACGAAACCAAGAAGAGAGGCGTAAAGACGACTAAATCTGAATATGATAGAAGTAGTAAAAAAGGAAATAATCAAGTTACTGGATGCTGACGTAATCTACCCTATTTCTGATAGTAGATGGGTAAGTCCGGTGCAATTCATGCCCAAGAAAACGGGTGTGATAGTAAAGAAAAATGCTGAAGGTAACTTGGTACCTACCCGAGTGCAAAATCGGTGGCGTGTTTGCATTGATTACAGGGAGTTGAACTCTTACACTAGAAAAGATCATTTCCCTCTTCCTTTTATAGATCAAATGCTTGAAAGGTTAGCCAGAAAAACTCACTTTTGTTGTCTTGATGGATACTCAAGTTTCTTCTAAATTCCAATCGCACCGGAGGACCAGGAAAAGACCACTTTTACATGCCCATTTGGTACATTTGCATATAGAAGAATGCCATTTGGTCTTTGCAATGCGCCGGCCACCTTCCAGAGATGCATGATAAGTATATTTTCTAAATATGTGGAAAAAATATCGAAGTTTTTATGGATGATTTTACTATATATGGAAATTATTTTGATGAATGCCTTAAAAACCTAGCGATAATTTTGAGTAGGTGCATTGAATTTAATCTTGTCTTGAATTATGAAAAATGTCACTTTATGGTAGATAAGGGTTTAATTATGGGTCATGTAGTTTCATCTAAGGGAATTGAGGTCGATAAGGCTAAAATTGACATTATAATTTTTTTTCCTTAACCCTCCACTATAAGGGAAATTCGTTCTTTCCTTGGCCATGTAGGCATCTACAAGCGCTTTATAAAGAACTTCTCAAAAGTAGAAGAACCGCTGTGTGAATTGTTGCAAAAGGATAAGAAATTTGAGTTTGGCCCAAAATGTAGGGAGGCTTTTGACACGCTCAAGCAAAAGTTGGTCTCCGCTCCTATAGTACAACCGCCAGATTAGAAATACCCATTTGAGATTATGTGTGATGCTAGCAAACGCAATGTAGGGGCTGTTTTGCTTTATAACTCCGTATTAAAGCTATTCCTAGGGAAGCTTCAATCTCGATGGCAAGGACCTTTTATTGTGACCCAAGCATTCACACATGGTGCAGTTGAAATAGAGAGTGAAGAGACAAGAAAGCGGTTCGTATTTAATGGCCAACTGTTGAAGCCATTTTACGAGAATTTTCAGGCCCACACGGTCGAAAAAATTAGTTAAAGATTCCGGCGTCAAGCTAACGACGTTAAATAAACGCTTGTTAGGAAGCAACCCAATTTTTATTTCTCTTTATTTTTATTCTATTTATTATTTTATTTTAATTATTTATTATTTTATCTTAATCATTTATTACTTATTTTATTTTAGATATTAATAGAAATTCTCTTCTTCTAACTAGGTGGACAAAAATGAAAACAAAGAGAAAAAGGAGAAAAGACAAAACCTACAGCCAAACAGCTCTTGTTCCATCCCTATTCCAGCCTGGAATAGGGCATTCTTGCCCAAGCTTCCCCAAAACCTATAGCCAAACACCCTTTTTCAACCAAATAAAACCCAAAAACAAAAAAAAAATCCAATTTTTTTCACAAACCCTCCATAGCCGCCGAAACAGACTTACATGTTGCTTGTCAAGCTGATCCTTTGGATGCTCGATGCCTCGACTCAATGGGGCTACTTCTTGGCACTCCATCGTCATTTCGTTTTGTCCCTACAGGAATGTGCTCTACACCAGCAGAATGAGTCTTTCGACACCAAAATCGAAATGAAGCACCCACTCAGGCCCAACCTCTGATGACCGTTGAGCAACGCTTAGAGCGCATTGAGGACGAACTTGACACTTTTGGCCAGCAACTAACTGAGCTCATTACCAGTATGTGCGAAAGACAATAACTACACGGGGAGTTCTTCTAAACTTTTCCACCTATTTATTTATTTTCTTCCACATCGAGGATAATGTATTTTAAGTAGGGGGAGGAACTCTTCGTTATTACTGTCATTTTTTTGCTGTGTTTTTGGTGTTGCTTCTTGATGCTCTATTTTGCCCAATATTATTATTATTATTATTATTTTAGAATACTCTGCCTCTTTTCATGCCCAAGATTTTTACCAGGATTTGCCCATTGTTTGACCTACATGCATGATTCTTGTCTTCTGAGAAAATTACGATTTTTCCATAATTGATGCCATCTCCATTGTTTTATTTTTATTAGGCTAAAAATAATTGTGATTAATAGAGTTAACTCTATCTTGCTTTTTGTAAAATTGATCAAGTTTAATATAAAGTGGACACTTAATATGATTGCATGCTAAATTTATGTTCATGGCTATTAGGTGATTATTGAAACTTATTCTTGACACTTGATTGTTTTTCCTAATTTCTCCAAAATTAAAATTTCGTTTAATGTTAACAACTTTTCCGCGGCTATGAGTGCAGCTTAAAAATGTGATTGACTGAGTAACCGGGGTAGGGTGCTTGAATTGTCATCCTATTTCACGTCAAAAGGTTGTGTGACATGTTAGGTAAAACTCCGCTAACCAGAATTAATTTTTAAGAACATGTTGGGCTGAGTAACCAGGGTGAGGTGCTTGGTTGTCATCTCTCTTTGAGTCAAAAGGTTTGATATGTTCTTAAGAAAAAATTATAATAAATTAGGAGTATGTTGGGCTAAGTAACTGGGGTGGGGTGCTTGGCTATCATCTCTCTTCACATCGAAAGGTTCGATATATTCTTAAAAGAAAAAAAATAAATAAAGAAAAAAGAATAAAATAAAATTTGGGGACTAAAAGAGGAAACAAATAAGGTGCCTTGGTAGGTTTGGTAATTTACCTAATTTTCATGAAATAATTCAAGTCGATTCTAATTTCTGTGTGTATTAATTGGAAAACTTTTTCTGTTTTACTTAAAGCAAGCTTAGGGTTCTCTTTATTTTTTCATATGCATTTTTGACTAATTTTTATGAAACTTTGGAGTGGTATTTCTTTTATAGCAGATTCTAACTTTCACAGTGGATAAGAACCATACTTGAGGGCAAGCATGGGCTAAGTAGGGGGAATTTGATAATACTCTAGAACGACATATTTTTATGTATTAATTATATGTTTATTTTGAGTATGATCCTACTAATTTGGGCTATTTATGGTCTTTTATCTTTTAGGGACTAAATTGACGGCAAAAGTAAATTTAAGGACGAAAAGCGTGAATTTGGAGATAAAGTGGGCCAATATGCGGCATAGAAAAAAAAGGTGGTGCCAAAAATGCAAGTATAGAAGACATAAGGACAAAAATGCAAAAGAAGAGATTTTATAGCACAAGACTCTATTTAATGTTTAATTATATTAGGATAATTATTAAGGATTATTATTTAGATTTAATTTTAGGATTTATTTTCATTTATCTTTAATTATCTTTAATTATCTTTATTTGTATTTATCTTTTAGAATTTAATTAGGAATAGGTTAGGTTTCTTAGTACGGGATGAAGTGACACAAAAGGGGATCGATCTTTGGTTGTAACACTCTCCCCTCATAAAGTTTAGCCTTTTGTTCTTTCCATATTTTTTTCCAATAAAAATTCTATTTCCATTATATTTGTTTCTTTCCCAAAAATCATGAGCCATTAAATCCATCTAGCCGAAGGTTGTCGAAATTCTCCAAAAAGGTTCATAAGGCTTAGAATATGCGATTACCCTTTTCAATAGGGTATTCATCACTTCTACGCATTACGGGGTTGACGCTTCCGTCCATGTCCCTTAATAGGTAATCTTTTCAACTTGTGCAAGAAACAGCCGCTTTGTATGTTTTGGGAAGGTTGCACAGTCAGTTCGTTGTTGGCTAGTCCAAGAGACAAAATGGCATGGTATTCGTCGTTCGGAAGTGATGATCTAGTAGAAGATAATCCCACAAAAGTGATTATTGGCTAGAGTCAGGTTCCGCCAAATCTTAAGTCTAAATTCTTGGAGCTGGTGGTCGTAGGCGTCCTCTTCCACTATAATTGGTTTATTCTACTTGAGAAGGATCACTTAAAAGTCAAGGATTGAACCCAAGGCGAATCGAGACAACCGGAGGCTGGAAAATCGCCATAAGAAATCTTTTTCTCAACTTTACTTTTACTTTTAATTTCTAAAATTTCCATTCAACTTTAAATTTTGTTTTTATTTTATTCCCAGATCTAAACTTTAAATTCTTTTTTTTAAATTTTTTCAGGAACGCAAGTTTTCTTGGGCACGATTCTACCCAGGATTTCAAGAAATAAGCATTCGTGCAATCCGGTCCTTGAGGATTCGACCCTACTTTCCCTTTACTATTCTTTTCATTATTTTATAGGGAATAGGATATTTTTGGTGCTCTTAACGACCGCATCACCTCTTTTCTGTGATAACTGGGTCATCAATGTAGCTATTTCAATTATTAACATTGAACCTTTGAGTTTTTCCAAAGCCACAACCATCAGATAGATTCAAAACCATAGTGCTATAATTTTACCGACATTTCAACCGTATAGATAAAGCAACACTTCAACATCAATAGTGCACCTCAACTTAAAAGAGGGAAAGCCAAAAGAGGCCCCAATAATAACCAATGCAGTAATATAGTTTCTATAATCTGTGATCTCTATCACCATACCTCATGATCGAGTCAATATTTATAATGGTAATGAATGTAATTACCTCTGATCAAAGAATATCTTTCACAAGTAACCCATGTTTACGTAAAAAGAGATTGATGATATCTCAGAGAAAATTTAGAAGAGTTGTAACATCCTGAATTTTTGGGCCTATGCGTTTAATAGGTAGGATATGTTTAATGTGTTAATTTAAGTGTTAGGGGTCCAAATTGGGCTCAGGCTTAGGTAGAGGCTTTGATTAAAATTTTCTGTTTGGGCATTATAGGGGTTTAAAAGGTAGTATCTACGTTTAAAATACCAAAGTGGGCTTGTGGCCCAATCTTAGGAGGTGACGCCACACAAGGGAGTAAGGGGCCCAAATTTAAGTTTCATGGAGCCCAATTCTTTTAATTTAAGTTAGCTAAATTTTGGGCATTAGGATTAGGTGGAGTGGATGGCAACAAGGCTAAAATTTAGGGGTTTTAATGTTTAAAATATGTGGATAATAAGCAGATAAAGACTATTATTTAGGAATTTATTTTATGTGGATAATAAGCAGATAAAGGCTAAAATTTAGGGATTTTAATGATTAAAATATGTGGATAATATCTTTGATAAAGGAGGAGGAGTTAGAGATAATTTAGTCTCTTTTAGATGAGCTAGTAGATTAAGATAAAGGAGAAAAGATACGATTTATCTACAAGGTTAGGTAAGTGTCGAAATTTCTATAAATAGGAGGAATATCTCTTCAATTTCGGCATTTGGGTTTTTCTCTCATTCTTTTCTCTTCTTCTCTGAGTAAAAGCCGAAAACTCCTAAAGTTCCATCTTCTTCTTCATTCTCTACAAAACCGAAATCTCTAAGCCTAATCCTCATCTTCACTTTGATTCAAAAGCGAAACTCTTTCCATTCTTTTTCTTCCTATTAAGAAATCTTCAAGTCTCTTCCTTGTTTTCTTTTCTTCTTCTTTTCTCGTCGTAAACCGAAACTCTTCACTCAAGTATTTTAAAAGCTAAAGACACATCAGCCTTCTCTTGTTCATACTTTTTTCGGGATTTCAAGGTAAGAGGATTTGTTTATTTATATATATAAAATCGGGTAGAATACTAACCATGGCCGAATATAGAGAGGCCTATTTTCACAATTGTTCCGCTTTTGAGCAAGGCTTTACCATTGAGGATAATAGATCCGGATAGCAAGGACATCGACTAAGAATATTGGATTTCGCGATATCAGGTGTGTAATACTTCCCCACCATCTAGATCTAATCATAAAATGCATGATCATAAGATTTATATGTTTTGATAATTGCCGACATCTCGATTTATTGATAAAAGCCCAAGAAGGGTAAAAGCGGTTCACCAGGTTAGTAAATAATCTGTTTATATGTTATAAGTAAAATGCTTTTATGTGATTGCATGGGTTGGGTTGATGAAAGGAGGAAGTTATACGTTATATGTGTAGCGGTTTTTACCGTGATTTGATGTAGCAGCTAATGCCGTGAACTATTATACGGGCTTCGGCCATTAAATGTTATACGGGCTTCGGCCATTATATGTTATAAGGGCTTCGGCCATCATATGTGGATGAGCAGCATGACTGCCATCATGGTGTGTAGCGGTGTGGGTTAATTGTAGAAATCCCCAATGGTGTGAATGGCTGGTACGGGGGCGTGTAGCGGATGGAAACCTAGGATTTGGGTTGGGCTTGCATATTAATTTTTACTATGTATATTAAACTGTTTATTTTGTTTTATGGGGCTAAGGCCCAAATCTAATGGTGCATGAGGGTTGCACACTGAGTCTCGCGACTCAACCAATTAATTAATATTTTAGGTAGCACTTAGTGCATCGGATCGGGCTGGAGAGGAGCGCAAGGTGGCCATGCAAAAGAATATTTGGATTCAGCAAAAAGACTCTAGTTTATTATTTTATAGTTTTTAATGGGTTTTAAATCTCGTTGTAATAAGGCCATGGGCCACTAGTTTATATTTTGTTTTATTATGGGCTTTTATTACTTTTAGTTATTTAATCTTTTTTTTTATTTTAATTGAACTAAGGCGTATTTTATTTAAACTATCAACTATTTATTTTTTTCCCGAATAAAAGGATAAACTTCAGAAAAATATTTTCTAAAAATACGATATGTTTTCCCAAGAATTTTCTTAGTAACATACCAGATCCGGTCGTGGTGTTTGGGCCAGGTTTGGGTTGTTATAAGAGTAATATCAAGCTTACTCAGTAAAAATAAATGTGATAAAGACAATAATATTTGCATATTCGCAACTCAGGGCTTCAATCAGTAGAAGTAGAAAATAACATCACATGAACCTCATCATCAAGTCTTATATCAATCATGATGAATTAGAAAGCCCAAGTATGATAGAGCAATACCACTCATGAATTAACTAGACTTACAATAATTCCATCTATAATAATTTACTAGTCTTTCAATACAATAAATATTGTATCTAAACATGAACAATTTCATATGCCTCTGAGAATAACAGAATTTATAGAGTACCCAGGAGATGTTGCTGTAATATACTCAATTATAACAGCTATATTCGAATATCTTTGCAGTTTTATCACTATTCCACTGACTAATAAAGTCATCAATAATCTTACATTATTCAATTCACTGAAAGATTCAATTTAGAATAATTTTCGGCTAATCCGTTTTGTAATTATCATATCTGGATAAGTCAATTATTCATGAATAACTTCTTCCTTAACAATGACATCATATATTCAGAATAATCTTCAGAAAAATCTTATATCTCTTTTAATACCGTCTTTACTTACTAACCCCTTCTCATTCTAACTACATCATTAGTCATTTAGCCTTTGAACTCTTTGGTTCCACATTCATGAGCTTAATCCATATATATCTTATGAATTTCATTGTATAACACTATACTAGTAAGGGGTGGAGATCGTAAGCCTCAAAAATTAGCTTTCATAAATACACACATATCTCTTAACGTGTACATTTAACATGTTCACTATAAAAAATTTATTTTATACCTTTACAAGTTTCATTTCATCATAAGTAATACTTTTCCTCGAGCACATGAGTATCACTATCAGCAATATCGGAATCAGCTCGGTTAGAAAGCATCTTTGTCTATTTGTAAAATAATTTTCATCAGAGTCGGGAGATATGACATTATCATAGGTTTTATAATGGCATGTATTTCTAGACTCCACATATGCTACGTTCAGTCCGAGAACCGACTAAATCGTAGCTCTGATACCACTAAATGTAACACCCCTAACCCGTACACATCGCCAGAACAGGGTTATGGAGCATTACCGAAACTTTTCAGAACATTTTCAGATAAATCATGTCAATCACTACTCATTAACTGAGATTATTCATAACGTCCCTTAGATGGACCCTTGATGACTAATGCAAGTATTAGAAATGAGTTGGGACTTGATTGGAAACTCTAAGAATTTTTCGCGACATTTCAAAAATTTTCCAAGGTGCAGGGCTCACACGCCCGTGTGGTCCAAGCGACATGCCCATGTGACCCTGGGACACGCCTGTGCTACAGGCCGTGCTCGACCTCGTGTAACTCTCTAACTTGTGCACACGGCCATCCCACACGCCCGTGTGCTGAGCTGTGTGGTTAATTAAATTCTATCAAAATTAGGTACAGGTTTCACACGGCCAAGACACATGCCCGTGTTCAAGGTCATGTCTCCCACACAGTTAAGACACTAGGCCCGTGTCTCTGCCCGTGTGCTCAATTCTGAGCATTCTATTTTCTCAAATTTAAGGTGCAGGGGACACACGGCCAGGCCACATGCCCATCGGGTAGGCCATGTGTCATACACGGTCTAGACACACACTTGTGTGTCTGCCCGTGAGGACAAAATAAAGCCATTCCAAGCTTAATTTCTCACCCAAAATCACACCCATGACCTACACTTGAATCACACATCCAAATACCAACCATTTCAAGCATTCAAATCAAGTAAATTCCATCATTCATCATGGCATATCATTTCATGCATACATGTCTATAATCTTGCCTTAGTTTAGTCCATATGTTTGGCATAATTTGATCAACTACTTAATACATATGTAGCTACCATAGTATGACGTTACAAATATATCAAAACAAACCATTACTAGCCATTTCAATGGCTAGATTACAAGCATCATTTAAGTTTACACGCCAATATGGCCAATATAACCTATACATGCCATTACAACCATAATTGATTTACCATATTGTACCAACATGGGCCGATGGATAGTGTGAGTGATCTCTGCCAAGCTTCCAGTCCAACGAGCTTCCGATTTAATCTAAAACAGGGAAATAAAACTAAGTAAGCATTACATGCTTAGTAAGTTCGTATAACATGGTACTTAACTTGCCATTCATTTTATTTTGAGATAACTATGTAAGGCATATTCAATCAATTTGACCTCAAGCCCTACACACATCCTCATTGCCCTTTTTAGTCATATATTCCATAATAATATCATAATACATATATGGGCTCAACAACAATCAGGTTTCCCAATACATATGCTTTCCACAACATGTATTCATTCAACATACATGATTCATCTCATTATTACAAGTATAATTTCATAATAGCTCATTTTGATTTCAGATCATTCCATATCAAAAATTTACTCATATTACTCGAAATATGGAGGTCACAATTAGTACACTCAAGCTGTACAAGTCTATAATCAACAATGAACATATATTCATCGAATAAAGTCCATGTACAAATATCATCATTTCATGTTTTCGTATATCATTTGTCATGTATCATCATTTTCTTGTACTTCAGGTCGATATGTGTAATAACTCATTTCTTATTCGTATCTTCACATGTCAAGAATTTTTACCTGTTGAATTTATTCGAAATATCGATGGATACACAGGTAGTACACTCGAGGTGTACAAATCAGAATCCGTCAATTCATGTCCAATGGTACCCATAAGGTACTATTTCAAATAGTACACTCTCGAGCCACATATATAAAATCAACATGGTTACCAGTCCAGGGGAAATCTTTTTTATGACATATGTTCTAAAGACCTTAATCTGGATTACCTGTAATATCCTAGATTAAGGGTTATGCGTTCGTGCCTAATTCATGAGTTAGTAGGTTTTGGCAGTGTTGGAAGTGTATTAAGGGTTTTTAGAATTCTAGGATGGAAGAAGAAAGCTTTGGAAAATTATTGGTTTTTAAGTAAAAAGGGGAGCTAGGTAAATGAGGCTATAAAAGAAACTCCGTGTGAAGCATGACACAAGGAACCATGTGGTAAAATGGCATGTTTTATGAATTATGAATGTGTTATGTGAATTCTAGAAATAAGGAAATGTATGGAAATGTATGGAAATGTAAGGAAATGTAAGGAAATGTAAGGAAATGTATGGAAATATATGGAAATGTAAGGAAATGTAAGGAAATGCAAGGAAATGTAAAGAAATGTCTTGTCTTGGAAATGTAGGGAAATGTCCTGAAAATGTAAAGGAATAAAGAGGAAAGTGAACATTTATGGAAACTAGGAAAATGATTTAGAAATGATTCAAAAAAGGAAAGTGAACATTTCTGGAAACTTGGAAATGTAAGGAAATGTCAAGTTTAAAGAGCCGAACGAAAATTTTTGGAAACTTGGAAATGAAAAGAAATGTCAAGTTTTAAAGTTTAAAAGAGGAAATTAAGGCAAGGTGGCCTTAAAAGAAAAAGTATGTGAGATTTGACACACAAACGGGCTTGGAAAAGTGGCCTGAAGATGCCACTTAGGGCCTCTGGAAATGGCGCCACATACAGGGGTAGTGGGCCAAGGTTCGAGCTGCAGGGGAAGCAAAATAAAAGTTTTATTTTGTTACAAGGATGGACAGAGGTGGATGGCACATGGGTTATAATTTAGGAGCTTTTATTCTTTTATTTTTAAGAGATAAATAGTGGATAAATAAGGGATAAATAATGGATTTATCATTATTTTCAAGAGATAATTGTTGGATTAAATTCTTTTAATTTGAATAAAGAGATAAATGAGGAATTATTCTTTAATTAGGAAAACAAGGGAGAAGTGATGGCCAAGTAAGGGACTTTGAGTTTAATAATTTAGGCTAAGTAAGGATAGTTGCTGAATTATCTTTTATTTTAGTGATAATTAAAGAGATAAAGCTATTAAAATAGAAGAGTGATGGCCAAGTAAGGGATTCTAAGTTAGTAATTTCGGCTATAAAAGGAAAAGAGAGGTCATTCTGCATTATTTTCTGTTCTTTGAAAGCCTCTGCCAAATTCTCTTCACCAAATCTTCTTCTTCTTTTATTTTTGCCAAGCCGAAATACCTTGTGTGCTAGCCGAATCCTCCATCTTTATTCTTCCTTCTCTAATCCCTCCGAAAGCCGAAAGTTGTGAGATCATCATCTAGCCATAGCCGAATCTCTGAAGATTGAAGGTGCAATCGATTTCTTCAAGTAAGGGTAAAATCTCATTCGGTTTCATCCTTTTTCTTTTAAGATTTGCCGAAATCTAGGACTAACCCCATTAATATCTTGTTGCGGAAACTTTGAAGAGATCTTTCGGGATTTACAAGGAAGCAGAAGTTCTTTCAGAAGAAGGTACACCATAGGCCATGTGTTCCCTAGTTATTCGGTGAGTTTCGGGATTTAAAATCCACAAGGTAAGCATATGAAGTATTCGGCCAAGGCTTATTTTTGGTATTTAGAATTATTTCCTATTTATTCAAAAGCCGAAAACTGACCTAGTTAAATGATTTGGTGGCTAGCCGATTTTTAAGGAAGGAATACTACAAAGTTTTCGGGATTTGATTTATAGTGAAATCGGCAACAAGGTAAGTTTAAGTATACTAATCCTACTAGGATTTGGATTTGTGGCCGAATGGCTTTTTATTAAAGTAGTAAGTGATTAATCAAATGTAGGGATTAAGGATCTAAGCATTAGATCAAGCTTTTCGGGATTTCAAGGAATTTGCTAAGCGAATCAGGTGTGTACCCCACACTATCTTTTAATACGATGTATGGCTTAAACTTGTTATATGTTCTAATATGAAAATATAAGAATGTGGCTAATGTACCATGTTATGGTACAAAAAGTACTCAGCACGTTTCCTACTCCTACTAGGATTATGAAATATGTTATATTTAACATGTGAAAAGTGACATGAATGTGAATTTAAGTATGATATGCATAATATGAATAATATGGGGCATCCGGGTTATATGAGAAAGGGGAAGTGAATGTGGTGACTTCGGTCTCACTATCTGAATGTGGTGACTTCGATCACATTATCTGAATGTGGTGACTTTGGTCACATTATCCGAATGTGGTAAACCGGTTACATTATTCGAATGTGGTGTCTCATGACACAATTATCCGAGTGGCTATGCCACCAATTTATATGGGCGATGAGCACGCCGATTGCAGATGATCGCCTTCGATGGTGTGTAGCGGAAGGAGGGTTGACTTAGTAGTCCCCGTGTGCAGACCGCAGTGCGGGGTGTGTAGCGGATGGACAATTAGGTTTGGGTTTGGGAATGCATCATAACTTGTATTTTATGTTTTGAATGTGTAACTATTGTATGCCTGATTCTATTATGATTTAGTGTCGTGTACACATTGAGTGCATTTGACTCACCCGTTGTGGGACCATGTTTGGTGATGAGCAGTGATGGGTGGACGGCAAAGTACTTGTGGTGGCCATGCTCAACATGAAGTTTATATTTTTATGGACTCTTGAATTTATTTTAGTACTTTGAAATATTTTGGAAACTATTTGATGTAATAAGGCCATAAGGCCATGATGAACGATTTTATTTCTACTTGTTGTTTTATTGTGTTACAAATTTTGATTAATTAAAGACTAAGTATTTCATTTTAAAATATA
The DNA here is from genome assembly GCA_025503065.1 of Gossypium bickii. NCBI lineage: Eukaryota > Viridiplantae > Streptophyta > Magnoliopsida > Malvales > Malvaceae > Gossypium > Gossypium bickii. The sequence continues at coordinate 58,135,456 of CP106711.1, forward strand.
CTCTATATGTTTTATCACTTAATATTAAAAAGGGGTTTTCTAATATAAAAATCCAGTTTGTTTTCAACACAAGCCCAACCCAAACAATATTTTTTTTTAATCACACAAGTTTTTCTCTAAGTAACAAAAGACTTTGAAACCGGTTTACTTGAGGAACATACCAAATCTGGTCAAAGCTCGTGGGCCGGGTTTGGGGTGTTTCATTACCTGTCTGGGCTAAATCCAATCCATAATATATGCTCAAGAGGACTTATATCAGGATTTCCTATCCGGGCTAAATCCTTTTAGAGATGAGGTCAATAGGATTACTCGACTGAGCTAAATCCCTCCAGCAACAAATGCAGGGCCTCATTCATTTCGGGAAATCATATATCCATTGATTTTTCCATTTTATTCAACCGGGATTTAAACATTTTTCTCAAGCATTATCGAACATGTGATTATTTCATACATCCACAACATTCATATAATTCAAATAAACACATTCCACATCCATTCCAAGCATAAAAGTAACATTTTCATCGTTTATCCTTTATCATCTATCGGGCACTATAGTTTAATTTAAACATTTTTATTTATCGGCCTCGATTGGATATGCAATCATTTCACATATTCATGACATTTATACAATTTACATAAACACAATCAATGCAAGCATGTAAATAAACGCAATTTAGTTACACGAACTTACCTCGACAATGTTCATGTACGTAAATCTACTAATCCGACAGTTTCCTCTTTTCCTCGTTCTAACTCCGAATTCAGTCTATCCGGATCTATACGAGTAAATTTAATGTCAATTTATCACATTTCATATTCATGTGGACTCATTTTACATCCTAGGTAAAATTACTAATTTGCCCCTAACTTTTCCATAAATTGCTATTTTGTCCCTAGGCTCGAAAAATGAAACTTGTGTAATTTACACCCTATTCCAAGCCTAACCAAAATCCAATTACAAAATTAACAGCGCATATTTTCTATAAATTTCTGAATTTTTCATCAACTTTCACCACTTTGCATTTTAGTCCCTAAATCACGTTTTCATCAAAAATCACTATGTAAAAGTTGTTTACCTATCAACAACCTTTCATTTTCTACCATAAATTTCTTATTTCCAGCATATTCATCCATGACCCAAATTTTATACTTTGATAACTTTTCAAATTAATCCCCCAAATAGGTAGATTAGATTATCCTGATTTAAAAAATACCAAAATTACTAAAAACGGGGCTTGATTACTTACCCAAATAAGCTTGATAAGTCTTCTTCCTCTCTCCTAAGGTTTCCATGGAAATATTTGGGGAAGATGATATGAAATTCTTTTCTTTTTCATTTAATTAAATTGTCATTTAATAACTTTTCATCTTTCCAATTTAGCCCTTAACCTTTTTTTATTTTTCCATGGATCAATCATCTCAAAATATCTACATACTTTCACTAATGGTCTAATTACCATATAAGGACCTCAATTTTTGAATTCCATAGCTATTTAATCCTTATAGCTACTAGAATTCAACTTTTGCATTTTATGCGATTTAGTCGTTCTTGTAATTCAGCACTTAATCGATAAAATTTTCGTATCAAAATTTTCACATGACATGTGTATCATAATACGGACCATATAATGAAATAAAAATAAACCTTATTTTCGGATCAAATTTGTGGTCCCGAAACCACTGTTCCGATTTCACTGAAAATTGGGTTGTTACAATGATATCAAAAACATAAAATTTACGAAAAATGAGCTCGGTTTGGACTTACATGCAAAGGAAGAAACTTGAACGATTGTTGAAGCATTCAATAATGGCTTCCCTTGTTCTTTTTTGTGTAAAAACTATGATGAAAGAAGAAATAATTAAGATGGCCACTTGTACTAATGTTTTAACTTATTTTTAATTTAATTTTAACATTATTTTTATTAGAAAACAAGCACTAACCATCCAAAATTATAAAATATGGCATAATTGCTACTTAAATCTTCAAATAATTATCATCTGAGCCTTTTTAACTAATAAAAATTAATAAGGATTAACTTTTATGGTTTTTACAATTCAATCATTGTACCTTAATTGCTAACCATCCAATAAAATTACTAGACTGAAATTTAATATAATACTATAATAGACTCATAAATATTATATAATAATATTTAAGGACTCGGTAATTGGAAAACGAAGTTTTGAAACCACCGTTTCTAGCACCACTAAAAAACGGGTTATTATAGTATCCCTTGAGGAGTATTATTAAGACCAAATATTTCTTTATCATTTAGTGAGTCTTGAACTTTTAAATTTGAATATTTATCAGATCATTTAAGAAATTGTTATATATATTGTTATTCAATACTTATTTCAATTTACACTTTCGTTCATCATCCAACATCAACACACTAACTTCTATACGCAACTTTGTAATGAGGTGTGGAAACCAAAGACCTTTTCTAGCTCCGCGTGCATATACATTTCTGTGTTATGAATCAACCAACATCAATTTTACGTTCTTACAAAACAACGTATAACAATATTTCCCAATCAGAAGGAATTTGTGTGACGTTCTAAGCATTAGTCGAGCATAAATAAAATGCATCTACATTTTTGCAACAACAAACATAATGGATTATTGAAAATACTTAGGGTTCCCATTTTTGTTCAATACCCAAGTTGCTTGCCCTTCATATTGGATTATTTTATTATAATCTAGATGATTTTATTCCAATTGATCATACTCTTCAGTACATATGTTAGGGGGCTGCTCAACCTATTAATATCTTTGGTCGTAACAGAAATGGAACCTCACGTACCATTACAATAACATTGACAACATCAAGAAGATTTGCGTAAAATTCATTGATAATTAACAAAATCTCTTGTCGATAAAGCTAACTAAAAAAGTAATCCATTTTAATCATTCAACCAACATCAGTATTAGCTCATAAAATTGTTGAGTGGTGAAATCAAAATCCTTTTCATGCATTGAAGGCTTATTAATGAACTTCACATATCACTGTCTAGCATCATTGGTCATAAACTTATACGATTCATTCTGTCATGAAACTGATTGAGAATCGCTATCAACCAATTGTGTTATCATCATTAAAGATCTTCATATTTCCATATGATAAGTATTATCAACAATTACTAACACACAAATACGAATTAACTCATTACAAAATCAAACAATACTAAATCACATTCCTAAACCTAGTAAACAGATCTTCTCAACAAAAGAGATGACAAGCTTTGAATTTACTACACTAAGAAATTTAGATAATAAGAATGGAACAATTAAAACATGAAATTAATATACATTATTTCATACCCACTAATCAAATTTATGCTTCTCCTAGGCTAGCACATCAAAGGCCATAATCTAAAATCCTACACTGAAAAATTAACTGAGTTTAAAGTTTTAAGAACAATATCACCTTGTTGATAATTAGAAGGACCCACTACTTGTAGAAAATTGTTGCAACAAAAGGCTTAAAAATAAAGGATGACTAAAAAAAACAAAAAACTAGTTAAGAAAGAAAAAGAAAGGTAATCTATGATTAGGGGAAAGGAAAAAGTTAAAAGAAAAGAGCATAATGCTATAGTACATATAAATTAAAGCTCAAGAAAAAAAATTAAAGAAAGTGATATGAGTAGATTTTAAGAGCCAAGTCATACAGATAAAACATCTAAACTAAAAATAAAATGTCAGAAAAAACACTGCCATCACGAAAAAAACCACTTTTTTTCATCAACTATAAGGGCAAGACACGTGAACTAGTATGTTGCAACAACCATTGATTATCTTGTCCTTCCCAAAAAAATCACTCTTAGGTTTTGGGAAATGTTTAATCTTTCTGGTCAGACGTAGATAAAAAGGGTCGATCAAGTTTCCACGAGCTTGAGAAATGTGAACCATTGTGGACTTAAAAGAATACAAGTCATCATCAACTTAAAAAACCTCACTCAAGGGAATAGGCAACAAAAAGTCCTTTGGCCTCATTATTATTTCTAACAATCACTTATCGAAAAGAGGTGGCCAAGGTGTAACAGTCCGATTTTGGGGCTAGTCAGAACAGTAGTTTTGGAACCACTAATCTGAGGCTGGAGAATTATTTTTAATATTATTTTATGTGTTATAGCATGATTATATGAGTACATGAAAATTTTGGTGAATTAATTTTAGCGATTTCATGCTTAATTTTGAAAAAGGACTATATCGCATAAAGTGCAAAAGTTTTGTTCTACAAGCTAAAGGTGTTAAATAGCTATGGAAAACTAAATTAGAAGTCCTTATTGAGTAAAAAGACCAATAAAATTAGTGATGGCTGAACATGGAATTCAAAAATCATGAATAGTCAAAGTTGGTGGCATTAGGTGACTTGATTGATAGAATAATCATAAAATAAAGAGAAAAAGATATCACCTATTCATCTTCCTCCTCTCCACTGAAAATATTAGCAAAAATAAGGTTTTTGGAAGCTTGAAATTTCAGCAACTCTTCACCCTTGCAAGTAAGTGATTTTAATGGTCATTCTTGATAATTTTTGTAGTTTTGAGACCCTTGTAGCATAATATAGCTAATGAAAGGACTATTTTGGAAAATGGTTGAGAGTCTAGGGTCTTGCCATGAGAGTATTATATTGTTTGCTGAAATTTTATGAAAGAAAATGAAACTTAGTTGTTTAATAAACAACTTTTGTGAAAGGATTTTTCATGAAAACACCTAAAATGGACCTTTTTGTAAAAGTTATAAAATGGGTAGTAAATGTGTGAAATAATTGGAATTGTGGGTTGCTATAAGAGTAATAAAGGTTCGGCTAAGCTTGTTAAATAAGGAAATATGATTAAAATTGTTTTACGAGCCTAGGGGCAAAATCGTAATTATGTGAAAGCCTAAGGGCTAAACGATAATTTTGCCAAAGTATGAATTTTGGAATGTCTTGATTAATGTGGTGATTAAATAAGTAAATGTTGTCATTATAGATCAAGAAAAATGTAATTTGGACCTAGACTGGGGGAAGACCAAGCTAGTAGACTAATTCAATCTAGTCGCCCACTTTTTGTATACCGAGGTAAGTTGTATGTAAATAATACAACTTTATTGTTATTATGTATTGAACAATTTCTATGGCATAAAGTGTTTGATTATTGTTGTGAATATGAATGATGAGAATTGATGTAGTAAAAACTCCCGGTTGAACATTAGGAATAGATTGGATATCCATGCCATGACATTTAGGTGATATATGTGCTAGTGTAAGACCATGACTCAGACATGGCATCGGCGTTGATATGTGTGCTAGTGTAAGACCATGTCTAGGACATGGCATCGGCGTTAATATGTGTGCTAGTGTAAGACCATGTTTGGGACATGGCATCGGCCACAATATGAGAGACAGTGTAAGACCATGTCTGGGACATGGCATCGGCATTGAGACAAGAGCTAGTGTAAGACCATGTCTGGGACATGGCATCGGCCTCGACATGTGAGCCAGTGTAAGACCATGTCTGGGACATGGCATCGGCATTTTACCCTATTGTGTGAGGCTTATCAGATATCCTTTAGTATTCCAAGTGGTTTCACGTGTTATTTAAAGCTTATGACAAAGATATGAAAGGATATAACCATGTTGTGAGTGGTACAGGTTCTTACTTGAAACTCATGAGATATGAGCTTAATTATGATGCCTCAATGGTAAGGATGAAATTGAGTAAGTTCTATCTATGAGAATGATTGCGGGATGATCTTGTAATCTTTCGCTTATACTTATGATGTGTAAATATGTAGTGAATCTACCATTTCTAAATCAAGAATGTGGTGCTGGTTTATAATATGCTATGTGTTTAAAGATGCATGGCTGATGTTGTTACTTATTTACATGCAACTTACTAAGCTTTATGCTTACTCCCTCTCTTTTCCATTTTCTTATAGTGTCACCAAGCTAGCTCAGGGATCAAAGGACGTCGGAGTCATCGATCACACTATCACCTGAGGTTTTTGGTATAGTTAGCTTAAGTGTTTTGAGTTGGCATGTCTAGGGACTTAGTCTTTTGTTTAGTGTCATATTGTGTTGGCCAAATGTGTTGGCTTGTCATGAAGTTGATTCATTTTGTATAAGGCCATAGTTGATGGCTAATACTTGTGGTTGATAAATGAAAATGTTGGTGTTTCTATGAATATGGTTATTACATGATTTGGTCAGATGTTTATGTGTGGATTGGTATTACTTGATGTGGCTTATGTTGGTGCAAGTAAGAGTGGTAAAAAGGGCTTGGTAAATACCCTTGTTTTTGTCCACATGAATAGACACACGGGCATGTGTCTAGGCTGTGTGTGACACACGATCTGCCCCATGGGCGTGTAGTCCGGTCGTGTGTCTCTTGCAGCTTAATTTGGTAAAGTAGAATACCCAGTAGTAACCACACGGGGTGAGGCACGGCCATGTGTCACAACCGTGTGGATGATACAGCCATAATACATGGGCATGTGCCTTGGCCGTGTGACCCTAAAATGTTGCTGACGTCAGAAACAAAATGTTAAGGTTTTAACACACGGGCTGAGACACAGGCGTGTCATGGCTGTGTGAGGGACACGGGCCATGGACACAGGTGTGTGCCAGGCCGTGTGAAAACCCCTGTAGGTTCGAATTGAAAAATAAATCCACACGGCTAGGGACATGGGCATGTGTGACCACACGGTCTGCCTACACGGGCGTGTCCCTTGCCACACGGGCGTGTGCCCCTATTTTCAGTGAAATTTTCCAAAGTTTTCTAAAGTGCTTGGTTTAGTGCCGAACCATCTCTAAAGTATGCTTTGGGCCTCTTAGGCCCATATTAGGGATTTTAAGATGAAGTTTAAAAAGTTTTAAATTTGAACGAAATTTCATAACCTGGAACTGTTTGTATGCATGTTATTGAGTTAGGTAACGCCTCATACCTTGTTCCAACATAGAATACGGGTAAGGGGTGTTACACGAGGAAAGGAACCAATGTGGTGGAAGATGAAGGAAAGAATTATGGTGAAAGAGATGGATGGTGGAAAAGAGAGAAACAAGGAAAGAAGTGATAAAGAGGATAAGAAGACGGAAAAGTAGGGGAGAAAGGAGTTGTAGTTAGAGAAAGGAGGAGAAAAATGAGAGAAAAAGATATGAGGGAAAATTAGAGGAAAATAAAGGGGAAAAGGGAAAGAAGAAGAGAAGAGGAAGGGTGAGGGTAGAATTTAATGGTTGAATGATGACCTTAAGGGCTAGAATAATAAAGAAAGGAAATTTTTTTTTTTTAAATTTTTGGGAGGGAATTATTATTTTTTAAATATTCCTATTACTCCATAATATCGGTTCATTTTGGTACAAAAATATTGAAGTCCAAATATTTTTCCTAAATGTGATTTCATAGACTCGAAGTCTCAAACTTTACTTCAATTGCATTTTTATCTATGGAGAAGTGTCTGGCAAGCTAAGGGGTCTTCTAAATGTGTCTTGTAACACCCCTAACCCGAAAACCTTTGCCGGAGTCGAGTATGTGGCATTACTAGACTTGACTACTAATTCGGGGCATAAAAATTTAAAACTGTCCAACTGCGTCATGCTGACTAAATTGACCATAACTCGAGTTAAAAAACTCAAAATTTAGATCCGTAAATTTTCCTTGAAACTAGACTCATATAAATTTTTACCATAATATTTCCAGAATTTTTCATGTGGCCAATTAGTACAGTTTATTCATCAAAGTTACCTCTATTTCACTGTTTGATGATTCTGACCTATCTTTACAAAAACTCAGTTATCTCATTGTAAAAAATTTCAAAAAGGTTATTGTTTATTCCAATCAAAAATAGACTCATCAAGGATTCTAAGCATATAAACTATGCTCCATGATTATTTTTGTACAATTTTTAACAATTTTTCCAAGACAGAACAGGAAATCACGAATTCATTTAGAACAAGTCTCACTAAAATTTAAATATCTCATAATATGAAATTCCTTTTCCTACTTTGTTTCTTTCATATCAAAATAGACACAATAAGCTTTAATCCTATATCTTATTCACTTTCTAATTCAATTTATCCTATTTTTGGTGATTTTTCAAAATCACATCACTGCTGCTAACTAAAAACTATTTCATTGCAAAAATATGATTAACTAGTTTATAACCTCCTTACTCAATTTTATTTAAACTCTATACATTAACCATACATATATATACCAAAAACAATTCCACCAAACACACAACCAAACATAATCATCAAGCCAAAATATAAAATTCAAAATATAACAACGATACATAACCATGAAAATAGCCATGTTCGCACGGCTATATTTACAAACAAAATTAAACATCATATGTTTCAATACTTAGCCTAACCTATACATGCCTTCAAAATCATGACCAAAATTTAAAATACCAAAAAGAAAGCGATAGTGTGGATGACTTTCTTGACGATCCCTCTCGAGCTCGTAGCTTTAATCAAAATCTATAAAACAAAGGAGAACATTTCACACTAGTAAGCTTACTAGCTTAGTAAGTCTGAATTAAGTAATAATATAACATTTAAACATTAAACATTTAAATTAAAATAATTCAACTAAATGACGTTTGCACTCATATTTACTTTCAAACTTTCAATTTCAAAGTTATATAACGTATAAATCTATAGAACAATTTCTCTTCAATCGAATGCTTATGATCAAATTATTTACTCATAATCCCACCTTCCAAGACCAAAATGTCATCATGTAACCATGTGTATAAACATTCATATACTTAAAGTTCAATTATTATAATATAGCATCAAATACACAACCATCCATGTGGCCGAATATGCCTAGTCTTGTATCCACATATTAGAAGACCAAAGCCACAATATTCATATCATTCATTAGTAAAACCGAGAACACATATTAAAACTATACATATATACACATTTATAAATCTCATTTGTAACACATACAATTTGAAATAAATGACTGAATTACGTGCTTACTTTATTATAAATAGGTAAGAAGTTTAATTCCTACCTTACATGCTTACCTGAGCCATTGACTCAATAAATTAGCTTTAATTTACCTTGAACAAAAATTCGGTTTCTCTTTTGTAAAATACATCACCAAGCATCAAGCTTTGTTAGGCGCAAAGGCCCGATAAGTGACACCAAGCACAAGGCTCGCTAGGCGTAAAAGCCCGATAAGTAACACAGGCACAAAGCTCGCTAGGCGTAAAGCCCGATAAATAACACCGGCACAAAGCCTGGTAGGCGTAAAAGCCCGAGACATGTCAATGTAGTTAAACATTCCCAACACACTCTTCATAACTATTATATACGTATGTCCAATTCAATTGGACTTGCTCACATTAAACCAATAGGATCATTATATCATTATGTAACCCAACAATTCACATCACATAACCAACTTAAATCATCAACCTAGTATATCTATATACATTCGGCCATGATATAAATGGGTACAAAAATTCATCAATTCATACAATTTAATATAATCGTAATTAATTCCTTGACATGTTTTAGTTAAAGGACTTACCTCGGTTGTCGATAGTCCGTGCGAATCGGCTATTCGAGAACCTTCGTCTTTCTCCGGTCTAATTCCGTTTTTCTTTGCTCTTGATCTAAAACATATTAAAATTTAGCTCATTTAATTTCATTTCATCTCAATTTAGTCCCAAAACACACAAATGGGCAATTTACCATTTTGCCCCTAATGTCTCCCATTTTTACAAATTGGTCCTATTTACACAAAACACAAAATATGCAACATTTCCTAACACCATAGCTAGGCCGAATCTTCCCCATAGCCATGTGTGTCCATGCATTTCATTTATTTGACATTTTAACCCTTTGCAAATTTATTCTTTTCAATTTAGCCTTATTTACTCAAAATTACCAAAAACTTCAACACAAAACTTATAAATCTTTAACATATATCTAATCTAAAACCATCAAACATCAAAACTATCCAAGCATGTTAATGGCCGAATCCTATATACATAATATTTTCAAAAATATAGGCATGGGTCGGGTAATATACGAAGCAACGATCTCAAAAACGTAAAAATTATCAAGAACTAAAAACCGACCATACCTTAATCAAGCTCCTTATATTGCCGAAAATCAAGCTTCAACAATAGAGTTTTCTTCCTCCTACATTCGGCCAAGAAGAAGAACAAGGTATGTTCTCTTTCTTCCCACTTGTTTTTATTATTAAATGTTGTATTTAACACATATATTAACATTATTTATTAATACACTAATATAACTTATAATAAAACTAAAATAACATATAATTTGTAATTGGAGTGGCCCATTGCCGTTCCTTCTTGTTGTATATGGGCTAATTGCCCTTTTAGTACATCCACTTAAAAAGCCACAATCAATTTAGCGCCTTTCACTTTAGCATACAACTTTTGCGCTTTTCTCGATTAAATCCTTTTTATCAAATTAAGCACTTAAACGACTAAATTTTTCTACGAAACTTCCACACTCACTAAATCACATATAATAAACACAAAATATAATATTAAAATATTTCTTGGGCTCGGATTCGTGGTCCCGAAACCACCGTTCCGATTAGGGTCAAAATTGGTCTGTTACATGTCTAAGGTAGAAAAGAGGCATATGTAACATGGTCTAAATATGGAATGATGAATTATTGGTGTTGCGAAATTCAAAATATATGGTTCTTCTAGAACACTTGCAGCTGATGATAGAATGGAACAATTAGCCAACTGGTTAACATGTACATAAATTTCACCATTGGATTCTAAAGCTATATGCAACTTCCATTCTATGAATCAATGGCTAGTGATGTGGTGGTGTGGCACTAGACAAAAATGAGAGAAACAAAGAAAAGCTAGCAATGTTTTTTTGTAGGAAAAATTGTCATTGATCCAAATTGAGAAATCTAAAAAACATTTAGAATTTTGAGCTTTCTTCCAAAGTCAAGTTGTTTTGCTTGTGTCCTTTCCATGGGGTCCTCTTTGCTCAGTACAAACTTGCGGGTAAAGTTCAAGGAACTAATCCATTTTTAATTTTCAAACAACCCCTGAGGATGTTGTTGTTAAAAGAGTCTAGACTAGTTTGCTAGAATATAGGTTGTCACAGGCAGGAGCTAGTAAGGGCACAACACAAGCCTCGTCAATGTGGGTAAAAGATGATCTTACTTCTATTCACCAAAACATCATGTTAGATTCTATCAATATTTGACAAATGAAATGTTATTTGAGCATTATGTATAGGAAAATTATTTTGAATTAGATTAATTACTATGGCAGTAATTGCACTCTCTTATAATGACAAAAAATTGTAATTCCCTAGAGATGATGGGCTGACAGTGTAATTACATCGTAATTCCTTATGTCATGTTTGGTAGTACAAATTATAATTACATACTTACATAATTTATATTTAAAATATTAATTATTATAAAAAATTTTAGTATGATAAAAATAATTTCTAAACTAGCAAAAATTAAAATCAAATCATCATGTGAATTATGTTAGTCTAAAAAAGTAATTGATAGCACAATTACTAATAAAAATAGTAAAAAACAATCATATGAAATATTTTAAAATGTTTTAGTGCATTTTTGTTGGATTATTCTCTCTTTAATATTTAATTGATGCTCTTTATCATCATCTATTGGTCTTTAACTGAGTTCATTATTGCCTGAATTTGAATATTAATTATTAAGATTATCAAGACCTCTTTCTTTCTAGTACTCTATGAAGTATGAATTATCTCAACTTCACCTATAATTGAAGTTATGAAATATGCAATACGCTAGTACGATCCAATATTATTTTCTTATGCTTTACTAAGTTGATGTTGTTAATATTAGAAATATCTTTTTAGAACAACAAATGTCTTCTTAACCACATTTTGAAGCCTCGGATGTCTTAAATTAAAAAGTTCGTGAGCTTAAAATTAGCATACCCTACAATATGGTGCAAGAATATTTTTTTTATTTACATAATTAGCATCGACCTTAAAATTTTTGGCTTCACACTCCAAATAATTTGTAGCTTTAATTATAAAAACTTAACTTGGAGAAAGATTTATACTAGGTTATATCATTTTTAATAATAAGTAAATTAAGTAAAAAATAATATATAACCTTTATAATATATAACCTTTATAAAAAATAGTTTTATAAATTATCCAAAACATTCATAATATTTTTTTGTAAAAAATATAAATTTTTCTCATAACTTTAGAAAGTTATTTTTATAAGTATATTATTTTTATAATATATAACATGGACACATAAATAAGTTATGTCCATACTTGATCATAACATTTTAGAAATAAATATAGAGATAAATATCTAAATTATACATAAACTTTGATTTTTTGTGATTTAACATATGAAATTTTAATTTGATTTATTTTTCACAAATCACTAACAATATTATCAAATTAACACGATTTTATTTTGATACATTACATATACAAATAATTATATTAATCAAATATGAAAAATAAATGTGTGTATTCATTTGTTTTAAATGTGTCCAATTGAGCCAAAATTAAAATTTCATGTATACATATGAATTATAATTCAAATTCTAGGTGTATAATTGCACTTAATCAAAGTTCATGTATCAAATTGCATATTAGACCAAAGTTCATGCATAAATCTGATCTTTATCCCCAAAATCTATTTTAACACTTTTATAACATGTAAATTATTTTTTTATAATAAATTCTTTTGACTATAACTTTAGAAAATTTTTAGGAGTTAAATAATATATTTTTTTATTATAACTTTATAAAATACACAAATTATTTTCATAATATATTTTTTAGAATTTAAGATATAAGAATTTTGTAACATCCCGAAATAGGGCCTATACGGAATAGCGGTTGCGAAACCACGAATTTGAGATAGAAAAGTTTATTACAATTAATTATTATGATTTATCGAGTGATTAGATGCATGTGTTAGAATATCGATAGAAAATTTCATGAATTGCATGTCTAATTTGCCTATTAGGACTTAATTGCAAAAGTTGATAAATATGAGTTTTAGATGTTAAAGGATTTAATTGAAGAGCATAATTGAAGTAGAGGCCCTTAAATGGTAATTATACCATTAGGCTATTATGGACAAAAATGGACATATATAGGTAGAAAGAACCAAAGTTTTTAATGAAGGGTAATTTAGTCATTTGGTAATAAAAAGATATTAAAAGGGGAAAAGATGGCAAAATATGCTCATCTTCTTCATTAGGCCGAATTTTCAAGGGTTCACCATAGCTAGGGTTTGTTTCAAGCTTCCAAGCTCCATAGTAAGTGATTCCAAGCCCCGTTTTTAATGTTCTTTACATTTTTGAAGCCCCGGTAGCTCGGTTTAGCTTATTCTATCAATAATTCATGCTAGGGTTCATATTTGGAAAAATAACCATAGGTGAAATGTGTTTATTTTGATGTTTTATGATAGAAAATGAAGTCTAAAATTATGTTAAACAACTTTTGCTAAGTGATTTTAAGTAAAAACGAGTAAAACGGCTTAATCGGTAAAAATACCTAATGTTCATAAGTACATGTTAGAGTGAGAATTTGATGTTGTCATAGAAGGGAAAAATGATCAGCATGTCATAAAACATAAGAATAAGGGATAAAGTTTAATTTCCGAGCTTTGGGGCAAATGTGTAAATATGTAAAAGTTTAGGGGCAAAATCATAATTTTGCCAAAGTTAGAGTTAAGGACTGTTTTGGTAAATGTGAGTATTAAATAAGCTAAATTTTCTATTATAGATCAAGAAGAACGAAATCTGGAGTTAGATCGGGGAAAGAAAAAGATAGTGGACTTAATTTGCCTTTCTTGCCAAATCTGAGAACTTTCTTCCACGGGGATACTTTCAAGAATACCCTATCACCAACTTAAAATTCAATTTCTTTTCTTTTCAAATCAGATAGGATTTACGCTATATCTGAAAGTTGCTTTCAAGCAATCTCTGATGACTTTTACTTTCTCTTCTGTTTCTTTGACTAAATCAACCCCGTAAATCGATTTTCCTTAAGCTCTGTCCAATACAAAGGTGTGCGACATTTATGTCCATACAAAACTTCATAAGGTGCCATCTTCAGACTCGATTGATAACTATTATTGTAGGCAAACTCTATTAACGGCAAGTTTTTCTCCCAACTACCTTGAAATTCCATCTAAGCATATCTTAAAGTACCTGAATAACTCTTTCTGACTGACCATCAGTCTGAGGATGGAAAGTTGTACTAAAACTCAACTTTGTACCTAAAGCTTCTTGCAATTTCTTCCAAAATCGTGAAGTAAATCTCGGATCTCTATCTGAGATAATCGATAATGGTACTCCATGTAGTCTAACTATCTCTGAAATATACAACTCAGCCAACTTGTCAAGTGAATAATCCATACGAACTGGAATAAAATGAGCGAACTTAGTTAGCTTATCAATCACAACCCCTACTGCATCTTTCTTTCTCGGTGTCAAAGGCAATCCTGTCACAAAATCCATAGTAACTCGGTCCCATTTCCACTCGAGAACTAATACAGGCTGCACTAAACCTGAAGGTACCTGATGTTCGGCCTTTACCTGTTGACAAATCAAGCATCTAGAAACAAACTCTGATATATCTTTTTTCATTCCTGTCCACCAATATATTTTCTTCAAATCATTATACATTTTTGTACTACCTGGGTGAATAGACAAAGAAGCGCTATGTGCTTCTGTAAGATTTTCGAATAAGTTCATCATTCTTGGGTAGACATACTCTATCTCTGAACATCAAACAACCGTCAGAACCAATTTGAAAATCAGACTCTACACCTGACTCACACTGAACTCTTTTGGCTTGCAACTCACTGTCATTCTTTTGAGCTTCACAAATTTCTTCAAGAAACGTAGATTTAGCTCTCAACTCTGCTAAAATAGAACCATCATCTGATAAGGCCAAACTAGTGTGCAAAGCTCTCAAGGCAAATAACGATTTTCTACTCAAAGCATCAGCAACAACGTTTGCCTTACCCGGGTGATAATCGATCACTAGCTCATAATCTTTAATTAACTCTAGCATCTTCTTTGCCTCAAGTATAGATCTTTCTGAGTCATCAAGTATTTCAAACTTTTATGATCAGTGAATATTCGGCATTTCTCACCATACAAGTGATGTCTCCAAATTTTTAATGCAAATACAATAGCAGCTAGCTCTAAATCATGTGTCGGATAATTTTTCTCATGTGGTTTTAACTGTCTAGAGGCATAAGCAATCACCCTGCCTTCCTGCATAAGTACACAACCTAGTCCATTTAAGGATGTATCACTATATATCACAAACTCTTTACCCGGTTCTGGTTGTATTAAGACAGGAGCTTTAGTCAACAATGCCTTTAACTTGTCGAAACTCACGACATTTCTCACCCATTCAAACTTGACATCTTTTCTGTAGCAATCTTGTCAATGGAGTAGCTATCATGGAAAATCCCTCTACAAATCGTCTATAATAACCGGCAAGACCAAGAAAACTTTGGACCTCTGATACATTCCTGGGAGGCTTCCAATCAACAATGGCTGAAATCTTACTCGGATCAACTCTAATACCTTCACTTGAGACAATATGTCCAAGAAAACAAACTTCTCGTAACCAGAACTCACTTTTGCTAAACTTGGCATAAAGCTGATTATCTCTCAAAATCTGTAAAACTATTCTCAAATGCTCTGCATGCTCAGTCTCATCGTGAGAATAAATCAAGATGTCATCAATGAACACAACTACAAACTTGTCCAAATAAGGTCTAAAATTTCGGTTCATTAAATCCATAAAAATGGCAGGAGCATTGGTTAAGCCAAATGGCATCACAAGAAACTCATAGTGACCATACCTAGTTCGAAAAGCAGTTTTCAAAACATCTGACTCTTTAACTCGCAACTGATAGTATCCGAATCTCAAATCTATCTTAGAAAACACAGTGGCTCCCTTCAATTGATCAAACAAATCATCTATTCTAGGCAATGGATATTTGTTCTTGATGGTTACCTTGTTAAGTTGTCGATAATCTATACACAATCTCATAGAACCGTCCTTCTTTTTCACAAATAACACTGGTGCTCCCCATGGTGAATAACTAGGTCTTACAAAGCCTTTATCAGTTAATTCCTGTAACTAAGCTTTCAATTCTTTCAATTCTATTGAAGCCATTCTATAAGGAGCAATAGAAATAGGTGTGGTACCTGGAATCAATTCAATACCAAACTCAACTTTTTTGATAGGAGGCAAACCTGGTAGTTCTTCCGAGAACACATCAGGAAACTCATTTACCACAGGCACTGATTCAATTTTCAACTCTGGATCTTTAGTATTCAACACAAAAGCAAGATAAGCTTCATATTCTTTCCTCAAACATTTCTGAGCAGACATAACAGAAATCATGGAAATTGAACTACCTAACTCATCTGAATTAACCCGAAGTATCTCACCATTTTCACACTTCAACTCAATGAATTTCTTTCCACAATTCATTATCACATCATGTGCAGTTAACCAATCCATACCAAGAATCACATCAAACTCATCAAACGAAAATAGCATGAGATCAGCCGGAAAACAGTAACCTCTAATCATCAAAGGGAAATTTCTACATACTTTGTTTACTAACACATACTGACCTAATGGATACTTTAATCACAAATTCCGTAAACTCTATGGACATGTTCATACTAGGCATCAATTTCATACAAACATAGGAATGGGTTGAACCCGGATCAATCAAAGCAATAATAGTAACATCATGAAGAGAAAATGTACCCGTAATTATGTCGGGGGAAGATGCCTCTTCACGAGCACGGATAGCATAAGTCCTTACGGGTGCTCTAACATCTAATCTCGTTGTTGTATCTCTAAATGTTCCTCTATCTGTCCCTACTCCGGGATTTCTCTGAGATCTACCTCTAACGGGGGTATTGCCTGATCTTGCACTTGGTATTACTTCTCTTTTAACCATTTCGGGACACTCCCGAATGAAATGATCCAGTGCACCACATCGGAAACAACCAGTCTCAGTTGCTCGACATTGACCTGGATGACGTCGATCACATTAAGGACACGCGGGTCTATTAGGCTGAATACTACCAACACTCGTAATCGAAGTGGTTTGAGCTTTTGGATCCATAAATCTTCTACCTCTGTTTCGACTAGAATACCCGGCTGAAAAATTAGATCTCATAGAAAACTCTCTAGGCCTCTTGGATGTAGACTGAAACGACTTGCTCATCTGTCTTTTCTTCGTATCTTGCATCTCAATTTCAGCTTTACCCTTTCTTTTTAACAACTCCTCTGCCTTACAGGCTCGGTCAACTAAAACAACAAACTTCTTTATCTCTAGAACACCAACTGACAGTCGGATATCATCATTGAGCCCATCCTCAAATCTTTTACACATGATAGCCTCTGTAGACACACACTCTCGAGCATAATTGCTGAGTCTGACAAATTCACGTTCATACTCAGTCACAGTCATCTTACCCTATTTTAATTCATGGAACTCTTTTCTTTTCTGGTCAATAAACCTCTGACTGATGTACTTCTTACGGAACTCCTCCTGAAAGAAATCCCAAGTAACTCTTTCTTTCGGTACTACTAACACAAGTGTCTTCCACCACTGGTAGGCCGAATCTCTAAGAAGTGACACTACACATTTAATACACTCTTCTGGTGTGCAGGATAACTCATCAAAAACTTTAATAGTGTTCTCGAGCCAAAATTCAGCTTTCTCTGCATCATCATCTTTGGTAGCCCGAAACTCTTCGGTCCCTTGTTTTCTGATCTTGTCAATGGGTGGTTTCTCTCTTCTGAATGTATCTGTAACTGGGGAAGCTACATGAGTGGTCTGAGGATCATGAGGGGTGGAGGTCTAACGGCCGGGTTCGTACGAACGAACTCAACAAACCATTTATTCATAACTTGGAAGAAGGCTTCTCGAGCCCCTCCTCCGTGACTAACTGTAATGGGCCTTTCACTATTATCTGGTGGCACCATCCCTTCTGCGGGAACGGGCACATTACTCTCTACATCATCTGCACCAGCTCGTTCGGGATCCATAACTATAAAAGAAAAACATTTTAAAATCGTCAAGAGTCGTCACACTATCAAAATATAAGTATGGCATGTATAGTTAGACTCTTACTCATACTGAATATTCCAAGAACCAACTAAACTCTGGCTCTGATACCAAAAAATGTAACACCCCTTACCCGAGACCGTTGATGGAGTCGAGCACGAGGCATTACTAGACTTAACTTACTAAATCAGGGCATAAAAATTAAAATTGTCCATCTGCGTCATGTTCACTAAATTGACTATAACTAAAGTTACGAAACTCGAAATTTAGATCCGTAAATTTTCCCTGAAACTAGACTCATATATCTTCCTACTATAATTTTTCCAGAATTTTTGGTAAGGCCAATTAATACAGTTTATTAGTTAAAGTCTCCCCTGTTACACAGTTCGACAGTTCTGACCCCTCTGCACAAAAGATCAATTATCTCATAATATACAACTCTTTTGCGTACACCGTTTCTTTCATATAAAAATAGACTCAATAAGCTTAATTCTTACTCTCATTCTTTTCTCTCTTTTTATAGTATTACAAGCCAACTCGGGGACCGAAAGGACGTCGGAGATCGTTACACACTATCAAAGGATTATATTGGTATTTTGTGACTCGAATGTTTTAAGTTATGGCATGTATAGGGACTTAGCCATTTTGTGTGTATGACCTTATGATATGGCTTAAGATTGGCTTGTAAATGCTTGGTAATAATTAACTATTAAAATGGCTAATTAAGAGCATGTTTTGGATGTTTTGTAATGCCTAGTTGATAGTTATTATAGAAAAATCATGTAATTACATGCAGGGGAACAGTTTGGACACCAATTGTGACGTGATTTTGAAAAATCACTAAAAATAGTATAAATGAAATTATGGTGTAAATGAGATATAGAATTAAATCTTATTGAGTCTATTTTTATATGAAAGAAACGGTGTAGGCAAAAGAGTTGTATATTATGAGATAATTGATCTTTTGTGCAGAGGGGTCAGAACTGTTGAACTGTGTAACAGGGGAGACTTTAACTAATAAACTGTACTAATTGGCCTTACCAAAAATTCTGGAAAAATTATAGTAGGAAGATATATGAGTCTAGTTTCAGGGAAAATTTACGGATCTAAATTTCGAGTTTCGTAACTCGAGTTATAGTCAATTTAGTGAACATGACGTAGATGGACAGTTTCAATTTTTATGCCCTGATTTAGTAAGTTAAGTCTAGTAATGCCTCGTGCTCGACTCTGTCAACGGTCTCGGGTAAGGGGTGTTACAAATTTTTTGCCATAACATCTCAAACACTATTCATGCTTATAATATAAATTTTAACTTTTATATAATATTTTAAAAAAAAATTAGATTTGTGTGTAATTTATCTATGTAATTACTTCAATTTTGATCGTCCTCCTAAAAATTAGAAATTATAATTGGAGCACTCCAATTACACCCAAACCAGTGAGACTCACAAATTACAATGGTTGCCTAAAAAGGTTAACATTATATAATTACAAGTAATTATACTCAAATCCAATTATTAAGTTACTTTCTAAACACTACTTTAATTGTTCAATTTAATACTTCTATGATTGATTCTACTAGCAATTACTGAACAGTGAGATTCTAGCCTCACCTATGTAAATAATGTATGTGAGTTAAGTAAATTATAACTTCAAAAATAAAAATAAAAATGTTAAACTGAATAAGTTATTTCAATTCTAAGTAACTAATTAACTTACACATAATTTTTACAAGGGTAAAAGACTTTAACCTTCAAGGTTGAAGGTTTTAAGACACTTTTCGTTTTGATGGCTCAAGGTTAAAAAGACTGTAACCTTAAAAAAACTCAGCCAAGATGTTATTTGCTAAAATAAAGAAATGTTAGTGTTAATTAAAAAAAATACAATTGCGCCAGGTCAAATGAGTGAATAGTTCTTAAATACAATTGGATGAAAATGGAAAATATTAGAATCAAATATAAAGTCCGAAATTGTCAAAATTTTAAAATCGGGAATAATTTGGTAGTATGGCTGTGTTCTCAAATTCTCCCCAAATTCTCTAAAATTTTGCCAGCTTTTGCCAGCTCCTTTCTATTCATAATTCGTGATTTAGATAATTTATTATTCCCGATAAAATAGTCTGGCTAATTCCTCCATTGGTTGTCACGATTCAACCACTCAAAAAGCATCAGCCTGGTTCACCCTAAACTTCATACAACACCTTTCTCAGCTTACCGCGTGTCTCATATTGCCTACCTAAAACCACTTGTCGTCCAAGCAAAGGAAGTATCACGGCTTCTTCAAACTTCTCCGCGTTGTCTTGGAGCCGGACCAGAAGACACAGCCTCATTTGGCTCACAAATGGGAACGTGTTAGTTAGTTGTTTTCCATTCGTAACGGTTCTTTTTAATTATTTTATTTATTTATTTATTCTAATTACTCTGTCCCCAGTTATTTCCAGAAAACGGCTACTTCTCAGCTAACCCATTAAACAAATGTAATTATTAATTATCCATTTAATTAATGATAAAATCATCTACGGTGTAAACAAAGTATCACCATCAATCACATCCATTGTGATCTTGACATCTGTGCTGAAACCCCATGTTTAGACTTAAATCTTTAATTATTCCAAGAAATAACCAAAGAGCTAACCCTAATATAATAAAAACAAATAGATGAGATTATTTGGATCCAGAGTTAATCATGTGTATACCATAGAAATATTCAAAGGGGGTATTGAAGTAATATCACCGACTATTTTGAAGAAGTTGTTGAAAAGTTTAACGCGGAAGGTAGTCTGCTTAGGGAAGAAGGTGACCAATACTTTTATTTTTATACTAGAAAAATATGATGTATTTGTCAAAACCCTCTAATATATAGAAAAGGACATTTTACTTACCTTAAGCAACCGACAATTGCCCAACCCTTTGTGGCATTACACGATAAATCAGCGGCTAAATCCAAAATTTACATCAGTAATTGAGGTTATTAAGTTCATCTAATCAAGGACAGGTGTCAGAATCATAGCCCTTACAGGTTACCTACAGCTTTTGTATTCGATCTTTGAAGAAGCTGAAAAAATAATAATTAGTTAAAAGTGTAAAAATAATTAAACGTGCCTAACGCATTGCTTAGCTAATCCCACCATGTCATATTATGTGCTTGCATGTATGTAATTATGGATGGGATGCTAATAATTAAAACTATATAAATATATTAACATATATTTATATAGTTTTATATAAACAATCTGAGAGAATCAACTTGCGTTATTGTTTTTGTTATTTCGTCTCTTTTTCCGTGCTGTCCACTTCCACTTTCCCCTCCCTTTTTATATTCCCTCCCTCTTTTCAGTTCCCTCACTACCAAACTCCAAGAGAAAACAAAGAAAAGACTCTTCCTTTTTTCCTTTCTTTTCTGTCCAAGTTTTTGAGTTTTAAGCCAAGATGAATGCTACCATGTTTAAGGTTTTGATGATGTTGGGTCTTTTGGCCACCGCTTGTATGGCTCAAGCACCAACAGCACCACCCACATCTCCACCACCGCCAGCTGCTACTCCAACCCCGACCCCAACCCCAACACCAACACCAACCCCAACCCCAACCCCAACCCCAACCCCAACCCCGACCCCATCCCCAACCCCATCTGCATCTCCAGTTCCAACCCCATCACCCACCAATTCCCCATCTCCTTCTCCTGAAGCTTCTTCACCTTCTCCTTCATTCGCTTCCCCCCCAGCTCCTACCCCATCAGGTGGAGCTGCTCCAGCCTCCGAGCCCACTGCCGACCAAGGCCCTCCTCCCTCTGCCGCCTCCACCAACGGTGTTTTCATTGGTGCAACCGCTCTTGCCGCCACTTTCTTCGCTGCCGTTTTGGCTTAAGAAAGTGAAGTGAAGTCCAGCTTTTTTGGGTTTTGGATCATGATTCTTGAGGATCTTTACTTTCATGCTCTCTTTTGTTCTTTCGAGTAGTGTTATTTTCTCTCACTTTATATTTTTCATTGTACCCTACTTTTTGGTTTTTGTTTAATTTATTTGTTATGTATGTTTGATGATGACGATTCTATTATTTTGGGTTCGGATGGTTGATAGTATTGGTGGTGTGACGCGTAAAGACCGGATGGTTGTAGAGATTGGACTGTTGTACATCTAATTACAGTGGAATAAAAACAGT
Source organism: Gossypium bickii (assembly GCA_025503065.1). Taxonomy (NCBI): domain Eukaryota; kingdom Viridiplantae; phylum Streptophyta; class Magnoliopsida; order Malvales; family Malvaceae; genus Gossypium; species Gossypium bickii. The sequence continues at coordinate 58,157,713 of CP106711.1, forward strand.
TTGTTATTCTTTAAAAAAAAAAATGCAACTTCTCCATGTATTGTTCATGTCTAATTACTTTATGCATTATTTGCTTTTTATTTTTTATTTTTATTTAAATTCCCAAGCGATAATCAACTCTAGAGAAATTACCTTTTTGGTTTCTTTTCATTTCTTTTTTCACGTGTGCTAGTGTGTATAATGGCCATTGGAGGCATCCTTGAATGAAAGCACTAAGATAAGTTTAATGTTTAGACGAAACCAAACTTCATTTGTCCCCCTTTTTTTCTACTTTGATAAGCAAGGCTTTCACAATTTAGTACACGAAATAATTGTTTTACATCCGCCAAAAAGGATTTATTTATTTAAAAAGGCATGGATTTTTATTCAAATTACAACATTAAATTGGGCATCAACCCAACGAGAGATGAAAACAAATTAAAATTTGTGGCCATGTGATTGGATTAACGTTGACTTTAATAATGTCTGAAAAAGAAACATCCAACCATTACCGCCCATGATACAGATGAATATAGCTGTTAGTATTTTATTTAGGTTAGGATAAAATCGGTTAAGCAACAAATATGTAAAATAACTAAGAAGTTGAAAAGATCGAATACAAACATTTACATGAAAAAATCTCTCTCGAGAAGATAAAAAATCACGGGTAAAGATAATTTCATAATAACAGAAAAAATGAAGAGTACAAATATGAAGATTAAACTAAACCCTAAAATCTGAAATAAGAACCCTCAAAATGCAAACACAAAATTCTCAGAAAGCTTGTAAAAGCTAATATTTAAATGTGTAATGGGTTGTCCTTCTAGGGTGGAAAAGGGCCTATTTATAGACTAAATTCGTAGGTCAAATAATATTAAAATAACATACACTAATCAAAGTTCGATTGGGAAAAATAATTAGAACTTGACTGGAAGAAGAAAACCGAAAAAATTGCATAACACGTCGTCTTGTCGTGACGTGGCTACTGCCTTGTCAAGATGCCCTTCATCATGTCGCCGGGACAAGACATCTCTTCTCGTCGGGACGACGCCTCTTTCTTGTCGAGATGTCAACTCTGTTTCAGCCAAAAATGCAAGATATATTCTACAAATCTCCACCTTAACTCGTATTTCCGCAACATCTTCTTTTCCAAAGCCCGCCACGGCCTATCTCGTATTAACTGAGTCGAAGTTGTGCTTAGAAGCTAGAAGACTTCTAGTCTTTGGCTTGCGCACTGCCAAATCAAAACTGACCTAGGTCTGATTTCCACGAACGTAGTACCCTATCTTTTCAAAACCTGCATCCAAAAGAGAACTTCTTTTATATGAAACAGTCATACGTTTTTCCTTTCTATGACCAAGTTGCCTCCGCTTCAAACAAGTCGACTCCTTAACAGATGAGGGACATTTTGTTTCACCGGTCACCGTTGATCCTTCCAGAATATAAAGACTGTCAATACTTTTACCTTTCATCAAAACGAGAAGCCCCACAAGATACTTTAATGTCGCTTAACTCGATGTTAATTCTGCAACCCTTCGAGTCCAAATTTCCCAAGGAGATAAGATTTCTCTTTAAATCAGGTACATACCTGACATCTGATAGTGTCCTGATTGTCCCATCGTGCATCATGATTTGAACAACACCAATATTGATTACCTTAGTAGGTGAACCATTCCCCATACCCACAACTCCACCTTCAACTGAATTGTATGTGGAGAACCAGTCCCTGTTAGGGCAATGTGGAAAGAACACCCTATGTAACATCCCTTACCTGTATTCGACGCCGGAATAGGGTATGAGGCATTACTGTAATATCCTGAAATTGGGCTTGTGCATTTTTGCTTAATTATATAAAATAGTATGTCTTAAGTGTTATGAATGTGTTGTGTGCATTTTTAGAACCTTGGAAATGTAAGGAAATGTCTTAGAAGATATTAAGTTTAAGCTTAAAAAGAGGGAACTAAAGCAGGGTGGCCTTAAGAAAATTTTTAGAGGAAATATGACACACAATTGGGCTTGGAAAAGTGGCTTGGAAGTGCCACTTAGGGCTCTGGAAATGACGCCATATGCTAGGGGGGAAGGACTTGTGTTCGAGTCGCGTGGGAAGCAAAATTTTAAGGTTTTTATTTTGCTTGTGACGTCAATAAGAGGGGAGTAGGGGGACGGCACCAAGGCTAGATTTTAGGAGTTTAAATCCTTTTATTTTTAGAGATAAATGGTGGATAATTGATGGATTATTTTTATTAATTTTAAATGAGGAGATAAAGAGGAAATAAGGATATGATGGCCAAGTAGGGGACTCTAGGTTAGTAATTTCGGCAAAAAGAGGAGAAATAAGGCCATTCATTATTCTTTCTTTTTCCTTTTCTCTCTGCCGAAATTTTCTGGCAACAATTCTCCTCTTCTCTTTTATTTTGTTAAGCTGAAATACTCCCTGTGCTAGCCGAATTTACATTCCACCATTGCCGAAACCCTCAAGCTTTTTCCTTCTCATCTTTGTTAAGCTGATTTCTTCACTTATTCAAAAGCCGAAACTTGAGTCATCATCATCTAGCCATAGCCGAATATCCTTGTGGGTGTAAACAAGGGTGCAGTCGACTATTGTATTAAAGGTAAGAACAACAATTATTTGATTTCCAATCTCTCTCTTTTAGCCAAAATATAGGAATCTAACCCCTTTAATTCTTTGGCCGAAACTCTGAAGGAGAGATTTCGGGATTCTCCTATTGTCGACTACAAGGAGGAATCTTTCGGGACTTAAGAGATCTAAGGTAAGCCATTAATGATATTCGGCCATAGGCCATTCTTATGTGACTTAATGTTAGAATTAAATCTAACCTATGCCTATAGGTATTTCGACACCTACATAACCAAGTAGCACTTTTAGGATTTGGTTAGTGAGCAAATCAAGCGACAAGGTAAGGATTTAAGTGTGATAATCCTTCGGGATTTGATTTTATAGCCGAATAGGCTTTTGATTAAATATCAAATGTTGGCCGAATGTAGGGATTAAGATCTAAAGTAGTAGATCGAGATTTTTTGAGATTTTCGGGCTTTCAGCGAATCGATAAGAATATCAGGTGTGTACCCCCACACTATCTCTTATTAGATTTAAGGCAATAAACTTAATAAATATATATGTTTATATTAATGTGAATGTGGCCAAAGGTACCATGCAATGGTACAAAGTACTCAGGTACGTTTTCCTACTCCTACTAGGATTATAACGTGAACTGTTATAGCATATGTGAAATTATAAGAATGTGAATTAAAGAATGGGACATAATCTGTGCATGATATGTATGACATGGGCATTTGGGTGATTATGCAAGGGGAAGTGAATGTGGTGACTTCGGTCACATTATCTGAATGTGGTGACTTCGGTCACGAATATCTGAATGTGGTGCTTTTTGGCACGAAATATTATCTGGTGGCTATGCCATAATATTTATAAGGGCGATGAGCACGCCGATCGCAAATGATCGCCTTCGATGGTGTGTAGCGGATGGAGGTTGACTTAGTAGTCCCCACGGTGTGCTGGTTGGTACGGGTGATGTGTAGCGGATGGTACCTAGGTTTGGGTTTGGGTTTGCATCATATTATTTAAATGTTGTATGTACATGTATGATTTGATATGCCTGAATTTGTTAAGACTTAGTGTTGTGGTTACACATTGAGTCTGTTGACTCACCCCATTGTGGGAACATTTTTCAGGTGACGAACAGTGATGGACCGGGTCGGCAGAAGCTTAGGGGTGGCCATGCTCAGCAAGGAATTTATTTTTTTTGGACTTTTTATTTTAAGTACTTTAAATTTAATTTTGGGTTTTATTTTGATGTAATAAGCCAAAGTTGAACTACTTTATTTTACTTTGATTTATTATGTTACGAATATTTATCAATTAAAGATTTAGTGAATTTATTTTAAAATAAACTCTAAATGTTTTGTCACTTAAAATAAAGGATTTTCAATATAAGATAAACTTGTTTTCAACTCGAGCCCAACCCAAAAATAATCTTTCCTTCAAAACACACAGTTTTTCCAAAGTAACAAAAGAATTTTGAACCGGTTTACATCGAGGAACATACCAGATCCGGTCAAGGCTCGTGGGCTGGGTTTGGGATGTTTCAGCTTGGTATCAGAGCCAGGTTAAACTCTCGACCTTGGGTTTAAAGCCCATAACATTTTTAAATTAAGGCCCAAATAAATTTTCATGAAATTTAAGCAGGTTTTCTGGCATGGCACCTAAGTCTCTGACCCGAAGTCCACCAGGTAAGTACCCCTAACCATCTGTGTGATTTATGTTATGGATTGTAGAAGGGTATAAATGGAACGTAGAATAGTATGATAGGTACTTGAACCTTAGGACTAGTTTACCCCAACACTTACATAAGACTTAAGTGCCTAAGTAAACAAACCTGTGGCTAAGTCGCCGAGTTAGGGTGTGGCAACCTTTGTGCGCATGTCTAGGATTGGATCCGGATGAGCCTGGTACTTAAGTAGTCCTAGTGACTCACCTCCTCTTATTTGGAATCCTACCAGTGCGTAGCTTCGGTTCACCCTAACCAAGAGGACTCGATCACAAAGCTAAACACAATAACTAAAACCAGAAGGGATTAGCCACATTTTCATGGAAACCCTAGTTTTTAAAAGTCAACACACTACTCTTTTGAATTGTGAAAATTGTTATTTTTGAAAAATTTTCCTAAAAATTTCTAAGTTACAAAATTACCTAAATACCCCTGACTATAAAATTACAAAAATACCCTTGGTTTATAAAATGTCCAAACTACCCGCAGTTGTATCAAAATTTTCTTACTTTATAACAAGTCCAAAAACCCTAATTTGCAAAATATCAAAATACTTTGATTTTGAAAAATTACGAAATTGCCCCTAACCTACAAATTACCAAAACGACCCTAATTTCCAAAATTTTTTCAACATCACCGTTTCGGAAAATAAATTCTCAAAAAGAACCCCCAAGTGTTGCAAATTTTGAAATACCCCTGATTTATTAAGCTTTACAAATTTACCCTGGTTTATTACCGAAATACCCCCGAGTTTCAAAATTTTCGAAATACCCCTGGATTTCAAAATTTCCAAAATACCCCTGGGAATGCAAAATTACCAAAATACCCTTATTGACAAAATCACCAAGGAACCTTATTTTGAAAAATTACGAAAATACCCCTATAGGAAAAATGACGAGAATACCCCTAGGATAGGAATGAGACAAAGAGGCTAGGGTAATGAATGTGTATGGTAGATACTACCAAATGAATGGTTGGATGAATGTGCTTCTCTAAATTAGGATAGAGAACTTGAAACTTTGTTTGACCGAAAGAACCCCTATTAATTCTCGTTTCATAAAATTTCTTCGCGGATAATTAGTGGAACATATACTAATGCATAAAATTTCCAAATCAGATTAAGGCGCGATCGTAAGAATGAGCTCTAAGGGACGTGGTTGTAACATACGAGGACGCGGTCGAGGCTGAATGACCGTGTCGGAACCCGTTAGGTCGGGTCAAGGATCTGAGAATGAAGTACCACTACCACTAGCTGTTGGTGTTGAACAGCAAGATCAGACGGGAGATGATGCTGTATCGCAGGCTGTGCTACGAGTTCTTAATATGGTGGCTGGTGCTGGAGGAAATATGGGAGCTCGGAAGTCTATACCCGAGCGACTCTGAGCTAACGGAGCTGAGGTGTTTCGTGGAGTATCTGGGGTGGCACCCGATGACGGTGAAATCTTGGTTGGAAGCAACTGAGCGGATTATGGATGAGCTTGACTTAACCCCTGAAGAGAAACTGAAAGGAACGGTGGCGCTGCTACGCGATGAAGCGTATCAATGGTGGTTAACAGTTTGGGATGGTGCCACAGCTGAGGATCTGACCTGAGAGTACGTCAAGGCAGCGTACCAGAAGAAGTATATTGGAACCAGATATACTGATGCGTAAAGGAAAGCTTTTCTAGGGCTAGTTCAAGGGAACAAGTCCGTAGCGGAATATGAGGCGGAATCCTGAGGTTAAGCCGATATGCTCGAGGCGTGGTGGCTACGGAACATGAGTGATGTGTCCGGTTTGAGGACAGACTAAGGGATGATCTGAGGTTATTAATAGCCCCACATCAGGAGAGGGAGTTTTCTGCGTTGGTAGAAAAGGCTAAGGTAGCCAAGGGGATTAAGGACTCTGTTAAGCGTAACTCGATCGAATGCAGGCGAAGAGAGGTTATGGATCGTCAGGATCGTCTGGAAATGTGCAGAAGAGGCCTAGAGTTGATGGTCTGCGAGGTCAGCCAGTTAGCTCAGGAGGGCAGTATCGTACTTGTGATCTGTATGGGAAGAAACACTTAGGTGAGTGTTGGAAGAAAACGGGAGGATACTTTAAGTGTGGGTCCAAGGATTATATGATTAAAGACTGTCCTATGAGACTAGATGGGAATCGACCAGCAGCTCAGAATGTTAATCAGGCTGGTAGAGGTGGACAGCAGCCTCAACGAGGCCGTGGTCCGAATGGCAGAGGTAATGGTGCTGGCAGAGGATGTGGAACACCGGGCCGAGGTGTTGCTAATACTGAGGCAAGGCAGCCGGGTTTGGTTTATGCGGTTCGCGGGAGGGAGGATGAAGACGCACCGGACGTCATAACCGGTACGTTCCTTATTTATGGCAAGCCTTATTTTGCTCTGATTGACGTGGGCTCGACCCATTCCTATGTTGCATGTAGTGTAGTGGAAACACTAGGCATAGCTTCTGAACTTTCTGATAGGGAGATGACTGTAGTAAGCCCACTAGGTCAAACTGTAGTAGTGAATAAGATGTTTAGGGAAGTACCTCTAGAAATTCAAGGAGTAGTATTCGCTGCTGACTTAATGGAACTACCTTTCGGAGAATTCGATCTTATACTTGGTATGGATTGGCTAGTGAAGCATCGGGCTGTGTTGGATTGTGTAGCTAAGCGAATGGAGTTAAGGACCCCGGAGAGTGAAGTGGTAATTATGATAGGAGAAAGAAGGAACTACTTGTCTAATGTTGTTTCAGCACTTAAGGTTGAGAAGATGATTCGGAAAGGGTGCATGACTTTCTTGACCTTTATTAGCGCGTTGGATGCTAAGGAAGGGGGAGTTAGTGGAGTAAGGACCGTAAGGGACTTTGAAGATGTGTTTCCAGAGGAATTACTCGGAATACCCCCAGATAGGGAGGTGGAATTTGGAATCGATTTGCTACCGGGAACAGCTCCTGTGTCAATTGCCCCATACAGAATGGCACCAAAGGAGTTGGTTGAGCTCAAGGCTCAGATTCAAGAGTTGATGGATCATGGGTTTATTCGACCCAGTGTGTCTTCGTGGGGAGCACCGATCCTGTTTGTGAAGAAGAAGGACGGAACTATGCGTATGTGCATAGATTATCGTCAGTTGAATAAGCTGACCATTAAGAACAAGTATCCTTTGCCAAAAATAGATGACTTGTTCGATCAGCTTAGGGGGGCGGCAGTATTCTCAAAGATAGATCTACGGTCAGGTTATCATCAGCTTAAGGTGAAGGAGGCAGACATCCATAAGACGGCTTTCCGAACAAGATATGGGCACTATGAGTTCTTAGTGATGACGTTTGGTTTGACGAACGCCCCAGCCGCGTTCATGAATATGATGAACCGGGTCTTTTAACCCTATTTGGATAGGTTTGTTGTTGTGTTTATCGACGATATCCTAGTGTACTCCAAGTCGGAAGAGGAGCATGACGAGCATCTTCGGATTGTGTTGCAAGTGCTAAGGGAGAAGAAGTTCTACACCAAGTTCAGTAAGTGTGAATTTTGGCTGAAGGAAGTTGCATTCTTAGGGCATGTGGTATCCGCGGAAGGAATAAGGGTGGATCCTCGAAAGATTGAGGCAGTGTTAGATTGGAAGCCACCTAAGTCTGTGGCTGAGATTCGTAGCTTCTTAGGTTTGACAGGCTACTATAGAAGGTTTGTGGAAGGGTTTTCATCGATAGCCACACCTTTGACTAAGTTGTTGAGGAAGGGAGTGCCTTTCGTATGGACAGATAAGCAACAAGAGAGTTTGAGAAGCTTAAGAGGGTGTTGACTAAAGCTCCGGTATTGATTCAGCCTGAGGCAGGGAAAGATTTTGTAGTGTACTGTGACGCCTCTCATACAGGATTAGGATGCGTTTTGATGCAGGACGGAAAAGTGGTCGCTTATGCGTCTCGACAGTTAAGGCCACATGAGGTTAACTATCCGACTCACAATTTGGAATTGGCGGCAGTGGTCTTTGCTCTTAAGGTGTGGAGGCATTACCTTTATGGAGAAAAGTCTATGATCTACACAGATCACAAGAGCCTTAAGTATTTGCTGACTCAGAAGGAGTTAAACCTGAGACAGCGAAGGTGGGTAGAGTTACTGAAGGACTATGACTGTTCTATAGAATATCACCCCGGCAAGACGAATGTTGTGGCAGATGCTCTAAGTCGGAAGGTGGTGTCGGATCTAAGGGTGATGTTTGCACATCTGAGGTTGTATGACAATGGAAGCCTGTTGGCAGAGTTGCAAGTCAAACCGACGTGGTTGAGTGAGGCAAAAGAGGGTCAGTTGGCTGATGAGGATCTAAGTGCTAAGATGCAGCAAGTTCAGAATGGTGGTTTAGAGGATTACAGTATGTCCAGTGGAGGAGTGTTGTGTTTCAAGGGCAAGGTCTGTATGCCGAAAAATGAGGAGTTAAGGCAGAAAATTCTTCGGGAGTCGCATAGTAGCCCTTATGCTATGCATCCCGGAGGTACTAAGTTGTACAGGGATCTAAGGGAACAGTTTTGGTGGCCTGGTTTGAAGAAGGAAGTTACAAAATTTGTCGGCAAGTGTTTGACATGTCAGTAAGTTAAGGCTAAACATCAGGTTCCATCAGGGTTACTTCAACCGATGATGATTCCGCAATGGAAGTGGGAGAGAATTACCATGGACTTCGTTAGTGGGCTTCCCCTTACGCCTACTAAGAAGGACTCGGTATGGGTAATAGTGGATTGTTTGACAAAGTCCGCGCATTTCATTCCGGTGAGAGTAGATTATTCTTTGTAGAAGTTGGCAAGGTTATATGTGGCGAAAATTGTAAGGTTGCATGGAGTGCCAGTGTCAATTATCTCAGATAGGGACCCAAGGTTTACTTCTCGGTTTTGGAAAGCGCTACATCAAGCGTTAGGCACTAAGTTGGATTTCACTACGGCTTTTCATCCACAGTCGGACGGGCAGTCTGAACGGGTAATTCAAGTATTAGAGGATATGTTGAGGGGCTGTGTGATGGATTTTAGAGGAAGTTGGGAGGAATATTTGCCTTTAGCAGAATTTACTTACAACAACAGCTATAAGGCCAGTATTCGGATGGCACTATATGAAGCATTGTATGGACGGAAGTGTCGAACTCCTACCTGTTGGACAGAATTAGGGGAACGACGAGTTTTGGGTCCAGAGATTGTGGCAGAATCCGAAGAGAAGGTTGAGATAATTCGGGCACGGTTGAAGGAAGCTTCTGATAGACAAAAGTCGTATGCAGATCTTAAGCGAAAGGAGATAGAATTTGATGTGGGAGATCAAGTATTTCTTAAGGTTTCGCCTTGGAAGAAGGTGATGAGATTTGGTAGAAAAGGAAAGCTAAGTTCGAGGTTTGTAGGACCTTATCGGGTATGAAGCGAGTTGGACCAGTGGCATACCAGTTGGAGTTGCCTTCGGAATTGAAGCAGATGCACAACGTATTCCATGTGTCCATGTTACATCGTTATCGATCAGATCCATCTCATGTAGTTCCGGTTGAAAAGGTGGAGCTAAGGCCAGATTTGTCCTACGAGGAAGAGCCGATTCAGATCTTGGAATGAGATGTGAAAGTGCTACGAAGGAAATCAGTTCCTCTAGTTAAAGTGTTATGGCGTAATCATGGATCGGAGGAAGCTTCGTGGGAGCCAGAAGAGGCAATGCGATAGCAATACCCTCACTTGTTTTAGCCAGGTAATTTCGAGGTCGAAATTTTTTTAAGGGAGGTAGAACTGTAATATCTTGAAATTGGGCTTGTGCATTTTTGCTTAATTATATGAAATAGTATGTCTTAAGTGTTATGAATGTGTTGTGTGCATTTTTAGAACCTTGGAAATATAAGGAAATGTCTTAGAGGATATTAAGTTTAAGCTTAAAAAGAGGGAACTAAAGCAGGGTGGCCTTAAGAAAATTTTTAGAGGAAATATGACACACAATTGGGCTTGGAAAAGTGGCTTGGAAGTGCCACTTAGGGCTCTGGAAATGACGCCATATGCTAGGGGGGAAGGACTTGTGTTCGAGTCACGTGGGAAGCAAAATTTTAAGGTTTTTATTTTGCTTGTGACGTCAATAAGAGGGGAGTAGGGGGACGGCACCAAGGCTAGATTTTAGGAGTTTAAATCCTTTTATTTTTAGAGATAAATGGTGGATAATTGATGGATTATTTTTATTAATTTTAAATTAGGAGATAAAGAGGAAATAAGGATATGATAGTGATGGCCAAGTAGGGGACTCTAGGTTAGTAATTTTGGCAAAAGGAGGAGAAATAAGGCCATTCATTATTCTTTCTTTTTCCTTTTCTCTCTGCCGAAATTCTCTGGCAATAATTCTCCTCTTCTCATTTATTTTGTTAAGCCGAAATAGTCCCTGTGCTAGCTGAATTTACATTCCATCATTGCCGAAACCCTCAAGCTTTTTCCTTCTCATCTTTGTTAAGCCGATTTCTTCACTTATTCAAAAGCCGAAACATGAGTCATCATCATCTAGCCATAGCCGAATATCCTTGTGGGTGTAAACAAGGGTGCAGTCGACTATTGTATTAAAGGTAAGAACAACAATTATTTGATTTCCAATCTCTCTCTTTTAGCCGAAATATAGGAATCTAACCCATTTAATTCTTTGGCCGAAACTCTGAAGGAGAGATTTCGGGATTCTGCTATTGTCGACTACAAGGAGGAATCTTTCGGGACTTAAGAGATCTAAGGTAAGCCATTAATGATATTCGGCCATAGGCCATTCTTATGTGACTTAATGTTAGAATTAAATCTAACCTATGCCTATAGGTATTTCGACACCTGCATAACCAAGTAGCACTTTTCGGGATTTGGTTAGTGAGCAAATCGGCAGCAAGGTAAGGATTTAAGTGTGATAATCCTTCGGGATTTGATTTTATAGCCGAATAGGCTTTTGATTAAATATCAAATGTTGGCCGAATGTAGCGATTAAGATCTAAAGTAGTAGATCGGGATTTTTCGAGATTTTCAGGCTTTCAGTGAATCGATAAGAATATCAGGTGTGTATCCCACACTATCTCTTATTAGATTTAAGGCAATAAACTTAATAAATATATATGTTTATATTAATGTGAATGTGGCCAAAGGTACCACGCAATGGTACAAAGTACTCAGGTACGTTTTCCTACTCCTACTAGGATTATAACGTGAACTGTTATAGCATATGTGAAATTATAAGAATGTGAATTAAAGAATGGGACATAATCTGTGCATGATATGTATGACATGGCCATTTGGGTGATTATGCAAGGGGAAGTGAATGTGGTGACTTCGGTCACATTATCTAAATGTGGTGACTTCGGTCACGAATATCTGAATGTGGTGCTTTTTGGCACGAAATATTATCTGGTGGCTATGCCACAATATTTATAAGGGCGATGAGCACGTCGACTGCAGCGACTGCCTTCGATGGTGTGTAGCGGATGGAGGGTTGACTTAGTAGTCCCCACGGTGTGCTGGTTGGTACGGGTGATGTGTAGCGGATGGTACCTAGGTTTGGGTTTGGGTTTGCATCATATTATTTAAATGTTGTATGTACATGTATGATTTGATATGCCTGAATTTGTTAAGACTTAGTGTTGTGGTTACACATTGAGTCTGTTGACTCACCCCGTTGTGGGAACATTTTTAGGTGTGAACAGATGATGGACCGGACCTGCGTGAAGCTTAGGGGTGGCCATGCTCAGCAAGGAATTTATTTTGTTTGGACTTTTTATTTTAAGTACTTTAAATTTAATTTTGGGTTTTATTTTGATGTAATAAGGCCAAAGTTGAACTACTTTATTTTACTTTGATTTATTATGTTACGAATATTTATCAATTAAAGATTTAGTGAATTTATTTTAAAATAAACTCTAAATGTTTTGTCACTTAAAATAAAGGATTTTCAATATAAGATAAACTTGTTTTCAACTCGAGCCCAACCCAAAAACAATCTTTCCTTCAAAACACACAGTTTTTCCAAAGTAACAAAAGAATTTTGAACCGGTTTACATTGAGGAACAAACCAGATCCGGTCAAGGCTCGTGGGCCGGGTTTGGGGTGTTTCAATTACCAGAACACATACACTTGTAAACGTATTAAACTGAGTCATAAAATTTCATCCAAATTATCTCTTTTCAATTTTCATCACAAATATATAACTTGAATAATACTAGTCAACATCAATGACCTTATATAAAATGAACTGCTAAATATTAATGGCCAACATTTTAGGCCAAACCAATTATGACATATACAAATGACTAAGTCCCCTATACATGCCATAAACTTAAGAGGTTTGTCTTCACTTTTTACCCACGATGATAGCTTGATAGTATGATTACATCTCCGACGATCTCCAACTCGAGCTAGCATACAACCCTATAAGATATGGGAAAGGAAGGAAAGTAAGCTACAAAGCTTAGTAAGTAAGTATGTAAATAATAAGTGATTTGTTAGCAGGCTTTCATAAATCTTCACAATATGTTGTCAAGAAAATACAGTCATAATTGCACATAGTTCCACTTTTATTCATGTTCATCTCAAGCTGTCTATTTGAGTCACTGTCACTAAATTATTTATTTCTTGAGCTACAGAGCTCCAAATGAAGAACCGTAAATTTTATCTGAAACTAGACTAAAATATCTCCACACCATAAAATTTCTAGAATTTTTGGCTTAGCCAATTAGTACAGTTTATTCTTTAAATTATCCCCTATTCTATTGTCTGACAGTTTCTACCTTTATTCACTAAAAATTAATTATCTCATTGTACAGAACTCAAATGATGTTACCGTTTATTTATATTGAAAATAGACTCATTAATAAATTCAGGATATGAATTTTATCCAATGATTATGTTTGTACAATTTTTAATGAATTTTCAAAGTTACAATAGAGGATTCTGAAATCATTCTGACCCTGTCTCACAAAAATTCAAATATCATAGAATATAAATTTATTTTGTTTACACTGTTTCTTTTATGTAAAAATAGACTCATCCAGATTTAATTTTATATCTTATTCAACCTCTAATTCAATTTCCACCATTTTTAGTGATTTTTCAAAGACACATAACTGCTGTTGTCCAAAACTGTTTTATTTCTAAATTTACTCTTTCATAATTTCACTTACTTCATTTCTTCTTACCGAAAGTTCGCTCAAATATCGAGCACATTGTTCATAAATTTTCACACTTATACCTGCACTTATTCATCACATAATCATATTCAATTACACTTAGTTGTTATTTGATAATTAGCACACGAAGTGCCGTCTTTCGGTAATGTATCGCACACATAGTGCCATTACCCGTTTCTCGCACACATAGTGCCATCTACCGGTAATGTATCGCACACATAGTGCCATTACCCATTTCTCGCACTCAGAGTGCCATCTTCCGGTAATGTATCGCACACATATTGCCATTACCCGTTTCTCGCACACATAGTGCCATCTTCCAGTAGTGTATCGCGTGCCATTACCCATTTCTTGCACACATAGTGCCATCTACCGGTAATGTATCGCACACATAGTGCCATTACCCATTTCTCGCACACATAGTGCCATCTACATGTAATGTATCGCACACATAGTGCCATTACCCGTTTCTCGCACACATAGTGCCATCTTCCTTTCACAATTCATAATTGACATCCAGTAATTACTCCATATTCAACCATATCTCATATAATATAACAAAATATTAAAACTTAAATACAGATGATGTATTATGTACATACAAACTTACCTCGAAAGCAAACTCGGTGAAAATGACTTATTCGTCAATTACTTATTTTTCCCTCGTTCTAGTTCTAAATCTCGTTTTCCTTGATCTATAACAACATATTTCACGTATTCAATTAATGTACTATTCAAAACAGTCCTTAACTCAACTTTTACAAAATTATAATTTTGCCCCTAAACTTTTACATATTTACATTTTTACCCCAATACTCGAAAATTAAACTTCAGCCCTTATTATTATGTTTTATAACATGCTGATCATTTTTCCCTTCTATGGCAACCTCAAATTCTTACTCTAGCATACACTTATGAACAATAATAATTTTTACCGATTAGCTCGTTTTACTCGTTTTCATCGAAAATCACTTAGTAAAAATCGTTCCTCTGCTCATTAACATGCATAATCTACCATCAAACATCAAAATACACAAGCATTCAACAACGGCATAATTCAAAATATTCACCAAAATCAAAAATTCAAGCATGGGTTTTGTAGATAACTTAGCAACGATCTAAAAAACGTAAAATTATCAAAAACCGAACAAAAACTAACCTTGAATTAAGCTTCAGTATAGCCGAATGTTTCAAAATTTCAGACTTTCTTTTTCTCTTCTATGTTCGGTGAAGAAGATGGACATAAAGTGGTGTTTTTCTTTAATATTTTGTCTTATTATAACATATATTATTATTCACTTACTAATTTAACATTTATTATTTAATATATAAAACTTGTACAATAAGGATATATATTAACCCATTACCGTCCACTACCTTCTATTATTGGAAAAATTGCAACATAAAACCTCCATATTAAAAGAACATCCACTATTCGGCCCTTCTAAAAATAACCACTAAATTTTCATTTTACACCATTAAGCCCTTTTATTAAATTAAGCACACTAACAATAAATTTAATTCACGAAACTTTCACACATGTAAATTCACATATTATAAGCACTGAAAATAATATTAAAATATTTTTTTGACTCAGATTTATGGTCCCAAAATCACTATTCCGACTAAGGTCTAAATCCGGCTGTTACAACTCTCCCCCCCTTAGGGATTTTCGTCCCCGAAAATCTTACCAGAATGTAGATTAAAGATTTTCTTCCACATAATATATTTCAAATTCGCACATAGCTTCGGTTTTCAAATCTCTTTAATCTCACAACTGAAATTATGATTTGACTTTCGCTGTACATCATACCTAGCCGAAACTGCTTATAACTGTATTAGTTTTTTTTCATTTTCTGCTCAATTTCTCTGACGATATTAATCCCGTGAATCACTTTCTCACAAAGCTCGATCCTGAAATAACGGAGTTCAGTAACTGCTTATAACAGCAACAGTCTTTCTTAGTTGCTTTGAAACTCTAAAACACAGTGACAAATAAATATTTCGATAATTTAATTTACGTTTCCCGATTTCAATGCAATCTCATACTCACAGATTACTGCAATCTTTCTCAGAATTATCATATGAGTTTCAGATCTCAATCCAAAACAATGATAATTGACATCATAGACATTATGAGTTTCAGATCTCAATCCAAAACAATGATAACTGACATCATAGACATACTTACCAACATAGAAACGGATAACTCAACTATTTTATCAAAAGAGAAAATCTATACTTACAGAGAGATTTCTTCAGACAGTTAACCATATTTCATATAACTTCATCTTTTTCAATGATAAAGATAATCCTGATACAAAATTCATCAACCCTCTATTTCTATAATCCACAAAGTTAGAAATATCACATTTTACACTCATCAACTATATCATATCTCGGACTGTTGTGCATCTTGTTATTCCCATATGAGCAAATAAATTACCATTGAGAGTTTCTTGTAGCAGTTGTTGCATATCTCAAAATAACAGATAATCATCGATACCATATTTGAGGTTCTGAATCAGAAATCAGTTAATGCTAAACCACTTTTTAACTTATAATTCACTGACACATTTCTGAATTTCACAACTTCATTAAATAAACATTTATTTAGCCTCTAATTCAGCTAACAATTATTCATTACCTGATAAGATCAATCACGTATTCATCGCCCAATCAAAACATCCAAAACTATAATCATTTTCCTCAGATAAGTATCACTTACAGAATTAAAAGTTTTTCGATGATTCGAGCCAACTTTGCTATGCCAAGTTCAGATCTTCCCTTGACATTAAATATTTTAAACTCTTATAGTCACCAAATATGTCACAACTCTTTTTTTTTTTTGGCAGCTTTAACTGTATAGAATCACAAGATATCTTTGCACATTCTAGTATTAAAATACATTTCGACCCATTCAATAATATATGACTAGAAATCATAAACTCTTTATTTAACTTAGGCAGAACCGGAACTGACATTTCAGTTGATAATGTCTTCGTGCAAAAGAAAACTTTAACAATCAACTAACTTTAATTTATCACAACATTTTCCATATAGAATCATTCCGATGGATATAATTCGGTATCAAATCTTCAAGAATACAAGTTTTTCTTCCAGACTATCCCTCAATTCACACATATACATTCAAAGTTTATTTCCAGTCAAGTGGATAGATTCAGACACATATAACCCAATTATCTTTTCAACCAAACGATTTAAAACAGACAAAACCACTGAATTAGTCTTTTCGAAGAAATCTTTTCTTCTCGTTAAAGAGGATAACCCAGACATATTGTTTCACAGATTTGATATTATTCTTCTATCAATTTCACTTTTATCAAAGTCGGACCTTCACAAGAAATAGAAAAGAGTTTATAGTGAAGCTATCTCATATATCTTTCTTTTTTTTCAATATCCTTTAATCTTTTCGTACACAGTGTCAGAGTACACCGTCAATATCTAAACTACTCTCCTAGACTTATCATTGATATATAAAAAAAACAAATTATTGTGCCAAAATGCAACTGTATACTCAGAGTTCCCTATGGCTCATTCTATAATTACAATGTAAACTTTGGATCTCTATCTGACATAATAGAACTGGCACTCTGCATAATCGAATAATCTCAGAACCATATTACTCGGCTAATTTGTCAAATAAGAAATTTGCACTTAATGAAATGATCATACGGATCTTTCTTTGTCAATTGATCAAACATAAACCAATTATCATATTCCTTTTCGGGGATAATGACAACCCCTATATGAAATCTATAGTAACTCTATCTCATTATCACTTTCGCACAAGCACTGACTGTATTAGTCTTGAATTCACTTGATTTTCAGCTTTTATCTGTTAACATATCGTCATCTGAATACGGATCCAAGATATCATGTAACATACGCAATCATTAGCACATCTACTTTATATGACTGCATCGTTTATTACTCTTGGATGAACTGACGAACTACTACTATGTCTCGTATTCAACTTCTGTACAAACTCTAAATTACCAAATACGCGAATTCCATCTCAGAACAATAATAATAAGAAGAATCAGGTCCAACTTGATATTCGAAATAGAAAGTCGTTTCACACTGTACTCATTCAGTTCATCACTCTCTATCACATTTCCGAGCTTCTCAATTCACAAAGAAAGTATCGCTTAAGCTTTTAACTTAGCTAAGACTAATCCATCATCAAATAAGATAAATCGAGTAACTAGTACTCACAAAAATAAACAAAGATTTTCCATTCAAGCATCTGTAATCATACTTGCTTTCTAAAAGGTAAGTCAATAATCACTTTTAGTCTTTTAACATCTCAAATCAATTGCGTTGTCTTAATTTCAGATCCTTCTGTGACATTAAATACTTTAACTCGTTAAGATCAGGAAGCTTATACCATTTTTCATCGAACATACAGAATCATCCAATTCACAACACAGATATAAAAGTGACCATCTCTAAATCATTAGGCGAACAGTTTCTTTTTTTCATGTGACTTTAACCGTCTACATATGCAACTACTTCTTCACATGTATTAAAACATATTCCGATCTGTTCAATAGAACATCATTAAAAAAAACCGCAATTTCTTTACTCAATTCAAACTGAACTCAGAACTAAAGCTTCGGTTAATAATACTTTTAACCGTTTAGAACTTTTGCTAACATGCATAGATCATTCGAACATTCATAAATGTGATGACTTTATCAATCTGTACAGCTTTAACTCGTAATAACATCATTTGAGTAAAATAATCCAATAGGCATGTCTCTGTATCATACTTTCCCGAATATAATTTTTTCATTCAAACTATCCGTCTATATACTCGTGAATGCACAAAATTCATTACTATACTTGAGGATACTATAAATACACATAACTCAATTGAATCGAATAGCCGAGACTAGCTTCTTCTTTATCTTTGACATTGCATAATCTATGTAATCTTTAGAACATTTTGATATTTCTTCTAAAGCTATTTTCACTTTCCAACTATTGTCATCTCTGTATACATTACTAATTATTTCATCACTAACTCTTTAGTTTCACACTTATGAACTTATTCAACGTGGTTCTTGTAAAATTTCGTCATAAAGCATCACTGATAAGGGGGTGAGGTCATACAGCCTCTAACTCGACGCTCATAAATACACACATATGACTTAAAATTCATCATTAACGTAATATCATCATAATCAAATAATTCATTTCAGACAATTTAATGTGCTTATTCATTTTATGAATGTTTTCTGTCATTCACAATTTCAAACAATGAAATTTACTTACTAGCAATTTTCAAATTAGAGAACGCCTTGCGGGTTCGAGTACGTTGTTTACTTGATGCCATAGCCCAACTATGGTTTTACACGTACACGCATGTACTGCCATGGTCCAATCATGGTCTTATCCGTCAATTCATCATTGAACGATCGCACTCATTTCCTCGTTAGCAAAGACGTAAAACATAACATCATACTGTCTGTAATTTAATAAGTAAACATAAAATTCAACCACATTAACATACTGATTACACTTATTCAACAAGTGTACATAACCACACATTCCATCAATTTGTGTAGGTGTACTTATCATATTCACTTAATCAAATAGGTTGGGCACATATCATCATACGCATGCCAAGCAACTATGAATGGGTTTATCACCACATAAACTTTCATTTTATTCCACATTTCCACATTTCTCAACTCATCATTATCTCACTTCGTACATTAACACATACATATCATGAACTTCTATCCATAGCTTTTTAAGTTTAGTCTCATCACAAATACATTTCAATCACCTCAATATAATTTTTTTTAGTATCATAAAAAATAGCTCGGTTGGAAGTCATCTCTGTCTTAACAAAATAATTTCGTTAGAGTCGGGAGATATCACACTATCACGGTCTACATATGGCATGTATAGCTAGACTCTCACACGCTACGTTAGTCCGAGAATCGACTAAACCGTAGCTCTGATACCACTAAATGTAACACTCCTTACCTGTATTCGACGCCGGAATAGGGTATGAGGCATTACCACAACACATACACTTGTAAACATATTAAGCTGAGTCAAAAAATTTCATCCAAATTATCTCTTTTCAATTTTCATCACAAATATATAACTTGAATAATACTAGTCAACATCAATGACCTTATACAAAATGAACTGCTAAATATTAATGGCCAATGTAACCTCCTGGTTTAGGGGTTATGCGTTCGTGCATAATTCGAGTGATAGTAGGCTTGGAGTATGTTTGGACATGTCTTAAGGGTTTCGAGAACTTTAAGTTATAAGGGAATGCTTCGGGAAAAAAATTGGATTTAGGTGTAAAAAGGGGAAACTGGGTAAGAAGGCCTTAAAATAATTTTGTGGAGTTTAGGACACAAGAAAGGAATTGGCAAAGTGGCTTGGGCGCTAAGTGCAAAGGGAGTGCCAAGGGGAAGGGGTTCGAATAACATGGGAAGCAGTTGGGCTTTTATTTTTTTTTAGCGTTAAAAAGGGAGTTGGGCTAGGTAGGCTTTAAAGGAATTTTGTGGGCATTTTTTAGCAAAAAGGAAGGCTGTGGTAGAGTGGTTTTCGTGCGCTGCTTAAGAGCTTGGGGAGGACGCCATTAAGGACCTGGGTTCGAATCCAGGCGGCAGCAGTTAAGGGTTTTTATTTTTGTTTTTGGGTCGTTAAAAGGAAGAAACTAAGGAAGTAGGGCTTAAAAGAAATTATGGCGCGTTTTTGACACAAACAACGCCTTGGCCGAATGGCTCAGGCGCGCTACACAGTCGCTTGTTCCACAGTCGTGTTCAAACCATGGAGGTTGCAATTGAAGTTTTATTTTTATTCTTTTTGGCAGCAGGTTGGTAAGGTGTTGGACGGCACATGGGACCTTCAAATTGAGATAAGAATTAAGTTAGTTTTTTTTTTAAATTTTCGGCTGAGGTATTGGATTAAGGCTGGACTTTATTTTTATTTATTAGATGATAAGGGTGGTCTTTTTAATTGTTTTTGAATAGGTGATAAAGTTATAAAATAGGGGGGATAAGCTTGATGCTTGTCTTCGAATTCGGTTGGAAGAGGGAATAGTCATTAATTTATTTTTATTTAGTTTAAATTAGTAGATAGGAGATAATTGTAGACTTATTTTATTTGTTTTATTTATTTTAGTTTAATAGGTAGGAGTTTGATATGGGATTAATTTATTTTATTTGTTAAAGGGATAAAGAGATAAAGTAGGAGAGTGATAGGAGATAATGTATTGCATTATTTTATTAAAAAGATTAAATGGGAGAAAGGAATTTGATTTGGGGGATGCTAGTAGCCGAATTCTTTATAAGGGGGGAGTGTTCATCTTTGGCTTCTCTTTTGTTTCTTTAATTTTTTTTCTTTGTGCCGAAATTCCCCTACTCTTCTCCTCTTCTTTTCTTTATTTTCTTTCAACCCCAAATCCTTTCTTTTTATTTCTTGAATAGCCGAATACCCCATCTTCTTTTGAGAGCCATGGCCGAATGTGTAGTCATCATTTAGAGCATAAGCCGAATCTCTAGTAAGCCTCATCAACATCTCTTTTTCTTCTCTTGTGGTCCCAAAAGCCGAACCATCAAGGAAGGTGCCGTCGACTACTTTCTGGTAGTCTCTTTAAACAAACATTGGGAGCATTGAAAAAGAGTCTTTCGGGATTTGCAAAGATTAAGGTAAGTGATTAGTAATATTTGGCCAAGGGGCCATTGTCCATAGGTTTGTGTTTAGGCCGATTCTAACATGTGATATATGTAGGGATCTCGACAATTCTATAAGACAAGTGCAGGTTTCGGGATTTAAGTAAGCTAGGTAAGTAAGTGCTAATAGTCGGCCATAGGCCATTTTGGTTATTAAGTATTGACCGATTATGTGCTATGATTCTTAGGGGTAAATTGATAGAAGTACATAGGAGCCTTTGGGATTCTAGATCATTTCGGTAAGTAAGTTAAAATTATAGTTTATTCGCCTAAGATCTTGTATTATGACTTTTAACCAAAGGATTATGATTAAGTGATTGCGATGGACGTGGATGCCAGTCAAGGAAGGCAGGGGAAAGTCCCTATCCTGAAGTTTAAGAAAAGAGCTGTCTCAGCGGTTCGGGATTGGCCACCGGGGTGTGGGCCAGCAGCAGGAGAAAGCTATAGGCAGATAGCTGTAGTCTCGCTTAGCGATAGCGTCGGGATCGAAAGTCTAGAGCTTCAGGTTATAAGGTGTGTAGCTAGCCTACTGTTTCCGGGGTTTATATTTGTATGTGTAATATGTTTACTAACAAGTGCAGTGATAAGTGTGATATTGATACCCTTCAAGGGTATGACGAGGATCAGGTTGGTAACAAAGTGGTTGAAATATGATTATTGATTTGTATATGTGAATATGCCTATGATTACGAATAAAACATGTGCATGCATTATCATGACTGTATTTTATGTTGCATGTGCATGGGCGGGCTATGAACGAAGGTACGAGTGTACTTCGAGTACGTGGTTGATGAGTAGTTGTGTGCCTCATCGTGATTGATATCGGCTATGTGCCATGTCATGGATTGATGAGTGACTATGTGTCCCATCATGATTTGGTGTTAGCTACGGCTACATCGTGGATTGGCGCTGACTGAGGTCGCGTTGTGGATTTTGTGCTTAATTGCACGTGGATGGCATTAAATGTCTTTGTGGAGTTAAAAGGAGAGGGTGATTTAATAATCCCCTGGTGTGTGGTAGGCTGGATAAGGGGGTGTGTAGAGGATGGACCTTAGGCTTGGGTCGGGATTCATTATTGCATAATTGTGGTATGTGAATATATGTGATTGTGGACTTGAATAAGAAATGGGCTAAGCCCAGTATGTGGAGGGTATGTGGCTAATTACCCGGTTATTTGATAAGTGTTATGAGTAAGGGCCAAGCCCAGAATGTGATATGATCTGAACATGATATATGATATCTGATGCATGGGTTATTATGTGGTTAGCATGTGGGTGGAATTCAGTGGTTAATTACACACTGAGTCTGCGTGACTCACCCAACTTTTTAAACATCGCAGGTGATTTGTGATTAATGGAACGGGTTGGAGTGGATACAAAGGTGGCCATACAGAAGCAGAATTTCATGCAGAAGTTGTTTTCCTATTTAATAGAATTTATCATTTTTAGTAGGTTTAAGTATTTGAATAAGTTTATATTGTAATAAGGCCCAATTAAATTATTTGAGTATTTTATATTGTGTTAAAGCAAAATGACGATTAAATTATTATTTTGGAAATCAGTTTATTTTCGGCAAACTATATCTCAAAACATATAACAAAGTTTTAATTCGGATATTTTATATCAGGCTTATATTATTTAGTAGATTTTAATTGGACATGGTTTCCAAAAGATCACAGATTTTAAAGTTTTATTTTAAGTCAAAACAAATTTTCAACCGTTTTTCCGTAGTGACATACCAGATTCGGTCAGGGCTTGTGGGCCGAGTTTGGGGGTGTTACAGTTTGGTATCAGAGCCAGGTTCAAAACTCAGCTTTGAGGGTTTTGGGGCCAAAAACGTTTTCAAAATGGGCTTTTCAAAAACATGGGTTTTTATGAAATATTTTCAGGTATTCTGGCATGGCACCTGTACCTCCGGCCCGCAGTCCACCAGGTAAGTACTTCAAACTTATGAAGTAATTTGTTATATGAACTGATATGGGCTTAGTTGGGCTCGTAAGATTAGTGAACTAGGATCTGTTAAACCCTAGGACTAGTCTACTCAAACACATGCATAAGACTTAAGGGCTATTAAACAAACCTGTGAAGTAAGTCGCCGAGTTAAGGTGTGGCAACCACTGTACGCATGTCAAGGATTGGTATTCGGTAAGAGGTTGGTATTTAAGCAGTCCTAGCAACTCACCTCCTCTTTACTCGAATCCTACCTGGTGCGTAGCTACGGTTCACCTTAACCAAGAGGACTTGTTCATAGGCTAAACCAATTATTAAAACCCGAAAGGGACTAGCTGTGCAGTTTTATAAAATTCCTAGTTTTAAAACCCTTAAATTACCCTTTTTACTGTAGTAAAAGATTCTTGTGAAAAATTTTCTAAAGTATCTCCGATTTACAAAATTACAAAAAATTACCCTTGATGAACAAAATTACCAAAATAACCCTTAATTTAAAAAAAAAAATTTGTCATACCTTTGATTTGGGGAAAATTTCCAAAAATACCCTGGAGTTTTTAAAGTCAAAATATCTTGATTTATTAAGATTTTTAATCGACCCCGATTTATTACCAAAATACCCTTGTAGAAAAAATGACAGAAATACCCCTAGGGTAGAAAGCAGCGTAAATGTCAAGAATAGTGAATGTGTGTGGTAGATACCTTTGAATGAATGTGTTCTTGTTGATGAATGGATGTGTCCTTAAGGATGAATGTGATCTTCTGAAATAGAATAGGGAGCTTGAACTGAAACTTTGTGTGATCGAAAGAACTACCTCTCGAAATTCTTTTCATAAAATTATTCGCGGTTAAATAGTGGAACAAATACTAATGCATAAAACTCCTTAATCAGATTAAATCGCGACGATAGAGATGAGTTCTAGGGGACGCGATAGAGGTAGAATGGTAGCATCGGAACCGGTAGGGTTTGGCCATGGGTTAGAAAGTGAACTGCCGCCAGTAGTGGACGTGGAGGAGCAAGATCAGGCAGGGGAATATGATGCAGTATCGCGGGCCATGTTACGAGTACTAGAACGAGTAGCAGGAGCTAGTAGGGGAAATGGAACTCGAAAGTCGGTATCGAAAAGGCTTAGATCGAACGGAGCCGAGATCTTTGGAGGAGTGTCGGGAGTAGCTCCTAACGTAGCGGAATCATTCATGTGTTAAGTGTGGGAGAAATCATTTAGGAGAGTGTTGGGGAAATAGTAAGGAATGTTTCCGGTGTGGGTCGAAGGCTCACTTGGTTAAGAATTGTTCCCAGGCAACGAGAGGTCGAGGTTCGAACCACGGAGGAAATGGTACCGGCAGAGGTGCTAGAGGATCGGATGCGAGGCAGCCAAGAACTTGATATCAGGTACGTTCGTTATTTTGGGACACTATTTATTGTCTTGATGGTGTGAAGTTAACTCATTCTTGTATGGCTAGTGAATTGTAGGAACTTTGAATGTGAACCTTAAGACGTGTCTAGGAGGCGAGATAGATTTACTAAGATCAGAGTGCAGCAGAGGCGTAAGTAGCGAGTTATGGTAGTAAGTAATTTCGAGGACGAAATTATTTTAAGAAGGGTAGAATTGTAACACCCTGGTTTAGGGGTTATGCGTTCGTGCATAATTCGAGTGATAGTAGGCTTGGAGTATGTTTGGGCATGTTTTAAGGGTTTCGAGAACTTTAAGTTATAAGGGAATGCTTCGGGAAAAAAATTGGATTTAGGTGTAAAAAGGGGAAACTGGGCAAGAAGGCCTTGAAACAATTTTGTGGAGTTTAGGACACAAGAAAAGAATTGGCAAAGTGGCTTGGGCGCTAAGTGTAAAGGGAGTGCCAAGGGGAAGGGGTTCGAATAACATGGGAAGTAGTTGGGCTTTTATTTTTTTTAGCGTTAAAAAGGGAGTTGGGCTAGGTAGGCTTTAAATGAATTTTGTGGGCATTTTTTAGCAAAAAGGAAGGCTGTGGTAGAGTGGTTTCCGTGCGCTGCTTAAGAGCTTGGGGAGGATGCCATTAAGGACACAGGTTCGAATCTGCAAAAGCGATGAAGGGTTTTATTTTTGTTTTTGGGGCGTTAAAAGGAAGGAACTAAGGAAGTAGGGCTTAAAAGAAATTATGGCGCGTTTTTGACACAAACAATGCCTTGGCCGAATGGCACGGGCGCCACTGGTCGCTTGTTCCCACTGTGTCCCGTGTTCGAACCATGGAGGTTGCAATTGAAGTTTTATTTTTATTCTTTTTGGCAGCAGGTTGGTAAGGTGTTGGACGGCGCATGGGACCTTCAAATTGAGATAAGAATTAAGTTAGTTTTTTTTAAATTTTCGGCTGAGGTATTGGATTAAGGCTGGACTTTATTTTTATTTATTAGATGATAAGGGTGGTCTTTTTAATTGTTTTTGAATAGGTGATAAAGTTATAAAATAGGGGGGATAAGCTTGATGCTTGTCTTTGAATTCGGTTGGAAGAGGGAATAGTCATTAATTTATTTTTATTTAGTTTAAATTAGTAGATAGGAGATAATTGTAGACTTATTTTATTTGTTTTATTTATTTTAGTTTAATAGGTAGGAGTTTGATATGGGATTAATTTATTTTATTTGTTAAAGGGATAAAGAGATAAAGTAGGAGAGTGATAGGAGATAATGTATTGCATTATTTTATTAAAAAGATTAAATGGGAGAAAACTTTGGAATTTGATTAGGGGGATGCTAGTAGCCGAATTCTTTATAAGGGGGGAGTGTTCATCTTTGGCTTTTCTTTTGTTTCTTTAATTTTGTTTTTCTTTGTGCCGAAATTCCCCTACTCTTCTCCTCTTCTTTTCTTTATTTTCTTTCAACCCCAAATCCTTTCTTTTTATTTCTTGAATAGCCGAATACCCCATCTTCTTTTGAGAGCCATGCCCGAATGTATAGTCATCATTTAGAGCATAAGCCGAATCTCTAGTAAGCCTCATCAACATCTCTTTTTCTTCTCTTGTGGTCTCAAAAGCCGAATTCATCAAGGAAGGTGCCGTCGACTACTTTCTGGTAGTCTCTCTTAATAAACGTTGGGAGCATTGAAAAGGAGTCTTTCGGGATTTGCAGAGATTAAGGTAAGCGATTAGTAATATTTGGCCAAGGGGCCATTGTCCATAGGTTTGTGTTTAGGCCGATTCTAACATGTGATATATGTAGGGATCTCGACAATTCTATAAGACAAGTGCAGGTTTCGGGATTTAAGTAAGCTAGGTAAGTAAGTGCCAATAGTCGGCCATAGGCCATTTTGGTTATTAAGTATTGACCGATTATGTGCTATGATTCTTAGGGGTAAATTGACAGAAGTACATAGGAGCCTTTGGGATTCTAGATCGTTTCGGTAAGTAAGTTAAAATTGTAGTTTATTCGCCTAAGATCTTGTATTATGACTTTTAACCAAAGGATTCTGATTAAGTGATTGCGATGGACGTGGATGCTCACAAGGAAGAAGGCGGGAAAGTCCCTATCAGAAGTTTAAAAAAAGAGCTTGTCTTAGAGTTCAGATTGGCCAGGGTGGGGTGTGGGCAAAGCAGAGGAGAAAGCTATAGGCGGATAGGCTGTAGTCTCGCTTTAGCGATAGCGTCGGGATCGAAAGTCTAGAGCTTCAGGTTATAAGGTGTGTAGCTAGCCTACTGTTTCCGGGGTTTATATTTGTATGTGTAATGTGTTTACTAACAAGTGCAGTGATAAGTGTGATATTGATACCTTTCAAGGGTATGACGAGGATCAGGTTAGTAACAAAGTGGTTGAACTATGATTATTGATTTGTATATGTGAATATGCCTATGATTACGAATAAAACATGTGCATGCATTATCATGACTGTATTTTATGTTGCATGTGCATGGGTGGGCTATGAACGAAGGTACGGGTGTACTTCGAGTACGTGGTTGATTAGTAGCTGTGTGCATCATCGTGATTTATATCGACTATGTGCCATATCGTGGATTGATGAGTGACTATGTGTCCCATCGTGATTTGGTGTTAGCTACGGCTACATCGTGGATTGGCGCTGACTGAGGTCGCGTTGTGGATTTTGTGCTTAATTGCACGTGGATTGCATTGAATGCCTTTGTGGAGTTAAAAGGAGAGGGTGATTTAATAATCCCCTGGTGTGTGGTAGGCTGGATAAGGGGGTGTGTAGAGGATGGACCTTAGGCTTGGGTCGGGATTCATTATTGCATAATTGTGGTATGTGAATATATGTGATTGTGGACTTGAATAAGAAATGGGCTAAGCCCAGTATGTGGAGGGTATGTGGCTAATTACCCGGTTATTTGATAAGTGTTATGAGTAAGGGCCAAGCCCAGAATGTGATATGATCTGAACATGATATATGATATCTGATGCATGGGTTATTATGTGGTTAGCATGTGGGTGGAATTCAGTGGTTAATTACACACTGAGTCTGTGTGACTCACCCAACTTTTTAAACATCGCAGGTGATTTGTGATTAATGGACCGGGTTGGAGTGGATACAAAGGTGGGCCATCTGAGCGCAATTTCATGCGAAGTTGTTTTCCTATTTAATAGAATTTATCATTTTTAGTAGGTTTAAGTATTTGAATAAGTTTATATTGTAATAAGGCCCAATTAAATTATTTGAGTATTTTATATTGTGTTAAAGGAAAATGACGATTAAATTATTATTTTGGAAATCAGTTTATTTTAAAGCAAACTATATCTTAAAACATATAACAAAGTTTTAATTCGGATATTTTATATCGGAGCTTATATTATTTAGTAGATTTTAATTGGACATGGTTTCCAAAAGATCACAGATTTTAAAGTTTTATTTTAAGTCAAAACAAAATTTCAACCGTTTTTCCGTAGTGACATACCAGATCCGGTCAGGGCTTGTGGGCCGGGTTTGGGGGTGTTACAGCCAACATTTTAGGCCAAACCAATTATGACATATACAAATGACTATGTCCCCTATACATGCCATAAACTTAAGAGGTTTGTATTCACTTTTTACCCACGATGATAGCTTGATAGTGTGATTACATCTCCGACAATCTCCAACTCGAGCTAGCATACAACCCTATAAGATATGGGAAAGGAAGGAAAGTAAGCTACAAAGCTTAGTAAGTAAGTATGTAAATAATAAGTGATTTATTAACAGGCTTTCATAAATCTTCACAATATGTTCTCAAGATAATACAGTTATAATTGCACATAGTTCCACTTTTATTCATGTTCATCTCAAGCTGTCTATTTGAGTCACTGTCACTAAATTATTTATTTCTCGAGCTACAGAGCTTCAAATGAAGAACCGTAAATTTTATCTGAAACTAGACTAAAATATCTCCACACCATAAAATTTCTATAATTTTTGGCTTAGCCAATTAGTACAGTTTATTCTTTAAAGTATCCCCTATTATGTTATCTGACTGTTTCAACCTTTATTCACTAAAAATTAATTATCTCATTTTACAACAGAGGATTCCAAAATCATTCTGACCCTGCCTCACAAAAATTTAAATATCACAGAATATAAAATTCTTTTGTTTACACCGTTTCTTTTATGTCAAAATCGACTCATTAAGATTTAATTTCATATCTTTTTCAACCTCTAATTCAATTTCCACCATTTTTGGTGATTTTGCAAAGACACATAACTGCTGCTGTCCAAAATTGTTTTATTTCTAAATTTACTCTTTCATAATTTCACTTACTTCATTTCTTCTTACTAAAAGTTCGCTCAAATATCGAGCACATTGTTCATAAATTTTCACATTTATACCTACACTTATTCATCACATAATCATATTCAATTACACTTAGTTGTTATTTGATAATTAGCACATGAAGTGTCGTCTTTCGGTAATGTATAGCACACATAGTGCCATTACCCGTTTCTCGCACACATAGTGCCATCTACCGGTAATGTATCACACACATAGTGCCATCTTCTGGTAATGTATCGCACACATATTGCCATTACCCGTTTCTCGCACACATAGTGCCATCTTCCGGTAATATATCGCACACATAGTGCCATTACCCATTTCTCGCACACATAGTGCCATCTACCGGTAATGTATCGCACACATAGTGCCATTACCCGTTTCTCGCACACATAGTGCCATCTTCCTTTCACAATTCATAATTTACATCAAGTAATTACTCCATATTCAACCATATCTCATATAATACAACAAAATATTAAAACATAAATAAAAATGATGTATTATGTACATACAAACTTACCTCGAAAGCAAAATCGGTGAAAATGACTTATTCGCCAATTACTCGTTTTTCCCTCGTTCTAGTTTTAAATCTCGTTTTCCTTGATCTAGAACAACATATTTCACTTATTCAATTAATGTACTATTCAAAACAGTCCTTAACTCAACTTTTGCAAAATTACAATTTTGCCTTTAAACTTTTACATATTTACACTTTTGCTCCAATACTCAAAAATTAAACTTCAGCCCTTATTATTATGTTTTATAACATGTTGATCATTTTTCCCTTCTATGGAAACCTCAAATTCTTACTCTAACATACACTTATGAACAATAATAATTTTTACCGATTTGCTCGTTTTACTCGTTTTCACCGAAAATTACTTAGTAAAAATCGTTCCTCCACTCATTAACATGCATAATCTACCATCAAACATCAAAATACACAATCTTTCAACAATGACATAATTCAAAATATTCACCAAAATCAAAAATTCAAGCATGGGTTTTGTAGATAACTTAGCAACGATCTAAAAAACGTAAAATTATCAAAAACCGAACAAAAACTAACCTTGAATTAAGCTTTAATATAGCCGAATGTTTCAAAATTTCAGACTCTCTTTTTCTTTTCTATGTTCGGTGAAGAAGATGGACAAAAAGTGGTGTTTTTCTTTAATGTTTTGTCTTATTATAACATATATTATTATTCTCTTACTAATTTAACATTTATTATTTAATATATAAAACTTGTACAATAAAGATATATATTAACCCATTCCACTACCTTTTATTTTTGGAAAAATTGCAACATAAAACCTCCATATTAAAAGAACATCCACTATTCGGCCCTTCTAAAAATAACCACTAAATTTTTATTTTACGCGATTAAGCCCTTTTATTAAATTGAGCACACTAACAATAAAATTAATTCAAGAAACTTTCACACATGTAAATTCACATACTATAAGCATTGAAAATAATATTAAAATATTTTTTGACTCGGATTTGTGGTCCCAAAATCACTATTCCGTCTAAGGTCTAAATCGGGCTGTTACACCCTAAATTCAGGATCCACTCGGACATAAGCTCGGAGCTTTTGCTTGTTGACACCAACAAGAAACCATCACCCTTATCATTGGCCAAATTAGCACCAGCTAAATCTTCCTCGTTGCTATCAGCAGCCCTTTTATTTCGCAGTTTGTAACAATCTGCCTTGACGTGACCAAACTTCTTACAATAGTGACATCTTTTGTCTCGCTTCCTTAATTCTACTAAAATCGAGGCTTGCCTATCTGACTTGCTATCCGAACCAAACTCATTGTTGAGTTTTTCTTTGCTCAACAGATGACCCTTCACATCCTCGAGCGAGCAATTATCTCTGCCACAAATCAAAGTCTCCTTGAAAGACTTGTATGAAGGGGGTAAAGAGCATAATAATAGCATAGCCTAATCTTCATCATCAATTTGAACATTCTTTAAATCATTCAAAAGAATAATAAATTGACTGATGTAACCTCTAAGGTGCTCACTTTCGTCCATACGAAACATGTATAGACGTTATTTCAACACCAATTGGTTAGCCATAGACTTTGTCACATAAAGATTCTAACCTTTTTCCATAAGATGAATGTCGTTTTCTCCATCAAAACCTCCTGCAACGCATTATTTGTTAGACATAATTGAATTATGGATAGAATTTTTTTATTTTATTTAATCTATCTCATTCTGATTGGTCCATGCATGCATGCTTCTTCTCTGTAAGGACCATCTCAAGATTGCTCTAAGTTAGAATTGTCGACTCGCCAAAGATTGAAATTTGTGATGTTATCGAACTTATCAATATTTAATCTTGTTGTTGCTATCTCTGAACGGATTGATTGTGGAAATTGACCAAGCTCTAATACAAGTTTGTTGGGGATAAACCCAATTAAGCAATGAATAAGTAAAATAAAAAAGAAGTTGAAAATATCGAACACAAATATTTACGTGAAAAAACCTCTCCGAAGAGGATAAAAACCACAGGCAAAGATAATTTTACTATAACAACAAAAACGAAAAGTACAAAGATGGAGATAAAACTAAACCTTGAAACCCGAAATAAGAACCCCCAAAACGTAAACACAAAATTATATGAAAGCTTGTAAAAGCTAATACCTAAATGTGTAATGGGTTATCTTTCTAACGTGGAAAAAAGTCTATTTATAGGTTAAATTTGTAAGTCAAATAATATTAAAATAACTTACACTAATCAGGGTTTAACTGGGACAAATAATTAGAATATGACTGGGAGAAGAAAACCGAGAAAATTGCATAACATGTTGCCTCGTTGTGACGTGGCTACTGCCTCATCAGGACGCCATTCATCGCGTCGTTGAGACGATACGTCTCTTCTCATCGAGACATCAGTGGTCGTGTCTTTGAGACGACACCTCTTCCTTATTGGGACGTCAACTCTGTTTCGACTAAAAATATTTTATAAATAAAATAATAATTCAATGAGAATAGTAAATATCTTTAATGATAGTAATTATTTATATTAAAAAAATAGTAAGCTTCTAATAGAGACAGTTTTTTAAAGAATTTTTAAAAAAATGGATAAAAATTAAAATTCAAATACTATATAATAAATTTTATTGATTTATAAATAAATTATTTTCAATCATCTTCAAAATGAGTTAGTGGGATTTGATTAATGACACTAAATTTTATTAAAAATTTAATAATAGTATAGAAATTATATTTATATTTATATTTGAATTAATTATAAATGTCATTAAATTTCATACAGCAACAATTGAACTTATCATCCTTAGGTAATGTTATCATTTGCTGTTTTCAATAAAAATAAAAAATAAACTAATTTAAAAGTTGTCTAAAATGACGAAAGTTATTTAATTATGTACATAGCAAACTATTTAAGAACCAATATATTACAACATATTTCTACCAAAAAATATATATTACAATAAATTATTATAATAGACTATAATAATTGCAAGTAATAGTTTATATTTGTTACTATTAGGTGTCTTGCGACTGGATCCAAATGATGACTTGACTAGAGAAATTTTAACATGGTGACCTGACTTGAAAACCCAAACAATTTGCCTTTCCCGCATCCACGGCTCGTCATCCCCCTTTTCGCCTGATTGTCATAGCTCACCATCTCCTTATTCGTACCACTTTGCTAGCTCACCATTTCGCTAGCTTGTCACTTCACTCCAAACTCGCCACCTTCCCTAGCTCGCCAGTTCGCCAGGTAGTTGATCCATAGTTCGCTACTTTCCAGCTCACCTACTTGCAAGGAGGCCCCTCCAGAGGTACCTCTGAGGTTACATGTCAAACCTAGAGGGGTAAAGTGTCATTGTGCATGAAACCTAGTTATCCCCTAGCACGTCCCATCAGGGAACTGTACCTTATAAATATGAAGATAACTTCCATGAGGAAGGGACCAGAAAGAAACACCTTTTACAATTGGTGCAATGAGTGTGGACACATTTTTTACCACCAAAGTAAGCAAAAAAGTCGACATGGCTGACTCGAGTGAGAGATTCCCAACCCAACCATTTTCATGGCAAAACATGATAAATGAGATCGACAACCGTCCACAAGAGTTTGATTTTTTTCACCAGATGGTTTGCCAATCAATCGAAAAACCTTGATAACTCGAGTTAGCAGGACACCCACCGAGATTTCAACTTGAATTTCCTCTCATATCAAGAAACTCCTAACCCTTTCGACCAAAGAACCTTCCATTAGCAGCTTGTAAATTTGCAGGACTAGATACACGTGTTAAAAGAACAAATGTTGCAACAAAACGTGAGGTATGAGCAATAACAACTTTTTCATTAGGAGCAACTTAGGCAAAATGAGGAAATGATGCGGAAAATGCAACCGAACCATTCTAGCCACCACAAAAACATTGTGCCCTTACAGGAGGAGGGCTACGGTGTGCATGCAAGGCCATGGCAGTAGGAAGTGTGTAACACCCCGAAACTTGACCTAGAAGTTTCAATCGGATTCTAAAGGTTACATTGGCCACTGAAATGGCCCAAGATAAAATATTGCTCAACTCCTTAAATTTTTTTTTGAAAACCACTTTTGCTCGTGCTTTACAGAAACTAGTAAAGGGCTTTATTTAAGTTTTGTAAACATCAGTTTATTGTGGCCAAGATTTAATTTAAGGCCAAATTAAAAAAAAATCCTTACTAACTTTGAAAACATTTTGGATTTAACCATTTATTAACCGAAGTTTTGAAACTAATGTAGCAGCGAAAAATTTAACGTTTTATTTCGATTGGAAATGCACAAATATAAAACTAACACTTGCTTCATATTTTTTTTTCTTTTGAAGGAAAAATAATTCCATTGATCAATGTCTATGCATGAAACCACAAAACTACAAACCCTAAAATAAAAAACCCATACCACAATTCACATAAAAGTACTTACGAATTCAATAGCATATAAATTAATAAAACCTAAGAAAACTTTGTTGAAATCAAACTGAGATGAGACACATCAAGACCTCCTATTGTTAAGTTCAAGACTTACCCTTACGAATTACCTGAAAAGGTTAAAGTAAGGGTGTGAGCTATGAAGCTCAGTCTGAATAAAAAATATATGTAAGCAATGCTATAACGATCAGACAGTCTAACATACAATAACTATATTCCAATCAGAACCAACAATTACATCAGATTAAAGCATCACCATTGTTTAACACAAACCAGAAATGCAATTCATGATCATAAGCAATTTAGCACAAAATTCCACCTATCCAACTGCCACACACCATCTCCATCCATCCACCACACATCATTTAGGGTTTTCTAAACCATTCCATCCACTACACACCAATTTGGGTTATGGTGGACCCATCCAACCGATACACACCATAAAGTAATCACATGCCACTCGAATGTTATACAATCAAGCTGCCAATATTGTTGCGGATTTACCGCCAAATTAAGTCAATGCAGTGTAACTGCCAAAACAAACTTTCTTCTCTTAATGACCATGTCCCAACCACAATGCAAATATAAACAATTTAGTACATCCGAGCATATAGAATCAGGCATGCTCTTACCCCGTTTCCAAAAATTCATAATCATACTCGCAACCATTACAGTTTAGCGAAAGCAATATCATCCATAAATATAGACCAACACATCAAAACATTATTGGTTACAAAATTTTAGCATAACAAAATCATGCTAGCAACCTATACTAATAACAAAATTAAACCACACTTACACATACGTTTAATAATTATAGATACCCATTCACAACCATTCAATAATTAGTAATTAAGTCTCAACCACTCCTACAGAAGTTTTAACATGTAAGGGATCACTTAGGGACTAAAATGAATTAATTTGTGAAAAAATGGTAAATAGTAAAATAGGATCACATGGCCGTGTGGCAGGGCTGTGTGGGAGGGTGTAGACCGTGTTACAAGGGTACACGACCGTGTGGATGAGGTACACAGTCCTATGGGTAAACCATGTAACTTTTTATGCTCGTGTGATAAATTTCAAAATTAATAAGCAGGAAGGACACGACCATGTCTCAAGCCATGTGAAAATCCCTAGGCCGTGCAAGATCGACAAATTTCCCCAGTAGAGGTCACACGGCCATGTGCCAGACCGTGTGACTCACTCTTTGCAGTGTGTTCATAAAATCAACCTAACTCCTATAGTGACACACGATTGTGTGAACCGCCCGTGTGTGGCACACGCTCGTGTGGGTGACCGTGTGGTCTAAAAACCACACCCAAATTTTGCTGTAAAATAGTTAACATTTAAAACATCCACCAAATATCGTCGCTAATTTAACCCTCAACTACCTTAGAAGATTAAACATGTACCAATTAAATATTTTTTCAATTAATTACTATTTTAGTATGCTTAATAATTAATTCATTTGTTGCCTTACATTTTATAATGCAAGTATAACATAAGTATGGTTTTATTTAATTGAACTTACCAAGGCCTAAAATAATCCAAACATGATTTTAATAATTTAAGTGGATAGAATGCAATCAATCCAACATGAATTAAATTTAAGTCATTTTAATTAGAACAAGAACAACAACACAAAAATTAGTTATTTTCATAATCACAAAATAAACAAGAAAATTAAAGAGAAGGGAACTAAGAAGCAAATCAGTGTTTCTCTGAAGCTAGACTAGTGCACTTCTCTTCTTCTCTCCTTGTTCTGTTGAACCAAGGCCTCTACAAAAAATTGAATGTTGTAATTGCAAGGTTAAAGAAAGCTCTTTTTGAATAGAGAAATCGACAAGGGAATGAATAAGAAAAAGGGAAAAACAAAGGAGAGAAAGTGAGTGAAAAAGAGAGAGAGATGTGTGGGAATGAATGGTGTGTTGAATAAGGTAGCAAAGGTGGGTATTTATAGGTGTGAATGGCTGCTAAAAATACCAAATAATTAGT
Source organism: Gossypium bickii (assembly GCA_025503065.1). Taxonomy (NCBI): domain Eukaryota; kingdom Viridiplantae; phylum Streptophyta; class Magnoliopsida; order Malvales; family Malvaceae; genus Gossypium; species Gossypium bickii. The sequence goes on from CP106711.1 coordinate 58,193,471, forward strand.
AGCCATACTGAAACACCCCAAACCCGGCCCATGAGCTTTGACCAGATTTGGTATGTTCCTCAAGTAAACCGGTTCAAAGTTCTTTTGTTACTTTGGGAAAATAGTGTGTTTTGAAAGAAATATTGTTTTGGGTTGGGCTCGAGTAGAAAACAAAATCGTTTTATAATAAAAACCCTTTTAAATTTTAGGTGATAAAACATATAGAATACATTTAAAGTAAATTACTTAATCTTTAACTTAATAAAAATTTCATAACATAATAAATAAAAACAGAAAAAAATAGTGCACTATGGCCTTATGGCCTTATTACATCAAGTAAATCCAAATAATTCGGAGTACTTAAAAATTAATAGTCCATAAAAATAAAAACTTCATGTTGAGCATGGCCACCACAAGTTCTGTAGTCCGGTCCATCAACATTCATCACACGAAACATGGTCCTCAACGGGGTGAGTCAACAGACTTAATGTGTACACAACACTAAATCATAATAGAATCAGGCATAACAAATATTACACATTCATATCATAGCATACAAATTATGATGCATTCCCAAACCCAAACCTAATAAGCCATCCGCTACACTCCCCGTACCAACTTTGTACACCGTGGGGACTACTAAGTCGACCCTCCTTCCGCTACACTCCATATCGCGGTCATAGGTCACCGCATTTGTGGTCTTAGGTCACCACATTCAGATATCGCGGTCTTAGGTCACCGCATTCAGATTCTTGTGGTCTTAGATCACCACATTTCGATACCACGGTCTTAGGTCACCGTGTTCGTGGTCTTAGGTCACCACATTCACTTCCCCCTTTCAATAACCCATATGCCCCATTTTGTAATATGCATTAATATGCCAAAGTTCACATTCTTATTCTCATGTTACAAATAACATATTTCATATTCCTAGTAGGAGTAGGAAGCGTGCTGAGTACTTAGTACCATAACATGGTACCTTAGCCACTTTCTTATTCTTAATATCACATATTTTAATTAGACATAGCCATAAAACTTATTAAGAATTAGTGTGGGGTACACACTGATTAAACTTAGCAAATTCCTTGAGATCTTGAAATCTGATCTATCGCTTATATTCTTAATCCCTACATTTGATTAGTCACTTACTAATTTAATAAAAAGCCATTCGGCCATAAATCCAAATCCTAGTAGGATTAGTATACTTTAAAACTTACCTTGTTGCTGATTGATGTCTAATTAAATGCCAGAAACTTTGTATCCTTCCCCTTTGAAATCGGCTAATCACTAGATCCATTGAATCGATTAGTTTCGGCTTAAAACACATAAAAATAGATCTAACTACTAAAATAGGCCTTGGCGAATATTCATAGTCACTTACCTTAAGGATCTTAAATCCGAAATTATCCCTTGGTTATAGCTTCGCCGAAATCCCGAAAACCACATGTTAGATCAACTTCTAACCTTTAATCACAATCAATGGCCCTTGGCCGAATGTCGAATATGACTTACCTTGATGGTCAAATCCGAAGATCTTTTCCTTTATAGTCGACTATGGCAAAAATCCGAAAGAATCCTTCCAAATTTCGGCAAATAAGAATATTGATGGGATTAGTCCTAGATTTCGACAAATCTAAAAGAAAAGAATAGAAATCAAAACTTGTTCTTACCCTTTCTTGAAGAAATCGTGACACTTATGCTTGAAGCCCTCAAAGATTCGGCTTTTGATGGATTGGAAAGAAAAGAAATTGGCTAATGGTGATATCTTGAATTTTAGGCTTTGGCTAACAAAAAGAAGAAGAACAAATGCTCTAGGAAATTCGTAGAGAGAGAAGGGTTGAGAGAAAGAATGATGAATGGCCCTCTTTTCCTTATATAGCCGAATTTACTAACTTAGAATCCCTTACTTGGCCATCACTCTTCTATTTTGATAGCTTTATCTCTTTAATTATCTCCTAAAATAAAAGATAATTCAACAACTATCCTTACTTAGCCGAAATTATTAAACTCAAAGTCCCTTACTTGGCCATCACTTCTCCCTTATTTTCCTAATTAAAGAATAATTCCTCATTTATCTCTTGAAAATAATCTAAAATAAATCCATTATTTATCCATTATTTATCCACTATTTATCTCTTAAAAAATAAAAGAATAAAAGCTCCTAAATTATAGCCTTGTGCCGTCCACCTCTGTCCATCCTTGCAGCAAAATAAAACTTCTATTTTTAGCTTCCCATGCGACTCGAACCTTGGCCCAATACCTCTGTATGTGGCGTCATTTCCAGAGGCAATAAGTGGCATCTCCAGGCCACTTTTCCAAGCCTGTTTGCGTGTCAAATTTCACATACTTTTTCTCTTAAGGCCACCTTGCCTTAGTTTCCACTTTTAAACTTAAAACTTAACATTTTCTAAGTCATTTCCTTACATTTCCAAGTTTCCAAAAATTTTCGTTTCTCTCTTTAAACTTGACATTTCCTTACATTTCCAAGTTTCCAGAAATGTTCACTTTCCTCTTTTGAATCATTTCTAAATCACTTCCTTACATTTGCAAGTTTCCAAGAATGTTCACTTTCCTCTTTTAAACCTAACATTCCATACATTTCCAGGTTTCCAAAAAATGTTCAAGATATATTTATAACATATAAGCCATGTCATTTCGTACAATTAAACCGAAAATGCATAGGCCCTTTTCAGGATGTTACACATACACTTTTCCTTGGACGACCACAAAAGGAGCAAGTTTGAATAATTCAAACTTTGCTATATTTAGTTTGGGGCAAATATTCAACGGCACGAAAAATGTAATAGTCCGGTTTAGACCCTAGTCAGAATAGTGGTTTCGGGATCACAAATTTGAGTTAAAAAATATTTTAATATTATTTTTCGTGTCTACAATATGTGATTAAGCATGTGTGAAAGTTTTATGAATTAATTTTGTTGTTTGTGTGCTTAAATTGAGAAAAAGACTAAATCGTAGAAAATGTAAAAGTGGTCTTCTATTTAATTATGTGCCGAATTGATGTGTCTTTATTAATATGAAGTCCTTATTATGCAAATGGACCATTTATATGGTTAATGGACATTTATGACCAACCATTATGTATTATTATATGTTTTTATTAAAGGTTAATTTTGTAAATTAGGAAATAAGTTAAGTTAAATAAAATAAAACATTAAAAGATGGCTATTATCATCTTGTTTAGCCGAATTTGAAAGAAAAAAAGAAAGAAAAGAAGCAAAATAGGGTTCAACCATTACTAAGCTTGATTAAGGTATGAATTTTGTTCGGTTTTTGATAATTACTACGCTTTTGTAATCGTTGCTTAGTATACTATCAAGCCCATGCTTTAATTTTAGAATTTGATGAAGATGTTGAGATATGCCATTGATGATTTTGTAAGTTCTGTAATGTTAGTTGATGAAATATGAAATATATGTGTTAGATTAACATGTTTTGTTTTTGGATTTTTGATGAATTTGAGTAATTTGGACTAAATTGTGAAAATAATATTTTGAGGGACTAAAATGTGAAATAAATAAAATATATGGACTTGTATGATCATGATAATTATTCGGCTAAGCATGGGTACAAAGAAATTATGTGTATTTTGTGATTTTGTGAAATATGGACTTATATGTCAAAATGTAAAAATGTGAGGGCTAATTTGTAAAATGCTCTAAATGTGTATTTTTGAATTGAATTGAATGATTTAGTTAATAAATGAGTTAAATTTGAATATGTATAGATTAAGAACCAAAGAAAACGGATTTAGACCGAGGAAAGTCGAAAGTGATCGAGTTATCGAATCAGTCCGTTTATTCTGAATACGAGGTAAGTCTATATACAAATAAACGTATTTGAATTGATTTATTTATGTTTATATAAAATTGAATTGTGATGAATGATAACGGAAGATACACACATGAAATCTGAGAAAGTATCGACAATGTGTCAATGTCCGAAAAGCCACGTATGAACCTTAGGAATAGATAGGATTCATATGTCATGACATATGGTTCCGATATGTGATAACGTGTAAGAACACGTCTGGGACGTTGGCATCGATTTGAGAATTACGTGTAAGACCATGTCTGGGACATTGGCATCGTATATGATTTTGTGTAAGACCCTGTCTGGGACAGTGGCATCGATATTTGATTATATGTAAGACCACGTCTGGGACGTTGGCATTGTACGAGTATTCTGAGTTATCCGAGTATCCTATTTGATTTTGAATGGTTCAACGGGCAATTCCGAGAAATGAAAGACTATGTGAAATGTGTAATCGATTCAGGTATGTTTGAAATGTATACCATGTTTGAGTATGAAAGGTAAGTATATGTGAATTTGCAAAAGTGAGATATGTGCATAGACTTGCTGATACAAAATGTGATATATGTATGAATGTGCTATGATTTAATGAGATACATGGAGATGTGATTTGTTGTCAAGCAAATGGTTAGATACAATTGAGCTAAAGAAGAAATATGAATATGCTATTGGGGTATGTTAAAGTTCATGTAATTGAAATGGTTATAAATGTTTTATATGTTAAGTTTATTTGTATATGGCTTACTAAGCTTTTGAAAGCTTACTCTGTATGTGTTTGCATTGTTTTATAGATCGTTAAAGCTACAGAAGGCTCGGGGATTGTCGAGGATCATCACCACACTATCACTCTAATTTGGTACCTTTTGAATGTGTACATATTTAAGTATGGCATGTATAGTCTAGTTGAATTGGGTGATGTTTTGAGTTGTATATATAAGCTATGTGATATGGCTTGTAAATGGGATGTGAATATGGTAAATTTTAGTCTATGTTTTGGGATGCAAAGTTGGTAGATTATTGATGAAAGGTTGTCATAATAAATTGGTAAATTTTTGGATGGATTATACTTAGAAATGCTTGTGATTAGAATGAGATAAATGGTACATAAGTTGGTATGTTTGATATGCATATAAATGGTTAGAAAAGATGGATATTATTGGTATGATTTGGTTGCATTTTGAAGGTATGAAATGTGTTTGTTTGTGCTTGTAGGATTGACCCAAAATGGGTAGCAAATTGGCCTTGCAAATGGCCTATATTTGCTCACACGGTTGAGCATACGGGCGTGTGGCTCGACCGTGTCCCTTAAATTTGTAATTTGATTCAAGTCAGTGACGACCACGGGCCAGACACACGAGCATGTGACAGGCTGTGTGATGTAAGTCAGTGTCGACTACGGGTGAAGCACACAAGCATGTCCTCGGTGGTGTGGACAAGTCAGTATGTATGCCCTGTTTTGCCACGGCTTAGACATACGGGTGCGTCTGAGGCCGTGTAACTTTGAAAAATGTTAAGTTTTCAGAAAATTTTGTATGTATTAGGTTTAGTCCTGACCCCTTCCTAATGCATGTTTGAGGTCTCGTAGATCTATTTAAGGGACTTTATGTATATGATTTATATTGATATGATAATGATATATCTTGTGATGTGAAATGTTCGTAAAAGTTCTAATTTTTCTGGTAATGCCTCTTAACCCTAAACCGGTGATTGTTACGGGTTAGGGGTGTTACATTTTATTGGTATAGGAGCTACTGTTTAATCGATTCTAGGACTAACATATTGTGTGAGAGTCTAGCTATACATGCCATATATACGAACTGTGATAGTGTGATGAATTGTGACGTATAAAATGTGTTTTTCGTATAGTAAATGGATCCCGAAAGAATTGTAGCTGACGATATTGAAAGTAATGTGCCTGCTCCCGCTCAAGGGGAAGCGCCATTTGATTCGAGACCGGCTACTAGCGGTCAGGAATGAGAGGTTAAATAAGCCTTCTTCCAAATGATGAATGAGTGGTTCACTTAGTATATTAGAACAAATTCGATTGTTTCACAACCTCTGCCCTCACCCAATCCTCCTCAGACTTCTGTTGTACCTCCGGTTATGAATCTGAATCTGTTGAATAAGCCTCTGGTTGACAAAATTCATAAATATGGGGCTGAAGAGTTCAGGGCCACTAGTGATGATGATACTGAGAGAGCTAAGTTTTGGATTGAGAATACAATCCGTGTGTTTGATAAAATGCCTTTTACTCCTGAAAAATGTGTAAAATGTGTCGTTTCTTTGTTATGAGATGCAACTTATTAGTGGTGGAAAACTTTGACTTCTGTTGTTCCGAAAGAACGCATTACATTGGATTTCTTTCAATCTGAGTTTCAGAAGAAATATATTAGTCAGAGATTTATAGATCAAAAACGAAAAGAGTTTTTAGAATTGAAACAAGGTTGTATGTCTGTCACAGAATACGAACGAGAATTTGTGAGATTAAGTTAATATGCATGGGAATGTATTTCTACTGAAGCAATAATGTGTAAAAGGTTTGAAGACGGCCTGAATGAAGATATCCGTTTGCTAGTTGGAATTCTGGAAATAAAAAATTTGTTGTTCTTGTTGACCGAGCGTGTAAAGCTGAGGTACTCGGGAAAGATAAAAGAAAAGCTGAGTCAGAAGCTAGAGATGTGAGAAATAGATTCTCAAGTAAATCATTTCAGTCTGCATCAAAGAAATTCAGAGATGAGCATAGCCATTCAAAGGCTAATGTGGGACATTCAAATAGAGATCGTGTTAGATCATATTCAAATTTCAAAGCTCCAATGACTTCGATAGCTAGTGTTGGAAATGTCCGATCTGAGCAAACTGAATGTAGACATTGTGGTAAAATACATCCGGGCAATAGTAGATTGAATGACTGAGCTTGCTTTAAATATGGATCATTAGATCATTTCATTCGGGACTGTCCTGAGTCAGTTGAACAAGAAATGCTTCAGCTAGGGTTAGATCTTCTAGGAACACAAGAAATATGAGTGGTAGTCAGAGAGCTACAAAAGATACGGTTGCGAGATCTAAAGCTAGAGTACCTGCTAGAGCTTATGCCATTCGAGCTCATGAGGAAGCTTCGTCTCTAGATGTTATTATGGGTACATTTACTCTTTACGATACTTCTATGATTGCATTGATAGATCCAGGGTCTACTCATTCGTATGTATGCATGAACTTAGTATCCAGTAAGAATTTGCCTGTAGAGTCTATTGAATTTGTAATTAGAGTATCGAACCCCTTAGGTAAAAGTGTATTGGTTGACAAAGTGTGCAAGAATTGTCTGTTGATGTTTTGAGATATTTGTTTTCTAGCTGATCTGATGCCATTACCTTTTGATGAGTTTGATATAATTTTGGGTATGGATTGGTTAACATTGCATGATGCTGTTGTGAACTTTAAATGAAAGACTATTGATTTGAGATGTCAGAATGAGGAAATAGTTCGGGTAGAATCGAATGATTTGAATGGGTTACCAGCCGTGATATCAGTGATGAAAGCTCAAAGTTAAGTGAAAAAGGGTTATGAAGCTTATTTTGCCTATGTGATTGATTCGAAAGTGATTGAAAAGAAAGTTGAATCTGTACCAGTTGTTCGTGAGTTCCCTAACGTGTTTCCTGAAGAACTACCGGGATTACCTCTGATATGAGAAGTTGAATTTGGTATTGAATTAGTGCCAGGGACGACTCCTATCTTCATAGCTCCGTATAGAATGGCACCTATAGAATTGAAAGAGTTAAAGTCTCAGTTGCAAGAGTTGACCGAAAGAGGATTTACACGACCAAGTTTCTCACCTTGGGGTGCTCCCGTTCTGTTTGTGAAAAAGAAAGATGGCATGATGAGAATGTGTATTGATTACCATCAGTTAAATAAAGTGACAATAAAGAATAAATATCCTCTATGTAGAATTGATGATTTGTTTGATCAATTGAAAGGAGCTTCTATGTTTTCAAAGATAGACCTGAGATCGGGGTATTATCAGCTGCAAGTAAAAGATTCAGATATTCCAAAAATTGATTTCTGAATGAGGTACGGGCACTATGAGTTTTTAGTTATGCCTTTTGGACTAACAAATGCTCCTGCTGTCTTTATGGATTTGATGAACAAAATTTTCGGACTAACATTCTCCTCCAGGCTTTATATTAAATTTCAACCCAATTAACTTTGGATAAAAATAAAATATAAAGTACATAAAATAACCATCATTTGGACCATCCTTCGCTAGAAAAATATTCAGTCTTGCTCTTGGTTCACTTAATGCAAAAATTTCTCCAATAGTTCAAGCCTTTCAAGGTTTATCGAGCCAATTTTCACCTTTTGTGCAAAACTATCGAAAATAAACCAAATTTGTGAAAATTTATTATAAAAATAATTAAAATTCAATATGTTAATAATTTAAGTGCAATTTATAATTAGAGCTCAAAAGGTGCTGAAAAAGTCTATATATTTTTGTGTTTCAACACCCCCAAACTTAATTCATTACTTGTCTCGAGTAATACACAATTTTAAAAAGAGAAAGTGCTTGAGATTGGCATTGAAAAATGTATTTAGAATACATTTTCCCCCACAATTATGAATGATTTTGAATGTTAAAGATTGAATACATTGAAAAATGTCTGTTAAAGATTTTGATTGTTGCCATGGACGTGTGTCTTAGCTGTGAGTGAAACACAGCCATGCAACACGGTCGTGTTTCCCCTGTACATTTTAAAGACATTCAAGTCAGCTAGTTACACGGCCTAGCACATGGCTTGGCACACGGGCGTGTGGCTTGGCCATGTGACCCAACTCAAAGAGTTACACGGGCACGAACATGGGTTGGGACATGACCGTGTGTCCATATTTCAATTGTTACATAGCCTGAGACACGGGCATGTGTCTCAGCCGTGTGAGTCACACGGCCATGTGCCCCCTGCAATTCAATTTTTCTAACATTTTGACAAATGTTTCAAATGTTTTTGATTTAGTCCTGAATCATTTCTAAAGTGTTTCTAAGGCCTCGAGGGCTCGTTTAAGGGACGATATGCATGTATATGAAAGGTTTATATCATGTTTATGTTTATACGTGAAATGTATGTTTTAAAGTTATGTTCTCACGGTAATGCTCCTTAATCCTATTCCGGCGACGGATACAGGTTAATGGTGTTATATTTAGTGGTATCAGAGCTACAGTTTAGTGGATTCTCAGATTGAACACAGCATGTATGAAGTCTAGAAATACATGCCAGTATATAACCTGTGATAGTGTGATGCGCTCTGACTCTGATGGGATTTTTTTCACTTATAGACAAAGATGTTCTCCTACCGAGCTAATTCCGATAATGCTGCAAGTGATACTCAAGTATCTGATTAAAAAGTTGTTATTGATGGGTAGACACTCATAAAGGTAAGAGTAGAGGTTCATAAAGTTATGTTGATAATCAAACATAGTTTGATGTGTATATATGAGAATTAGATTTAGAAGCTTTACGACCTCCACCTGCTCACCCTCAAAGTCTTATACAATGGAATTTAAACAAGATTTATGTTTTTTAAGTTTGCAAAATAGAGAACTGAAGAGCTCAGTGGTTAATTGAGTAATAATGTTGTCAAAGCTGAAAATTGGTTAACAAGTAAAGAAGAAGTTATTCATTGGTAATCGATTTTGTCAGGGATGGTATCTAAAGAACGGGTTAACCGAGGTTTCTTCTAAATTGGTTTCTTTACTAGAACGGGATAATATGGGATCATCGATAACTTTAGTAGTCAGTGAGATAGTGTTTAAACTATAAATATATCTGAATGCAGCTATTATGGCCGAGTATCTTACAACGATCTCATTTGGGTATTTTATATGTTCTTTTATCTTTAGAGACAAACGTTAGACAGAGTTATTGTTAGTTTGGTTGATTGATGATCATCATTGCTCTATTTTTCTTGGGCATTCTATTTCATTATGTTTGGTAGAAGATTCGACGATAAGACTCATATGATGTTATTTTTCTACTTCTATTGGTTGTTGCTCTGCTTTATATATATGTGCAATTTATGTTGTCTCTATCACAACTGGTTCCAGTGTGTATGAGCGATATTATTTTTCTGGATTTTCTTTGGGGTATCATCGATCTCTTTATCAATTCATATCGGCTATATTCTCAGAAATTCTATAGAGTTTTACATCTTATACTTCATTATCTCGGATTTCTTATCGTTCTTATTATCTATTATATCAAATATAGTTCATCTATAAAGGATATATATTGGCTTGAGATAATTATATCTATTACAGTTATAATTCCTGGCTGGATCATAGGAGCATGTTGATACATATTTAAGCTTTATAGATGACATCTCACTGCACTTATTGTTGCTAGAATTATATTGAGTTTTCTTATTAGCTTCGGGGTGCATTATTGGTACTTGAGACATTGTTTTAGCTATATGTTGTGCCACCTATCTTATTAGAGAATAGGGCTCAGTTTGAAGAAGGTTTTCAAAGGAAGAAGCAAAATAATTCTTCTAATTCATTTGATGGTTATAGATTCGGTATGATTCAAAGCTTTGATGTTAACAATTGAAATAGTTTCATTATATATCCCATTTCTAACTTTCATGAAGGGGATAGGTAATGAAAAAAGTATAGACGGTGGAAGATCGTGCTTAACCTTGAATATTGGTTCTCATTACTCGGGTACTCTCAAATTATGTGTAATAACCCGATTTAGGGCCTAGCCAGAATAGTGGTGCGAGGCCACGAATCCAAGGTGCATTTATGAGTTTTTAAGGTTTATGCCATGTTTGTATGCTAGTATGAAAGTTTCATGAGTCAATTTTGCTAAATTGAGGTTGAATGGTCCAAAAGGACTAAATTGCAAAAGTTGCAAAATATGAGTTTCTAGAAGCTTTTTGTATGAAATAGCTTTAAAATATCAATTAGAAGTCCTTAAATAGCAATTTTCCCAAATTATAATTTTTGGACAAAATTGGACATGAGTTAGTAAAATGGAAATTTTTAAAGAGAAGGGCATTTTGGTCATTTATCTATTAAATGATTAAAATGGGAAAAAGATGAAAAAAATCTATTCATCTTCTTCCCCCTTGTGCTGAAAATTTAGAGACTCCATAGCTAGGGTTCTTCATTTTTTTCAAGCTTGCTAATCAAGAAAAACGAAGCCCGGATCGAAACCGAGGCAAGAACAAAGTCGAGGACTAAATTGCATATCTACATACATTTTGTATATTGAGGTAAGTTTGTATGATTTCTAAGCTCTATGATTTCTATTATTGAATTGCTTAGTATAATGTACATTATTTCCATGGAATGCTTAATGCTATGTTAAACAAAGAAATCAATGAGATTAAGTATGAGCAAGTCCCGATTGAAGATGAATTTCTCAGGATACTCGATCCACCACATGAGATAAGAAAGTCCATATAAGACCAAGCCAAGGCATGGCATCGACAATCAAGCAGAGATATCATGAAACTCTAAGGTAAGCTTGGCATTGAACAGTTATCAAGTTAGTCCAAGGCAAGCTTAGCATTGAACAGTTATCAAGTAAGTCCAAGGCAAGCTTGGCATTGAACAGTTATCAAGTAAGTCCAAGGCAAGCTTGTCATTGAATAGTTATCATGTAAGTCCAAGGCAAGTCTTGGTATTGTAAATCTATCAAGAGAAAGAGATTTCATGTAAGTCCCAGCCAAGGCTCAGCATTGACCAGTTCATGAGTAAAGACTTCGTATAATTCCATGTCAAGACATGGCCTCGAAACCAAGATGAGATTTAGTATCCGTGGTTATTCGCAGAAATTCATCGGGCAAAATGAGTAAAGTTAAAATGAGATAACAAGAAAGCTAATTGAGCAAAGTTATTATCAAATTGAAATTGAGTATCATCTATGCTATGAATGATAAATTAGAGATCATGATTATTATATTAAAGTATGCTGATCAATGTGATCAAGTGAGACGGGTACTTTCTTTACCTTACAAGTATGAGAATAGTAAGTATCATGAGACATGTAAGAATCAGTATGAGTAAGTAAGCTCTATAGCAGAAATTTATGATATCATTGTTATGTCAAATGGTTTATATTAAGCAAGTAAATAATGATATATGCTTTACATGCAAACTTACTAAGCTAAATGATTACGTATTTAGTTCTTTCTTTTTATGTAGTCCCGCCAAGCTGACTTGAGGATCGTCGGAGTCGGAGCTCGTAGCACACTATCAATCTTTATTTTGGTATAGCCAAGTTATTTTACTAAGTATGGCATGTATAGGAAGCATTCATTTTGAGATTATGTTTGAAGAAGGGCCATTGTATAGGCCATCAAGTCATTATTCTTTTGTATATGGCTAAATGATTGGCCAATATATACTAAGTATGTATGTTTATTGAGATCAATGTAGCATGTAGTATTGGATATGGATGTTTTTAATTAAGCTTGAGTTGGTCTTGATTTCAAGGTGGCAAATGGCTTGGTAAATAGCCTCTAAGTGCCCACACGGTTAGATACACGAGCGTGTGTCTAGGCCGTGCATACCTTGCACCTTATTGTTTTAAGTCAGGATAGGCCACGGACAAACTCCACGGCCATTTGTATGAGCCGTGTAAGATACACGGTTTGGACATGGGCTTGTGCCCCAGACCGTGTGACCAAGTCAGTATACCAAGGATTAGCACACGGTCTAAGCCCACGGGCTTGTCAGGGCCATGTGAATATAGTCAGTAACTCCCCACGGTTTGAAGACATGGGCGTGACTAAGGGTACACGGGCGTGTTCCAAGTCACATGGGCGTGTGAACCCTGTTTCAAAGAATAGTTTTCGATTAAGTTACAAAAGTTTTCAGATAAGTGCTTAAGGCCTCGTAGGCCCATGAAGTGTATGATTAGACTAAGAAAGAGAAGTTTCAAAGTTAGAACGAAATTTCACTGTCTATAATTGTATGTTTAAGTGAATTCAAGCAGGGCAATGTCTCGTATCAGTCCTAGCATCGGTTCTCAGGTACGGGATGTTACATTTAGTGGTATCAGAGCTACGGTTTAGTCGGTTCTAAGATTAATGTAGCACGAGCATGAGTCTAGCTATACATGCCATACGTAAGAATGTTTTTATAATGATAGTGTGACAACTCCTAACGACATAAATTATGTTTATACATATAGTAAATGAATCCCAAAAGAGCTATGGCGGATGATGTAGAAAATAACGCGCCAGCTCCGGCAGAAGGGACGGTGACGAATGAGAATGAGAATAGACCCACTACGGTGAGTCAAGGAGAAGGAGAAGAGGCTAGAGAAGCCTTCCTCCATATGATGAATACATGGTATACGGAGTTCGTTCGTGCGAACCCGAATGCACAACCCCCTCCACCCCGGCCTGTTCCACAACCTGCTCTAGTAGCCCCTCAAGTAGCAGAGGTGGTAAGAGGAGATAAACCTCCAATTGATAAGATTAGGAAACATGGGGCAGAAGAATTCCGGGCTAGAAAAGATGATGATCCAAAAGAGCTGATTACAGTTAGAAAATACCATCGTGGTATTTAATGAATCATCATGCACCCCCGAGAATGCATGAAGTGTGTAGTCTCTCTTTTAAGAGACTCTGCTTACCAATGGTGGAACACCTTTTGTCGGTAGTACCGAGGGAAAGGGTCACATGGGAATTCTTCCAAGAAGAGTTCAAGAGTATATCAGTCAAATATTTGTGGATCAGAAAAGAAGGGAATTTCTAGAACTAAAGCAAGGCAAGATGTCAGTGACTGATTATGAGCGTGAGTTTGTGCGACTCAGCAAGTACGCTCGCGAATGCATGTCCACTGAAGCCATCATGAGTAAAAAATTTGGAGACAGGTTAAATGAGGACATCAAATTATTTGTTACTGTCCTAGAACTAAAGGAATTTGTTGTGCTAGTAGAGAAAGCTTGTAAAGCCAAGGAATTAGTAAAAGAGAAGAGAAAGTCTGAAATGGAGTCTCGTGACTCTAGAAAGAGACAGTGGAATAAGTCATTCCAATCTTCATCCAAGAAGCCAAGAGATTTCCCTACTCGACTGGCTACTTCCACTGGATTTTCAAGGAAGGACAAGAGTAAACAGTGTTCGGGGAACAAAGTACAGACTACTTCAGTTGCAAGTGTAGGGAATGTTCGGTCTGACAGACCCGAGTACCCACAGTGTGGCAGATGTCATCTTGGAGAATGCTGGGCGCATGAAAACGCATGTTTTAGATGTGGTTCCCAAGACCACTATATAAAAGATTGTCCAGAGATGATGAAAGAAGAGAGAACTCAGAACCCGAGATCTAGAAGTATGGTCCGAGGAAGACCGCAGAGATACCCGGGAAGTGGGGCAAGTGGAAGAGGTAACCCTCAAGAGCAGGCTGCGAGACCTGATGGTAGAGCGCCTGCAAGGACCTATACCATTTGCGCTCGCGAAGAGGCATCTTCTCATGATGTTATTACGGGTACCTTTTCTCTTTTTGATATCAAAGTTATTGCTTTAATAGATCCCAGATCTACACACTCTTACATTTGCATGAAATTAGTATCTGGTTTAAGTACTACATAATTTATGATTAAAGTGTCTAATCCTTTAGGCAAGAGTGTGTTAGTTGATAAAGTATGTAAAGATTGCCCATTAATGATTAGAGGTCATTGCTTTAAAGCAAATCTTATGTTGTTACCATTTGATGAGTTCGACCTCATTCTTGGTATGGATTGGTTAACTGCCCATGATGTAATAGTTAATTGTGGGAAGAAATACATTGAGATGAGATGTGAAAATGGGGATACTCTTCATGTAGCATCAGATGAACATGATGGATTACCGGTAATGATTTCTCATATGACAGCACAGAGATATTTAAAAAAAGGATATGAAGCATATCTGGCCTTTGTGATGAATGATAAAGAAACAGAGCTGAAGATTGAGTTAGTACCAATAGTATGTGAGTATGTGGATGTTTTTCCAGAGCAATTACAAGGACTACCACCAGTTAGAGAGGTTGAGTTCGGTATTGAGCTAGCTCCTGGTACTGTACCGATATCCATTACTCCTTACACTCCAATAGAGTTGAAAGAGCTAAAGTCACAGTTGCAAGAGTTGACAGATAAAGGCTTTGCAAGATCAAGTTGTTCACCATGGGGTGCTCCGATTTTATTTGTGAAAAAGAAAGATGGCACCATGAGATTGTGCAAAGATTATCATCAGCTTAATAAGTGACAGAAAAGAACAAGTACCCATTGCCTAGAATCAATGATTTGTTCGATCAATTGAAAGTAGCCACTGTGTTCTCCAAAATAGACTTGAGATCAGGGTACTACCAGTTGAGAGTAAAGGATTCAGATGTATCCAAGACCGCTTTTCGAACAAGGTATGGGCATTATGAATTTTTACTCATGCCTTTCGGGTTGACCAATGCTCCTGCGATATTCATGGATTTGATGAACCACATTTTTAGGCCATACCTCGACAAGTTTGTAGTCGTTTTTATTGACGACATACTGGTTTATTCTCGAGATCAGATTGAGCATGCTGAGCACCTGTGGACAGTTTTACAGATTTTACGAGAAAATCAGTTGTATGCTAAGTTCAGTAAAAGTGAATTTTGGCTCAAGGAAGTTGGATTTCTGGGACATATTGTCTCGAGAGATGGAGTCCGAGTAGATCCAAGTAAGATCTCGGCCATAATAGACTGGAAGCCACCTAAGAACATCTCTGAGATTAGAAGTTTTCTAGGCCTAGCCAGCTATTATAGACGATTTGTCAAGGGGTTTTCCATGATTGCAACCCCGATGACTAAATTGTTACAGAAAAATGTGAAGTTTGAGTGGACAGAAAGATGCCAACAAAGTTTTGAGAAACTGAAGGTAATGTTGACAGAAGCTCCAGTTTTAGTACAACCCGAGACAGGGAAAGAATTTTTGATTTACAGTGATGCAACCTTAAATGGATTAGGCTGTGTACTCATGCAAGAAGGCAAAGTCATTGCTTATGCCTTTAGACAGTTGAAGCCTCATGAGAAAAATTATCCGACGCATGATCTCGAATTAGCTACCATAGTCTTCGCTTTGAAGATTTAGGGACACCGTTTATATGGTGAAAGATGTCAGATTTTTACTGATCACAAAAGTTTGAAGTACTTAATGACGCAAAAAGAGTTGAATTTAAGGCAACGGAGATGGCTAAAGTTAATAAAAGACTATGAATTGGTCATTGACTACCATCCAGGAAAGGCGAATGTGGTTGCCGATGCCTTGAGTAGAAAGTCCCTATTTGTTTTAAGAGCATTGAATTCAAGGATATCTTTATCCAATGATGGTTTTATTCTAGCTGAATTGAGAACTAGACCAATGTTTCTTCAAGAGATTATGGAAGCTCAGAAAGAAGATAGCGAATTGCAAGTCAAGAGAGCTCAGTGCGAGTCAGATGTTGAATACGACTTTCAGATTAATTCTGATGGATACTTGATGTTTAGAGATAAAATTTGTGTACCAAGAAAAGAGGAGCTTATTCAGAGAATTTTGCACGAGGCACATAACGGATGTTTGTCTGTACATCCGGGTAGTACTAAGATGTATAATGATTTGAAGCAACAGTATTGGTGGCCGAAAATGAAGAAAGATATTTCAGAGTTTGTTTCCATGTGCATGATTTGTCAGCAAGTAAAGGCTGAACACCAAGTACCTTCAGGTTTACTTCAGCCCATCTTGGTTCTCGAGTGGAAATGGGACCGTATCACTATGGATTTTGTAACAGGTTTACCGTTATCACCAAGCAAGAAGGATGCTATATGGGTTGTAGTTGATAGACTCACGAAGTCAACTCATTTCTTACCAGTACGAGTGGATTACTCACCCGACAAGTTAGCAAACTTGTATGTTTCAGAAATAGTAAGACTTCACGGAGTTCCTTTATCGATTATATCAGATAGAGATCTGAGATTCACATCCAGATTTTGGAAGAAGCTGCAAGAAGCCTTGGGTACAAGATTGAGTTTTAGCACGGCTTTTCATCCTCAAACTGACGGTTAGTCGGATAGATTAATTCAAGTACTCGAGGATATGCTCAGATGTTGTATTCTAGAATTCCAAGACAGTTGGGAAAAGTTTCTCCCATTGATAGAATTTGCCTACAATAATAGTTTTTAGTCGGGTTTAAAGATGGTGCCTTATGAGGCTCTATATGGGCGTAAGTGCAGAATGCCTTTGTTCTGGGGTGAACTCAAAGAAAACCAAATTCACAGGGTTGATTTGGTTAAAGAAGCTGAAGAGAAAGTGAAAGTGATACGAATATGTTTAAAAGCTACATCAGACAGCCAGAAATCCTATTCAGACTTAAAGAGAAGAGATAGAGTATCAAGTCGGGGATAAAGTTTTCTTGAAAGTGTCACCATGGAGAAAGGTTCTCAGATTTGGCCGGAAAGGCAAGTTGAGTCCATGATTCATTGGACCTTACGAGATTACCAAAAGAGTTGGGCCGGTGACTTACCGTTTAGCTTTGCCATCGAAATTAGAAGAGATACATGATGTATTTCATGTGTCAATGTTGCGACGCTACAGATCAGATCCTTCACATGTAATTACCTCGTCAGAAATAGAGATTTATCCCGACATGACTTATGGTTAAAAACCAGTCAAGATTTTAGTTGGGGAAGTCAAGCAACTGAGAAATAAAAGTATTGCCCTAGTGAAAGTACTGAGGCAAAGACATGGGATAGAAGAAGCTACATGGTAACTAGAAGTGAGTATGAAAAACTAGTATCCAAACCTTTTTGCTGGTAAGATTTTCGAGGACGAAAATCCCTAAGGAGGGAGAATTGTAACAACCTGATTTAGGGCCTAGTCGGAATAGTGGTGCGAGGCCACGAATCCGAGGTTCATTTTAGGAGTTTTTAAGGTTTATGCCATGTTTGTATGCTAGTATGAAAGTTTCATGAGGCAATTTTGCTAAATTGAGGTTGAATGGTCCAAAAGGACTAAATTGCAAAAGTTTCAAAATATGAGTTTCTAGAAGCTTTTTGTATGAAGTAGCTTTAGAATATCAATTAGAAGTCCTTAAATAGTAATTTTCCCAAATTATAATTTTTGGACAAAATTGGACATGAGTTAGTAAAATGGAAATTTTTAAAGAGAAGGGCATTTTGGTCATTTACCTATTAAATGATTAAAATGGGAAAAAGATGACAAGAATCTATTCATCTTCTTTCCCCTTGTGCCGAAAATTTGGAGACTTCATAGCTCGGGTTCTTCATTTTTTCAAGCTTGCTAATCAAGAAAAACGAAGCCCGGATCGAAACCGAGGCAAGAACAAAGTCGAGGACTAAATTGCATATCTACATACATTTTGTATATTGAGGTAAGTTTGTATGATTTCTAAGCTCTATGATTTCTATTATTGAATTGCTTAGTATAATGTACATTATTTCCATGGAATGCTTAATAATATGTTAAACAAAGAAATCAATGAGATTAAGTATGAGCAAGTCTCGATTGAAGATGAATTTCTCAGGATACTCGATCCACCACATGAGATAAGAAAGTCCGTATAAGACCAAGCCAAAGATGGAATCGGCAATCAAGCGGAGATATCATGTAAGTCCAAGGCAAGCTTGGCATTGAACAGTTATCAAGTAAGTCCAAGGCAAGCTTGGCATTGAACAGTTATCATGTAAGTCCAAGGCAAGCCAAGGCAAGCTTGGAATTGAACAGTTATCAAGTAAGTCCAAGGCAAGCTTGGCATTGAACAATTATCAATTAAGTCCAAGGCAAGCTTGGCATTGAACATTTATCATGTAAGTTCAAGACAAGTCTTGGCATTGTAAAGCTATCAAGAGAAAGAGATTTCATGTAAGTCCCAGCCAAGGCTCGGCATTGACCAGTTCATGAGTAAAGACTTCGTATAAGTCCATGTCAAGACATGGCCTCGAAACCAAGATGAGATTTAGTATCCTTGGTTACTCACAGAAATTCATCGGGCAAAATGAGTAAAGTTAAAATGAGATAACAAGAAAGCTAAGTGAACAAAGTTATTATCAAGTTGAAATTGAGTATCATCTATGGTATGAATAATGAATTAGAGATCATGATTATTATATTAAAGTATGCTGATCAATGTGATCAAGTGATACAGGTACTTTCTTTACCTTACAACTATGAGAATAGTAAGTATCATGAGACATGTAAGAATCAGTATGAGTAAGTAAGCTCTATAGCTGAAATTTATGATACCATTGTTATGTCAAATGGTTTATATTAAGCAAGTAAATAATGATATATGCTTTACATGCAAACTTACTAAGCTAAATGCTTCGTCTTTAATTCTTTCTTTCTATGTAGTCCTGCCAAGCTGACTTGAGAATCATCGAAGTCGAAGCTCGTACCACACTATTAATCTTTATTTTGGTATAGCCAAGTTATTTTACTAAGAATGGCATGTATAGGAAGCATTCATTTTGAGATTATGTTTTAAGAAGGGCCATTGTACAGACCATCAAGTCATTATTCTTTTGTATATGGCTAAATGATTGGCCAATATATACTAAGTATGTATGTTTATTGAAATCAATGTAGCATGTAGTATTGGTTATGAATGTTTTGAATTGAGCTTGAGTTGATCTTAATTTCAGGGTGGCAAATGGCTTGGTAAATAGCCTCTAAGTGCCCAGACGGTTAGACACACAGGCGTGTGTCTAGGCCGTGCATACCCTGCACCTTATTGTTTTAAGTCAGTATAGGCCACGGACAAACCCCACGGCCGTTTGTATGAGTCGTGTAAGACACACGGTTTGGACATGGGCCTGTGCCCCAGACTGTGTGACCAAGTTAGGATACCAAGGATTAGCACACGGTCTAAGCCCACGGGCGTGTCAGGGCTCTGTGAATATAGTCAGTAACTCCCCACGGTTTGAAGACATGGGCGTCTCTAAGGGTAATCGGACGTGTTCCAAGTCACATGGGCGTCTAAACCCTGTTTCAAAGAATAGTTTCGATTAAGTTACGAAAGTTTCCTGATAAGTGCTTAAGGCCTCGTAGGCCCATGAAGTGTATGATTAGACTAAGAAAGAGAAGTTTTAAAGTCGGAACGAAATTTCACTGCCCGTAATTGTATGTTTAAGTGAGTTCAAGTAGGGTAATGTCTCGTACTAGTCCTAGCATCGGTCCCGGGTACGGGGTGTTACATTATGTCAACGATTCATAACGGGTGACGTATTTTGAGTGAGTTAATGCAGTTTGTGGTGATCTTTGGTTGGTATTCTGAGGACAGTATGATAGATTGTATGTCTGGGTTATCTTGAATACAAGAAGAAAGAATTATCCTAAAATGTTGTTATCCTATTATTAAGATTGACTCATTTGTTTTAGTCAAAACGGATTAATCACTTGAAAAGTTAGTTGAGTAGTATGTATTTGAGTTCATTGTACGAATTCACAGGCAAATAGATGGATAGTCAAGATGGAAAATTCATGTTCTAGAAGACATGATACATTAATATATCAATAAGATCAGTTATAATCAGAAAATATTATTATGGGTTAAAGTCATCTCGATAGTTGCAGCTATCACACTTGTATTTAAATGATATTGTTTGAAGCTTTTCATGAAATGGAACGTTTATCAGTTGAAGGTTACAGATCCTGATGTATTGGAAAAATTAGTTAGAGTCTGTTATGAAAATTACGAACTTTAACTAAACGCTATGAATTGTCTAATGTGCCTGAAATCTGATAATCTGGGTTTTCAGTTATGTTTTGACATATAATTCCTGAGAATTTCTCAGTAGTTATGCTACTAATGATAAAGTTATGACAGGAGAGCATCATAGATGTTCAGTTTATGATAGGAAAGCATCATAGATGTTCAGTTAAGTCAAGGTATAGTATCTAGTTCTGGTTTGAGTTCTGGTTGGAGTCGAGTTATGATTTATTTTGTTTATGGACTACCATTGAAAAGGGGAGAGAAAGACTTGACCTGATGGCTATTATCAGGTGAGAAATTTCAAGGGCGAAATTTTCGTAAGGGGGGAGAGTTGTAACAACCCGTTTTTTAGTGGTGTCAAAAATAGTAGTTTCAGGGTCACAAATCCGACGTGTAAGCTAATAAATATTATTATTTAATATTTACGAGTCAAATATGGTTTTAAAAAGGTTTTGGATATGGTAATTTAGGTAATATGAACGATTAATTAGGTTCAAGTGCTATGACCCTAAAGTTAAGTGGTTTTAGAAAATGAGGTATCGGGACTTCGTTTCTATAAACCGAGCCGTAAATATTTTTATAAACATTTACAAAGTATTATTAAGGTTGTATTAAAGTTTCGTTAAGAAATTTTAATTTTTGGATGGTTAATTAAGCAAAAATGACTAAATTATAAAAAATGTGAAAGTTGAATTCTACTAACTAAAGGGGTTTAATAGCTATGAAAAAAGTAAATTCCTGGACTAATATGGTAAATGTACCATATTATAAATGAGTGGACGGTTGGTGATTATTCTTTTTTAGTTTATATGATATATTTTAATATTAATAAATTTTATAATAAGTAATAAAGAAAATAAAAGAAATGTAAAAACATATATTGTTATGTTCTTCTTCTTGGATGAGAGAAACTCCATCTTTGGAGCATAAGAGGTTTGGCCAAACAATCTTTGATGCATGTGGGAGATTTTGAGGTCCGCTTTTAATAATTTTTATGTTTTTGATATTTTTACAATTAGGTCCAGCTAGCTCGTACCTTCGTTTTTGAAATTGTTAAAGATTTTGAATGTTTCCATTGATGAATATTTGTAATTTTAGATGTTAAATGATGAATTTGAGGTATTATTTGTTATTTATAAGTATTTTGTTAAGTGTTTTTGATGAATTTAACGACTAGGGGTTAAATTGTTGAAATAATAAAAATACAAGGACTTGGCATGAAATTATTACAAAAATGGGCTGTAATGGATGCTATTAAAATTCAGATGGTATGAATGTTCAATAAAATTGATTTATTTGCATGATTAGGACATAGGGACTAAATTGAATAAAAATGAAAAGTTGAGGGTAATTTTGTGAAAATATAAAAAATGACTAAATTTCACAAAATTAATTGGTTTTGCTGTCTAAATTAATGAATTTGATTAAATTGTTAATTTAGATCAAGAACAAGTGGAAAATCAAGGAGAAAAGAAAATTACCAAATAGCCCTTGTACTTAGTCATTTTTGCAATTTAGCCAGGTAAGTTCATATGAACTATAATCACTTAAATGTTGATTAAATTGAATGTTTAATGTGTTGTTCTAATGTAAATGAATCAATATATATATGATTATGTCCACATTTTGATGGATTAATGGTTATGGAGCCGCGTTTGAACCTTAGGAATTTGTAGGACACAAATGACATGTCATTAGGGTTTCCATGTTTTAGGTGCTGGTCGTGAATGTCCTACCGATGGATGAGGTCCTGCATTTTTTGTGGATACTCTATAGCTCATGTGAGCAGCATCATGCAGCTTACATTCCAACTTACAGCTCGTGTGAGCAGGACCATTTCACAACTCGTATGAGTAATGACGTAAAGGAAAGGAAAGGTTACGGTTATATGTTTAGCACACTTCACGTGAGCTTTCCCGCGTATCCGATGATATTCTAAATGGTTTGTAACACCCCTAACCCGTATTCATACCGGAATAGAGTTTTAGAGCATTACCAAAATTTACAGATCAAATAGATAGAAATTTCAAACATTTCACAACATATAATTCAGATCAGAAACCAATCAAATTCATACATATTGTCCCTTATTTGAGCCCTTGAGGCCCAAAATACGTGTTAGAAATAAGTTGGGACTAATTCGGAAACTTAGAAAAACTTTCAAAGCTACAAGGTTCACACGGCCAATAGACAAGTCCATGTCTTAGGCCGTGTGGGGCCGTATCCTAGCCCATGTCTGTGCCCGTGTAACTCTCTGACTTGGGTCACACGACCAAGCCACATGCTTGTGTGCCAAGCTATGAACCCCTTTCGAAATGGCCTCGTGCGCTCGTGTGTTAGCTATGTGTCTCACATGGCCGAGTCAGACGCCCATTTGTCTGGCCGTGTAGACTTAAAATGTGCCTTAAACAATAAATTTATCATTCTCTACATGCTTGGACATTAATCAACTCAAAAACCATTCATTTAACTAGTTCAAAACACAATCAAATACATTCAAAACATGTCAAAACAATCACCCTAGGTGCCTAACCAATGTACCCTCATTGGTACCACATTCATATCATTTATTCATATCATCAAAGCATCATTCAAATCCAATTTCTAAGCACTTAAACACCAACTTAATTTCACATGCACATATCTAGATTTGGTTCAATTTACCATGCCATAATATGGCTTCAAACACAAACACATGATTATATATATACCAAACCAATATTAAAACTATAACCTTATTTACATTCCATCCACAAAATAACTATTATTTAGACACCCTAGGTACATGCCGACACAAAAGATAGACATCACCACATTTGAGTTCGGGATCGTTGTTGGATGCTGAATCAGCGATCAAAAGTTAAGTACTTAACCTACACACAGAAAACAAAACCGTACGCTGAGTAAAACTCAGTGGTATTTCTATAATCCAAAATTTTAAAGACAAGATAATATAATTGGAAACACGAAAATTTACGTGTTTTTACATGCCCTTTTTAACTTAAAATCATGCTATTTCAGTTAAATTCTTGTCGAAAAATAATTAAATATTATAAAATAATTAAATTGCGTTAAAAATATGAACATCATGAATTTTAATTAATTTTATGGTTAATTTTGATTTATTTTGACTATTTTCGATAGATTCACACAAAGGGCAAAAATTATCTCGGCAAACACTGCTCGAAGAATAAAACCAAGAAGCAATTCGAAGTAACAAGGCGAAATAATTTCTAGCCTAAGATGGTCCAAATATGTGTATTAAATCATGAATTAATTAATTTTAATTTATTCCCAATTTAATTTGGGCTAAATAAATTAATCTTAATTAATTACGGAAAAAGGGCCTAGTTGAACCAAACTGATTGAACCGAACCGATCAAAGAATTGGGCAGCCCAACTGTCCATATGCTGGCCCAAATCAGCTTATTAGCAGATTAATTAAGCTTGCAAAGAGGCCCTTGAAGACTTGTCAAAGTTGCATTCAACCCCCTCCACAATTAGTGGCTTTGTAGATTTGCCCCATGCCATATTTAGTAAAGTTGAAGCCATCAACTTTGCCAAATAGGTGGCTGGCCAAGGTGTGGCTCTTTGGCTGCTATTTTGAGCATATTTCAGCTGCCACATTCAGCTATAAATAGCCCCCTTGGCTGATCATTCAAAGCATCCCTCATCCCTCATCCTTCATTTGTCATTCACTCTCTCATTCTCTCTTCTCCTCTCTCACATTCTCCTAACTTTTCCTTTCCATTCCCCCTTTTTCTCTTGTGTCGATTTTTCCCATTGGGAAAGGGGTCCTCTTTAGCCATCATTGAGCAGCAATTAGAGTGTTCATAAGCCACATTGATAGCCGCGGGCAACGGAGGATGAAGAACGGAGCAATCAGTCAAGCTACGGAGAAACACCAGATTTGGTTCTTGTTCCCTATCTCTTTAAATTTCGTTGTTGTTTTGACAAACATGTTTATTAATATTTATGCTATTGGAATGATTAATTTAATCAGCTTAGCTTGAATTTAATTTGTGTTGGGTTGATTGCATTTCGTCCTTTTAAATTATTAAAATTGTGTTTATGCTGTTATAGGCCTCGGTAAAATGCTTGATTAAGTAAAATCATGCTTAAGTTATTTTGGCATTTTAATTGTTTAGATAACTAAACAATTATTTATTTAAACGTATTGAAATTGTAATAAATGGACACAGTATTTAATCATTGCATGTTTAATTCTTCGAAGGTAGCTGAAGATTAAATTAGCATTGTATTTGGCGATACATATACCTTGCGTAACTTGCAATATTTTTGTGATTAAACTGTTTCAAGGTAAGGGTACTTTGTTACCTCACATAGTCTTTTATATGCTTATTAGGTTGAATTAATCGTTTGAATCGACATAGGAATACACAAGAGATTGTTTAATTTAATAAGTATGTATGTGCAATAACATGTTTACTTTTATAAATCTGTTTTATCGGTCGAATTGACATAGGAATATGTAGAAGAGATGAATGGGGTTTTGATTTGTAAATATGTTCATAAGTTAGAAAATTACTGAGTTCCCGTGATTTATTCGTAACAAGTATAAGCATAAGTTTAATAATTCTAAGGTAAGAAATGTACTTAATCCAACACAATTATATCATCTTGATTAAAATTAGCTTTTGAAATCGTGCATTAGAACTTTATTTTATTTTATTTTACTTTGTTTTTTTTTAGTTTTTAAATATTTCTTAAATCCAAATATTTTCCCTTCACCAAAGTGTTTGAAATCAATTTCATAAATAATTCTTTTACAGTCCCTGTGGGTACCATAACTCGACATTTACTTGTCACTTTATTACTTGTTGCGATTGTGTACACTTGCCCATTTTCACCGTTCCAATAATATACACATAATAATTATAAGCACAATTGAATATTTAAAACCACACTTATTCATACAATGGCATTAGCCATTCTATAACATTATCCAATTCATGAATACATCATTCATGTATCTCATTTTCATGTTTCAATTCATTATCCCATTTTCAATTCACATACAATATCATCCAATATCAATCATAGTACCGTTTTATTTAATTACCCCTATTAACACGGCTCGGAATCGAACAGATACACGAATCCAACCAACACACCAGTTTGGCACCCACTACCTCATCGGATAAATCCGAAGTAGTATCTGCGCCCAGCGCTATATAAATTTGACACCCAATGTCCCATTGGTTAATTCGAAGTAAATTGGCACCCAGTGCCTCATCGACTCGAGGTCGAAGAAATCCCTGAACTCTTCTTATCCTATGGCATGCCATTTATATCTGACTCAGCCTAATACAGTTAATAGGGTTACATTTTACTTTTCAAATATAACCAATATCCAAGATCAAATTTTCATATAATCACATTTATACATATGAATTCAATTCAATTCATGTAAATTCAATAAATTCATCACATACCGAATCAATCCATTTCAATTGTAAAACACAATAATTCTCACCTCCAATACTTACCATATACAAGAAATCAAAATGCAATAATTTTACAACTTAGTTTGGATTATAGAAATACAAAATAGGAATTCCGAGTTATTTGACGTCGACTTTATCTTTCCTCTTTTTAGTCAAGGATTTTGGTACGACGTTAGCTATGAAATTAAAACAATTAAAATCCATCAATATAACACAATTCAATTTCATATTGAATATGTAAATTTTGACTCAATATTTGCCCAAATTTCAATTTAGTCCCTAAATCGAGACTAATTTTTATTCTTCACAATTAATCTTATATTTTCATACAAATTCCACTTTAAACTAAATTTAACACCCTATTTTTACTTAAACCCTTAAATTTTGAATTTTTCACAATTTAGTCCCTATTACTCAAAATTTACAATTTATTCTATAATTTAATCTTTTTCACTTCTAGATTAAAAATCTATCAATTCAATCCTTAATACTAAAATTATTCAACATTAACAACATTTAAAAACTCAATCAATGCTAAAATTTCAACATGGGTCGGGTAATATTTAACACTAGGATTCCAAAAACATAAAGAGTACAAGAAAAAAGGGACTAAATTGACTAACCAATTAAACTTTAAAATTTTGGAGCCCTTGGCTGTGAGTTTCTTTTTTCTCCCTTTCTTTATTTTTCTTTTTCTTTCTTTCTAATTTTTTTTTGGCTTTTATCTTTATTTTTCTTTTACTTGTTCATTTTGTTTTATTATAATTATATAATATATATACTTAATACTTAAGATAACTTTAATTATTATAATATATATAATAAATTTAAAAATATCTTACTTAATATCGTCCTACAAAAGAGACAATAGTATAATTGCCTATTTTAGTCCCTTTAATTATTCATTAATCTATAATTCAACTTTCACTCTATATGCAATGGAGTCCTTATACCTAATTAGTCTTAATTCGAGCAAATTCACTTAATTGAAACCTAATTAACTACACAACTAGCTTACGAGTTCGATTTATGGGAACAGAGTCCCAAAAATTCACTTCTCGACACCCGTGACTATCGGGTTGTTACATGGTTCAACGGGCATGAAAAGGAAATGAACGGTAACTATTCAAATGAACTCTATCATGTATTTATGAAAAGGATTGAAAAGGTAAGCTTTTGCTTGGCATTATGCATATGTTAATGGAAAGGTTAAATGATTTAAATGAAATATGTTCACACGGAAATGGATCATCATATGTTTAATTCAAGTGAATTATGAATTGATGCACTCACAGGTGTTGTTGATGATGCTTAGGCTTGTGCCAAGCTTATGGTTGTATTATATCAGGCTTAATCTTAATGATATATGATAAGCTGTAAAAGTAACATATTTTAATCTCATTCTTAATGCATTTTTGGATGATTAATTATGCAAATTAGTGAATTTTATGCTCATAATCCTTTAAATTCATGTTTCTATACTTAAGAGAGCATTTGGGAGTGAAACGTGCGAAAAGCAAGCTAAAATCATACAAATTGAGTTGTTTTCAGGATCCATATAGCCTGGGCATTTCCATACGGTCTGGACACATGCTCGTGTGAGCCACACGGGCTGGCAACACGTCTATATGCCAGCCCGTGTCGATATCGCACCCTGTTTCCCAAATACGTAAAAAAAACCCAATTTTTAGGCTTTCTGAGAATTCTAAAGTTTATAAATACCAATTAGAAGAAGACATAAGGGGGCAATCAGAGAAGATCGAAGAAAATACTCGAAGAACGCCACCAGAACCAACTCAGAAGCAGATCTCCATCAGGATTGAAGATCTCCTTTTAATTTCTTTCGATGTTTTATTGAGTTTCTTTATGTCTTGTGGTTATTCTGACTTTGAAATGTTTCTATTCAGGATTATGAACTAAATTTCGTAGATACCTAGAGAAGATGAAACCTATGATGAATCTTATTATTTGATTTCTAATTTACATGATAAATACTTGATTCTTGTTCTCAATTATGTATGTTTATTTCTTGTTTTAATATTTTTGGGATATTAATTCATATTTAATGTGCTTAATTTAGTGAGCAAAAGTTTCTGTTTAAGAGTAGATCTAGCGTAATTGAGTGGAGTTGCATGCAATCCTAGAAATAGGACGACATAAATCTACCGAATTAGAGTCAAATCTAATAGGGGAATCCATAAATCGAGTTAATACGATGATAGGGGTTTTAATTAGAAAGAGATTTCAATTAATCAAACTAGAGTCAGTTGTTCTTACTCTCGAAAAAGATATTAACATAATTTAGGGATTTCTACGGATCAAGTAACAAATGAATAAATCGTTTAATTTAGATTCATAATAATAGGTGAGGTCTAGGTGGATTCTTTCCTGGGTATTGTCTATCTCATTGGTAATATTTGATTATTTCCTCGATTCATTCTCTGTTGTGTTCTAAGTTAAATTAGTTTAGTAATTTTATAATCACCCCAATTTGTCGGCTAGGTAATAAGAAGATGGTAATTACTAGTACTTTTAGTCCTCCTTGATACGATATTCCCTACTCCTCATAGCTTTACTATTATTTGATAGGTGCGCTTACCTTTGTCGTATTTATAGTTAGTTTAGTGACCATCAATATACATTGAAATGGTAAGTGTCTAGATAGAAATATGCTTATGTGCTTGAAAAGGTTGTATGAATTAAAATATATATATTCTTATGAAATGGCTTATCATGTGGTTAATCCCAAATGAGTTATGTATAAATGCACTAACTTGTGTATTGATGATGATACTTAGGCTTGTATCAAGCTTGTGTAACTGGATGATGTTTATGCTTATGTTTTGTATGATGCAAATGAAACAGGTAAGAAAAGGTAATGAAATGGTAAGTTCAAAATTGAGATGTAATATGATGGAAAAAAGATTGTTGAGTTGAATAATGTACTTATATGTGATAAATTATGTATGCTATGGATAAATTTACCTATGTCATGAATAAATAAACTAATTCGTGAATTGATGTTGTTATTTAAGTTTATGCTAAGTAAACAGAATGGAAAGTAAGTGAAGGGGGTAGTTCATAGTCTTATGAAAAGGTTCATGATAATGTAATATGTCTTATAAAATACTATTATGTTGGGAATGAAAAATTATATATGATGTTGATAGACTTACTCAGTGTGAACTGATGGTTATATAATTTGATAAATCTTGTGGCATTAGTATAGGTTTATATTTACTTTATAAAGTTCATTATTGAAATGGAATATTATGTTTAAAGTTTATACGAGCTTTATCATTCATTGTTACGTAATTATTTTCCTTTACTTTTAAAATTATCGGAAGCTCGATCAGTTTGGAAGCTTGTCGAAGATCTATCACACTATCTAGTGATTATATCGGTAGTCTTTGGTGTTTTGGCTAAGGTTATAATGGCATGTATAGGTGGACTAGTGTTGGTATTTAATTGAATGTTTGTTGATGATGTTGGCATGTATAAGTTGTTTTGGTACCATTTGATCTTATTTGGTTAGTGTCATTTTGGTACTTATAGATGCCTTATTAGTATGTGTTAAATTTGGCAATATGTTGATGCATGTTTGAATGGCCAAAGTGTTAAGTGATGAATTGATCTCAATATGGTCAAGTTGTGGTATGTTTTGGAAATGGTATTGAACTAGATGTTTAAGATTGTAATGTG
This sequence comes from Gossypium bickii, assembly GCA_025503065.1. Taxonomy (NCBI): domain Eukaryota; kingdom Viridiplantae; phylum Streptophyta; class Magnoliopsida; order Malvales; family Malvaceae; genus Gossypium; species Gossypium bickii. Next base: position 58,223,167 of record CP106711.1, read on the forward strand.
GTCAAACATATGCATACATTTAGGTACTTTTGAAAGTTGTAAATGAGGTGCCTTATATGGCATATTGATTGAATGGATTTGGTCTTTTGAGTTGGTCATTTCATGCATGTTTTGGTAAGGTTTTGATGCTTTGATCATATGCACAAAATTCTTTTAGGTATATGTTTGAACTGGTGATGGAAATAGCTCAATTTTGGTTCATTTCATGTCCACATTACCTAAGCCACGGGCGTGTGTCTCAGCTATGTGACACACGACCATGCAACATGGTCGTGTTTCCCCTATTGGTTTTAAAGGCATTCAAGACAGGCAGTTACACAGCCTACCACACGGCCTAGCATACGGGCGTGTGGCTTGGTCGTGTAACCCAACTTAGAGAGTTACAGGGGTACAGACATGGGTTGGCACACGGACGTGTGTCCCTATTTCAATTGTTACACGGCTTGAGACACGGACGTATGTCTTTGCTGTGTGACCCCTGCAATTCAATTTTTCTAACATTTTCAGAAATGTTTCAAATGTTTCAGATTTTGTTCTGAATTGTTTCTAAAGTGTTTCTAAGGCCTCGAGGGCTAGTTTAAGGGATGATATGCATGTATATGAAAGGTTTATATTATGTTTATGTAACACCCCTTACCTGTATCCTATGCCCGAATAAGGTACGAGGCATTACCTAACTTAAACTCATGCCTACATACAATTCCGAATCATAAAAATCTATTAAATAAACTTCTCAAACTCCCTTTTAATAACCATAATATAGGCATACGAGGCCCAAAACACATCTTAAAAACATTTCGAGATCAAATCGAGTTCCTTGGAAAACTTTAGAGAATATTATCAAAACAGGGCCACACGCCTGTGTGGGCAGGCCGTGTTATCACACACACCCATGTCCCTTGTCCGTGCGGATTTATTTCTCAATTCGAACCTACAGGGTTTTTCACACGGTCTGACACACACCCGTGTCCATGGCCTGTATCCCTCACACTGCCATGACACGCCCGTGTATTCTCCCGTGTCTAAAAACCTTGACATTCTATTTCTGACGTCATCATCCCAATAAGGTCACATGGCTAAGGCACACACCCATGTCCCTAAACCGTGTGGCAAATTTAAATTCCTAAATTCAGGCGCAGACTTCATACAGCCTGGACACATGCCCATGTTCTATGACCGTGTCTTCCACACAGTTGACACACACTATTGGGCATTCTATTTCGCCAACTTAGGATGCAGGGGGATACAAGGCCAAACCACATGCCCATCGGGCAGATCGTGTGTCAAACACGGCCTAGACACACGCCCGTGTGTCTACCCATGTGGACAAACACAAGGCTATTTACCAAGCCCCTTTGCCACCCTGAACCAATACATAGCATGACCATATTCACTACTTCATAATGCATATATAAATTTCACACATTACTCATTCAATTGTATAAACTTGCATTTCATGAATTTCATCATCATTGAATAATATAGTTTGTCTAATTTTTGCCAAATTCAATGACCATTTACAAAATGAATTTAACCTTAATAGCCAAAACTTTGGCTAACCAATATGACATATCACAAAATGACCAAATCCTATACATGGCATACTAAAAAAATCAAACTTCACTATACCAAACGAATAGCTTGATAGTGTGAACCGAGCTCCGACGTTCTATGATCCCCGAGCTAGTTTGGCGATACTACAAGTAAAGGGAAAAGAGAGGGAGTAAGCATAAAGCTTAGTAAGTTTGCATGAAATAAATAACAACATAAAGGCTTATGATAACATCCATACGTTTCATTGAGTAACAACACAAGTTCTCAAGCACATTACTATAACTTACTCATGCTTACTCTTACCAATCACATATCACATATCAGACACATTTCTCGTAAGATACTCACATGTACCTGTATCACTTCATCACATAACTTTAGCCTTTTTACCATCTTGAACATAAATTTTAGCTCTTTACCCCGTTGAACCATTTGGAATAACGAAGGATACCCAAACTCGTCATACACATAATAAGATGCCAATGCGATATCCCAGATATGGTCTTATATGGAATCACATGTTGATACCGATGCCATATCCCAGATTTGGTCTTATACGGGATCTCATATCGATGTCGATGCCATATCCCAGATATGGTCTTATACGAGATCGTATATCAATGCCATGTCCCAGACATGGTCTTACACGAAGTCTATCTTCGATGCCGATGCCATATCCCAAATATGGTCTTACACGGGATCTCAACTCAGTGCCGAAGCCATGTTCCAAACATGGTTTTATATGGGACCTTATCAATCTCATTCTTGACAATGGTATCCTTTCTATTCCGAAGATCAACCGGGGCTTTCACATCATAAATTTTCATCATACTCTCATTAAACATCATTGATCAATTTTCATAGAAATAATATACATTTCATGTAATTTCAAGCATATGAATGCATAATAACCTGATGCTGAATTATTACACACAAACTTACCTCGGTACCAAAATGTGCTAATTTGCAATTCTAGTCTGAAACCTTGCTTTTTCCTTGGTCAAGGTTAATTCCACGTTCTTCTTGATCTATAATAACAAAGTCACTCATTTAATAACTACATTGATCAAGACATTTCAAAAGTCATACTTTGGCAAAATTACCGTTTTGCCCTTAGACTTTCACAAAATTATAGTTTTGCCCCTAGGCTCGTAAATGGATTCTAATCAAATTTCCTCTTTTAACAAGCCTAGCTGAACATTTATTACTCTTATAGAAATTCACAATACCAATTCTTTCTCACATTTACCACCTATTTTTCAACTTTTACAAAAAGGTCCTTTTAGGTGTTTTCATGGAAACTCCTTTCATATAAGTTGTTTAGTAGACAACTAAGATTCATTTTCTTCCATAAAATTTCAGAAACCAATACAAATACTCACATGGAAAAACCTTAGACTCTTAACCATTTTGCAAAATAGTCCCCTCATTAGCTATACTAAGCTTTAGGGGTTCCAAAAACACAAAAATTATCAAAAATGATCATCAAAACACTTACTTCCAAGAGAAGAGCTTGGCTGAAATTTTTGAGCTCTCAAAAGCCCCTATTTTGCTGATATTTTTGGTGGTAGAAGAAAATGAAGAAGGATGATATCATTTCCTTTTTATTTTATCTTATTACTCAATTAAGTCACCAAACACCACCTAACCATTAACCATGTCTCATCTTTGTCTCTATGGCCGGCCTACCTTTTCTATGGGTATAATTGCACTTTAAAGACTTCCAATTTAAGGTTATATGGCTATTTGGTACTTTTAGCTTGTAGAACAAAACTTTGCACTTTATGCGATTTAGTCCTTTTTCGCAATTAAGCATGAAATCGCTAAAATTAATGCACCAAAATTTTCATACACTCATATAATCATACTATAGCTCATAAAATAATATTAAAATAATTTTCTCCGACCTTAATTTAGTGGTTCTGAAACGACTATTTTGATTAGCCCCAAAATCGGGCTGTTATAGTTCTACCCCTCTTAGGGATTTTCGTCCCCGAAAATCTTACCGGTAAAAAGGTTGGGATATTAGTTTCTCATAGCCTCCTCAGGATCCCATGTAGCTTCTTCTATCCCATGTCTTTGCCATAGTACTTTCACAAGATCTATACTTTTATTTCTTAACTATTTGACTTCTCATGCCAAAATCTTAATCGGCTCTTCGCCATAAGTCATGTTCGGTTGAATTTCAACCTCTGTCGGTACAATCACATGCGAAAGGTCTAATGGTTAGCAATGTAACATAGACATGTAGAACACATCATGAATCTTTTCCAACTCAAATGGCAAAACCAAACGATAAGCTACCAGTCTATCCTCTCAGTAATCTCATACGGTCCGATAAAGCGCGGGCTCTATTTGCCTTTCCGGCCAATCTGAAAACTTTCTTCCATGGTGATACTTTCAAAAATACCTTATCACCTACTTGAAACTCATTCTCTTTCCGTTTCAAATATGCGTAGGACTTCTGTCTATCTGAGGCAGCTTTTAGACAATCACGAATCACTTTTACTTTCTCTTCGGTTTCTCTGACCAAATCGACCCTGTGAATCTGATTCTCTCTGAGTTCGGTCCAATACAGGGGCATTCGGCACTTACGCCCGCATAATGCCTCATAAGGCGCCATTCTCAAACTCGACTGGAAACTGTTATTGTAGGTAAATTTCACTAATGATAAGTACTCTTCCCAATTACCTTGAAATTCTAAAACACAACATCGGAGTATGTCTTCGAGTAACTGTATTACCCTCTCCGACTGTCCATCAATTTGCGGATGGAAAGTTGTACTAAAATTCAACTTCGTGCCCAAGGCCTCTTGCAACTTTTTCCAAAATAGCGATGTAAATCTCGGATCTCTATCCGAAATAATTGACAATGGTACTACGTGTAATCTCACAATTTTTGACACATGTAAATCTGCCAACTTATCAAGCAAATAATCAATGTGTATCGGTATAAAGTGAGCTGACTTTGTGAGTCTATCAATTACAACCCATACATCATCTTTCTTTTTCGGTGTCAAGGGCAAACTTGTCACAAAATCCATAGCAATACGGTCCCATTTCCACTCGGGAACCATAATAGGCTGAAGTAGACCCGAAGGTACTTGGTGTTCAGCCTTCACTTTCTGACAAATTAATCATCTCAATACAAAATTGGAAATATTTTTCTTCATACTCGGCCACCAATACCAATTCTTCAAGTCATTATACATCTTTGTATTGCCTGGATGTATAGATAAACATCCACTATGTGCTTCGAGTAAAAATTTTCGAATAAGTTCATCATCTTTGGGTAGACAGACCCTATCTCGAAACATTAGACATCCTTTGGAATTAATCTGAAAGTCTGACTCAACACCCGACTCACATTGAACTCTTTTAGCTTGCAATTTACTGTCACCATTCTGAGCTTCACAAATTTCTTAGAGAAACATCGGTCTAGCTCTCAAATAAGCTAGAATAGAACCATCATTAGACAAAGTCATCCATGTATTCATGGCTCTCAATGCAAATAAGGATTTCCTACTCAAGGCATCAACGACCACGTTCGCCTTTCCCGGATGGTAGTCAATTACTAGCTCGTAATCTTTTATCAACTCTAACCATCTTCATTGCCTTAGATTCAATTCCTTTTGAGTCATCAAGTACTTTAGGCTCTTATGATCAGTGAACATCTGACATTTTTCACCATAGAAATGGTGTCTCCATATCTTTAATGCAAATACAATAGCGGGTAACTCCAAATCGTGAGTCGGGTAATTCTTCTCGTGAGGCTTTAATTGTCTAGAAGCATAAGCTATCACCTTGCCCTCTTACATGAGTACACAACCCAATCCATTCAAGGATGCATCACTATAGACCATAAATTCTTTTCCTGGTTCAGGTTGTACTAAAACTGGAGCCTCAGTCAACAATGCCTTCAATTTCTCAAAACTCTGTTGGCACTTTTCTGTCCACTCAAATTTCACCTCTTTTTGCGATAGCCTCGTCATCGGAGTAGCTATCATGGAAAATCCCTTGACAAACTGTCTGTAATACCTAGCTAGGTCCAAAAAACTTCTAACCTTAGATACATTCCTTGGCACCTTCCAATCCACAATTATTGAAATCTTACTCGGTTAAACTCTAATTCCATCTTCCGAGACAATGTGTCCCAAAAATCTAACTTCTTTAACCCAAAATTCACTTTTACTAAACTTGGCATATAACTGATTATCTCGTAAAATTTGTAAGAATGTCCTCAAATGCTCAACGTGCTCGTTCTCATCACGAGAGTAAATTAATATATCATCAATAAAGACTACAACAAATTTATCCAAATATGGCCAAAAGATGTGGTTCATTAGATCCATAAACACAGTAGGGGCATTTGTTAAATCGAAAGGCATGACTAAAAACTCGTAGTGATCATACCTTGTCTGAAATGTGGTTTTCAGCACATCTGAGTCTTTGACTCTCAATTGATAATATCCAGACCTCAAGTCTATCTTGGAAAACACAGTGGCTCCCTTCAATTGATCAAACAAATCATCGATCCTTGGCAAGGGGTACTTATTCTTTATGGTCACCTTATTAAGATGTCTATAATCTATACATAACCTCATGGAACCATGTTTCTTTTTCACAAATAGAACTGGAGCACCCCACGAAAAATAGCTCGGTCTTGCGAATCATTTATCCATTAACTCTTGTAACTGTTCCTTCAATTCATTTAGCTTAATTGGAGCCATCCTATATGGAGCAATTGAAATAGGCGCAGTACCAGGAGCTAGCTCAATCCCAAATTCAATCTCTCTAACCAGAGGTAACCTGGGTAATTCTTCTGGAAACACATCTGGGTACTCACATATTATCGGCACTGATTCAATTCTTAACTTAGTTTCTTTGGAATTTATCACGAAGGAAAGATAAGCTTCATATCCTTTTCTTACATATTTCCTAGAAGACTTGTGAAAAATCACTATACGCAACTTGTCCTATTGATCTGATTCAACACGAAAAATATCCCTATTTTCATATTTTAATTAAATAATTTTCTTTCCACAATTTACTATCACATCATGAGTAGTTAACCAATCCATACCAAGGATTACATCAAATTCATCGAATGACAATAGCATGAGATTAGCCAGAAAGTAATGGCCTCTAATCCTCAAAGGGCAATCATCGCATACTTTATCAACTAACACACATTTGCCTAGGGGATTCGACATTTTTATCACAAATTCTGTAGACTCTATAGGCATGTTCATACTAGATACTAATTTCATGCAAACATATGAGTGGGTAGATCCCGGTCAATTAAAGCTACAACATGAGTATCATAGAGAGAAAATGTACTCGTGATCACTTCAGGGGAGGATGCCTCTTCGCGAGCACAAATGACGTAAGTCCTCACAGGCGCTCTACCCTCAGATCTTGTAGTTTACTCTCTAGATGTATTCTTGCTACTTGTTCCATTTTCGGGATTTCTCTGTGACCTTCCCTTAGCAGTACTTCCCAATCTTGCACTCTAAGATTTCTCTTTCTCGCCCATCTCGAGGCAATCTCTAATAAAATGATCTAGGGATCAACACTTGAAACAAGCTCTCTCATTTGCTCGACACTCACCGGGATGACGTCTGCCACATTGAGGACATTCTGGTCTACTTGGTTGAGCGTTGCCAACACTAGCAACTGAAGTGGTCTGAGCTTTAGACCCTGAGTACTGTTTACCCTTACTTCTGTTTGAAAATCTAGTTGAAGTTGCTGATCGAGTAGTAAACTCTCTTGATTTCTTGGATGAAGATTGAAATTACTTGCCCAGTTGTCTCTTCCTCGAGTCACGAGACTCGATTTCAACCTTTCTTTTCTCTTTAACCAACTTCTCAGCCTTATAAGCTCTATCTACTAACACAACAAATTTCTTTAGTTCCAGGACACCCACAAATAAGCGGACATCTTCATTTAACCTGTCCTCGAACCATTTACACATAATGGCTTCAGTGGATACGCATTCTCGAGCATATTTACTAAGCCTTACGAACTCACATTCATATTTAGTTACCGTTATTTGACCTTGCTTTAGCTCTAGGAATTCGTTTCTTTTCTAGTCAATGAACCTTTGGCTAATATACTTCTTTCGGAACTCTTTTCAGGAAAGTTCTCAATTAACTCTATCCCTTGGTACAACCGACACAAGGGTGTTCCACCACTGGTAAGCCGAAACTCTTAAGAGAGACACCACACATTTCATGCACTCTTCAGGTGTGCAAGACAACTCATCGAATTCCCTAATGGTATTTTCTAACCAGAACTCTGCCCTCTTCGAGTCATCATCTTTATTAGCTCAAAATTCCTCAGCTCATTACTTCCGAATTCTACCAACAGGGGGCTTTTCCCTTCTTACCACTTCTACAACTTGGGGAACTATAGGGGTAAGTTGAGGAATAAGTGGGGGTGGATGGGGTTGAGCATTAGGATTTGCTCAAATAAACCCATTATAGTTCAGGTGTGCAAGACAACTCATCGAATTCCCTAATGGTATTTTCTAACCAGAACTCTGCCCTCTTCGAGTCATCATCTTTATTAGCTCAAAATTCCTCAGCTCATTACTTCCGAATTCTACCAACAGGGGGCTTTTCCCTTCTTACCACTTCTACAACTTGGGGAACTATAGGGGTAAGTTGAGGAATAAGTGGGGGTGGATGGGGTTGAGCATTAGGATTTGCTCAAATAAACCCATTATACCAATTACTCATCATATGGAGAAAGGCTTCCTGAGCCTCCTCTCCTTGACCCAAAGTCTTGGGTCTACTTTCTACTGGCGCGATCCCTTGCGCGGGGGCCGGCGCATTACTAGCAGCATCATCAGCAGTAGCTCGGTTGGGAACCATTTACTATATGAAAACATAATTTAAATCGTTAGGAGTCGTCACACTATCAGTATGTAAATACTCATACGTATGGCATGTATAGCTAGACTCATGCATAAGCTCCGTTAGTCTAATAATCGACTAAACTGTAGCTCTGATACCACTAAATGTAACACCCCTTACCCGTATTCTACGCTGAGACAAGGTACGAGGCATTATCCAACTTAAACTCATGCCTACGTACAATTTCGAATCATAAAAATCCGTTAAATTTAAAACTTCTCAAACTCCATTTTAATAACCTTAATATAGGCCTACGAGGCCCAAAGCACATCTTAGAAAACTTTCGATATCAAATCGAGTTCCTTGGAAAACTTTAGAAAATATTATCAAAACAGGGCCACACGCCCGTGTGGAAATGAACACGCCCGTATGGGCAGGCCGTGTTATCACACACGTCCATGCCCCTTTTCTGTGCAGATTTATTTCTCAATTCGAACCTAAAGGAGTTTTCACACTGTCTGACACATGCCCGTGCCCATGGCCTGTGTCCCTCACACTGCCATGACACGCCCGTGTCTTCTCCCGTGTGTAAAAACCTTGACATTCTATTTTTGATGTCATCATCCTAATAAGGTCACACGACCAAGGCACACACCCGTATCCCTAGACCGTGTCGCGAATTTAAATTCCTAAATTTAGGTGCAGACTTCACACGGCCTGGGCACATGCCCATGTACGGTCTTTCACAAGATTGAGACACAAGGCCGTGTCTCAACACATGTGATTACTACTAGGCATTTGTTTTTGCCAACTTAGGATGCAGGGGGACACACGGCCAAACCACATGCCCATGGGGCAGACCGTTTGTCAAACATGGCCTAGACACACGCCCGTTTGTCTACCTGAGTGGACAAATACAAGGTTATTTACCAAGCCCCTTTGCCACCCTAAAGTAATAAATAGCATGACCATAAAGCACTTATAATATTCACTACTTCATAATGCATATATAAATTTCACACATTACTCATTCAATTGTATAAACTTGCACTTCATGAATTTCATCATCATTGAATAAATATAATTTGGCTAGTTTTGGCCAAATTCAATGATCATTTACAAAATGAATAATTAACCTTAATAGCCAACACTTTGGCTAACCAATATGACATATCACAAAATGACCAAATCCTATACATGCCATACTCAAAATAATTAAACTTCACTATACCAAAAGAATAGCTTGATAGTGTGAACCGAGCTCCGACGTTCTACGATCCCCGAGCTAGTTTGGTGATGCTACAAGGAAAGGGAAAAGAGAGGGAGTAAGCATAAAGCTTAGTAAGTTTGCATGAAATAAATAACAACATGAAGGCTTATGATAACATCCATACGTTTCATTGAGTAACAACACAAGTTCTCAAGCACATTACTATAACATACTCATGCTTACTCTTACCAATCACATATCACATATCAAACACATTTCTCGTAAGATGCTCACATGTACCTGTATCACTTCATCACATAACTTTAGCACTTTTACCATCTTGAACATAAATTTTAGCTCTTTATCCCGTTGAACCATTTGGAATAACGAAGGATACCCAAACTCGTCGTACACATTATAAGATGCCAATGCCATATCCCATATATGGTCTTATATGGGATCACATTTTAATGCCGATGCCATATCCCAGATATGGTCTTACATGGGTTCTCATATCGATGTCGAAGATAGACTTCGTGTAAGACCATGTCTGAGACATGGCATCTATATACGATCTAGTATAAGACTGATGCCATATCCCAGATATGGTCTTACACGGGATTTCAACTCAGTGCCGAGGCCATGTCCCAGACATGGTCTTATACGGAACCTTATGAATTTCATGTCTTGGCAATGGTATCCTTTCTATTCCAAAGATCAACCAGGGCTTTCACATCATAAATTTTTATCATACTCTCATTAAACATCATTGATCAATTTTCATAAAAACAATATACATTTCATGTAATCTCAAGTATATGAATGCATAATAACCTGATGTTGAATTATTACACAAACTCGGTACCAAAATGTGCCAATTTGCAATTCTAGTCCGAAACCTTGCCTTTTCCTCAGTCAAGGTTAATTCCACGTTCTTCTTGATCTATAATAACAAAGTCACTCATTTAATCACTATATTGATCAAGACATTTCAAAAGTCATACTTTGGCAAAATTACCGTTTTGCCCTTATACTTTTACAAAATTACAGTTTTGCCCCTAGGCTCGTAAATTGATTCTAGTCAAATTTCCTCCTTTAACAAGCCTAGCTGAACATTTATTACTCGTATAGCAATTCACAAAACTAATTATTTCACACATTTACCACCTATTTTACAACCTTTACAAAAAAGTCCTTTAATGTGTTTTCATGGAAACTCTTTTCATATAAGTTGTTTATTTGACAACTAAGATTCATTTTCTTCCATGAAATTTTAGAAACCAACATGAATACTTACATGGAAAAACTCTATACTTTTAACTATTTTGCAAAATAGTCCCCTCATTAGCTAGACTAAGCTTTATGGGTTCTAAAAACACAAAAATTATTAAAAACGATCATCAAAACACTTACTTGTAAGAGAAGAGCTTGGCTGAAATTTTTGAGCTCTCAAAACCCCCTATTTTGCTGATATTTTCAGTGGTAGAATAAAATGAAGAAGGATGATATCATTTTCCTTTTATTTTATCTCATTACTCAATTAAGTCACCAAACATCACCTAACCATTGACCATGCCTCATCTTTGTCTCTATGGCCGGCCTACCCTTTCTATGGGTCTAATTGCACGTTAAAGACTTTCAATTTTAGGTTCTATGGCTATTTGGCACTTTTAGCTTGTAGAACAAAACTTTGTACTTTATGGAATTTAGTCCTTTTTCTCAATTAAGCATGAAATCGCTAAAACTAATGCACCAGAATTTTCATACACTCATATAATCATGCTATAGCTCATAAAATAATATTAAAATGATTTTCTCTAACCTCGGTTTAGTGGTTCCAAAACCACTATTTCGACTAGCCCCAAAATCGGGTTGTTACAGTTTATGTTTAGATGTGAAATGTATGTTTTAAAGTTATGTTCTCACGGTAATGCTCTGTAACCTTATTCTAGCGACGAATACGGTCGCTGGCATACTATTTTGCCCTATACTTCCACTTTCATTTTAACCCTTTTTCCTTATTTGCAAAATTTCTCACGATTACTATCCTGATTGACTACCCATGTTTATTGCCCCGACGGACTACACCATGTTTGGTGTCTTGGCAGACTCCACAAGCTACCATAGTCGAGATATGGTCTTACACCTCATAATCCATGTGTATCCTCTCCCAGAAGACTACACCGTGTCTACCGTCCTGGCAGCCTACCTCATTTCCATAACCAAACTATGGTCTTATATGTTATACCTCTTTTGAGGTGTCACCCCGAAGGACCCTACAACTGTTGCGGTGTCGCCTCGAAGGACCTTACAGCTTTCATAGTGTTGCCTCATAGAGCCTGTTGATGGCCCTCGCAGTGTTGCTCTATAGAACCTTATAATTGTCGATATTGATTTGTCTTGTATCTACCTTGATGCTCGAACACCGAAGTGTCCCCCCACAAGGCCTGGAGCTTCACAGATCACGGTTTACTCCTGGCAAACCCAAATGGAAAAATCTTAATAGAATTCAACTTTATCCTATTCCTCCACCCATTCCTCCATCTCACCATTCCTAACCTTGATGCTTGAACACCTCAGTGTTCCTTCCACAAGGCCATGAGCTTCACACATCATGGTTTGCACACAACAACACCATATGGCGGTATCTAACAAAAATTCCCATTTCCCAAATCCTAACTTCATCTAAACCCTTCAAAAATTCTCGTTCGTATTACACAACACATAAAAATAGGCATTTCACACAATTCATAATCATTTGAACATGGTGTATGCTACTTTACAAGCATAAGGCTACAACCTTCTTTTTCATAACAACATACCAATGGATACCTATAAATCTATTCAACTTTACATACGCAAGCATTTTCAAACAACAAAGATTACACATCATCATGGAACTCATACTGGATTTAACACACTCTTGCCAAACAAACAACATCTCAGAGTTGGAATGTAAAAACTCACCTAATGTTTCCTTACCTACTCATCTTAGTCTTTCCTGAACACCAGAGCTTCCATTCTATTGGTAACTAAGCATTACAACCAAGACCATAAATTAAACTTAGCAGTTTTCAACGAAAAATTTAGTTTTCCAAAATCATGCAAAATGCCTAAAATGGTTTTGAAATCCCTTAAACTTGTTTACTGAACCTTACGTACACCGAGGGACTTAGAACATTACCAACTTTATGATTCTCTACTTTTTCGACTCAAAATTCATGATTGTTGCTCCATGCAGAGCTTCCCATAACTATCTCTTCTTTGAGGCAACCCAAGGAAGATGACGGGGAAGAGAAGAAAATGAAATAGAAGGGGGAATAATTCTCCCCAAGAAGTCATTTCTCAGCTATTTATAACTCTTTTTGTTCGGCTATCAACCCCATAAAAACCGTCCATTTATAATCATTTTATCTCCCACCAAGGAAACTGTTGGTTCTAATTCAACCAAACCATACTTGGATTTCAACCTTATCCAATTTCAGTTACTAACTTTTCTTGATTTTCTAGTAGAGGCTGCCAGCTTACGGTTTTCTTCCAATTTAACCCCCCCAATTGTTCCAAATTTACAGGTTTAAAGGAAACCAGGTGTGACATATTGTAACTCTTTTAAGGTCAGTAAAAGCATATGGAAGTTGATTTGTGATATTTTACAATTGAATTATCTTTTGAATTTTTAGTATATATTTTTTTGTTCGAGGATCTAAATGAGATAATAATGGATCATCCCATGTAATTTCCTTTTCCAATTGTTTTCCCCCTTATGTTGGGAACATTGTTTCATCAAAATAAAAATCGACAAATAGTGTAGTAAATAGATTTCTTGTCATTGGTTCAAGATACTTAATTACAGAAGGGGATTCATACCCAACATATATTTCCAACCTTCTTTGACGACCCATTTTTTTTGTTGTGGTAGAGTAATTGGAACATATACCACACAACAAAAAATTCTAAGATGAACAATATTTGGTTTCCTGACCAAAAGCTGATTATAATGGGGAGTATTTATGATAACTTCTTGGCTTAATGTGTGTAAGAAGTGCAATATGTAAACTCACTAGCATTATCAAGATGAATTGTTTTAATTGCAAAATTTGGAAATTTTGCCCTTAATTTAATTACTTGCACAAGTAATCTCATGAACGCCAGATTAGAAGTTGACAATAAGCACACACTTGACCATCTTGTAGATACATCTATCAAAACCATAAGATATTCAAATGGTCCACATATTGGATGAATGGGCTTGCATATATCACCTTGAATATATTCCAAAAATACTGGGGATTTTATCCCAATCTTAGATGGTGATGCTCTCATAAGAATTTTCCTTAATAACAACACCACATGAGAATTCCTTAAATTGAAGAATCCTTTGGTTCTTCAATGGATGACTATGTGAATTCTCAATTATTTTTTGCATTGTAGATGAATCGGGACGGCCTAACTGGTCATGCCAAATAGTAGATACATTTCGATTTATAAACTTCTAGTTTATTGCAACATGTGTTTCAGTTGTACTAATAATTGTATAGTACAAGCCTAATGACAAGTGTAACATCCCACACCGACCCGATCACCGAGTCCGAGCTACAGGATGCCACATTAGTTTTCGGAGCAACTACAGTCAAATATTTGGAAAATAAATCATTCAAACAACCAATTATAACATGAACACATTCACATCATGATATACAATCTTTTGCGAGTCTCAATCAAGCTTACGAAAGCTCTTTTGTTGGCCCAAGCATGAAATAGGACCAAATTTTGAAGTTTCAAAATTTTGGATCAATGGAACGATGTGACAACTGACTTGGCCTCGTTGTGATGACATGGTTCCTCGTTATGTCGTGGCCTGAAGTCCAGAGCTCACCACGGTATGGACTCTATTTTTGGTACAAATTAGGCAATTTGGTACCTATCTCTTAGCCATCATTCAAACTTACTAATCGATGCATATTTTCACAATCTCTCCTGCATAAAAACATGCCAAAATAGATTCCAACATTGAATTTAACCATTTCCCAATCAACCAATCCAATATACCTCAATTTGGTACCAAATCATATCAATTCAACATATTGAATCACAAACCAATCAAGTATGTATATAGCCATCCAATACCTTCATCTTAACCTATAGCCATTCAATACCTTCATCTTAACCATGTAAATTCATACTCAACTATGCCATTTCAAGTGCCATACATATAGCTCAAAATGTTACCAAAACATTCATGTGTAATAGGCATTAACCTTATCAAAGATCAAGCATTATAAAGAATTCAACCATATCAACTTCTAAGTTAAAAAAATCATAACACCTATATGCATCCCACAAAACTGAGCTTCAAAATTATTAAAAAACTACCAAATAAATAATAGGATAGCGTGAGCTTCTAAATAATCCACTTGACAGGTTTTGCAAATTGGCAATCTACAGGGAAAGGGAAAATAAGAGGGTAAGCATTTCGAATGCTTAGTAAGTACATAGGCATTAAACAACAACTTACCCCCATTTATAATTTAATATGATAAGCTACTAGCTTGACAAGTTTACCTAAACATGGAAACCACATATCAACAAAGTGATTTCAGCATATAACCATATCATATAGTAATTCAAACATATAACATTCCAATTCACTTATAATCAACATTACAATGACATTCACAAAATCAATAAACATTTAATCAATTCAATATCATATTTATACCATTTTCCTAATTGAATCAATTAATTCGTCACATCCTCATATCAGTCCTCTAGACTTGTATATCAAGTTTGCATAATCTTTTGTATACTATTGATATTCATATATTTTAACTCTTCTTTTAAGAATAATTTCACAATATCAATTCAATTGATATACCATTATCAACTTTACATTTTATATCCCTATTAACCTTACTAGGACTCAAACGATACACAAATCCAACTAACACACCAATTTGACACCTACTGCCTCATCGAACAAATTTGAAGTAAATAGTTTACACCCATCGCTCATAAGTATAACCGAAGTAAAATTTGTGCCCAGCACTCATCGAAACATAGTCGAAGTAACTCGTACTCTGTCTATCCTATGGATGCCAACTATATCTGACTCTACTCGAACAGTTAATAGGGTAACCAATAATCCAATTTCATTATAAGTTTTATTCTCATTCTATCCATATCAATAGCATCAATTCATCAATCAAAATATCATTTCATACATAGCATAACATGATTCATCTCAATTCCAAGCAAATTTCACAATTTTACCGAGTTATACTATTTTCAATTTTATTCAATTGAACCATTTATCTCGATAATCAATCAAATTCATACTAATATGATTCAATCAATCATAACCAACTATAAATTCATTAGCTATCTCAAATTTCAATTTACCATATTCAATTTATCATTTCTTTACGATTTAGTCCATAACTCACATTTTTTACCAAATTGCAAACAATTCAAATTACTATCAAACATTCAAAAATTAGTAATTAAAATATATAACAACGTAAATACAATCAATTCATATGAAATTACCTAAAAATATCAGCAATTAAGTTGGAAGTTCAAGGACTATTTAACAATTTTGGCTTTTCTCTGATTATTTCTGGTTTGGTCCAATTTCCTATCTATATAATTATTCAATTAAATTTTTAAATGCTAAATATTTTATAACATATTTTTATAAGTATGAATCAGCTCAATTTTCATTTTTTGAATTCCCCTAAATACTTGCATTTTATTCAATTTAGTCCCTAAAATGGAATTTGCAATATCTTTCAAATTTCATGTTCAATTTCAAAACTGATCTCAATTACATTCTTCTAAAACTCCCTACTATCAATAATTATAGAAATTTTAGAGCAATTTTGAAATTTATACACTTTAGTCCCTTTGTTAAAAACTAGCAATTAAAACTTACAAACTAGTCTCTTTTCACTTCTAAACTTAAAATCTAACAATTTAGTACCAATTTCTTCAAGCATTCATGAATTAAAACTTTTAGAAACTTTAAAAGTTTTTCAAATTAGCACATAGGCTAGCTAAATAAGCTCCCACGACCTTAAAAACATAGAAATTACAAGAAAAAGAATTAAAATTAACTTACAATTGAATGACCAATTGTTGAACCTTATGAAAGCTTTTCCCCCCTTTTTTTTTTCTTAAAGTTTCGGTGAAAGAGATGAAGAAATAAAATGACATCCTTTTTTTCAATTTTTATACTTTGATTAATAATTAATTAATCATAATTAACTTAATTAACTTTGAAGTAATTAACACTAAGTGTAACACCCTTAACCCTTATCCGTCGCCAGAATAGGGTTACGGAGCATTACTGAACTTTATAAACTAATATGAATATTTCATTATTTTTATTATACAGATCAAGAATCATTCATATTATACTCATATTGTTCCTTAGATGGGCCTTCGAGGCCCAAAATACACTTAGAAGTGAATCGAGACTAAACTGGACACTCAGGGAATTTTTCCCAAAATCTTAATTTTTTTCTTAGGAACAGGGGACACACGCCCGTGTGTGCAGGCCGTGTGAGCCACACGGCCTAGTGACACATTCGTGTCTTAGGCTGGTGGACATTCGATGTGAGGCACATAGCCGTGTCCTAGCCCATGTTCAAATTAGGGTAGCTACTGACTTGGGTCACACGGCCAACCACACGCCCGTGTACTAGGCCATGTGTAAAAACTTGGGCATTATGTTTTGAAATTTTAAGGTGCAGAGGACATACAGCCAGACTACACACCAATGTGCCAGGCCGTGTGTCACACATGCCCGTGTCTCTGCTCGTGTGGACAAAAAATAGGCCATTTTAAGGCCATTTTTCTCACCCTTTTTGACATCAACCTACACACAATATTTCAATACATCAAATAGCCCTAATCAAACAATCAACACAAGCCAAAATCATGTTTTTAAACATAATATATCATCACAAACTCAATAACCTAAACTTACCAAAGTAACTCCATTCATTGATTCACCAAAATCTATTACTAAATCCATACATACTAACATGTGTGTGTGTGTGTGTGTGTGTGTGTGTGTGTGTGTGTGTGTGTGTGTGTGTGTGTGTGCGTGTGTGTGTGGGTGTGCGTGTGTGTGTCATTCACAACCATACTTCAAATTTAACTTTTTTCCACACCAACCCTATATATGCCATATAAACCATAAAATGTACAACAAAAATCTATCGGAGTAATCTGGATAGTATGACCTGATGTGTTGATCCGATCCCTCGAACTTCTTGAAAATCTACAAAGAACATTAAACGACATAAGTAAGCTTAACCTGTCAAACACAACATAAATCAATGAACATACTTCCATCAGATCAATAACATTATTAATCAATATATTTTTCAATTCATTCACATAAGTCCTTTAGTAATTCTTACTGAACCGAGGAACGACTTAAGATGTGAGTACATCGTATTCTTTATGTCATTGTCCAACCATGGTCTTACAAATGTATTGCCATGGCCCACCATGGTCTTACATTCATAGTGCCATACCCAGTTATGGTCTTATCATCAGAATGCCATAGCCCAGGTATGGTCTTATATTTAATCACTGTCATGTCCAACCATGGTCTTACGTTCGTAATGCCATAACTCAGTTATGGTCTTATCCGTCAATTCATCCTTTCCATTAATGCCATAGCCCAGCTATGGTCTTACATATAAACATGCCATGGTCTAACCATGGTCTTATCCGTCAATTCGTCCTTTGCCACAGAACGAATGTACTCAATCCCATGTTCCACTCGTTTTGAACATTTATTTCAATTTTATAATTCAACGATAATTTTATTTTCAACATTAGATATGAATAAAGACATAATAACATTCAACAATGTAATAAATAAACATTAAATTTTAACCATATAAACTTACCTGGGGTAGATTTGTAACATCCTTAACCTGTATCTGTAGCCAAAATAGGGTTTCAGAGCATTACCTAAATTTATAGATCATTTAATAGAAATTTCACATCATATAACATTCATACCGAAAACCAATTAAATTTAATCATAACGTCCCTTATGTGAGCCATCAAGGCCCAAAATATACATTAGAAACATATCAAGGATAAACCAAAAACTCAAAAATATTTTTGAAAATATTTAAAATTTTCAATACTGCGGGGGTCACATGGCCGTGTGGCTCACACGGCCAAGAGACACGCCCGTGTCTTAGACCATGTGGGCATTCTGTTTTGCATAAACTAGAAGATGCAGTGGAGACACGGTCGTGTCATCTGGCCGTGTGTCACACATGGCTGAGACACACGCCCGTATCTTTACCTGTATGGTTGAAATTGGTCAATTTTCCTAGCCTCATTTCTTACCCAACTTGTCATCAAACTAACCAAACATTTTAAAACATCATCATTTTGAGGCAGATTGTGCATATACCAAAATACCAAAACACATATAGGCTAATGTTTAATCAAAATAACCTATACATGCCATTATAACCAGAATTAGATTATTCAAAATTACCAATAGAAGCGATGGATAGTGTGATTTAGCTTCGATAAGCTTCCAACCCATTCGAGCTTTCGATAATCTGTATGGTAAATATAAACAAATACGTAAGCAATGAAGGCTTAGTAAGCTCGTATAATCTTTGATCATAGTACTTCTTTTCAAATATAAAATTTATTTATATCAAGAATAATCCATTATTGATACCATAATACTCATGAAGTTATATTTAACAACTCACCAAGTGAATAATATACAATATCACTTATACATATTATTTCTAGCATGGTAGGATTTTAAGCAACTTTAACTCTTCCACATTCATACCGTATGCATAACACACCAGTCATAAGCATATCATTCCATCATAGCTACAAGCTAGTGCATTTAAACATAGACCTTTTTTCAAATTAATCACATGATAAATCATTTCATAAGAAATTGCACAATTTAAACCTTACCACTTTTTCATTAGCATATTTCTCTTGAGTACTTACCATTTTAATGCTTCATATAAATAAACACATTACCATTCAACCAATAGCTTGGCACTTGCCAAAGCATCAACAGCAACACTTGTTAGTGTACTTGCACATATTTCATATAAATTCAACATTGATAAACTTATTTTCTCGACATGTCACACTTGAGTTTATTACTCGTCTCAACTTACATAATTTTCTTGTATCAACATATCAAAGATAGTCACATATTTGCATGTCATGATACATACCATTCCCTTGTTGTTTCTTCATAAACATATATCATTCATTTCATTATATCAATATTTCATATACCATCATTTTCATGAATTTCGTATATATTTATTCCAAAAACAGTCCATAATCATGAATATACATAATTACCAGGCAAGTTTCATACAAATTTATTTTCCATGTCATGTTTCAATATATCAAATAAATATCATTTTCATGTATTTCAGGGATATTTAAGAAATAAATTATATTAAAATTATATTTTCTCACATCAAGAGTTTTGTCCGTTGAATTATTTAAATATCGATGGATACCCAGGTAGTATACACGAGGTATACAAATCAGTGATCCGTCAATTCATATTCAAGGGTACCTTTTAGGGCACATAATTAGGAAGCAAACTCTCGAGCCGTATAACAGGATGCTCAGATGAGCCATGTAGCAGGTCGCTTATCCGGGCTAAACAAGAAACTCATAAAAGTTTAGAACAGGAAGCTCATTGAGCTTAATAGGTAACTCCGAAGAGTTATTAACAGGGAGCTCTAGGTAGCATAACAGGAAATTCAAGCGAGCCATATCAGGAAGCTTAAATAGAGCCTATATCAAGACGCTCACGAAAAGCTGCGTTTGTGTCCGTAATATATGCAGGATCACAACCGATCATGTAACAGGACGCTCTTAAAGAGCTGCGGTAGTGCGCAACACATGCAGGATAACTACCAATCAAGATGCTCGCATGAACTATATAACAGGACACTAGAGAGGGCTTATAATAGGATTTCTCGTCCGAGCTATATTCTGCCCGCAACATATGCAGGACCACATTCAATACGGGAAATCATGTATCCATCGAATTTTATTATTCAAACGAAACTTAACATTCTCCGAACATTAACGGACATGTGATTATTTCATACATTATAACATTTATATAATTCACATAAGCACGTATCACACTCAATTCAAGAATAAAAATAAACACAATTTAGTTCACGAACTTACCTGGCTAAATTGCAGAAATATCAAGATTCAGGGGCATTTTAAAAATTTTCTATGTTCCTCTATTTTCCACCCGATCTTGATCTAAATTAATAATTTCATTCAATTTATTAATTTAAATAATAAAACAATTCATTTCATGCAATTTGGTCATTTTGACATTTTTACAAAATTGCCCCTAAAGTTTTACTTTTATTCAATTTAGTCCCTAAGCCTAAAACATGCAAATTAGTCATTTTTAATATAAAACCATGCTAGCTGAATATTCATATATTTTCCTCCTCCTCCTCTCCATTCCACATCCTTAATGTATATATAATTCCACTATTTACTTATATGTTCATATCAAGCTATCCACTTGAGTCATAGTCACTAAATTATTTATATCTTAAGCTATAGAATTCTAAATTAAGATCCGCTTGATGTTTTTGAAACTAGACTCAAATATATTTCTACAATAAAAATTTTAGAACTTATAATTTATCCAATAAGTACAGTAAAATCTTCAAAATTATCCCTATTCTGCTGTTTGACAACTTTGACCTTTCTTTACTAAATATTAATTATCTCTTGGTACGGGGTTTGAATGATATTTTTGTTTGTTTCTCTTGAAAATAGACTCATTAAGAATTTAAAAATATAAATTTAAACCACTAAGTATTTTTTTTACATCTTTTAATGATTTTCCAAAGTCAAAACAAGGGAACCCGAAATCATTCTGACATTGTCTCATAAAATTTATTATATCTCATAATTTACAATTCCATTGCTTACACCATTTCTTCTATGAAAAACTAGACTAAATGAAATTTAATTTTGATATTTTATTCAACCTATAATTCAATTTCCACAATTTTTGGTGATTTTACAAAGTTAAACTACTGCTGCTGTCCAAAACTGTTTTAGTGCAAAATGTTGATTACCAAGTTTATAACACCCTTATTTCCTTTCTGTACAATCACTTCCTCTTATTTCCCTTCACTAACATACCAAGAACATAGAACCTTAAAACTCTACTCTAACATCATTTTCATGCTTTTTCAATAATATCAACTTAAAAAAAATATGTTGGAGTCTTGATAGCTATGGAAATTCTTTTAATTTCTAAGTGAAAATGGTGAATTTTTGCTGAAACGACCAAATTGTAAGAAAAGAAAATTTCTTTCTGTCCTTTCTCTTTCTCATGTTGGTTGCATGAAAGATGAAAAGAATTCTTCATCTTTCTCTCCTTATATATTAAATAAAATAATAATAAAATATCTCATTAAAATATTAATAAACTAATATTTATTTATTTAATTAATCTAAAATATTACCAACATCATCATTGCTTTCTAGATTTCTCTCTCATTCTAATTGACCATTTTGCCCTTTATGATCTTTTAAAATTTCATCCTTGAGTCATCAGTTAATTTGGTACAATTACGATTTAGTCCCTCATAATTCTTCACCTATTTAATTTGGTCCTAATTCATCCATTTTTTAGTTTCTAGATCATTCCACCCTTAAAATATTTGCACTATTGGTCCTTTAATTTTTTCATATTTACACTTTAACCCCTTAAATTTTGATTATTTACTCTTGGGCAGCAAAACTTTTCTCACTTTTACGATTTAGTCCTTTCTTGAATTAATATATCATAATATACTTCCCAATGTTGACATAACTAAAAATTTCCCTTTTTGTCACTTTATTTTCTTGTGTTACTATATTAAGGATAATATCTTACTTTCTTGCTCTAGTAATTTTCGGGGTATTACAAGATTTGTTGAATTTGTAGTAGTTAGGGACTATTCTACTAATTTCCCTTTTTTTCGTTGATCTACAGGTTCTTGATCTAAAATGTAAAATTATTCATTCATTAGCACATATTTCAATTCTAATTCACTTCACAATTTATACCTTTCAATTTTTAAAATTACACAAATACCCCAAGTTTTACAATTTTTACAATTTAGACCCTCATCAATTAGCCTATCAAATAAGCTAATTTATCTCAATTAACACATTATCTAAATATTTTAAGCTATTACACAGCCTTTGATAAACAAAATTTAATACCAAACCCTAGGATTAAATCTTTTTCACAATTTGGTCTAAAATTAATTTCTATTAAAATTATTTGATCAAATCATCATATAACAAAATTAAAGCTTCAATTCCATGTTAATTAATTATAAAAATCCAGCACTCATCAATGGTAACTTTCAAAACCACCCATAAAATAAAAAACTAATGAAATAGATAGTTGGACGTAATTGTAAAAGTCTCAAAAACACAAAAATTTCAAGAAAACAGCAAGAATTGAACTCACATGATGCAAGAATATGAAAACCAGCTTCTAAGGATCTTCTATGTGTTTTTTGCTGAAGAAATGTCTAGAGATTCAATTTTGTCCAATTTTAACTATTTAATTTTATTTCTTTTCCAATTTTACCCCTTGTTCACACTAATTCTTTGATTTTTTTCCTACTTATGCCGCCCAAGCCTTCCACTTTGGGCTAATTTGCCCTTTTATTCCCCCCTTATTAAACACTTAAGCTATTTAATTACTTTAGCAAATTTTGCATCTTTTTCAATTTAGTCCTTTTTAATTAATTAACTATCAAAACATTAAAATTTTCTAACGAAATTTTAATACTAACCTATTGACACTCCGTAAATATTTTTATAAATATTTATGGCTTGGTTTATGAAATCGAGGTCTCAATACCTCGTTTTCAAAACCACTTTTCCTAATAATTTCTTCTAAAACACAAACCACCAAATCAAAAATCTTTCTAAAAATAACTCATAAATAATAATTAAATAATAAAATTTTCAAACTCACTCCTCAGATTTAGTGATCTCGAATCACTGTTTTCGACATCATTGAAAATTAGGCTGTTGCACTAAGCATAATTAACCAATTTGGTGGATTATTGTGTATTGTTGCATTCACTCTTGGGAATATAGCAAAACTAGTATAAAGACTTTCATGATTTTTTATTAATAGCTCATTATTTTGCTCAACTACCAAAAGGAATGAGATTATTTTGGAGTATTTTTTAAAATCCTTTTCATAATATTGTTGTTCTAGGAGCACATTAGATGTGTGAAAAGATGAGAAAGTTTTCTCCAATGAGTCCTCATCATATTTTTCTCCACATAATTTTAATTGAGAACTTATTTTAAATATTGTAGAATTATACTCACTGTTTTATAGTCTTGCAATCTAAAGTGCATTCAATAATAACGAGCTTTTGGTAGAATTATCGTTTCCTGATGGTTGTATCTTTCTTTTAATCTATTCCACAATTCAAGTGGATCATTTATAGTTAAATATTATGTTTTCAATTCTTCATAAAAATGATGACGGAGGGAAATTATAGCTTGAGTTTTATCTTGTTTAGATGTCTCAAAACCTTGAATAATTGTATTTCCAAGACCTTTAGCGTCAATGTGAATTTCGAGATCTAACATCCACGAAAAATAATTCTTACTGATATGTTAAGGGTAATAAATTCACGTTTTTCAAGGTTTGACACGGTGATGGTTAATATAAAACAATGATGACCATTAGGTTATAAAATGAACCAATAGTAAATTTTTTTTCAAAAGTTGCATATATATATATATATATATATATATATATATATATATATATATATATATTGTTTGTATAAGTTTGTATTATCATATAACTTTTATTATATATATATATATATATATATATTGTTTGTATAAGTTTGTATTATCATATAACTTTTATTATTCATTACAAGATTACAAATGCGATGGCTTCATTGTATAATGGTATAAAAGTTGCTATGTTACTCGCATTCTATTAATATTTGATTAATTATTCTAATAGTATACAATGCTTTAATTCCCAATATTGTTAATATCCTATTAATGATGTGCGGGCTACATGAAATTAAGACGTAAAGATGATTAATTATTAAGCATGTATTTCAATTATATTTATGATATTCATATAAAAAAACTTTTAATTAATCATTCAAAAATAATGAATAATAAGCGTAAGTAACAATCAAATATCGGTTTTTACGTATTTACAAGAATATTTATTTTACCTTCGTCGAATTATTCTACCCTCAACAAGAAGAATGATTATTGAGCAAGTCGTGCTAATAATGTAGTATAAAAATTATCAAATAAAAAGTAAACAACAAATAAAATTAAATGAGAAATTTCTCATATCATCATTTTTCACTCTCAAAAAGGTTCTATTTGTAAGCTCTTATCATTTAATACAATATAAATAAATAAAACTTACTAAAGTGCTTCATTAACACATATATTAAGTAACTTGCATATTTATTTTTATAAAGGAATGAAAGTTTTATCTAAAAAATAAAAGGGTTAGAATATGAATATCCACATTCACAGGTTTGTAACATCTTTCATTTATTTGGATTATATATACTTTCTTTCATTTTTAAAGCTTTCTAGAGAATAAAGAAGCACCTTTATAGTTTTGTTTTTTTATCTCTCGTTTCCAAGAAAAAAATTTGAGGTTTGTGAGACAACGATAATTGATCAGATCTTCGAAAGGGTCACTCCACTGCCTTAACTTGGTGTTTGTTTTTAATATTCCAGAGAGGGTTTAAAAAGAAAATGATAACCCTCTTTTTTAAAAAACTTACTTCAAAGAGACAACACTTTAATTTTTTTAAATAATTAAACATCAGAGTTCAAAACATTTTTTTCAAGAGTTTTTTTTCGGGGCAAAACGTTTAGTGTAGTTTTGGGGAAAGGGGTTGATATTTATTTATAAGCAATAGATAAGTATTGATGGTTAAATTGATAAATTTTGTAAATATTAAAGATTAAATTTATTGAATTTTTTAGAATGTAAATTAAAATGACAAATTTTATAAACATTAAGGATTAAATTTATAGAGTTTTTACATTTAAATCAAATTGATAAAATGTGTAAATATTAAAGGGCTAAATTTGTAATTACATCAATAAAAAACTCACGTAAGCCTTTTGTCTCCTATTTAACGTCAACTATTAAGGGAGTGACTAAAATATTTAATTTCGAAAAGTTTAATAACTAAATAAAAAATTAATAATTGAATGACCAAAATAAAAGAAAATACATAGTTATGTGATACTAATTTAATTATATATTTATTTTTATAGTTTGGTTAAAGAAGGATAGGATTTTCTTGGAAAAAGTTGAGGATGTTAGGGAGAAGCTTGGTTCGTGGCAATTCCATCATTATAAAAGAATCAGGGCTAAGACGAACGACCTGGAAAGGAAAATAGGAAACCTGATGGACAGACCTAGTAATGTGAATACAACGAGGCTCCTTAAGTCAGCACGTGGTAAACTGGGTCATCTGTACGATGTGGAGGAGAAGTATTGGGCGTAAAGGGCCCGCACTCAGTGGCTTAGAGAAGGTGACAGAAACACTCGTTATTTCCATGTTCGAGCCACTAGCCGCAAAAAGAAGAATAGCATCGAGAGAGTAAAAGATGCGAATGGAGTGTGGCACGATGACAAGACTGAGATTTGTACCGTGGCTTGGAATTATTTTCACAACCTTTTTAAGTATACTATCGAGCATAATGAAGACTTTGACTTACATTTTGTCCCTTGTTGTATCATGGACAGCATGAATAGGAACCTCAACAAAGAGTTCACTGATGCTGAGATCTTGACTGCCTTCAACCAGATGGATCCGAGGAAGGCTCCGGGTATTGACGAGCTCCCTGGAAGTTTTTTTAAAGAGCACTGGCAGACCGTGGGAGAGAATGTTTTAAAGTTTTGTCATGAGGCTTTGAAGGATACTAACAATGTTTATAGTATTAATGAAACTCTTCTTGTTATGATTCCTAAGATTGATAACCCCTTTGAAATGTCTAACTTTCGTCCAATAAGCCTTTGTAGGGTCATCTATAAAATCGTTTCAAAAGTCCTAGCGAATCATCTTAAAGAGGTCCTTCCCATGTGTATCAGTCAGAATCAAAGCGCATTCGTACCTGGTCGGATGATCCATGACAATGTTCTGATAGCACATGAGCTCATGCATTACCTTCGTAGCTCTAAGAATGGCCCGAACAAAGGCTGTGTGGTCAAGCATGACATGAGCAAGGCATATGACCGGGTGGTGTGGCATTCCATTGAGAGAGTCATGCTTAAGTTTGGCTTTTCGAGTGATTGGGTTAACAAAATCATGAATTGCGTTCAAACTGTCAGATACAGGGTCAAATGCAAAATGAGTCTCACCGATGTTATCACCCCGGAGAGGGGTCTCTGCCAAGGGGACCCTTATCCCCCTATCTTTTTCTTTTATGCATGGATGCCTTTTCCCGTATGCTCATTGATGCCTAAGAAAATCATAAGATTAAAGGCATCAGTGCGAGCAAGGATGGGCCTAGAATCAACCACTTGTTTTTTGCTGACGATGCTCCTTTATTTGTCAGGAACCATCGAGGTGAGGTGGAAGCATGCACGCAGATTCTGGACAATTTTGAAAAGATGTCAGGCCAAAGTATAAATTTCGACAAGTTAATGATTTGCTTCAGCCCAAACACTCCTATTTCACAGCGGGAAGTTGCGATGGAACTGCTCAATATGAAGGTGGTGAACAGCTTGGACAGTTACCTTGGATTGCCGATTCCGGTTGGAAGAAAGAAGTCTAACGCCTTTAAAAGCATTTTGAATCGCACCGTGAACAGAATTAATAGATGGTCGAAATGAATGTTGTCTAGCGGGGGAAAGGAGATCTTTGTCAAGTCGGTTATCCAGTAGATCCCTACCTATGCATTCTCAGTGTTCTTGGCCCTGAAGGGTGTGCTTGAGGATCTTCAATCTATGATAGGATGTGTTTGGTGGGGAGGAGGATAGAAAAGCAGAGGCTGGAGCATGCTGGCTTGGGACTGGATGTGCCATCTCAAAGGTATGGGGGGCCTTGGCTTCAGGGATCTTCGACTCTTTAACATAGCTCTGTTGGGTCGGCAAGTTTGGCGGCTCATCAACTGTAAAGACACTCTATGCTACAAGGTCCTAAGCGCGAAATATTTCCTGAAGGGGGATGTCTTTCACCCCAAGAAGATTGATAAGCCTTCTTTTACTTGGCAGAGCATTGCCAAGGCTGCTAGCACTCTGAATGAGGGTTTTGGTTGGAGTGTGGGGAATGGCAGGAGCGTTGATATCTGGAATGATAGGTCGGGTTTCGAAGGCCTTTTGGGATCTTCTATTCGGTTGGGAGAAGCCTTGTGCATGAGAATAAAGTGTCTGAGCTGATTAGAGAGAACAGGGATGGATGGAAAGAAGACAGGATCCTGGAGCTGTATGG
Organism: Gossypium bickii; assembly: GCA_025503065.1. NCBI lineage: Eukaryota > Viridiplantae > Streptophyta > Magnoliopsida > Malvales > Malvaceae > Gossypium > Gossypium bickii. The sequence continues at coordinate 58,251,332 of CP106711.1, forward strand.
GGAAAGTTTGAGGGACCAAATCTGCAAAATGCCCATTCTCCATAATAGCCATGCATATCAATGTATTTGGTTTCATAACCCCTGTGGATTTTTCTCCACCAAGACTGCATATTCTTGCCTGATCCTCAAGCAAGTTGGTTTTGGTCCTCATAGAATTTTTTAGAGGATTATTTGGAAGCTAAATACACTCCCCAAAATCCGTATCATTTGCTGGAAATTGGGCCACGATATCCTGCCTATATATGAAAAGATTGCGAGTAATCGTGATGGTTTCAATAGTACGTGTCCGAGGTACGGGAATGAAAGGGAGACTCTCATCCATGCGATGAAAGACTGTCCTAAGGTGAGGGCAGTACTGGAACATGGGGGTTTTAACAACAGATTGCTCAACGAGAAATTTACCAGCTGTATCGATTGGATTGAAGAGGCGATGCGGGTGTTGGACAAAACGGCTACTGCTGACTTTATTACAGTCATTTGGAACATCTGGAACAACAGGAACAACCATGTTTTCCGGGGGTTGAAGATGATGCCAGAGCCATATGGGAAAGAGCATCGTGTCTGATTCATGATTTTCGGATCTTCAACTTGGTGGAGAAGCCGATGCTGCCGAGACTTAGTGTGGACAATGGATAGAAGAAGCCTGAGCCAGGAGTGATAAAAGTTAACTTTGATGCTGCGGTTTATGGCAACCAAGTGTGTTTTGGCTTGGTTGCTAGAGACAATGACGGGTTTGTGCTTGGAGGTCGAATGGGTACGTTGAATAAGGATATGAGCACCGAGTGGGCGGAAATGAGAGCCATGGAAGAGAGCATTAACTAGGCGCATATAAAAGGCTGGAGCAAAGTGATTTTCGAGACTGACTGCTCCACTCTGGTCAATTGTTTCAACAAAAGAAATATTGACTTGACTATTATGGGCCATTGTATGCGGCAATTGTCTAAGCAGACCGAGTCTTTCATTTTTTTCATTTTTAAATGGATCCCTAGATCGTGTAATAAAGTAGCTGACAAATTATGTAAGTTGGCTAAAGATAATTCCTGTAATATGGATTTCAATGTGGACTATCCGATGGAAGTCCATGATTTTATTTTGAAGGATGCAATAAATTGACGTGACTGTTGGGTCGTTTTTATAAAAAAAATTAAAAAGTTGTTTTGTTTTGATACTTTTAGGATTATTCCATAGCAAAGCATGACAACTGAATAGGTTGAGAGTGATGTCTCAATTTATTCCTCAACTTTATGCTATATCATTTTCCAATATATGTTTTGAAATTGATGACCAAATTATTGACCTACTATATTCTTGAACAAATTCATATATCCTGAATTACTTGATACATATTTTTTCTTGCTAAGTATTCTTCTTTACAGTAACGATGATGGCTTTAGAAAAACAAAATTTCAAAATTGTTTATGCCTGTTGTTTTCTCTCAGCATAAAATATCTCCAGCTCTACATTTCCTAATCATATATATGAAGTTTATCTTCTTCGTTTTTCTTAAGAATCAAATGTGTCACTAATTTCTATTTTAGGTCGTCCTAATATCTAAAATATAATTCTCAAACAATAAGAAACCACAACAAAATATAAGAACCAAAAGATTCTTTTATCAAAATAAACAAAAGATAAAATCAAAGCAAAGGCTTGAATGCATGAAAATAGTTAGGCTGATGTAGAGCCTTCAGATAATAGTTTTAAATTTCAAATCTAAAACATTAACCACTCAAATTTGGTCCTACATCTCACTCCATGCATCCATGTACATGAAAAAAGCTATTAACCAAAGTACTAAAGAATGATATCACATCTTTTTATAGTAAATAAAAAATAGAAAAATATATTATCCAATAGAATATTATACGCTAAACCTTTACACGTACGTTGTCATGGTAACGTATTATTTGATCCACAAAAATTAATCACAATTATCAAATATTGATAAACCAGTAAGAAATGAATTACAAGACAACCTACGCTCTCAAAGAAGAAATATTTTTTTTCAAAATAGACATTGAAATATCAAGCTTCACCATGTTTTTTGGCCTACAAAATTTAAAATGAATTATCAAATATTAACAAACTAATAATAAATGAGTTAAATTAGTATTTATGAGAAACATTAAAATTATGGTCTCAAAGAATAAATCATTTCAAAAGAGAATATTGAAATATTAAGCACAACTAAAACGGAAAAATAATATATTTCATCTTCTATGTTTTCTAGAAAAAGTTACGATGAAGAAATGTTATCTTTAAAAACTATTTCCTTGAGAGATTCGTAATTCATATCCATTGAAATACTTGGATATCTTGTGAAGACAATTCTGAGAAAAGAAAAAAGTATTAGATAATAAAACATATTGAATAAACTTACCATTCAAAGAAAAATGGTTATACATACAAACATGAAAAGACTCCTTGAAACCTATTTGAAAAAAAAAATTGGTGAAAGAAAAAATATTACAAAGAACTACTTAGAGATATATCCAAGCCCCTTTGGAGGCGTTTCAAAAAATTGAAAGCCACTATTATAACCAACAATCATTTTCGCTAGCCTATAAATATCTTTGTTGAATTGTCTAAAAACTTGATGAATCAGCCAATCCACCATTTAGCCAATAACACTTGGATTCTTCTAACCAAAGCGGAATTCGAACACTTTGTAGAACTGCTCTGTAAAGCTTGTACTGCCTCTTAACTGATTGAAAATATTATCAATCTATCGAATCCTCTATCGAGTGCAAATATCAGACCATTCCAAATACCCCATAATTCCACATCTAAGATAGAATAGATTCCCAAAAACTGATTATAGTCAAGAATCCAACTCCCGTTCCTGTCTTGTAAGACCCTCCCAATCGTGGCAAACCTGTAATCTTCTTTTACTGCACCATTAGTGTTCAATTGAATCCAAATCTCAGATATAGGTGGGACTGAGTTTGAAACTTTCCATTTAGATACATTTACCTTATGGTACAAGGCATATTGTTTAGCCCAACTGTATGAAACTTTAACCAGCTCCTTTACACCCCACGTTATTACCAAATACACATTGCCAATCCACCCCTTTCAATTGCATTCTAAGTTTATTCTATAAGTTGGCAGCTAACCACTCATGCAAACCCCTAGAGAAAAAACCATTAAACTTGTCTACTGGTATTATCCGAGACCATATATCCTTAGTTCAAGGAAAATCATGAATGATGTGTAAGATATCTTTAGAGGCCCATCCACAAAAAATACAAAACCATCCGATCCGATCTCGCTCTTCAAATGCTCCAAGTTAGAAAGTAAACGTCGTTTGAGAATGAGCCAAATGAAATATCTAACCCTCTGAGGACCTTGAAACTTCTATGGGAATTGCCAAATGGCATCCTTCAAATTCCATGACACCTCTTGAATTTTCCAGTAAGCACTCTTTATGGAAAAGGATCTATTTGAAGACCCAACCCAAATGATTCTACTCGAACCTGTTTTATGATGGGGTGGAAGAATACCCATTACATGCCTAGTCACATCTTCCGAAACCCATAAATAAAATAGATCAAGATTCCAAGAGCCTTTCTCAGTAACCATTTCACAAAGCATGCACTCCCTTACCATATTTGGATGTGCAAGGATATGATTAATCAAAGGACCATAATTCATAATCCAAGGAACCCGCCAACAATTGATTAAATTACTATTCCCAACTGACCATAAAAGATTTTCATTGACAAGTGGTCTGACTTTAGAAAGACTTCTTTAAAGAAAAGAGCATAGCCCCTGATTAAAGAGTTTGACAATCCATTTGGAACCCTATACTTCGACTTTAGGCCCCGAACCCATAAAGTATTTGAGTTGGATACAATATGAAATCCAATCTTCATCATAAATGACGTATTTTGATATTTCAAATGCCATAAACCAAGATATCCACAAGATTATGGCTGACAAACAATTCTCAACTAACAAGTGTCATCTTTCTTTCCCCTCTCAATGAACCCCAAATGAATTGATGAATCAGTTGCTCGATTTTCTGACAATGACCTTTAGGGATCATCATCAATTGCATAAAAGTAACTGGGTATTGTTAATAGAACTAACTGAGCTAGTGTGGCCCTACCAGCTAAAGACAATTTCCTTGCCTCCCAACTTTGCAATTATTTATGAACTCGATCTACCACGAACCTCAAAGTGCTATTAGTCACCTTATCATGAAAGAGAGGAACTCCCAAATATGAACCAAGGTTTTGTACCCTGCAAAAGCCCAAAATCTCACTAAGGTGTCTCCCTAGTTCTTCACGAACACTTTTAGAGAAAAAGATGTTACATTTCCTCGCATTCACCATATGATTGGAAAAATCACAAAAATCTTCCAAAATCCCATTAAGCAACTTGGCTTGATATTCATCTGCTTTCTCAAACATAATAAGGTCATCAACAAAAAAAAGATGAGAGATAGATGGACCTGGAGGACACAAACAGATAGGATGCCATCGACCAGACTGAATTGTTGAATGAATGTTGTGACCAACCCACTCCATACACATAACAGAGAGATATGAGGATAAGAAACACCCTTGTTGAACACTCCTAGCCGGTTGAAAAAATTGAGTAGGAACGTCATTCCATAAAATTTACATAGTAGAGTTAGTGATAGAAAACATGATAACATTTCTCAAAAGGTCAAGGATACCTGCAGCTTTGAGAGAAGCATCAATAAATTCCCAACGTACATGATCATAGACTTTCTCCAAATCAATCGTTACAACCATCCATTTCCTATTTTTCTGCTTACTTCTCATAGAATGGATAACTTCTTGAGCAATAATGGTATTATCAATAATGTTACGCCCTAATATAAACCCCACCTAGTCCTGTGCAACAATTTTTGGAAAAACAACTTTGAATCTGTTAGCAATGACCTTCATAACTAGTTTATACAAGACAGAACACAAATTGATATGCCTAAACTAAGAAAAATTTTCAAGGCCATGGATCTTGGGTAACAGAACAATTAAAGTATTATCCAAAGTTGGGTTAATAATTTCTCTATCAAAAATATTTTTAACCCACTCATAAATAAAACTACCAATTTGATCCCATTGGCTTTGGAAAAAGAGTTCATGAAATCCATCACTTCTCAGAGCCTTCAAATGAGCCATGTCAAATAGAGTCGTCGTAATTTCTTCATCTATTAATTTCTTGAAAATTGGACTTCCCCATGAGAAAGATAAGGAAATGAGTTATGAGGTAACCCTCTCATAGGTTGCGGTTTCTCACCATATAATCGTTGAAAAAAATTAACTGCCTCAATTTGAAGAGCATTACCATCATAAATCCAATCCCTTTTGTCATTCTTAATAGCAGTAATCTTATTTTGTTTTCTACGCTGAAGAGTGCCCTTATGGAAAAACTTACTATTTCAATCTCCCATTTGAAGCCAACCACACCTAGCCTTCTACTTCCAAACAATTTCCTCATGATGAATGACATTTTCTAATTCCTCTAGCACTTCCATTTTAGCCTGAAGCAAAAATTTTGATTTCGAATGATTCAACTCCTTTTGGATACCAACTAATTTTTGCATTAAGAGTTTTTTGCGTGTGCCAATATGCCTGTAAATGCTCATATTCCATTGATTTATATTATTTGAAAGTTTTTGAATAGATTCACCCATATTACCATTAAAACTCCCAGAATCCTATAAAATTTTAAAAAAATTCGAATGTTCAACCCAATTAGAAAGAAACCTGAAAGACTTACCTTTTCTTTTTGAAGTGGTATTATACATTAGAGAAAGAAGGAGGGGCTGATGATCTGATTTGAGTTTAAGAAGATGGGTCACTTAACACTCCATGTGTCATTATAGATGGTTCTATCAAGCCTCTCAAAGATCCCGCCTATCTACCAAGTAAAAGTTGTATCTCTGAATCCTATGTTTTGTAGTTGTGCAGACTCAATAAAATTTTAAAAATTTTGGGAATCTTTTCCCTTCCCTCTGCCCTTTCCTCTTCTCACTAGAAGAAAGAATGGCATTGAAATCCCCTATCACCAACCAAAAATGACTTCAGAAGGTAGAATCAAATTCAACCCCTCCCAATGAAACTTTCACTTTCGCTTACTCGAGCTTCCATATAAAAAGGAAACCAAAAATCGGTTCGAAAAGAATTATCTGAAATTTTAATCAAATTAAATTGAGGATGACTGTAGACCACATCAACTCAAACATAATCCTTCATGCAACCCAAATACCTCTAGAAAATCCATCAGCCTCAACTCGATAAGAATATTGAAATCCCAGTTTAGCAATAATTGTATCAGCCTTACGACCACTGACTCTCGTCTCAAACAGCCCTCAATAATAGGTTTAAATTCCCAGTTATATTCCCAAAAAATATAGGGAAACTTACTACTAGAACAACCCTGACAATTCTAAGATAAGATAGACAAATTCATAAATCCTAAAAAAAAGGAATGAAAAGACCAACCTTTACTAACTAGAATGAGTCCCAACACCCTGTTGCTTGCTTACTGGGATTGTTATGGGCTTACTAGACCCGATTTCAATCTGAATATTAATGAGTTCACCATACAATTTATTGTATCTAACAACGTAATTTTGGTGCTTTTAGTAGTCTTGAATCGCTCTCCATGATCCCTTATAATTTTATTTACAACCCTACCTTTTCGAACGGAAATACTTTTACCAATTGAACCACGCACCTTTGAAGATGATAAACAGAAAGTAGAATTCACCGAATCTTTGGCCTCCAAAAGACAAATAGCATTTGGTCCAAGATTTCTTTAAAAATAACTACTTAGTGTTTCCAAGGGTCTAACAAATTGGAATTTAAAATTACTCCTGTTTCAACCAGACCCTCAAAGGTTGGGTTAAAAATGCAAAGTAGCATTTAATTGAAAACCTCAAGTGAAGTTGGACCCTTTCTCAAAATTTTCCACACAATCTTCTATATTATGCAAATAGCCAACATTTTTATTAGCAAACTTTTTTTCATGAATTGAAAGAGAGTTACCAATTATGCTGACAAGCCATTGACCATTTTGAGGTTGCCACCAAACTAGCCATAGCCTCCTAAAATTGGCCCAGCAGAAGCAACCTTTTTTCTATCATTAAAAACCCCTATAATAGCTAAGGTGATATCTACTTTAGCCACCCTATTCGACATAACTCCAAAATAATCAGAATCCATATTATTGGACTGTCCCTAAGCCCAGAATCACACCTATGGCCCATCTTATCCAAACCCTCTTTTCAATGACCGGCCCAACAACCTTAGGTCTTTCCTATTTTCATCATTTTTAATGAACTTAATAAAATTCCCTTTCCTAAAATTGACCCCCGATAAATCAGCCATCGTATCTTCTTTTTCCCTAAATTGACTATTCAGACTGCCCCAAGCCCAAAATCCACATTTTCCGACTACCCTAAGCCCAGAATTGCATCTATGGCCCTTCTTATCCAAACCCTCTTCTTTAATGACCAACCCAAAAACTTTAACCCCTTTCCCATTTTCATCATGTTCAATGAACTTAATAAAATCCCTTTTCTCAAAATTGACCCCCGATAAATCAGCCATTGTATCTGGTTTTTTCCCAAATTGACTATTCAACGAAGCTAACGCTTTAAATCGAGAACCATTTTTGTCACCACTAGAAATTTTAGCCGTTGATTTATGCAAATCTTTGAGATTCCAACGAGACCACCTCTTCACGATCGTCCAAGGACCAAACTTTATCGCTTCCTTCACTAAACCTCCTATCATAAGCTCAACCACCCCGAACCCTTATTTTCTCTAGCGTTCCTTTTGGAATCGGCCGAGAATGAGCACAAATCCTTAACATAATCGTAACACCCACATGAGAAACATATGGTCGATAAGGACTTGTACTCAACTCTCTGTGGTTTGTCGTTAACAATTTTGTAAAATTAGAGGCTTATCTAGGTTATCAAATATTTCCTGTAGGGCAAATCGTCTCCTCAACCTCTCATCAGTGTTAAAATCAAGCTTCACTACCTTCTCAACCATTTCCCGTATCTCCTATAGCATCTTCTTATTATACAGATGTCTAGGGAGACCTGACAACTGAATCCAAGTCATAACAATCATAAGGAAAGGTTAGAGTGGATTAAATTTCAATTACCATGATTGAATCGTGAGATATTAACCGAAGATAGTCCAAGGTCCCTGAGTAAGCACTTTCTCATAATCCTCTTTACTTTGAAATTTGATGAAAAAATAGCCATTTTCCACATCTATAAGTTGAAACGGCTTAGAAGACCTCCATAAACTTGAAACGCTATTATAGAGAGTAGCATATCCAATACTCTTCCCTAGAAGTTTAACTACAATGGTGGTCTTCATTCCCTTAAATAGGTATTTATATATCCGGTTGAAAAAATCAATCGCGGGTATTCAATTAACTATGGTCCAAGTGAAATCTCCTTATTAAAAATCGAAATTTTCCTTATTGTCTCCCTGAATTCCTTCCATCGATGCAACATAATTCCCCAGGAGAAAATCTTTTTAGGATACAGTTTGTGTCAGTACCGAATCTACTATCATTTTGATGCTATTGTCTTCGTTTTCCTTAAACCAAAATTTTTTGGTATTACGACCATTAGTTGGACAGCCCACACAGTTACCAGAAGTTGACATCCCAGAACACTTCAAAACTACCCAAAAAAGAGAAAGATGCAGGTAAGGCAAATACACTTAGTCTTTTTTTTAACTCTACTTGTATTTACATTAGCATATGACATGCTCATCTTCACAACGAATTTGCATAAAAACCTACTTAAGAATTAAACCTAAAAATTGTAACAATAAAATAAATTTAAAAATATTACAAATTCAATGATAATCGGATGTTCATATTGTAACACCCCTAAACCATATTTGTCGCCAGAATAGGGTTTCAGAGTATTACCGATGTTTACCGATCAAACAGACATAAATTTCAAAAATTTCCTGTCATATAATATTCAGATCTGAAACCAATTAAATTCATACACACTGCCCCTTATTTGAGCCCTCGAGGCCCAAATACGTGTTAGAAACAAATTAGGACTAATTCAAAAACTCAAAGAATTTTTCGAAAAATATTAAAAATTTTCAAAGCTGTAGGGTTCACACGACCATGTGACTTATACGATGTAACGCCCCGAATTTTGGGCCTAGAGGTATGGGGCCTTGGGCATAGAGGTAGTGAGGAGCAGCACATATGTAGTGAGTTGTGCAATTTAGTGACAAGAATGGGCCTGCTGGTCTGGTGGTTAAGTGGAGTGTTATTATGCTGGAGGTCCTGTGTTTGAATCCCTGCGTGAGCTAGGGAGATATTTTGTGCACTTTTTTCATTTAGATATTATTTTATTATAATAAAATTATTACTATTTTAATTTTCTATTTTGACATTTCTTCTCCCTTCTCCTATCTGTTTTTCTTTCTTTTGTTTTTTGCTTATTGCTCAAACGTTTTTAACTGCGATTTCGGGATTGTCGTTCCTCCGACGTTCTCTTTATCATCAAAACAGGTGTGGGATTCAAATCTGGTTACTACTTTCTGTTTTTAAATTGATTCCTATCTTGTTTTAAGATTCCTTTTCCTTCGGCTTTTCGTAGCTATGCATTACCCCCTTCATTTTTGAGTTTTTTTAAACAATAGAAGTGAAGGGAAATCGTTGTTTTCTAATATATGTTGATAGGGTAAAGGCTAAGGACTGTTACAGTGGCCAAAATGGTGTTTTCGAGGCTGAATTGGGGTGGTTTCATAGCCTCCCGACGGCCACACGGATGTGTAGCCGATTTAGGGATTTTTGTCGGAATCCTCACGGTCGTGTCCTCTGAGAACACAGGCGTGTGAATTTTAAGAATTAGGGTTTTAGAGTCACACATTCGTGTGACAGATTTGGAAAAATTATGGTTCCTACATGGGCGTGTGCTTCGGGACACACGGCCGTGTGACTAATTTGGGGCCTAGGGATTTCACATGGGCGTGTGTTATGGGACACACGGCCGTGTCTGATGGCCACACGTGCGTGTGACACCTTCACACGGTTGTGTCTGCCCTGCACCTAATATTAGGGAAATTGGACAGTGAGTTACACGGCCTATTCACATGGTTGTGTCCTTGCACCACACGGGCGTATGCCTCTGTCACACGGGCGTTTGGATCCCCACACGGCCTGGATTGCTCCACACGGTCGGAGCACACGGGCATGTGGTCCAAACTCGCCAAATTTTGATTTTAGGGCAATTCGAATGCCATTGTGAGTCTATGTATTTCAACCCCTCGACTAAGCTTACTGAGGGTGGATACTATTCTGTTCTGACTTCAATTATGTACTGTTTGTAAGTGAATGTGTGCTATTTTAGGTACTGAATTTGAGTGCATAAGTGTGCACATTTCTATAACTGATTGACTGACTATAAGTGACTACTTCTGAATGACTTGCTGAAATTGTATTCTGAATTAGTGCATCGGCATTCATACATCTGCATACATATATTTGCATACATACATCTGCATATAAAGTATTATGGGTTGGGATTTTGAAAAGAAGGAAGATTAACAATTTGATAATTTAACTGCATACTGAAGACCCTAATACCCAGAGGGACGAGGGCAAACCCAATACCCTGAGGGTCATGGACGATTTGACTGTACTGTGGATTTTCGCACTACACTATACAGCTGATAAACCGTAAAAGTAACATATTTTAATCCCACATTTAGTATGCTTTTGGATGATTTATCCCTCGATTTATGTAAAAAGGTGCTTTTAATCCTTTCTTTTCATGTCTTATACCCTGGAAAGCACCCGGGGATAAAAAGAACGAGAAACGGGCCCAAAACAGACCAATTTGGGCCAAGAAAGAAATCGACACGGCTTAGACTTAAGCCCACACGGCTGTGCCATGCCAATCATCTAGAACACACCCTTCTCTCGATTTACACAGTCGTGCCTCATTAAAGAAGTCCGAGCACGGCCTGGCCACGATCCACAGGGGCGTATGCCATGGCCATGTCCTTGTCGCTGGAAAGAGCAATTTCATTCGAGAAAGGACACTTGGAGGAAAAGAAACACATTCCAAAGCCTATTCAAACACCCTAGTAGGAATTCTACTTAAATTAGGATACTTAGGGACCAAGTAAGGCATCTCAAAGCCTATACAAACACCCAAGGGGGCAACTTGAAAGGGGAGTTCAGCAGAAGCCGAAACCGGCGTCAAAGCTAGGCCAAGAAGCCAAGCCGAGAAGGTCAGAACTAGGAAAAAGACTGCGAAGTTAGCTAGTTGATCCATCCCAAGAAGCCGGAATTATACTCAAGACGGCGGAATTCTCCTTCAATTCCTTCAGGGAGTTTTAGGATTTTCTTATGCTTTGTTTTATATTTTCTCTTGCGATGTTTTGTTTATTCATTATGAACTAAACCCCTCAGATACCTGAAGGGGATGAAACCTAGATGGATCCTTTTATTTGATTTTTAAGTTATATGATAATTACTTAGTTTGTTCTTAATTATGTTGCTTAATCCAAATCTAATGTGCTTAGGTGGAGGAGGAATAGACCCTGCCTAAGAGTAGATCTAACATAATTAACCGGAGTTGATCGAACGCCTAGAGATAGTGTAACATCTTAAAAATTTGAGTATCAATATGTTGCTTGTCTTTAGTGTTAGCTCGAACATGATTTTATTATGTGCTAAATATAGTCTTGAGAAGGCTCGGGTTTACTTGGAATTAGAATCAATTTTAGTAAAAGTGTACTTTAGAGAAAAGGAATCAGGTAACCTTGGAGTTTAAGTTATTTAAGTGATAAAAGATGGCATAAGATGAGTAATTGGCAAAGTGGTGATGGCGTCATAAGTTGGACTTGAGGGGAGAGGTTCGAATCTCCTAGCTTGCAATTTGGGAACTTTTAATTTTGCTTTTTCCTAGCATGTGTCAGCCAAGCACTAATTATGGATAAGATGGACTAAATTTTTTTTATGGTAAGGATATTAAAGTTTATGGCAAGCATGATTAAGGTATGGAATTGCTTGATTTAGGGGATAAGATTCCTCAAACTTTAGGATAATGGAGGATTTCAAGACTTAAATCAAGGATAATGTCTCGATAATATTTTTCTTTTCATAGCCATTTTGACCATGAATGGGGACGGTTTTGTGGACTAAAGGGGGGAGCAAATTTTGGGTGGTGGAAATTTCGTGATTAGCTTAGGGTAGGATGGTAGCTTGTTAGAATTCTTTTGGTCATTTTTGTTTTGTTTGAAAACATTTTTTTTTATCCTCCATTCATCTTTTCCTTCCTTTGGCCGAAAGTATTGGTAGAAGAAAACAACATTTGCTTTATTTCTTTTGGTCATCTTTTTGACCATTTGGTCATTTCTTTGCTAATCATTCTAGTGTTTTCCTCCTAGTGCCGAAACTACCAACACAAAAAGGTCATTCTTTTTCCTTCTTCTTCCCCATTGCCGAATGCATATTGCTCCTAAATTCTTTTCTTTTCTTTTCTTTCTCTTTTCCCTCTTGTAAACCGAATCATCATCATCATCATCTTTCTTTCATCTTTTATTTTCTTTCAACCTTCGTCTAAGCAATCGTGTTATAAAGAAGGCTGAACTCAGAGTATTCGTTATCATAGTGACTAGCTAGAAATCGAGTCAAAGTGTTAAGGTAAGGAGTTCTTCTTGGATTTTTCGTTATATCTCTATTCGGCTATGTTGCAAATTGGATCGAAGTTTCGACTAATCGATTATTTGTTAGTGGGTACGATTACCGAATTATAAAAACGCTCTTACGGGCCGAATTACGAAAAAGCCCCTAATGGGCTGAATTACGAAATGTCCCTATGGACCGAATTACGAAAATGCCCTTAATGGGCCAATTTGATAAATTGCTATATGAGCCAACTTGATAATTTGCTTAATGGGCCAATTTGATAAATTGCTATATGGGCCAACTTGATAATTTGCGTAATGGGCCAATTTGATATATTGCTATATGGGCCAATTTGATAAATTGCTATATGGGTCAATTTGATAAATTGCTATATGAGCCAACTTGATAATTTGCTTAATGGGCCAATTTGATAAATTGCTATATGGGCCAACTTGACAATTTGCTTAATGGGCCAATTTGATAAATTGCTATATGGGCCAATTTGATAAATTGCTATATGGGTCAATTTGATAAATTGCTATATGGGCCAACTTGATAATTTGCTTAATGGGCCAATTTGATAAATTGCTATATGGGCCAATTTGATAATTTGCTATATGGGCCAAATGTGTTATTTGATAAATGGGCCATATTGATATGTGACAAATGGGTCAAAACTGTTAGATTGAAATATATGGGCCAAAACTGCTAGATCGATATATGGGCCAAAATTACTAGATTGTTAAATGAGCTAAATTGCTATTTTGACTAACGGGCCAAATTGATAACTTGTAATATGGGCTTTTTGTTGAAATTTACCTTATGAATATATTGTTATGCATTATATATATACATGACTGCATGGGATGGGATAATTGACGAAGAGAAGAAAGGCCTGTTGCCAAAATCTAGTTCGGTGGCTCTGCCACAACTATTAAAATTGGCTTAATGCCTGCTATTGGTGTGTTGGCGGGGTGGGTTGACTTGATCCCCACAGGTGTGTTGGTTGGTACGGGTGGTGTGTAGCGGATGGAAATTAAGTTTGGTTGGGAATTGCATATCACATGTATTTTTTTTATATATATATTTGATTTATATATATTGTACAATTGTAAATGGGCTCAAGCCCAACTAATTGCTTAAATGGTTTTGGCCCAGTGAACACGGTAAGTGGGTTACACATTGAGTTCTAAGTAACTCACCCTGTTTTCCTTACCCTTATCAGGTAATAATAATTGATGGAGGCTTGGGCTGGGGATGACTTCGTGTGGAGGCCATACTACGAATGATGAGTTATAAAAACTTTGAACTTCTTTTAAGTATTTTTATTTAAGTACTATTTCAATTGCGATGTAATAAGGCCTCTGGTATTATTTTTATGGATTTTTATTTGTGGATGGTTTTTAATATGTTTTAATTACTTAAATGGGGTTGTTTAATTTTTATAAATGTTTTCTTAAACTTGCGTATAAAAAGGGGGGTTTTCTTAAATATCACTCACTCGTAAAATTTTGTGAATTTTTTTTTATAAATTCATTTCAACCAATTATTTAGATTTTTAACCAATTATCTCTCTGTAAATCAAATTGTAAACTCTTATGTTTTAAAATCATGGTTTTCAAATAAATCTCGATTTTTGATAAACTCCATCTTTAAAACCGTTTTCAAGAATTGTTTTCATTAAAAGCATTGATGATTGGACGTAAGTTCGAATTGTGTGGCATGCCAAGTCTGGTCTTAAAGCATAGGCTAGGTTTGGGGTGTTACATTTTATGGTATCAGAGCCAGTTTCAAAACTCGGCTGTGGTTTGGTTTTAACAATAATTTTCATTTAAAACTGTTTTGAATTTATAGAATTTATGCTTCAAAGGTAGTATGGCACCACGAGTATCCGGTATCAAGTCAAGTAAGTGTACGTGAATTGAATAATTCTTATTATTGTGATATGCCTATAGGAACACTCTAGAACTCTTAGTTTTAGGTGTTAAAATTATAGAGATTGAGACTATAGGATGCGTTTACGAAAACAACTCTACCTCTTTTATCTCATAAAATATTGTTAATAAACACTGAAATAGTATACTGATTCATAAGACTTATAATCAGATTAAACCGAAATACCCAATATGAGCACTAGAGGACGTATACGTGGCCATGGTAGAGGCCAAGGTGCTAGGGTTGCGTCTGAAGCGCCGGGTTTATATCTAGAAAATGGGCCTTTGTGTGTCACTGGGAGTGAGACTGGATCACACGACCACATGAGAGAGGACATTGTTTTGATCCAAGTAATGTTGCGAATCCTAGAAAGGGTATGGAACATTTTAGCCTTCATTAGTGCTCTGGATGCCAAGGAATTACCGGTGGAAGGTGTTAGAACGGTAAATGAGTTTTCAGACATCTTTCCCGAAAAATTTCCTAGATTGCCTCACGACCGAGAGGTGGAGTTTGACATTGAGCTTTTTCCTGGAACGGCTCCGGTGTCCATTGCTCCTTATAGAATGGTGCCAAAGGAGTTAGCAGAGCTTAAGGCGCAAATCCAGGAATTGTTGGATCGAGGATTTACTCGACTGATACCGGATACTCGTACCGAGTTACATTTTATATAGCGGATACTCGTACACTTACTTGACTTGATACCGGATACTCGTGGTGCCATACTACCTTTGAAGCATAAATTCTATAAATTCAAAACAGTTTTAAACGAAAATTATTGTTCAAACCAAACCACAGCCGAGTTTTGAAACTGGCTCTGATACCATAAAATGTAACACCCCAAACCCGGCCTATGCGTTAAGACCAGACTTGGCATGCCACACAAATCGAACTTACGTCCAATCATCAATGCTTTTAATGAAAACAATTCTTGAAAACGGTTTTAAAGATGGAGTTTATCAAAAATCGAGATTTATTTGAAAACCATGATTTTAAAACATAAGAGTTTACAATTTGATTTACAGAGAGATAATTGGTTAAAAATCTAAATAATTGGTTGAAATGAATTTATAAAAAAAAAATTCACAAAATTTTACGAGTGAGTGATATTTAAGAAAAACCCCTTTTTTATACGCAAGTTTAAGAAAACATTTATAAAAATTAAACAACCCCATTTAAGTAATTAAAACATATTAAAAACCATCCACAAATAAAAATCCATAAAAATAATACTAGAGGCCTTATTACATCGCAATTGAAATAGTACTTAAATAAAAATACTTAAAAGAAGTTCAAAGTTTTTATAACTCATCATTCCTAGTATGGCCTCCACACGAAGTCATCCCCGGCCCAAGCCTCCATCAATTATTATTACCTGATAAGGGTAAGGAAAACAGGGTGAATTACTTAGAACTCAATGTGTAACCCACTTACCGTGTTCACTGGGCCAACACCATTTAAGCAATTAGTTGGGCTTGAGCCCATTTACAATTGTACAATATATATATAAATCAAATATATATATATAAAATACATGTGATATGCAATTCCCAACCAAACTTAATTTTCATCCGCTACACACCACCCGTACCAACCAACACACCTGTGGGGATCAAGTCAACCCACCCCGCCAACACACCAATAGCAGGCATTAAGCCAATTTTAATATTTGTGGCAGAGCCACCGAACTAGATTGTGACAAAGTCACCGAACTAGAGGCATTAAGCCATTTAAAATATTTGTGGCAGAGCCACCGAACTAGATTTTGGCAACAGGCCTTTCTTCTCTTCGTCAATTATCCCATCCCATGCAGTCATGTATATATATAATGCATAACAATATATTGATAAGGTAAATTTCAACAAAAAGCCCATATTACAAGTTATCAATTTGGCCCGTTAGTCAAAATAGCAATTTAGCTCATTTAACAATCTAGTAATTTTGGCCCATATATCGATCTAGCAGTTTTGGCCCATATATTTCGATCTAACAGTTTTGACCCATTTGTCACATATCAATATGGCCCATTTATCAAATAACACATTTGGCCCATATAGCAAATTATCAAATTGGCCCATATAGGAATTTATCAAATTGGCCCATTAAGCAAATTATCAAGTTGGCTCATATAGCAATTTATCAAATTGACCCATATAGCAATTTATCAAATTGGCCCATATAGCAATTTATCAAATTGGCCCATTAAGCAAATTATCAAGTTGGCCCATATAGCAATTTATCAAATTGGCCCATTAAGCAAATTATCAAGTTGGCTCTTATAGCAATTTATCAAATTGACCCATATAGCAATTTATCAAATTGGCCCATATAGCAATATATCAAATTGGCCCATTACGCAAATTATCAAGTTGGCCCATATAGCAATTTATCAAGTTGGCCCATTAAGCAAATTATCAAGTTGGCTCATATAGCAATTTATCAAATTGGCCCATTAAGGGCATTTTCGTAATTCGGTCCATAGGGACATTTCGTAATTCAGCCCATTAGGGGCTTTTTCGTAATTCGGCCCGTAAGAGCGTTTTTATAATTCGGTAATCGTACCCACTAACGGTAATTCGGTAACGGTGGCTCTGCCACAAATATTAAAATTAGCTTAATGCCTGCTATTGGTGTGTTGGCGGGGTGGGTTGACTTGATCCCCACAGGTGTGTTGGTTGGTACGGGTGGTGTGTAGCGGATGGAAATTAAGTTTGGTTGGGAATTGCATATCACATGTATTTTTTATATATATATTTGATTTATATATATATTACAATTGTAAATGGGCTCAAGCCCAACTAATTGCTTAAATGGTTTTGGCCCAGTGAACACGGTAAGTGGGTTACACATTGAGCTCTAAGTAACTCACCCCGTTTTCCTTACCCTTATCAGGTAATAATAATTGATGGAGGCTTGGGCCGGGGATGACTTCGTGTGGAGGCCATACTACGAATGATGAGTTATAAAAACTTTGAACTTCTTTTAAGTATTTTTATTTAAATACTATTTCAATTGCGATGTAATAAGGCCTCTAGTATTATTTTTATGGATTTTTATTTGTGGATGGTTTTTAATATGTTTTAATTACTTAAATGGGGTTGTTTAATTTTTATAAATGTTTCCTTAAACTTGCGTATAAAAAAGGGGTTTTTCTTAAATATCACTCACCCGTAAAATTTTGTGAATTTTTTTTTAAGTCTAAATAATAAAAAGAAAGGTAGTATTAGTACTCTTAGTTCCTTTGGGTTCGATACACTTGCCTTTAATCGTTGTCAGAGTTAGTTTCCAGGTTTGATCATTCTTTTATAAATTTTAAATCTCTGATTTACAGCGATCAAGTTTTTGGCACCGTTGCCGGGAACTAAAATATTAAGAAAACTCAATTTTTATTACTTTAGCCATTTTTTTATTATTGCAATTTATTTTCATTTTCATTTTTTATTTTTATTTTTACTTTGCTAATTTTTCCTCTATTTTGCTTTTGGAAGATAATTTTAGTCTAGAGAGAAGATGGCACTGAATAATTATCAGTGGCAAGTCATGAGGACAATTCCTACTAAAGCAGCTAGTCCCTTCGACCTCGACGTGTTCACCAGGTTATCTACCCAGCTAGAGATGATTAATAAAAAGATTGATGGTTTGTGTAGTTGCTCGCAGGTACACGCAGCAATGCAATATGATTCGAATCTAGGAGGCGTGGCGAATCCTGAGTTCCCACCCTACGGATATGGCATAGAGAACGAACAAGTCCACTATATGGGTAACTACTCTAGACCTCAAAATAATTTTTATAATGACACTTATAATGCAGGTTGGAGGTACCATCCCAATTTCTCATGGAATGATCAAAGTAGCCAAAGACAGGAACTTTATCCAGATTTTCAACAACCACCTCACCAACAAGAAGAGGAGTCGAACATTGAAGAGATGCTGACAAAATTTATGGCAACCACAAATACCCCTCTCCAAGACACTGAGAAAACATTTAAAAGTCAACAAACACCGGTTGAAGAAAACAAGAACCAATTAGAGGAAGTTACTAAGTCAGTAAGGGAAGCCACTAAGGCAGTTAAACAACTTGCAAAGCTAATGTCGAGCAGCGCAAGGACATCTACCAAGCAACACCGAGATTAATCCAAAGGAGCAAATTCAAGCCATAGCGACTCGGGAAAATACAGAGAGATAGGCGAACCCATCCCACAACAAGAAACCAAGGAAGAAAAAGGTAAAAGCGAGGTAACACAAGAAAGGCCAAAACCGGTAATTAAGGAGTATCAACCTCACATACCTTACCCCGAAGCATTAGAAAGAGACGATTTAGAAGAACAGTTCGGTAAGTTTCTTAAACTTTTAAAAAAATTACATATTAACTTACCTCTTCTTGAAGCTCTTTTTCAGGCGCTTGAGTTCGAGGAAATTTTAAGACACCTCTTGACAAACAAACGCAAATTAGACGAGGAGCACCACGTGGAATTAAACGTATCATGCTCGGTAGTGTTACTGAGCAGACTACCACGAATAAAAAAGCGCGAGGAGTTTTACAATTCCATGCATAATTGGTAGTTTAACTATTGATAATCGTTAGTGATTTAGAGCAAGCATAAACATTATGCCTTATAAAATGTTTAAACAACTAGGTCTAGGAAACCGGACAAACTAGGATGAGCATTGATTAAGCGATAAAACTATCGAATTCCTAGGGTATAATAGAAAATGTTCTAATCAAAATTGATAAATTCATATTCCCAGTAGATTTTGTTGTCTTAGACATGAATGAGGACAATTCGATTCCTTTAATTTTAGGAAAACCCTTTCTAACAACTGCCAGGACTAAAATTGATGTTGGTACAGAAGAACTCATTCTTCGTGTAGGTGACGAATCAATCAGTCTACAAGCTTTTGACTCGGCTAGGACATCAAGTGATGAAGGTGAGAAAGTAAATTTAGTTGATAATCAAATTGTTCAACTTTCACCACAGGAAACACCACAAGGCTACAAACCTGAGCCGAATTATGGGCCCCAAGATGTACAAGCTCATAACAGTGAATTGTTAGTGGAATCTGACCCAAGGCAAGAAACTGTGGTAAGTAAAGGTAAGATTGAGGTAAGCCATGATTTACCAAACCCGGTAAATACTGAGTACCAAGCTCGTGTGCCATATCCTGATGCAATAAAGAAAGACCACACAGAGGAAGAATTCAGTGAACTCACACTTCGTTAGACGATGAGACAATCACTCTTCAAGCTCTTGACTCAGGTAGGACATCGAGTAATAAAGGTACGAACGTTAATTCTATTGATAATCATTTGGTTCAACATTCTTTACAGGAAGCATCACGAAATCACTTAGCTGAGCTAGATCTTAGACCTAGTGCCGACAAAGAAGAAACACATAAGGAACAAAACCTTAGGATTGACAAACTAAAAGAGGAGGAAACACAAATCAAAGAGGAACAGGAATAGTACGAAGTGAAACCGAAAGAGACCCCAAACGAGCTGATAGGAACAACAACTCACATCAAATTAGAGGATCAAGTATTGTTGAATAAGGACCCTAGAATCACCAATTTAGACCTCAAGGCAAACGAAGAAATCACTTTTGAGGTACTTAATGTCTTCCTATACGGCACAGTCGATGTAAGCAATCCTAAATTCGACACTTTTGAGGTAAACATTACTCGACGTAAACTATATACCCATAACCGAAGTGATCACATGAGAAAGGATTTTCACCTCCTCAAACCACCGTGACCATACGAATGAGAGGTAAAGTCTAGCTTAAGACTATAAACGAGCGCTTCTCGGAAGGCAACCCGAGCACTAACCCCATTTTTACATTTTTTATTTTTTTATTTTTTCATTTTTTTCATTTTCTTTTTGTTTTTAGCACCTAACTATAAACTAACCAAAGAGTAGATTTCTAGACCACACGGCCCTACACACGGGTGTGCCCGTGGTCGTGTGGAAGCTAGGGGATGAACCACAGACGTGCCAGTAGCCGTGCACGATATAGAAAAAATTTATTTTCCCAACACGGGTAACGATAATAGTCCACGCCCATGCCGACGCCCCGTATGAAGCTACTGACTTAATGAACATAGGTAAGACACGCCCGTGCAGAATGACCATGCCAAAAGAAAAAGTTGACGTACATGGGCGTGGGTGATGCAGCACGGGTTGAACACGGCCGTGCCTTCCAACCGTTCCAACATCCTGACTTATCGAACACGGGAGGAGCACGCCCATATTAAATGACCGTGTGAAGAAAGACACGGGCGTGCCACTTTACCCACGTCCGCGCCCGAACACCTCGAACGCGCTAAAAATTCAAAATCCCAAAACACGGGCTACATCTCTATCTAAACATCATTCTCCCTTTTTCTAATTGTCTTTCATTTTCCATTATTTTTGTTTTTATTTTCATTTCATTATTATTATTTCTTTACTTTATTTTCTTCTTATTTTTTATGTCATTTAGATTTAGCTTAGGACACAATAAAATTCAACCGGCTGCTTCGAGGATTCAACTTCAAATGGTTCGAGACACTTCCCCACGATCAGCTCCAATCCTATCCTGTCTCTTTTCATTGACTTCATCCAAAATTCAGGAAGTTTCACTTCTCTACCCATCTTATGATTTTATGATTATTTTGATATTATATTTGTACATTGAGGACAATGTACTTCTTAAGTGTGGGGGGGTTAACTATAGTATTAATTGAAAATCCCTGAATTATGCCTTGTTCGAAAGTAAAATGTCTCATATTGTGATTAGAATGAAATTTTCCTGATTTATGATTTTTATTGATATGTTTTAGATTAAGTCATTGATAATTGTGCGTTGATGATTAAATTTGAAGGATACTAGAGAATCAAGCATGATAAGTTTATTTTTCAGAATAAAAATATTTTTTAGGTTGTCTACTTGAATCTGAATATTACTTTGAAGTTTGAAATTTACGAGGTTGACATCAAAGTACCCATAATTTTTGTGAGATTTTGAGCCTTATAAGAGCATACATTCTTTTTCTTGCTCACTTTATTGATTATGAGTGTGTCAACATTGAACTGTTATTCTAGCACCTGTCTTGATTATACATGTCAAGACCACAGTTATGATTTGATATACAGAGACGATAAAGGCACCTAGGATTTAACCACTCACTCCACTAAAAAGCCTACCTTCATAATTAACCCCTAGTGAACCCCATTGAAGCCTAACAACCCTTTTTATTGACTCACCTACTAATTTTAATCAAAAACCCTTTGTATTTGTTATCACCATTTCTTTTAACTACCCTTTTTGTCGAGATTTGATTTTGAGCAGTTGTCTATCTATGTTCTATATTTCAGTTGTTAAAATTCCTTCTTATTATTGTAACAAGTAGTTTGTTCTTAAAAAAAAAAAAACCCCGAAGTATATTCATTATTAATTTGTGATTAGGTGAGCTTACACATTAAAATCAAAATTCTTCAAGAAAAAGCTCGTATTATTAGTATTATTATTTCTTAATTGATGTAATTATTTAAGATTAGTTATTTTTCTGTATAGGTAACTTGTCAAGGCAATCTCGATTCTAACCCTCTAATTCAGCATTTATCCACACCTTTAACCCTAGCCCCACTACAACGCTGTTAAAGACCTTTTGATTTGTGTATCATCTCATTTTACAGTGGTGGAGATTTGATTTTCAGGCAAGCCTATGGGATTAACTTTTCATGTTCGACTTAATGAGTGCTTAAATTTTGACCCTTAAACACTTTGAGTGATTTAAGTGAATCTTTTTGTGAGGATGTCAATCCTTGTAGGTTTTGAATTAAAGGTAATTATTTAGATGAAGGGAAACACCTATGTTTTCGTGCTACAAATGTATGACTTATCTTGTTTGAATCTTTAGGAATCTTTGAGTTGAATTATCCATGTATAAATTATCTATGAATTAGGATAAGGCATTGTTGATAGAAATTGTGAATCATGGAAAGTTTGATTTAATTGTAAATTGAGAATTTTACTTGAGGACAAGCAAAAGCTTAAGTGTAGGGGTATTTGATAAACCGTAAAAGTAACATATTTTAATCCCACATTTAGTATGCTTTTGGATGATTTATCCCTCGATTTATGTAAAAAGGTGCTTTCAATCCTTTCTTTTCATGTCTTATACCCAGGAAAGCACCCGAGGATTAAAAGACCGAGAAACGGGCCCAAAACGGACCAATTCGGGCCAAGAAAGAAATCAACACGGCCTGGACTTAAGCCCACACGGTCGTGCCACGCCAATCACCTAGAACACGGCCTTCTCCATATTTACACGACTGTGCCTCATTAAAGAAGTCCGAGCACGGCTTGGCCCCGACCCACAGGGGCGTGTGCCATGGCCGTGTCCCTATCGCTGGAAAGAGCAATTTCAAGTGGGAAAGGATACTTGGAGGCAAAGAAACTCATTCCAAAGCCTATTCAAACACCCTAGTAGGAATTCTACTTAAATTAGGATGCTTAGGGATCAAGTAAGGCATCTCAAAGCCTATATAAACACCCAATGGGGCAACTTGAAAGGGGAGTTCGGCAGAAGCCGAAACCGGCGTCAAAGCTAGGCCAAGGAGCCAAGCCGAGAAGGTTAGAACTAGGAAAAAAACCGCGAAGATAGCCAGTTGATCCATCCTAAGAAGCCGAAATTATACTCAAGACGACAGGATTCTCCTTCAATTCCTTCAGGGAGTTTTAGGATTTTCTTATGTTTTGTTTTATCTTTTCTCTTGCGATGTTTTGTTTATTCATTATGAACTAAACCCCTCAGATACCTGAAGGGGATGAAACCTAGATGGATCCTTTTATTTGATTTTTAAGTTATATGATAATTACTTAGTTTGTTCATAATTATGTTGCTTAATCCAAATCTATTGTGCTTAAGTGGAGGAGGAATAGACCCTACCTAAGAGTAGATCTAATATAATTAAGCGGAGTTGATCGAACGCCTAGAGATAGGGTTATGAGATTTTGACGAATTAGGGTGAAACCTAATATGGGAGTCCATTGATCGATTTACTGCTATCCTAGGGGGTTATTATAAGCGAACAAGAGTTCCACTAATTAACCTAGGGTTAGACGTTATTCGCCTCGAGAGAGGGTTTAATATAGGTTAGGGAGTCTTACGGATCAAGCTAAGTAAAAGAAATCATACAATTTAGGATTAATTAATAAGTGAAGTCTAGGTGGATTCTTCCTGGGGGTATCGTCGTAATCAACTAAGTTTTCCTTCAAAGTTATTTTCCTATTCATCCTTTTTGTCTTTGTGTCCTTAGTTTAGTCTTCGTCAAAAGTAACTTCACTCTATTTTTAAATAATAAAAAGAAAGTTAGTATTAGTACTCTTAGTTCCTTTGGGTTTGATATCCGGTCTTGCCTAAGCTGTACTACTGTTCGATAGGTACACTTGTCTTTAATCATTGTCAGAGTTAGTTTCTAGGTTTGATCATTCTTTTATAAATTTTAAAGCTCTGATTTACAGCGATCAACAGCACATACGTCAGCATCGCTGCATATCATTGACTGATCTGGTAGTTTTACTTCAACTCATCGGTATAGTGGATTACCGCATTGCACCATACCGCATGTATGCTAGCTACGCTATGTACCACTATTTGATCTAGCAGTTCATACTGCATGTCTGTACTGCGGTTTACCATTTTGCACAATACAGCTTATACGCTAGCCTTGTTGCGTAATATATGAGACTGGTAGTTTATCTGCACACTGTTAGCCCTAATTACCAGAGGGTTGAGGGCGGTCCCAATTCCTTGAGGGTCGAGGACAATACTGATGATCATCGTTTTTGGGCAACCCGGAATGACATCCTATGGAGTATACGGTTGGATGGGCTTTTCGAGGTCCTACTCGGAGTGCAGGGATGGGTGGGTTGGTTAAATCCTCACAGTAAGTGTAGGGTTTGACGAAGATGGTGTGTTGGCTGGATCGGTGGGTTATTTTATAACTCATTTGTACTCATATGCATTTGAATGAATCTATGTGACTGAATGTGACTGTACTATTCGACTGAAATGTCTGATTGATCAGTTTGGCTGAATGTGATAATATGACTGAATGTGTTACTGATCGATTGAAAGGCACAGGTGCTTATGCGATTTCTGTAGACTTTCTCTATAAATGTCTAACTAAACTGTTATTGTGATAGTGTGACTGACTTGTGAACTTTTGCTATTATTTGAATAACACGTGAGGTTAGGTGTGTTTGTTTGTTCCATATGACTGTAAGGTACATATGCTGTGTGTTTGATGTAGGGCGAACTCGCTTAAATGTTATTTGTCTGTAAGTGTGTTCTTCTTCTAAACTGCTTCTAGTTCTCTATTTTCGTTTTTGTAGTTTAACTGATTTTGTTCTCACACTGAGCTCGAGTAGCTCATCCCCTCTTTTGTTTCCCCTTTTCAGGTACAGTTTTGGATTTTGGATGTTGGACTTAGTACGTGGAGGATTCGGACAGTCTTGGTGGAAATGAGTTATAAGCTTTTATTTTCAGGTTTAATTGTTATCTGTTTAAGTTGAACTGAAAAGTTTCATAATACTGTGGAACAACTTTTGTTTTAAGTTTTCATTCGTAAGTGTTATACTGTTGAACTTACTGGGCAATTTAAATGATTATACATTTCTGAATTGATTCGAGATAAACGTTTTCAAAATTAAATTTTTAAATGACTTGATTTGTAAAATTTTCTCACGATCACTTCGGTGATCAATGTAGCATTCCGAATTCGGTCTAGACTTCTAGGCCTGGTTTGGGGTGTTACACACGGTCAGGAGACACACCCATGTCTCAGGCCATGTGGGTATTCAAAATAGGGACACACGACCGTGTGCCAGCCCGTGTCTATAACCGTGTAATTCTCTGACTTGGGTCACACGGCCAAGCCACACGCCCGTGTGCCAAATCGTGTGCCCCTTCGAAATGGCCTCGCACGCCCGTGTGTTAGCCATGTGTCTCACACGGTCCAGTCACACGCCCGTGTATCTGGCCGTGTGGACTCAAAATGTACCTTAATCAACAAGTTTACCATTCCCTGCAAGCTTGGACAATAAGCAACTCAAAAATCATTCATTTAACCAATTCAAAACACGATCAAACACATCCAAAACATATCAAAACAATCATCCTAGGTACCTAACCAATGTACCCTCATTGGTACCACAATTATATCATTAAAACATATCAATAAAACATCAATCAAAACCAATTTGTAAATATGTCAAATTCAATCTATTTTGCCTAATTCATGTTCATTCAAATATTAAATCAAACATGCCATAATATGACCTCAAACATAAACACATATTTATATGTATATAAGCAACCAATATTAACTTATAATCTTATTACAATTAATTCACAAAATAACTATTACTAAGACACCCTAGGTACATGCCGTCACAAAAGGATAAACATCACCACATTTGAGTTCAGGACCGTTATTGGATTCTAAATCGGTGATCAAAATTAAGTACCTAACCTGCGCATGAAAAACAAAACCGTACGCTAAGTAAAAACTCAGTGGTATTTCTATAATCCGAATGTTTAAAAATAAGAAATTACAAATATACAATTGAAATATAAACACATATTAATATTTATTTATTACAACAACCATATCATATTTCATTTGTTTCACAAATATCTCAATTCACATACTTGCTATATAAATAGATTTTCACAATTTATTTCACAGTACTTTATACAATTGCATTATCATTTTTCTATATTCATTTTATGAGTATATAACTCACATTCTATTTTCAATTCACTATTTCACTTCCATTTCTCATACCATGTTATTTCAATATCAATTATAAAACTTTATTATTCATTTACCCCTATTAACACGACTCAGACTCGAACGGATACATGGATCCAACCAAAACACACCAGTTTGGCACCCAGTGCCTTATCGGATAATTCGAAGTAATAATTTAACACCCAGTGTCTCATCGGTTAAACCAAAGAAAATTGGCACCCAGTGCCTTATCGAATCCAAAGTAGTAAATTGACACCCAGTGTCTCATCGACTCAAAGTCGAAGAAATCCCTGAACTCTTCCAATCCTATGGCATGCCGTTTATATCCGACTCAGCCCGATATAGTTAATAGGGTTTAATTTCACTTTCCAAATACAACCAATATTCATTTCAATTCAAATAATCAATATATTCAATATATATACCAATTCAATCAATATAAATTCAATAAATTCATCACATACTAAATCAATCCATTTCAATTGCAAAACATAATAATTCTCACCTCAACGCTTACCATATATATTAAATTGAATTATAACAATTAACAACTAAATTCGGATTATAGAAATACAAACCAGAAATTCAATGATATTCCTCGTCGACTTTATCTTTCCCCTTTTTAGTGGAGGGTTTCGGTACGACGTTAGCTACAGAATTAAAACAATTAAAAATCATCAATACAACACAATTCAATTTCATATTGAATATTTCAATTTTTACTCAAATATTGCCTAAATTTCAATTTAGTCCCTACACCGAGACTAACTTTTATTCTTCACATTTAATTCTTTATTTTCAGGAAAATTCCACTTTAGACTAAATTCAAATCCCTATTTTCACATAAATTCCTAAATTTCAAATTTTTCACAATTTAGTCCCTATTACACAAAATTTACTATTTGTTCTAAAATTTAATCCTTTTTCATTTCTAGATTAAAAACCTATCAATTTAATCCCTAATACTAAAATTATTGAACATTAACAACACCTAAAAACTCAATAATTTCTAAAATTTTGGCATAAGTCGGGTAGTATTTAACACTGAAATTCCAAAAACATAAAAATTACAAGAAAAAGGGACTAAATTGACTAACCAATTGAACTTGGAACTTTGAAACCCCTAAGGCCCTTCGTCTTTCTCCTTTCTCCCTTTTCTTTTTCTTTCTTTCTTTCTTTTTTGATTCGTATGGCTTTCTCTGTTTCTTTCTTTTTCTTTTTCTTATTTATTCATTCTTTATTTATTTATTTATTATAATATAATATAATATATATACTTATATTATATTTATTTATTTATTTATAATACTTTCATCCTTATGCCGCCTCATTTAAAGACAATGGCATAATTGCTTCTTTGGCCTCTTTAATTTTTCTTTAATCTATATAATTCAACTTTTACCTTATATACAATTTAGTCATTTTACCTAATTACTCTTAATTCATGCAAATTCACCTAACCAAAACCTAATTAACCACACAAGTAACTTTGTAAATATTTATTAGAAATATTTACGAATCTGATTTACGGAAACGGAGTCTCAAAAATGCCTTTTTCGACACCCGTGACTATCGAGTCGTTACACATATAACTCCCAGAACCCCTCAATTCATTCTCTTGTAACTCTTGTAACCTCTAAAGAATTTATGGGGTGCTTTAATGTTGAAACATTTTCAAAATATATATAGTGTTCCAATAGTTGTAAATGAAAAGTTATAAATAACCAAAAGTTATATGACTTGGTTATTAACCAAAATTTGTTACTATTTATAGTAATGAGTTATATCTCTTAAATTCAAAAGTTATGTCATTTGATTGTTAACAAATAGTCATAATTATTCAAGTAGATATATATTAAATAATTATGTTTATTACTAAAGATATGATTATCCATTTAGGTAATTATGTCCCTATAAAGAGACATGAGGGCTCCTATAAATAAGAGTGAACTTTCATTTGTATGACACACCCAAAAACATAGAAACAAAGTTTCTTTCTATTCTCCCACCTTCTTTTATATTCCTAGATTGTTCTATAAAGAAGTGCTACAAACATTCTTTATAGAAACTAATATCTAGGGGCAAAGCCAAGGACGATTGGTAGGGGCCTTGACCCCCCCTAAAATGGAAAATTTCACCTTTAGCCTTTTTATAATTTTTAAAAATATAAATTAGTATATAGTAAAATTGTACTTTGGCCCCTCAAAAATGAGAAAAAATGATTTAATCTTTTAAAAATAATAAATATATAAGCAATTAAAATGATGAAATTTCATTTTTACTATTATAAATGTGACACTCTAAGCCCGACCGGGACAAACCGGTCCGAATTTGAAGCGTTACATTAGCCACCTAAGTGACTCTCCGACTAACAACCTCCCAAGACACACCCCGACCTTATAACACCTCAATCTTATCCATTTATTAGTTATTAATTAATGCAGAAGCAATTTGTGAACCAATTTTAAACTTTTTATACCTAATTTAAACTAAGGGCATTTTTGTCATTTTACCACCTAGGGTTAAACTATCTAAACATTTAGCAACCCTCTTTTAGTCAATTTATGAAAGCCCTAAAAATTTCAACTTAATTCGAGTTTATTTTCTGTCTAATTCAAGTTTTATCATTAAGGACTAAATCGTAACAATTTCAAACTATCATTACTATACCCGAATATTAAATTGAGTGTGTTTCTAACAAATTTTATCAATTACAATTCTAATCCTAAAATTTTATCAAGTTTCCTTACCATTTAAGGCTCTAATTAGACTTATCAAGTTACAGGACTAAATTGTAATTTAGGCTCTGTTTGTTTCACTGAAAATGACTTCCGAAAAATGATTTCTGGAAAATGATTTACTTTTCTGAACTAATATTTTTTGGTGTTTGGATGAATCTGTGTAAAATATTTTATATTGTTTGGTAGATTTCTTAAAAATATTTCATAAAAGTTGTTTTTAATGAAACAAACATACATTTGATATTTTTCTTATTTTTTTCATTGTTTAATTGAATTTATTTTTATCTATAATTTTATATTTTACATGTTTTTTAAATATATTAAAAATATTATGTTAAATTCAAGTTCATTACAATGTCATTTTTTAATTACATGACTACCAAGTGAGTATTTTTTATTTAAAAATGTGACGTCAACACAATTGATAAAAAAAATTTAACGATGTCAACAATTGGACTTGATTTTCAAATTTGAAAAGTAAAGGGACAAAATTCTTGAAAATAAAAGTACAAAGACTAAATTGCAAATCTGTGAAGTGTACATAGACTTATGACATATTTTAAGCTTTATACTACAAAACATTTATTATTAATATGTTTATAATTGTAATAAATATTTATTATTAAAAAATTAATATTAAATATTTTCAATAATATGTGAATAATATTATTTAAATTTATTATTTTTAAAATTTATTATTAAAATAAAATTGAAAAAATAATTTATTAAAATAATAAATTATATTTATTATATTAATAATTAATTATATGACTAAAACTAAATACTTAAATATGTATGTTTAATAATATTGAAAAATATAATATTTTAAATATTTTAAAATAAAAATAAAATTTATTATCAATATAATAATATTTTATGTTGACCTGTAAGTCATTTTTCTTTGACCAAACTGTTTTCTATGAAACAAACACATGAGAATGCAAAAAACATTTTCTGTAAAACTTTTTACATGCAAACAAACGGACCCTTAAACGGACTAGAGAAACAATTTAAAAAGACCAGAATTCAAACCCCCATGTAACACCCCAAACCCGGTTAAAACGCTACAACTGAATCTGGCGTGCCACAGGGAAGAAAACGTTTTGGAAACCGATTTGTCGACTTGCTTTAGAAAAGAAACCGATGTCAGATTTTAGGGAAAACGTCGATGTGTTTTGGTATCGCGTATACCATGTTAAAACTTGGTTTGAAAAACTTAGTTGTCATATTGTTACTCCGCATTAATTACTTAATCATTGTATATAAGGAAAACAAGTATTTAGTTTAGCTTTTGACAACCTCCAAATCATAGTCTAGTCATCATATTAAATAGTTATTTTAGGGTATTTTAGTAACCATTGCTGTCATTCCGGCTTTTAACAACACACAACATTAACATATTAAGTAAGAAAGTGTGTAAGAGTTACACACCGGTTCTCGTACTAACGCTTTTACTATTTCTACGCTACTGTCACCCGAGACCACGACTATCAGCCTACGATTTACTTCCGATGTTGGCCCGCACCCCGAAGGCCAATCTCGCACTCCTGATACAGATCTTTTCTTATATTTCAGCGTTGGGTTTACAGATCCAACCTCTCCTATTGCTTGGCTGTTATTCGAGTCCATAGTAATCCCTTAATCACTAAACCATTTGAATGATGAGATCTAATTACTCAAACAACTATAACACTTAAAACGAACTCTTACCTAATTAATCAAATCTCGAATGCCTTTGAGAAACCACCACCACCAACCCACCTACATTCGGCCATCCTCAAAATATCAAACAAACCGATAATCACAACCAATCTAGCCCATATGACATTCGGCCAAATAAAAAAAATCAAGAAAGGGCCATTCGGCCGAACCTACCACCACCCACCTTCGGCTTTTCCACCAAATCGGCACAGGAGACCTTTAATGAGACAGATCCGTCTTCTAGGACAGAGAGGGGAAAATCGACAGGCCTTAGAACAAGTAATTCGGATTAGATTTTAATGAAAAGAAAGAGTGAAATTGCATAGAAACAAAATCCCGAAACTCACCAGATTACTAAGGAGTATGCGGCTTATGGTGCACCTTCAGGAAACAAAAACCACCCTTGTAGATTCGGCTATGGAGGAAGGAATATAAGCAAGAAGAATTCGGCTTTCAGGAAGATGTTGGAGAAGAGAAGAAGGCTAGGAAATTTCGACTAGAAGAGAGAAAAGAGAGAAAAGAATGAAAAGAAAACAAATGGAAAAGATGAACACTAGGCTTCAAAATTTTGGCAATACACAAGCACACACTCAGAGTTGGAGTTTCGGCCAACTCTCTCCCTCCTGATAGCTCTTATCTTGTATGATAACTTAATCCCTATCTCAGCTTTAGAAGAGGCCAACTTAGAACCAACTCTTCCCTCTTAATTATCAGCTTTTAATTACTAAATTAAAAAGAAATAAAGCTCCTAAATTTTAGCCATTGTGCCGTCCATCCCTTTCCCTTCTATGTGTCGAATTTGACCCATCCATTTGGGCCCCAAGCGGCCACACAGGGCCCAACTCCTGCCCCCTTGTGACGCCACCTTCATGCTCACCTAAAGCACCTCAAATTTTTGGCCCACAAGCCCAGCTTGCTACTAAACACAGGAACTTACTTAAATTATAAACTAACACTATTTATAAGCAATTTAACCTAGGTTTTAAGCCCAAACCCGAGCCCAATACAC
The DNA here is from genome assembly GCA_025503065.1 of Gossypium bickii. Taxonomy (NCBI): domain Eukaryota; kingdom Viridiplantae; phylum Streptophyta; class Magnoliopsida; order Malvales; family Malvaceae; genus Gossypium; species Gossypium bickii. Next base: position 58,283,187 of record CP106711.1, read on the forward strand.
ACCTCAAGGCCTTATCCTACTAACTTAGCCATGCAACATACCAAATGCACAGACCCACAGAATCAGGATATTACAGTTTTACCCCCTTAAAATAAATTTCGACCTCGAAATTTCCCTGGTCAGAAAAGTTGAGGGTATTGCTGCCGCATGATATCCTCCGGCTCCAATGTCACTTCCTCCGATCCATGGTTCCGCCATAATACCTTCACCAAAGGAACTGATTTCCTACGCAAAACCTTAACATCCCGATCTAAGATCTGCACTAGTTCCTCCTCAAAAGATAAGTCTGGATCCACCTCTATCTCCTCCACTGGCACAACATGTGATGGATCCGAGCGATAGCGTCTAAGCATGGAAACATGAAACAAATCGTGGATTTGACTCAACTCTGGTGGCAACTCAACCTAGTATGCCACTGGTCCCACTCGCTTCAACACCCGATAGGGCCCAATAAATCTAGGGCTTAACTTGTCTTTCCTACTAAACCTCAGAACCTTTTTCCACAGCAACACCTTCAAGAAAACCTTGTCACCTTCAGCAAAAACTATATCCTTCCGTTTAAGATCGGCATAAGACTTCTGCCTGTCCGAGGCTTCTTTCAAACGAGCTCCAATCACCTTCACCTTATCTTCTGTCTCTGTAACCAGCTCCGGACCCAACAACTGCCGCTCTCCCAACTCCGTCCAACACGTAGGGGTACGACACTTCCGACCATATAAAGCTTCATATGGAGCCATCTTAATACTCGCCTGATAACTATTGTTATACGCGATGAATTACATATGCAGTAAGAATTCTTCCCAGCTACCCTTGAAATCCAAGACACATCCCCTTAGCATGTCCTCCAAAACTTGAATCACCCTCTCCATTGTCCATCGATCGGGGACGGAATCTTTGATCTTGAAATCCAATCTTGTACCCAATGCCTGGTGCAAAGCCTTCCAGAACCTTAACGTAAATCTAGGGTCTCTGTCTGAAATAATCAACACTAGCACCCCATGCAACCTCACAATCTCCGCTATATATGATTTTGCTAACTTCTGAAGAGAATAATCCATACGCACAGGTATGAAATGAGCCGACTTTGTCAAACGGTCCACAATTACCCAAACTGAATCCTTCTTGGTCAGCGTAAGAGGTAGCCCACTCACAAAATCCATTGTAATCCTTTTCCACTTCCATTGTGGAATCTTAATCGGTTGCAACAATCCTGAAGGTAACTGATGTTCAGCCTTGACTTGCTGACACGTCAGACACTTACCCACAAACTCCGTTACCTCACGCTTAAGGCCCAGCCACCAAAACTGCTCCCGCAAATCCCGGTACATCTTACTACCTCCCGGATGCATAGCATAGGGACTGCTATATGCCTCCTGCAAAATTTTCTGCCTTAACTCCACATCCATAGGCATACACACCTTTCCTTGAAAACACAACACTCCATTGCTGCTCAAGCTATACCCCTCCAATCCACCATTCTGTACTTGTAAACATCGAGCACTTAAAACTTCATCTATCAGCTGTTTTCCCTTAACCTCATCAATCCATGTTGGCCTCACCTGCAATTCTGCTAACAAGCTTCTGTCATCATATATACTAACGTGGGCAAACATGGCTCTTAAATCTGCCACCACCTTATGGCTCAAAACATTCGCTACCACATTAGCCTTTCCCGGGTGGTACTCAATCAAGCAGTCGTAGTCCTTCAACAGCTCAATCCACCTTCTTTGCCTTAAATTCAACTCCTTTTATGGAGAAGGTACTTCAAACTCTTGTGATCTATATACACTATTGACTTCTCTCCATACAAATAATGTCTCCAAATTTTCAGCGCGAAAACTACTGCAGTCAATTCCAGATCATGTGTCGAGTAGTTCACTTCGTGAGGTCTTAACTGTCGGGAAGCGTACGCCACTACTTTCCCTTCTTGCGTCAGCACATAACCCAATCCTGTGTGGGATGCATCACAATAAACCGTAAATTCTTTTCCAGCTTCCGGTTGAATCAACATCGGGGCCTCCGTCAAAATCCTTTTTAACTTCTCAAAACTTTCCTGTTGATTGTCTGACCACACAAACGGTTTTCTTAGCAACTTGGTTAACGGTGCTGCAATCAGAGAAAATCCTTCCACAAGCCTCAATCTTCCGAGGGTCCACCCTAATCCCCTCGGCTGACACCACATAACCCAAAAAGGTAACTTCCTTCAACCAAAACTCACACTTACTAAACTTTGCGTCTAAACGCTTTTCCCTAAGAACCTGCAACACCACTCGTAAATGCGCATCATGCTCCTCCTCCGACTTCGAGTACACCAGAATGTCATCGATAAATACTACGACGAATCGATCCAAGTACGGTTGGAACACCCAATTCATCATATCCATAAATGTTGTTAGTGCGTTCGTCAAACCGAACGGCATCACCAGGAATTCATAATCCCCGTATCGAGTACGAAACGCCGTCTTATGGATATCCGCCTCCTTTACCTTAAGTTGGTGATACCCCAACCTCAAATCTATCTTGGAAAAGACCGATGCTCCCTTAAGTTGGTCGAATAAGTCATCTATCCTAGGCAAATGATACTTGTTCTTAATCGTCAATTTATTCAACTAACGGTAGTCTATGTACATTCGCATCGACCTGTCCTTCTTCTTAACAAAGAGTACCGGTGCTCCCCATGGAGACACACTTGGCCGGATGAAACCCCGATCCAGCAACTCCTGAATCTGCGCTTTCAACTCCCCCAATTCCTTAGGCGCCATCCTATACGGAACAATAGACACTGGCGCTGTTCCTGGTAGAAGATCTATACCAAACTCCACTTCACGATTCGGGGGCAAACCCATAAGCTCTTCCAGAAAGACATCAACAAAGTCTTTCACCGTTCGAACATTCTCCATTCCTGATTCCTTAACTTCCAAAGCACAAATGTAAACCACAAACGCCTCACATCCTTTCCTTACCATCTTCTCCGCCTTTAGCGCGAACACCACATTAGATAAGTAATTCCTTCTCTCTCCTATCATCACCACCTCTTAACCCTCGACCGACTTCAGCACCATACGCTTAGCTGCACAGTCCAGCTCTGCCTAGTACTTTACCAACCAATCTATTCCTAAGATTAAATCGAACTCCACGAAGGGTAGTTCCATCAAATCCTCTTGAAACACGACCCCTTAAAGTTCTAGGGGTACATCCTTATACAGTTTGTCTACTACCACAGAGTGTCCTAAAGGGCTAACTACCAACATCTTCCTAGCAGCAGTCTCACTAACTAAGTTCCAAGTTTCCGCTATACTACTAGCAACATATAAGTGTGTCAAACCAACATCAATCAAAGCAATATAATATAACCCAGAAATTATAAACGTACTGGTTATAACGTCCGGTGCGTCGCCCTCCTCTCGACGTCTGGCTACGTAGACCAATCCAGGCTGTCTAGCATCAGTACCTCCAGCACCTCGGCTTCGCCCGTTACCATTACCACCCCTCGCTGCACCTCGACCCCTCTGTGGCTGCTGACCATCCCTCCTGATTTGACCACGTCCTTGACCCTCAGCTTGAATCCTAGCTAACTTCCGCGGACAGTCCCTTACCCGGTGCTCCAATGACCCACACTCAAAGCACCCTCTATTACCAGCCCAACACTATCCCAAATGAAACTTCCCACGTCGAGCACACTGAGGTGGCCGCTGAGCAGCAGTAGGCTTTGCGGCTCTATCCGGTCCACCAAACCTAGCCCTCTTCTGTGAACTTCTAGCAGACTCTGATGGCCCAAAACTCCTTTTATCCCTACTTCTGTCCTGATTCTGCCTCTCGGTTCGCTTCACCTCCTCAGCTACCTTGGCCTTTTCCACGAGAACAACAAATTCCCTTTCACACTGAGGTGCAATTAACACCCGCAGCTCATCTCTTAGCCCGTCCTCGAACCTAACCCAACGCTCATGTTCCGTAGCCACCATACCCCGAGCATACCTACTTAACCTCAAAAATTCAGCCTCGTACTCGGGTACCGACTTATTCCCTTGTACCAAATTTAAGAACGCTCTACGTTGCCCATTAGTATAACCAGCCCCCATATACTTCCTCTGATAGGCTGCCCTAAAATAATCCCAGGTGATATCACCGGCCACTGCACCATCCCTGACCGTGAGCCACCACTGGTACGACTCATCCATAGAAGAGACACTATCCCCCACAACTTCTCCTCAGCCGAGAAGTCTAAATCATCCATTATTCGTTCTGTTGCCTCTAACCAGTACTCAGCAGTGTTGGGAGCCACACCAGAAACTCCCCTAAACACTTCTGCTCCGTTAGCCCGGAGTCGCTCAGCCACGAATTTTCTAGCTCCTAAACCCGCGCCTGCCCCGGTAACTCTTTCCAAAACTCGCAGTACTGCCTGAGATACCATATCATTACCACCAGTCTGATCTTGAAACTCAGCTTCCATTGCCGGCAGATCCGGCAACACATTTCCAGACCCATGGCCAGACCCTGCTGGCTCTGACAAGGTCATCCTACCCCTACCACGGCCACGCGGCGGACGTCCACGACCCTTTGTACTCATTCTTCTCGTTCGTGTTTATCTGGTTAAGAATTTTATGAATTATTAATTTTGTTCACTATTTATCCACGGACAATTTTATGAGAAATAGCTTTGAAAGTGATTCTTTCGCATACGAATCTATCTTAAAGTTTCAGTTCCAGAATTATCTCCTAGTTCTAAGTACATTCATCACACAAACAACATCCACAGACCACATTCAACGTGTAGGGGTATTTTCGTCATTTCACTACCTGGGGGTATTTTTCGTAAATTTTAAAATATGGTCTCAGGTGATTTTGTGAAAGAAGGGTATTTTGGTAATTTTTTTCAACTCGGGGTTATTTCAGTAATTTTGCAAGTCAGGAGTAATTTGGTAATTTCACAAACTAGAGGTATTTTGGGAATTTTACAAACCAGGGGTATTTTGGTCTTTTTTTCAAATCTAGGGTAGTTTTCACAAATCCAGAGGTAATTTGGTAATTTCAAAACTAGGGTTTTTACAAAACAGTGTGGCTGGTCTCTTTCCAAGATGTGTTTACTCTCCTCCTAGGATGCTCCTTATATAGCTACCTCTTCACCTTCATTCTTTGTGTCTTTCCGATGTGGGATCCCTTCGTCAGTAGAGTTTAAATTCAATGAAACTCTTATTTGTCCAATCATAAAATAAATACTCCTTGGTTCTCATGAGATTCGAACCCAGGCTCCCTTGCAACATAATCCACGCCGCTAGCCACTTGGCCACAAGCTCCTCTTGTGTCTTAAACCATGCGCAACTAAATATAAACTATGGGCCAAGTTCTAAGGTCCAAGCAAAAAGAAACCAAAATGCAAAAGCCAAGACTTGAACCTTGGACCTCCTTCCTTCCCTGTGGCGTCATCCTCTTATCTCTTAAGTGGCATCACTTTGCCACTACACCACACACTCCACTTGTGTTATTTTTCTCCATATTTTATTCTTAAGGCCTATCTGCCAACTTCCAGGGTTTTTTTCACCTAAAGCCAAAATTTCCCCAAAGCCAATATTTGATCCCGGGACTTCATAGAAGCCCTCTAACCTTCCAAAATCACTTATCCAATAGGTCTAACTAGCATTTAAGCCGATCTCTTGTTTTCCAAAAATTTAAACGCTACTACGCCTAAGGCCCATTGGGCTCAATTCTCCTAGGCCCAATTTCGGGATGTTACAAATCTACCCTCCTTAAAGAAATTTCGTCCTCAAAATTTCCAACTAACTAATGATCGCGACATCCTAACCTACCACACACTACTCTTCTGCGCGCACTCGATCTTAATAAAGTCGTGATTCCACCTTGACCATGTCGCGACAACCACGCCCCTAGAACTCATATCTAGCGTCGCGATTTAACTCGATTAAAAGTTTTATGCATTAGAAATTTGGTTCCACTGTTTTATCCACGAGCAAATTTTATGAGCGAAGTTTCGGAAGTCGTTCTTTCGAGCAATCAAAGTTTCATCTCAAGTTCTCTGTTCTAATTCGAACATTCATATCTTCGCACTAAAGACACATTCATTCATCCATGTCACTTTCTTGAGCATTCCCAACCTGGGGGTAATCCGTCATTTTCCTATGGGGGTATTTGGTAATAATAACTCGTGGTCAATTTGAAAATAGTTTTCAAATTAAAGATATTTCAAAGTTTACAAAATCTCGAGGGTCATCTTGAAAAATTTGTTTTTCAAACCGGATGTGTTGCAAAAAATTTGAAATCGGGGTTATTTAAAGTAATTGGAGACGTTAAGGGCATTTTCAGTAAATTTCTCAAATTAGGATATCTCGATATTTGTAAAAGAAGTTTTTGATATTTTCATAATGTAAGAACATTTTAGTAAAAATCGAGGAATTATGAAAATTGAGAAACCAAAGGCATTTTGGTAATTTTGTTCATCGGGGTAATTTTGTAAATTTTCAAATCAGGGTATCTTGAAAATAGCATTTTTGTATACTTTTGCAAAGTAGGAAATTTTATTAAAATTGGAGTTAAACCGGAAATCTTGAAAGTCAGGGGCATTTTAGTAATTTTCAACACAGGGGTATTTTTGTAATTTCCCCATACCAGAGTATCTTAACATTTTGAAATTTTGAGATTTTGGTATTTTGCAAAGTAAAATCATTTTAATGAAGTTGAGGGTAGTACCGTAATTTTACAATACAAGGGCATTTTTATAATTTTACCACTAGGGGCAATTTGGAAATTTTGGTAAATCGAGAAAACGTCTTTCAAAATCATTTAGGGTTTACAAACCAAAGGGGTAAGTTTGAAAATTTTAAAACTAAGGGTTTTAAAGCAAGAAGGCTAATTCCTTTCGGGTTTTAATACTTGGTTTAGCTTTATGAACAAGTCTTCTTGGTTAAGGTGAACAGTAGCTACGCACTGCAGGAGGATTCGAGTAAAGAGGAGGTGAGTCTCAGGATCGCTTAAATACCAAGCTCTTCCATGAATACCAATCCTCGACATGCGTCTGATGGTTGCCACACCTTAACTCGGTGACTTACTTCATGAGTTTGTTTAGTAGCCTTAAGTCTTATGCATGTGTTTGAGTAGACTAGTCCTAGGGTTCAACAGATCCTAGTTCACTAATCTACGTTCCCATAAAAGCCCATAATATTCACATATAAATCAATTCATCAAGTAGAGTTACTTTACCGTGGATCATGGTCGGAGATACACAGTGCCATGCGAATAACTGAAAAAATTTTATGAAAGCCCAAATCTTTGAAAAGCCCATTAAAAATGTTTTTGGACCCAAAGCCCTTAAAGCCGAGTTTTGAACCGGGCTCTGATACCAAACTGTAACACCCCCAAACCCGGCCCACGAGCCTTGACTGGATCTGGTTATGTCACTACGGAAAGACGGTTGAAAATCTTTTTGACTTAGAATAATCATGAAAGTTTGTTAACTTTTGAAAACCATGTCCATTTAAAGTAATATGAAAAACCTTAGTGTTATAAAATTGTCTGAATTTAAACTTTATTAAATACTATTTTGAATAAGCAGGTTGCTAAGATAAAATCCTCTTCACATAGTGGTTCAGTTTAATCAAGCCATAATTAAAATAATACCAAAATAATAGTAAGGCCCTTATTACAACCCATACTTAAAACAAAATACTCAATATTAAAAATGCTTAAAATAATCCAAATATCTTCTTCTGCATGGGCCACCTTGTGTCCTCTCCGAACCCGGTCCATCTTTACGCATCACCTGAAAATGTTAAAGGAAAAGGTGAGTCACCAAGACTCGAGTGTGTAGCACTTTTCCCGGTTTAGTAAAACATCATACACCAATCATAAACAGGTTTAACATGCACAAGTTACGATATGCACCCAGCCTAGCCTTCCAAACACCTTTCTCTACCCCGTGTGGTACCAAACCACTGGTGGTGCCAAACCACTGGTGACTTAAAGTCACAATATCCGTCAATACTTGTGGTGCCAAACCACTGGTGTCCCAAAGACACAAATGTGATACCAAATCTTTGGTGACCGAAGTCATGAATCAAGTGATGGGGCCAACCCATCGTGTGATACCAAATCACCGGCGTCAATCCCATAATGTAAGCGTGGGGCCAACCCATCGTGGTGCTAAGCCACGGGACGAGACGCTATGAGGTGCCAAACCTGCGAGGTGCCAAACCTCTAGTGACCGTAGTCACAATGTGGTACCAAACCACCGTGTCCGCTCGACACGAATATCACTTCCCCTCCTCTCATATCACCCATCATCATACCAACTCATGTATAGTATTCAAATCATGCAAACATGTTTAACGTTGCATCTCATAGCACATACATCATAAATCATGACATCATGTATCAATAATAACGATTACTCATAATGAAACAGACTTTACGAATCGTGCACATACCCCATAGGGTATCATATCACTCAACAATCTTTGTTTGGTTTTACCAATCAATCGCTTTATCAAACATATACAAAGCAAGAAGCATGTTAGTTTACACACCCGGTTCCTAATGCGACTATCAAATCCCATAGATCAAGATCTAACGCACTAGATCCCCCTTCCTTAACACTTTTCGAGCACTAGCCACAACCCGAGATATGCGAGATCAAGCCTTCCCCTACAATCGGCCAGAACTAAACAACATAATCATGCTAATCAACCTCTAAGGGTATTAACAGTAATTTTACCTACTAAGGGTATTTCGTAAATTAAATTCACACCGCAATGGCCTTTCAGAAGGCCTAATGCCGCCACTAGCGACTCATTTACCATTTCGGTTATGCTTAGGACGATTGGGCCTAAAACCCGATTTCGGCCCATTCGGGCCCACACGCTCGTGTGGCCCACCTAGCACAAATCTAGCCATGTATATAACTTCCACCTAGTCTAGTTCAACATATACTAACCAATCATGCAATTTACTCATATGGGCCCACAGGCCCATTGGGCCCACTTCGCCCATCGAGGCCCAGCAAATTTCCCACCCGAGAATACTCATCGATGGCCTCAACTATCGCGTCGAAGCCCCACACGTGCGCTCGCACGCTCGTGTGGCTACTAATGCCGTGTGACCGGCATTTCGGCATTTGCCGCTCTACAACTAGAGTAGAGAGAGTTACACACCTGATAGGACTCTGGGCTAATCCGCGCTCCGACCACTCTTGTGCCCAAACGCCCTCCAAGATGTGTTTACTCTCCTCCTAGGATGCTCCTTATATAGCTAGCTCTTCACCTTCATTCTTTGTGTCTTTCCGATGTGGGATCCCTTCGTCAGTAGAGTTTAAATTCAATGAAACTCTTTGTTGTCCAATCCATAAAATAAATACTCCCTTGGTTCTCATGAGATTCGAACCTGTGCTCCTTGCAACATAACCCACGCCGCTAGCCACTTGGCCACAAGCTCCTCTTGTGTCTTAAACCATGCGCAACTAAATATAAACTATGGGCCAAGTTCTAAGGTCCAAGCAAAAAGAAACCAAAATGCAAAAGCTAAGACTTGAACCTTGGACCTCCTTCCTTCCCTGTGGCGTCATCCCCTTATCTCTTAAGTGGCATCACTTTGCCACTACACCACACACTCCACTTGTGTTATTTTTCTCCATATTTTATTCTTAAGGCCTATCTGCCAACTTCCAGGGTTTTTTTCACCTAAAGCCAAAATTTCCCCAAAGCCAATATTTGATCTCGGGACTTCATAGAAGCCCTCTAACCTTCCAAAATCACTTATCCAATAGGTCTAACTAGCATTTAAGCTGATCTCTTGTTCTCCAAAAATTTAAACGCTACTACGCCTAAGGCCCATTGGGCTCAATTCTCCTAGGCCCAATTTCGGGATGTTACACACACCCTGTCATAGCTAAAGTGAATAGTCACTATGCACCAGTTAAGATTCCAGTGAAGAGGAGGTGAGCCACTCGGACAGCTTAAATACCAAGCTCTTCCGGATCTACTCCTAGACATGCATATGCTTGTTGCCACACTTTAGTCTTGTGACTCGTTTACAGGTTTTGTTTAATGAAGTTAAGTCTTATGGATTTGAAAAGTTGTTTGTCTAAGCCTAGAGTCCATTAGTACTATCATGCTTAACTATGTTTAAAGCCCACAAAGCCCAACAAATATATCACAGCAAAAGTTAGGGTACTTACCTAGGTGGATCGGCGCCGGAGACTCAGGTGCCATGCTTTTCGAAAAAATAATCATTTCACAAACCCTTAAAACATATTTTAGGCCTTACACCCACAACCGAGCTTTTAAACCGGGCTCTGATACCAAAATGTAACACCCTAAACCTGGTTAAAACGCTACAACTGAATCTGGCGTGCCACGGGAAAGAAAACGTTTTGGAAACTGATTTGTCGACTTGCATTAGAAAAGAAACCGATGTAAGATTTTAAGGAAAACGTTGATGTGTTTTGGTATCGCGTATACCATGTTAAAACTTGGTTTGAAAAACTTAGTTGTCATATTGTTACTCCGCATTAATTACTTAATCATTGTATATAAGGAAAACAAGTATTTAGTTTAGCTTTTGAAAACCTCCAAATCATAGTCTAGTCATCATATTAAATAGAAACTATAAAATCAACTAAATAAAAGAACCCAAAATAAAACTTAGGCAGCCTTATTATAAAACTGAAAACCAAAATGTAATAAAATAACTAAGTCCGAATGGAAAACTTTGTAATAAACCAAATGCTGTGTATGGCCACCTCGAGTCCACTCCGGCTCCATATCCACGATCTAGGTCTGATCTGCAAAATGTAAAGGAAGGGGTGAGTCGCCGAGACTCGGTGTATAAATCTCCATCCCAAGAGAAATTATGCTCTTACACAAATTCATACAATAATATGCAAGTCATGCAACCCATCCCACCTAAGTATCCATCCGGGTCTCCCAAATCTACCCCTTGTGGTACCAAAGCACTGGTGGTGCCAAACCACTGGTAACCGAGGTTACAAATAAACATATGTGGTACCAAATCACTGGTAACCAAAGTTACAAATAAACATATGTGGTACCAAACCACTGATGGTGCCGAACCACTGAGACTTAGTCACAATTTTATAACATGTGGGGCCAACCCACTGTGTGATACCAAATCACTGGTGACAGTCTGATAGATCATACTTCCCCTTCCTCTCATCACCCTCAACATATATTTATGGTAACGACATCAGTATGATCATGCTTAACATACCAAATTATGTATACAAAATAACATGCTTTCATAGATCACATTCATTGCAAGTAATAATAACGACTTACCCGGCATCCATGCTTTTACCCACAAGGGTATTTTAGTAACCATTGCCGTCATTCTGGCTTTTAACAACACACAACATTAACATATTAAGTAAGAAAGTGTGTAAGAGTTACACACCGAGTTCTCGTACTAACGCTTTTACTATTTCTACGCTACTGTCACTCGAGACCACGACTATCGGGATACGATTTACTTCCGATGTTGGCCCGCACCCTGATGGCCAATCTCGCACTCCTGATACAGATCTTTTCTTATATTTCAGCGCTGGGTTTACAGATCCAACCTCTCCTATTGCTTGGCTGTTATTCGAGTCCATAGTAATCCCTTAATCACTAAACCATTTAAATGATGAGATCTAATTACTCAAACAACTATAACACTTAAAACGAACTCTTACCTAATTAATCAAATCCCGAATGCCTTTGAGAAACCACCACCACCAACCTACCTACATTCGACCATCCTCAAAATATCAAACAAACAGATAATCACAACCAATCTAGCCTATATGACATTCGGCCAAATAAAAAAAATCAAGAAAGGGCCATTCGGCCGAACCTACCACCACCCACCTTCGGCTTTTCCACCAAATTGGCACAGGAGACCTTTAATGAGACAGATTCGACTTCTAGGACAGAGAGGGGAAAATCGACAGGCCTTAGAACAAGTAATTTGGGTTAGATCTTAATGAAAAGAAAGAGTGAAATCGTATAGAAACAAAATCCCAAAACTCACCAGATTACTAAGGAGTATGCGGCTTATGGTGCACCTTCGGGAAACAGAAGCCACCCTTGTAGATTCGACTATGGAGGAAGGAATATGAGCAAGAAGAATTCGGCTTTCAGGAAGAAATTGGAGAAGAGAAGAAGGCTAGGAAATTTCGGCTAGAAGAGAGAAAAGAGAAAAAAGAATGAAAAGAAAACAAATGGAAAAGATGAACACTAGGCTTCAAAATTTTGGCAATACACAAGCACACACTCAGAGTTGGAGTTTCAGCCAACTCTCTCCCTCCTGATAGCTCTTATCTTGCATGATAACTTAATCCCTATCTCACCTTTAGAAGAGGCCAACTTGGAACCAACTCTTCCCTCTTAATTATCAGCTTTTAATTACTAAATTAAAAAGAAATAAAGCTCCTAAATATTAGCCGTTGTGCCGTCCATCCCCTTCCCTCCTATGTGCTGAATTTGACCCATCCATTTGGGCCCCAAGTGGCCACACAAGGCCCAACTACTCCCCCTTGTGACGCCACCTTCATGCTCACCTAAAGCACCTCAAATTTTTGGCCCACAAGCCCAGCTTGCTACTAAACACAGGTACTTACCTAAATTAAAAACTAACACTATTTATAAGCAATTTAACCCAGGTTTTAAGCCCAAACCCAAGCCCAATACACACCTCAAGGCCTTATCCTACTAACTTAGCCATGCAACATATCAAATGCACAGACCCACAGAATCAGGATATTACACCCCAACAGTCCATAATAGTTATTTTGTGCGAAAGATTTGATTTTAAACCTGATTTTGAGTATTTTAATGACCAATTAAACCTAATTTAGCCATAATTAAATACCATACATATTTATATACCTTTAATTGAATTTATTAACACCAATTAAGCCTCAATTAAATAGAATTAAACATTCAATTTCAAGCATATCACCCACCGGTTAATACAAACAAGTGGCGTACCTTAGTCGCTAGTAAACCACTCCATGGAAGCTTCATTTAAACAATGGTTAGTGTAAACATTATGCCTCACACACTATGTTATGAATCACCGTGTTATCGAGCAACAATACACCGTAAATTATTCAATAATCAAACTCAAACATGTATACATGATATTATAAAACCATCCAAAATAAAAAATGTCCAATGTCCAAGTCCAATTACAACTAAAATTAAACTAAGTCCCGGAAGTTCCACAATGCCTGATTAACATCTCCAAAATGTGTAACTAAATCTGTACCGAGCCTTAATCTTTTGGAGCTCTCTTGCTTGGCTCCTTAGCTCTTCAATCCTCTCAGTTAACTACACGAATGCGAGGGTGTGAGCTTAAAAAGCTTAGTGAATGTTAATAAAACAACGAGTAAATTAGCACCCAAATCATGCTTAAATTGAAACCAATCAAATCAAATTTTCAATCACAATATCAATCCATAATAGTTCAATGTCATATGCTCAACCATGTATCAAAAATCATAATTAGTCATGGAATATAATAATCAATTTAGCATAAAACATTTCATACATTTATATTGTCTTATACAATCATGGCTTAATTGGGTGATTATGCATCGGATAAACATATCTCCTTACTCCCAATCAGAACCAGAATCAGTCCCGGATTGAGCGGGTTGAGGCCACACACTCCCTTATATCGCCTCAAATCAGTTCCATTGAGTGGAGACACAAGCTCAACACTCCCTTATCTACTCCAAATATGTCCACCTAGAGCCTTATTGCTCACAAATAACATATCAATATGGTGAGTACTCACAAATCCTATGGCACGCCAACTATATCCAACGGATCCACCATGCTATAATGCCAATATAACCAATCAATCATAACATAATTTTAGTCAATAATTTGTTCAATTTAAAGTGCCAAAATGCATATGTGAAACATGTAACATAGCCATTTTAACATCAAATTAAATCTAGCATACCAATTACCTATTATCAATATTCATTTATCAATTGAAATATCAACATACCATGAACCAAAAACTCCAGCATGCTTGTTTAGTTCACCATTATAATCAATCAAATCAAGTACATAAAATCACTAGATGCTCACTTACCAACACTTAACAAAAATTTCATTACTTAAACATATATCAATAATCTTGCAAAATTAACCAACCAAAACTCGATTAAATATTTGCAATCAGTAATTAATCATCTAATTAAGCATAAGTGATGCTCAATCTACCAAATCGCCCTTTAATAACACTTATCATACAACTAACTCGACCACAACCAAGTGATCAACCAAGCAAATCCAAGTTTCAATTCCGATTAGCTCGATCCTCTTCAAGATTCGGAGCTTCAACGGAGATAAAATAGATATTACCACCTTTCAAAAGATATAATAAACACAAATTTTCATCAACTAGGCTACACGAAATTCTCACTCAAAGTCACCTTCCCAAATTTGTATCATCAAGTCGAAAACTCGATTCCTCACAAAATCGATCACTCCAGCCCTCCTAATCACTTCTAAACATCAATACTAGACCAAATAAATATATACTAAGCATCAATTTCACATTTAAATTAATTTCATAAAAATTCAGAAAATCGGTTCATGAAGATGATGAAGTTCAATTTTTTGTAAATTACATTACAAAACATGTTTAATCTTGATAAATAAAATAAAAAATCTTCTAATAAATCCATTTTGAATTGGAACATCCATTGATTTGTAGATTTCCTCTCAAAATTCAAGATCCACCATTAAAGCACCTTAAGCTTTTGAAGAATATGACATTAATAAAAAATCATGTAATTATCACTCAAATCATGTAAATATGTTTCTAATCATCATAAAAATAAGTTTAGAAATAATAATTGCATTTTATTCGTTCTAAATCCTTTGATAGAATATCTTGATTCAATAATCTTGAGAAATTTTAGAATATTTTTTGTTACTTTTGTAAATAATTTCGGGTGAAAAGAGAGTATTTTGAGAAGGAAATTTGTTGAATCTATTCTCTAATGATAGATCTTTAAAACCATGCAAAGAAAACGAATTTTATAACTGTATAATTTGATAAATGGTGTGAAAAGTAGGTTAGATGCATTGTGTTTAAAACTGAAACAACCCACCAGAAATTTAAAAATTGAGAAATTTGCCCAATGACCACTTCCACATTTCCCTTGCTTTACTAATTGATCCTTTCCCTCCAAAATTTTGAATTTAAAGGTTTATTTGCCAAATAAATACTCCAAAATTTTCCTTATTTTACAATTAAATCCAATTTAATTAATATTTAAATTTAACTTAAATTAACCCTCAATAAAAATTATTTTAAAATTCTTTTTCAACCCAAATTAATTATTTTCACTAATAATTATTTAATTACTTTAAAATTAGTTTTCCAAAATTATTTTTATTTTTCTGAATTATTGTTTAATCGATTTTAGATGAAATTGACCTTCTATATTAAATGAAAAAAGTCACTATGAACCCTATAAATTTCTAAATTCACGCTCGGAACCCGAAAAATATACCTGATGTAACACCCCTTACCCGTATCCGACGCCAGAATAGGGTACGAGGCATTACCAAACTTATTCGCAAGCAAACATTCAAAACCGAGACATGAAATTCCACTCAAATTTAAAAATTTTCAAAAACATTCATATCGTCCCTAAAACGAGCCTAGAGGCCCAAAACATGCATCGGAAATGGTTCGGGACTAAACCAAGAACTTTGGAAACCTTTGGAGAACTTAGAAAAATTTTCATGAAAAATGGGTCACATACCCTTGTGGGTTCTGGACACGCCCGTGTGACCCTATGACACGCCCATGCTTCAGGTCGTGTTCAAATTAGGGAGCATTTTATTTATGACATCATCATTAAATTGAGGTCATACGGCCGTGTGCTTAGGCCGTGTGACCGATTAAATTTTTGAAAATTTTCATAAAATAGGTGTAGACTTCACACGGCCAGGGCACACGCTTGTGTTAGAGGCCGTGCCGTCCACGCGGCTGAGACACACGCTCGTGTCCCTGCCCATGTGCTCATTACTGAGCATTCTGTTTTGCAACAATTAAGGTGTAAGGGACACACGGCCGAAACACATACCCATGGGGCAGACCGTATGTCGCACACGGCCTAGACACACGCCTGTGTGTCTACCCGTGTGGACAAATATAAGGCTATTTACCAAGAATTTTTCCAATCTTCCATGCACCAACCTACACAACAAAACATAGCACCAATCCAAGCATATACTTTCAACCCATTCAACCATACATAAGGCATCTACATATCATTTACATGCTATCATTTATCACATACAAACATCACCTACTTGGCATATCAAAACATGCAATTTCTCACATTCATGAGACCATCATCATATGTATATATACTTAACCAATATTAGCCAATATCAAATGGCCATTTACAAAATGAATTATCAACTATTGAAGCCATCACTTATGGCCAAATCAATTATGACACATAACAAAAAGACCAAGTCCCTATACATGCCATAACTCAAAATATTGAATTCATAGGTACCCAAAACGATAATTTGATAGTGTGAATGGATTTCTAACCGTCTTTGGCCACCGAGCTGGCTTGGTGACACTATAGGACAAGAGAAAAAGAAAGGGAGTAAACTTTAAAGCTTAGTAAGTTCCTATGCAAATAATAAGCATCATACACACTTTAACATGTATTTAACATAAAGTAAGTTAACATAAATTTCATTGTGAATTCATAATCAAACTTAGCATAGATGTTATTAAAATCTTACAATCATAACTTACTCAATCGAACCAATCCGAGGTTCCATCACATATCGAGCTCATTAAGCATGAGTTTTATGTAGATACTTGTACCAACTTGCAACTTACCATAATCTTTCACGTCATACCATAGTCTTTTACAACTTTAATGTTTCCTTTGAACTACCCGTTGAACCAGTTGAAATACTAAAGGATACTTGGGACATCTCATACTCACAGTACCATATCAATGCCATATCCCAGATATGGTCTTACATGGGATTTCATATCGATGCCAATACCCCAGCTATGGTCTTACACGAAATCTTATATTGATGACATATCCCAGATATTGTCTTACACGAAATCTCAATAACCCTAATGTCATGACATTTGTATCCTAACTATTCCTAAGGTTCAACCGGGATTTTCTCGTTTGTCGAACTTTGTCGATTTCATTCAAGAGTAAATCACAATTCATACAGTAATAACGCAATTAAAGCATAAATAATAATGCATTATTTACATATGAACTTACCTCGGTACAAAAATGGTAGTAATGTCACATTATTCAATTTATTCCAAAAATCACATTATGGTAAAATTACATTTTTGCCCCTAAACTTTGCCATATTTACATTTTTTCCCCTAGGCCCGCAAAATGAAACGTGTGCAATTTCTTCAAATGTACAAGCCTAGCCGAACCATTTTAACAGCCCACAATTTCTATTAAAACACACTTTTAATACATATTTTATAACTTTTACAAATAGGTCCTTTTAAGCATTTTCATCAAAAATCACTTAGTAAAAGTTGTTTATCTAACACCAAACCTTCATTTTCTACCATTTAGCATCAAAACACATGCATGCCATACATGGTTCAAATTTCAAACATGAACCCTACTTCAAATAATGGTAGAAATAGAAAGATTGGGTGAATACGACTTCAAAAACGTAAAAAGCATTAAAAACGGGGCTAGGATGTATTTACAATCAAGCTTAGAAGTTGAAGAAAACCCTAGCTATGGTGCCTTCTAAATTTCGGCACTTGAGGGAGAAGATGAACAAGATTTTAGCTTGATTTTCCCTTTTATTCTTTTATTTACCAAATGACCAAAATGCCCTTCACTTAAAAATTTGAAATTTTATCTCACCATGTCCATTTTTGTCCACTATCTTAACAAATGGTCTAATTACCATCTAAGGACCTTCAATTTAAAATTTCATAGAAATTAGACACCTCTAGCATGTAGAACTCAACTTTTGCTCTTTTTACAATTTAGTCCTTTTGACTAAATTGAGTGCCCAAACGTCAGAATTTTCGAACGAAATTTTCACGAAATCATTCCGTGAAACTGTAGACCATAAAAATATAATAAAAATGAACTTTTCTGTGTTAGATTTGTGGTCCCGAAACCACTGTTCCGTCTAGGCCCAAAATCGAGCTGTTACACCTGAAACTACTAGAACCGATTTAGAGATATTACAATAAAAATATACAACTTAATTCTGGACTTGCTCAAAAAATTTTGTTGCTTCGCCTCTGCTGATATCCTTGCTATGCTCCGCTTAGTTGTCAATGGACTATTTTCGTAAGTGCAAAACGTAGATAGTCATTGAGCTTCATTGTATCCTCGAGATCAATTTTTCAGTAACTCTGTTGCACATCATAATATAGGTGGGGATGAATAGAACCTTAAAGATAGTAGCACTGATACACGCCTTGAAGCCTTCATTAATTTCTCATACGTTTATTTTGTTCCCACACACCAACAATTTTAAGGTTCTATTTTTGCAATTTATGAGAAATTAAAGAAGGCTTCTCTGTTCACCGCGCATTCACATGCCACTACAAGCATGGTACTATGAGGATGATTATTTTGATTTAGAAGAAATTTTTATCACATGAAAAGCTATGTTAAGTTTATTATTTTACTCTTATTTTGTAAAAAGGTTTCAAATGTTTTGTGTTTATTGAACATTTTTATGCAAAATATGTGGGTGTCTTATGCATCAATTACTTGGCAAAAATCAAATGCTAGTTCATTGTATGCATGACATTTTAAGATGCATGATTATGATTGGTATAAAATTGTATAATATATATTATATATAATGCAAGAGAGAAAGAAAGAGAGATAGATGGAATGCATGGATGAAATGAAAATGCACGGTTGGGAAATGATCTACTAAAGGATCGAAATAATATTTTTATTTTAAATGGTGATGACATGGTTCAAACATTAGTTGAACAACCTTTTATCCAATAGAAGCATTATGAACATTTAGGAAAACCTTCCTAAGCTAACAGGTTCTGTTATTGAATCTAATATTGCTTTCAAAAGGTTGGGTTGAAATGATTTTTTGGAATAAAAAAATTACAACTTGAAAAGTGATAATGTTTTAAATAGTCATTTAGACATCTATTGGTGCATTATATTTAGACAATAAATTTGGAGAATTGAAATTTAATTCATTCCATCTAATTTGTGGGTGAAACTTTTAGTACAAAAGTATTATTTCTTTTTATGATATATATTTAATTTGAGATATGATATTATTTATTTATTTAAATCATTATATTAGTAACTAGAATTTGGATGATATTGATGAGAAATCATTTTCATTGATAAAAAAGAAAGTTTGTAGATGATCATATAATATAAATAATTTTGGTTGTTGTTTTTGTTAAATAACCTTAACCAAATTGACAAAAAATTGTAATATTGAAAGCTAAAAAATTATTTTACATTTGACATCATTAAATTTAACGAATGAATCAAAACTTTTAAATAAAAGATACATACTCAATATCTCAAAATTAAAATATAAAAATTAAAATTAAAATTTCAAAAAATTATAAGTAGCTTTAACGTATTTAAACGAAAGAAAAAATTATACAACTAGAGATCTAAAAAGCGAGGGGTCTTGACTGGCCTCCAAGCTAAGTCCTCCACAGCAATAGAATCTCTTTACATCAGTGGGAAGCAAAACCCGAAATGGAATCCAATACTTAAAATTAGCGTCTTGAATGAAAATCCTAAATTAAGAGTAAATTTATTGAAAAGTAAAATTTTAATAGTATTTATTTTTGTCTATAAGTGTTTTTCACAAGATAAAATGTTTATTTTAAACACAATGTTATAAAATATAAAATTTAATGAGAAGATAAAAAAGTGATTTTATTAAAAAACACTTTTCAAAAACTAAAATTATGGTTTTTTTAATTTGACTTGAAATCTTAATTTAAAATTAATGTTTAATTTAAAAAACTACTTATTTAATTAATATTTTATTTTGACATTATGAGTAGGATTGAAAAAATGGTTTTCAACCAGGAGTCCAAGAGAAGTCCCACGCAAATCAACCTTGACTTTAATTCAAACAATTATGATTCGAAATAATAAAATATTTGAACAGCTAATTATTATAGTACTAAAATGTGATGGCCTGATGAAAATATTTATTGTTTTAAGTGTAGTCTGAATTTAAGTTACGTTAATTGTATTAATTATTTAGATTTTATTCTATTATTATAATTCACTTAAAAAAAAATTATAAACTGAAGAAGATGGTGACCCGGACAAAAACGTAAGAATAGTCTAGCATTGAATCAAATAAATAAAGAAACACCATATGGTCCGTACCCGACCTAAAAGCAGAAACCTGAAGGATTGGAATGGTGCCAAAAATATGATGCGGTGAGCAATGACATACTTGTGTTGTTATTTTCCATGTGACATTGCAGAGGCGGAGAATAGCTGCCAACCGACGTGTCTATATTTCCAGTCCCACTTGAGACCGAGTCGCCAACAACAGATATCGATATTAATTAACTAGCGCCCCATTGCCTTCCTTTCGAAATAAATGACCAAAGCCAAGCTGAAAATTGTTACCTATCATTATGAAGTCCAAGGAGGAGTCTTATTGAATAACTTTAATTGAAAGTTGGAAAACATTTACCATGAAAAATTTAAGAATATACTACTTATTTATGATTATTTTGATTAGCTTAAAATTTTTTTTACGTATTTTAATATATATAAACTTAGATGTAAAATTTAATTCGTATTTTATTGACTTTGATGTATAACTTATCATTTAGAGAAGAGATTGTATGGACAAATCAAAATTTTCTTTCTGAAAAAATTTAAATTGAACTAATATATTAAAAATTAAGAAAAAAAATTTGATTTGTAATCTTTTTATTAAAAAAAGAGATAAAAGATAATATAAAATCACAGTTTCATATATTTTTTCTAAAACTTAATAATGTAATCGACTCTTCGTGCATATAAAAAATTTCATGTCGATGGATATCTATATCAGTCGAGAATTTATGTATATTAATTAAGTAATTAAATAACAAATCGTATAAAAAAATGTCTTTGTCGATATGTGTGTGTATATATGCGTCGTAGAAACAACACGGTCCTGAATTTTTCAGTTCATTGAACCCTCAAGAAAAAGAAACAGATCGATAGACGAGAAGCGAGCAGAAAATATGTCGGGTAATGGTGCGTTGAAGGAAGCAAAGGTCCCTTTGATTGAAGATTTAGGTCCGGTAGAAGGATTGAAAGTTGAACAAGATGATCAAAACCAATCCCTTTGGAGACGGGTATGGATTGAATCAAGTAAGCTTTGGCAGATAGTTGGCCCTGCAATCTTCAGCCGCCTTGCCTCTTACTCCATGCTGGTTATCACGCAAGCCTTTGCAGGCCACCTTGGGGATCTCGAGCTTGCTGCCATTTCCATTGCAAATAATGTCATCGTGGGGTTCGACTTTGGCCTCCTGGTACCTATATCCTTACTCTCATCTACATGGTCCATTATTTGGTTCTTTGCCTAACGTTTCATTCGTTTTTTATTAGTTGGGGATGGCGAGTGCTCTCGAGACTCTCTGTGGCCAAGCCTTTGGAGCAAAGAAATACTACATGTTGGGCGTATACATGCAACGTTCATGGATTGTTCTTTTCCTATGTTGTATTTTGCTTTTGCCTTTGTATCTCTTTGCTTCCCCGTTGTTGAAACTATTGGGACAGCCGCAAGATGTGGCGGAGCTATCGGGGATCGTTTCTATGTGGATGATACCGCTTCATTTCAGCTTTGCGTTTCAGTTTCCCCTGCAAAGGTTCTTGCAGAGCCAGCTTAAAAACATGATGATTGCATGGGTTTCCCTTGTGGCTCTCTTGGTCCATATCTTCGTAAGTTGGGTGTTTGTGTATAGGCTTCAGCTTGGGGTGGTTGGGACTGCGGTTACCTTGAATTTTTCTTGGTGGATTTTGGTTTTGGGACTCTTTGCCTACACTGTTTGCGGAGGGTGTCCTCTAACTTGGACCGGTTTCACCATTGAAGCATTTTCTGGCCTTTGGGAATTCATCAAACTCTCAGCCGCCTCTGGAGTCATGCTTTGGTAGGTACCCCTCCGCCTTCTCTGCCATTTTTTATTTCATTGAAGTGAAAAGCTGTCCAATTCAACTCATTGTACGTTTTAAAAATCTACAGCTTGGAGAACTGGTACTATAGAATATTAATTTTGATGACCGGAAATCTCCAAAACGCAGAGATAGCCGTTGATGCTCTGTCCATATGGTATGAATCTTGAACATATATATTATTGCCCTAGATGACTTTTAATTCGACGTGGTAAACATTGATATATACATACGATTGGAAAATTTTGAGTGATGAATCGTCTAACAAGCCGGCCAACCTTTCATTACTGTTTCACCGCCGATGGCAAATTCCGTAAATTAGGAACTCTATTGTTTTTTGGAGTCAAAGTAGTATTTAATGAAGTTCTGTATTTTATATTTAATTATTCTGACTCATATTGGCAGCATGTCAATTAATGGATGGGAAATGATGATACCATTCGCATTCTTTGCTGGAATCGGGTAAGTCGAGTTCGATATTAGGCCACTTATTTTCCTGCATATTTCTAGAATAACATTTTAGGCCAATGAGCTTGCCTTTTGGCTCTCAATTATATTGGGAATTGAAATCTAACAGACACCAAACAAAATTTCCAATCTATTCTTTTATCTTATTATATTTAAAAATGTTAAAACTATGTAGTTTTGTTAGCTTAAGTCTAATATATATAATTATTTGTATTAAATATCGTGAAACGCAGAATTCACAGAATTACTTTATTATTACCACTAGTATCTTCGAGCATCATTCAGTTAGAGTTAAAATGTCTCTCTCAAGATGTTTGGATTTTACTATTGGAATGGTCTAGATTGGTGGCTTATGTTAGCACCACAATTATCTTATCCTTTTGATTTGTCTATAACTTTATATATCTTGTTTGATATGTCAACAACAAAATTTAGGGCCAGAATTATTAATAGGAATCATTTCTCTCTTCTTCTTTTTTAAAATAAAAGGAGGAATTGATTGACAAGAAATTTTAAACTAAAAATAGATCTGGTCCCGGAAAATGAATAATCAAAATTAAATTGAAGAAACGTAATGAAAATAAATTATGCATGCAGAGTTAGGGTGGCAAATGAGCTTGGAGCTGGAAATGGGAAAGGAGCCAAGTTTGCAACAATAGTTTCAGTGGTGACATCAGTTATAATTGGGATCTTCTTCTGGTTGTTGATTATGATATTCCATGATAAGTTTGCTCTCGTGTTCTCCACAAGCCAACCAGTTTTGGAAGCAGTAAGCAAGCTCTCACTTCTCTTAGCCTTCACCATTTTGCTCAACAGTGTTCAGCCCATTCTATCTGGTAAAGACCATTGCTGGCTGCATTTCTTACCTTTCTTGATATCTTAAATTTGATGAATAAATGTGAATATAAATTAACTCTCGGGTTTTACATTTTATATGTAGGAGTGGCAGTGGGGTCTGGATGGCAATCCTACGTGGCTTACATAAATCTGGGTTGCTACTATCTCATAGGGGTTCCACTAGGATTCTTGATGGGATGGGTCTTCCACCTAGGAGTAATGGTAAGCATTTTGATAGTGAAGGTTTTCTTAAAGACATCAAATGACCATATATGAAACCAGAAAATACAAATGCAATGTTTGGCAGGGAATTTGGGCTGGAATGATATTCGGAGGGACAGCAGTTCAGACAGCGATTCTTGCGTTTATTACAATGCGGTGCGATTGGGACAAGGAGGTTTGAGCTATCGTTTATATTCTATTAATTAATTATGTTTCGATTCTCTCCAATTCCATGGCATCTGAATTTATTTTTTTGGTGTGAATTTCAGGCAGAAAAGGCAAGGTTGCACGTGAGGAAGTGGTCAGCGATAAACTAATGATTAATCAAGACACCTTTTATAGTGACCCGAATGGCCTTCATCATCTTATAATTTAAGAGGGCCTACTAAAGTTTGATTCACAATTACAAGTAAAGATTGAAATCCTTTACTTGTAATATTTGTTTTCTCATTGCTGGTACAACCATCTTTGTAATTTTCTTTAATTTTCGAATGAAATTGCTAAAGTGATGTTCAAGTGTAAACCCTGGTCCATATGGAGTGTTTATGGGTCTAATTAATTTTGTGATAAGCTTTTCCTACTACACGTAACATAAATATTGTATTCTAATGATAATTGTATGAATTAATTTACCTAAACTCTGATCCTCTTAGGCATAATGTTTTTAAAGATATAACTCCTAAAAGGACCTGATGGGCTTGCATAGTTAGCCCCATATGATCAAGGCATTGGACTCTGAACCAACCTGAGTTCAGATCCCCGGGTGACTTTCTATATTGCACCTATGTATCATTTTCATCTAATATCACAGTTATAAATGTGTATGTCATCAATTTATTAATAATCCTTGTAATAATAATTTATTTTTTCAAAAAGATTTACCTAATGTGAGATAAAAAAAAGTGCTCTAGTAACCGTTCCATGTAATCTTTGTCTAAGAGGAATAAACAATCATTATAATGAACCAATAATTACAATCATGCATAATTAATCCAATCAAAAGATAGTCTTTTGCAAGTGGAAGTCAATTATATCTTTGATTCCTTTTCACCTTGATAGTCTTTGGCGAGTGGAAGTCAATCCTTTTCACCTTTTCGATCAAATCATTCTACTTTTTGGGAAATTTTAGAAAGAGATCTCCATGCATGAGTTTGAGGTGGTAAATGTACAAAGTTTGAATAGGTTTAAATTTTACTGCTTTCAAATTTTAATTATTTTTATTTCGGATTAATTTGAATTTGAATTTCTTCAAATTTGAAAAATTTTGTATTTAGATTTTTCCGATTTGGATCAATTTAGATTAAGCGGATTTAGACAAATTTAAATATATATTTTTATAATTTATACATTATAATTTTTTATTTCCTATGTAATAATTAATTTTATTTTTATATAATAATATGATACAAATTTATTTTTATGATTTACATTATTATTTTTGCACTTAAAAATAGAGAAACAGAGAAAAACGAGCTTTTAACTCAAATAAGAGAAGATGATTTTTTTTTTTTTGAATTGATGATTTAGTTACCAAATATAATAATTTGCAATAACTCATTACAATCATAAAAAAACATACATACTTGGGCCTTGAATCGAACCTTTGGGGCTCTAAAAACAGTTTGAAAACAATTGGGGATCAATTTGAATCAAGTCGAAAAATTTTGGAAAAACATGAAAAATTGGAAAACATGGGTCACATGACCTTGTGACATAGTCCAGACCATGTGGATATTCGAACTAAAGACATATGGTTGTGTCTCAGCCCGTGTGTCTGTCGATGTGAGTATTTAAAATAGTGCCACACAGCAATGTTGCAGGCCGTGTGCCAGATCGTGTAACAAATTGTTTTGAGACACACAAACGTGTTACAGATCGTGTCTTAGACCGTGTGAGACTTGCACCTAAAATATAAATGACACAAGACCATAGGAGCAGACCGTGTGTGGCACACGACCGTGTGACAGCTTGTGTGCTCCAAATTTAGCCCCTAAAACAAGCCATTACAACACCTATTCTTGCCCAAGAAGGTACATCATTTACCATTCATTCCTAAGATCAAAACACTTCCAAACATACCAAATTAATCAACTTATAGGTTCTAACCAATATGCCATTTAAAGGCACCACAATTCACACCAATTGATTTTATTCAAAATCACATTATACCCTACACATACATCACCACATTCACACATTATTTAACCAATTCATTCACATATAAACATGTTTCAAGCCATATATTACAACGCACTTCAAAATGACCCAAAAGACACAATCTTGCCAAAGCATTACAAGTCTAAGCAAATATGTACACAAAAGGCATAATCATACCAAGATAACCAAATAGCATTTTTAATAACTCTCATTACATATAAGTCCTATACATGTCATATATAACCATAACCAAAATAACCAAAAACTACCAAAGTGTTAGTTAGATAGTGTGATAGGACTTCGACAAGATTCCATTTGATTGAGCTTCCGGTAATCTACAAAACAGAGGAAAAACAACCATGTAAGCAACTAGTGCTTAGAAAGCTCGTATAAAAGGAACTTAAACTTACCGACCATCACATGATAATTCATTCAATCATGCTCATTAAATCATATAGACATTTTACTTTCCTATTCACAACAATTCACATAGTTAGTAGATAACTTAATGTAAAACATTTAAGAAACATGGCATATATCATGTAATGAATTACATACATCCATCATTCTTCACATGTTTGATTAAAATCCCTTTTTCCATCTATTTGCATATACTAAACTTTCCATTTCAAAAGGTCATCATCAATAATATGTTTTTATTCAAACCTTTCCATTAGCCTTTACTTACCCGTTGAACCATATAAAATAACGTTGGATACTTGGGAATTCTCACACAAAGTGTGGATTTTCATGTAACTACAACCTTTTCAATAGTGCTCACACGAATTGTGAAATGGGCCTACTCAATTGAGCTATGGGTTGAGGTGTTAGCTACACAATGTTGCTCACACGAGATGTGGAGAATCCGCAACAAATATAGGACCTTAGCCATCAGTACCACATCCAGGACCAGCACCCGAAATCGTATAATTGCAAATGATGTCATTTGTATACTAAGAATTCTTAAGGTTCAAATGGGGCACATTTGCACATTAATCCTTTAAATTCATCCCTTTATATTTATATATATCCATACAACTCACATTTTTCACAAATATTCACCAATTGAATAAACATTACAAATTAACCCAAAACACTAATTAACATGTAATTATTCAATAATAATTAAAAAAAGTATATCATTAATTGGACATTCATTCAAATTATAAATTATTCATTTTACCATTATATGAACTTATCTTAATCACCACGATTGTTACAACAAAGTCGAAAACTAATCCGAGACTTTAGCTTTCCCCCGATTCAAGTCTAGTTGATTCTTTTCTTAATCTAAATATTACTTTAACTCAATAAAGTATTTCAAATAGTCTAAAATCATTAATTCTAATTCACAACTCAATTTAATATGAAATTACAAAATTACCCTTAATGTATTACCCTTTGTGTAATTTAGTTTTTAAATCTGAAACTTGCAATTCAACCATTTTTAATTGAAACCCAAGTTAGCCAAATTTCCCCTACACTTATATCAATTCACATTCTTCCTCATTTCACACAATATACATGGAATTTTATTATTTTAACTAATTAATCCCTAAACACAATAAAAAAGAACTAACAAAGTAAGTTTATTTTACAACCAATTTTTATAATCCATCAAATGAACTCAAAACACATTCAAATTCATCCATAGTAAATCCCTCAACCTTTTACAATTCTGCAAATTAACCTTCGGGCTAGCTAGACTAAGCTAAAACGAGCTTAAAAACATAAAAATCACTAAAAACGGGGTTCGAAATCTTACCATGCACCAAAGGAAGCTTGGTCGAATGTTTCTCAACCTAAAAATGGTGATTTTTTTATAATAGCAAGTGAAAATGGAAGATGATAGCATTTTCTTACTTGTTTATGCTTTTATTTATTAATTTACTATTTTAACCTTATATTAATACTTATAAATTGCCAAACACATGCCCATTTTTGCCCACCATCATTAAGCTGGGTATAATCACCCATTAAGTCCCATAATTTACATTTCCAAAGCCATTTAACCCATTTAACTAATAGAATTCAACTTTTGTAGCTTTTACAAATTAGTCCATTTTACTTAATTAACTAACTAAACATTAAAATTTGTTAACTAAAATTTAATACGACCTTAAAATAACCATATAGACATTAAATAAACATTAAAATATTAACTCACTTGTCATAATCGTGGTCCCGAAACTACTATTTCCAAAACCAATGAAAATGGGTTGTTACATGATCTACTGTGGCACATCAGTAATTAAATAAAAAATTTGGTCAACCCGAGCCTAATGAAGTTCTAACGAGTTGTTGTAGTGGTGAAAGAAACAAATTGAACCAAAGAGTAAAAGGAGTTAGGGGACTACTTAGAATGTCACGACATGAAGACCCTAAAAATGCAACATTAAAGTTGCACAAACACTTAGAAAAAATTTTGACCAACATCAACAAGGCAAGTAGACTGTGTCCAAGGTCAAAAAATTGGAAGTTAGAGTCGCAACATCCAACACCTAAAGTCGCAACATTCTCAATAGTATTCAAAGATGGAAATCGATCCCATGGTTGCAGCAAAGTCTCGACATCTAAGCCCTTCTCCAAAGAATTAAGTAAATTGCCTTCATGGTGGTGACATTGCCCTGTAATGTTGTGACATTAAAGCTTTACGGGCTTAAAATCTTCAAGGGTGCTTTTGTCCACACAATCAACTTGAACTCGTGATTGAGGGTAGAGTCAACCCGATTAAGTCAAAGAACATTAGTTCTATAAATGTAACTCAAAAACACCATTCAAAGGAGGCTTATTACGATTTAGAATAGCTTAGGAGATAGTTCATAGGGTTTTTATTTAAAAAATTTATTTCAATTTCTACTTCTAGTAAAATTTAAATTTCGTTCTTAGTTTTATTTATTTATTTTGCACTTTTTGTTTACTACGGATTTATTAATTGTGAGTGATCAAATGCTTCCATTGCAAGAATATTTGTTGCCGCCCAAGTTGATCTCCATCATTAGAAGTTTTTGGATTATTGAGATTTTCTAGACCTTACTCTTTCTTATCATTAATTTCATTATTGTTTTACAAATTGAGTGGATTTGGGATAAGTAGAATGGGTACTAAATTTTTAGGGAGATTGATTAATTGAAATGAGAGTAGTTAACCTGATGTAGGGTTTGAAATTGATTAATTGGATTAAATTGAACACACTTAAACATTAGAACTGATGCCTCTAGGTAGTAATTGAGGTAGATGAGATCAAAAAGAGATTCTACTTGGAACCAATTCAATTTTTCCCCATTTAGATCCATCAAGTCAAACGATAAGTGGACTAAATTGATTAATTGATAGAATTATTGGCCGAAAGGTATTAATTACATAAATTAATAATTAATCAGTAAAAACCACTAAATCTAGGTTATTTACAACCATGGATATTAATCTGATCATATTTGTTATTCCTGATCAATTTGTCTTCTAGTTTTGATATTTATGCAATTAGGTCCCTTTCAGTAGTAATTAATTTTGCACTCCTAATTTATGGTTACTCGTACTATAATAAATAGGGTAGTAGCTATTTAGACTTAGTTAGCATGTTTTTGATTACTGTTTAATTCAATTTTATTCATACCTCCCTTGGTTACAATCCTCAAAATACTTTCGTATTTTGTTGTAAATAAAATTATATTGCAATTTGACCTATTTACTTGTAGTATATCGCATTTATTTATCCTTAATTTATATTTTTTATAGCCTTGATGCATGCACATCGGGGCATGGTCAATATATAATCTTCAAGGATGATAAAGGTGAAAAACTCCGTTATATTGTAATTTGTTCAATGGGAAATTCAAAGACAATTTGGTCATTGATATGGAACCATTAATCATGTTTTATGTTTCTTTGTAAAGTTTCTAGGAAATGAAAAGTCAACAAGTTAAGAGTTTTTCATCGTGAACTAATGATAAGAAAGTAATGATGGCTAAAGCAACGGAAAAAGTGCATTTTTATTGTGATAAAATTTGAATTGTGTTTTTAAAAGATTGTTAGATATAACATGTGTATTTTATGGTAGATAAACCATCACATAAAATAAATGGATTGTTTTATGGAAAAAAAAAAATCTTACATTCACACCAGATGGATGGAAAAAAAAATTATTTTATCAAACTAAAGTAGCATGTAAAATACTTCTCGCTCCATAGACACAAAAATTGTGAATAATAAAAGGTTAAATACTTCTCACTCCATAGAGGTGTTTTTAGCATGTAAGAGTTTATCATACTATCCTAAAAAGCATCATAAGATTTGTAAAAGACAATCTTTAAGTACACTTAAGGAGGTAAGTCTTTACCAATGTGAATCATTCCTAGAAAATAAAATGACTAAGAGGTCTTTCGAAGTTAAAGCTATAAAGGGATAATGAACTTTTAAAAATTGTGCACACTAAGGTATGTGATGTTAGGTTTTTGTGCCATTAGTGTAGTAATTTCATCACTAAAATTGTCAAACTTATTATTCCAAAAAACAAACAAATGTCACTCAAATCTCTATGCTACACTATCCTCAATGGTTTTTTCAAGTAAAGTAAAATGCATAGCAATCCTTGATTACCTAATGCTTAACTAATATTAAGTTGTATTATATGGTTGGATTATAATGCATAAAAACTGTTGGAAAAAATGAGTTTGGAAAATGCAATGGAAAATAAATTTAGAGAAAATAGAGTTTTAAATTTTTTTTCCAAAATAAGATCTTGGTTGTGATATCTAAAGTAAGAAAAACTTAATTAAAATTGTACCTTTTCGATTCGCCTAGGATGAGCATTTCAACTGAGTAGTCTTCTCCGCTATCCTTAAGCTCACATCTTCTGAGTGTGGGTTCGTTTCAAATCAGAAAATATTTCACACAAATTACCAGTGGGGTAATTTTGTAATTTCTCTAAGCTTTTGGGTCAAGTTGTAAATCAGAAAAAAATCTCTAGAAGTTTTTCGAAATAATCTCTTCAGAGAATTTTCTCTCTATAACTTTCTCTTAAATTCAAGTGTGTGAAAAATAATGACCCAAGGCTCTCTTTATATAGGGAGAGTTTAGAAGTTCAACTATGATTAAACTTAATCTTTTTAATAATAAATTTAATATTAAATCTTAATAAAATAAAATAATATTTATCTACAACATAAACATTCAATTAAATTTAATATTAAGATAATCAATTTAATATTGAATTTATAAAATACTATTAAGATAAGTATTAAATTTAATTTAATATTAAACTATTAAAATAATATCATTTTTAGAATAGTTAATCTGAAATCAAATTCTCTTGTAGAGTCCCAGTAGGAATGTCACTCTTCAACTGCTCAACCATCGAAAACCAACCACGATCGGCCACTGGGACGCCGACATCACAATCGCCAGCGCCGCTGTATCTGGTGATGCAGGTGCAACACCCTTACGGCACTCTGAGCCAGTTCAAATACTATCAGTTCGGTCCGGGTCAATGCCAACCCGACTGGTCTGGTCTAGCCACCAATTGGACCATCGACTCGATTACACATACTGAGCCAGTTCGATCAGGTTTTGGGTATTGGTCTCGGTTTTGGGTATTTAGTTTACGATCTCATATCCAAATTTAAAGTTCAGTTATCATTGCGCCAATTGTCTAACTTGAAAATTAATTTCAAAAAATATTATATAATTTTAATTAATTTGATTAATTAAATTTTACTTCATGAAAATTAATTTTCCCAAAAATCACTTAGATCTTGCAAATTAAATTTTCAAGAAAATTCTTTAATCAAATTCTCTAGTTGAACAATTCTCATGACAATCTAATTTAATTTTACATTGAATAAATTGACTCAGTTAAACTATTTCCAAAGTCATAGAATTTTCTTCTGATTCAAATGCAGTCCGATCGAGATTTTGTTGAGCTAACGAAGGGACCAATTAGACATATACAATTAGGCTCTAGTAATTGCAATTATGTCCAGAAATATCGTTCCAATAATTCGCAATTACTTAATCATGGAGTAAGTCCACAAGAAGTTCCATGACAGAAAAGTCCTTATTGTATACTCTTTACAAAAGCAATTCATCCAACTACTTTGTCCATTGACCTCGTCATGTGTGTGTTACCCTCATATGATATCCTTAATTCATTTGAGTTAAATTTGTTCACCCAATACAATCCTATTTCATCTCATTGTCACCATTGTGTCTTCTTAATGACTAATATGATCACTGTCAACAAATGACTGTGATAAATTGCTCATTCAAGAACAAGCACCCCGTCGCCACATTTCATATTTATCAATCCACGCAATGCCAATGAGAGGATATCATTAACTCTTTAATTTAGCTATGAATTCCACTATTGCTAGTAAAGCCATGCCATGCACAAGTTATGTATCCAATATATCGGCTATGCGCTCGATCATCTTTAGAGCATAAGCCTCTACTTATATCAAAGCACATGAGTTACATATACATGGTCAGTGACTAACTCAGGATTTAGGTAAATCACACCATGAATGTCACAAGTGAATTAATTCAAAAACAGATTCAGAATTAATTCATCTTGGGTCCGGTCCAATGTATCATTCTACCAATGAATACATCTATGTCTCTACCCATGGAGTCAACTACTTCGATAGCCAAGACTAGCATCTCCTCAATTGGATTTGTAGATGACATAATAATCTTTCTCAGTATTTGAATCAAATGCTCACTTTGATTCTTTTACGGGATTACAAACTTATTTAGATTATCTACTGAAGCAAGTTGTCTTTCTCGCAATGTAAACGTTCTTACAATGCCACTTATCTTCAGTTTCAACTTAGACAATCAATGAGCTAGTATTTGCTCGTCACAATTTCGCTATGCATGCAAAATATAAAAGGCAGAAATACGAAAGACATAATAGTGAAATGTGAAATTAACTTTATTTATTTATTTATCATTCCAATAAATAGTATACAGTTACATGTTTACTACAATATGGGCACATTTCCTAACAATATCCCACTTGCCCTAGTGAAGTAAATGTGTCATGTTTTGCATTCCCATATCCTCGATGTTTTTGTTAAAACTCCTAGTTACAAGGGTCTTAGTAAACGAATCCGCAAGGTTATCTTCAGAAGCTACTTTCATCACATCTACGATTCCTCTGACTACTGCTTCTCGTATCAAGTGATACTTTCGATCAATGAGTTTCGTCCTCTTGGGACTTCTCATTTCCTTGGTATTAGCTATTGAGCATTGTTATCATAATATAGTGCTATAGCTTTTTTCATACCAGGAATGACTTCAAGATCGGTTAAGAATTTTCGAAGTCATATTGCTTCTTTCGTTGCCTCATAAGCAGCCACATACTCGGCCTCCATAATAGAGTCAGGAGTGCAAATTTGTTTTACACTTTGCCACACTATGGCTCCACAGCCTAGAACGAATACTATAACAGCTCATTTTTCAGTGGTGTTAAAAATAGTGGTTTTAGGGCCACCAAATTCGACGAGTAAGTTTGTAAATCTTATTATTTAATATTTACAAGTCAAATATGGTGTTAAAAAGGTTTTTGATTTGATTATGTTATATAAGCGACTTATTAAGTTCAAGTGGTATGACCCTAAGGTCAAATGGTTTTAGAAAATGAGGTATCGGGACCTCGTTTCTATAAACCAAGCTATAAATATAAATATTTACGAAGTGTCATTAATGTGGTATTAAAGTTTCGTTGAAAAATTTTAACGTTTCGATAGTTACTTAATTAAAAAGGACTAAATTGTAAAAGATGTAAAATTTGAGCACTATTTGATTTGAGTCATTAAATGGTTAATTGAATAAAGGAAAAATGACTTAATTGGTAATTAGACCATTCAAGGAGTTAGTGGAAAATTATGGGCATGAAATTAGTGTTTTATTTATTTATTAACCAAGGTTAAAATGGTAATTTGATAAATTAAATTAAAATAAATAAAACCAAAATGTTTTATTCATCTTTTACACTTTCTTCTTCACCAATTTTAAATGGAGAAAGAAGCCATTGTTAACCTTGGAATTTTGGGAACTTGAAAAGCTAGCATGGTATGTAACACCCCCAACTCGTATTCGTCGCCAGAATAGGGTTACGGAGCGTTATCGGGAACTTTCAGAACATTATCAGACAAATCGTGTCAATCACTATTCATTAACCGAGATCATTCGTAACGTCCCTTAGATGGAACCTCGAGGCCCAATACGAGTATTAGAATCGAGTCGAGACTTAATCGGTAACTCTAAATATTTTTCGTGACATTTCAAAAATTTTCCAAGGTGTAGGGCTCACACGCCCGTGTGGTCCAAGGGACACACCCGTGTGACCCTAGGACATGCTCGTGCCTCAGGCCATGTTTGATTTAGGTTGCTCTCTGACTTGCACCACACGGCCATGCCACAAGCCTGTGTGCTAGGCCGTGTGGTTAATTAATTCAATTCGAATTAGGTGCAGGTTTCACACGGTCAAGACACGCCCCCGTGTTTAAGGCCGTGTCTCCTACACAGTTAAGACACACGCCCGTGTCTCTGCCTGTGTGCTCAATTTTGAGCATTCTATTTTTCTCGAATTTAAGGTGCAGGGGAGACACGGCCAGGCCACACGCCCATGGGGTAAGCCGTGTGTGACACATGGCTTAGACACACGCCTATGTGTCTGCCCCTGTGGACAAAATAAAGCCATTTCCTAGCCTCATTTGTCACCTATATATACCATTTTCCTGCACCAAAACATACCAAGTACAATCAAACCATTCCAAGCATTCAAATAAGCAAATTTCATTATTCAACATGGCATATCATTACATGCATACATGTCTACTACCTTACCTTGGTTCAATTCATGTGTTAAACGTGATTTAATCCACTACTTAACATATATATATAGCTACCATAGCATGACATTACAAGTATATCAAAACAACTATTACTAGCCATTCCATTGGCTAGATTACAAGCATCATTTACATTTACATACCAGTGTGGCAAATATAACCTATACAATATCATTACAACTTTTATTGATTTACCATATTGTACCGACATAAACCGATGGATAGTGTGAGTGATCTCCGCTGAGCTTCCAATCCAACGAGCTTCCCATTTACTCTAAAACATGGGAAAATAAAATGAAGTAAGCATTACATGCTTAGTAAGTTTGTATAACATGGTACTTAACTTACCATTCATTCTATTTCGGGGTAACTAAGTAAGGGATATACAATCAATCTGACCTCAAGCCCTGCACACATCCTCATTGCCCTTGTTAGTCATATAATCCATAGT
Organism: Gossypium bickii; assembly: GCA_025503065.1. Classification (NCBI taxonomy): domain Eukaryota; kingdom Viridiplantae; phylum Streptophyta; class Magnoliopsida; order Malvales; family Malvaceae; genus Gossypium; species Gossypium bickii. The sequence continues at coordinate 58,318,384 of CP106711.1, forward strand.
AACATCAAAACATGTATGAGCTCAACAACAATTAAGTTTCCATGCACTTATGCTTTTCACAACATGTATTCATTTAACATATATAAATCATATCTTATTATTACAAGTATAGTTTCATAGTAGTTCGTTTCGGGTTCAACTTATTTCATGTCAGGATTTTTCTCATATTTTGCGAATATTAAGGTCACACAAGTAGTAGTACACTCAAGGTGTACAAGTCTACAATCAAGGATGAACTTATATTCATCAACCAAATTCCAAGTACAAATGTCATCGTCTCATATTTCCATGTATCAATTATCACATATGATCATTTTCATGTATTTCAGGCAGATACATGTAATAACTCATTTCTTATTCATAATCTTCTCATGTCAAGAGTTTAACCTGTTAATTTATTTGGAATATCGATGGATACACCGGTAGTACACTCCAGGTGTACAAATCAGGATCTGGCAACTCATGTCCAATAGTACCCATAAGGTACAATTTCAGAGAGTACACTCTCGAGCCACACATGTATACAACAGGATTACCAGTCCAGGCTAAATCCTTTTTATGACATATGCTCTAAAGAGCTTGACCTGGATTACTCGTCCGGGCTAAATCTAATCCATAACATATGCTTGAGAAGACTTATATCAGGAATACCCGTCCGGGCTAAATCCTTATAGAAATAAGGTCAATAGGATTACTTGATCGAGCTAAATCCCAGTAGCAACAAATTCAGGACCTCATTCATTTCGAAAAATCACATATCCATCGATTTTCTAATTATTCAAATGGGATTTAAAATTTTTCAAGCATTATCAGACACGTGATCAATCTCATACATTTATACATTCATGCAATTCAAATGTTCATAATCAACTCAAGCATAAAATTTACATTTTTATCATTTATCATTTATCGGGCATTATTATTGATCGGGCACATTTCATTTATCGGGCTTTGACGAATATGTGATCATTTCACATAATTAAGGCATTTATAAAATTCAAAAACACAACAGTTAATTTAAGCATAAATGTAACACCCCTACCCGTATTCAACTCCAGAATCGGGTACGAGGCATTACCGAACTTAACATGCTTGAGTATACAACTATAGGCTATAAAATTTCTTTTCAACTTAAAACTTTTCCTTCTTAATCAAAACATGCATATTATGGGCCTATGAGGCCTTAATGTTACATCCGGAAGGTTTCGGAGTTCAACCGAAAACTTTTACACTCCTTGAAAATTTTTACCTAAACAAGGATCACACCCCCGTGTGACATGGGACATGCCCGTGTGGGATGACTGTGTGGTTTCACACGCCCATGTCCTTAGCCCATGTGGAATTTATTTTTCTTTCGAACCTACAGGCATTTTCACACGGCTAGGTACATGTCCGTGTCTATAACCCGTGTCCCTCACACGGCCTAGACACACCCGTATCCTCCACCCGTGGAGCTCTCTGTTTGTGACGTCATCAAACCCTTAAGAGCACTCGGTCAGAGCACACGTCCGTGTGCTGGCCCGTGTGACGAATCATATTTTTGTAAGTTGATGCAGGGGACATAAGGCCTATTAACACACCCATGGGGCTGGCTGCGTATCACACAAGGCCTAGACACACACCCATGTACCTACCCATGTGGACAACTAGAGGCTACTTTCCAAGCCTTTTGCCACTCTGAAACATAAACTCACTCATTCCACCACAAGTAGCATAAAACATAGCAATATTAAGCTATGAAGAATCCTTAAATCATTACTCATTCAATCCACATTTTACTCTATAAATTGCATGAACTTTCATTTCATTATTCTCATCATCACTAAAATATGAACTTGACGAATATTGGCCAATTCACAATGGCCATTTAAAAAATGAGTGTAGAACATTAGTAACCAACCTTTTGGCCTTCAAATATGACAGGACACAAAATAATCAAATTCTTATACATGCCATACTCAAAATAAATTAACTTTCCTATACCAAAAGAACGATCGATAGTGTGATCCGAGCTCCAACGTTTTAGGATCCCCGAGCTAGCTGGGCGAAACTACAAGGAAAAGGATAAAGAGAGGGGTAAGCATATAGCTTAGTAAGTTTGCATAAATTAAAGTAACAATATAAATATCCATAGTGAAATCCATTCATCTCATAGAATAATAACAACTCAAGTATTCAAGTGCTTAGGCATACTTACTCACGATTACTCTTACCCATCACATATCACAATAGGGTTTCTAAACTCGTATTTTACTCATGGTACCTGTATCACTTCATCACATAATTTAGCACTTATGCTAAGTTCAACATAAACTTAAATTATTATTATTATTCTTACATAAATAGAACTCAATGCTATCCTTGTATAACTTAACTCTATAACATCTATACTTACTTAGCTCCTTTTCATCTTTATATGCTTAAACTCTTTTGCCCATTGAACTACTCAGAATATCGGAGGATACTCAATCTCATCATACATGTATCTTGATGCCAATGCCATATCCCAGATATTGTCTTACATGGGATCAGCTCTTGATACTGATGCCATATCCCAGATATGGTCTTACATGGGATCTCTTAGCTTGACGTCAATGCCATGTCCCAGACATGGTCTTATACGAGATTATACATGGATGTCGATGCCATGTCCCTGACATGGTCTTATACGAGATCCTCCTTTGGTGCCGAAGCCATGTCCCAGACATGGTCTTATACGGGATCTACATTTGGAGCCAATGCCATGTCCCAGACATTGTCTTATGTGGGTCCTACATTCGGTGCCGATGCCACGTCCCAGACATTGCCTTTTCCGGGACCTTCCTTATCTCATATGGTGACATAGGTATCCTCGTTATTCCGAGTCCTCAACCGGGACTTCAACTTGACGTATTCTCATTTCAATCTCATCAAAGCATCATAAATCAACCTCATGGAATATGTATACATTTCTCATAAAATAAAATAATTACAAGTATGATTACATTGTATAACTTTAATTTCATACAACCTTACCTCGATACTCAAAATATGTTTAGATGTGCAGTTTAGTCCAACACCTTGTTCTTGCCTCACTTTCGATCTGGGCTTCGTGTTTCTTGATCTTTAATAACAATTTTACTCATTTAATACTCACATTTACTAAATTGACTCATAATTCATACTTTGGCAAAAATACAATTTTTCCCCTAAACTTTCACATAATTACCCTTTTGTCTCTAGGCTCGTAAAATGATTTTCGTTCAACTATCTTACATTTCAAGCCTAGCCAAATCATATTCTCAACTATAACAACCTTCAATTTCCACTATTTCACTCATGTATAACCATTTCTACAACTTTTACAATTTGGTTCTTTTATGCATTTTTCATGAAAATCACTTGGAAAAAGATTTTTATCATACATTAAACTTTCATATTCTTCCATAAAACATCAAAATACATGCATGTCATACATGGGTAAATTTTTGAACATAAACCCTGGCTCAAAAGTAGCTAGAAATAGCTAAAACGAGCTACGAGGATCTCAAAAATACAAAGAACATTAAAAACGGGGCTAGGATGCACTTACTATCAAGCTTGAAAGTTGAAGAAACCCTAGCTATGTCTTCCTTGTGATTTTCAGCCAATAGGGAGGAAGATGGACATGATTTTGGCTTTATTTTCCCTTTTAATTCTTTAATTAACCAAAGGACAAAAATGCCCTTAAGCCCCTTTCTTGAGATTTTTTTCCTTTCCATGTCCATTTTTGTCCATCTTAACATATAATGGTCTAATTGCTAAATAAAGATCTCTAGTAATTTTTATAATTCTATTTCAAACTTAAATCTTCTAGAATCTCATATTTTCTAGTCTTTGCAATTTAGTCCTAATAGACAATTTATTCACTAAGTAATAAAATTTCTTCATGAAATTTTCACACAATCATGCAGACACCTCATAAGCCTCATAAAAATCATTAACACACTTATTTCTACTTCGGATTTGTGGTCTCGCACCACTATTCCAACTAGGCCCTAAATTGGGCTGTTACAATTCTCCCCTCCTCAGGGATTTTCGTCCCCGAAAATCTTTCCGGCAAAAAGGTTTGGGTACTAATTCCTCATAGCCTCCTCAGGTTCCCATGTAGCTTCTTCTACCCCATGTCTTTGCCACAATACTTTTACAACGCATATACTTTTATTTCTTAACTGCTTGACTTCCCGGGCTAGAATCTTAACTGGTTCTTCACTATATGTCATATCGGGTTGAATCTCAACCTCTGTCGGTGTAATCTCATGCGAATGGTCTGATTGGTATCGTCGCAACATAGATACGTGAAACACATGATGAATCTTTTCTAATTCATACGACAAAGCCAATCGATAGGCTACTGGCCCTATCCTTTCAGTGATCTCATAAGGTCCGATAAAACACAGACTCAATTTGCCCTTTCGGCCAAATCTGAGAACCTTCTTCCATGGTGACACTTTCAAGAATACTTTATCATCGACTTGAAAGTCGATCTATTTTCATTTCAAATCTGAGTAGGATTTCTGTCTATCAGAACCAGCTTTTAAACAATCTCGAATTACCCTTACTTTCTCTTCAATTTCTCTAACCAGATCGACCCCGTGAAACTGATTTTCCTTGAGTTCAGTCCAATATAAAGGCATTCGACACTTACGCCCATACAAAGCCTAATAAGGTGCCATTTTCAAACTCGACTGAAAACTGTTATCATAGGAAAACTCTACCAACTGTAGGTCCTTTTCCTAGCTGCCCTGAAACTTAAGAATGCAACACTGGAGCATATCATCAAGTATCTGTATTAACCTCTCCGATTGTTCGTCAGTTTGGGGGTGAAAGGCCGTACTAAAACTCAACTTTGTGCCCAAGGCCTCTTGCAACTTTTTCCAAAATCGGGAGGTGAATCTCGGATTTCTATCCGATATAATCGACAAAGGCACTCCATGAAGCCTTACAATCTCGAAAACATACAAGTTTGCCAACTTATCAAGAGAATAATCGATACGTACAGGCGTGAAATGGGCCGGCTTCATAAGTCTATCTACTACAACCCATACGGCATCTTTCTTGCTCAGTGTTAACGGCAAACCCGTTACAAAGTCCATGGTAACACGATCCCATTTCCACTCGGGAACCATAATAGGTTGAAGCAAACCCGAAGGAACTTGGTGTTTAGCCTTTACTTGTTGACAAATCAAATATCTTGATATAAACTTAGAAATATCTTTCTTCATACTCGGCCACCAATACCATTTCTTCAAGTCATTATACATTTTCGTGCTGCCTGGATGTACAGATAGGCATCCATTATATGCCTCATGTAAAATCTTTCGAATAAGCTCATCACTTCTCGGTACACAAACTCTATCTCTGAATATCAGACATCCATCAGAATTGATCTGAAAGTTAGACTCAACACCCGACTCGCACTGAATTTTTTTGGCTTGCAAGTCACTGTCATCTTTCTGAGCCTCGTAAATCTCTTGAAGAAACATCGGTCTAGTCCTTAACTTAGCTAGAATAGAACAGTCCTCTGACAATGTCACCTGTGTATTCATAGCCCTCAAGGCAAATAGGGATTTCCTACTCAAAGCATCGGTGACTACATTCGCCTATCCCGGGTGGTAATCAATCACTAACTCATAATCTTTTATCAACTCTAGCCATCTTTGTTGCCTTAAGTTCAATTCCTTTTGAGTCATTAAGTACTTTAAACTTTTGTGATCGGTGAATATCTAACATCTTTCACCATACAAATGGTGTCTCCATATCTTGAACGCAAGCACAATGGCAGCCAACTCTAAATCATGTGTCGGGTAATTCTTCTCATGTGGCTTTAACTGTTTAGAGGCATATGCTATCACCTCGCCTTCTTGCATAAGTACACAGCCTAATCCAATTAAGGATGCATCACTGTAGATGACAAATTCTTTTCCCCGCTCAGGTTGCACTAGAATTGGAGCCTTAGTCAATAATGCTTTTAGTTTCTCGAAGCTCTGTTGACACATTTCTGTCCACTCAAACTTCACATCTTTTTGCAATAACCTTGTCATTGGATAGCTATCATGAAAGATCCCTTGACGAACCGTCGGTAATAGCCAGCTAGGCCCAGAAAACTTCTAACCTCAGATACATTTTCGGCGGTTTCCAAACAACAATAGCTGAAATTTTACTTGTGTCGACTTTGACTCCATCTCTCGAGACAATGTGCCCCAAAAATCCAACCTTTTTGAGCGAAAACTCACTTTTGCTAAACTTAGCATACAATTGATTATCTCGTAAAATCTGTAAAACCATCCTCAAGTGCTCGGCATGTTCATTCTCATCACGAGAATAAATCAGTATATCATCAATAAAAACCACGACAAACTTATCCAAATATGGCCGAAAGATGCGGTTCATTAAATCCATAAACACTGCAGGGGCATTTGTTAAGCCAAAAGGCATGACTAAAAATTCGTAGTGCCCATACCTAATGGATAATATCTCAACCTTAAGTCTATCTTGGAAAACACAGTGGCTCCCTTCAATTGATCGAACAAATCATCAATCCTTGGCAATGGATACTTGTTCTTCACTGTTACCTTATTAAGTTGACGGTAGTCTATGCATAACCTAATGGATCCATTTTTCTTTTTCACAAATAATACTGGAGCACCCCATGGAGAATAACTTGGTCTTGCAAAACCTTTGTCCATCAACTCTTGCGACTGTGCCTTCAATTCGTTCAACTCAGTCGGAGCCATTCTGTATGGAGTAATCAATATAGGTGCCGTACCAGGAGCTAACTCGATGCCAAATTCAACCTCTCTAACCAGAGGCAACCTTGGCAATTCTTCTAGGAATACATCTAAGTACTCAGATACTATCGGCATCGATTTAATCTTTAACTCAGTTTCTTTAGCATTCATAACAAAAGCAAGATATGCTTCATACCCCTTTCTTACACACATCTGAGCAGACATATGAGAGATCACTACAGGCGATCTGTCTTGTTCATCTGATTCAACACGAAGAGTGTCCCCATTTTTACATCTTAATTCAATGTATTTCTTTCCACAATTTTCTGTCACATCATGCGTAGTTAACCAGTCCATACCAAGAATTATATCGAATTCATCAATTGGCAATAGCATGAGATTTGCCTTAAAATAATGACCTCTAATCATCAATGGGCAATCTTTGCATACCTTATCAAATAATACACTTTTGCCTAATGGACACTTTTATCACAAATTCTGTGGACTCTACAGGCATTCTCATGCTATATACTAATTTCATGCAAATGTATGAATGGGTAGACCCCAGATCAATTAAAGCAACAACATTAGTATCATGGAGAGAAAATGTACCCATAATTACATCAGGGGATGACGCCTGTTCACGAGCGCGAATGGCGTAAGTCCTCGCAGGCGCTCTTCCCTCAGATCTCGCAGCTTGCTCTCTGGGTGTATTCTTACTACTCATTCCACTTCCCAGGTTTCTCTGTTGTCTTTCTCTAGTAGCGTTTCTCGAGCTCGCACTCTGAATTTTCTCATTCGCAACCATCTCAGGGCATTCTCTAATAAAATGGTCTTAGGAACCACACTTAAAACAGGCCTTCTCATGGGCTTGGCACTCACCGAGATGACGTCTGCCACATTGTAGACATTCCGATCTATTTGGTCGGGTGTTCCCAACACTAGCAACTGAGGTAGTCTGAAAGTACTACCTACTCTTACTTTTATTTGAAAACCCCACAAAAGTAGGTGATCGGGTAGGGAAATCTCTCGACTTTTTGGACAAGGATTGAAATGACTTATTAAACTGTCTCTTTCTTGAGTCGCGAGACTCCATCTCAACTTTTCTTTTCTCTTTAACCAATTCCTTAGCTTTACAAGCCCGATCCACGAGCACAACAAATTCCTCCAACTCGAGGACACCTACAAACAACTTAATGTCTTCATTTAGTCCATCCTCAAACCTCTTACACATGATAGCCTCAGTGGATACACATTTCCGAGCGTATTTGCTGAGCCTTATGAACTCACGCTCATACTTAGTTACTGTCATCTTACCTTGTTTCAATTAAAGGAATTCCTTTCTTTTCTGGTCGATAAACCTCTGACTAATGTACTTCTTCTTGAATTCTTCATAGAAAAATTCCCATGTGATCCTTTCCCTTGGTACAACCGACACAAGGGTATTCCACCATTGATATACATAATCTCTTAAGAGAGAAACTACACACTTCATGCACTCTTCAGGTGTGCACGATAACTCATCAAATACCCTGATGGTATTATCAAGCCAAAACTCTACCCTTTCCAGATCGTCATCTTTACTAGCTCGGGATTCCTTTGCTCCTTGTTTCCAGATTCTGTCAACCGGAGGCTTTTCTCTTCTTACAACTTCTACCACTTGAGGGGCTAGACGGGTAGATTGAAAAATAGGCGGGGGTGGAAGGGGTTTTGCATTCCGATTCATACAAACGAACTTCGAATACCATGCATTCATCATGTGGAGAAAGGCTTCCCTAGCCTTTTCTCCTCCTCTCTGACTTACGGTAGTAGGTCTACCTTCATTCTTATTTGGCATTGTCCATTCAGTGGGAGCCGATGCATTACTTTCTACATCATCTGCCACAGCTCTTTCTGGGTCTATTTACTATATGAAAACACAATTTAAGTCGTCAGGATTCCTCACACTATTATTATATAAATACTCATATGTATGGCATGTATAGCTAGACTCATGCATATGCTACATTAGTTCGAGAATTGGCTAAACCGTAGCTCTGATACCACCAAATATAACACCCCCTATCCGTATTCAACTCCAGAATCAGGTACGAGGCATTAACGAACTTAACTTGCTTGAGTATACAACTATGGGCTATAAAATTTCTTTTCAACTTAAAACTTTTCCTTCTTAATCAAAACATGCATATTATGGGCTTACGAGGCCTTAATGTTACATCCGGAAGGTTTCAGAGTTCAACTGGAAACTTTTACACTCCTTGAAAATTTTTACCTAAACAAGGGTCACACCCCCGTGTGACATGGGACCTGCCCGTGTGGGATGATCGTGTGGTTTCAAACGCCCATGTCCCTATCCCATGTGGAATTTATTTTTCTTTCGAACCTACAGGCATTTTCATACGGCTATATACACGCCCGTGTCTATAACCCGTGTCCTTCACATGACCTGACACGCACGTGTCCTCCACCTGTGGAGCTATCTGTTTATGATGTAATCAAACCCTTAAGAGCACTCGGCCAGAGCACACGCCGATGTGCTAGCCCGTGTGACAAATCATATTCTCGTAAGGTGTTGTAGGGGACACACGACCTATGAACACACCCATGGGGCTGGCCGTGTATCACACATGGCCTAGACCCACGCCCGTGTGCCTACCCGTATGGGCAACTAGAGGCTATTTTCCAAGCCTTTTGCCACCCTGAAACATAAACTCACTCATTCCACCACAAGTAGCATAAAACATAGCAATATTAAGGTATGAAAAATCCTTAAATCATCACTCATTCAATCCATATTTTACTCAATAAATTGCATGAACTTTCATTTCATTATACTCATCATTATTAAAATATGAACTTGACGAATATTGGCCAATTCACAATGACCATTTACAACATGAGTGTAAAACATTAGTAACCAACCTTTTGGCCTTCAAATATGACAGGACACAAAATAATCAAATTCTTATACATGCCATACTCAAAATAAATTAACTTTACTATACCAAAAGAACGATCGATAGTGTGATCTGAGCTCCGACGTTTTACGATCCCTGAGCTAGCTGGGCGAAACTACAAGGAAAAGGGAAAAGAGAGGGGTAAGCATATAGCTTAGTAAGTTTGCATAAATTTAAGTAACAATATAAATATCCATGGTGAAATCCATTCATCTCATAGAACAATAACAACTCAAGTATTCAAGTGCTTAGGCATACTTACTCATACTTACTCTTACCCTTCACATATCACAATAGGGTTTCTAAACTCGTATTTTACTCATGGTACCTGTATCACATCATCACATAATTTAGCACTTATGCTAACTTAAACATAAACTTAAATTATTATCATTCTTACATAAATGGAACTCAATGCTATCCTTGTATAACTTAACTCTATAACATCTTTACTTACTTAGCTCCTTTTAATCTTTATATGCTTAACTCTTTTGCCTGTTGAACTACTCAGAATATCGGAGGATACTCAATCTCATCATATATGTATCTTGATGCCAATGCCATATCCCATATATGGTCTTACATGGGATCAGCTCTTGATGTCGATGCCCTATCCCAGATATGGTCTTACACGGGATCTCTTAGCTCAATGTCGATGTCATGTCCCAGACATGGTCTTATACGAGATTGTACATGTATGGTCTTATACGTGATCCTCCTTTGGTGCCGAAACCATGTCCCAGACATGATCTTAAATGGGACCTTCCTTATTCGATGCCGGTGCCATGTCCCAGACATGGTCTTATATGGGATCTACATTCAGAGCCGATGCCATGTCCCAGACATGGTCTTATACGGGTCCTACATTCAGTGTCGATGCCATGTCCCAGACATGGTCTTTTATGGGACCTTCCTTATTTCATATGGTGACATAGGTATCCTCGTTATTCCGAGTCCTTAACTGGGACTTTAACTTGACATATTCTCATTTCAATCTCATCAAAGCATCATAAATCAACCTATGGAATATGTATACATTTCTCATAAAATAAAATAATTACAAGTATGATTACATTGTATAACTTTAATTTCATACAAACTTACCTCGATACTCAAAATATGTGTAGATGTGTAATTTAGTCCAACACCTTGTTCTTGCCTCGGTTTCAATCCAGGCTTCCTGTTTCTTGATCTATATTAACAATTTCACTCATTTAATACTCAAATTGACTAAATTGACTCATAATTTATACTTTGGAAAAATTATGATTTTGCCCCTAAACTTTCACATAATTACACTTTTAGCTCTAGGCTCGTAAAATGATTTTCGTTCAACTTTCTTACATTTCAAGCCTAGCCGAGTCATATTCTCAACTATAACAACCTTCAATTTCCACTATTTCACTCACGTATAACCATTTCTACAACTTTTACAATTTGGTCCTTTTAAGCATTTTTCATGAAAATCACTTAGAAAAAGATGTTTATCATACATTAAACTTTCATATTCTTCCATAAAACATCAAAATACATGCATGTCATACATGGGTAAATTTTTGAACATAAACCCTAGCTCAAAAGATAGCTAGAAATGGCTAAATCGAGCTACGAGGATCTCAAAAATACGAAAAACATTAAAAATGGTGCTGGGATGCACTTATTATCAAGCTTGAAAGTTGAAGAAACCCTAGCTATGTCTTCCTTTTGATTTTCGGCCAAGAGGGAGGGACATGGACATGATTTTGGCTTTATTTTCCCTTTTAATTCTTTAATTAACCAAAGGACAAAAATGCCCTTAAGCCCCTTTCTTGAGATTTTTTTCTTCCCTTGTCCATTTTTGTCCATCTTAACTTATAATGGTCTAATTGCTAAACAAGGACATCTAGTAATTTTTATAATTCTATTTCATACTTAAATCTTCTAGAATATCATATTTTCTAATCTTTGCAATTTAGTCCTAATGAACAATTTATTCATTAAGTAATAAAATTTCTTCATGAAATTTTCACACAATCATGCAAACACCTCATAAGCCTCATAAAAATCATTAACACACTTATTTCTACTTCAGATTTGTGGTCTCAAACCACTATTCCGGCTAGGCCCTAAATTAGGCTGTTACAATAAAAATGTATACAATTTAGTTACACGAACTTACCTCGACAAAGGTTCGTGTACAAACATCTACTAATTCGACATTTTCCTCTTTTCCTCGTTCTAACTCCGAATTTTGGTTGTTCAGATCTATATAAGTAATTTTAATAGTCAATTTCATACATTTTATACTCATTGGGACTCATTTTATGTTCTAGGCAAAATTACCATTTTGCCCCTAACTTTTCCACAAATTCCATTTTCATCCCTAGACTCGGAAAATGAAACTTGTGCAAATTACTACCTATTCCAAGCCTAACCAAAGCCCCATTACAAAATTTACAGCACATGTATTCATAAAATTTCAAAATTTTTCCTTCAATTTCACAAGTTTACATTTTAGTCCCAAAATCATGTTTTCATAAAAAATCACTTTGTAAAAGTTATTTATCTATCAATAATTATTCATTTTCTACCATAAATTTATAATTTCCAACATATACATCCATGACCCATTTTTCATACCTTGATAACTTTTCAAAATAATCCCCCAAATAGATAGATTAGACTATCCCTACTCCAAAATAATATAAAAATTATTAAAAACGGGACTTGATTTCATACCTTATTGACCTTGAAAAGTTTTCATCCTCTCTCCTAGGGTTTCCATGGAAATATTTGGGGAAGATGATATAAATTGTTTTCTTTTTCATTTAATTAAATTGTCATTTAATAACTTTTCATATTTCCAATTTAGTCCTTAGCCTTTTTTTTTATTTTTCCATGGATGAGTCACCAAGAAAAATCTACATACTTTTCTTAATGGTCTAATTACCATATAAAGACCTCTAGTTTTTAATTTCATACCTATTTAATCCTTATAGCTACTAGAATTCAACTTTCGCACTTTATGCGATTTAGTCCTTCTCGTAATTAAGCACTAAATCGATAAAATTCATACCAAAATTTTCACATGTCATATCTATCATAATACAGACCATATAATAAAATAAAAATAAACTTTAATTTTGGATCGAATGTTTCATCCCGAAACCACTGTTCCGATTTCACCGAAATTTGGGTTGTCACATTATATGTCATTTTAGCCCTGTTTTTAATTATTTTTATGTTTTTGAGATCATTGCAACTAGGTCCAACTAGCTTGTACCTTTGATTTTGAAACTGTTAAAGATTTTGAATGTTTCCATTGATGAACCTTATTCTTTTAGATGATAAATGATTAATTTGAAATACTAGTTTTTATTTAAAAGTATTTTATTAAGTGTTTTTAGATGAAGTTTCTGATTAGGGACTAAATTGTTAAAATAGTAAAAGTACAAGGATTTAATGTGAAATTGTTACATGAATGGGATGTGTTGGATGCCATAAGTATTTGGATAGGCTCAATTTTGGGTAAAAATGGTTAATTTGCATGTTTTGGGCTCAAGGACTAAATTGAATAAAAGTAAAACTTTAGGGGTAATTTTGTAAAAATGTCAAAAATGACTAAATTTCATAAATTACATTTTCACTGTCTAAATTAATAGATTGAATGAAATTATTAATTTAGATCAAGATCGGGTGGAAAATCGAGGAGAATAGAAAATTACCAAAATGCCCCTATACTTTGACATTTCTACAATTTTTCCAAGTACGTATGTATGAACTGTATCATGTATAATGTTGATTAAATTGAATGTTATTATATGATTTTATTGAAAATGAATCAATATATATATATGTTATTAAACAATTTATCATGTTATGAGATGACGTAAATCTAATGACGTACGAGGATTATCGAGCCCCAAATGAACCTTAGGAATTTGTAGGATACAAATGACATGTCATTAGGGTTTACATGTTTCGGGTGCTGGTCTTGAATGTCCTGCTGGTGGCTGAGTTCCTGCATGTGTTCGGATACTCCACAGCTCGTGTGAGCAGCATCGTATAGCTACGTTCAGACCCACAGATTGTGTGAGTAGGCCCATTTTCACAACTCATATGAGCATATATGCAAAGGAATTGATGGACTACGGTTATATGTTTAGCACACTTTGTGTGAGGTATCCCGCATAACCAACGGTATTCTATTTAGTTCAACGGGCATGAAATTTACAAGGATATTGTAAGTGTTCTATATGGACCCAAGACATGTATGTATGAAAGACTTCGAAATGGTGAATTACATGGAAAATATGTTATGTTGAGATGGATGATAGATCCAATTGAATTATTCTTAAGTACAATGGTTATTCATGTCAAATTCATGTGAATCATGTCTAAATGAACTAACATGTGTTGTTGATGTACTTGGGCTTATGCCAAGTCTGTGGATATGAATGATGTTTATGATTATGCTTGTCCTATGCATATGAAATGGGTAAGAAAAGGGGATGAAATGGTAAGTACGTAATTGTGATGTATTATGATGTTATAAAAGATTTAATGTGATAAATTATGTACTTATATGTGAGTAAATTGCTATGCTATGGTTGAATCTACCTATATTATGGAAAAATACTTTGAGTTGAGAATTAATATGTTGTTAAAGCTTATGATAAGCATTGGGAATGGAATGTGTATAATCTTATAAAAAGATTGATGGTTATACATTATGTCCCATAAAATCCTTTCATGTTATGAATTATAAACATATGTGACATTAATGAATTTACTCATTTCTGAGTCAATGATCATATAGATTTATGAATTTTGACATTAGCATAGGGTTATGACTATTCTAATAAGTTTATTATCGAAATGGAGTTTTATGCTTAAAGTTTATACGAGCTTACCAAGCATACATTGCTTACGTAGTTATTTTCCTTTACCTTACAGATTATCGAAAGCTTGACTGGGTTAGAAGCTTGTCGGAGATCCATCACACTATCCATTGATTATATCGGTAGATTTTGACGTCTTGGTTAAGGTTATAATGACATGTATAGATGGATATGGTTGATGATTAGTTGAATGTTAGTTGATGAGTTTGGAATGTATAGGTCATTTTGGGTGATGAAGCATTGGTATATTTGGTGCCTTGTTGATATGTGTTAATTTGATAATGTGTTAAAGTATGTTTGAATGGCCAAAGTGATATATGATGAATTGACCTCAACATGGTCAAGATATGATATGCTTTGGTACGGCTTTGAATAGATGTGCATGATTGAAATATGGTTTGTATACATGTTGATTGTTGGAACCATCTAGATATGGTTAGATTTGTGTCATTTAGATGGCCTTGATGGTTGGAGTGGAAATGGTCATTTGAAGCTGTGTTTTGAATAACCAAATTGGTATGTTTGAATGTGATTTTGGCATGTGGTCAATTATGGTATAACTAGGTATGGAATTAAACTATATATGTATATATGGACAAATTATGGTAAAATATGTATAAGTTAGATATATGTATATTTGTGATGCATGAAAACTATAGTTCAAATGATAAGTTCTAATGACAAGGTATAAGTTAAGCATGACATGTTTTAAAATAATAGCAAGGTGATCAATTATGCATATGTGTTGTTAAGTTGAGTGCTTGCTTTGAAGTGCCTTTTGGGCATATTGGTTGTATGGATAAATACCATATTGGTCTAGCTTTATTATGCATGTTTTAGGTATATTTTTGAATGCTTGAAATAGGTACAAGGGCTTGTATGTATGAGCATGTTTTGGGTGAAAGAAATGGCTTGAAAATGACCAATTTCTTGTCCACACGGCATAAGTGGAACGACGAAAATGTGCAAGTGTACACAATCGCAACGAGTATAAAGTTACAAGTATATGTCGAGTTATTGTACCCACAGGGACTGTGAAAAGAATTATTTATGAATGCTATTTAAAACACTTTGATGAAGAAAAATATTTTGTTTGAAGAGGGTGATTAAAAACTAAGATTTTAAACTAAGTAAACTAAATAAATAAATCTCAAATGCACGATTTCAAAATATGATTTTAATCTAGATGACATAATTGTGTTAGATTAATTACATTTCTTAACTTAGAATTATTAAACTCATGTTTATATTGTTACGAATAAATTCACGGCAACTCAGTAATTTGCTAACTTATGAACATACTCACCTACTGAAATCCATTCATCTATTGACTATATTCCTATGTCAATTCATCCGATTAAACAAATCTTAATAGGCAAATATGTTATTGCACATACATACTTATTAAATCGAAATAATCTCTTGTACATATCCCTATGTCAATTCAAACGATTAACTAAATCTAATAAGCACATAAAAGACTACGTGAGATAACAAATTATACCTACCTTGAAACAGTTTAATCACAATAATCTCGCAAGTTATGCAAGGCAAATGTATCGTCAGATACTGTTGCTAATTTAACCATCAGCTACCTTAGATGATTAAACATGCACTGATTAAATAATGTGTCCATTAATTACAATTTCGATCCGTTTAAATAATTAATTCATTGGCTACCTCACAATTGTAATGCAAGAATAACTTAGTCATGATTTTACTTAATCAAGCATCTTACCGAGGCCTATAACAACATAGACACAATTTTAACAATTTTAGCAAATGAAATGCAATCAACCTAACACGAATTAAATTCAAGCTAAATTGATTAAACTAACCATTCCAACAACATAAATATTCATAGATATGTTCATCATAACAACAACAAAAATTAAAGAGCTAGATAACAAGAATCAAATCCGGTGTTTTTCTGAGGCTTTACTAGTTTGCTCCGTTCTTCCTTCTCCGTTGTTCTCGTTGACCAAGGCTGCTATGAACACTTAATTTCTGCTCCAAATGGATGATGAATGCCCCTTTTCCAAGAGGAGAAATCGGCAAGAGAGCAAGGGAATTTGGAATGGAAAAGAAGAGAGAAAGTGGAGAGAAGAGAGAAAAGATGTGAATGCTTGAGATGTGTTTGAAATGACAAGCCTAAGGGGGTTTTTATAGCTGAAGAGGGCTGCTAAAAATAGCTAAAAATATCATCCAAAGATCCCTCCCTTGGCCGGCCACACATGTGGCAAGGTTGATAGTTTCAACTTTGCTAATTTAGGTTTGGGCAAGTCTATAAAGCCACCAATTGTGGAGGGGTTTGTTTGCAACTTGAAAAAGTCTTCAAGGGCCTTTTTGAAAGCTAAATAATCAGCCAATAAGCTGACTTGGGTCAGCATATAGACGGTTTTGGGCTGTCCACTTCTTGGTCAGTTCGGTTCACTCGGTTCGGCTCAACTAGACCACTTTTTCATAATTAATTAATAATAATTTATTTAATCCAAATTAAATTGGATAGAAATTAAAATTAATTATATCATGAATTAATACACATAATTGGACCGACTTAGGCTGACAATTAATTCGCCTTGATACTTCAAATTGCTTATCAGTTTTGAACTTCTAGCAGTGTCTGCCGAGTCGTTTTTTGCCCTTTGTGCAAATCTATCGATAAATGATCAAAATTAATCAAAATTAATAATAAAATTAATTAAAATTCAACATGTTCATAATTTAAGTGAAATTTAATCATTTTATAAAAATTAATTATTTTTCGATAAGAATTTATCAAAATTGAATTTAAGTTAAAAAGGGCATGAAAAAGTGTGTATATATTTGTGTTTCCAATAAGACATGGGCGTGTGTCTCAGTCGTGTGTGGCACACAGTCACGTGACACGGTCGTGTATCCCGTATAAGTTTTTATAGGTTGCATTTTGAGAGTTAGACGGACTGGTACACGGGCGTGTGGCTTGGCCATGTGAACCAAGTCAGATAGTTACATGGGCACTGATACGGGCTGGAACATGGCTGTGTGTCCGTAATTCGAATTCCCACACGGCCTGAGACACGGGTGTGTGACCCGTGTAGTATGAATTTTTCTATATTTTTCCATGAAGTTCTAAATGTTTCGATTTAGTCCTGAATCATTTCTAAAGTGTTTCTAAGGCCTCGGGGGCTCGAAAAAAGGGACATTATGCAAGTGATTGCATAGACTATGATATTATTTATGAAATGTTTGAGAATGAATGTTTTTATGTTAAAAGTTTTCGGCAATGCTTCGTAACCCTATTCCAGCAACAGATACGGGTTAGGGGTGTTATAAATGCATTTCTCGACATCGATTTCCTTGAATCTTTACAGGTTTGGAAGCCTGAATCTATGTTGTAACAGTCCGATTTAAACCCTAGTCGGAATAGTAGTTTTAGGACCACAAATTTGAGTCTAAAAATATTTTAATATTATTTTTTGTGCTTATAGTATGTGAATTGACATGTGTGAAATTTCCGTGATTTAATTTTATCGTTGTGTGCTCGATTTGATAAAAGGACCTAATCACATAAAATGAAAAAGTATCTTTCTATTTGTTAAAGTGCTTATTAGCTATAGTTAATTAAATGTGAGGTCTTTATTATATGATTAGACCATAATTAGTGGATTATGACATAAATGGTCATCCATTATAAGTTTGATTAATGTTTTAATTAAGGGTATTTTAGTAATTATGTTAATAAAGGTTTATTAAATAAAACAAAGTTAAAATATGCATATATTCTTGCATGATCAACCGAAAATTGAGAAAAGAAATAAGGTTTGAAGCTTGGTGAATTTCGGCACTTTCAAATCTTGATTTAGGTATGTTATTTGCTCGGTTTTTGATGATTTTTATGTTTTTAAGATCGTTGCTTTGTCATCTACCTAGCCCATGTCTCAATTTATGAATTTGATGAAGATTATGCGTTATGCCATTGACGATTTTGTAAGCTTTGTGATGTTAGTTGTTGAAATATGAAAGATATGTGATAGATTAATATGTTTTGTCTTTGAATTTTTGATGAATTTGACTATTTTGGTTAAATTGTGAAAATGTGAAATTGAGGGAATTAAATGTGAAATAAATGAAAGATATGGGCTTATATGAACTATATGAATATTCAGCCAAGTATGGGAAACATGAAATTATGTGTATTTTATGATTTTATGAAATAGGGACTTAAATGTCAAAATGTGAAAATGTGAGGGCTAATTTGTAAAATGCCCTAAATATGTGTTTATGAATTGAATTGAATGATTTGGTGAATAAAGGAGTTAAATTTGAATGTGTATAGACTAGGAACGAAAGAAAACAGAATTAGATCGGGGGAAATAAAAAATAGTTGAATAGCCGTTCGTTTCTGTTTTTTCCCGTATGAGGTAAGTCTATATACAAATAAATGTGTTTGAGTTGATTTATTCATGCTTATAAGAAATTGAATTGTGATGAATGACTATGGAAGATACATATGTGATCTCTGAGAAAGTATCGACAATGTGTTAATGTCTGAAAAGCCCCATACGAACCTTAGGAATAGTTAGGATACATATGTCATGACATAGGGTTACGATATGTGTTATCGTGTAAGACCACGTCTGGGACGTTCGCATCGATTTGTAATTTACGTGTAAGACCATGTTCGGGACATTGGCATCTATATGATTTCGTGTAAGACCCTGTTTGGGACAGTGGCATCGATATTTGATTACATGTAAGACCACGTCTAGGACGTTGGCATTGTACAAGCTTTCAGAGATATCTAAGTGTCCTTATGGATTCTGAATGGTTCAACGGGCATTCCGAGAAGTGAATGATTAAGTGAAATGTGTATCAGTTGCAGGTACGTTTGAAATGTATGCAAAGGTTGAGTATGAAAAGTAAGTATATGTGAAAATATGAATTGAGGTATATGTTTGAGAACATTGAAATAAGAGGTGTTATGTACAAATGTGCCATGACCATATGAATTACATGGAAATGTGATATGTTTAAAAGCAAGTGGTTAAGAGCAATTAAGCCAAATGAGAAATATGAATTTGCTATTATGTTATGCCATAGTTTATATTAATAAAATGGTTTATAAATGTTCTATGTAATAAGTTTATTTGTATATGGCTTACTAAGCTTTTGAAAGCTTACTTTCTATATGTTTGCACTGTTTTATAGATTATCGAAGCTACTGGGAGCTCAGAGATCATCAAGGATCATCACCACTCTATCGAATTATATTTTGGTAACTTTTGAAAATTTACTTATTGAAGAATGGCATGTATAGGCTAGAAGTGTTAAGATATGTTTTGGGACATGTATATATATGTAGCCATATGATATGGCTTGACAATGAATGTGAATATGGGTGAATATAGTTCATGCTAAGTGATGCAAAAGTTAGTATGTTTTTTATGAGAGGTTGGTATATTGAAATTGGTACGTTTTGGATGGAAATTGTATATAGTAGAGAATGATGTTAATATGGGTTAAAATTGTGTATATAATTGATATGTTTTGGTTGTTTTGGGACATAAAATGATGCTTGTAGGCATGACCCAAAGTGGGTGGCAATTTGGCCTTGTAAATGGCCTATAATTGCCCAAACGGTTGAACACACGGGCGTGTGTCCCAATCGTGTTCTTCACTATTTCAATTTGAAGTAAGTCAGACTTGCACATGGGTTAGACACACGGGCGTGTGACAGGTCGTGTGATTCAGGTCAATATAGCACACGGGCCAGATACACAGATGTGTGATTCAGGTTAGTTTTGCACACGAGCTGAGACATGGTCCAAGGCAAGGCCGTGTAAGGAACACAGCCTAACCACATGGGCGTCTACCCTGTTCTAAAAAGAAAAATTTTCTAAGTTCCGCAAAGTTTCTGTAAGAGAATGGTTTAGTCCCAAACGTTCTCTAAAGCATGTTTAAGGTCTAGTAGTCTGAAGGGACTATATGTGTGTGAATCATTATGAAATAATGAAGTATTGTTCGATGTTGTGAAATGAGTGTATAATGTTTCGATTTATCTGGTAATGCCTCTTAACCCAAGTCTAACGATGGATACGGGTTAGGGGTGTTACATTTTATTGGTATCAAAGCTACGATTTAGTCGATTCTAGGACTAACATAGCATGTGAGAGTCTAGATATGCATGCCATATATATAAACTATGATAGTGTGATGAATCCTGACAGATAACATGTGTTTTCCATATAGTAAATGGATCCAAAACGAGCCGTAGCTGAAGATGTTGAAAGTAATGCGCCTGCTCCTGCTCAAGAAACATCATTGTCTGATTCTAGACCGGTTACAAGCGATCAAGAAGGAGAGGCTAAATAAGCCTTCTTCCAAATGATGAATGAGTGGTTCACTCAGTATGTTAGAGAAAATCCGACTGTTCGTCAACCTCCGCCCCTACCTAATCCCCCTTAGACTTCTGTTGTACCTCCGGTTATGAATCTAAATTTGTTGAATAAGCCTCCGGTTGATAAAATTCGTAAGTATGGAGCTGAAGAGTTCAGGGCTACTAATGATGATGATACTGGGAGGGCTGAGTTTTGGCTCAAAAATATAATTTGAGTATTTGATGAGATGTCGTGTATCCCTGATGAATGTGTGAAATGTGTCGTTTCTTTATTGAGAGATGCAACTTACCAATGGTGGAAAACTTTGACTTCTATTATTCTGAAAGAACGAATTACCTGGGATTTCTTTCAATCTAAATTCCAGAAGAAATATATTAGTCAGAGATTCATTGATCAAAAGCGAAAAGTGTTTCTTGAATTGAAACAGGGCCGTATATCTGTTACAGAATGCGAACAACAATTTGTGAGATTGAGTCAGTATGCACGAGAATGTGTCTCGACTGAAGCAATAATGTGTAAAAGGTTTGAAGACGGTTTGAATGAAGATATCCGTTTGTTAGCCAGAATTTTGGAAATAAAAGTTGTTGTGCTTGCTGATCGAATATGTAAAGCCGAAGAACTTGGGAAAGATAAAAGAAAAACTGAATCAGAAGCTAGAGATGTGAGAAAGAGATCCTCAAGTATATCATTTTAGTTTGCATCAAAGAAATTCAAAGAGGAGTATAGTCGTTCAAAGGCTAATGCGGGACATTCAAGAAGAGATCATGCAAGATCACATTCGAGTTTTCGAACTACAGCTAAATCGATTACAAGTGTTGAAAATGTTAGATCCGAGCGACCCGAGTGTAGACATTGTGGTAAAAGACATCTGGACAATTGTCGATTGAAGGATCGAGTTTGTTTCAAATGTGGATCTTTAGATCATTTTATTCGAGATTGTCCTGAGTCTAATGAGCAAGAGATTGTACAGAATCTGAAGTCGAATAATGCTTCAGCTAGGGGTAGACCTCTCAAAACATGGGAAATGTGAGTGGTAGTCAGAGAGCTACGAAAGATGCAGCTACGAGATCTGAGCCGAGAGCGCCTGCCAAGGTTTATGCTATACGAGCTTGTGAGGAAGCTTCATCTCCAGATGTTATTACGGGTACATTTACTCTTTATGTTACTTCTGTGATTTCATTGATAGACCCAGGATCAACTCATTCGTATGTATGCATAAATTTAGTATCCAGTAAGACTTTGCCTGTAAAGTCTACTGAATTTGTAATTAGAGTATTGAACCCCTTAGGCAAGTGTTCTGGTTGATAAAGTGTGTAAGAATTATCCATTGATGTTTCAAGATACCTGTTTTCTAGCTGATTTGATGTTATTACCCTTTGACGAGTTTGATATAATTCTGGGTATGGATTGCCTAACATTGCATGATGCTGTTGTGAATTGCAAAAGGAAAACTATTGATTTGTGATGTCAGAATGATAAGATAATACGGTTTGAGTCCAGTGATTTGAATGGGTTGCTGGCTGTGATATCAGTGATGAAAGCTCAGAGTTATGTGAAAAAGGGTTATGAAGCTTACTTTGCCTATGTGATTGATTTGAAAGTGACGGAAAAGAAAGTTGAATCCGTGCCAGTTGTTGTGAGTTTCTTGACGTATTTCCTGAAGAATTACCGGGATTACCACCAATAAGAGAAGTTGAGTTTGGCATTGAGTTAGTGTTGGAGACGACCCCTATCTCAATAGCTCCATATAGAATGGTTCCAACAGAATTGAAAGAATTGAAGTCTCAGTTGCAAGAATTGACAAACAAAGGTTTCACACGACCGAGCTTTTCTCATTGGGGTGTTCCTGTTTTGTTTGTGAAAAATAAAAATAGTACAATGAGAATGTGCATTGATTACTGTCAGTTAAACAAAGTGACCATTAAGAAGAAATATCTCTGCCCAGAATCGATGATTTGTTTGACCAGCTGAAAGGAGCTTCAGTGTTTTCAAAGATAGATCTGAGATCGGGATACTATCAGTTGAGAGTAAAAGATTTAGACATTTAGAAATCTGCTTTCAAAACGAGGTACAAAACTTATGAAATTTTAGTTACACCTTTCGGATTAACAAATGCTCCTGCTGTTTTTATGGACTTGATGAACAGAATTTTTAGACCGTAATTAGATCGATTTGTTGTTGTATTCATTGATGACATTTTGATTTATTAGCGTGATGAAATTGAGCGTGCCGAATGTTTGAGAATTGTGGTACAAACTCTGCATGATAAGCAATTGTATGTAAAGTTTAGTAAATGTGAGTTCTAATATCCGGGATTTAGGGGTTATGCATTTTAACTTAAATGTATGTGGTAGCATGCCTATGTGTGGTTTGAATGTGTTTTGGGGGTTTCGGAAACCCTAGAATGCAGGTGAATGCCTTAGAAAAATATTAGATTTTAAGTCTTAAAGTGGAGCTAAGCAAGATAGGTCTTAAGAAAATTTGTATGAGGATTTAGACACAAGGACTTAACTGGTAAAGTGGCAAGGGAGGCGCTACTTAAAACTCAGGTGGGTGACGCCTCAGGGAGTATGAAAGGCCTAGGTTCGAGCAGCAAGGGAAGCATTTAGAGCTTTTATTTTGCAGCAAGGAGGAGCAGTGGTGGACGGCACAAGGACTCTGGTTGGATGAGTGGAAGATCAAGTCAAATTCATTCAAAATACGGCTAAGGAGGAAAGATAAGTGTTGACTCATTCAAACTCTTTTGAATGAGAGAAGAAGAGAAGAAATAGGAGAAAAACAAGGGATTTGAGAGAGAGGAGAAGAGTTGGCCGGCCAAGGGACTCCTAGGAGGACAATTTCGGTCATGTTGAAGGAGGAGGAGGCCAAATATGCATAGTGAGGTTTAGGCATTCTTTTTGTGCAATTTCTTTGTCTAGAAAGCTTGTGTGCTTTTTCTTTTAAGAACCGAAATAGGAGATCACTTGTGCACTATTTTCTTTCTTGTCCAAAAGCCGAAACCATTTGTGCATCTTCTTCTCTTTATTTCACTTAGGCCGAACCTCTCTTTCATCTTATTTCTTCATTACCGTAACTTTCAGGAACTCCAAGCACCACTTCTCTTATTTTGTTTTCTTTTGTGCCGCACCAACACTTCTTTATCTTTCTTTTTCATCCCATATTTCTCCATATCCGATTGCTCACCTGTCATTAAGCCGAAAGCACATCTAGCCTTAGCCGATTTCTTCATCTATTTCTCCTTCAAAGTCGATCACTTTTCTATAGTAGTCGAATCTCTCTGTGTTTCCAAGCAAGGGTGTAATCGATCTCAACGTTAGGGGTAAGGATCAACTGCCATTTGATTTTCTTTCTTCTTTCTTTTGGATTATCCGAAATCTAGGAATCTAATCCCTCCTATTCTCTTTGGCCGAAACCATGAAGGAAAGTTTCGGGGCTCTTCTGTAGCCGACAATTAGGGGGAGATCATTCGGGATTTGAATATCTAAGGTAAGTGAAGTGTGATCTTAGGCCAAAGGCCATTTACTTTGGTTCATTAAATGTTAGAATCGAATCTAACATATACCATATAGGGATTTCAACAGACTCCATAGGCAAGTGACAGTTTCGGGATCCAGACGAGCAAGGTAAGGGATATTGAAATATTCGGCCAAAGGCCATATTGTCTATTAAGGTTAGCCGATTCTGACTATGATCTTTTAGGGGCAGTTCGACAGGGATAAGGAGAAGTCTCGGGTTTCAGATCTTTTCGGTAAGGGTTTTTTAAGTTAAAAACTATATTCATTTAGATCTCGTATGTTAATTAATCGGTTTTGATTAAGTGTTCTTCAATGGATGCGGGTACCGGTGGAAGAGTGAAAGGGGTAGTTCCTACCCCTAAATTCAAGAAATGCTCGGTTTCTACTATTCGTGATTGGCCACCGGGGTGTGGGCCAGCGTCAAAAAGGGATAAGCAGTTCACTATTATCCCTGCTAGCGAAAGTGTCAGTGAGATCGAGAGCGTAGTTCTCGTTGTTATCAGGTGTGTAACCCTACATTAATTCCCGATAGATAAATAGCGATCATATTAAATATGTGTTAATGGAAATACGAGTAACATGGCTAAGGGTACCATTCAATGGTACAGTGCGTTCAGGTACGATACTCCTTAATATTCTGTTGGTAATGTTTATAAACATTGATATGAAATATGTGTGATTTTGATATGACTCTGGGATAAGGTATATTGCATGATAACTGATTAATATGTATGATGCATGGGCATATGGGTGATATTGTTAAAGGGGAAGTGTTCCGGTGGTTTTTACCACATTATGTCACATATTATGTATCCGGTGGCTATGTCACATATTATGAATCTGGTGACTCTGACACATTATCTGGTGGCTATGCCACGATTATAAGGGCGATGTGCGATTGATCATGATGGATCGCCGATGGCGTGTACCGAATGGAGGGTCGATTTAGTAATCCCTATAGTGTGACTTGCTGGTATGGGTGGTGTGTAGAGGATGGATATCTAGGTGGGCTCGGGATTGCATTTCATTTTATATGTACATGTGATTTAATATGTCATGATTCGATATACTATGTTATGGGCTTATGGCCAAGTATGATATAAAATGGGCTTTGCCAAAATGTTAAATTAAGGCTATGATCGTTTGGGCTTTTAGTGTAATTGTTACACATTGAGTCTGTTGACTCACCCTTCGTGGGATATTTTTTTCAGGTGATACTTAGCGATTTGGATCGGGTCATCGGGGACTTTGTGGTGGCCATGCTCAAACTCAGTTTTTCCGGGTTTTTCTACCTTTTTAACTTATCACGTTTTCTTATTATGTTTTCGGGATTCATTTCGGGTTTTGTTTTGTTGTAATAAGGCTACTATTTAACTGTTTTGTTTATGCGTTTTTATTTTTTATTCTGTTACGGTGAATATCAAACAAATGATGAGCATTTTTCGTAAAACAACTTCAAATATTTTGACACTTAAACACCTTCGGTTTTCAACTTAATAATTGGCTCCAAAAGTCAACATTTGTGTTAACTTGTAATTTTTGAAACTTAAGGGTAACATTTTAAGGAAATACAAATTTTAATAACAACACGATTTTCAACTTGATCGCAAAGCAAATCTATTTTCCTCAAAATCACCATATTTTTCAAGATGACCAAGTGAGATTTTATTAAAGTTTTACTTCAGGAACAAACCAGATCCGTCGGGACTTGTGGGCTAAGTTTGGGGTGTTTCAACTTGGTATCAGAGCCCAGTTTTAAACACTTGGCCTTGGGTTTTGAAACCCATAACGTTTTCAAAATGGAGCCCAAATGAGTTTTTTTTAAACTTTTGGTTAAAATAGTTTTATGGAAGCATGGCACCCGAGTTCTCGACCCAGGTCCGCCAGGTAAGTTCTTTTGTTGATAAATTGATTTGAGTATGCTGAAGTATGATACTTAAGTTGATAGATTTAGGGACACTATAATTTAGAGACATGGACCCTAGGTATATGTGCACTTTTACAGAAAAACCATTGATTAAGTCTTTATTGCATAAAACTCTCTTTAAACAAAAAAGTGAAAAGACTATAATGCATAAAAATTTCGTAAAACAAACAAGACGCGACGTAGATATGAGTTCTAGGGGACGTGGTCACAATACTTATGGACGCGGCAGAGGCAGAATGACTGTAACGGAACCAGTTGGGTCTGGTCAGGGTTCCAAAAATGAGGCACCGTCATCGGTTGTAGGGGCGAAATTTCAGGAGCAAACAAGAGGGGATGATGCGGTATCGCAGGCTATGCTGCGAGTCTTATAGCGAGTGGCAGGGGCTAGTATAGGAAATGGGGCCCGCAAGTCAGTATCTGAGAGACTTAGGTCAAATGGAGCTGAGGTTTTTAGAGGAGTATCTGGGGTAGCTCTGAATGTAGCGGAGTATTGGTTAGAGGCAGTCGAGAGGATCATGGATGATCTAGACTGCACTACTGAGGAAAAACTGAAAGGTGCTGTTTCACTGCTTCGGGATGAGGTCTACCAGTGATGGCTCACTGTCAGAGAGGGTACCCTTGCAGATCGAGTAGATTGGGGGTATTTTAAGACTAAGTTTGAGGGGAAATACGTCAGAGCTAGCTACATAGATTCATAAAAAAAGGCATTTTTGAATCTAGTGCAAGGAAGTAAGTCGGTAGCGGAGTATGAAGCGGAGTTTCTGTGGTTAAGCCGGTACGCTAGGGGAATTGTGGCCACTGATTACGAGAGATGTCTCAGGTTTGAGGATGGACTGAGAGATGAGCTGCGAGTGTTGATTGCTCCGTAGCGGGAAAGAGACTTTGCAGTCTTAGTGGATAAGGCTCGGATAGCTGAAGAAGTTAAGCGGACTGAAAGACAGAACCGGGATAGAGGTCAGAATCGGAATAAGAGGAACTATGGGTCTTCAGGATCATCCGGGAATTTTCAAAAGAGACCTAGAGTTGATGGGCCGCGACGTCAGCAGGTTGTTGTGGAAGGACAGTACCTACTTGTAACCAATGTGGAAAGATGCACCCGAGAGAATGTTGGAAGAAGACAGGAGGATGCTTTAAGTGTGGGTCCAAGGATCATATGATTAGGGATTGTCCGATGGATACAGATAGGAACCGCCCAGCAGGTCAAGGTTTTAATCAGGCTGGCATAGGAGGACAACAGTCGTCGAGGGGTCGTGGTCTGAATGGCAGAGGTAATGGTTCTGGTAGAGGTCGTGGAACACCAGGCAGAGGTAGTAGTAACACGGAGGCAAGACAGCCAGGTCTGGTATATACGGTTCGTCGGAGGGAGGATGGTGATGCAGCTGATGTCATAACGGGTACGTTCCTTATTTTTGGATTACCCTTTATTGCATTGATAGATATAGGGTCAACTCATTCGTACATTTCTGGTGAAGTATCTGGAACTCTGCATGTGAACTCTGAGACTGTACCTAGGAAGATGACTGTACTTAGTCCTTTAGGGCAATCAGTAGTAGTAGACAAACTCTTTAAGGAAGTGCCTTTAGAAGTTCAGAGGACGCAGTTTCCGACTGACTTAATGGAGTTTCCATTCGGGGAATTTGATCTAATCTTTGGTATGGACTGGTTAGTGAGGTACCGTGTGAATGTGGATTGTGCTGCTAAGCGGATGTCATTGAGGACTATTGACGATAAGGAAGTTGTGGTGATGGGCGAGAGACGGAATTACTTATCGAATGTAGTATCTGCCCTTAAGGCAGAGAAGATGGTAAGAAAGGGATGTCTGGCTTTTCTGATGTTGGTTAGTGCCTTGGAGGTTAAGGAAGCGACTGTTGAAAGGGTCAGGACTGTGAGAGAATTTGTGGATGTCTTTCCGGAAAAACTTCCAGGATTGCCTCCGGATCATGAGGTGGAATTTGGGATTGACTTGTTGCCTAGTACGGCGCCAATATCTATCGCTCCGTACAGAATGGCACCAAACGAGTTGGTTGAGCTTAAGGCTCAGATTCAAGAGTTACTTAATCGTGGGTTTATCCGACCTAGTGTGTCTCCATGGGGAGCACCAGTTCTATTTGTGAAGAAGAAGGATGGGACTATGCGTATGTGCATAGATTACCGGTAGTTGAATAAGCTAACCATCAAGAACAAGTATCCTTTGCCGAGGATAGACGACTTGTTCGACCAGCTTAAAGGGGCCGCGGTATTTTCAAAGATAGATCTAAGGTCAGGATATCATCAGCTTAAAGTGAAGGAAGTGGATATCCATAAGACAGCTTTTCGAAAAAGATATGGGCATTATGAGTTCTTAGTAATGCCGTTCGGATTGACGAACGCCCCAGCTGCGTTCATGGATATGATAAATCGGTTTTTTCAACCCTACTTGGATCAATTCATCGTGGTATTCATAGACGACATCCTAGTGTATTCCAATTCTGAGGAAGAACATGATGCGCATCTCCGGGTAGTATTGCAAGTGTTAAGGGAAAAGAAGCTGTATGCCAAATTCAGCAAGCGCGAACTTTGGCTGAGGGAAGTTGCGTTTTTAGGGCATGTGGTCTCTGCAGAAGAGATAAGGGTGGACCCTCGGAAGATGGAGGCAGTGTTAGATTGGAAGCCACCTAAGTCTGTGGCTGAGGTTCACAGTTTCTTGGGTTAGCAGGCTACTACAGAAGATTTGTCAAAGGGTTCTCATCAATAGCGGCACCTCTGACAAAATTGTTGAGGAAGGAGGTACCTTTCGTGTGGATAGATAAGTAATATGAGAGTTTCGAGAGGCTTAAGAAGGTTTTGACAGAAGCTCCAGTTTTGATTCAGCCTGAAGCAGGGAAAGATTTTGTGGTATATTTTGATGCTTCTCACACAGGATTGGGATATGTTTTGATGCAGGACGGGAAGGTGGTTGCTTATGTGTCTCGACAATTAAGGCCACATGAGGTTAATTATCCGACGCATGACTTAGAGTTGGCAGCGATAGTCTTTGCTCTTAAGGTGTGGAGGCATTATTTATTTGGAGAGAAGTCGATAATCTACACAGATCACAAGAGTCTGAAGTATTTGCTGACTCAAAAGGAGCTGAATTTGAGACAGCGAAGGTGGGTGGAGTTGTTGAAGGACTATGACTGTTCAATAGAATATCACCCGGGTAAGGCCAATGTAGTGGCAGATGCCCTAAGTCAGAAAGTAGTGTCGGAGCTGAGGGCGATGTTTGCACATCTTAGTCTTTATAACGAGGGAAGCTTGTTAGCAGAATTGCAAGTAAAGTCGACATGGTTAAACCAAGTGAAAGAGAGTCAGTTGGCAGATGATGATCTAAGTGCTAAGCTACGGCAAGTGCAGATTGGGGAATTGGAAAACTATGATGTGAACAGTGATGGAGTGCTGTGTTTTCAGGGCAAGGTCTGTATGCGGAAGTATGAGGAATTAAGGCAGAGAATTCTTCAGGAATCGCATGGTAGCGCTTATGCTATGCATCCTGGAGGAAGTAAGTTATACAGAGATCTACGGGATCAGTTTTGGTGGCCTGGTCTTAAGCAGAAAGTTACAGAATTTATCGGGAAGTGCTTAACGTGTCAGCAAGTCAAGGCTGAACACCAAGTACCGTCAGGGTTGCTTCAGCCAATAAAGATTCCGCAGTGGAAGTGGGAGAGAATTACTATAGACTTCGTTAGTGGGCTTCCCCTTACGTCTACTAAGAAGGATTCAGTGTGGGTGATAGTGGATCGGTTGACAAAGTCTGCACATTTCATACCAGTACGAGTTGATTATTCTCTGCAGAGGTTTGCAAAGTTGTATGTGGCAGAAATTGTAAGGTTACATGGAGTGCCGATGTCAATTATTTCGGATAGGGATCCGAGGTTTACGTCTCAGTTTTGAAAAGTATTCCATCAGGCTTTGGGCACCAGGTTGGACTTCAGTACGGCATTTCATCCACAGTCGGACGGCCAATCTGAGCGAGTAATCCAAGTGTTAGAAGATATGTTGAGGGGCTGTGTTATAGACTTCAGAGGAAGCTGGGAAGAGTTTTTGCCTTTAGCAGAGTTTGCGTACAACAACAACTACCAAGCAAGTATTCAGATGGCACCGTATGAAGCGCTGTATGGACGGAAGTGTCGCACTCCTATGTGTTGGATAGAATTGGGGGAACGTCAGGTTTTTGGTCTGAAGATTGTAGCAGAATTTGAAGAAAAG
Organism: Gossypium bickii; assembly: GCA_025503065.1. Lineage (NCBI taxonomy): Eukaryota > Viridiplantae > Streptophyta > Magnoliopsida > Malvales > Malvaceae > Gossypium > Gossypium bickii. The sequence continues at coordinate 58,349,016 of CP106711.1, forward strand.
GTTAAGGTAATTCGGGCACGGTTGAAGGAGGCATCGGACAGGCAAAAGTCATACACAGATCTTAAGTGGAAGGAGATAGAGTTTGCGGTGGGAGATCAGGTGTTTCTAAAAGTTTCGCCATGGAAGAAGGTGATGAGATTTGGTCGCAAGGGAAAGTTAAGTCCCAGGTTTATAGGACCTTATCGGGTTTTGAAGCGAGTTGGACCAGTGGCATACCAGTTAGAGTTACCTTCAGAATTGAAGCAGATGCATGATGTGTTTCATGTGTCGATGCTACGTCGTTACCGATCGGACTCACCTCATGTAGTGCCAGTTGAGGAGGTGGAGCTAAGACCAGATTTGTCCTACGAGGAAGAGCCGATTCAGATTCTGGAACAGGATGTGAATGTGTTACGGAGGAAATCAGTTCCTCTAGTCAAAGTGTTATGGCGCAACCATGGATCAGAAGAAACTTCGTGGGAGCCGGAGGAGGCAATGCGGCAGCAATACCCTCACCTATTTCAGCCAGGTAATTTTGAGGTCGAAATTATTTTTAAGGGGGGTAGAACTGTAATATCCGGGATTTAGGGGTTATGCATTTTAACTTAAATGTATGTGGTAGCATGCCTATGTGTGGTTTGAATGTGTTTTGGGGGTTTCGGGAACCCTAGAATGTAGGTGAATGCCTTAGAAGAATATTAGATTTTAAGTCTTAAAGTGGAGCTAAGCAAGATAGGCCTTAAGAAAATTTCTATGACGATTTAGACACAAGAACTTAACTGGTAAAGTGACAAGGGAGGCGCCACTTAGAACTCAGGAGGGTGACGCCTCAGGGAGTATGAAGTGCCTAGGTTCGAGCAGCAAGGGAAGCATTTGGAGCTTTTATTTTGCAGCAAGGAGGAGTAGTGGTGGATGGCACAAGGACTCTAGTTGGATGAGTGGAAGATCAAGTCAAATTCATTCAAAATTTGGCTAAGGAGGAAAGATAAGTGTTGACTCATTCAAACTCATTTGAATGAGAGGGGAAGGGAAGAAATAGGAGAAAAACAAGGGATTTGAGAGAGAGGAAAAGAGTTGGCCGGCCAAGGGACTCCTAGGAGGACAATTTCGGTCATGTTGAAGGGGGAGGAGGCCGAATATTCATAGTGAGGTTTAGGCATTCTTTTTGTGCAATTTCTTTGTCTAGAAAGCTTGCATGCTTTTTCTTTTGGGAACCAAAATAGGAGATCACTTGTGCACTATTTTCTTTCTTGACCAAAAGCCAAAACCATTTGTGCATCTTCTTCTCTTTATTTCACTTAGACCGAACCTCTTTTTCATCTTATTTCTTCATTGCGGCAACTTTCAGGAACTCCAAGCACCTCTTCTCTTATTTTGTTTTCTTTTGTTCCGCACCAACACTTCTTCATCTTTCTTCTTCATCCCATATTTCTCCATATCCGATTGCTCACCTGTCATTAAGTCGAAAGCACATCTAGCCTTAGCCGATTTCTTCATTTATTTCTCCTTCAAAGTCGATCACTTTTCTATAGTAGCCGAATCTCTCTGTGTTTCCAAGCAAGGGTGTAATCGACCTCAACGTTAGGGGTAAGGATCAACTGTCATTCAATTTTCTTTCTTCTTTCTTCTGGATTAGCCAAAATCTAGGAATCTAATCCCTCCTATTCTCTTTTGCCAAAACCATGAAGAAAAGTTTCGGGGCTCTTCTGTAGCCGACGATTAAGGGGAGATCATTCGGGATTTGAATATCTAAGGTAAGTGAAGTGTGATCTTAGGCCAAAGGCCATTTACTTTGGTTTATTAAATGTTAGAATCGAATCTAACATATACCATATAGGGATTTCAACAGAGTCCATAGGCAAGTGACAGTTTCAGGATCCAGACGAGCAAGGTAAGGGATATTGAAGTATTCGGCCAAAGGCCATATTGTCTATTAAGGTTAGCCGATTCTGACTATGATCTTTTAGGGGCAGTTCGACAGGGATAAGGAGAAGTCTTGGGATTCAGATCTTTTCAGTAAGGGTGTTTTAAGTTAAAAACAATATTCGTTTAGATCCCGTATGTTAATTAATTGATTTTGATTAAGTGTTCTTCAATGGATGCGGGTACCAGTGGAGGAGTGAAAGGGGTAGTTCCTACCTCTAAATTCAAGAAACGCTCGGTTTCTGCTGTTCGTGATTGGCCACCGGGGTGTGGGCTAGCGTCGGAAAGGGATAAGCAGTTCACTGTTATCCCTGCTAGCGAAAGTGTCAATGAGATCGAGAGCATAGTTCTCGTTGTTATCAGGTGTGTAACTCTACATTAATTCCCGATAGATTAATAGCGATCATATTAAATATGTGTTAATGGAAATACGAGTAACATGGCTAAGGGTACCATTCAATGGTACAGTGCATTCATGTACAATACCCCTTAATATTCTGTTAGTAATGTTTATAAACATTGATATGAAATATGTGTGATTTCGATATGACTCTGGGATAAGGTATATTGCATGATAACTGATTAATATGTATGATGCATGGGTATATGGGTGATATTGATAAAGGGGAAGTGTTTCGGTGGTTTTTACCACATTATCCGGTGACTTATGTCACATATTATGTATCCGGTGACTATGTCACATATTACGAAACTGGTGACTCTGTCACATTATCTGGTGGTGATGCCACGATTATAAGGGCGATGTGCAGTTGACTGCAGCAACTGCCTTCGATGGTGTGTAGCGGATGGAGGGTCGATTTAGTAATCCCCACGGCGTGACTAGCTGGTATGGGTGGTGTGTAGAGGATGGATATCTAAGTGGGCTCGGGATTGCATTTCATTTTATATGTACATGTGATTTAATATGCCATGATTCGATATACTATGTTATGGGCTCATGGCCAAGTATGATATAAAATGGGCTTTGCAAAATGTTAAATTAAGGCTATGATAGTTTGGGCTTTTAGTGTAATTGTTACACATGGAGTCTGTTGACTCACCCTTCGTGGGATATCTTTTTCAGGTGATACTTGGCGATTTGGATTGGGTTAGCGGGGACTTTGTGGTGGCCATGCTCAAACTCAGTTTTTTCGGGTTTTTCGACCTTTTAAACTTATCACGTTTTCCTATTATGTTTTCGGGATTCATTTCGGGTTTTGTTTTGTTGTAATAAGGCCACTATTTTACTGTTTTGTTTATGCATTTTTATTTTTATTCTGTTACAGTCAATATCAAACAAATGATGAACATTTTTTGTAAAACAACTTCAAATATTTTGACACTTACACATCTACGGTTTTCAACTTAACTATTGGCTCCAAAAGTCGACATTTCTCTTAACTTGTAATTTTTGAAACTTAAGGGTAACATTTTAAGGAAATACAAATTTTAATAACAACACGATTTTCAACTTGATCGCAAAGCAAATCTATTTTACTCAAAATCACCATATTTTTCAAGATGACCAAGTGAGATTTTATTAAAGTTTTACTTAAGGAACATACCAGATTCGGTCGGGACTTGTGGGCCGGGTTTGGGGTGTTTCATGAGTTCTGGTTGTGTGAAGTTGGCTTTTTGGGGCATATTTTGTCAACATCCAGTATACGAGTTGATCCGAGCAAGATTTCAGCTATTATAGAGAGGAAGCCTCTAAAAAATGTGTCTGAAGTTTGCAGTTTTCTAGGACTTGCTGGTTATTATAAACGGTTTGTAAAAGGGTTTTCAATGATTTCAACTCCACTGATGAGATTGCTTTAGAAAGATGTGAAATTCGAGTGGTCTGAAAAGTATCAGAAAAGTTTTGATCAGTTGAAAGCTCTATTGACAGAAGCTTCAGTTTTAGTACAACCAAAATCAAGTAAAGAATTTTTTATATATAGTGATGCTTCATTGAACGGTCTAGGATGTGTTTTGATGCAGGAAGGCAAAGTTATAGCTTATGCCTCGAGACAATTGAAACGACATGAAAAGAATTATCCGATGCATGACCTTGAATTAGCTGCGATCGTATTTGCTTTAAAAATTTGATGCCACTATCTTTTTGGTGAGAAATGTCATGTGTTTTCAAATCATAAAAGTTTGAAATTTCTGATAACTTAGAAAAATTTGAATCTGCATCAGAGAAGATGGTTAGAACTGTTAAAAGACAATGAGCTTGTGATAGATTATCATCTGGCAAAAGCAAATGTTGTTGCTGATGCTTTGAGTCAGAAATTGTTGTTTGCCTTACTTGCGATGAATGGTCATTTAGTTCTATCTAATGATGATTCGTTTATAACTGAGTTGAAAGCGAGGCCATTGTTTATACAGCAAATTTGTGATGCTCAAAAAGTTGATGTTAGTGAAACGAGCTCAGTGTGATCTGAACTCTGATTCTAAAATTCGAGTTAATGCTAATGATTGTCTGAGATTCCAAGATTGGATTTGTGTTCCGAGAAATTCAGAGTTGATTCAATTGATATTGAAAGAAGCACATAGCAGTCACTTTTCTGTTCATCCAGGAAGTACAAATATGTATAATGATTTGAAACAACTTTACTGATGGCTTGGAATGAAAAGAGATATATATGATTTTGTTTCGAAATGTTTGATCTATCAGCAAGTTAAAGCTGAACATCAGGTGCCATCCGGTTTGTTACAACCTATTATGATTCTCTAGTGGAAATGGGATAAAGTGACAATGGATTTTGTTTTCAGTTTGCCTTTAACTTCGAGGAAGAAAGATGCAATCTGGGTTATAGTTGATAGATTGACGAAATCAGCCCATTTTATTCCGGTACAATCTGATTACTCACTTGATAAGTTAGCTGAGTTATATATTTCTGATATTGTGAGATTGCACGGGGTGCCACTATCTATTGTGTCTGATAGATATCTAAGGTTTACTTCGCGATTTTGGAAGAAACTGAAAGAGGCTTTAGGTATGAAATTGCACTTTAGTACTACTTTTCATCCACAGATGGATGGTCAATCCAAGCAGATTATTTAGATACTCGAGGATATGTTGAGATGTTGTATTCTTGAGTTTGATGGTACGTGGGAACAATATTCGCCATTGATTGAATTTACGTATAATAATAGTTTTCTATCGAGCATTAAAATGACACCGTATGAAGCCTTGTATGGTAGGAAATGTAGAACACCATTGTATTGGTCAGAGCTCAGCGAGAATAAGATTGACGGGGTTGACTTGATAAAAGAGATTGAGCAGAAAGTGAAAATGATCCGTGATAGTATGAAAGTGGCGTCTGATCGACAGAAATCATACACATATTTGAAACAAAAGGATATTGAGTTTGAGATCGAAAATAAAGTGTTGTTGAAAGTGTCTCCGTGGAAGAAAATACTTTGATTCGTTAAAAAAGGTAAATTGAGTCCGAGATTCATTGGACCGTATGAGATCATTGAGCGTATCGGGCCGGTTGCGTATAAATTTCGCTACCACCTGAGTTAGAAAAAATTCATAATGTGTTTCATATATCAATGCTTTGACGATACAGATCTGATTCTTAGCATTTGATTTCTCCGTCTGAGATAGAGATTCAGTCCGATATGATTTATGAAGAAGAACTGATCCATATCTTAGCTCGCGAGGTTAAAGAATTGTTAAAAAAGAAAATTCCATTAGTAAAAGTATTATGGCATCGACACGGGGTTGAAGAAGCTACGTGGGAACCCGAAGATGCTATAAGAGAGCAATATCCGAATCTATTTAACTGTAAGATTTTCGGGGACGAAAATACCTAAGGGGGAGAATTGTAACAGTCCGGTTTAGACCCTAGTCTGAGTAGTGGTTTCGGGACCACAAATCCGAGTCTAAAAAATATTTTAATATTATTTTCTGTGCTTATAGTATGTGAATTGAAATGTGTGAAATTTTCATGATTTAATTTTATCGTTGTGTGTTCGATTTGACAAAAGGACCTAATCGCATAAAATGCAAAAGTAGCTTTCTATTTGTTAAAGTGCTTATTAGCTATAGTTAATTAAATGTGAGGTCTTTATTATATGATTAGACCATAATTAGTGGATTATGACGTAAATGGTCATCCATTATAAGTTTGATTAATGTTTTAATTGAGGGCATTTTAGTAATTGTGTTAATAAAGGTTTATTAAATAAAAAAAGTTAAAATTTGCATATATTCTTGCATGATCAACCGAAAATTGAGAAAAGAAATAAAGTTTGAAGCTTGGTGAATTTTGACACTTTCAAATCTTGATTTAGGTATGTTCCTTGTTCGTTTTTGATGATTTTTATGTTTTTGAGATCGTTGATTTGTCATCTACCTAGCTCATGTCTCAATTTCTGAATTTGATGAAGATTGTGAGTTATGCCATTGAGGATTTTGTAAGCTTTGTGATGATAGTTGTTGAAATATGAAAGATATGTGGTAGATTAATATGTTTTGTCTTTGAATTTTTGATGAATTTGACTATTTTGGGTTAAATTGTGAAAATCTGAAATGGAGGGAATTAACTGTGAAATAAATGAAAGATATGGGCTTATATGAACTATATAAATATTCGGCCAAGTATGGGAAACGTGAAATTATGTGTACTTTGTAATTTTATGAAATAGGGACTTAAATGTCAAAATGTGAAAATGTAAGGGCTAATTCGTAAGATGCACTAAATATGTGTTTATGAATTGAATTGAATGATTTGGTGAATAAAGGAGTTAAATTTGAATGTGTATAGATCAGAAGCCAAAGAAAACAGAATTAGATCGGGGGAAATAAAAAATAGTTGAATAGCTATTCGTTTCCATTTTTTCCCGTACGAGGTAAGTCTATATACAAATTAAGGTGTTTGAGTTGATTTATTCATGCTTATATGAAATTGAATTGTGATGAATGACTAAGGAAGGTACATATGTGATCTCTGAGAAAGTATCGACAATGTGTTAATGTCTGAAAAGCCCTATACGAACCTTAGGAATAGTTAGGATACATTTGTCATGACATAGGGTTACGATAAGTGTTATCGTGTAAGACCACGTCTGGGACGTTCGCATCGATTTGTAATTTACGTGTAAGACCATGTCCGGGACATTGGCATCGTATATGATTTCATGTAAGACCCTGTCTGGGATAGTGGCATCGATATTTAATTACATGTAAGACCACGTCTGTAACACCCCAAACCCGGCCAAGACGTTATGACCGGATCTGGAATGTCACATAGAAGGGTTGCTTAAAAACTACTGTGCGTTCGTTTAAAAGCTTCGTATTCTTTTTGAAACTTCAACTTTGTTGTTGGTGAAATTCAGAGTTGCTTTTATCGATTTCTTGTAAGAACGTTGTTATTATTATTATTTTCGAAAACTTTGTTTAAAGTAGAGATCAGATTCAGTAGATTGCGAAGATGTGATATTTTGAAAACAGTTGGTGTCATTTTAAGAAAACCACGTATTTATAAATTTAACAGTTATCAAAGAAAACTTAAAAGAAAATAAACTAACGGCCTTATTACAAAAATATTACCCCAAAATAAAATAAAAATAAAATAAAGCAAAAAATAAAAATTTACTAAGTTTCTGAGAAATATTCCCGATGGATGGCCACCTCAGAGTCCTCTGTAGCTCCAAATCCCCTAATGCTGGGGACCATTTGCAGGGTTAAAGCAGAGGGGTGAGTTACGAGAACTCAGTGTGTAATTTCGATTCCAGTCACAGTCATGGTCTCAGTCTGGGCCTAAGCCCCATACATTATCAATTCGGGCCCCAAAATCATGGTAATACAAACAGAAAATACAGCCCCAACCTAATAGTCCATCCGCTACACTCCACCCGTACCAGCCCTACACTTCATGTGGGGACCAAGTCAACCCACCCAACCCTACACTCCAAAAATGTAGTCGAGCTACCAGTATATATATATATATATATGCAGCTCTTAAGCCTTCAATAGCGGTATTATAATTGGCACAGAGCCATCAGTAACTGTATTATGTTTGGCACAGAGCCATCAGCGACAGTAATATAATTGGCACACAGCCTTAGGTAAATATGATCGACACAGAGTCATCGATATCTGTTAGGCACATAGCCATAGGTAAATACGATTGGCACAAAGACATAATCAAGATGGCACAGAGCCAAGCTCTCCAATAATGCAACCTTGCTGCTAACAATGGTATATGTGGTTGAGCAGCTAGAATCAGAATACGTGGCAAAGCCACTAAATCAGTAAAACATGGCATAGCCACCAGTACAGTACTTCCTCCAAAATACAAATCCCAACCCCATGCAATATGTTGTATATGTCATGCTCAATCATTACACATGTATGCAAAATGGCCATGCTCAGTAACAATCATCTAAACATATATTAACAGCATATCAGTCACACCCCCATAGTCAAGTCAGTTAAACTCATAATTATACAATCACAGTCAAAAAAGTCAAATTCACAGTATAAATCAGTCATTTACCCTATAAGGGTATTTCGGTAATCATACCCTTTAAGGGTATTTCGATAATTCTACCCTACAGGGGTATTTCGGTAATTCTACCCTATAGGGTATTTCAGTAATTCTACCTTATAAGGATATTTTGATAATTTAGTAAATTGGGGTATTTCAGTAATTTTCCAAATCGAGGGTATTTTGGTAATTTCACAAATCGAGGGTATTTCGATAATTTTGCAAATCGAGGGTGTTTCGATAACTTTGCAAATAGAGGGTATTTCGATAATTTTACAAATTGAGGGTATTTTGATAATTTCATAAATCGACAGTATTTCAGTAATTTTACAAACCGGGGGTATTTCGATAATTTCACAAATTGAGGGTATTTCGATAATTTCACAAATCGAGGGTATTTCAGTAATTTTGCAAATTAGGGGTACTTTGGTAATTTCACAAACTGAGGATATTTCGATAATTTTCCAAACTGAAGGTATTTCGATAATTTTCCAAACTGAGGGTATTTCGGTAATTTTACAAATTAGGGGTATTTCGATAATTTTGCAATCCGAGGGTATTTCGGTAATTTCACAAATCAGGGGTTTTTCTGTAATTTTGTAAACCAAGGGTATTCTAAACAAAGATAACGATGCAAATGGGCCTAAGGCCCATTCTCGGCCCAAGTGGGCCCACAAGCTCGTGTGGTCCACTTAGCCCAAATCTAGCCACAGATATGAGATTCACATAGACCAGTCCAATTCTACTGTACAACCATACAATTCATTCATATGGGCCCACGAGCCCATTGGCCCCACATGGCCCATTTTGGCCCAAACAGCCTAACCCACAAGAACACTTATGATGGCCTAAACAATCGCGTCGAAGCCCCCACACGTGCTCTCGCACGCTCGTATGGCTACCATTGCGGTGTGACCAGCATTTCGGCATTTCTGCTCTACAGCTAGATTAGTGCGAAATACACACCTGATAGGAGTCTGAAGCTAATCCGTGCTCCGAATGCTCCTATGCCCAAACGCCCACCAAGGTATGCTTCCTCTCCTTATAGACAGCTCTATATATAGCCATCTTCTCACCTTCTCTCTTGCTAGCTTTCCGATGTGGGATCCCTCCTTCAGTAGAGTTTAAATTCAACACAAACTCTGGCCATCCAATCCGCAAAATAAATACTCCCTTGCTTATCATGAGATTCGAACCCAGGCTCTCCCATCAACCAATTCATGCCACTTGTCACTAAGCCACTAGCTCCTCTTGTGTCTAACATCATGCGCAACTAAATATAAATCTATTGGCCAAAGTCCAAGTTCACTTAAAAATAAATTAAAATGAAATGCCAGCGCAAAGGCTTAAACCTTGGACCCCTTGCTTCCTTGTGTGGCGTCACCTCCTTGTCTCCCACACCAGAAGCTCTTTTTATGTCATTTTTCTCCATATTTTATTCTTAAAGCCTACCTACCAACTCCCAGGGTTTTATTCACCTAAAACCAAAATTTTTCTAAAGCCCAAGTTTGATCCCGGGACTTCATAGAAGCCCCTTAACCTTCCAAAATCACTCACCTAATAGGTCCAATTTGCATTATTGCCGTTCTCATGTTCTCAAAAATTTTAAACGCTCCCACGCCCAAGGCCCAATGGGCCCAATTCTACTAGGCCCAAATTCGGGTCGTTACAATGTCTGAGAAGTTGGCATTGTATAAGCTTTCAGAGATATCTGAGTATCCTTATGGATTCCTAATGGTTCAACGGGTATTCCGAGAAGTGAATGATTATGTGAAATGTGTATCTGATGCAGGTACGTTTGAAATGTATGCAAAGGTTGAGTATGAAAAGTAAGTGTATGTGAAAATATGACTTGAGATATTGTATGAGAACATTGAAATAAGAGGTGTTATGTACGAATGTGCTATGACCAAATGAGTTACATGGAAATGTGATATGTTTGAAAGCACGTGGTTAAGAGCATGTAACAGTCCAGTTTAGACCCTAGTCGAAATAGTGGTTTCGGGACCACAAACTCGAGTCAGAATAGTATTTTAATATTATTTTTCGTGTTTCTAATGTGTGAATTGATATCTGTGAAAGTTTAGTGATTTAATTTGATCAATTGTGTGCTTAATTTGCAAGAAAGACTTAATTGTGAATAATGCAAAAGTGACTTGCTAATTGTTAAAAGTGCTAAATTGCTATGTTCTTTTAATGTGGAGGCCTTAAATGAAAATAGGCCACTATATGATGGTATGGACGGTATTGGACATCCATTATGAAATTTTATATGTTTATTAATAAGGTTAATAATGTAATTAGTTAATGAGTGATATATTAAATAAAACAAAAGCATGAAATAGGCCATTATGCTCATTCTTGGCCGAAAATAGCAAGAAAAGGAAAGAAAAATCAAGCTAGGTTCGGCATATTTTTTATTTGATTAAGGTATGGTTTTAGCTCAGTTTTTGATAATTTCTACGTTTTTGTAATCGTTGCTTTATGTTCTCTTAAGCTCATGGCTCAACTTTTGAATTTGATGAAGATTGTGAGTTATGCCATTGATGATTTTGTAAACTTTGTGATGTTAAATGGTGAAATATGAAAGCTTGATGTTAGATTAATATGTTTTGTCTTTGAATTTTTGATGAATTTGACTATTTTGGGCTAAATTGTAAAAATGAGAAATTAAAGGACTAAAATGTGAAATAAATGAAATATATGGGCTTATATGAAATGTAGTAACATTCGATCTAGCATGGGTATAATGAAATTATGCGTATTTGGTGATTTTATGAAATAGGGACTAAAATGTCAAAATGTTAAAATGTGAGGGCTAATCTATAAAATGCCCTAAATATGTGTTTGTGGATTGAATTGAATGATTTGGTGAATAAAAGAGCTAAATTTGAATGTGTATAGATCAAGAACCAAAGAAAATGGATTTAGATCGGGGGAAGTCGAAAGTAGTTGAATAGCTGTTCGTTTCTGTTCTTTCCTGTACGAGGTAAGCCTATATACAAATAAATGTGTTTGAATTGAATTATTATTGTTTATATGAAATTGAATTGTGAAGAATGATTATAGAAGATGCATATGTGAAATTCGAGAACGTTTCGACAATGTGTCAATGTCCGAAAAGCCCCATATAAACCTTAGGAATAGTTAGGATACATATGTCATGACATAGGATTCCGATATGCGTTATCGTGTAAGACCACGTCTGGGACGTTGGCATCAATTTGTTATTACGTGTAAGGCCATGTCTGGGACATTGGCATTGTATTTGGTTTTGTGTAAGACCCTGTTTGGGACAGTTGCATCGATATTGTTTACATGTAAGACCATGTTTGTGACATTGGCATTGTATGAGCTTTCCGAGTTATCTACGTATCCCTATTGTTTTCGAAAGGTTCAACGGGCACTCTGAGAAATGAATGACTATATAAAATGTGTAACTGATGCAGGTACGTTTGAAATGCAAACAAAGTTTGAGTATGAAGAGTAAGTATATATGAAAATGTGGAATTGAAATATATGTATGATAACAATGTAATAAGATGTGTTATATACCAATGTGTTATGATCAAATGAGTTACATGGAATGTGATATATTTGTAAGCAAATGGTAAAGAACAATTGAGCCAAAATAAGGAATATGAAATTGCTATTATGTTTTGTTATTGTTATATAAATGAATTGATATATAAATGTTCTAAATGATAAGTTTGTTTGTATATGGCTTACTAAGCTTTTGAAAGCTTACTTTGTGTGTGTTTGCATTGTTTTATAGATTATAGAAGCTACTAGAAGCTTGGCGATCGTCGAGGACCTTCACCACACTATCACACTATATTTTGGTACCTTTTGAAAATGTACATATTGAAGTATGGCATGTATAGGATAGAGAGCTTAGGTTATGTTTTGAAATATGTATATATATAGTCATGTGATATGGCTTGTTTATGAATTTGAATATGGATGGATTTAGTCTATGTTATGTGATGCAAAGGTTAGTATATTTTGATGAGAGGTTGGTATATTGAAATTGATATGTTTTGGTTGTTTTGGGTTATAAAATGATGCTTGTTTGATACTTGTAGGTATGACCCTAATGGGTGGCAATTTGGCCTTGCAAATGGCCTATAGTTGCCCACACGGTTAAGCACACGGGTGTGTGTCCCGACCATGTCTTTCATTGCCTCAATTCGGAGCTAACTAGAATTACACACGAGCATGTGACAGGCTGTGTAACTCAAATCAGCGTTGCAGACGGGCCAGACACATGGGCTTGTGACAAGCCGTGTGATCTAGGTTAGTTTTGAACACGGGCTGAGGCATGGTCCAAGACACGGCTATGTGTAGTACACAGCCTAGCCACACGGACGTGTGCCCTATTTTGAAAGAAAATTTTCCTAAGTTTCATAAAGTTTTCGTATGAGATCGGTTAAGTCCCAAACCTTCTCTAAAGCATGTTTAAGGTCACATAGACCTTCCAAAGGGACAAAGAGATTGTAAATGTTGATGATGTGTTAATGCATAATGTATGTTTGAAAAACATTCCAATATGTCTGGTAATGCCTCTTAACCTTTGTCTGGTGATGGAAACGGGTTAGGGGTATTACATTTGGTTGGTATTAGAGCTACGATTTAGTAGATTCTAAGACTAACGTAGCGTGTGAGAGTCTAGCTATACATGCCATATATACGAATTGTGATAGTGTGGTGAATCCTGACAGATAAAATGTGTTTTCTGTATAGTAAATGGATCCCGAACGAGCCGTAGGTCAGTTTTGCAGGCAGGCTGAAACATAGTCCAAGTCACGGCTGTGTGAGGAACACGACCTAGCTACATGGGCGTGTGCCCTGTTTTGAAAGAAAAATTTTCTAAGTTTCGCAAAGTTTCCATAAGAGATTGGTTTAGTCTTGAGCCTTCTCTAAAGCATGTTTAAGGTCTAGTAGACTTTCTGAAGGGACTATATATGTGTAAATCATTATGAAATAATGAAGTATTGTTCAATGTTATGAAATGAGTGTATAATGTTCCAATTTATCCGATAATGTTTCTTAACCCTAGTCCGACGATTGATACGGGTTAGAGGTGTTACATGTGTATCCAGAAGGAGTAAGGTTTTCCTCAGAATACACAAGCATATAATCCCTCATTCTTTTAAGATGCCTTAATATATGCTTTACAGCTTGCCAATGACTGAGACCTGGATTCACTTGATATCGACTAACCATTCCTACTACAAAACAAATATCTGGACATGTGCAAAGCATTGCATACATAAGGCTTCCACCTACCATAGAAAATGAAACCTTACTCATATGTTCTCTTTCTTATGCTGTCTTAAAACAGTCATTTAAAGAAAGTTGAAAACCAGATGCAGTCAGCTCAATGCCTGGTTTCGCATCGGTCATTGCAAAACATTCTAGTACCTTATCAATGTATGAATCTTGATATAGAGCTATCATTTTATTCTTTTGATCCCTAAGGATTCGAGTTCCAAGAATATAACTAGCTTCACCCAAGTTCTTCATGCTAAACTGTTGAGCTAACCACAGTTTAACCGATGATGTAATAGCCCGAATTTCAATGATGTCAGAAACTATGGTTCGAGGCCACTAAATTCTGAAAACGAGTTCGTAAATTTTATTGTTTAATATTTACGAGTTAAATGTGGTTTTTTTTTAAAAAAATTGATTTAGTAAATTTGTGTTTATAAAAATTTATTAGGTCACTTAATTGAGAAAAAATATCGAGACCTCGGTGTTATAAACCGAGCCATAAATATTTTTATAAATATTTACGGAGTGTCAATATGGTAGTATTAAAGTTTCATCAGAAAATTTTAACATTTCGGTAGTCAATTAATTAATAAGGATTAAATTGAAAAAAAGTGCATGTAACAACCTGGTTGAGACCCGAGTCGGAACAATGGTTTTGAGACCACAAATCCGAGGTCGAAAAAATATTTTAATATTATTTTCTGTGTTTATAGTATGTGATTGAGCATGTGTGTTGCATAAAATGCAAAAGCTGTGTGCTGATTGTTAAAGTGTTTATTTGCCATGGCTTTTTAAATGAGAAGTTCTTATGTTGTTATTAAACCATTGAAGGTTTTAAATGACAAGAATGGACATAGTTAGTGGAAATTTAAATGAAATAATAAAAGGGAAAAATGGTAAACTATGTATTAAGTTAATATAATTAAAACAAAACAAATTAAATGGCCATTTTCTCATCTTTCTTCCGCCGATAATAGAAATGAGAAATAGCCATTGAAGCTTTGTGATATTCGGCTAAGGTTTAGCTTGATTGAGGTATGTTTTTGACTCGATTTTTGATAATTTCTACGTTTTTGTGATCGTTGCTTTGTGTTTTATCAAGCCCATGCTTTAATTTTAGAATTTGATGGTGATTTTGAGATATGCCATTGATGAATGTTTGATCTTTGTGATAGTTAATGATGAAATATGAAAGATATGTGAAAGATAAACATATGTTGCCTTTGAATTTTGGTGAAATTGAGTAATTTGGATTAAATTGAGAAAATAAGAAATTGGGGGACTAAAATGTGAAAAAAATTAAATGTGTGGGCTTGTATAGACATAAGGAAAATTCATCTAGGCATGGGTGAAATGAAAGTTTGTGTATTTAGTGATTTTGTGAAATAGGGACTAAAGTGTCGTGTAACACCCCAAACCCGGCCTAAACGTTACGACCGGATCTGGTATGTCACAGGAAGGGTAGTTTGAAAATCTCAACAAAACAACGTAACTTAGAAAACATTTGGATTGGTTTCTTCATCTTAAAAACGATTTGTAAATTTTGCTTGAAGGTTTCGTTCCATCTTTTATTAAATTGATCGAAAAGGCTGTAAACGAAGTTTGTTTTTATAAAAGCCGAAATCAAGGAATTCCATAAACGTGTCATTTGGAAACCAAGTTGAGGTTTTAAGAAAACTTCCGAGTTAATTGGCTATTCGCTTGTCTTCTTTTGTTAATGTTTTGAAAACTATTTGCTTATACTTTTAATTTTATAAAACCCCATATTCGCCCGTTTGTAAAATACGCGATAATCAACATTAAATCAAAACCCAAAGTTAAAGTTATAGCGGCCTTATTACATAATAAAATCCCAAATTAAAATAAGTTCAAATAATGTAATGTAGTGTACGGAAGAAGTAGTAACGCATGGCAACCTCGAGTCCGCCTCGACTCCAAATCCGTAATCTAGTGCTTACCTGCAAAATTAAGCAGAGGGGTGAGTCACCGAGACTTAGTGTGTAATTCCCCTTACAAACACAGTTTGGGCCTAAGCCTTAATAGCATGGCATATTAATAGTGAATGCAATGCAACCCAGCCCATCCTAAATTTCCATCCACTACATCACCTGTTTCCGCTGAACACCCGTGGCATCAAGCCACTGTGGTCCCAGACCACTTGTGACAGAGTCACAGAATATATAAACGTGGGGCCAACCCACTGTGGTCCTAGACCACTGTGACGATCTCTGATAAGTATACATGGGGCCAACCCACTGTGGTCCCAGACTACTGAGATAAGTCACTGATAGTCATATGTATACGTTGTTCCAAACCACTGTGGTACCAGACCACTGTGGCAATAGTCACTGAATAGCACTTCCCCTTTCATCATCTCCCAGAAACCCATGCACATAATATCATACTGAGATGAATGCTACATACTTTCAATGCACAACATATAATTAACTCATACATTCAATAATACGAAAGTATCATCATAGTGGAACTTACTCGGTGTCTCCAACCTTACCCACGAGGGTATCTCGACTATCAAAACAGTCATTTCGGCTTTCAGCCAACACAGTTATTAACACAAAACAGTAAAGAAACGTGTGAGTATTACACACCTGATTACTCGTAAGACTAGACTTTCTACGTCGACGCTCTCATTAGCAGGGATAACAGCTATTTGCCTATCCCAGGCAGACGTCGGCTCTACACCACAATCCGGCGGAAAGTCTCAAACCGCCGACACTGCACGTCTCCTAAACTTAGGAGAAGAGACTAAGGGTCCACTCCCTTCCTTAGACACACCCTCCTTGAATCGTCTAGCACTCATATCCATGGTAAGAGTCTTGACCAGTACAATACTATAGTGAAAACAGGGATTGCCCCAACAAGGGGGTTCGATTATGGCAGACTAATGAATAGAGGCTGATCACAAAGAACAAAGGAGGACCCTTACCTTAAAACCCGAATGATAATGTGAGATTCGGCAATCACAGATCTTCAGGCTTCAGACTTCAAAACGTTCGGCAATAAAGATTTCCTGGAGTAAGCGTTCCAAAATGAGAAAGAAGAGGAGTGCTTAGCCGAAATCTAACCATTAAAAACCCGAAATAGCCATTAGGCTATGACCACACAGAACCAAAAAAGAATGAGAAACAAATGAGAGAATCTCCCTTACCTTGCACGATAGGACCCAACTGAAGAAGAGGCTTTCGACAACCCACAGAGATGCTTCTTGATATTCGGTTGATAATGGTAAATGAGAGACACGGGTTTGGTTGATACAAGGGTGGTTCAGCTCAAGAGAAAAACAAAGAAGATGGACAAAATGAAGAAAATGGGAACAATGTGAAAGAGAAAGGGGTTTCGGCCTAATGAAAGATGTAGAGTGAATAAAGAAGGAATATTTCGGTTATGGTGAGTAGAAAGTGAGGGAGAGGTTCAGCTAATGTGAGGCTAAACAAAAGGAATAACTTCGAATGGGAGATGAAGGGGATTCTGCTATTGCTTGTTGAAATAGGAAAGAGGTATGTAAAAGAGAAAAGGGAAAGGGTGGTGGATTCAGCATAGGTATTATGGGAGAGAAGAGAATTGTGTTGTTAGCTAACAAGGTGTTTGCCAAAAAAGAAGAAAAAGAACAAACAAGCACCTCCAAATTTTAGTTTCTACAATATGCAAAAATGGCATAAACGACACTCTACTAACCTCTTATGACCGAATGGACCAAGATGGAAAGCCTAAGACTAAACAAAATTTCGGTACACACCTAAAGCAGCTAAACCGAAATGCTCCCTCACATACTTCCCACAATCGGCCAACAACTCTACCAACTCCAAATCCCTTGCTTTGCTATTTGTTTCACTCTCCAACATCCATTGGAACTGGTTTGACCAATTCAAACTCCACCAGCTCCTCATGTCCACTCATTTCAAATGCCTTGACTCCTTCAACAACCACCAAGAAGAGTTCAGCCAAAAGCGAATACCTTACCTCCCTAAGCACAAAAAATAAAGCTCCCAAATGCTGCTGACAAGACTCGAACTCCTTCCCCCTCCTGATCCCTTGTGATGCCACTCCCTTGCTCCTTAAGTGGCGTCACTTGCCACTCTACCATACTCCATCTTGTGTCAACAAACGCAAGAAAATATTCTCAAGGCCTGCCTCAACCAGCTCTCCACTCCTAAAGTACTCAAAAAGCAAAATTTTACCAAGGCTCTGACTTGTCCCTGAGCCTCCCCAAGACCCCCAAACACACCAAAAACATGCTTAACGAGCCAAACACAAGAAGTGGTGCAAAATGCAGAACCCCTAATTCTAGGATGTTACAGTTCTACCCTCTTAAAGAAATTTCAGCCTCGAAATTTACCTGATCAAAAGAGGTTAGGGTATTGCTGTCGCATCACATCCTCTGACTCCCACATGGCTTCCTCTGAGCCCTGATTCTACCACAAAACTTTAACCAATGGAACTGTCTTCCTTCTCAATACTTTAACATCTCGGTCTAAGATCTACGCTGGTTCTTGTTCAAAAGATAAATCAGGTCCTATCTCAATTTCCTCTACCGGTACTATGTGAGATGGATCGGAACGATAGCGCCTCAACATTGAAACATGAAATACATCATGTATCTGTCTCAATTTCGGAGATAGCTCAAGCCGATATGCCACTGGTCCCACACGTTTGAACACACAATAAGGCCCAATGAATCTGGGGCTCAACTTGCCCTTCCGTCCAAACCTTATGACCTTCTTCCAAGGTGAGACTTTCAGAAAAACCTGATCACCCTTTGTGAATTCTATCTCCTTATGTCTCAGATCTGCATAAGACTTCTGCCTGTCGGAAGCTTCCTTCAATCGAGCCCGAATCAATCTAACCCTTTCCTCTGCTTCTGAAACCAATTCCAGACCCAACAACTGTCGCTCACCCAACTCTGTCCAGCAGGTAGGAGTACGACACTTACGACCATACAACGCTTCATATGGTGCCATCTGCATACTGGATTGATAGCTATTGTTGTATGCGAATTTTGCCAACGGCAAGAAATCCTCCCAATTACCCCTGAAGTCGATAACACAGCCTCTCAACATGTCTTTCAAAATCTGAATTACCCTGTCGGATTGACCATCAGACTATGGATGAAATGCTGTGCTGAAATCTAGTCTTGTACCCAACACTTGATGTAACGCCTTCCAGAATCGTGACGTAAACCTAGGGTCTACATACATCTTGGCTAACTTCTGTAGTGAATAATCAACACGAACAGGTATGAAGTGAGCGGACTTTATCAACCGATCGACAATTACCCACACTGAATCTTTCTTAGTAGGCGTAAAAGGTGGCCCACTAACAAAGTCCATCGTTATCCTTTCCCACTTCCAAAGTGGAATCTTCATCGGTCAGTAGCAACCAGAAGGCAAGCGATGTTCGCCTTCACCGCCGACACACGTCAAGCACTCACTCACAAACTCTGTAATTTCTTGCTTCAGACCTGGCCACCAAAACTGCTCATGCAAGTCTCGATACATTTTACTCCCACCAAGATGCATAGCGTATGGACTACTATGCGCTTCCCGCAGAATCTTCTGTCTTAACTCAGAATCTTTTAGCATACAAGCCTTTCCACGAAAGCACAATACCCCATTACTATTCAAACTAAACTCTTCTATCTCACCATCTTCCACCAGCTGAAACATAGAACCTAACGATTCATCCAACAACTGTTGCTCTTTCCTGACTTATCCATGAAAGCTTTACTTGAAGTTCAGCTAACAAGCTCCCATCTTCATACAAACTAAGATGGGCAAACATCACCCTCAAGTTCGATATTACCTTACGATTCAACGCATCTACCACTACATTAGCTTTACCTGGGTGGTATTCAATCGAGCAATCATAATCTTTCAACAATTCGATCCACCTCCGCTGCCTTAAATTCAACTCCTTCTGGGTAAGGAGATATTTCAGGCTCTTATGATCTGTATAGATAATCGACTTCTCTCTATACAAGTAGTTCCTCCAACTCTTCAAAGCAAACACTACCGCAACTAACTCTAGATCATGCGTAGGATAGTTCACCTTATGCAGTCTTAATTGCTGTGACGCATACGCTACCACTTTCCCCTCTTGCATCAACACACATCCTAATCCTGTGTATGATGCATCACAGTAGATGACAAACTCTTTTCCAGCCTCAGGCTGAATCAACACTGGTGCCTCCGTCAAAATCCTTTTCAACTTCTCAAAGCTTTCCTGCTGTTTATCTGACCAGACAAACGGTACCCCTTTCCGCAACAACTTGGTTAGAGGTGCAGTGATTAATGAGAATCCATCAACAAACCTTCTGTAATACCCAGCTAAGCCAAGGAAACTTCAGATTTCTGCCACAGTCTTAGGTGGTTTCCAATCCAACACAGCTTCAATCTTTCGGGGATCAACCTTAATCCCTTCAGCAGACATAACATGCCCCAGAAAAGTAACTTCCTTCAGCCAAAATTCGCACTTGCTGAATTTGGCATACAGTTGCTTCTCTCTCAAAATCTGTAGAATAATCCGAAGGTGTGAATCATGCTCCTCTTCTGTCCTTGAATATACCAGAATATCATCTATGAACACTACGACAAACCGATCCAAATAGGGTTAGAATACCCGGTTCAATATATCCATAAATGCAGTTGGTGCATTCGTCAACCCAAACGGCATCACTAAGAACTCGTAGTGACCATAACGGGTTCGAAAAGCAGTCTTACGAATATCTGTCTCCTTAACCTTAAGTTGATGATAACTCGACCTCAAGTCTATCTTCAAAAAGACCAAACTGCCTCGCAGTTGATCAAACAGGTTGTCAATCCTTGGCAACAAGTACTTGTTCTTAATCGTCAACTTGTTAATTGCCTGTAGTCAATACACATCCGCATTGACACATCTTTTTTCTTGACAAATAACACCGGAGCTCCCCATGGAGACACATTTGGTAGAATAAAACCACGGTCCAACAGTTCCTGAATCTGGGCTTTAAGTTCCACCGGCTCCTTCGCGCCATCCTATATGGGGCAATGGACACTGGAGCTGTTCCCGGAAGAAGATCAATGCCAAACTCTACTTCGTGATCCGGAGGCAACCCTGGAAGTTCTTCTGGAAAGACGTATGTGAACTCCTTTACCGTTCTAATGTCTCTTATAGACAACTCCTTAGCTTCCAAAGCACTAACGAAAGTTAGAACACCTCACACCCTTTCTGCACCATTCTTTCAGCCTTTAAAGCCGACACAACATTGGACAGGTAGTTCCTCCTTTCACCTATCTCTAGCACCATTTTATCCTCAGGAGTCTTCAACACCATGCGCTTAGCAGCACAATCTAAATTTGCTCGATACTTAACCAACCAGTCCATGCCTAAGATCAAATCGAACTCGCGAAATGGCAATTCCATCAAGTCAGCCGAGAAAACCACACCTTGCACTTCTAAGGGCACACTTCTAAAAAGTTTGTTTACCACTACAGATTGTCATAAAGGGCTAATCACGGTCATCTCCCTAGAAGCATTCTCAGATTCTATGTTTAAAGTTCCAAACACAGTACTAGCAATATACGAATATGTAGACCCAATATCTATCAGTGCTGGAAAGAGCAAACCAAAAATAAGGAACGTACCTGTTATGACATCCGGTGCATCAACCTCCTCTTGGTGTCTAACTGCATAAACCAATCCAGGCTGTCTCGCATCTGTATTCACAGCACCTCTACCCACTACTCCACGCCCTCGATCAAAGCCATTTCCTCCTCCAATTAGACTACGACCTTTCAGTGGCTGACCACCTCTTCCGGTCTGTGCATAACCTGACCAATTTGTCGTGCCCTGTTTGGCTTCTGTGGACAATCCCTCACCAGATGGTCTATAGATCTACACTTGAAGCATTCTCTATTTCTTGCTCGACACTCCCCTGAATGATAGTTCCCACATCTAACACACTATTGAGACCGACCAACAGCAGCAGGCTTCGCAACTCGACTCGGCCTATCAAACCTAGGCCTCTTTTGGAAGCCCTCGGCAGATCCTGGCGAGCCAAAACTCCTTTTGTTCCTACCCCTGTCCTTATCCTGATTCTGCTTTTCAGATCGCTTCACCTTCTCAGCTATCTTAGCCTTCTCAACCAAAATAGGAAACTCTCTTTCCCGTTGCGGAGCTATCAGTACTAGCAACTCGTCCATCAAACCATCCTCAAATCAGACACAACGCTCATGATCAGTTGCGATGATACCCAGGCATAACTGCTTAAACGCAGGAATTCTACCTCATATTCAGCCACTGACTTACTCCCTTGGACCAAGTTTAGAAATGCCTTCCTCTGAGCGTCCACATAGCTTACCCAATATACCTTCCCTGGAACGTTGTCTTAAAGAAGTCCCAGGTAATGCGGTCAGCTGCTGTACCATTCCTTGCCGTGAGCCACCACTGGTATGCCTCATCTCGGAGGAGAGACACCACTCATTTCAACTTCTCCTCTATGGTACAATCAAGATTGTCCATGATTCGTTCAACCGCTTCTAGCCAGTACTCAGCTATGTTAGGAGCCACACCAGAAATGCCCCTAAATACCTCCGCCCCATTAGCTCGGAGTCGCTCAGAAACATATTTCTGAGCTACTGATCGAGTGCTTGCTTCAGCAACTAGTTCCAAAACACGTAAACATAGCTTGAGACACAGCATCGTCTCCACCAGTTTGGTCCTAAAATCCCGTTTCTGCTATTGGCGATGCCGGCACTTCACCTTTCAGCCCATGCCATGATTCTGAAGGTTTAGCCCCAACACCTCGGCCTTACCACGGGCGCGTATACCCTGTCTACGTCCCCTAGCGCTCATAACTACGGATTCAACTTAATCTAATTAAAAGTTTTATGAATTAGTACATCTTCCACTGTTTTGTTACCGAACAATCTTATGAGTATAGCATTAGAAGTAGGTTTTCGCAAGAAATATTTCTAAAGGTCTCTATTCTTAGAGTTGTATTTATCAAAACTACCTATCACAATATTTCATAAGAGCTCAAGTAGCAATCAGAAAACTTACAATGCAAATTGGTGCCGGAGACTCGGCTGCCATACTTTCAGATAACGTGTATTCTTCTCAACCATTTTCCAAACCAACTTTTGAAAATGTTTCGGGCCCCAAACCCACAGCTGAGTTTTGTAAACCTAGCTCTGATACCAAAATTGTAACACCCCAAACCGGCCTAAACGTTACGACTTGATCTGGTATGTCACAGGAAGGGTAGTTTGAAAATCTCAACAAAACATCGTAACCTAGAAAACATTTGGATTGGTTTCTTCATTTTAAAAATGATTTGTAAATTTTGCTTGAAGGCTTCGTTCCATCTTTTATTAAACTGATCGAAAAGGCTGTAAATGAATTTTGTTTTTATAAAAGCCGAAATCAAGGAATTCCATAAACGTGTCATTTGGAAACCAAGTTGAGGTTTTAAAAAAACTTCCGAGTTAATTGGCTATTTACTTGTCTTCTTTTGTTAATGTTTTGAAAATTATTTGCTTATAATTTTAATTTTAGAAAACCCTATATTCACCCTGTTGTAAAATACGCAATATCAGCATTAATTCAAAACCCAAAGTTAAAGTTATAGCAGCCTTATTACATAATAAAATCCCAAACTAAAATAAGTTCAAATAAAGTAACGTAGTTTACGGAAGAAGTAGTAACGCATGGCCACCTCGAGTCCACCTCGACTCTAAATCCGCAATCTAGCGATTACCTGTAAAATTAAGCAGAGGGGTGAGTCACCGAGACTCAGTGTGTAATTCCCTTTACGAACACAGTTTGGGCCTAAGCCCTAATAACATGCCATATCAATAGTGCATGCAATGCAACCCAACCCATCCTAGATCTCCATCCACTACATCACCTGTATCCGCCGGACACCCGTGGTATCAAGCCACTGTGGTCCCAGACCACTTGGGATAGAGTCACAGAATATATAAACATGGGGCCAACCCACTGTGGTCCCAGACCACTGTGACGATCTCTAATAAGTATACGTAGCGCCAACCCACTGTGGTCCCAGACCACTAAGATAAGTCACTGATAATCCTATGTATACGTGGTTCCAAACCACTATGGTCCCAGACCACTGTGACAATAGTCACTGAATAGCACTTCCCCTTTCATCATCTCCCAGAAACCCATGCACATAATATCATACTGAGATGAATGCTACATACTTTCAACGTACAACATATAATTAATCCATACATTCAATAATACGAAAGTATCATCATAACGGAACATACCCGATGTCTCCAACCTTACCCACGAGGGTATCTCGACTATCAAAATAGTCATTTCAGCTTTCAGCCAACACAGTTATTAACACAAAACAGTAAATAAACGTATGAGTATTATACACCTAATTACGCGTAAGACTAAACTTTCTATGTCGACGCTCTCACTAGCAGGGATAACAGCTATTTGCCTATCCCAGGCAGACGTCGGCTCTACACCACAACCCAGTGGAAAGTCTCAAACTACCGACACCGCACGCCTCTTAAACTTAGGAGCAGAGACTAAGGGTCAACTCCCTTCCTTAGACGCACCCTCCTTGAATCAGCTAGCACTCATTTCCATGGTAAGAATCTTGATCAAGTCAATACTGTAGTGAAAGGGATTGCCCCAACAAGGGGGTTCAATTATGGGAGAGTAATGAATAGAGGCTGATCACAAATAACAAAGGAGGGCCCTTACCTTAAAACCCGAATGAGAAGGTGATTTTTGGCAATCATAGATCTTCAGGCTTCAGACTTCAAAACGTTCGGCTATAAAGGTTTCCTGGAGTAAGCGTTCCAAAACGAGAAAGAAGATGAGTGGTTAGCTAAAATCTAACCATTAAAAACCCAAAATAGCTATTCGGCTATGACCACACAAAACCGAAAAAGAATGAGAGAGAAATGAGAGAATCTCCCTTACCTTGCACGATAGGACCCAACTGAAGAAGAGACTTTCAACAACCCACAGAGATGCTTCTTGATATTCAGTTGATAATGGTAAATGAGAGACACGGGTTTGGTTGATACAAGGGTGGTTCGGCTCAAGAGAAAACAAAATGAAGAAAATGGGAACAATGTGAAAGAGAAAGGGGTTTCAGCCTAATGAAAGATGTAGAGTGAATGAAGAAGGAATATTTCGGTTATGGTGAGTAGAAAGTGAGGGAGAGTTTCGGCTAATGTGAGGCTAAATAGAAAGAATAACTTCGAGTGGGAGATGAAAGGGGTTCAGCTATTGTTTGTTGAAATAAGAAAGAGGTATGCAAAAGAGAAAATGGAAAGAGTGGTGGATTCAGCACAGGTATTATAGAAGGGAAGAGAATTGCTTTGTTAGCTAACAAGGTGTTTGCCGAAAAAGAAGAAAAAAAACAAACATGCACCTCTAAATTTCAGTTTCTACAATATCCCAAAATGGCATAAACGACACTCTACTAACCTGTTATGACCGAATGGACCAAGATGGAAAGCCTAAGACTAAACAAAATTTCGACACACACTTAAAGCAGTTAAACCGAAATGTTCCCCCACATATTTCCCACAATCGGCCAACAACTCTACTAACTCCAAATCCCTTACTTTGCTCCTTGTTTCACTCTCCAACATCCATTTGAACTAGTTTGACCAATTCAAACTCCACCAGCTCCTCATGTCCACTTATTTCAAATGCTTTGACTCATTCAACAACCACCAAGAAGAGTCCAGCCAAAAGCCAACACCTTACCTCCCTATGCACAAAAAATAAAGCTCCCAAATGCTACTGATAAGACTCGAACTCCTTCCCCCCTCCTGCTCCCTTGTGACGCCACTACCTTACTCCTTAAGTGGCGTCACTTGCCGCTCTACCACACTCTATCTTGTGTCAACAAACACAAGAAAATATTCTCAAGGCCTACCTCAACCAGCTTTCCCCTCCTAAAGTGCTCAAAAAGCAAAATTTTACCAAGGCTCAGACTTGACCCTGAGCCTCCCCAGAACCCCCAAACACACCAAAAACATGCTTAACGAGCCAAACACAAGAAGTGGTGCAAAATGCAGAACCCCTAATTCTAGGATTTTACATGTCAAAATGTGAAAATATGAGGGCTATTTTGTAAAATGCCCTAAATATATGTGTTTGGACTAAATTGAATGAATTGTAATTGAATGAGCTAAATTTGAATATGTACAGACCAAGAAAGGAAAGATTCGGATCGAGATCGAGGCAAAGACAAAGTGCTCGATTGATCGACTAGTTTCAGTATTTCTACGTCTGAGGTAAGTTTGAATATAATACGAATTGTTTAATTCATATCTATGTGATATGAAATGAATGAATTTGTGATTATTGAAATAGAAACGTTATATGTGTGGAAATTGAGAAATGTGGCACTAAGTGGGCGAAATAGAATGTATACGATAACTATGCCACTATGTGTGCGAAATAGAGAAAGTATCGACTATACTAATTGGCACTGTGTGTGCGATACCGAATCAAGTTCGGTTGGATATAAAGGCACTAAGTGTGCGATGATATTTAAGCTTCGGCTAAGAATTGGGCACTGTATGCGATTGAATCGAATGATTATTGAAGATCGGATGAAATGTAGCATTGAACATTGCTTAGCAAAAGAGTTCGTATCCTGAGTGTTGGCACAGGTATGTACGAAACCTATGTGGTTGATGATTTTGTAAACGGATAAATGGATAGTTGTGTGAGCATTTGTATACGGATGAGATTTTGTTCATGAATATGTGATGGTTTATTATGTATATTGATTTGAGTTATTGAGTCTAATGTATTATATTTCGAACTTACTAAGCTTTAAAAGCTTACTGTGTGAAATGTTTCTCTGTTTTATAGTATCAGTAAAGCTAGCTCGGGTCCGGGGATCGTTAGCGACTCAATCACACTATCAGCTATTTACTTTGGTATTTTTGAAAGATGTATATATTTGGTATATGGCATGTATAAGCTAGAAGTTATGGTATGTTTTGAAATGTTTGGACTTTGCCATGTGATATGGCTTGGAAGTTGAATGATGTTGGTTTTTATACGTAGGCTATGAAAATGATGAATATGGTATGAAGTAGTGAAAATCGAAATTGTATGTTTCATGCTTAAATGGTTAATGAGTATTGTGGTTTGAATGTGAACTTGTGGTATGGATTAAATGATGTTTGACTTATATGCTTTGATATGTGAAATTTGAAATTGTGGATGAACTTATTTGAGATGAAACTTAATAAGAGAATAGATGGCATAGATGATGATTAATTGGTGCATATATTGGTATGTTTTGGTTGCCATTTGTGATATAAATGCTTATGACTTGAGGTTTGTAGGTGATTCAATGTGTGGGAAGCAAATTTGGCCTTGGATATGGCCTATAATTGCCCACAAGATTGAGCACACGGGCGTGTGGGTCGACCGTGTCTTTTAAAATTGTAATTTGATTCAAGTCAGACTCGACCGCGAGCTAGACACACGGGCGTGTGACTGGCCATGTGAAACAAGTCAATGTCGACCTTGGGTGAGGCACATGGATGTGTCTTAGGCTGTGTGGACAAGTCAGTAGGTATGTCCTATTTTGCCACGGCTCAGACACATGGGCGTCACATAGCCTACCCACACGGGCGTGTGACCTCTGTAACTTAGAAAAATGTTTGAGTTTTGAAAATTTTCGTATGTGTTCGGCTTAGTCCCGACCCCTTTCTAACATGTGTTTAAGGTCTCGTAGACCTCATTAAGGGACTTTATTTTATATTTGAATATGTTTGATTGATGATCGACTTTGTATTGTGAAATGAATATGAAATGTTCAGAGATGATTTGTAATGCCTTCTAACCCTAGTCCGGCGACGGTTATGGGTTAGGGGTGTTATAGTGCAAAACTTGATAAAGTGAATAAATAGCCTAATAGTAAATAAAGGAGGACTAAAAAGACAAATAGACCATCTTAAATGGCTAAGGCGGCATAACGTGAGAAAAAAAAATCAAAGATATTTATGTGATTAGGGACAAAATTAGAATTAAAATAAAGTTTATATGGCCAAATGTTATTTTAATAGTTTCTAGACATTTTTCTTCATCAATTTTCTGTAATAAAAAAACAGCAATTGAAGAGGGTTTGAGCTGGTCTTTCATTTTTTAGCTTCAAGTAAGTTCAATTCTTGCTTTTTCCTTGAAATTTTTATGTTTTTGGACTTTACAATTAGGTCCAACTTGTTATCTCATTGGTTTTTGATTTTGTTGGAACTTTTGGAAGATACCATTGATAAGTTCATATGATTTGATGATGAAATTGAGATGTTAATGGATATGTAAAGGTATTTTATTAAAGAATTTTGAGTGAAATCATGATTTAGTTATTAAATTGTAAAGTTATTGAATTTATGGAAAATTCTACAATTTCATGGAATTCAAGGGTTTTTATTGATATATATGAAAATATTTAGGCTTGGAACAAGGCATGAATTTCATTTTCCGAGCCTAGGGATGAAATTGTCATTTATCAAAAGTATAGGGGCAAAATGGTAATTTTGCCAAAGTTGTAAATTGGACTAAATTGAGTATGAATTACATTAAATTAGTGATAAATTTACTCGTAATAGATCCGGGTACACCGAATATGGAGTTAGAACGAGGAAAGGAGAAAATGTTAGATTAATAAATTTTATGTACACGAACAATTATCGAGGCAAGTTCATGTAACTTAACTATGTATCTTATTATGCTTGAATTAAATTGTATGAATGTGATGGTATATATATATGTGATAATATAAAAATCATATATATATTTTATAAAATTAAAGATGTTCAATAAAACCCAATAAATGATAATATCTCATAAATGGTAAGTCCCGGTTGAACAATGAATATGGATGGATAGTGGTGATTTCACGTTTGAAATGAGGTCCTGCATGTGATGCGAAAAGGATTTAGCTCAGACAAGTAATCCATTGATCTCACCATGGAAAGGATTTAGCCCGGACAGGTAATCCTAAGTGAGCCTCTCGAGCATATGTTTCAATTAGGATTTAGCCTAGACTGGTAATCCTAATGGACTGGATTTAGCCTAGACTGGTAATCCAAATCGGACTCTATAGGGAATTCTTTGTCATATAAAGGATTTTGCCTGGACTGGTAATTTGACAAAGCCCTTAGAGTATATGCATTACAGATAGAATTTAGCTTGGACTGGTAATTCTGCTGTATAATATGTGGCTCGAGAGTGTACCTAAAAGGTACTACTGGATATGAATTGACGGATTATGATTTTGTACACTTTAAGTGTACTACATGAGTATCCATCGATAATTCAAATAAATTCAACGGGCAAAGTTCTGACATGAACGAATATGGATTTGAGATAAATGGTTATAGATTGAGACATGATATGTGGAAGTATGAAATGTTTATACATGAACATGAAATGGTTTGATGAATATGTTCATCTATGAGAATATATTTGTACACTTTAAGCGTACTACCCAAGTGATTATCAGTACTTCAATTAATTATTGAGTAAGGTTCTGACAAGAAATATATTGGAACTTGAGATGAATTAATAATATAAAGTATATCTAAAATACATGAAGAAAATTTGCATACATGTTATATGAACACATGATGTGGAAAAACATATGTGCATGAGAATCCAAATATTGATGAGTTCATATATGTGTTTCTTGAAGTTTATATGAAACATGAGACTAACAAGGGTGATGAGAATATGTGATAGGGCTTGTGAGATTAAATGGTTTGATTATACCCTATGTATTTATTTTGATGATGATGGGTGGTAAGTTTATTACTAAGTTATACGAGCTTACTAAGCATTATATGCTTACTCCGTTTTATTTTTCCCTGTCTTATAGTAAATCAGAATGCTCGTTGGATTGGAAGCTTGGCGGAGATCACTCACACTATCCAACAGTTCATTCCAGTGAAAAAGGTAAATTAATTATGGTTATAATGGCATGTATAGGTTAAATTGGCTAACAATGGCATGTAAATATTTGACAATAACTAGCTATTGGAATGGCTAGTTACGAACATGGTTGGGTGTTATGTATAAAAAGACTATGTCATAGTATATGATTGAAAGCGATAAATTTATACAATTCACAATGACATAAGGATGAATAAATTAAATTATCATATTTGATACAAAATGTACAAATGTGAACCTTGTAATTAAGTAAATATGAGAATAAAATTGATAAGGAAATAAATTGTGGTGCTTAATGGTACAATGGTTGAATGATTATATAGCCATAAGAATATGTTTAAGTTTTGATGTAGGTGTAAGGCAAAAAGAGTGAGAAATATGGCTTGGAAAATAACATATTTTTGTCCACAGCGGTAGACACACGGGCGTGTGTCATGATCGTGTGTGACACACGGCCTGGCATATGGGCGGGTGGTCCGGCCGTGTGTCACCTACATCTTAAATTTAAGAAACAGGATGCTCAGGATTGAGCACACGGGCAGAGACATGGGCGTGTGTCTCAGTCTTGCCGTGGGTGCCACACAGCCTAGAACACGGGCGTGTGTCTTGGCCGTGTGAAAACTGTTTCTTCATGTTTTACAAGTCAAAGAGTTACACGGGTTATGGACACGGCCGTGTGATCTGTGTCACTTGGCCGTGTGAACCACATGGCCAACTCACACGGGTGTGTGACCCCTGTATATAAGAAAATTTTTAAAATTTTGCTAAAAATTCTCAGAGGTTCCGATTTAGTCCCGACTCATTTCTAATGTTTGTTTTGGGCCTTGAGGGTCCAATGAAGGGACGATACGAGTGTTCTTCAAAAATGAGTAGCAGTTTACTCAAATTAATTGAAAATGTTTTGTAACCACAGGTAATGCTCCGTAACCTTGTTTTCAGCGACGAGTACAGGTTAGGGATGTTACAGATGATAATTCTCTTACATTGTTTCTAATAAATAGAATATCATCGACATACAAAATGAGGAAGAAACTTCATCAGTGTTTTGCTCAAATCTGAAAGTCTTGATTGTTTGATCAAATCTTTTATTCCATGAGCGGGATACCTCCTTAAGTACATATATGGATCTTAGCAGTTTGCAAATTTTCTTTTCCTTTCCATTGACAACATAGCCAGTGGGTTGAACCATGTAAATGATCTCATCAAGATAGCCATTCAATAATGTTGTCTTGACATCCATTTGCCAAATCTCGTTATCGCGAGCAACGGGAATGGATAAGAGTATACAGATAGCCTTGAGCATGGCTAGCGGAGTGAAGGTCTCATCATAATCAATGCCTTCTTTCTATGTGTAGTCTTTCCCTACAAGTCTAGCTTTGTATGTTTCCAATTTCCCATTCACATTTCTCTTCTTATTGTAGATCCTCTTACACACTATAGGTTTAATCCCAACCCGTAAGTCTACAAGTTCCTACAACGTATTCAATTTCATAGAATCCCTCTCGGCATCCATGACCTATTTCTAGAGCTTGGAATCAATGTCCTGCATAGCCTCCTCGTAAGTGGGTGGATCATCATCCTCATGATTGGATTTTGTATTATAAATACTCCCACTGCGACAGATTCCCCTATGTTTTTGATTGTTTGTAGGCCTTTCTACAACTTTCTCAAGAATTGAACTCGGTAATTGTTCTACCACTCCCGAAAGTCCCACGAGTACCGCTTTACTTTGAGGCTTAAAGTAATCCATTTAGCTTTTCTCGAGGAAGGTAGCATGAGTAGAAACTTTAGTCGTATTATCTTTCGGATTGTAGAATAATTCTCCTTTTATTCCTTTTACATATTCTACAAATATGCACAATTTTGTCTGTGCATCCAACTTCTTTGCATCCTTATCTAGAATGTGTGCTGGACAACCCCATATTCTAAAGTGATTTAGAGCGAGTTTCTTTCCATGCCACAATTCATAAGGTGTCTTACAAGAAGACTTGGTTGGCACATCATTCAAAATACAGCAAGTCGTTTGTATCGCATATCCCCAGAAGAAAGTGAGCAGTTGTGAATAGCTTAACATTGAACGACCCATATCAAGCAAGGTTCTATTCATTCTCCCAGCTATGCCATTCTATTGTAGCTTGCCTAGCGTGGTCAATTGGGACAAAATCTCATTCTCTATGAGGTATCTTAAGAACTCGTCGGACAATTATTCCCCATCTTGATCAAACTGAAGATTCTTTATAGATAAACTAATCTACCATAATTCAGTGTAACAGATTAAACTAGTTTTCACACTTAAGGAGCCTGAATGTAAGCATTTTCTTTACATTTTAGTTAAGTTTCTTTAGTTTTACTTATATTCAATAAAATGTGCAAATTCAGTCTTTTATTGACCTTAAGGTTCGAAAAAGGCCTAAGGGAGAGCTAACATACTTTGAAAGTGTGTAGAAGACTACTAAAAGGCATTTTAGGCCAATACTAGACGTTATGTCGTAACACGAGAGGTCTAATGTTGTAACATAAGGAACAAAATGAAGAAAACACAAGTCTGCCTTTAATGTCGTGACATAGACTGAGGGTGTTGCGACATACCCCTAAATATGGCTACTGAGAAGCATATTGGTTGCTATGTTGCTACACAGGTCTTGGTGTGTCTGACATTGACCTTGTGACGGAAACTAAACAAAAAGCAGGGGCATTTTGCTCTACACAATCAAACTTTAAAGCTTGAAAATGTCAGGTAACCTAGGGTTAAGGACGACGGTCACCTGAAAGTTATAAATAGGCTCATATGTCACTTGTTAGGAACCACTCCATTAGCTTAGATTCTCTCTTGGATTTAGTTTTGTTTTCTTTCCTTCTTAGGCTTTCATAGTTTTAGTTTATTTGTTCTTTATTTTCTTTCAAGAGATCTGATTTGTTAAGGAGATCAACTTCGGTGGATTTGCACTTATTATCAATATCAATCAGGCCCTTCTTAAACTCTCTACTTTAATTCATTTATTATGATTAATTCTTCCTTCAATTCCATGTTGTTTATGAAATCCATGAGAAACTAATTATTCTATGGGGGATTAGCGAGTGGAGAAATGATCTCTTAACTGTTTTGAGGGTTACTCAATGAATCAACAGTTTGGGAAAGGAAGAACATGAAATAAACCCTAAGCTTGATAGCCTCGGAAAGTCATCAAGGTGGGAATTTGAAACAGCCCGATTTAGGGTCTAGTCAAAATAGTGGTTTCGTAACCACTAATCTGAGGTTGGAGAAAATTATTTTTATATATTATTTTATGAGTTATGGCTTGATTATATGAATACATGAAAATTTTGTTGTATTAATTTTAGCGATTGCACGCTCAATTATGAAAAAGGACTAAATCGCATAAATTGTGAAAGTTCTATTTTACAAGGTAAAGTGTCTAATAACAATATAATATTAATTGAATGCCTTTAATGTGAAATTAGGCCCTTAAATATAGGGTGGTCGGCCATAGGGGACAAAAAAATGTCAAAATTGGTCAAGTTGGTGGATTAGGTGGATTAAATTGAAGGAAATTAATAAAATAAAGAAAAGATGATATCACCCTATTCATTCATCTTATCCCACCAAAAATATTAGCCAAGGAGGGGTTTCGGAAGCCTAAAATTTTCAGCAACTTCTCACCCTTGAAAGTAAGTGATTTTGGTGGTCTTTCTTGATAATTTTTGTACTTTTGGGACCCTTGTAGCATGATCTATCTAATGAGGGGACTAGTTTACAAAATGGTTAAGAGTCTAAGGTTTTTCCATGTGATTAATTATACTGTTTGCTGAATTTTTATTAAAGAAAATGAATCTTGGGTGTCAAATACACAACTTTTGTGAAATGTATTTCCATGAAAACACCTAAAAAGACTTTTTTGTAAAGGTTGTAAAATAGGTGTTAAATGTGTGAAATAATGAGTATTGGGAGTTTCTATAAGAGTAGCTAGGCTTGTTAAAGAAGGAAATTTGATTAGAATTGATTTATGAGTCTAGGGGTAAAATCGTAATTTTGTGAAAGTCTAAGGGCAAAATGGTAATTTTTCCAAAGTATGATTATTGAAATGTATTGATTAATGTGGTAATTAAATGAGCTAATTTGTTATTATAGATCAAGAAGAACTAGGAATTAACTTCAACCAAGGAAAAGGCAAGGTTTCAGACTGGATCGCAAAATTTCATATTTTGGTACCGGGGTAAGTCTGTGTGTAATAAATTCAACATCATGTTATTAAGTTTTAAAATGTTGGATATTCGTGAAGATGAATACTATTTCTATGAAATTGAGTAATGATATTAAATGAGAAAATTATTAAAATTTATGATGTTGAAGTCCTGGTTGGACTTTAAGAAGTGAGAGGATATCATCATCAAGACATGAGATTGGTAAGGTCATATATAAGAGCATGTCTGGGACATGGCCTCGGCACCGAATTGAGTTCCCGTATAAGACCATATCTGGGATATGGCATCGGCATTGAATATGAAAATCGTATAAGACCATATCTAGGATATGGCATCGACATTGATATGAGATCCTGTATAAGACCACATCTGGGATATGGCATCGGCATCGAGATGTGACCTCATGTAAGACCATATCTAGGATATGGTATTAGTGTCGTGTTTATATGTATGATGATGATTGTGTATCCTCAGGTATTCCAAGTGATTCATTGGGATAAATACTTAAGCTTATAATAGAGATGAAATTAGTGCTAAAGCTATGTGATGAAGTGATACAGGTACATGTGAGTAATTCACGAGAAATGCTTACGATATGTGACATGATATGTGATTGGTAAGAGTAAGCATGAGTAAGTTATGGCAATGTGCTTGAGATTTTTTGTTTTCATTCAATGCAAAGAATGGATGACATTATGAGCCATTATGTTGCTATTTATTTCATGCAAACTTACTAAGCTTCATGCTTACCTCTCTCATTTCCCTTTTCCTTGTACTATCACAAAGCTAACTCAGGTATCGTGGGATGTCGAAGTTCGGAATCACACTATCAACTTCTCTTTGGTATAGCATAGTTTGATTAATTTTGAGTATGGCATGTACAGGAACTTGGTTATTTTTGGTGATATGTCATATTGCTTAGCCAATGTGATGCAATTAATGTTATTCAATTCATTTTGTAAATGGCCATTGGGAATTGGCCAATACTTGATAAGTTATATATATTCAATGGTGAAGAAGTTCATGAAGTGCATGCTTGTGAATTTGGGATGATAATTGAGTTAAGAATATGTATGATGAATGTAGTGTAAACTTATGTATGTATGTCTTGATTTTGGGCATTAGGAGTGCCTTATGCTCATGTAGAATGTTAAAATGAAATGGTATAAGTGTTGCCGTATTTCAGGGTGGCAATTGGCTTGGTAGATAGCCTTACTATTGCCCACACGAGTAGACACACAGGTGTGTGTGTGTAGGCCGTGTGTGACACACGGTCAGCCCCATGGGCATGTTGATACGCCGTGTGTACCCCTAATAGCTAAGTTGCTAAGTCAGTATGCCTAGTAGTAAACACACGTGCTGAGACGGTCATGTGTCTCAACTGTGTGGGAGACACTGCCTAAAACACGGGCATGTACCCGGGCCGTGTGAAGTCTGCACCTGAAATTAAGAATTGAATTCGACACACGATCTAAGGACACGGGCGTGTACCCTGGCTATGTGACCTTTTTGAGATGATGACGTTATAAACAAAATGTCAATGTTTTCACTCACGGGTAAAGACACGGGGGTGTCATGCCCGTGTGAGGGACACGGGTTATAGACACGGGCGTGTGTCAGGCTGTGTGAAAACCCCTGTAGGTTTGAAATAAAAAAAAATCCAAACGGACCCTGTTTTGTGTCAAAATTTTCTAAGTGTTCAAAAGTTTCCGGTTTGGTTTCGAATCATTTCATGTACAAGTTTAGGGTCTCGTAGATCTATAATAAGGACCTTAAGGTCTCGAATGAAAAGTTTTAACTTGAAATGAAATTTTTATGGATCGATGTTGTATGTTTGAGCAAGTTAAGTACGGTAATGCCTCATATCCGGTTCAGGTGTCGAATACGGGTAACAGGTGATACATTTAATGGTAATAGAGGTGCGATTTAGTCGATTCTCAAACTAACATAGCATAAGTATGAGTCTAGCTATACATGCCATACATATGAGTATTTATATAATGATAATGTGACGACTCTTGACGATTTAAATTGTGTTTTTATATAGTAAATGGATCCCAATCGAGCTGCAGCCAATGATACTGCAAGTAATGCTCCGGCTCCCGCGCAAGAGACTACGTCAGTAGAAAGTAGACCCGAGACTTTGGGTCAGGTAGAAGACGTTTGAGAAGCCTTTCTCCATATGATAAGAAATTGGTACACTGAGTTTATTTGAGCAAACCCTAATGCTCAACCTCCTCCAACTCCACCTATTCCTCAACCTACACCTGTAGCTCCCCAAGTGGTAGAGGTAGTAAGAAGAGAAAAGCCTCCGGTTGATAGAATCTGGAAGCAAGGACTGGAGGAATTTTGAGCTAGTAAAGATAATGATCCTGAGAGGCAAAATTTTGGCTTAAAAATACCATCAGGGTAATCGATGAATTATCCTGCACATCTGAAGAGTGCATGAAATGTGTGGTATCTCTCTTGAGAGATTCAGCCTATCAGTGGTGGAACACCCTTGTGCCAGTTGTACCAAGGGAGAAAGTTAACTGGGAATTCTTCCAAGAAGAGTTTCGGAAGAAGTATATTAGTCAAAGGTTTATTGACCAGAAAAGAAAGGAACTCTTGGAGCTAAAGCAAGGTTAAATGACGGTGACTGATTATGAGCGTGAGTTCGTAAAACTTAGTAAATACGCTCGGGAGTGCGTATCAACAGAAGTCATTATGTGCAAAAGGTAAATGTGTGTTAGTGGATGAGGAATAGGTGGTCCGGAATCACACTATCAACTTCTCTTTGGTATAGCATAGTTTGATTAATTTTGAGTATGTCATGTACAAGAACTTGGTTATTTTTGGTGATATGTCATATTGGTTAGCTAACGTGTGGCTATTAATGTTTTTCAATTCATTTTGCAAATGGCCATTGGGAATTGGCCAATACTTGATAAGTTATATATATATTCAATGGTGAAGAAGTTTATGAAGTGCATGCTTGTGTATTTGGGATGATAATTGAGTAAAGAATATGCATGATGAATGTAGTGTAAACCTATGTATGAATGTCTTGATTTTGGTCATTAGGAGTGCCTTATGATCATGTAGAATGTTAAAATGAAATGGTATAAGTGTGGTTGTATTTCAGGGTGGCAATTGGCTTGGTAGATAGCCTTGCAATTGCCCACACAGATAGACACACGAGCGTGTGTGTAGGCAGTGTGTGACATACGGTCAGCCCCATGTGCGTGTTGATAGTGTAAGAGTATGCCCAAAGATCAATCATGAGATGGTTGTAATAACATACTTTATTTACCATATTTATTAATATAAAGCGTTGTCATTATTATTTCAGTTTTTCTATCCGTGTATACAAATAAAGCATTTTATAATAATGTCACGAGAATAATATGATTATTTTTAAAAGATCCTTAGTCGAGTATTATTGTTGACTAGGACAACAGTAATGCATTAAGACTAACATGTAGTTGATTGATGATAAAGAGTTGTCATTGATGTGGATTGTCAAAATCAATGCATGAATATGTGTGTTAGAGAACAACATATTGGATTGACCCGTTATGAGTATGTTTATTGGATTATTATGTAATTGTCACAACATTACTCATAGTGATTAATATGTATATGATCCTCAGACTTGAGATAATTATTAATCTCAGCATCGTGAGTTGTATATTTTGATCTGATCAAACGCATAATCGTGAATCGGGTTGTTCTATAAAGGCTGATGTTGGATATACCACAATCTATGTAGAGGGATATGGTTGATCAATATAGGATAAGTCCCTCCTACATAATGGGAGTAATATCTTAGGCCACTTGATTGAGTGAGACTAGAAATGCATGGCCATGCTCAAATAAGTTGACATGAGATGTCATACTCATTTGTATATCATAGTCTACTCAAGATATCAAGAAACATGGGATGGACTATACAAGTGTGACTATTCCATGACTTGTGTCCATTCCGGAGATAAAGGACTTAAGGATTAATGCATGAAAGGTTAATCACAAAAAGTTATGTGGAATCATGACTTCTTGTAACTTAGGTAGCAATGATGCATTGCTAGATGCCACTCATTATTTGTGACATTAGAATCGTTCTATTATTATCGCTAACGTTTCAAGAACCTCTGAGGTCACACCCTATGGTTTAAATGAACGGAATAAAATATAATTGGTATTGTTTTTGGTTGTCACATGAATTAAATTAATTAAAGAATTAATTTAATTGGGCAATCAAATATTGAACATATTATATGTACAAGGATGTTGTACACATAATGACAACATAATTCTATTAATATATGAATTTGATTCATATATAAATTTAAATAAATATAGTTTATCGAAATCCTTATTATAATTAATGTAATTATAATTTTGGATATAATTAATGTAATTATAATTTTGGTTAAAAACTTTATTGTATTTATTTAACATTCAAGAGATACCAATTATAAAAAGGGTATTAAAAGGATACCAAATAATGGGCCCAATGAAAAGATACCCATTATAAAAGGCCCAATTAAAAGGATACCCAATATAAAAGGTATTTAAAAAGACAAAGCTTAAAAAAAACCCTAATAGATTGCTTGTTAGGTCTAGCAGCCGTCAAGCAAATAAACCTCCAAAATAGTTTTGGAGATTTCTTCCGTTCATAGTCAAACCGGGTGGATCACGTAGAGGCCGACATCGGAAAAGGTTGTGGCTTGATTCGATGATGAGATCAAAACTCTTGTTGCCAAGGCGTCGCGTCTACTCGATTTAAGTTTTGGTAATTTGAAACCTTTATTTCACCCCGATTCGTTCCTCACACATGGATTCCTCGATTTGGATCGCGGATCTAATTTTATTCTGCTGTGCCATGGGGTTTCGGTGTTCCAACAGTGGTATCAGAGCCACTTGTGTGATACGAACTCGGGTTTAAATACTTGGGTGATACAATTGTATGAGATTCATGTTTTGATCTTATTGTATTTTCGATTGTTTAAATCGTTTAAGCATAACCTAATAACTGTTCCTTTCTGTAATTGATTAAATGTTAATCATGGTTTTGTGGCCTACTTGTTTTTATGTTATTATCATTAATTATTAACAAATCTGTAATAATGTGACGGAGGTATTTATAGTTTCAGTAAGTGTTAGCGGCTAATGGAACAAGGGTTGTTCCGATATGAAACCTCAAGGATTAAAATCCTAAAAACACGATTCTCGTTGATAAAAGTTATCAAATCGTGAGGTTTCATTTGGACTGGGTATGCGATTCATGACTGCAGGGGCTCGCCCGCACCCACACAGTCCACATTTGGGGGCTCCGCCCCGCACCCCTAGTCTATGATCGCAAAAATTTGTTAATAAAAGAAATTTATAAACTTGATGGGCCACAAAACGTTGAAAGGATATTTTATAATTCACCTTAAATATATATATATATATATAGAATTATGTATGCTATTTTTGACATGTACGGTGTTTGAAATGCATAGTTATAGCCCAATGACACATTTGATAAAAGGTTGTATTTTTTTTAAATACGGCCTGCGTGTCGTGCCTTACTACTATTCTCTTGTATTTCTCTTCTCATCTTATTCCTCGTATGTAAAACGAGTTTTCGTGATATTGTAATTTGCAAGAGTTGCTATGGGCCAAACGAGAAGGAAGGTGGGACAATGATTGAGAATGATAGCTTGTGAAATGGATTACACCTTTAGGTTTCTTTTTGGTTTTCCCATTGGCTTGGGTTGAACCACCTTAGTTTATGGGCTATAACTATTGCATTTATTTATTGCTTTATTTATTCATGTATGAGATGCTATGGATGTCTAAAGCATGCCAATTATATATATTAAAACTTGATAATAATAAAACCCGTTAATTGATGAGATCAATTAAAAGACTAAATGGACTAATGTAGACCATAATTGGTGAGATGGAACAATCTTAATAAAATCCCTCTATTAAAAAATTAAGTCAACATGGCCTTCCAATTTTGCCTCGTTAAAGCCTCGATCAATACTATGTAGGTTACGCCAAAGCAAAGTACTAGTATTTATCTTGGTTAAACGCG
Organism: Gossypium bickii; assembly: GCA_025503065.1. NCBI lineage: Eukaryota > Viridiplantae > Streptophyta > Magnoliopsida > Malvales > Malvaceae > Gossypium > Gossypium bickii. The sequence goes on from CP106711.1 coordinate 58,388,919, forward strand.
AAGAATAAAACAAGTGATATTCATTTGGTTAAAAATTGGTTAATGACTTAACTAAGTTACTCTAATAGGATTAGAAACCTAGAGGCAAGTAAATTGGATAAATCATAAGATGATTAGAACAAGAGTTGTTCACCAAATATTAGGAGTTACATATGATGTAATTAGCAAATGTTGCTTACCTAAATAACCATAATCTTAAGAGTAAAGCCAAAGCTGACTTAAGAGGTGGTGAAATATGGATCCTTAACCTACTAGAAATACTTTTGAGAAAGTTTTTTCAGAATTAATATACGAGGGTTATTAATTTTGAAATAAAATAGTAGGAATATCATTTAATAAAGTCTTTTTAATGATTGATATAAAATTGGTAAATTTATGTACATGCATATTTAATTGTTGTAGATATATTATGGCTGCAAACACTAGCACACTCTCATTGCGATCGGTCCTTGAGAAGGACAAATTGAATGGTTTGAATTTTCTTGATTGGTTCCGTAACTTGAGGATTGTCCTTAAACAAGAACGGAAATTATATGTCATTGAACAACCACTTCCTAATGAACCACCTGCTAATGCCTCGAGGGCTGATAGAGACGCTTACAAGAAGTATCTCGATGACATGATAGATGTTGGATGTCTTATGCTTGCCACTATGAATCCTAAACTTCAGAAGCAACATGTGGACATGGTTGCTTATGATATGATCGAGCACCTGAAAGAACTTTATCAGGGGCAAGCACGGCAAGAGAGGTTTGATATCTCTAAAGCCCTATTCCAATGTAAGTTGGTGAAGGAAGCCCAAGAGGACCTCATGTCCTTAAGATGATTGGCTATATTGAAAGCCTATCTAAGCTTGGGTTTCCATTGAGCCAAGAGTTGGCCACCGATGTTATTTTACAATCGTTGCGGATAGCTACTGACCGATTTGTCCTCAATTTCAATATGAATGAAATTGACAAGACTCTACCACAATTGCTCAGTATGTTACGAACTGCTGAAGGCAACTTGAAAAAGGTTGGACCCAAGCCAATCATCGATGGTCCGTAATAACAAGGGCAAGAGGAAAGGCCAAAGTTCAAACAAAGCCCAAGGGCAAAGGTAAGCCCAAATTTGGAAAAGGAAAGGCTACGCTGAAACCTAAAGGTGGGGTGTCTAAGGAAGGAAAGCTGTTTTCATTGTGGTGTGATTGGACATTGGAAACGGAATCGCCTGTCTATCTTGAAGAAGTCAAGAAGGCTAAAAAGCAAGCGGAATGTCCGCTTGTGTATTTTGTTATTGATATTAATTTATCAACTACTACTTCTTGGGTATTAGATATCTGGTTGTGGTTCTCATATTTGTACTTCTGCATGCAGGGGACTACAAAGGAGTAGGACTACTGGCTAGAGGAGATGTGGACCTACGAATTGGAAATGGAGCAAAAGTTTCTTTGCATTAGTTTGTGAGAACATATACTTTATCTTTGCCTAGTGGACTTGATTTATGTTTAGAGGATTGTTATTTTGTGCCCATTTGACTAAAAACATTATTTCAATTTCTTGTTTAGACAAAATTGGTTTTGAGATAATTATTAAGAATAATTGTTGTTCATTTTATCTCAATAATGTTTTCTATGGTTCGGCACAATTAATTAATGGCCTCTATATTTTAGATCAAATGAATCCCATTTACAACATAAATACTAAAAGATCTAAAATAAATGACTCAAATCAAACTTATCTTTGGCATTGTCGTTTGGGCCACATAAGTGAGAAACGCATATCCAAACTCCATAAAGATGGTCTCTTGAATTCATTTGTTTTTGAACAATTTGAAGTATGTGAATCTTGCTTATTGGGAAAAATGACTAAATCTCCTTTTACTGGTAAAAGTGAACGAGCTATTGATTTATTGGACCTAATACATTCTGATGTATGTGGACCAATAAATACACAAGCTAGAGGTGGATTTCACTACTTCATTACTTTCACTGATGATTTTAGTAGATATGGGTATGTTTATCTCATGCGCCATAAGTCTGAGTCCTTTGAAAAGTTCAAGGAATTCAAAAATGAAGTACAAAATCAACTAGGCAAAACTATCAAGTCACTTTGATCTGATCGAGGTGGAGAATATTTGAGCCTAGAGTTTGATGATCTTTTGAAAGAATGTGGGATTGTCTCACAACTTACTCCTCATGGTACTCCTCAATGGAATGGAGTATCTGAGAGAAGAAATCGAACTTTGTTAGACATGGTTCTATCCATGATGAGTCATGCTGATCTACCGACTTCTTTTTGGGGACATGCACTTGAGACAGTTGCTTTCACACTAAATCGAGTTCCATCTAAATCGGTTCAAAAGACGCCATATGAGATGTGGACTGGGAAACGTCCTAGTATATCTTTTATGAAAATTTGGGGCTGTGAAGCTTATGTTAAACGTCAGACGTCTACTAAGCTTGAACCCAAATCTGAAAGGTGTAATTTTGTGGGGTATCCAAAAGAAACCAAAGGATATTATTTCTTTAATCCCACTGAGAACAAAACGTTTGTTGCTCGGACTAGTGTCTTCCTAGAGAGAGAATTTACTTCTAGAAAAGGAAGTGGGAGAAAGATTGAACTTGAAGAAATTCAAGAATCACAAGATACAACTGAACTAGAGATTGAACAACAGCAAATTCCACAAGAAATTGAGGAACAAATAACTGTTGTAGAAACACAACCACCACGCAGATCTTTAAGAGAACGCCGTGCACCTGAGAGATATGGATTTCTCATTACAACGCATGGTGACGTTCTTCTTATAGATCAAGATGATCCTAGGACTTATTAAGAAGCGGTGACAAGCCCAGATTCTGAGAAATGGCTTGAGGCCATGAGATCTCGAGATGGATTCCATGTATGAAAACCAAGTATGGACCTTGATTGACCCACCCGAAGGGGGTTAAACCTATAGGGTGCAAGTGGGTTTTCAAAAGAAAGCAGACATGGATGGTAATGTACAAACATACAAAGGGCGATTAGTCGCTAAAGGTTTTCGCCAAATTCATGGTGTTGACTATGATGAAACCTTTTCTCCTGTAGCTATGTTTAAATCCATCAGATCTTGCTCGCCATACCGCATTTCATGATTATGAAATCGCGGATGGACGTCAAAACAAACTTTCCTTAACGGGAAACTTGAAGAGGATGTGTACATGACACAACTTTGAAGGTTTTGTAAATCCAAAGGATGCTAGAAAGATATGTAAGCTACAAAGATCCATTTATGGATTAAAGCAAGCTTCTCGAAGTTGGAATCTTCGTTTTAACGATGCAATCAAAGAGTTTGGTTTTATAAAAAATGAAGATGAACCATGTGTTTACAAGAAAGTTAGTGGGAGCACTATCACATTCTTGGTACTATATGTGGATTACATACTTATCATGGGAAATGACATACCTACCTTGCAATCTATTAAGACTTGGTTAAGAAGTTGTTTTTCTATGAAGGACTTGGGCGAAGCCACTTATATCTTAGGAGTCAAGATCTATAGAGATAGATCAAGACGACTACTAGGTCTAAGCCAAAGTACATACATAGATAAAGCATCTTGAAAAGGTTCAGATATGGAAGAATCTAAAAGAGGATTCCTACCTATGAGACATGGTATTTCACTCTCGAAGGAAATGTGTCCTTCAACTCCACAAGAGAGAGAACGTATGAGTAAAATTCCATATGCTTCCGCTATTGGATCTATCATGTATGCTATGTTATGTACCCGCCCGGATGTCTCGTATGCCTTAAGTATGACGGCGGGTATCAAGTAGATCCGGTGAAGGTCACTGGACCACGATCCAAGAGTATCCTTAAGTACTTAAGAAGAACTAAGGATACATTCCTATTATATGGAGGTGAGGAAGAGTTAAGTGTAAAAGGTTACACTGATGCCAGCTTCCAAACCGACAAGGACGATTCTCGATCGCAATCAGGTTTTGTGTTTTGCCTTAATGGTGGTCTTTGTGAGTGGAAAAGTTCAAAGCAAAGTACGATGAGGCTGATTCTACAACAGAGGTTTGAGTATATTGCACAACGGTGAGGCGACAAAGGAAGCGGTTTGGATCAAAAAGTTCATTACTGGACTAGGGGTTGTGCCTAGCATATCAGATGCTATAGAACTCCGATGTGATAACAATGGAGCTATTGCACAAGCTAAAGAACCCAGATCTCACCAGCGATCCAAACATATACTTAGGCGCTACCATCTTATTCGAGAGATTATCGATCGAGGAGATGTAGAAATATGCAGAGTACCTTCGGATGATAACATCGCCGATCCTCGACCAAGCCTCCGACGACCTGTGAAGTTAAGCATGATCGTCACACTAAGTCGCTTGGTATTTGATATATGAGTGATTGGTCTTAGTGCTAGTGGGAGATTGTAAGAGTATGCCCAAAGATCAATCATGAGATGGTTGTAATAACATACTTTATTTACCATATTTATTAATATAAAGTGTTGTCATTATTATTTCAGTTTTTCTATCTGTGTATACAAATAAACTGTTTTATAATAATGTCCCGAGAATAATATGATTATTTTTAAAAGATCCTTAGTCGAGTATTATTGTTGACTAGGACAACAAGAATGCATTAAGACTAACATGTAGTTGATTGATGATAAAGAGTTGTCATTGATGTGGATTGTCAAAATCAATGCATGAATATGTGTGTTAGAGAACAACATATTGGATTGACCCGTTATGAGTATGTTTATTGGATTATTATGTAATTGTCACAACATTACTCATAGTGATTAATATGTATATGATCCTCGGATTTGAGATAATTACTAATCTCAAAGATCGTGAGTTGTATATTTTGATACTGATCAAACGCATAATCGTGAATCGGGTCGTTTCTATAAAGGTCGATGTTGGATATACCACAATCTATGTAGAGGATATGGTTGATCAATATAGGATAAGTCCCTCCTACATAATGGGAGTAATATCTTAGGCCACTTGATTGAGTGAGACTAGAAATGCATGGCCATGCTCAAATAAGTTGACATGAGATGTCATACTAATTTGTATATCATAGTCTACTCAAGATATCAAGAAACATGGGATGGACTATACAAGTGTGACTATTCCATGACTTGTGTCCATTAGGAGATAAAGGACTTAAGGATTAATGCATGAAAGGTTAATCACAAAAAGTTATATGGAATCATGACTTCTTGTAACTTAGGTAGCAATGATGCATTGCTAGATGCCACTCATTGTTTGTGACATTAGAATCGTTCTATTATTATCGCTAACGTTGCAAGAACCTACTGTGGTCACACCCTATGGTTTAAATGAGCGGAATAAAATATAATTGGTATTGTTTTTGGTTGTCACATGAATTAAATTAATTAAAGAATTAATTTAATTGGGCAATCAAATATTGAACATATTATATATACAAGGATGTTGTACACATAATGACAACATCATTCTATTAATATATGAATTTGATTCATATATAAATTTAAATAAATATAGTTTACGAAATCCTTATTATAATTAATGTAATTATAATTTTTTGGATATAATTAATGTAATTATAATTTTCGGTTAAAAACTTTATTGTATTTATTTAACATTCAAGAGATACCAATTATAAAAGGGTATTAAAAGGATACCAAATAATGGGCCCAATGAAAAGATACCCATTATAAAAGGCCCAATTAAAAGGATACCCAATATAAAAGGGTATTTAAAAAAGACAAAGCTTAAGGAAAAAACCTAATAGATTGCTTGTTAGGTCTAGCAGTAGTCAAGCAAATAAACCTCCAAAATAGTTTTGGAGATTTCTTCGATTCATAGTCAAACCGGGTGGATCACGTAGAGGCCGACATCGGAAAAGGTTGTGGCTTGATTCGACAAAGTAGATCAAAACTCTTGTTGCCAAGGCGCGCGTAAATACTCGATTTAAGTTTTGGTAATTTGAAACCTTTATTTACCCCGATTCGTTCCTCACACATGGATTCCTGATTTGGATCGCCGGATCTAATTTTATTCTGCTGCGCCATGGGGTTCCGGCGTTCCAACAGATAGGCCGTGTGTACCCCCGCATGCTAAGTTGGTAAGTCAGTGTTTCCTAGTAGTATACACATGGGCTGAGATACGGTCGTATGTCCCAACCGTGTGGGAGACAGGGCCTAATACACGGGCATGTTGCTGGGCCGTGTGAAGTCTACACCTGAAATTAGGAATTGAATTCGAAACACGGCCTAAGGACACGGGTGTTTACCTTGGCCGTGTGACCTTATTGAGATGATGGCATCATAAATAGAATGTCAAGGTTTTCACACACAGGTAAAGACACAGGCGTGTCATGGCCGTGTGAAGGACACTGGCTATGGACACGGGCGTGTGTCAGGCCGTGTGAAAACCCCTGTAGGTTCAAAATGAAAAAAAATCCACACGTACTAGGGACATAGGCATGTGTGATTGCACGGTCTGCCCACCTGGGTGTGTGGCCCTATTTTGTAACACCCCTAACCCGTATCTGTCGCCGAATTAGGGTTATGAGGTATTACCAGAAGAATACAACTTTCGTATAATCACATAATCACATAGATTTTATTAGAAATTATTTATATATTAAATAATTGCTAACTAAACATATGAATTCATACTTCAGAGTTCAATCTAATTTCATTTCAAACATATATCATATTTACAAGCAAATGCACATATCTCAATGCCACACCAAATACCTTATAATACACATATATATATAAATCATGAGTTTAATAGTTAAACCATATGCGACATTAAATATGGTTAATAGGAGAAAACTTACATATCATATTCATTAAAGACTAACATACCTATTTCGACTACAAGATCATGCACCAATAACCATATTATTATTCTATCATGCAAATCATCATTTAAGGTTATGATCAATAAACTCAAAGTACACCTAGGTCATTAGCATACTAGCATGTATAATAGCGTTTCAATTTGTCTTTGCTCGACTAATTCATTTCAATAGCCATTTTGACATATGTGCATATATAAACATATATTTATATATAAAATTTCAATTAACAAATAAACAACCGAAACCAATTTCTCATTCAAATTATAGCATAACCACAACTTCATGTAAATTTAAATAAAGGCTAAATGTACATATACCATAACTGAATTATCAAAACCAAACACTCAAACGTTTAATTAAGAACATATAAAATCAAGTTTAAACCAAAGGGTCAAACCATTTTCGCAAGGTACCATGATCATTGTTCTTCAACTTTTATCTAAATAAAAGACTAATGAAATAAACTACATCACTCACATACATATATATCATGAAATAAACCTTCAAATTACACTTATAACAAGGCCGAATATCCACAACATTAATACCATGACCAACATTACCAAATCATACTCAAACATAGAAACATATCCATTTCCGCATGGCATATACATATATATATACATATCATTCGAACACCCAAGAGACATAGTCTATACATGCCATAAGTTCAAAATAGATACAACTTATAGAATACCAAAGTTAGGTGATAGTGCGATTGACTTTGACGAAGGTTCCCGAGCATGAACTAGCCTTCAAAATCTATAAAATAGTCAAATGAATACAAACGGTAAGCTAACTTAGCTTAGTAAGTTTTAAGCAATGGTAAAGAATGGAATTAACATTTCACAAGTTAAATCAAACTAACATGATTATCAACAACCTCATAGCCGTAGGTTTATATATATATCTATCAACATACCATTCAATAACTACCATGTTTGGCAATCTCAAAACTAAACATTCATACACTCCTTATTAGACATCATATAAAACTAGGCATCAACATTACATTCAAAACATACTTGAAAACTCATAATCAAATAATATATCTCAAATTTCATAAGTTAACTTAACTTACCATTTTAATACTAACCTTCCCAAACTTTCCTGAATCACATACCTGTTTATTCCATTACGTTTAACACATTTCGCTAGTTGATATCTTTAGAGCATTCACAAACCCGCACACTTACTGCAAATTCATGTAACGTATCGCACACTTAGTGCCGTTACTTGATAGAACGCACACATAGTGCAAATCCCTTGTAATGTATCGCACACTTAGTGCCGTTACATTATATTCCACACACATAGTGCCCAACGTCTGATTTCGTACACACAGTGCTCGGTACCTTGATTCGCACACTTAATGCTTCATTCGAACCAGTTACTCACCTTATTAAACATATATACATATTTATAACATAGCCCGTTTCATTCCCAAATCATCTTCACATTCGGCAATCCTAACAATTTCCACACATACATTTCATTCGATCAATTTCATTTCTTAAGTCAGCATCTTACATAATTACATTATCAAATAAGTATACATGTCATTCAATTAAACCCATCATTCCCTATTATTATATTCGGCCATACCATATATTTCTTATTTAACTCTATTAAAACATATACTTCATTATGAACAAAAATTCAATACAGTCCAATTGCTTAAAAACTTACCTCGAAAATCAACGGATTAAGGTTTCCCGACCTTTCCCCGATTCAATCCCGATTCTTTTTGCTCTTGGTCTAAATAATTTCAAATTAAACACGTTCAAACATATATTCATTCAATTTAATCCAAAAACACAAAATTATGCAAATTACCATTTTACCTCTGACATTTACAATTTTTACAATTTAGTCCCTATTGCACAAAACTCAAAATACACAAAATTTGAACTCACTCCTTTAGGGCCAAATTTTCATAGCTCTCACACAAGCTCATATATTTCATTTATTTCACATTTTGACCCCTCAATTTACACTTTTCACAATTTAATCCTAATTACTCAAAATCATCAAAATTTCCAATACAAAACATGTTAATCTACAACATAGCTTTAGTTTATAATCATCAAACATCACAAAGCACAAGTTTCCACCCATAGCCAAACATCACACATACATTAATCTAAATAATTCTTATATGGATTGGATAGTATTCGAAGCAACGACCTCAAAAACGTCAAAATCAACAAAAACCGAACTTAATTACATACCTAATCAAGCTTGCAAAGGGCCGAATATTTGAGAGCTCAAGCTTCTCTTCTTATTCTTTAGTTTCGATCAAAGAAAATAAAATAAGGAGAACATACATCTTTTTCTTTTATGTTTTTATTATATTATAGTTATAATATAATGCATATATTATTATAAACTTAAATTATGAAAACAAAATATAAAAATACATTATAAAAGTTTAATGCCGTCCACTAGAATGCAAAAAGGCCATTGGGCCGAATTTTTGACCCATTAACTTGGGCCCCAAGCGGCCACACTAGGCCCAATCTCCTTCCCTTTGTGACGCCACCTATATGCCCACTTATTGCACCTCCAAACTTTGGGCCACAAGCCCAACTTGCTACTAAACATATTTACTTAACTTTTAATTATAAACTAACATTATTTTTAATCAACTTAGCCCAGATTTAAGTCCAAGCCTGAGCCCAATCCACACCTCAAAGCCTTTACCTACTAACTTAGCCATGCAACATACCAAATGCACAGACCCACAAAATCAGGATATTACAGTTCTACCCCCCTTAAAATAAATTTCGACTTCAAAATTTACCTGGTCAGAAAAGTTGAGGGTATTGCTGTCGCATAATATCCTCCGGCTCCCATGTCGCTTCCTCCGATCCATGGTTCCGCCATAGTACCTTTACCAAAGGAATAGTTTTCCTACACAAAACCTTAACATCCCGATCTAGGATCTGCACTGGCTCCTCCTCAAAAGATAAGTCTGGATTCACCTCTATCTCCTCCACTGGCACAACATGTGATGGATCCGAGCGATAGCGTCTAAGCATGGAAACATGGAACACATCGTGGATTTGACTCAACTCTAGGGCAACTTGAGCTGATAAGCCACTGGTCCCACTTGTTTCAATACCCGATAGGGCCTAATAAGTCTAGGGCTTAATTTGCCTTTCCTACCAAACCTCAGAACCTTTGACCACGACGACACCTTCAAGAAAACCTTGTCACCTTCAGCAAACTCTATATCCTTCCATTTAAGATCGACATAAGACTTCTGCCTGTCCGAGGCTTCTTTCAAACGAGCTCTAATCACCTTCACCTTATCCTCTGTCTCTGTAACCAGCTCCGGACCCAACAACTGCCGCTCTCCTAACTCCGTCCAACACATAGGGGTACGACACTTCCGACCATATAAAGCTTCATATGGAGCCATCTTAATACTCGCCTGATAACTATTGTTATACGTGAATTCCGTCAATGGTAGGAATTCTTCTCAACTGCCCTTGAAATCCAAGACACATCCCCTTAGCATGTCCTCAAAAACTTGAATCACCCTCTCAATTGTCCATCTGACTGGGGATGGAATGCTGTACTGAAATCCAACCTTGTGCCCAATGCCTGGTGCAAAACCTTCTAGAACCTTGACGTAAATCTAGGGTCTCTATCCGAAATAATCGACACTGGCACCCCATGCAACCTCACAATCTCCGCTATATATAATTTTGCTAACTTCTGAAGAGAATAATCCATACGCATAGGTATGAAATGAGCCGACTTTGTCAAACGGTCCACAATTACCCAAACTGAATCCTTCTTGGTCGGCGTAAGAGGTAGCCCACTCACAAAATCCATTGTGATTCTTTCCCACTTCTATTGTGGAATCTTGATCGGTTACAATAATCCCGAGGGTAACTGATGTTCACCCTTGACCTGCTGACACGTCAGACACTTACCCACAAACTCCGTTACCTCACGCTTAAGGCCCGGCCACCAAAACTGCTCCCGCAAATCCTGGTACATCTTACTATCTCCCGGATGCATAGCATAGGGACTGCCATGTGCCTCCTGCAAGATCTTCTGCCTTAATTCCACATCCTTAGGCATACACATTTTTCCTTGGAAACATAACACTCCCTGACTGCTTAGGCTATACCCTTCCAGTCCACCATTCTGTACTTGCAACCATCGAGCACTTAAAACTTCATCTTCCCGCTGTTTTTCCTTAACCTCATCAATCCATGTTGGACTCACTTGTAATTTTAGTAACAGACTTCTGTCATCATACAGACTAAGGTGGGCAAACATGGCTCTTAAATCTGCCACCACCTTACGGCTCAAGGCATCCGCTACCACATTAGCCTTTCCCGGGTGGTACTTAATCGAGCAGTCATAGTCCGTTAACAGCTCAATCCACCTCCTTTGCCTTAAATTCAACTCCTTCTGTGTGAGAAGGTACTTCAAGCTCTTGTGATCCGTATACACTACCGACTTCTCTCTATACAAATAACGTCTCCAAATTTTCAGCGCGAAAACTACTGCAGCCAATTCCAGATCATGCGTCGGGTAGTTCACTTAGTGAGGTCTTAACTGTCGGGAAGCTACGCCACTACTTTCCCTTCTTGCATCAGCACACAACCCAATCCTGTGTGGGATGCATCACAATAAATCGTAAATTCTTTTCCGGCTTCCGATTGAGTCAACACCGGGGCCTCCATCAAAGTCCTTTTTAATTTCTCAAAACTTTCCTGTTGCTTGTCCGGCCACACAAACTGAACCCCCTTTTCTTAGCCACTTGGTTAACAGTGTTCCAATCAGAGAGAATCCTTCCACAAACCTCCAGTAATACCCTGTTAATCCTAGAAAACTTTGAATCTTCGCCACAGACTTCGGTGGCTTCCAATCCAAAACAGCCTCAATCTTCTGAGGGTCCACTCTAATCCCCTCAGCTGACACCACATGACCCAAAAAGGTAACTTCCTTCAACCAAAACTCGCACTTACTATACTTTGCGTATAAATGCTTTTCCCTAAGAATCTGCAACATCATTCGCAAATGCGCATCATGCTCCTCCTCCGACCGTGAGTACACTAGAATATCATCAATAAATACCACGACGAACCGATCCAAAAACGGCTGAAACACCCGGTTCATCATATCTATAAACGCTGCCGGTGCGTTCGTCAACCCGAACGGCATTACCAAGAATTCATAGTGCCCGTATTGAGTACGAAACACCGTTTTATGGATATCCACCTCCTTCACCTTAAGTTGGTGATACCCCTACCTTAAATCTATCTTGGAGAAGACCGATGCTCCCTTAAGCTGGTCGAACAAGTCATCTATCCCAGGCAAAGGATACTTGTTCTTAATCGTCAATTTATTCAACTAACGATAGTCTATGCACATTCGCATCGACCCGTCCTTCTTCTTAACAAAGAGCACAGGCGCTCCTCCCGGCGAAACACTTGGCCGGATAAAACCCCGATCCAGCAACTCCTGAATTTGCGCTTTCAACTCCACCAATTCCTTTGACACCATCCTATATGGAGCAATAGACACTGCCGCTGTTCCCGGTAGAAGATCTATACTGAACTCCACTTCACGATCCGGGGGCACACCCGGAAGCTCTTCCGGAAAGACATGGACAAAGTCTTCCATCGTTCGAACATTCTCCATTCCTGATTCTTTAACTTCCAAGGCACACACGTAGACCATAATTGACTCACATCCTTTCCTTACCAACTTCTCCGCCTTTAGCGTGGACACCACATTAGATAGGTAATTCCTTCTTTCTCCTATCATTACCACCGCTTCTCCCTCAACCGACTTCAGCACCATCCGCTTAGCTGCACAGTCCAGCTCTGCCTGGTACTTTACCAACCAATCCATTCCTAAGATTAAATCGAACTCCCCGAAGGGTAGTTCCATCAAATCTGCTTGAAACACGACCCCTTGAAGTTCTAGGGGTACATCCTTATATAGTTTGTCTACTACCATAGAGTGTCCTAGAGGACTAACTACCGTCAATTTCCTAGCAGCAGTTTCACTAACTAAGTTCAAAGTTTCCGCTATCCTACTAGCAACATATGAGTGTGTCGAACCAACATCAATCAAAGAAGTATAAGATAACCCAAAAATTATAAACGTACCAATTATAACGTCTGGTGCGTCACCCTCCTCTCGACGTTTGGCTACATAGACCAACCCAGGCTGTCTAGCATCAGCACCACCAGTACCTCGGCCAGGCGCTCCTCGGCCTCGCCCATTACCATTACCATTTCCACCCCTAGCAGCACCTCGACCCCTCTGGGGTTGCTGCCCATCCCTCCTGGCTTGACCATGTCCTTGACCCTCAGCTTGAGTCCTAGCTAACTTTCGCAGATAGTCCCTTACCCAGTGCTCTAATGTCCCACACTCAAAGCACTCTCTACTACCGGCCAAACACTCTCCCGAATGAGACTTCCCACATCGAGCACACTCGGGGGCCAGCGAAAGAAGAGCGAGCTTTGCGGCTCTATCCGGCCCACCAAATCTAGCCCTTTTCTGAGTACTTCCAGCAGACCCTGATGGCCCAAAACTCCTTTTATCCTTACTTCTGTCCTGATTTCGCCTCTCGGTTCTCTTCACCTCCTCAGATACCTTGGCCTTTTCCACGAGAACGATAAATTCCCTTTCACACTGAGGTGTAATCAACACCCGCAGCTCATCTCTTACCTCGTCCTCGAACCTAACGTAGCGCTCATGTTCCGTAGCCACCATACCCCGAGCATACCTACTTAACCTGAAAAATTCAGCCTCGTACTCGGGTACCGACTTATTTCCTTGTACCAAATTCAAGAACACCCTACGCTGCCCATCAGTGTAACCAGCCCCCACATACTTTCTTTGATAGGTTGCCCTAAAATAATCCCAGGTGATATCACCGGCCACTGCACCATCCCTGACCGTGAGCCACCACTGGTACGACTCATCCCGTAGAAGAGACACTATGCCCTTCAACTTCTCCTCAGCCGAGAAGTCTAAATCATCCATTATCCGTTTTGTTGCCTCTAACCAGTATTCAGCGGTGTTGGGAGCCACACCAGAAACTACCCTGAACACTTCTGTTCCGTTAGCCCGGAGTCGCTCAGCCACGAATTTTCGGGCTCCTGTACCATTGCCTGCATCGGCAACTCTCTCCAAAACTCGCGATCGCACGGGATATTACATCATTATCACGATCGACCACGAAACTCGGCTCCTCTCGCGGCAGATCGCGCAAAGACATTTCAGACCCATGGCGGACCTGCGGCTCGACAAGTTCATCCTACCCCTACCCTGGCCATGCGGCAGACATCCACGACCTCGTGTACTCATTCTTCCCGTTCGTGTTTATCTGGTTAAGAATTTTATGCATTATTAATTCTGTTCACTGTTTATCCACGAGCAATTTTATGAGAAATAGTTTTAAAAGTGATTCTTTCGAAGTAGAATCTATCTATAGTTTCCGTTTCAGGCTTAACTCCTAGTTCTAAGTACATCTATCACACAAACAACGTCCACAGACCACATCCAATGTGTAGGGGCATTTTCGTCATTTTACTACCTGGGGGTATTTTTGTAATTTTAACCTACAGGGGTATTTTTGTAAATTTCAAAATATGGTCTCGGGTGATTTTACGAAGAAGGGTATTTTGGTAATTTTTTCCAACTCGGAGGTGTTTTGGTAATTTTGTAAATTCGGGGGGTATTTCGGTAATTTTGTAAATCTGGGGAAATTTTTCAAGTCAGGGGCAATTTGGTAATTTTTCACAAACCAAGGGCATTTTAGTTATTTGGTAGTTTCTACAAATTCAGGGGTAATTTGGTAATTTCAAAACTAGGGTTTTTTTACAAACAGTGTGGCTGGTCCCTTTTGGGTTTTAGTTGTAAGTTTTAGCCTGTCAACACGTCCTCGTGACTAAGGTGAATAGTCACTATGCACCAGGTGAGATTCTAGTGAAAAGGAGGCGAGTCACTAGGCCTGCTTAAATACCAAGCTTTCCCTGAATCCGTTCCTAGACATGCATATGCCTGTTGCCACACCCTGTCATAGCTAAAGTGAACAATCACTGTGCACCAGGTAAGATTCCAGCGAAGAGGAGGTGAGTCGCTCGGACTGCTTAAATACCAAGCTCTTCCGAATCTACTCCTAGACATGCATATGTTTATTGCCACACTATAGCCTTATGACTTGTTTACAGGTTTTGTTTAATAAAGTTAAGTCTTATGGATTAGAAAAGTTGTTTGTCTAAACCTAGAGTCCATTAGTACTATCATGCTTAGCTACGTCTAAAGCCCACAAAGACCAACAAATATATCACAACAAGAGTCAGGGTACTTACCTGGGTGGATCGGCGCCGGAGACTCAGGTGCCATGCTTTCTGGAAAAATAGCCTTTTCACAAACCTTAAAACATATTTTGGGCCTTAAACCCACAACTGAGCTTTTGAATCGGGCTCTGATACCAAAAATGTAACACCCCAAACCCGGTCTAAACGCTACACCCGAGTCTGGCGTGCTACGGGGAAAAAAATGCTTTAAAAATCGGTTTGTCAACTTCGTTGGTGGAGAACACCCTTGGAAAATTTTTAGAAAACGAATTTGAGTTTGGTTAAGTTTAAAATGTGTTAAGACTTGTTTTAGAAAACTTATTTGCTTTATTGTTATTCCCTATCATTTATTTAATTAGTGAGTATTTTAAAAAAAAATCACGTACTTATCGAGGTTTTGAAAAAAAACCTCCAATTCATATCTATCAGGCTTGCTTAGCAAAAGTTATAGGAACAACCAAATAAAACAACCCAAAATAAAAGTTATGTAGCCTTATTACAACGATGTAAACCCAAAATTAAAGTAAAACAACTAAGTTTAATAGAAACTTTGAAATAAATCAGCTGATGAGCATGACCACCTCGAGTCCACTCCGGCTCCATATCCACGATCTAAGTCTGATCTACAAAATGTAAAGGAAGGCGTGAGTCACTGAGACTCAGTGTATAAATCCCCATCCCAAGAAAGTTATGCTCTTACACAAATTCATACAATAATATGCAAGTCATACAACCCACCTAAGTATCCATCCCGGTCTCCCAAATCTACCTGTTTTGGTACCAAACCACTGGTGGTGCTAAACCACTGGTAACCGAAGTTACAAAATAATCATATGTGGTACCAAACCACTGGTGGTGCCAAACCACTGAGACTTAGTCACAATTTCATAATATGTGGGGCCAACCCACTGTGTGATACCAAATCACTGGTGACAGTCTGATAAATCATACTTCCCCCTCCTCTCATCACCCATGGCACATACTCATGCAATCAATATCAGTATGATCATGCTTAACATGTTAAATCACATTTTCAGAATAACATTACCCGGCATCCTCGCTTTTACCCACAAGGGTATTTTCGTAACCATTGCCATCATTCTGGCTTTTAAATAACACATAACATACAACATATTTCGTAAGAAAGTGTGTAATAGTTACACACCTAGTTTTCGTACTATCACTTTTTACTGCTTCTACGCTACTTTGGCATTGGGTTTATAGATCCAACCCCTCCTACTACTTGACTGTTATTAGCAGCCATAATAACCCTTTGGTCACTAAACCATTCAGATCGATAAGATCTAATAGATAATAATAGCATTTAAAAGAACTCTTACCTAACTTTCGAATCCCGAAAAGTCTTTACGAACCTGCCACCTTCCACCTACATTCAGCCATCCTCAAAATATCAAATAAACCAAAAATCACCACTAATCTAGCCCATATGGCATTCAGCCAAAGAAAAGAAATCAAGAAAGGCCATTCAACCGAACCTACCACTACCCACCTTCGGCTTTTCCACCAAATCGGCACAGGAGACTTTTAATGAGACAGATTCGGCTACTAGAAGTAGAGAGGGAAAATCGATAGGCCTTAAACAAGTGTTTCGGGTTAAATCTTAATGAAAAGAAAGAGTGAAATCGCATAGAATAAAATCCCGAAACTCACCAGATTACTAAGGAGTATGCGGCTTATGGTGCACCTTCGGGAAATAGAAACCTCCCTTGTAGATTCGGCTATGGTGGAGGAATATGAGTAAGAAGAATTCGGCTTTCAGGAAGATGTTGGAGAAGAGAAGAAGGCTAGGGAATTTCGGCTAGAAGAGAGAAAAGAGAGAAAAGAATTTTGGCTTGAGAGAAAAGATGAGAAAGTGAGAAAAAGAAATGGAAAAGATGATAATTCTCCTTCCAAATTTCTGCTATACACAGGCACACACTCAGAGTTAGAGTTTCGGCCAACTCTCTCCCTCCTGATAACTCTCTCCCAAACTCCTTCCCCTTGTGACGCCACCTATATGCCCACTTATTGCACCTCCAAACTTTGGGCCACAAGCCCAACTTGCTACTAAACATACTTACTTAACTTTTAATTATAAACTAACATTATTTTTAATCAATTTAGCCCAGATTTAAGTCCAAGCCTGAGCTCAATCCACACCTTAAAGCCTTTACCTACTATCTTAGATATGCAACATACCAAATGCACAGACCCACAAAATCAGGATATTACACTACTTTTACCACTTACGCGATTTAGCCCTTTTCTTTAAATTAAACACACAAACGGTCAAATTAATTCACGAAAAATTTTGCACATGCACACTCATAAATCATAGGCACCAAATAAAATATATAAATATTCTATCGATTCAAATTTGTGGTCTCGAAACCACTATTTTCGATTAGGGTCAAAATCAGGCTGTTACAACTCTCCCCCTCAAGGGATTTTTGTCCCCGAAAATCTTACCAGTGAATACATGCGGGTAGTGTTCTTTCATTGAATCTTGGAGTTCCCAGGTTGCTTTCTCAACCCCGTGCTTATGCCACATAACCTTAACCAAAGAAATTTTCTTATTTCGTAACTCTTTCACTTCATGAGCTAAGATGCGAATCAGTTCTTCCTCATACGTCAAGTCAGACTGAATCTCAATCTCTGTCGGGCTAATCACATGAGAAGGATCAGATCTGTATCTTCGAAGCATCAATACCTGAAAAACATTGTGAATCTTGTCTAGTTCAGAAGGCAACATAAGTTTGTACGCAACCAGCCCAATACGCTCAATAACTTCGTACGGCCCAATAAATCTCGGACTCAACTTTCCTTTAAAACCAAATCTAAGTATCTTTTTCCACGGTGAGACTTTCAAAAATACTCGATCACCCACTTGAAATTCTATATCTTTACGTTTCAAGTCTGCATATGACTTCTGACGATCTAACGCGGCTTTCAAACTTTCTCAGATTACTTTTACTTTCTACTCAGTCTCTCTAATTAAATCAACCCTGTGTATCCTGCTTTCACTCAGCTCGGTCCAATATAGAGGTGTACGACATTTACTGTAACAGTCTGAATTTGACCCTAATCGGAACGGTGGTTTTGGGACCACGAATCCGAGTCCAAAAAAAATTTTAAATTTTAAATTTTGTGTTGATTATATGTGATTTATGATGTGTGAAAGTTTCGTAGAAAAAATTAATCGTTCGTGTGATTAATTTGGAAAAAGGACTTAATCGCGTAAATATAAAAGTTACGAAATAAAGTGTAAGTGTTATTTGATGATGGCTTTTTAATATGAGGTATCTAATGGGAAAATATCCCATCTCCAATGATAGTGGGTGGCAAAGGTCAAATATAACCTTAAGTTATATGTTGTATTTATTATTTATTAAAGGTTAAAATAGTAAACTAATAATAATGTAAATATATGTTATATTATATGAAATTAGAAACCATTTTCTTTGTTCTTCAACCTTCATTGCCGAATGTTAGATAAAAATAAGGGGTTTAAAAACTTTGGAGTATTCGGCCATTATCTAGCTCAATTCAAGGTGTGTTTTACTTTGGTTTTTGATAATTTTTATGTTTTTGTGATCGTTGCTTAGAAATTATTAAGACCCATGCTTTAATTTTTGAATTTGGTTGATATTTTGAGTTGAGCTATGATAGATAATTAGTTGTTTATGATGTTTAAGGATGAATTATGAAATATATGTGTTAGATTAATATGTTTTGCAATGGAAATTTTGGTGAAATTGACTATTTAGGGCTAAATTGTAAGAATAAATTTTTGAAGGGGTTCAACTACAAATTAAATGAAATATATGCATTTGAAAGGATGTATGGAATATTTGGCCCTAAATAATTTAGTGCAAAGTTTGTGTATTGTAATATCCCGGGTTAGGGGCTATTTGGTGTTGCATGATATCGCATGTGTTTGGTGTGCTGTGTTGCTATTTCGGTGTTTTAGGGGCTTAATTATAGGCTAAGTGTATGCCTGAGTAGGTAGGAAAATTTTAGTTTTTGGCCTTAGGTGTGGGAGCTGATAGAGTGGGGCTTAAGAAAAAAAATGGAGTTTTATGGCACAAAAGAGGAGTTGGTGGAGTGGCATTGTAGGCGCCACTAAGGGCTTGTGAATGTGACGCCACTTGCGGGGTGTAGTCTCGTGTTCAAGCCGCAAAGTGGCCACATTTTGCTTTCTTTTTGGACGGCATAGGAGGGAAGAGTTTGTGGCAATTTGAACTCGCCTAAGACTTGGTCAAGGGGTGACTTGGATGGTGGAGAGCAAATTAAGGGTGAAGACTTGTTCAAACTTATTTGAAATGGTGGCTTGGAGTAAAAGTAGGATTTGGCCGAAATTTAGGGGAGTTGGGGGGAAAGTGACGGCTTGGAATGGGGATTGGGGTGCAGAAATTCTATTTGGTATTTTGATGTTTTGGTCAAGCAAATAATGCACTAAATTTCTTCTTTTGTCAATAGCTTAAACCGAAAATTCAAGAGAACCAGAAAGACCAAATCTCTAAGGCTTGCCGAATTTGTTTTGTTTTTCTCTCAAACTTCTTGTAGCCGAATGCACTCTTACTTTTTCTCTTCTTCACACTGCATAAGCGAAACTAGTACCAATTGTTCTCTTATTCATTTTTTTCTCTCTTCTTGAAAACACTAGTGCCGAAACCTACCATTCCCTTCCCAACCGATTTCTCCATTCTTCTTGTCCATCTTTTTGTGTGCCGAACCCTTATCAATCGCCAAACTTTCTTTTGTCCTTCTCAAAACCGCGTCAGTAATCTCTAATTCTTCCCTTGTTCACACTCCATTTCTCATCTTTGAAAGCCGAACATAGGTGTGTGTGTAAAGCACCAAGGCCGAACCTTCTCTCCCTCCCCCTAGTGGTTTCTTGGCCGAATTTTTGGGTGTTGGTAAGTGCTAGGCCGAATGGCCATAACTCCCTCTGTTGGTTCTTTGTTGGTTATGGTTTGATTTAGGGCCGACTATGGGCATTTTTGAAGGATTCTAATCTCTTCATTATAGGACATCAAAGGGTTTCAAGCAAACAAGAGGGCCATCTTCATTTGTTAAGTGATTAGGTAAGGGTGGTAAGTAATACTTCTACATTCTTTCGATTTCTTTAAGATGGGCTACAAGAGATTAATGGTTCTATTTCTAGGTGAAGGCCGATTATCAAAAGAGTCACTTTTGGTTCGGGGTTTGTTTGGAAAGCAAACCAATAGCAAGGTAAGGGTTCGGTATCAACTCTTTTGGTCTTAATGGTGTTGGCCGAATATCATAGATACCTAACCCTATCTTTGGCCGATTGTAGAGTCAATAATCGAGGGCTTAGCATTCGTTCTCGTTGGGATTTCTAGGCTCGTAGTTACTGTGTGTGTAACTAACACACTTATACTTAGTAATATAATTGATAACCGTGTGATGACTAATGATACAGTTGATGATTGATATGATACCCTAATGGGTATGATTATGGATTGGGTAAGTCAAGATTACTATTTTTAATGATGAGTTATATGTTACCATGATTGTGGGTATATGTGACATGAGATATAGCATGAGATGCATGATTATATGATATGCATGATTACATGAGTATGGCATATTGATGGGTATTACGAGTTGAAGGAGTAAAGTGATGTTTTGTCTTGACGAGCACAAAGTGCTTTGGTAGCACAACTTTGTGACTTTGGGTCACCAGAGGTTTGGCACCTCCAGAGGTTTGGTACCTCGCCTCTCGTCCCGGTGGCTCGGTACCACGGTGGGTTGGCCCCACGGATGATTATACTGGGATTGACGCCGATGTTTTGGTAACACACGATGGGTTGGCCCCATCACTAGATTTGTGACTACGGTCACCGGTGCTTTGGTAGCACTGCGTGTCTTTGGGACACCAGAGGTTTGGCACCTCATTGCGACTTGTCCTCGTGGTTTGACCACCGTGGGTTGGCCCCACTTGAGATATGGGATTGTCTCGCTAGTGTTTTGGTAACACACGATGGGTTGGCCCCATCTTTGGATTCGTGACTTCGGTCACCGGTGCTTTGGTAGCACAAGCGTGTCTTTGGGACACCCGGTGGTTTGGGACCACATCGATGGATAATGTGTCTTTGGGACACCGGTGTTTTGGTAACACATTGTGACTATACGTCACGGTGGTTTGGTACCACACGGGGTAGAAAAGGCGATATGGATGGTTAGGATCGGGTTGCATTAATTGTGTTGCTTTGTATGATGTGTGTTAGCATGTTGTTTTATCGGGAGCGGGATTTACACACCGAGTCACTCGACTCACCCTCTCCTTTGACATTTCGGGTGACTCGTGAGACGCGCGACTTGGAGCCGGGATGGACTCGGGGTGCTCATGCCATGCGGAATAAAAGTTTTACTCGAGATATTATGCTTTGGGTGTTTTAGTTATTTACGCTCATTGGGTCTATTTCGGATTGTAAAAGCCTTTAAATCACGCTTTTGATGTTATGTTTAAAGTTTGATTTTAATATGCCTTGATAAATAAGCTAGTATGAAGTTTACTAAAACTTGGAAAGATAATGATTTCAAATTATAACGCATAAAATGTTTTTAAACTATACCATCGGGTATCATGACCGATTTTATGAAAATCAATTGTTCTCAAGCTTGAAGGCCAATTTTTACTAAGTCTAAATTTTAAACAACTAGTTTTTCAAAAGAAACAAAGTTTTATCAAATCTACTGAGTACAAATTCGAAATTTTCAAACACGTTTTCCCGTAACATACCAGATTCGATCGTGGTGTTTTGACCGGGTTTGGGGTGTTACAATTGTGGTATCGTGAGCTAAGTTCAAAAGCTCTTGTGGTTTTGAGGCCCAAACTGTTTTCAAAAGTTTGTTTTAAGTGTTTTTGGATGGAATACATGGTTTACAAGGCATGGCACCGAGTCTCCCACACCGATTCGCCTGTAAGTAATTCTAATTCTTCCGTGAATTTCTATTTGTAGAAGGGTAGGTGATATGGAACGTAGTTAGATTTATAGGACTTGAACCCTAGGATTAGATTACTCAAACACTTGAACTAAAGCATAAGACTTAAAGCACTAAACCAATCGTGACTCACCACGGGGCTAGGGTGTGGTAACTCATGACGCATGTCAGGAGAGGATCGGAAGAGCTTGGTATTTAAGCGGTCCTCGTGACTCACCTCCTCTTCGCAGTATCCCACACGGTGCGTAGCTCGAGTTCACCGACGACCAAGAAGGTTCTGGTCATAGACTTAACCTAACGACTAAAACCCGAAAAGGGAATTGTACTGTTTTCAAAAATACAACGACAACCCTAATGTTTTCAAATTCTTTTGCAATAAACTCTTTCAAAACCGAAAATGTCACATTTACAACAATTTTCTTGAAAAACTGATTTATGGAAAATTACAAAAATGCCCTTAGGGTAAATTTACTAAAATGCCCTCGGTTTTATAAAATAGCAACTCAATGATTTTGCCCCAAATTTCCAATGATGTTACGAAATTCAAACACTGCTTTTCTGAAATATCAATCAAAATTTTGATTTTGGAAAATTTACTTAAAACGTCCTCGGTTTGTGAAAATTACTAAAATACCCTGGTTTCCAAACAAAGTATTTTACAAAATTTTCAAAGAACACTCTCAAATTTTTGGAATTTCAATTGACCAGGTTTACTGAAAGTTTTTAAAAAATATTTTTATTACTTAAAATACCTCTGTAGGAAAATGACGAAAATACCTTGGGCTAGAATGGGCGCAATGTCAGAAGAGTGAATAGGTATGGAAAGGGTTAAGGCATGAATGTATAATCTCTTTTGGATGAATAGGATAGAAGACTGAAACCTTGATTGCTCGAAAGAACCCCGAATAAACTCTATTCATAAAATTCCTTTGCGGTTAAGAAAGTGGAACGATACTAATGCATAAAAATCTTTTAATCGACACGTAGATCGTTTAGACATGAGCACTCGAGGCGGACGTGGTCGTAATACTCGTGGTAGAGGTAGGGGTAGAATGACGGTTTCTGAACCCGTAGGATCTGGTCAAGGGTCAGAAAATGAGATGCCGGTTCCGCCACCAGCTGGAGGTGGTGAATTCCAAGATCGGACCGAGATGACGCAGCGATGTCACGACGCGCTTTGCGGGTGTTGGAAAGAGTAGTGGTGTAAGTGGTGGTGCGGGAGTTAGGAAATCTGTTCTCGAGCGACTCAGGGCTAACGGGGCCGAGTTCTTCCGAGGTGTTTGGTGTTGCTCCTAGCACTGCTTGAATATTGGCTAGAGGCAATCGAAGCGGATCATGGACGATCCGGACTTGACGATCGAGAGAAACTTAAGGGATTGTATCGCTTCTCCGGGATGAGTCATACCAGTGGTGGCTCACTGTTCGGGACAGTGTGGCGGTGAGGATCGACATGGGATTATTTTGAGCCGCTACCAAAAGAAATACATCGGGGCTAGCTACATCGACTCCCGAGAGAAAGGCATTTCGAGGCTTGTTCGGGGAGTAAACATTCTTGTCGAGTCACGGTGAGTTCTGGCCGAGTAGGTATGCCCGGGCATTGTAGCCAGTGAGCATGAGAGGTGTGTTCGTTTCGAGGATGGTCTGCGAGGCGAGTTGAGGTGCCGATTGCTCCACGTTGAGAGAGCGCGAGTTCATTGTCTTAGTTGAGAAGGCTAAGGTAGCCGAAGGTGTTAAGGAGTCGGTAAGACAGAACATGGACAGGAGTAGGCTTAAGAGGAGCTTTGGGTCTTCGGGATCGTCGGGTAATCCGCAGAAGAGGGCTAGACCGAGTGGGCAGAATCAGTCTGCTAGATTTGGTGCCGCTAAGCGGGACCACCGCAGCGGTAATGTCGGTGTGGGAAATCTCATTGGGGTGGTTGTTGGGTGGTGGAAAAGGTTGCTTCGAGTGTGGTTCTCGGATCATCGCATTAGGGATTGTCCGCGTAGGATGGGCGAGATTCGGCCGAGAGTCGAGTCGGGCGTAACCGATTCAGAGGTAATGGACCGCCACCGCAGAGGGGCCGTGGTAATGGCAGAGGTGGTAATGGATTTGGTCGAGGTCGTGGAGCACCGCAGGCGAGGTGCGGTAGTTTCGAGGCACGGCATGTACTGAACCGTGTATGCAGCTTAGGCGCGCGAGAGAGGGCGACGCGACCGGACGTAATCACCAGACGTTTTTGATTTTTGGTTCTCCTATACCGCTTTAATTGACTTGGGTTCCACGCATTCGTATGTTGCTAGTAGTATAGTTGAGACCATGGACTTAGACTCGAGATATCTTAGAGGCGGATGAGTGCATTTTTAGCCCTCAGGTCACTCTGTAGTGGTAGATAAGTTGTATAAGGATGTACCCTAGAACTCCAAGGGGTAGTTTTCTTTGCCGATCCGATGGAACCGCCGTTGGAGGAGTTCGATCGATTCTCGATGGATGGGTTTGGTGGTGAAGTACCGAGGCCAAAGTGGATTGCGTGGCTAAAGCGCATGGTTCTATCGACGGATAAGGGAGATGAAGTGATTATGATAAGTAATAGGAGAGATTATTTATCAAATGTGGTATCTGCTTTGAAAGCTGTGAAGATGGTCAGGAAGGGCTGCGAAGCGTATGTGGTTCATGTGTATGCCTTAGAGGCTAAGGAGTCTACTGTTGAGAAGGTTCGTACTGTTAAGGAATTTGTTGATGTGTTTCCAGAGGAGCTTCCGGGTTTACCACCCGATCGTGAGGTAGAGTTTGGGATAGATCTGCTACCAGGGACTGCGCCAGTGTCTATTGCTCCTTATAGGATGGCACCAAAGGAATTGGTGGAGCTTAAGGCTCAGATTCAGGAGCTGTTGGATCGAGGCTTCATTAGGCCAAGTGTTTCGCCGTGGGGAGCGCCGGTATTATTCGTAAAGAAGAAGGACGGATCGATGCGGATGTGTATCGACTACCGCCAACTGAATAAGCTGACGATTAAAAACAAGTATCCGTTGCCACGGATAGATGACTTGTTTGATCAGCTGAAAGGTGCGTCGGTGTTTTCGAAGATCGATTTGAGGTCAGGTACCATCGGTTGAAAGTTAAGGAAGCGGATATCCATAAGACGGCGTTCGGACTCGATGACGGGCACTACGAATTCTCGTAATGCCGTCGGGTTGACTAACGCTCGCAGCTTTTATGGATATGATGAATAGGGTGTTTCAGTGAAGATCCGGATCGGTTTGTCGTGGTTTTTATTGACGATATCTTGGTATATTCAAGGTCGGAAGAAGAGCATGATGCACACTTAAGAGTGGTGTTGCAGATCTTGAGGAGAAGCAACTACATGCTAAGTTCGATAAGTGTGAGTTCGCTTAGTGAAGTGATGTTTTTGGGTCATGTAGTATCGGTGAGGGATTAGAGTAGATCCTCGGAAGGTTGAGGCGGTTTTGGATTGGAAGCCTCCTAAGTCGGATCACCGAGATTCGGAGTTTCTGGGTTTGGCGGGGATACCATCGAAGATTTGTGGAGAGGTTTCGTTAATTGCAAAGACCGATGACTAAGTTGTTAAGGAAGGGAGTTCCGTTCGTTTGACCGAGAAGCAGCAGGAGAGTTTTGATAAGTTGAAGAAGATCTTGTGAGGCTCTGCTTTGATTCAACTTTGAGGTGGTAAGGATTTCACGGTCTCATCGCGACGCATCACATACGGGATTGGGTTGTGTCTTTGATCACGCAGGAGGGTAAGGTTGTGGCTTACGCTTCTCGGCGGTGAGGCCACACGAGGTCAACTATCCGACGCACGATTTGGAGCTAGCGGTGTGTAGTCTTCGCTCTAAAAATCTGGAGGCACTACTTATACTGGGGAGAAGTCAATCGCCTACACAGATCATAAGAGTTTGAAGTACCTATTGACTCGAAGGATCCGAATTTGAGGCAGCGCAGATGGGTTGAATTGCTCAAGGACTACGACTGTTCGATCGAGTATCATCCGGGCAAAGCTAACGTGGTGGCAGACGCGTTGAGCCGTAGGGTTGTTTCGGATTTAAGAGCTTTGTTTGCCCATTTGAGTTTGTACGACGGCGGGAGTATTCTCGCAGAGTTGCGAGTTAAGCCTACTTGGGTTGAGAGCGGATCGAGAGAGCTTGATTAGAGGATGAGGTTCTAAGCGCGCGAAGGTTACAGTGCGAGCGGTGGTTTGGAGGGTTCTGACTTGTCTAGTGATGAGGTTACGTGTTTTCAAGGGAAGGCTTGTATGCCTAAAGATGTTGGTGAGGCAGAAGATTCTTCAGGGCGCTTACATGCATGATCCTTATGCTATGCATCCTGGAGGTAGCAAGATGTATAGGGATCTTAAAGAGCGATTTTGGTGGCTTTGGCTTGAAGAAAGAGGTGACAGAGTTTGTGGGAAGTGTCGACTTGTCGCAGTCAAAGGTCGAGCATCGATTGCCGTCGGGTTTGCTTCACTGTGAAAATTCCTCTCGTGGAAATGGGAAAGGATAACTATGGATTTCGTCGGTGGTTTATCGCTCACGCCAAGTAAGAAGGATTCAGTTTGGGTTATTGTGACCGCCGTCGACTAAGTCGGCCCATTTCATTCGGTGAGAGTGGACTATTCACTTGAGAGATTGGCAAAGCTTTATGTGTCGAGAGATAGTGAGGCTACACGGTGTTCGGTTTCGATAATCTCGGATAGGGATCCCGAGTTTACGTCGAGGTTCGGAGAGCATTGCATCGAGCTGCGGGTACTCGTTTTGATTTCAAAGACGGCTTTTCACCGCATGATCGGCGGGCAATCGAAAGGGTCATTCGAGATCTTGGAAGACATCTTTGAGAGGTTGTGTTACGGACTTGAGGCGATTGGGAAGAGTTTCGCTAGCTAGCGAATTCGCCTACAACAACGATTATCAAGCGAGCATTAAGATGGCTCCATATGAGGTATTTGTATGGTAGGAAGTGTCGCTCACCTACATGTTGGATCGAGTTAGGTGAACGTCGGTTGTTGGGACTCGAGTTGGTTCTTTGAGAGCGAGAAGACAAGGTAAAGTTGATTCAAGCTCGTTTGAAGGAAGCTTCGGACCGGCAAAAGTCTTATCCGATCTTAAGCGAAGAGATATAGAGTTATTTGTAGGAGATCGGGTTTTCTTAAAGGTCTCGCCTTGGAAGAAGGTCTTGAGGTTTGCGAGAAAAGGCAAGCTTAGTCCGAGGTTTATTGGGCGTATAAGGTATTGAGGCGAGTTGGACCGATGGCGTATCAGCTTGAGTTGCCAGCGGAGCTTAGCCAGATTCACGATGTGTTTCACGTTTCGATGCTTCGGAGGTATCGTTCAGATCCATCGCATGTAGTAGCAGTGGAAGAGATCGAGGTAAATCCAGATATGACTATGGAAGAGGAACCTGTGCAGATTCTTGATAGGGATGTCAAGGTTCTGCGTAGAAAGTCCGTGCCTTTGGTTAAGGTTCTTTGGCGGAATCATGGTGTGGAAGAAGCCACGTGGGAACCCGAGGATGCGATGAGACAGCAATACCCGCAACTCTTTTGATCAGGTAATTTCGAGGCCGAAATTATTTTTAAGGGGGGTAGAACTGTAATATCCCGGGTTAGGGGCTATTTGGTGTTGCATGATATCGCATGTGTTTGGTGTGCTGTGTTGCTATTTCGGTGTTTTAGGGGCTTAATTATAGGCTAAGTGTATGCCTGAGTAGGTAGGAAAATTTTAGTTTTTGGCCTTAGGTGTGGGGAGCTGATAGAGTGGGGGCTTAAGAAAAAAAAATGGAGTTTTATGGCACAAAAGAGGAGTTGGTGGAGTGGCATTGTAGGCGCCACTAAGGGCTTGTGAATGTGACGCCACTTGCAGGGGGTGTAGTCCTGTGTTCAAGCTGCAAAGTGGCCACATTTTGCTTTCTTTTTGGACGGCATAGGAGGGAAGAGTTTGTGGCAATTTGAACTCTGCCTAAGACTTGGTCAAGGGGTGACTTGGATGGTGGAGAGCAAATTAAGGGTGAAGACTTGTTCAAACTTATTTGAAATGGTGGCTTGGAGTAAAAGTAGGGATTTGGCCGAAATTTAGGGAGTTGGGGAAAGTGACGGCTTGGAATGGGGATTGGGGTGCCGAAATTCTATTTGGTATTTTGATGTTTCGGTCAAGCAAATAATGCACTAAATTTCTTCTTTTGTCAATAGCTTAAACCCGAAAATTCAAGAGAACAGAAAGACCAAATCTCTAAGGCTTGCCGAATTTGTTTTGTTTTTCTCTCAAACTTCTTGTGGCAGAATGCACTCTTACTTTTTCTCTTCTTCTTCACCTGCATAAGCCGAAACTAGTACCAATTGTTCTCTTATTCATTTTCTTCTCTCTTCTTGAAAAACACTAGTGCCGAAACCTACCATTCCCTTCCCAACCGATTTCTCCATTCTTCTTGTCCATCTTTTTGTGTGCCGAACCCTTATCAACTGCCAAACTTTCTTTTGTCCTTCTCAAAACCTGTTGCCGTAATCTCTAATTCTTCCCTTGTTCACACTCCATTTCTCATCTTTGAAAGCCGAACATAGGTGTGTGTAAAGCACCAAGGCCGAACCTTCTCTCCCTCCCCCTAGTGGTTTCTTGGCCGAATTTTTGGGTGTTGGTAAGTGCTAGGCCGAATGGCCATAACTCCCTCTGTTGGTTCTTTGTTGGTTATGGTTTGATTTAGGGCCGACTATGGGCATTTTTGAAGGATTCTAATCTCTTCATTATAGGACATCAAAGGGTTTCAAGCAAACAAGAGGGCCATCTTCATTTGTTAAGTGATTAGGTAAGGGTGGTAAGTAATACTTCTACATTCTTTCGATTTCTTTAAGATGGGCTACAAGAGATTAATGGTTCTATTTCTAGGTGAAGGCCGATTATCAAAAGAGTCACTTTTGGTTCGGGGTTTGTTTGGAAAGCAAACCAATAGCAAGGTAAGGGTTGGTATCAACTCTTTTGGTCTTAATGGTGTTGGCCGAATATCATAGATACCTAACCCTATCTTTGGCCGATTGTAGGAGTCAATAATCGAGGGCTTAGCATTCGTTCTCGTTGGGATTTCTAGGCTCGTAGTTACGGTGTGTAACTAACACACTTATACTTAGTAATATAATTGATAACCGTGTGATGACTAATGATACTGATGATGATTGATATGATACCCTAATGGGTATGATTATGGATTAGGTAAGTCGGTATTACTATTTTTAATGATGAGTTATATGTTACCATATTGTGGGTATATGTGACATGAGATATAGCATGAGATGCATGATTATATGATATGCATGATTACATGAGTATGGCATATTGATGGGTATTACGAGTTGAGGGAGCAGTGATGTTTTGTCTTTGACGAGCACGGTGCTTTGGTAGCACAACTTTGTGACTTTGGGTCAGAGGTTTAGCACCTCCAGAGGTTTGGTACCTCGGCGTCTCGCCCCGAGTGGCTCGGTACCACGATGGGTTGGCCCCACGGATGATTATACTGGGATTGACGCCGAGTGTTTTGGTAACACACGATGGGTTGGCCCCATCACTAGATTTGTGACTACGGTCACCGGTGCTTTGGTAGCACCTGCGTGTCTTTGGGACACCAGAGGTTTGGCACCTCATTGCGACTTGTCCCCGTGGTTTGACCACCGTGGGTTGGCCCCACTTGAGATATGGGATTGTCTGCTAGTGTTTTGGTAACACACGATGGGTTGGCCCCATCTTTGGATTCGTGACTTGGTCACGGTGCTTTGGTAGCACAAGCTTGTGTCTTTGGGACACCAAAGTGGTTTGGGACCACATCGATGGATAATGTGTCTTTGGGACACCAGTGTTTTGGTAACACATTGTGACTATACGTCACCAGTGGTTTGGTACCACACGGGGTAGAAAAGGCGATATGGATGGTTAGGATCGGGTTGCATTAATTGTGTTGCTTTGTATGATGTGTGTTAGCATGTTGTTTTATCGGGAGCGGGATTTACACACTGAGTCACTCGACTCACCCTCTCCTTTGACATTTCAGGTGACTCGTAGACGCGGACTTGGAGCCGGGATGGACTCGGGGTGCTCATGCCATGCGGAATAAAAGTTTTACTCAGATATTATGCTTTGGGTGTTTTAGTTATTTACGTTCATTGGGTCTATTTCGGATTGTAAAAGCCTTTAAATACTGCCTTTTGATGTTATGTTTAAATTTGATTTTAATATGCCTTGATAAATAAGCTAGTATGAAGTTTACTAAAACTTGGAAAGATAATGATTTCAAATTATAACGCAAAATGTTTTTAAACTATACCATCGGGTATCGCACTAATTTTATGAAAATCAATTGTTCTCAAGCTTGAAGGCCAATTTTTACTAAGTCTAAATTTTAAACAACTAGTTTTTCAAAAAGAAACAAAGTTTTATCAAATCTACTGAGTACAAATTCGAAATTTTCAAACACGTTTTCCCGTAACATACCAGATTCGGTCGTGGTGTTTTGACCGGGTTTGGGGTGTTACATGTATTTTGTGTTTTGTGCAAATAGGACAAAATTGTAAAAATGTGAAACATTAGGGGTAAAATGGTAATTTGCCTATTTATGTGTTTTGGGACTAAATTGAGATGAAATGTACTTGAATGAGCTAAATTTTAAAGTGTTTAGATCAAGAACAAAGAAAGACAGATTTGGATCGGGGAAAGGCAAAGGTTATCAAATAGCCGGTCTTCGTTGTCCGTCGATAGTCGAGGTAAGTCCTTAAGCAAAAATATGTCAAGGAATTAATTATGAATCTAGTAAAAGTTGAAATTTGAAATTTCTAAGGATAAAAATATGGGATTGCCGAAAGTGAAGTATAGTAATGGATTGAATTTGTCTTGCTAAATGTAAAGTGATCAAGCATGTTCGATTTGATATGTGAAAGTAATATGAAATATATGTGATGTTAGTGATTTTAGTATTAAGTAATGTATATGGAATGATTCATTATGTTGATATTCGGGCTTCAAGCCTAGTAGGCCTTGTGCCGGTGATTTATTTCGGGCTTCAAGCCTAGCAGGCCTTGTGCCAGTGATCTATATTGGGCTTAATGCCTAGCAGGCCTTGTGCCGATGAAATATATCGGGCTTATTGCCTAACAGGCTAAATGCCTGTGTTTAAATCTCGGACTTTGAGTCTAGTAGGCCTAGTGCTGGTGTGTGCGATTCGGGCTAAGGCCTAGCAGGTTCTATACTGGTGAGTTTCAATTTCGAACTTCGTTTATATAGTAATAAGGTCATGAAACCAATCTAGTAAGCTTAAGCTTTAAAAATGAATTTGTTAATTCGGCAACAAGGTATGTACTTTCATACTTTATTGTTATATATATATGCTATGATAGTGAGCAAATAAAATGATGAAAGAAATGTGTTATACACTTGGTTGTGAAGTTTGTTTATATAATATGCAATGTGGTTATTGGAAATTCGAAAACATGAGTGTGGTTAAAATGTTCATGTAGGTATATTTATACACCTAGATACGTGATTATTTATATATATTCGGCAATTGATGTATTTGGTAAGGAATTGAAAGTTACCAAGTTAAGTAAGGTAACAATACTTTGTTATAATGAGTTTATAAATAAGACATGTATATTTAATGTTATGAATTGATTTTTTATCATGCTTGGATGGTTGATCGATATAATATAATGCTTAAGACTTACTAAGCTCGTAAGCTTACTTCGTGTGTGTTCATTGTTTCGTTTTATAGATTCCAGTAAAGCTACGGGCTCAAAGGATCGTCAGAGGAGTCAACCACACTGTCACCCCATTTTGGTACCTTTAAGAGTTTAGACTATTGAACTTAAGGCATGTATAGGCTAGCTAAATGTTCGAATGATATTTTGTTAATGTATAAAAGCCATGCGAAATTGGCTTGTTTTAAATGTTAATGTTTGATGGTTTATTAAATCTTTAGTGTAATATACGTATGCAAATTGGTATGTTTTGAATTTGTTTTGAATGTATAGATTGAATGAAAATTTAAGGTATAGTTATGATTATCTTAGTGGTCAAATGTTCATGATTTGGATGGCTATTTGGTATGTTTTTGGTTGCCATATATGTTTGATATATGTTGGTAAATGATGCTTATAGGTTTGAACCATTTGGTTGGCATTTTGGTCTTGCAAAATGACCTATAATATCACACGATTGTGGCAAACAGGTGTGCCTAACGACCGTGGGTGAACTGTAGGATGCAGTTTATCATCACACAGCCTTAACACGGGCGTGTCATCTGGCCGTAGTGTGCAAGTCAGTAGCTAACATAAAAGTACACGGCCTCGACACGGGCGTGCTTGGTGGCTGTGGTGGGGAAGTCAGTATATGACCTAAAAGTACACGGCCATGGCTCACGGGCGTGCCTAATGACCGTGTTGGTATAATTAGTATAAACAAGGATGGACACACGGGGGTGTCTAGAAGCCATAGAGGGCACACGGTCTCCTCCCATGGGTGTGTCTCCCCTGTATTTTTGAAAAGTTTCAAATTTTCATGAAATTGCATATATGTTTCAGTTTAGTCCCGACTCGACTTATAAGTATGATTAAGGTCTCGAAAACCCGTTTAAGGGACATTATGTCTGAGAATGATGATTGAATGTATGATTTTGTCTGTGAATGTTTCTAATCTATCCGGTAACGCTCCTAACCTTAATCCGGTGTTGGACTCGAGATAGGGGTGTTACATTTGATTGGTATCAGAGCTACGGTTTAGTCGATTCTAGGACTACCGTAGCGCGTGTGAGTCTAGCTATACATGCCATATTTATATATATACGATAGTGTGGTGACTTCTGACATTTCAAACTGTGTTTTATATAGTAAATTGATCCTGATAGAGTCGTAGCGGAAGATGTAGAGAGTGTAACGCCTGATCGCGTACGTGGGTCAGTGCCGGTAGACTCTCGACCTGTTTGGGTAGCCATGAGGGGGAGGCTAAGAAAGCCTTCTACCAGATGATGAATGAATGGTTTACCCAATTTATTCAGACTAATCCGGCTGTACAACAACCTCTACACCTGAATAATCCAACTCTGGTACCTTCAGCACCTCCGATGATAGATCCGATGAGATCTAGCAGGCCTCTTATTGATAAAATCAGGAAATATGGGGCCGAAGATTTCAAAGCTAATGATGATGATGACGTAGAGCAAGCTGAGATGTGGCTTGATAACACTATCCGGGTACTTGATGAGCTATCCTGTACTCCAGATGAATGCCTTAAGTGTGCCATATCTTTACTACGGGACACTGCATATCACTGGTGGAATACCCTAGTATCGGTGGTTCCAAGAGAAAAGGTGACTTGGGATTTCTTCCAGATTGAGTTCCGTAAGAAATATATTAGTCAGAGATTCATTGATCAGAAACAAAAAGAATTTCTAGAACTGAAACAGGGTTGCATGACTATGACTGAATATGAGCGAAAGTTTGTCAAATTGAGCTGATATGCCCGAGAGTGTGTGTCAACGGAAGCCATTATGTGCAAGAGGTTTGAAGACGGTCTAAATGAAGATATTAAATTGCTAGTCGGCATACTTGAGATCAAAGAGTTCGTGGTACTGGTCGAACGAGCTTGCAAAGTCGAAGAGCTTGGAAAAGAGAAAAGAAAAGCGGAGTTTGAAGCTAGAGACATTCAAAAAAGATCATCGAGTAAGACCTTTCATTCTGCACCAAAGAAGTTTAGAGATGACTCCAGTTGACACAATGCTACTTCAGACTTCTTTAGACGAGATCGACGTCTTGTGGGTTCCCGAGCTACTTCGATGGCTAATGTCAGTAATGTTCAGCAGAGTCGGACTGAGTGCAAGCATTGTGCAAAATGGCATTCTGGGAGTTGTAGATTTCGTGATTGATCCTTTTTTAAATGTGGATCGTCGGACCATTTTATTCGAGAGTGCCCGATGTTAGCCGAGCAAAATACGACTCAGAATACAAAACTGAGCAACGCGTCAGCACGAGGCAGACCAGCAAGACATTTAAGCAATGTAGGTGGCAGTTAGAAAGGAACAAAGGACACTGCAGTACGATCAGAAGCTTGAGCACCTGCTAGAGCATATGCTATACGTGCCAGATAGGATGCTTCTTCCCCAGATGTTATCATTGGTACTTTCACTCTTTATGATACCACTGTAATTGCATTGATTGATCTGGGTTCAACTCATTCATATGTGTGTGAAACTTTAGTATCTAGTAAGACTCTGCCTATTGAGTCTATTGAGTTTGTGATTCGTGTGTCCAACCCCTTGGGTAGAGGTGTTCTCGTTGATAAAGTGTGTAAAGGTTGCCCGTTGATGATTCAGGATTCATGCTTCCCAGTTGATTTAATGTTGTTGCCTTTCGACAAATTTGATATAATTTTGGGAATGGACTGGTTAACTTTGCATGATGTTGTGGTGAATTGCAGAAGAAAAACCATTGAATTGAAATGTCAGAACGGTGAGATCATCCGGATTGATTCTAATGTCTTGAATAGGTTACCGGCAGTAATATCCTCCATATTAGCTCGTAAGTATGTGAGAAAAGGATGCAAAGCTTACTTGGCCTATGTATTGATAATAAAGTGTCCGAAAAACAGATTGAATCAGTACCAGTTGTGTGTGAATACTCAGATGTATTTCCTGAAGAATTTTCGGGTTTACCACCAGTTCGAGAGATTAAGTTTGGTATTGAACTAATGCTGGGGACGACTCCGATTTCAATAGCTCCGTATCGGATGGCACCTACTGAGTTGAAAGAGTTGAAAGCACAGTTGTAAGAGTTGACGGATAGGGGCTATACACGACCGAGTTTCTCTCCTTGGGGTGCACTAGTTCTATTTGTGAAAAAGAAAGATGGGACTATGCGAATGTGTATTGATTTTTGGCAGTTAAATAAAGTGACAATAAAGAATAAATACCCGTTACCTCGAATTCATGACTTGTTTGACCAGTTAAAAGGGGCTTCATTATTTTCAAAGATAGATCTGAGATCGGGTTATTATCAGTTGCGAGTCAGAGATTTTGATGT
Source organism: Gossypium bickii (assembly GCA_025503065.1). Lineage (NCBI taxonomy): Eukaryota > Viridiplantae > Streptophyta > Magnoliopsida > Malvales > Malvaceae > Gossypium > Gossypium bickii. The sequence goes on from CP106711.1 coordinate 58,424,107, forward strand.
GCCAAAGACTGCATTTCGAACGAGGTACGGACATTTTGAGTTTCTGATTATGCCTTTTGGACTTACTAATGCACCTGCTATTTTTATGGATTTGATGAATTGAGTTTTCAGACAGTATTTGGATCGGTTTGTGGTAGTGTTTATAGATGATATCCTGATCTACTCCAGAGATGAAACTGAACATGCCGAGCATTTGAGATTGGTGCTACAAACTTTGCGAGATCAGTAGTTGTATGCAAAGTTTAGTAAATGTGAGTCCTGGATGAATGAAGTTAGTTTTCCTGGGTCATGTTGTCTCAGCGACAGGCATCCGGGTTGATCCGAACAAAATATCGGCTATACTTGATTGGAAGCCACCAAAGAATGTTTCTGAAATTTGAAGCTTTCTGGGACTTGCTAGATATTACAGATGATTTGTGAAAGGTTTTTCCATGATAGCTACACCTTTGACAAAGCTACTACAGAAAGATATCAAGTTTGAGTGGACAAAAAAGTGTCAGAAAAGCTTTGATCAGTTGAAAGCTCTTTTGACCGAAGCGACAGTGTTAATTCAGCCTGAATCGGGTAAAGAATTTGTAGTGTACAGTGATGCTTCTTTGAATGGTTTGGGTTGTGTCTTAATGCAAGAAGGCAATGTAGTAGCCTATGCTTCGAGACAGTTGAAGCCTCATGAAAGAAATTATCTGACCATGATCTGGAATTAGCGGCCATTGTTTTCGCGTTGAAAATCTAGCGTCATTACTTATTCGATGAGAAATGCCATGTTTATTCAGATCACAAAAGTCTGAAGTATTTAATGACTCAGAAAGATTTGAACTTGAGACAATGCAGATGGTTAGAGCTATTAAAAGATTATGAATCAGTAATTGATTACCATCCGGGGAAAGTAAACGTTGTTGCAGATGCCTTAAGTCGAAAATCATTGTTTGCTGGACGTGTGTTGAACGCACATATGGTTATGTCTGGTGACGGTTCGATCATAGCCGAGTTGAAGGCAAGACCGTTGTTTATTCAGCAAATTTTTGATGCACAGAAAATTGACAAAGAAATAATTGCTAGACGAGTTCAGTGTGAAAATGATACAAAGTCAGAGTTTCGAGTTGATAAAAACGATTGTTTGAACTTCAATGGTAGAATATGTGTTCCGAGGAATGTGGATTTGATTCAGATGATTTTGAATGAGGTTCACAATAGTCGATTGTCGGTACATCCGGGTAGCATGAAAATGTATAATGATTTGAAACAGTTCTATTGGTGGCCTGGTATGAAACGGGATATATCTGAATTTGTTTTAAAGTGTTTAATTTGTCACCATGTAAAAGCCGAGCATCAAGTTCCTTCTGGGTTACTTCAACTGATCATGATACCTAAATGGAAATGGGATAGAATTACTATGGATTTTGTATCCGGTTTGCCTACGACACCGAGCAAGAAAGATGCGATGCAGGTTATAGTGGATAGGATCGGCGAAATCAGCTCACTTTGTTCCGGTTAAATGCACGAACTATTCACTCGATAAACTTCTTTGAGTTGTATGTATCTCAAATAGTCAGATTACATGGTGTGCCGAGTTCCATTGTTTCAGACAGAGAGCTGAGATTCACACTGCGATTTTGGAAGAAGTTGCAAGATGCTTTAGGTACTAAACTCCACTTTAGCACAGCCTTCCATCCGTAGACAGGCGGTCAGTCTGAACGAACCATTTAGATACTGGAGGACATGTTGAGATGTTGTGTCCTTGAGTTTGAAGGTACGTGGGAAAGATACTTACCTTTGATTAAATTTGCTTATAATAACAGTTTTCAATCTAGTATCAAAATGGCACCTTATGAAGCTCTATATGGCCGCAAGTGTCGTACACCGTTTTACTGGACCGAGCTCAGTGCAAATAAGATACACGGGGTTGATCGGATTAAAGAGACTGAACAAAAAGTGGTTGTAATCAGAGATACTTTGAAAGCTGCATCAGGCCACCAAAAGTCCTACGCTGATTTGAAACGTAAAGATATTGAATTTCAAGTCGGAGATTGGGTATTTTTGAAAGTTTCACCGTGGAAGAAAGTACTTCGATTTGGTCGAAAAGGCAAACTAAGTCCGAGATTCATCGGACCGTATGAGATCACTGAACGTATCGGGCCTGTTGCTTATAGATTGAAGTTGCCTTCTGAATTAGAAAAGATACACAATGTATAATGTATTCCATGTTTCGATGCTTCGCAGATATCGATCAAACCCATCACATGTAATTTCTCCATTTGAAATTGAAATTCAATCCGATATGACATACGAGGAGGAACCAATTCCAAATTTTAGTTCGGGAAATGAAAGAGTTAAGAAACAAGAAAATTCCGTTAGTGAAAGTACTATGGAATCTACACGGGGTTGAAGAGGCTAGTGGGAGCCTGAGGATTCAATGAGGCAACAATATTCGACTTTTTTTAACAGTAAGATTTTCAGGGACGAAAATCCCTAAGGGGGGAGTTGTAACAGTCTGAATTTGACCCTAATCGGAATGGTGGTTTCGGGACCACGAATTCGAGTCTGAAAAAAATTTAAATATTATATTTTGTGTTGACTATATGTGATTTATGATGTGTGAAAGTTTCGTAGAAAAATTTAATCATTCTTGTGTTTAATTTAGAAAAAGGACTTAACCGCGTAAATATAAAAGTTATGAAATAAAATGTAAGTTTTATTTGATGATGGCTTTTTAATATGAGGTCTCTAATGGGAAAATATCCCATCTCCAATGATAGTGGGCGGCAAAGGTCAAATATGACCTTAAGTTATATGTTGTATTTATTATTTACTAAAGGTTAAAATAGTAAACTAATAATAATGTAAATATATGTTATATTATATGAAATTAGAAACCATTTTCTTTGTTCTTCAACCTTCATTGCCGAATGTTAGATAAAAATAAGGGGTTTAAAAACTTTGGAGCATTCGGCCATTATCTAGCTCAATTCAAGGTGTGTTTTACTTCGGTTTTTGATAATTTTTATGTTTTTGTGACCGTTGCTTAGAAATTATTAAGACCCATGCTTTAATTTTTGAATTCGGTTGATATTTTGAGTTAAGCTATGATAGATAATTAGTTGTTTATGATGTTTAAGGATGAATTATGAAATATATGTGTTAGATTAATATGTTTTGAATTGGAAATTTTGGTGAAATTGACTATTTACGGCTAAATCGTAAGAATAAATTTTTGGAGGGGTTCAATTGCAAATTAAATGAAATGTATGTATTTGTAAGGATGTATGGAATATCCATCCCTAAAGAAGTGAGTGCAAAGTTTGTGCATTTTGTGTTTTGTGCAAATAGGACTAAATTGTAAAAATGTGAAACATTAGGGGTAAAATGGTAATTTGCCTATTTATGTGTTTTGGGACTAAATTGAGATGAAATGTACTTGAATGAGATAAATTTTAATGTGTTTAGATCAAGAACAAAGAAAGAAAGATTTGGACCGGGGAAAGGTAAAGGTTATCGAATAGCCGGTCTTCGTTGTCCGTCGATAGCCGAGGTAAGTCCTTAAGCAAAATTATGTCAAGGAATTAATTATGAATCTAGTAAAAGTTGAAATTTGAAATTTTTAAGGATAAAAATATGGGATTGTCGAATATGAAGTATAGTAATGGATTGAATTTGTCTTGTTAAATGTAAAGTGATCAAGCATGTTCGATTTGATATGTGAAAGTAATATGAAATATATGTGATGTTAGTGATTTTAGTATTAAGTAATGTATATGGAATGATTCATTGTGTTGATATTCGGGCTTCAAGCCTAGCAGGCCTTGTGCCGGTGATTTATATCGGGCTTAATGCCTAGCAGGCCTTGTGGCGGTGAACTATATCGGGCTTATTGCCTAGCAGGCTAAATGCCAATGTTTAAATCTCGGACCTTGAGTCTAGCAGGCCTAGTGCTGGTGTGTGCGATTCGGGCTAAGGCCTAGCAGGTTCTATACCGGTGAGTTTCAATTTTGAACTTCGTTTATATAATAATAAGGTTATGAAACCAATCTTGTAAGCTTAAGCTTTGAAATTTGTTAATTCGGCAACAAGGTATGTACTTTCATACTTTAATGTTATATATATATGCTATGATAGTGAGCAAATAAAATGATGAAAGAAATGTGTTATACACTTGGTTGTGAAGTTTGTTTATATAATATGCCATGTGGTTATTGGAAATTCAAAAACATGAGTGTGGTTAAAATGTTCATGTAGGTATATTTATACACCTAGATATGTGATTATTTATATATATTCGGCAATTGATGTATTTGGTAAGGAATTGAAAGTTACCAAGTTAAGTAAGGTAACGATACTTTGTTATGGTGTGTTTATAAGTAAGACATGTATATTTAATGTTATGAATTGATTTTATATCATGCTTGGATGGTTGAGCGATATAATATAATGCTTAAGACTTACTAAGCTAGTAAGCTTACTTCGTGTGTGTTCATTGTTTTGTTTTATAGATTCCAGTAAAGCTACGGGCTCAGAGGATCGTCAGAGGAGTCAACCACACCGTCACCCCATTTTGGTACCTTAAAGAGTTTAGACTATTAAACTAAAGGCACGTATAGGCTAGCTAAATGTTCGAATGATATTTTGTTAATGTATAAAAGCCATACGAAATTGGCTTGTTTTAAATGTTAATGTTTGATGGTTTATTAAATCTTTAGTGTAATATACATTTTAGTTATGCAAATTGGTATGTTTTGAATTGGTTTTGAATGTATAGATTGAATGAAAATTTAAGGTATAGTTATGATTATCTTAGAGGTCAAATGTGCATGATTTGGATGGCTATTTGGTATGTTTTTGGTTGCCATATATGTTTGATATGTGTTGGTAAATGATGCTTATAGGTTTGAACCATTTGGTTGGCATTTTGGTCTTGCAAATTGACCTATATTGTCACACGGTTGTGGCACACAAGCGTGCCTAACGACCGTGGGTGAATTGTAGGACGCAATGTATCATCACACGGCCTTGACACGGGCGTGTCATCTGGCCGTGGTGTGTAAGTCAGTAGCTAACATATAAGTACACGGCCTCGAAATGGGCGTGCTTGGTGGCCGTGGTGGGGAAGCCAGTAGATGACCTAAAAGTACACGGCCATGGCACACGGGCGTGCCTAATGACTGTGTTGGTATAGTTAGTATAAACAAGGATGGACACACGGGGGTGTCTAGAAGCCGTGGAGGCCACATGGTCTCCTCCCACGGGCGTGTCTCCCCTGTATTTTAGAAAAGTTTCAAATTTTCATGGAATTGCATATGTGTTTCAGTTTAGTCCCGACTCGACTTATAAGTATGATTAAGGTCTCGAGGACCCGTTTAAGGGACATTATGTCTGAGAATGATGACTAAATGTATGATTTTGTCTGTGAATGTTTTCGATCTATCCAGTAACGCTCCTAACCTTAATCCATCAACGGACTCGAGATAGGGGTGTTACATTTATGACCATACAAAGCTTCATAAGGTGCCATTTTGATACTCGATTGAGAACTGTTATTGTACACAAATTCAATCAAAGGCAAGTATAGTTCCCACGTACCCTCAAACTCAAGACCGCAACATCTTAACATATCCTCGAGTATTTGAATAACACGTTCGGACTGACCATCCGACTAAGGGTGAAAATCAGTACGGAAGTGCAATTTGGTACCTAAAGCATCTTGCAGTTTCTTCCAAAACCGCGATGTAAACCTCAGATCTCTATCCGAAACAATAGAAATAGGTACTTCGTGCAATCGTACAATCTGAGATATGTACAATTCAGCTAACTTATCAAGAGAGAAATTCGTACGTACCGGAATAAAATGGGCCGATTTCATCAATCTATCAACAATAACCCAGATTGAGTCTTTCTTGCTCGGCGTCAACGGCAACCCAGATACGAAATCCATCATGGATCAATCCCATTTCCACTCAGGTACCATAATCGGTTGGAGTAATCCCGATGGTACCTGATGCTCGGCTTTCACTTGTTGACATATCAAACATTTCGAAACATAGTCTGAAATATCTCGATTCATACCATGCCACCAGTAATGCTGTCTCAGGTCGTTATACATCTTCGTACTACCTGAGTTGATTGACAATCTACTATTATGAGCTTTATCACAAATCATTCGAATCAACTCAGGGTTCTTAGGCACACATATCCGATTTCTAAACAGTAAGCATCCCTTAGCATCTAACTGAAAGTCTGAATCAGTACTCGAGCCACAATGATTCCTTTTTGCTAATAAATCATTAACAACCTTTTGAGCTTCACAAATTTGTTGAACGATTAACGGTCTCACTTTCAACTCTGCAATAATTGCACCATCATCAATCATAGATATATTTGCATTCATTACATGTAGAGCTTATAATGACTTTCGGCTAAGTGCATCAGCAACCACATTAGCCTTCCCCGGGTGATAATCAATCACAAGCTCGTAGTCTTTTAACAGTTCCAACCATCGTCGCTGTCTCAATTCAAATCCTTCTGAGTCATTAAATATTTTAGACTCTTGTGATCCGAATAGACATGGCATTTTTCACTGAATAGATAGTGACTCCATATTTTCAAAGCAAAAACTATAGCAGCCAATTCAAGATCGTGAGTCAAATAGTTCTTTTCATGCGACTTCAGCTGTCTCGAGGCGTAAGCTATAACTTTACCCTCCTGCATCAAAACACAGCCTAAACCATTTAAGGATGCATCGCTGAATACAACGAACTCCTTACCCGACTCTGGCTGAACAAGCACTAGATCTTCCGTTAACAAATTTTTTAGCTGGTCAAAAACTCTTCTGGCATCTTTTTGACCACTCGAATTAATGTCTTTCTACAACAACTTTGTCATCGGAGCTCCAATCATAGAAAACCCTTTCACAAAGCGTCTATAGTACCCTGCAAGTCCCAGAAAACTATGAACTTCAGAAACATTCTGCGGAGGTTTCCGATCAAGTATTGCTGAGACTTTACTCGGGTTAACCCGAATGCCCGATGCTGAAATAGCATGCCCCAGAAAACTAACTTCTTTCAACCAAAACTCACATTTACTGAATTTCGCGTATAATTACTTATCACGCAAAATCTGTAACACAAGTCTCAAGTGTTCGTCATGCTCCATTTCATTACGTGAATAGATCAAAATGCCATCTATAGATACAACCAAAAACTGATCTAGACACGATCTAAATACCCGATTCATCAGGTCCATGAAAACAGCAGGGGTATTAGTGAGTCTGAACGACATCACTAAAAACTCATAATGGTCGTATCTCGTCCGAAAAGTAGTCTTTGGTACATCCAAGTCTCTAACTCACAGCTGATAATAACCTGACCTCAAATTGATTTTTGAGAATACCGAAACTCCCTTAAGCTGATCAAATAAATTGTCGATACGTGGCAACCAATATTTATTCTTTATAGTCACTTTATTGAGTTGTCGGTAATAGATGCACATTCTCAAAGTTCCGTCTTTCTTTTTCACAAATAGGACTGGTGCACCCCAGGAGAAAAACTCAGTCGACCAAAACCTCTATCTGTCAATTCTTGCAACTGAACATTCAATTCTTTTAATTCGGTCGGTGCCATTCTATACGGAGCTATCAAGATCGGAGTCGTCTTTGGCATTAGCTCAATACCAAACTCCACTTCCCGAACAGGTGGCAATCCCGACAATTCCTCTGGGAACACATCCGAATACTCACAAACAACTGGTACAGATTCAATCTTCTTTTCGCTTACTTTACTATCAATCACATAAGCAAAGTAAGCTTCGCAACCCTTTCTCAAATACCGTCGAGTCAACATCGAAGATATCACTGCTGGTAGCCCATTCAAATCTGCAGATTCAATTTAAATTATCTCGTTATTCTGACCCCGCAAATCAATAGTCTTTCATCTGCAATTCACTACTGCATCGTGTACGGTTAGACAATCCATACAGAGGATAATATCGAACTCATCAAATGGTAGCAACATCAAATTAGCTGAAAAACACGAGTCTCGAATCATTAAAGGGCAATTCTTGCACACTCTATCAACTAACACACACTGGCCCAGGGGGTTCAAAACCCGTATCATAAACTCAATAGACTCAACTGGTAGAGTCTTACTGGATATTAATGTTTCACACACATAAGAATGAGTTGAACCAGGATCAATCAGAGCAATTACATTAGTATCAAAGAGAGTGAATATACCGGTGATGACATCTGGAGATGAAGCCTCCTCTTTGGCACGAATGGTATAAGCTCTAGCCAGCACACGGGCCTTTGATCAAATAGTTGTATCTGAAGTCCCTCTCTGAGTGCCGCTCCTACCTCTCACATTACAAGATGGTCTACCTCGAGTTGCAGTGCTGCTCGGTCTCGCACTCTGAGCATTATCCTTTTTAGCTGTCTCTGGGCAATCCCGAATAAAATGATCGTGTGAACCACACTTGTCGCAAGTGTGATTGTTAGGTTTACCCCAACATTCACCAAAATGCCATCTGCCACACTGTTGACACTCAGGCTTATTCAGTCGAGTATTATCAACACTAGCAATCGAGATAGCCCATGAACTCACTAGTGGCCGTTCTCGTATAGAGATCCCTGTGTTAGCTTTGGATCGGCTACTATCATTTTTGAACTTTTTTTTGATGACGTTTGAGGAAATGTACCCGCTGATCTCTTACGGAAGTCTCTAGCTTCAATCTCGGCTTTCTGTATTTCTTTCTCCAGCTCTTCGGCTTTACAAGCTCGCTCAACAAGTACTACGAACTTATTTATTTCAAGTATGGCAACCAATAATTTTATATCTTCGTTTAACCCTTCTTCGAATCTTCGGCACATAGCAGCCTTGGATGAAACACATTCACGGGCATAGCGACTAAGTCTCACAAACTTGCGCTCGTACTGAGATACGGTCATAGGACCCTGTTTAAGCTAGAGAAATTTCTTGCGTTTTGAATCTATGAATCGCTGGCTGATGTATCTCTTACGAAACTCCATCTGAAAGAAGTCCCAGGTAACTCTTTACTTTGGAACAACCGATACGAGAGTGTTCCACCAATGGCAGGCAGAATCTTGTAACAAAGATATGGCACACTTCAAGCACTCATTAGGTGTGCAAGATAGTTCATCGAAAACACGATTGGTATTATCTAGCCAAAATTCGTCTCATTCAGCATCATCCTCATCTTCGGCTCTAAACTCTTGAGCCCCATGTTTTCTAATTCTGTCAACTGGAGGCTTGTTTACTCTCACAAGATTAACGATCGGGGGTACCACCGATACTACAGGTGGAGTATTCGGATTCAGGGGTTGTTGAACAGCCGGATTGGCCCGAATATATTGATTGAACCAATCATTCATCATACTATAAAAGGCTTGTTTAGCCCCCTTATCAGGATTACTCGCAGCTGGTCGAGATTCATCCGGGGTGGGAGCATGAGCCACGCTCTCGACATTGTCAGTGTAACACCCGTAACCCGTATCTGTCGCTGGATTAGGGTTACGGAGCTTTACCAATCATTTAATAAGTTGTAATCAACTGTACCATGATAAACTTATACTTTCATAGAAAGCTTAAACCTTAAAGAACATATCACCATTCCATATCACCGATTCCACATAAAGGTAATTTTGATCAAAAAACAAAAGTACTATTCATTTGGTCATTAAAATATAATAGCCACACATGCACATGCTTAAAATCACTTTACCAACTCAAGTTTTCAAATACCACAACCAAATATTCACATATGGCAAAAACCTTGCTTAACCAAGCCTAAGGTACACCAAAATTCAATACCAATTGCCGAAAGTATTCATCCATTTCATTGACCATATATTTCTTTTCTTTTGTTTTTTATAAAAAAACCTAAAACATATAAGTAACCAACCAAAATAATTACCTAATCATTTAATACCTCTCATAATCAAGTACATAAGCACATTTTAATCAAAATATTAAAGAACTAGCAAGGCCGAACGTGATCAAGATATTGCATTTTTCAATAATTTAGTCTAATGAACACTTACAATAATAACATTCTTAATTTCACGACATTAATAATAAACTATATGGAATATCTCTAAAACAAACCCAAACACTTATCCGATTATGCATCAAATATATAACATCATTACCATGCATTAACACCAACCATGAGCCTATATATACATATATATATACACCATATAATGTACTTCCATATCACAAATACCATAACCTACCTCACAAATTTTCCATAATATCATGAACTTTAACCTTATGATCGTTCAAACCACCTTATCATACATCCAACACAAACCCATAGAAATAATCACTTTCATTTTAAAACGAACATCAAGGCTAAATTCACACAAGACAAAGCTACTATAGTTTAGCCATTTTCGCATGGCATAAATACACATACACACTATTTGAAATCAATTCAAATTATCTTAGCCTATACATGCCATAATGTCAAAGTTCACTATTTCAAAAGTGTACCAAAGAGATGATAGTATTGAGAGCTTCCGAAATGATTCCCGAGCGCAAGATGAGCTTCCGATAGTAACCTACGCGTTTAGAAAATAACCAAAACACAAAGTAAGCTTTCATATCTTAGTAAGAATTAAGCAATTAGTCTCCATTTCAATGGAGTTATACAAACGAAATAAATAATTTATTATCACCATTAAACCGAATAATTAAGACTCCAAAAGTTGAATACACAAATACATTTTAAAATAACTTATAAACATAGTTCATACTTAGCAAGTATTCAACTTACACCTCGACCTCTATCACTCTTAAATTTACAAAGATGATACATACCTCTAGTATACTTACCGACCTCAACTTAATCATGCATGCATATACTTAGGATAATATACTCAATCATTCTTGTATACTTATTTACATTTATAATAGAAGTCTTTAAACGAACCTCACACCTGCACATTATCAATATGGTTAGCAACATCTCACATACTTAGTGTTATTCCTTGATGCATTTCGTAACGTATCGCTCACATAGAGCCGTTACTTCATGCCTATCGTAACGTATCGCCCACATAGAGCCGTTACTTCATGCTTATCATAACGTCTCGCTCATATAGAGCTGTTACTTCATCCCTATCGTAACGTATCGCTCACACAGAGCCGTTACTTCATGCTTATCATAACGTATCACTCACATAGAGCCGTTACTTCATGCTTATCGTAACATATCGCTCACATAGAGCCGTTACTTCAAATTTGCACGTATAGTGCTCATTGAACCATTTCATCTAACTTATGCTTCTCATGACTATTTATTCATTCTATATGCGTACTTCATATATATATTTCACATTCACATTACACACAAGAACATACACTGATATATCAAATCATTCAACATCTCAAGCAATATTTTGCATTCGGCCTAAACCACATCAAGCCATCATCAACTCCATTTAGTATGACTGAATCTCATTATAATAGCATCATTGAAATTTCCTATTTCATACATTTAATTGCAACAATCGAGTACCATCACCATCAATTATCTCTTATCAAATTTATAAATGTGTATATTCAACAATACATTGACATAACTATCACCATACAACTTAAACTTGTAAGTAAATAATATTTCAATTTAATTCTAATTGCTTAAGACTTACCTTGACAGTTGGAGGGTAAGAATGTCTCGGCTACTCGTCTAGTTTAGCTTTTCTCCGATCCTTTTCCAACTCTTTCTTCCCTTGATCTTAACAAGGTTTGAAAAGAGCCTATTCAAATGAATTTCATTCATCTCAATTCTAAACATATCATTGTACTATTCTCTCAATTGATCATTCATAGTTTCGAAATCCTTACAAATTTAATACCAATTTCTTTTCATTCAATAGAATATATAAAAATTCATATACATCTAAGCTAATGCCGAATACTCCTCATGATGAATTTATTCTCTTTGTACACAAAAATAACTCATAATATGTGATTTTACCAATTTACAAATTTACCCTTTAGTTTCGATTTTCTCACAATTTAGCCCCATAACATAAATCACTAAAATTACATGAATTTCGAACTAGCCCCTAGAGAACCGAATTTTCTTCATTTCTATTAAGTCTAAATAAACCATTTATTCACATTGATACCCTCAACTATTTTAAAGTTCATAATTCAAGCTTTCACTCAACCATCTTATCCAATTCCCTATTCAAACATGTTTATGTCTAGCTCATACTTAAAAATCTTCTATCAAACATGAATAAATCAATATGCTCATTCATAACCGAACCCTAAATAAGCTTCAAACTCCAAAATTTCCACATGTATTTTAAAGTATTCATGATAGCTAACTCAACCATGCAAGAATTTACAAAAATGAAGCTAAATTTCTTACCTTAAGAGGACATGCGGACCGGCCATGGAGCTTAAATTTTCACTTCTTTTCTCCTTGTTTTCGTGGAGAAGATGAAGTAAGTAGGGAGAGAATATGTTTTTCTTATTATTATTTTAAACAAAATACTTTATTAATCATCACCCCACTAACTAATAATAATATACAATATATATAATATATAATATATGCACTAGTCATGGTAAATGCCGTCCACTAGGAGGAAAAATGTGGTTAAATTGCAACTAAATCCCATGTGTAAAGTAAACAAATCAATTTCGCCTTAATTTCCATAAAAGCTAATTTCTCATTTAGTCGTTTTAATCCTTTTTTTATATTAACCACTCAAAGATGCAAATAACTCCAAAATATTTTAACACCCACTCAAACACATAATCTAGCTATCGAATAAAAATATATATATATGCCAAAAATATTTTTGGTCGAAATCGTGGCCCCGAAACCACCATTCCGATGTGGGCCATATTCGGGCTGTTACAACTTCCCCCATTAAGGATTTTTGTCACGAAAATCTTACCGGTAAATAGGTTCAGATAATGCTTTTTCATCGTATCCTCTGATTCCCAAGTTACTTCTTCAATTCCGTACTTTTGCCATAATACTTTAACTAAGGGAATTTTCTTTTTTCTCAACTCTTTCATTTCACGAGCTAAAATATGGATCGGTTCCTCCTCGTACGTCATATCAGGTCAGATTTTAATCTCAGACAGAGAAATCACATGTGACGGATCTGATCGATATTTACGAAGCATCGAAACATGAAAGACATTATGAATCTTTTCTAGTTCAGAGGGCAACTTTAACCCATAAGCAACAGGCCCAACACGTTCGATGATCTCATATGGTCCGATGAACCTCGGACTTAATTTGCCTTTTCGACCAAATTGAAGCACTTTCTTCCACGGAGAAACTTTCAAAAATACTTGTTCTCCAGTCTGAAAGTTAATATCTTTAGGTTTCAAATCCGCATATGACTTTTGGCGATCTGGCGTAACTTTCAAACTATATCGGATTATTGCCACTTTCTGTTCAGTCTCTTTAATCAAATCAACCCCGTGTATCTTGTTTTCACTAAGCTCGGTCCAGTACAATGGTGTACGACACTTGCGGTCGTACAAAGCTTCGTAAGGTGCCATTTTGATACTAGATTGAAAGCTATTATTGTAAGCAAATTCAATCAAAGGTAAGTATCATTCCCACGTGCCTTCAAACTCGAGGACAACATCTCAACATATCCTCAAGTATCTGAATGGTTCACTCAGTTTGACCATCTGTCTGAGGGTGGAAAGCTGTGCTAAAGTGTAGTTTGGTAGCTAACCCATCTTGCAATTTCTTCCAAAATCACGACGTGAATCTTGGGTCTCTGTCCGAAATAATGGAAGTCGGCACACCATGTAATCTCACAATCTGAGATACGTACAACTCAGCAAGTTTATCGAGCGAATAGTCCATACGAACTGGAACAAAGTGAGCTAATTTGATTAACCTATACACTATAACCCAGACTCCATCTTTCTTGCACGGTGTCGTAGGCAAACCGGATACAAAATCCATAGCAACTTTATCCCATTTCCATTCAGGTATTATAATTGGCTGAAGTAGTCCTGATGGAACTTGGTGCTCGGCTTTCACTCGCTGACAAATTAAGCACTTCGAAACAAATTCAAATATGTCCCGTTTCATACCGGGCCACCAATAGAACTGTTTCAAATCATTATACATTTTCGTGCTACCCGGATGCACAGACAATCGACTATTATGAGCCTCATTTAATATCATCTGAATTAACTCCACATTCCTCAGAACACATAATTGGCTTTTGAATTTTAGACAGTCGTTCTCATCAATCCAAAATTCTGATTCAACGTTACTTTCACACTGAACTCGTCTTGCCAGCAATTCTTTGTCAACTTTCTGGGCATCTCTAATTGTTGAATAAACAGCGGTCTTGCTTTTAATTCTACTACTATCAAACCATCACTCGACATAGATATATGTGCGTTCAACGCACGAAGAGCAAATAATGACTTCCGACTTAAAGCATCTGTAACAACGTTAGCCTTTCTCGGGTGATAATCAATCACGAGCTCATAATCTTTCAACAACTCTAGCCAGAATTCACATTTGCTAAATTTCGCGTACAATTGTTTATCTCGCAAAATCTACAATACTAACCTCAAATGCTCAGTATGTTCAGTTTTGTCTCACGAATAAATCAGTATATCATCAATATACACAACTACGAACCGATCTAAATACAGTCTAAATACCCGATTCATCAAGTCCATGAATACAGCAGGGGCATTAGTGAGCCCAAACGGCATCACTAAGAATTCATAGTGACCGTATCTTGTCCGAAAAGCAGTCTTGGGTATATCAGATTCCCGAACTCGCAGCTAGTAATATCCTCACCTCAAATCAATTTTTGAGAACAGTGAAGCTCCCTTAAGTTGATAGAATAAATCGTCGATACGTGGCAATGGGTATTTATTCTTTAGAGTAACTTTATTGAGATGTCTATAATTAATACATATCCTCAAAGTTCCGTCATTCTTTTTCACAAACAAAACAGGTGCACTCCAGGGAGAAAAATTGGGTTGAGCGAAACCTTTATCTGACAATTCTTGCAACTGAACCTTCAATTCTTTTAATTCAGTCGATGCTATTCTATACGGAGCTATTGAAATTGGGTTAGTTACCGGCACTAACTCAATCCCAAATTCTATCTCACGAACTGGTGGCAGTCCTGGTAATTCCTTTGGGAACACATCTGGATATTCATTCACAACCGGTACTGACTCAATTTTCCTTTCGGTTGCCTTGCTATCAATTACATATGCAAGATAGGCTTCACAACCCTTTTTCATATATTTCCAAGCCAAAATCGAAGATATCACAGGAGGTAGTTCACTCAAATCTTCCGACTCAATTCAGATTATCTCATTATTCTGGCACCTCAGATCAATAGTCTTCCGTCTGCAATTGACTATTTCATCATGAATTGTTAACCAATCCATACCGAGAATAATGTAAAACTCATCGAAAGGTAATAGCATCAAATCTACCGGAAAACACATCTCTCGGATCATTAAGGGGCAGTTCTTGTACACTTTATCCACTAATACCCACTGACCCAAAGGGTTTGAAACCCGAATCACAAACTCAGTAGACTCAACAGGTAGAGTCTTACTGGATACTAAGGTCTCACACACGTATGAGTGGGTTGAACCGGGGTCAATCAAAGCAGTTACGTTAGAATCAAAGACAGTGAAAATACCAGTAATAACATTAGGAGATAAGGCCTCCTCTCCAGCACGGATGGCATACGCCCTAGCCGGCACACGAGTATTTGATCGAACGACTGCATCTAAAGTCCCTCTATGTGCAACACTCCTACCTCCCCCATAACGAGACGATCTGCCTCTAGCTGATATGCCGCTAGGTCTCACACCCTGAGCAGTACCCTTTTCAGTAGTCTCCGGGCAATCCCGAACGAAATGGTCCTGCGTGCCACACTTGTAACAAGTGCGAAAAATGGATTTGCCCTAACACTCTCCTAAATGTAGTCTATCGCACTACTAACACTTAGGTTTGCTCGATCGATCATTGCCAACACTAGCTACTGATGTAGCTCGAGAACTCACTGGTGGTCGCTCTCGTATAGAAATCCTAATATTGGATCTAAATCGACTACCATCATTATTAATCTTCTTTGTTATCATTTGTGAATGTTTACTCACCGATCTCTTCCAAAAGTCTCTAGATTCAAGTTCAACCTTTCGTTTTTCTTTCCCCAGTTCTTCCGCCTTACAAGCTCTTTCAAACAGCACTACGAACTCGTTAATTTCAAGAATACCAACCAAAAGCTTTATATCCTCATTCAAACCATCTTTGAACCTCCGGCACATAACCGTCTCTGATGAAACACACTCACGAGTGTAGTGACGGAGTCGCACAAACTTTTGCTCGTATTTAGATACGGTCATACGACCTTGTTTGAGCTCGAGGAATTCTTTACGCTTGGAGTCAATAAAGCGTTGACTTATATACTTCTTGCGAAATTTAGTCCGAAAGAAGTCCCAAGTAATCCTTTCTTTTGGGACAACTAACACCCGCGTGTTCCACTAGTAATAGGCATAATCCCGTAACAAAGATATAGCACACTTCAAACATTCATCGGGTGTGCAAGATAATTCATCGAAAACACGAAAAGGTGTTATCAAGCCAAAATTCAGCTTGCTCAGCGTCATCATCATCCTCGATTCTAAATTCCTGAGCTCCGTACTTCCTAATGTGATCAACCGGAGGTTTAGTTACTCTGTCAAGATTGGTAACTGGAGGAATCACCGGTAATACAGGGGGTACATTCGAATTTTGGGGTGGTTGAACAGCCGGATTGGTTCGTATGTAATGGCAAAACCAATCATTCATCATATTATAGAAGGCATTTTCTAACCCCTCACAGGGTTACTCGTAGCCGGTCGAGATTCTTCTGGCACGGCCCCTTGCATGGGAGCGGCCGCTACACTCTCGATGTCCTCGGCTACAGCTCAGTCGTGATCGGACCCCATTACTAAGTAAAAGAGTAAAACATTACACTGTCAGAAGTCATCATACTATCATTTATATATTATGGCATGTATAGCTAAACTCACACAGGCTACGTTAGTCTAAGAACCGACTAAACCGTAGCTCTGATACCAATAAAATGAAACACCCCTAACCCGTATCCGTCACTGGATTAGGGTTATAGAGCTTTACCAATCATTTAATAAGTTCTAATCAACTGTACCATGATAAACTTATACTTTCATAGAAAGCTTAAACCTTAAAGAACATATCACCATTCCATATCACCGATTCCACATAAAGGTAATTTTGATCAAATAACAAAAGTACTATTCATTTGGTCATTAAAATATAATAGCCAAACATGCACATGCTAAAATCACTTTACCAACTCAAGTTTTCAAATACCAAAACCAAATATTCACATATGGCGAAAACCTTGCTTAACCAAGTCTAAGGTACACCAAAATTCAATACCAATTGCCGAAAGTATTTATCCATTTCATTGACCATATATTTCTTTTTATTATTATAAAAAACGGAAAACATATAAGTAACCAACCAAAATAATTACCTAGTCATTTAATACCTCTCATAATCAAGTACATAGGCACATTTTAATCAAAATATTAAAGAACTAGCAAGGCCGAACATGATTAAGATATTGCATTTTCAATAATTTAGTCTAATAAACACTTACAATAATAACATTCTTAATTTCACGACATTAATAATATACTATATGGCATATCTCTCAAACAAACCCAAACACTTATCCGATTATGCATCAAATATATAACATCATTACCATGCATTAACACTAACCACGAGCGTATATATACATATAGATATATATACACCATATAATGTACTTCCATATCACAAATACCATAACCGACCTCACAAATTTTCCATAACATCACAACCTTTAACCTTATGATCGTTCAAACCACCTTATCATACATCCAACACAAACCGATAGAAATAAGCACTTTCATTTTAAAACGAACATCAAGGCTAAATTTACACAAGACAAAGCTACCATAGTTTAACCATTTTTGCATGGCATAAATACACATACACACTATTTGAAATCAATTCAAATTATCTTAGCCTATACATGCCATAATGTCAAAGTTCACTACTTCAAAAGAGTAACAAAGAGATGATAGTATGGAGAGCTTCCGAAATGATTCCCAAGCACAAGATGAGCTTCCGATAGTAACCTACACGTTTAGAAAATAACCAAAACACTAAGCTTTCATAGCTTAGTAAGAAATAAGCAATTAGTCTCCATTTACATGGAGTTATACAAACGAAATAAATAATTTATTATCACCATTGAACCGAATAATTAAGACTCCAAAAGTTGAATAAACAAATGCATTTTAAAATAACTTATAAACGTTGTTCATACTTAGCAAGTATTCAACTTACACCTCGACCTCTATCACTCTTAAATTTACAAAGATGATACTTACCTCTAGTATACTTACCGACCTCAACTTAATCATGCATGCATATACTTAGGATAATATACTCAATCATTCTTGTATACTTATTTACATTTATAATAGAAGTCTTTAAACGAACCTCACACCTACACATTATCAATATGGTTAGCAACATCTCACATACTTAGTGTTATTCCTTAATGCATTTCGTAACGTATCGCTCACATAGAGCCGTTACTTTATGCCTATCGTAACGTATCGCTCACTTAGAGCCGTTACTCCATGCTTATCGTAACGTATAGCTCACATAGAGCCGTTACTTCATGCCTATGGTAACGTATTATTCACATAGAGCCGTTACTTCATGCTTATCGTAACGTATCGCTCACATAGAGCCGTTACTTCATGCTTATCGTAACGTATCGCTCACATAGAGCTGTTACTTCATGCTTATCATAACGTATCACTCATTATAGAGCCGTTACTTCAAATTTGCACGTATAGTGCTCATTGAACCATTTCATGTAACTTATGCTTCTCATGACTATTTATTCATTCAATATGCGTACTTCATATATATATATTTCACATTCACATTACACACAAGAACATAAACTTATATATATATATCAAATCATTCAACATCTCAAGTAATACTTTGCATTCGACCTAAACCACATCAAGCCATCATCAACTCCATCTAGTATGACTGAATCTCATTATAACAGCATCATTGAAATTTCCTATTTCATACATTCAATTGCAATGACCGAGTACCATCACCATCGATTATCTCTTATCAATTTTATAAATGTGTATATTCAACAATACATTGACATAACTATCACCATTCAACTTAAACTTGTAAGTAAATATTATTTCAATTTAATTCTAATTGCTTAAGACTTACCTTGACAGTTGGAGGGTAAGAATGTCCCGGCTACTTGTCTAGTTTAGCTTTTCCCCGATCCTTTTCCAACTCTTTCATCCCTTGATCTTAACAAGGTTTGAAAAGAGCCTATTCAAATGAATTTCATTCATCTCAATTCTAAACACATCATTGTACTATTCTCTCAATTGATCATTCATAGTTTCGAAATCCTTACAAATTTAATACCAATTTCTTTTCATTCAATTGAATATATAAAAATTCATATACATCTAAGCTAATGCTGAATACCCCTCATGATAAATTTATTCTCTTTGTACACAAAAATAACTCATAATATGTAATTTTACCAATATACAAATTTACCCCTTAGTTTCGATTTTCTCACAATTTAGCCCCCTAACATAAATCACTAAAATTACATGAATTTCGAACTAGCCCCTAGAGAACCGAATTTTCTTCATTTCTATTCAAGTCTAAATAAACCATTTATTCGCATTGATACCCTCAACTATTTTACAGTTCATAATTCAAGCTTTCACTCGACCATTTTATCCAATTCCCTACTCAAACATGTTTATGTCTAGCTCATACTTAAAAATCTTCTATCAAACATGAATAAATCAATATGCTCACTTATAGCGAACCCAAAATAAGCTTCAAGCTCCAAAATTTCTACATGTGTTTTAAAGTATTCATGATAGCTAACTCAACCATGCAAGAATTTACAAAAATGAAGCTAAATTTCTTGCCTTAAGAGGACATGCACGGACCGACCATGGAGCTTAAATTTTCACTTCTTTTCTCCTTGGTTTCGTGGAGAAGATGAAGTAAGTAGGGAGAGAATATGTTTTCTTATTATTATTTTAAACAAATTACTTTATTAATCATCACCCCATTAATTAATAATAATAATAATATACAATATATATAATATATAATATATGCACTAGTCATGGTAAATGTCGTCCACTAGGAGGAAAAATGTGGTTAAATTGCAACTAAATCCCATGTATAAAGTAAACAAATCAATTTAGCCTTAATTTTCACAATAGCTACTTTCTCATTTAGTCATTTTAATCCTTTCTTTTTTATATTAACCACTCCAAGATGCAAATAACTCCAAAATATTTTAACACCCACTCAAACACATAATCTAGCTATCCAATATATATATATGTGCTAAAAATATTTTTGGCTCGAAATCATGGCCCCGAAACCACCATTCTGATGTGGGTCATATTCGGGCTGTTACAGTCAGCTATAGCTCGCTCGGGATCAGGATCCATATACTATACGAAAGAAGTAAACACAATTCACTATCAGAAGTCATCAGACTATCATATAATAAAGTATGGCATGTATAGCTAGACTCACACGTGCTACGTTAGTCCGAGAACTGACTAAACCTTAGCTCTGATACCAATCAAATGTAACACCCCTAACCTGTATCCGTCATCGAATTAGGGTTATGAGGTATTACCAGAAGAATAAAACTTTCATATAATCACATAATCACATAGATTTTATTAGCAATTATTTATATATTAAATAATTGCTAACTAAACATATGAATCATACTTCAGAGTTCAATCTAATTTCATTTCAAACATATATCATATTTACAAGCTAATGCACATATATCAATTCCACACCAAATACCTTATAATACACATATATATATAAATAATGAGTTTAATAGTTAAACCATATGCGACATTAAATATGGTTAATATGAGCAAACTTACATATCATATTCATTAAAGACTAACATACCTATTTCGACTACAAGATCATTCACCAATAATCATATTATTATTCTATCATGCAAATCATCATTTACGGTTATGATCAATAAACTCAAAGTACACCTAGGTCATTAGCATACTAGCATGTATAATAGCGTTTCAATTTGTCTTTGCTCGACTAATTCATTTCAATAGCCATTTTGACATATGCACATATATGCACATATATTTATATATATAATTTCAATTAACAAATAAACAACCGAAACCAATTTCTTATTCAAATTATAGCATAACCACAACTTCATGTAAATTTAAATAAAGGCTAAATGTACATATACCATAGTCGAATTATCAAAACCAAACACTCGAACATTTAATTAAGAACATATAAAATCAAGTTTAAACCAAAGGGTCAAACCATTTTCGCAAGGTACTATGATCATTGTTCTTCAACTTTTATCTAAATAAAAGCCTAATGAAATAAAGTACATCACTCACATACATATATATCATGAAATGAACCTTCAAATTAAACTTATAACAAGGCCGAATATCCACAACATTAATACCATGACCAACATTACCAAATCATACTCAAACATAGAAACATAGCCTTTTTTCGCATGGCATATATATATATATACATATCATTCGAACACAACCCAAGAGACATAGTCTATACATGCCATAAGTTCAAAAGAGATGCAACTTATAGAATACCAAAGTTAGGTGATAGTGCGATTGAATTTGACGAAGATCCCCAAGCACGAACTAGCCTTCAAAATCTATAAAATAGTCAAATGAACACAAACGGTAAGCTAACTTACCTTAGTAAGTTTTAAGCAATGCTAAAGAATGGAATTAACATTTCACAAGTTAAATCATGTTAACTAACATGATTATCAACAACCTCATAGCCGTAGGTTTATATGTATATATCTATCAACTTACCATTCAATAACTACCATGTTTGGTAATCTCAAAACTAAACATTCATACATGCCTTATTAGATATCATACAAGGCATCATCATTACATTCAAAGCATACTTGAAAACTCATAATCGCATAATATATCTCAAATTTCATAAGTTAGCTTAACTTACCATTTTAATACTAACCTTCCCAAACTTTCCTGAATCACATACCTGTTTATTCCATTATGTTTAACACATTTCGCTAGTTGATATCTTTAGAGCATTCACAAACCCGCACACTTAGTGCAAATTCATGTAACGTATCGCACACTTAGTGCCGTTACTTGATAGAACATACACATAGTGCAAATCCCTTGTAATGTATCGCACACTTAGTGCCATTACATTATATTCTGCACACATAGTGCCCAACGACCGATTTTGCACACACACTGCTCGGTACCTTGATCCGCACACTTAATGCTTCATTCGAACCTGTTACTTACCTCATTAAACATATATACATATTTATAATATAGCTCGTTTCATTCCCAAATCATCTTCACATTCGGCAATCCCAACAATTTGCACACATACATTTCATTCGATCAATTTCATTTCTTAAGTCAACATCTCACATAACTACATTATCAAATAAGTATACATTTCATTCAATTAAACCCATCATTCCCTATTATTACATTAGGCCATACCATATATTTCTTATTTAACTCTATTAAAACATATACTTTATTATGAATAAAAATTCAATACAGTCCAATTGCTTAAAAACTTACCTCGAAAATCAACGGATTAGGGTTTCCCGGCCTTTCCCCGATCCAATCCCGATTCTTTTTGCTCTTAATCTAAATAATTTCAAATTAAGCTCGTTCAAACATATTTTCATTCAATTTAATCCAAAAACACATAATTATGCAAATTACCATTTTACCCCTGACATTTATAATTTTTACAATTTAGTCCCTATTGTACAAAACTCAAAATACACAATTTGAACTCACTCCTTTAGGGCCGAATTTTCATAGCTTTCACACAAGCTCATATATTTCATTTATTTCACATTTTGACCCCTCAATTTACACTTTTCACAATTTAATCCTAATTACTAAATATCATCAAAATTTCCAATACAAAACATGTTCACAAAGCACAAGTTCCACCCATGGCCGAACATTACACATTTATTATTCTCAAAAATTCTAACATGGTCGGATAGTATTCGAAGCAACGATCTCAAAAATGTCAAAATCAACAAAAATCGAACTCGATTACATACCTAATCAAGCTTGCAAAGGGCCGAATATTTGAGAGCTCAAGCTTCTCTTCTTCTTCTTTAGTTTCGGTCAAAGAAAATAAAATAAGGAGAACATGCATCTTTTTATTTTATGTTTTTATTAGATTATAGTTATAATATAGTACATATATTATTATAAACTTAAATTATGAAAACAAAATATAAATATACATTATAAAAGTTTAATGTCATCCACTAGCATGCAAAAAGGGGTCAATTTACAACTTAAATCCTCATATAAAAGAAGACAAATCAATTTAGCCACTAAATTTAATAAATGGCTACTTTTACCACTTACGCGATTTAGCTCTTTTCTTTAAATTAAACACACAAACGGTCAAATTAATTCACGAAATGTTTTGCATATGCACACTTATAAATCATAGACACCAAATATAATATATAAATATTCTGTCCACTCGGATTTGTGGTCCCAAAACCACTATTTTCGATTAGGGTCAAAATTGGGCTGTTACATGTTTTGTGTCAAAATTTTCTAAGTGTTCAAATGTTTCTGGTTTGGTCCCGAATCATCCTGTGTGCAAGTTTAGGGTCTCGTGTACCTAGAATAAGGACCTTAAGGTCTCAATTGAAAAGTTTTAATTTGAAATGTAATTTATATGGATCGATGTTGTATGTTTGAGCAAGTTAAGTACAGTAATGCCTCGTATTCGATTCAGGTGTCGAATACGGGTAAGAGGTGTGATAGAATTAACCCAAAATTGGTGTAATAGGCCAATTTAGCCCATTCCTGATTCACAAGTAAATAAAAGAAAAAGTACAAACCCAAATAAAAAATTACAAGGCCCAAAATAAAAAGAAAACCCTAATGGCCCAAATGGCCCATAACCTAAACTAGTGTCAGTAACCCTAACCCCTAGCTTGCACCGACGTCGCTCCACTTCGCCAGCAGTCTTGTCGCTCGAGGTCTACAACCATCAACCGCCACCTGCAAGGACAACAACACCATGCAAGAAATAGTAGTGAAATAGTAGAAAATGTGTAACAGCCCAATTTTAACCCTAATCGAAATAGTGCTTTTGAAACCACAAATCTGAGTCCGAAAAAAATACTTTTTTAAAAAAAATTAATTTCAGTATTTATTATGTGTGAATTTGCTTGTGTTAAATTTTCGTAATTTAATTTGTTCGTCTGTGTGTATAATTTGACAAAAGGATTAAAATGCATTAAAAGTGAAAGTTGCTTGCTATTTTTCAAGGTATTAAAGTGTTGTGGCTTTTTAAATAGGAGTACTTATGTGGCAATTAAGCCAAAAGTATGTGAGTGGACGGCAAGGCCATTAAATGAACATGTTTTATATGTTTTATTAAATGATATTAAAAGAAAACAAATGGAAAATGATGTAATAATATATTAAATAAGTTAGTATAATAAAACAAAAAAAAGACATGCATGTTCATCTTTGGAGCTGCGGAAATTAGCTAAGGAAAGAAAAAAGAAAAGAAAGCCACATTCGGCCATATTTTGGCTTGATTAAGGTATGTAACTAGCTCAGTTTTTGATAATTTCTACGTTTTTGAGATCGTTGCTTAGTAATCTTCAAGACCCATGCTATAATTTTTGAATTTGATGATATATTCATGAAATGCCATTGTTGATAGCTTGATGAAATTGGTGTTTAGTGATGGAAAATAAATATAGGTTTTTAGATTGTTAAGTTTAATTAAGGCATTTTTGGTAAAAATGCCTAAATAGGATTAAATTGTGAAATTTATAAATTGAGGGGTCAAAATGTGAAATAAATGAAAGAAATGGGCTGTTAGGGACCTTAGTGAAATTTGGCCAAGCTAGGGTGAAGCTAAATTTTGAATATTTTGTGTTTTATGCTATTTGGACTAAATTTGGATAAATGTTAAATATCAGGGGCAAAAAGGTAATTTGCCCATTTAGGTGTTTTTGGATTAAATTACAATGAAATGTGATTGAATGAGTTTAAATTTAATGTGTTTAGATCAAGAACAAAGAAAAACGAACTTGGATCGGGGAAAAATAAAAGTTATCGAATAGTCGAATTTTGCTGTCCGACGATTTCTGAGGTAAGTCTTTAAGCAATTTAATATCATTAACATTGGTTACAACCTTGATTGCATTTTGAATTATGAATTTATAAGTGCGAAATAGGCCAAAGCCTAATATGATAGGTGATTTTAATAGTTATATTTTAATTGAAGTTGATATGTGAAAATAATATGAACTATGTGTGAGATGTGATATTGGTAATATATACTGTGTATGAAATGGTTTATTTATATTGATACTCGGGCTTTGAGCCTAGCAGGCCTTGTGCCGATGAAGTGTATCAGGCTTATTGCCTAGCAGGCCTTGTTCCGGTGAAGTGTATCGGGCTTATTGCCTAGCAGGCTAAATGCCGGTGATTAAATTTCAGACCTCAGGTCTAGTAGGCTTAGTGCCAGTGTGTATTCAGGCTTTATTGCCTAGCAGGCTTAGTGCCGGTGTGTATTCAGGCTTTATTTCCTAGCAGGCTTAACGCCGGTGATATATTATAAATAGAGGATACATGGATCACTAATAAGGTGGAATGCAATTACGATAAGTAAGCTAAATGTCCAGGTAAGTATAAGCTTTATAGTTGCAATGATTAAGGTAAGTTATTATATTACCATTCGAAGTGAGCAATATGTGATATAGTTGAAGTATTATTGTAAGATTTTTAAATACGTGCATTTGGTCTTACAAATAATGAGTATGATAAATTGGAACTTAATCTTGGATGTGCCTTGAGATTCGGTTATATGTGTAAATGCTTATGTGAGGGCAAATGAATATGTTTGCATATGTGTATGATTGATTATTTGTAGTTAAATGTATATTGTACTTACTTGATCGGATTTTATATATGGATACATATTACATATAAATGTATTCGGTGAGTTTGCACCATTAAGGTGATATAGGAATAATTTTGAGGATGTTAAAGAAAAAGAAATGGCATTTGGCATTAGTGGGTCATATATGTGCTAAGCTTTAAAAATCTTATAGTATTAATTATGGCTTTGATAATGCTTGAATGATTATTTGATTTAATACTTTTGCTTAAGACTTACTAAGCTTAAATAGCTTACTCTGTGTGTATTTTTGTTTATTTTTATAGATTTGGATATAAGTTACGAGCTCGGGAACCATCAGCAAAGTCTATCACACTATCAACTAACTTCGGTATTTTATAAGCTGAAATTTCTTTGAAACTATGGCATGTATAGGCTAGCTTTGTAGTTAGTTTAATTCGAAAGAGTGTGTATAAAAGCCATGCGAAATGGCTTAATTTCCTTCCTTGTGTTGGGTTTTGGTTTAATTATGGCTTAAGCTTATTTTGGTCATGGTTTAATCTTATATGGTTAGTAATTACATGGTATGGCATATATATATATATGGTGGTGTTTTATTCATGTGTTTCGGCAATGAGGTAAATGAGGTATGTTTGGTGTATTATAGTAAGATAAATAATGTTCAGTTTAAATGATTTTGGTTATGTGTTATATATATTTATAATATGTGTGGTATGTTTGGATTTGGTATTTAAGTGAGTTTGGGTTATGACATATGAATGGAAATATGCATATGAAGGTTGGAGACTATCTATAGTTCGACTTATTAATGGGGTAAAAGAATGACTATATATTCGAGTGTGTATTGAATTAAAATTTGTGGTTTTATTATTGAGTTGAAATGACATGTCTTAAATGGGTAAATTGGTTTGGAAATGATTAGTTAATTGTATATGTATATTAGGCTAAGGAGATGGCTTAAAATGATAAGCATGATATTTGGTTTATAGCATTATATAAAGATACTATGGATTGGATGATATACAATACCGAATATGTAATGACTAGGTTGGTAGTGATAATGAAATATGGACACTCGAAAATGGATCTATTGTGTACACATTTACGCAAGCTTGTAAATGGGAAGTATGCATGTTTTTGGTTCTTTGAACGGTTAAATAATTGTGTATGTTACTTATGATCTTAGTCATTAAGCTTTATGTAATGATTTGTTAAACCTACTAAAAGTAGGTATACTGTTAAGCAAAAAAGATTTTTAGTAATTATTATTATTCGAATATCATTGTAATAGTGACTATATATTTCGTATGGTGCATGTGCATATAGTATACTAATAGATTGTAACACCCCAAATTCGGTCTAAACGCTACACCCGAGTCTGGCGTGCTACGGGGAAGAAAATGCTTTAAAAATCGGTTTGTCAACTTCATTGGTGGAGAAAACCCTTGGAAAATTTTTAGAAAATGAATTTGAGTTTGGTGAAGTTTAAAACGTGTTATGACTTGTTCAAGAAAACTTATTTGCTTTATTGTTATTCCCTCTCATTTATTTAATCAGTGAGTATTTTTAAAAAAATAATCACGTACTTATCGAGGTTTTGAAAAAAAACATCCAATTCATATCTATCAGGTTTGCTTAGAAAATGTTATAGGAACAACCAAATAAAACATCCCAAAATAAAAGTTAGGCGGCCTTATTACAACGATGTAAACCCAAAATTAAAGTAAAACAACTAAGTTTAACAGAAAACTTTGAAATAAATCAGCTGCTGAGCATGGCCACCTCGAGTCCACTCTGGCTCCATATCCATGATCTAAGTCTGATCTGCAAAATGTAAAGGAAGGGGTGAGTTAACGAGACTCAGTGTATAAATCCCCATCCCAAGAAAGTTATGCTCCCAAGAAAGTTATGCTCTTACACAAATTCATACAATAATATGCAAGTCATGCAACCCACCTAAGTATCCATCTGGGTCTCCCAAATCTACCCTTTGTGGTACCAAACCACTGGTGGTGCCAAACCACTGGTAACCGAAGTTACAAAATAATCATATGTGGTACGAAACCACTGGTGGTGCCAAACCACTGAGACATAGTCACAATTTCGTAATATGTGGGGCCAACCCACTGTGTGATACCAAATCACTGGTGACAGTCTGATAAATCATACTTCCCCCTCCTTTTATCACCCATGGCATATACTCATGCAATCAATATCAGTATGATCATGCTTAACATGTTAAATCACATTTTTAGAATAACAACTTACACAGCATCCTCGCTTTTACCCAGAAGGGTATTTTCGTAACCATTGTCGTCATTCCGGCTTTTAAATAACGTATAACATACAACATATTACGTAAGAAAGTGTGTAAGAGTTACACACCTGGTTTTTGTACTACCGCTTTTTACTGCTTCTACGCTACTTTGGCGTTGGGTTTATAGATCCAACCCTCCTCTTCGCTTGATGTTATTAGCGCCATAATAACCCTTTGGTCACTAAACCATTCAGATCGATAAGATTTAATAGATAATAATAGCGTTTAAAAGAACTCTTACCTAACTTTCGAATCCCGAAAAGTCTTTACGAACCTGCCACCTTCCAACCTACATTCGGCCATCCTCAAAATATCAAATAAACTGAAAATCACCACCAATCTAGCCCATATGGCATTTGGCCAAATAAAAGAAATCAAGAAAAGCCATTCGGCCGAACCTACCACTACCCACCTTCAGCTTTTCCACCAAATCGACACAGGAGACTTTTAATGAGACAGATTCGGCTATAGAAGCAGAGAGGGAAAATCGACAGGCCTTAAACAAGTGTTTCGGGTTAGATCTTAATGAAAAGAAAGAGTGAAATGGCATAGAATAAAATCCTAAAACTCACTAGATTACTAAGGAGTATGCGACTTATGGTAGACCTTCGGGAAACAGAAACCTCCCTTGTAGATTTGGTTATGGAGGAGGAATATGAGTAAGAAGAATTCGGCTTTCAGAAAGATGTTGGAGAAGGGAAGAAGGCTAGGGAATTTCGGCTAGAAGAGAGAAAAGAGAGAAAAGAATTTTGGCTTGAGAGAAAAGATGAGAAAGTGAGAAAAACAAACGGAAAATATGATAATTCTCCTTCCAAATTTTGGCTATACACAGGCACACACTCAGAGTTGGAGTTTCGGCCAACTCTCTCCCTCCTGATAGCTCTTATCTTGCATGATAACCCAATCCCTATCTCATCTTTAGAAGAGGCCAACTTAGAACCAACTCTTCCCTCTTAACTATCAGCTTTTAATTACTAAATTAAAAAGAAATAAAGCTCCTAAAATGTAGCTCATGTGCCGTCCACCCCTCCCCCTTGAACTGCCGAATTTTTTACCCATTAACTTGGGCCCCAAGCGGCCACACTAGGCCCAAACTCCTTCCCCTTGTGATGCCACCTATATGCCCACTTATTGCACCTCCAAACTTTGGGCCACAAGCCCAACTTGCTACTAAACATACTTACTTAACTTTTAATTATAAACTAACATTATTTTTAATCAACTTAGCCCAGATTTAAGTCCAAGCCTGAGCCCAATCCACACCTCAAAGCCTTTACCTACTAACTTAGCCATGCAACATACCAAATGCACAGACCCACAAAATTAGGATATTACAGTTCTACCCCCTTAAAATAAATTTCGACCTCAAAATTTACCTGGTCAGAAAAGTTGAGGGTATTGCTGTCGCATAATATCCTCCGGCTCCCATGTCGCTTCCTCCGATCCATGGTTTTGCCATAGTACCTTTACCAAAGGAACAGATTTCTTACGCAAAACCTTAACATCCCGATATAGGATTTGCACTGGCCCCTCCTCAAAAGATAAGTCTGGGTTCACCTCTATCTCCTCCACTAGCACAACATGTGATGGATCCGAGTGATAGCGTCTAAGCATGGAAACATGGAACACATCATGGATTTGACTCAACTCTGGGGGCAACTCGAGCTGATAAGCCACTGGTCCCACTCGTTTCAATACCCGATAAGGCCCAATAAATCTAAGGCTTAACTTACCTTTTCTACCAAACCTCAGAACCTTTTTC
This sequence comes from Gossypium bickii, assembly GCA_025503065.1. Classification (NCBI taxonomy): domain Eukaryota; kingdom Viridiplantae; phylum Streptophyta; class Magnoliopsida; order Malvales; family Malvaceae; genus Gossypium; species Gossypium bickii. Next base: position 58,454,316 of record CP106711.1, read on the forward strand.
TACGGCGACACCTTCAAGAAAACCTTGTCATCTTCAGCAAACTCTATATCCTTCCGTTTAAGATCGGCATAAGACTTCTGCCTGTCCGAGGCTTCTTTCAAACAAGTTCTAATCACCTTCACCTTATCCTCTATCTTTGTAACCAGCTCTGGACCCAACAACTGCCGCTCTCCCTACTCTGTCCAATACATAGGGGTACGACACTTCCAACCATATAAAGCTTCATATGGAGCCATCTTAATACTCGCCTGAAAACTATTATTATACGGGAATTCCGCCAATGGTAGGAATTCTTCCCAACTACCTTTGAAATCCAAGACACATCCCCTTAGCATGTCCTCCAAAACTTGAATCACCCTCTCCGATTGTCTATCTGACTGGGGATAGAATGCTATACTGAAATCCAACCTTGTGCCCAATGCTTGGTGCAAAACCTTCCAGAACCTTGACATAAATCTAGGGTCTCTGTCTGAAATAATCGACACTGGCACCCCATGCAACCTTACAATCTCCGTTATATATAATTTTGCTAACTTTTGAAGAGAATAATCCATACGCATAGGTATGAAATGAGCCGACTTTGTCAAACGGTCTACAATTACCCAAACTGAAACCTTCTTGGTCGGCGTAAGAGGTAGCCCACTCATAAAATCCATTGTGATTCTTTCCTATTTCAATTGTGGAATCTTGATCGGTTGCAACAATCCCGAGGGTAACTAATGTTCAGCCTTGACCTGCTGACACGTCAGACACTTACCCACAAACTCCGTTACCTCACGCTTAAGGCCCAGCCACCAAAACTGCTCCCGCAAATCCCGGTACATCTTACTACCTCCCGGATACATAGCATAGAGACTGCCATATGCCTCCTGCAAGATCTTCTACCTTAATTCCACATCCTTAGGCATACACATTTTTCCTTGGAAACATAACACTCCCTGAATGCTTAGACTATACCCTTCCAGTCCACCATTCTGTACTTACAACCATCGAGCACTTAAAACTTCATCTTCTCGCTGTTTTTCCTTAACCTCATCAATCCATGTTGGCCTCACTTGTAATTCCGCTAACAGACTTCTGTCATCATACAGACTAAGGTGGGTAAACATGGCTCTTAAATCTGCCACCACCTTACGGCTCAAGGCATCCGCTACCACATTAGTCTTTCCCAGGTGGTACTCAATCGAGCAGTCATAGTCCTTTAACAGCTCAATCCACCTCTTTTGCCTTAAATTCAACTCCTTCTACGTGAGAAGGTACTTCAAGCTCTTGTGATCCGTATACACTACCGATTTCTCTCCATACAAATAATGTCTCAAAATTTTCAGCATGAAAACTACTGCAGCCAATTCTAGATCATGCGTCGGGTAGTTCACTTCGTGAGGTCTTAATGTCGGGAAGCGTACGCCACTACTTTCCCTTCTTGCATCAGCACACAACCCAATCCTGTGTGGGATGCATCACAATAAACGAAACCCCTTTTCTTAGCAACTTGGTTAACGGTGCTGCAATCAGAGAGAATCCTTCCACAAACCTGCGGTAATACCCTGCTAATCCTAGAAAACTTCGAATCTCCGCCACAGACTTTGGTGGCTTCCAATACAAAATGGCCTCAATCTTCCGAGGGTCCACCCTAATCCCCTCAGCTGACACCACATGACCTAAAAAGGTAACTTCCTTCAACCAAAACTCGCACTTACTATACTTTGCGTATAAACGCTTTTCCCTAAAAATCTGCAACACCATTCACAAATGCGCATCATGCTCCTCCTCCGACCACGAGTACACCAGAATATCATCAATAAATACCACGACGAACCGATCCAAAAACGGATGAAACACCTGGTTCATTATATCCATAAACGCTGCCGGTGCGTTCGTCAACCTGAACGGCATTACCAAGAATTCATAGTGCCCGTATCGAGTACGAAACATCGTTTTATGGATATCTGCCTCCTTCACCTTAAGTTGGTGATACCCCGACCTTAAATCTATCTTGGAGAAGACCGATGCTCCTTTAAGCTGGTCGAACAAGTCATCTATCCAAGGCAAAGGATACTTGTTCTTAATCGTCAATGTATTCAACTGACGATAGTCTATGCACATTCGCATTTCTTCTTAACAAAGAGCACAGGCGCTCCCCACGGTGAAACACTTGGCCGGATAAAACCCCGATCCAGCAACTCCTAAATCTGCAGTTTTAACTCCACCAATTCCTTTGGCGCCATCCTATATGGAGCAAAAGACACTGGCGCTGTTCCCGGTAGAAGATCTATACCGAACTCCACTTCACGATCTGGGGGCACACCCGGAAGCTCTTCCGGAAAGACATCGACAAAGTCTTTCATCGTTCGAACATTCTCTATTTCTGATTCCTTAACTTCTAAGGCACATACGTGGACCATAACCGCCTCACATCCTTTCCTTACCATCTTCTCCGCCTTTAGCACGGACACCACATTAGATAGGTAATTCCTTCTCTCTCCTATCATTACCACCTCTTCTCCCTCAATCGACTTCAGCACCATCCGCTTAGCTACACAGTCCAGCTCTGCCTGGTACTTTACCAACCAATCCATTCCTAAGATTAAATCAAACTCCCCGAAAGGTAGTTCCATCAAATCCGCGTGAAACACGGCCCCTTGAAGTTCTAGGGGTACATCCTTATATAGTTTGTCTACTACCACAGAGTGTCCTAGAGGACTAACTACCGTCATTTTCCTAACAGCAATCTCACTAACTAAGTTCAAAGTTTCTGCTATCCTACTAGCAACATATGAGTGTGTTGAACCAACATATATCAAAGTAGTATAAGATAACCCAGAAATTATAAACGTACCGGTTATAACATCCGGTGCATCGCCCTCCTTTTGACGTTTTGCTGCATAGACCAACCTAGGCTAACTAGCATCAGCACCACCAGTACCTCGGCCAGGCGCTCCTCGGCCTCGCCCATTACCATTACCATTACCATTTCCACCCCTAGCTGCACCTCGACCCCTTTGGGGTTGCTGACTATCCCTCCTGGCTTGACCACGTCCTTGACCCTTAGCTTGAGTCCTAGCTAACTTTCGCAGATAGTCCCTTACCCGGTGCTCCAATGACCCACACTCAAAGCACCCTCTACTACCGGCCAAACACTCTCCCGAATGAGACTTCCCACATCGAGCACACTGGGGTGGCCACTAAGCAGCAGCAGGCTTTGCGGCTCTATCCGACCCACCAAATCTAGCCCTTTTTTGAGTACTTCCAACAGACCCCGATGGCTCAAAACTCTTTTTATCCTTACTTCTGTCCTGATTCCGCCTCTCAGTTCTCTTCACCTCCTCAGCTACCTTGGCCTTTTCCATGAGAACGGCAAATTCCTTTTCACACTGAGGTACAATCAACACCCGCAGCTCATCTCTTAGCCCGTCCTCGAACCTAACGCAGTGCTCATGTTCCGTAGCCACCATACCTCGAGCATACCTACTTAACCTCAAAAATTTAGCCTCGTACTCGGGTACCGACTTATTTCCTTCTACCAAATTCAAGAACGCCCTACGCTGCCCATCAGTATAACCAGCCCCCACGTACTTTCTTTGATAGGCTGCCCTAAAATAATCCCAGGTGATATCACCAGCCACTGCACCATCCCTGACCGTGAGCCACCACTGGTACGACTCATCCCCCGTAGAAGAAACACTATGCCCTTCAACTTCTCCTCAGTCGAGAAGTCTAAATCATCCATTATCGATTCTGTTGCCTCTAACCAGTATTCAGCGGTGTTGGGAGCCACACCTGAAACTCCCCTAAACACTTACGCTCCGTAGCCCGAGTCGCTCAACACCCATGATTTTCGGGCCTGCACTGCGTGCTCGCCTCGGTAACTCTCTCCAAAAATCACAGTATTGCCTGGGATATTACATCATTATCACCAGTCTGACCCTAAAACTCAGCTCCCTCTGCTGGCAGATCCGGTAGCACATTTCCAGACCCATGGCCAGACCCTGCTGGCTCTGACAATGTAACATCCTGGAAAGGGCCTATGCATTTTCGGTTTAATTGTATGAAATGACAAGTCTTAAGCATTATGAATAAATTTTTGATATTTTTGGAAACTCAGAAATGCATGAAAATGCATGGAAATGAACATTTTTGGAAACCTGGAAATGCATTAGGACATGGACATTTTAGGAAACCCAGAAATGTAAGGAAATGGTTCAAAAATGGAAAGTACACATTTTTTGAAACTAAGAAATGAAAATGGAAATGATCCAAAAATGGAAAGTATACATTTTAGGAAACTTGGAAATGTAAGAAAATGGCAAGTAAACAAAGCCGATCGAAAATTTTAGAAAACTTAGAAATGATGCAGAAATGTCAAATTTTAAAGTTTAAAATAGGAAATTAGGGCAAGGAGACCTTAAAAGAAAAAGTTGGTGAAATTTGACACACAAACAGGCTTGGAAAAGTGGCCTGAAGATGTCACTTAGGGTCTATGGAAATGGCGCCATATGCAAGAGGCATGGGCCTGGGTTCGAGTCACAAGGGAAGCAAATAAATGAAGTTTTATTTTTTGCTTCTAGAAGGCTAAGAGTGGACGGCAAGGCTTCTAGAAAAAAAAGGAGTTTAAATCCCTTTAAAATTCGGCAATTTTTGAAGATAATAGAGGATTTTTTTTAGGATTATTCAGAGGAGTTAAAAAAAGGATTAAACTCTTTTATTTATGATAAATAAAAGATAAAGCTATCAGATAGAGAGTGGTGGCCAAGTAAGGGACTCCACTAGTGATAATTTTGGCTATAAAAGGAAGGGGAGAAATCTGCTCATCAATTTTGCTTCCTCCTCATCTCTGTAGAAATTTTTAGGGTTCTCTTCTCTTTTCTTTTGTCTAGCTGAATTCCCTAGCCCCTCTCTCTTTTCTTTTCTTCTTTTTCAAAACCAAAAACATAATCCAACCTAGCCGAATTCTTCATAGCATCAAAAGTCAAATTCGCCAAAGCCGAATCTACAAGCAAAGTGTCGGGAAAGATCTGTCGAATTCAAAAGGTAAGAATCTTGTGGTTATCGATTATTCTCCTCTTTAAGTCAAACATAGAGGCTAATGTTATTATTTTTGTGGCCGAAACTATAAGGAGTGTTTGCGATTTCTAGTGCTATCAACTACAAGGAAGAGATCATTCGGATTCAAGAATCTAAGGTAAGATCTACACATATTTGGTCAAAGTTATGGATTATATGTGAGATTTAAGTCTAACATGAAGCTATAGGAATTTCGAGCGGACATACAAGGCAAGGATTACATTCGGGATTTGGAAATTTTAAGGTAAGTCCATAGATCCAATCGGCCGGGGTTTATTCTTTAGAAATACAAATCCTACTAGGATTTGGTTTTAAGGTCAAAAAGGTTTATTTATGTGTTTAAATAATTTGGCCGAATATAGGGATTGAGATCTAAAGCAACAAATCGATTTCTTCCGGATATCAAGGAACCTATTAAGCGAATCAGGTGTGTACTCACACTAACTTTCAATATATTATGGCAATAATTATTTTAATATATGAATATGTATAAGAATGTGAATGTGGCTAAGTACCACAAATGTGGTAAAGAGTACCCAAGTACGTTTCGTACTTCTAATAGGATTACGAATATGATATATTTTGAACATGTAAATAGTAACATGAATGAGAAATCAGAATGTTATGCATGATATAATAATATGTGGGGCATTTCGGGATATATGTGAAAGGGGAAGAAGGTGTTGACTTTGGTCTCACCAACGGAATATGGTGACTACAGCCACATAATTTGAATATGGTAACTTCGGTTACATTATCTGAATTTGGTAACTTCGGTTACAGATATGGTGTCTAATGACACAAATTATATAGGCGATGAGCACGTCGATCACTGCGGCGCGCCGGTGGTGTGTAGCGGATGGGAGGGTTGACTTAGTAAAGTCCCGGCGGTGACCGGCAGTACGTGTGGTGTGTAGCGGATGGACAAATAGGCTTGGGTTTGGGTTGCATCATTTGATTCGAATATGTACTTGATATGAATATGTATGCCTGAATTGTTGATTGTTAGTTTGTGCACACATTGAGTCTGTTGACTCACCCCTTTGTGGGACTATTTTTCAGGTAATGAGCAATAATGGACCGGGTCGGCGCGGGAGCTAAAGGTGGCCATGCACAAAGAAGAAAGGACTTTTAATATTTAGGACTTTATTTCTATTAAGTACTTTAAGTTTTTAAGTTTGGGAATTATTGATGTAATAAGGCCGAAAAGGCCATAGTTTTATTTAGTTACTTCTATTTTCTTTAACTACTATGCTATGAACTATTTTATATTTTAAGCTTAAGTAAAATTATTTTTTTTAAGTAAACCCCAAATTATTTTGTCACCCTAATTAAATGATTTTTAAGTAAGACAGGTGGGCTTTCAATATAAGCCCAACCCAAACCAATATTTTTCTCAAAATTACACAAACTTTCTCTAAGTAACCAAGAATTTTGAAACTGATTTTCTTAAGGAACATACCAGATCCGGTTCAGGCTCGTGGGCCGGGTGTGGGGTGTTTCAGTTTGGTATCAGAGCCCGGTTTTAAAATCTCGGCCTGTGGGCTAAGGCCCAAAACGTTTTTAATTCGAGCCCAAATGATTTTCTTTGAAATAAAGCAAGTGTTCTGGCATGGCACCTAAGTCTCCGACCCGCAGTCCACCAGGTAAGTACCCCTAACTATTTGGGTGATTATGTGAATTATATTATGAATTTTAGAAGGGTAGAAAAGGCATGGAACGTAGAATAGAATGATAGGAATTTGAACCCTAGGGCTAGATTACTCAAACACAGAACCCATAAGACTTAATACACTAAACAAACCTATGGCTAAGTCACTGAGATAGGGTGTGGTGGTAACCCACATGCGCATGTTCAGGATTGGATCCAGGAAGAGCACGGTATTTAAGCGGTCCTAGTGACTCACCTCCTCTTCGCAGTATCCTACACAGTGCGTAGCTTCGGTTCACCCTAACTCAGAAGGCTCAGTGGTGTGGCAACCTCTGTGCGCATGTCTAGGAATGGTTTCGATGGGAGCTTGGTATTTAAGCAGTCCACGTGACTCACCTCCTCTCCATTCGAATCCTGCCTGGTGCGTAGCTTTGGTTCACCCTGACCAAAGAGGGTTCGGACATAGGCTAAACACAATGACTAAAACCCGAAAGGGAACTAGCCGTTTTTTTTTTTAAAAAAAGAAAAACAACAAAACCCTATTTTTAAAACTTTTAAAATCACTCTTTTAATTTGTGAAAACTATCTTTACAAAATTTTTCGAAAATTTTTTTGACTTGTGAAATTACAAAAATACCCCTAGTGGTGAAATTACCAAAATGCCCTTGAGTCACAAATTGTCAAACTTCTCAACGATTTTGCCAAAACTTCATTATTTTATAAATGTTCAAAAACCCTAATTTGTAAAATATCAAATTACCTTGATTTTGGAAAATTACAAAATTGCCCCTAACTTATAAAATTACCAAAATGACCCTGATTCCCAAAATTTTTGCAACATCTCTATTTTGGAAGGAACAATTCTCAAAAAGAACCCACAAAGTTTTACAGCTTTTGAAATATCCCTAATTTACTAAATTTTACAAATTTACGATTTGTGAAAATTTACCAAAATACCACGAGGTCAAAAATTAAATACCCCAGATTTTGAAATTTCTCCAAATTACCCGAGACTTTGAATTCTCAAAATACCTTTCGACAAAAACACCAAAGAATGTTTTTTCCTTTTGAAAAATTACGAAAATTCCCCTGTATGATAAAATTACGAAAATACCCCTGGGTAGTGGAAAAACAACAACGATAAAAACTACAACGTTTCTCTGAATGAACGAAAGTTCATACTTGTTTGACGGATGGATGAATGATTGGAAAAGACTGTGTGTGTATGAATGAATGCGAAAGAACCACTCTTAAATTCTTTTTCATAAAACATCTTCATGGGTAATAAGTGAAACAAGAATACTAATTCATAAAATTCCTTAATCAGATCTCGACGCTAAGAAATGAGCTCCCGAGGACGTGGTCGTCGTGGACGAGGTAGAGAAAGGATGACTGTGTCAGAACCCGTTAGATCGGGTTAGGGGTCCGACAATGAAATACAACCGCCACCACCACCCCACTGTGTGGGTCTTTGAGCGCAAGCTCGAGACGGGGAGGATCTTTGTGTCGCAGTCGTGCTACGAGTTTTGGAATTGGTGGCTGGTGCGGGTGGAAATTCGGGAACCCAAAAATCTGTGCCTGAACGGCTCCGAGCTAATGGAGCCGAGATGTTTCGTGGAGTGTCGGGAGTGGCACCTAGTACAGCTGAGTACTAGTTGGAAGTTACGGAACGCATCATGGATGAGCTCGACTTGACCCCTGAGGAGAAGTTAAAGGGGATGGTGGCACTGTTACGCGACGAAGCGTATCAATGGTGGTTAACTGTGCGAGATGGTGCCACGGCTGAAGATCTGACCTGGGAGTACGTTAAGGAAGCGTACCAAAAGAAATATGTGGGAACTAGGTATATGGATGAACAAAGAAAGGCTTTTCTGGGGTTGGTGCAAGGAAGTAAGTCTGTCGCAGAATATGAGGCGGAATTTCTGAGGTTGAGCCGCTATGCTCGAGGGTAGTGGCAATCCGAGCATGAACGCTCGTGTGTCATTTTGAGGACGGACTGAGGGACGATCTGAGATTGTTGATAGCACCGCATCAGGAGCAGGAATTCTCTGCTTTGGTGGAAAAGGCCAAGGTGGCCGAGGGAATCAAGGATGCTACCAAGCAGGCTGTGGATAGGAATAAGCCCAAAATAGGTTTTGGGCCATCTGGAAAGGGTCATGAGAGGCTCAGAGTTGACGGGCCACGGAATCAACAGGTCAGTACGCAGCAGTGATGTCGCCCTTGTGAGCATTGTTGAAAGAGGCACTTGGGAGAATGTTGGAGAAAGACGGGAGGATGTTTCAAGTGTGGGTCCAAGGACCATATGCTTAAGGATTGTCCCAAACAACCAGATGAGAGCCGACCGGACTCGAGAATGCTAGTCAGTGGTAGAGGCGGACAGCGAGCCTCAACGGGTCGTGGGTTCGGCCAATGAGGTAATGGTCTTGGCAGAGGCCGTGGAGCACAGGCCGAGGTCTCTGCTAATCGCGAAGCAAGGCAATCGGGTTTGGTTTATGCGGTTCACCGAAGGGAGGATGGTGACGCACCGGATGTAATAACCGGTACATTCTTTATTTCTGACAAACTCTATTTTGCTCTGATTGATGTGGGCTCGACCCATTCCTATGTTGTATGTAGTGTAGTGGAAACACTAGGCCTAGACTCAGAACTCTCTAATAGACAGATGACTGTAGTAAGCCCATTAGGCCAAACCGTAGTGGTAGACAAGATCTTTTGAAATGTACCCCTAGAGATTCAGGGAGTGAACTTTCGGGCTGATTTAATGGAGCTACCCTTTGGAGAGTTTGAACTCATACTTGGAATGGATTGGCTAGTAGAGCATCGAGCCGTGTTGGATTGTGCGGCTAAACGTATGGAACTAAGAACCCCCGAGGATGAGGTAGTAGTGATGATCAGAAAAAGGAGGAACTACTTGTCTAACGTGGTTTCGGCGCTGAAGGCCTAGAAGATGGTTAAGAAGGGGTGTAAGGCGTTCTTAGCCTTTGTAAGTGCGTTAGGAGGTAAAGATGAAGGTGTTCATGGAGTTAGGACGGTAAGGGACTTCGTGGATGTGTTCCCAGATGATTTACCAGGAATACCCCCAGATAGGGAGGTGGAATTTGGAATAGACTTATTCACAGGAAGCAGCTCTGTGTCAATCGCTCCATCTTGAATGGCGCCAAAGGAGTTAGTAGAGCTCAAGGCTCAAATCCAAGAAGCTGTTGGATCGTGGGTTCATCCGGCCAGTGTCTCAGTGGGGAGCACCGGTCTTGTTTGTGAAGAAGAAGGGCGAAACTATGCGTATGTGCATAGATTATCGTCAGTTGAACAAATTGACCATCAAGAACGAGTATCCTTTGCCAAGGATAGACGACTTGTTCGACTAGCTGAAAGGGGCAGCTGTGTTCTCGAAGATAGACCTAAGGTCGGGATATCACCAGCTAAAGGTGAAGGAGGCTGACATTCATAAGACCGCTTTTAGGACAAGATACGGTCATTTTGAATTTGTAGTGATGCCGTTTGGGTTGACGAACACTCCAGCCGCGTTCATGGACATGATGAATCGAGTTTTCCAACCCTATTTGGATAGGTTCGTCATTGTGTTCATCGACGATATTTTGGTATACTCAAAGTCGGAGGAGGAGCATGATGAGCATCTCCGAGTTGTGCTGCAAGTGTTAAGGGAAAAGAAGCTTTATGCCAAATTCAGCAAGTGTGAATTTTGGCTTAAGGAGGTGGCATTCCTAGGACATGTGGTATCCGCAGAAGGAATAAGAGTGGATCCTAGGAAGATCGAAGCAGTGTTGGATTGAAAGCCACCTAGGTCTGTGCCTGAAATCCGAAGTTTCTTAGGATTGGCAGGCTATTACAGAAGGTTCGTGGAAGGATTCTCGTCAATAGCCGCACCTTTGACAAAGTTGCTAAGGAAGGAAGTACCCTTTGTATGGACGGATAAGCAACAGGAGAGCTTTGAAAAGCTTAAGAAGGTGCTGACGGAAGCTCCGGTGTTAATTCAGCCAGAGGCAGGCAAGGATTTTGTGGTGTACTGTGACGCTTCCCATACGGGATTAGGCTGTGTGCTAATGCAAGATGGAAAAGTGGTCGCTTACGCGTCTCGGCAGTTAAGGCCTCATGAGGTTAACTATCCAACCCATGACTTGGAACTAGCAACAGTGGTTTTCGCCCTCAAGGTTTGGAGGCACTACCTTTATGGAGAAAAGTCAGCTATCTATACAGACCACAAGAGCCTTAAGTACTTGTTGGCCCAGAAGGAGTTGAACTTGAGGCAACGAAGGTGGGTGGAGTTGTTGAAGGATTACGATTGTTCGATAGAATATCATCTAGGCAAGGCGAATATGGTAGCCGATGCCCTGAGTAGGAAGGTTGTGTCGGATTTAAGGGCTTTGTTCGCTCACTTGAGTCTATATGATGATGGAAGCCTGTTGGCAGAATTACAAGTCAAGCCCACATGGCTGAATAAGGTGAAAGAGAGCCAGTTGGTAGATAAGGATCTAAGTGTTAAGTTACAGCAAGTACAGAATGGAGAAGTAATTATGGCGTCAATGATGATGGAGTACTGTGCTACAAAGGAAAAGTCTGTATGCCAAGGGATAAGGAGTTGAGACAAAGGATTCTTCGGAAGGCGCATGGTAGCCCTTATGCCATGCATCCCGGAGGTATTAAGCTGTATAGGGATCTAAGAGAACAATTTTGGTGGTCCGATCTTAAGCGGGAAGTGGATCGAATTCGTGGAAAGTGTCCGACGTGTCGATAAGTTAAATTTGAACACCAAGTTCCATCGGGATTACTTCAACCAATTGAGATTCCCCAATGGAAGTGGGAAAGAATTACCATGGACTTCGTTAGTGGGCTTCCCCCACGCCTACTAAGAAGGACTCGGTATGGGTGATAGTGGACCGTTTTACCAAGTCCGCACATTTATTCCGGTGAGAATCGACTATTCCCTTGAAGTTAGCCAAGTTATATGTGGCAGAGATCGTAAGGTTACACGGAGTGCCAACATCTATCATCTCCGACAGAGACCCAAGGTTTACGTCTCGATTTTGGAAGGCACTTCATCAAGCGTTGGGCACTAAGTTGGATTTCACTACGGCGTTTCATCCCACAATCGACAGGCGATGCGAGCAGGTTATACAAGTGTTGGAAGATATCTTTGAGAGGTGTGTGATGGATTTTCGAGGAAGTTGGGAAGATTATTTGCCTTTAGCCGAGTTCGCTACAACAACAATGACTATCGTGCAAGCATTCGGATGGCACCATACGAAGCATTGTATGGTCAAAAGTGTAGAACTCCTACTTGTTGGACTAAGTTAGGAGAACGTCGTGTTTTGGGTCCGGAGTTAGTGGCAGAAACTGAGGAAAAGGTTGAGATAATCCGGGCAAGGTTGAAGGAAGCCTCTGACAGGCAGAAGTCGTACACATACCTTAAGCGGAAGGAGATTGAGTTTGAAGTGGGAGACCAAGTGTTTCTGAAAGTCTCACCTTGGAAGAAGGTAATGAGGTTCAGTCGTAAAGGGAAGTTAAGCCCAAGGTTTATAGGGCCCTATCGAGTACTAAAGCGAGTTGGACCAGTGGCATACCAAGTGGAGTTGCCACCAGAGTTGCAGCTAACGCACGACGTATTCCATGTGTCCATGCTACGTCGCTATCGATCGGATCCATCTCATGTGGTACCTGTTGAAGAAGTGGAGCTAAGGCCGGACTTATCCTACGAGGAAGAGCCGATTCGGATCATGGAACGTGATGTGAAAGTACTACGGAGGAAGTCAGTACCTCTAGTCAAGGTGTTCTGACGCAACCATGGATCGAAAGAAGCTTCGTGGGAGTCAGAAGAGACAATGCGACAGCAATACCCTCAGTTGTTTAGTTAGGAAATTTCGAGGACGAAATTTTGTTTAAGAAAGTAGAAGCTGTAACATCTGGAAAGGGCCTATGCATTTTCAGTTTAATTGTATGAAATGACAAGTCTTAAGCATTATGAATAAATTTTTGATATTTTTGGAAACTCAGAAATGTATGAAAATGCATGGAAATGAACATTTTTGGAAACCTGAACATTTTTGGAAACCTGAACATTTTTGGAAACCTGGAAATGCATTAGGACATGAACATTTTAGGAAACCCAAAAATGTAAGGAAATGGTTCAAAAATGGAAAGTACACATTTTTGGAAACTAAGAAATGAAAATGGAAATGATCCAAAAATGGAAAGTATACATTTTAGGAAACTTGGAAATGTAAGAAAATGGCAAGTAAACAAAGCCGATCGAAAATTTTAGGGAACTTAGAAATGATGCAGAAATGTCAAATTTTAAAGTTTAAAATAGGAAATTAGGCCAAGGAGGCCCTAAAAGAAAAAGTTGGTGAAATTTGACACACAAACAGGCTTGGAAAAGTGGCCTGAAGATGTCACTTAGGGTCTATGGAAATGGCGCCATGTGCAAGAGGCATGGGCCTGGGTTCGAGTCACAAGGGAAGCAAATAAATGAAGTTTTATTTTTGCTTCCAGAAGGCTAAGAGTGGATGGCAAGGCTTCTAGAAAAAAAGGGAGTTTAAATCCCTTTAAAATTCGGCAACTTATGAAGATAATAGAGGATTTTTTTTAGGATTATTCAGAAGAGTTAAATAATGGATTAAACTCTTTTATTTATGATAAATAAAAGATAAAGCTATCAGATAAAGGAGTGGTGGCCAAGTAAGAGACTCCCTAGCTGATAATTTCAGCTATAAAAGGAAGGCAGGAGGGCTACTCATCAATTTTTGCTTCCTCCTCATCTCTGTAGAAATTTTTAGGGTTCTCTTCTCTTTTCTTTTGTCTAGCTGAATTCCCTAGCCCCTCTCTCTTTTTCTTTTCTTCTTTTTCAAAACCAAAAACACAATCCAACCTAGTAGAATTCTTCATAGCATCAAAAGCAGAAATTGCTCGCCAAAGCCGAATCTCTAAAGCGATGTCGGGAAAGATGTCATGAATTCAAAAGGTAAGAATCTTGTGGTTATCGATTATTCTCCTCTTTAAGTCAAACATAGAGGCTAATGTTATTATTTTTGCAGTGAAACTATAAGGAGTGTTTCGCGATTTCTAGTGCTATCAACTACAAGGAAGAGATCATTCGGGATTCAAGAATCTAAGGTAAGATCTACACATATTTGGTCAAAGTTATGGATTATATGTGAGATTTAAGTCTAACATGAAACTATAGGAATTTCGATGGACATACAAGGCAAGGATTACATTCGAGGATTTGGAAATTTTAAGGTAAGTCCATAGATCCAATCGGCCGGGGTTTATTCTTTAGAAATACAAATCCTACTAGGATTTGGTTTTAAGGTCAAAAAGGTTTATTTATGTGTTTAAATAATTTGGCGAATATGGGATTGAGATCTAAAGCAGCAGATCAATTTCTTGGGATATCAAGGAACCTATTAAGCGAATCATGTGTGTACTCACACTAACTTTCAATATATTATGGCAATAATTATTTTAATATATGAATATGTATAAGAATGTGAATGTGGCTAAGTAGTACAAATGTGGTAAAGAGTACCAGTGCACGTTTCCTACTTACGATAGGATTACGAATATGATATATTTTGAACATGTGAATAGTAACATGAATGAGAAATAAGAATGTTATGCATGATATAATAATATGTGGGGCATTTCGGGATATATGTGAAAAGGGAAGAAGGTGTTGACTTGGTCTCACTAGCGGAATATGGTGACTACGGTCACATAATTTTAATATGGTAACTTTGGTTACATTATCTCGAATTTGGTAACTTTGGTTACATTATTCGAATATGGTGTCTAATGACACAAATTATATAGGCGATGAGCACGTCAAGCTGCAGTGATCGCTTCGATGGTGTGTAGCGGATGGAGGTTGACTTAGTAGTCCCCACGGTGCAGTAGCGAGTGCGGGTAGTGTGTAGCGGATGTACAAATAGGCTTGGGTTTGGGTTGCATCATTTGATTCGAATATGTACTTGATATGAATATGTATGCCTGAATTGTTGATTGTTAGTTTGTGTACACATTGAGTGCATTGACTCACCCCTTTGTGGGACTATTTTTGGTGTAATGAGCAATAATGGACCAAGGTCGGCGGGAGCTAAAGGTGGCCATGCACAAAGCAAGAAAGGACTTTTAATATTTAGGACTTTATTTCTATTAAGTACTTTAAGTTTTTAAGTTTGGGAATTATTGATGTAATAAGGCCGAAAAGGCCATAGTTTTATTTAGTTACTTCTATTTTCTTTAACTACTATGCTATGAACTATTTTATATTTTAAGCTTAAGTAAAAAAATTTTTTTTAAGTAAACCCCAAATTATTTTGTCACCCTAATTCAATGATTTTTAAGTAAGACAGGTGGGCTTTCAATCTAAGCCCAACCCAAACCAATATTTTTCTTAAAATTACACAAACTTTCTCTAAGTAACCAAGAATTTTGAAACCGATTTTCTTAAGGAACATACCAGATCCGGTTCAGGCTCGTGGGCCGGGTGTGGGGTGTTTCAGACAAGGTCATCCTACCCCTACCCCGGCCACGCGGCGGACGTCCACGACCTCGTGTACTCATTCTTCCCGTTTGCATTTATCTGGTTAAGAATTTTATGCATTATTAATTCTATTCATTGTTTATCCACGAGCAATTTTATGAGAAATAGTTTTAAAAGTGATTCCTTCGAAGTTGAATCTACCTATAGTTTCAGTTTCAGGCTTAACTCCTAGTTCTAAGTACATATATCACACAAACAACGTCCACAGACCACATCCAACGTGTAGGGGCATTTTTGCCATTTCACTGCCTAGGGGTATTTTCGTAATTTTAACCTACAGGGGTATATTCATAAATTTCAAAATATGGTCTCAGGTGATTTTACGAAAAAGGGTATTTTGGTAATTTTTTCCAACTCGGAGGTGTTTTGGTAATTTTGTAAATTCGGGGGGTATTTCGGTAATTTTGTAAATCTGGGGAAATTTTTCAAGTCAGGGGCAATTTGGTAATTTTTCACAAACCAAGGGTATTTTGGTTTTTTTTTTTTTAAATCTAAGGTAGTTTCCACAAATCCAGGGGTAATTTGGTAATTTCAAAACTAGGGTTTTTAACAAAACAGTGTGGCTAGTCCCTGTCAACACGTCCTCGTGACTAAGGTGAATAGTCACTATGCACCAGGTGAGATTCTAGTGAAAATGAGGTGAGTCACTAGGACTGCTTAAATACCAAGCTTTCCCTAAATCCGTCCCTAGACATGCATATGCCTATTGCCACACCCTGCC
The DNA here is from genome assembly GCA_025503065.1 of Gossypium bickii. Lineage (NCBI taxonomy): Eukaryota > Viridiplantae > Streptophyta > Magnoliopsida > Malvales > Malvaceae > Gossypium > Gossypium bickii. Next base: position 58,470,312 of record CP106711.1, read on the forward strand.
ATAGCTAAAGTGAACAATCACTATGCACCAGGTAAGGTTCCAGCGAAGAGGAGGTGAGTCGCTCGGACTACTTAAATACCAAGCTCTTCCGGATCTACTCCTAGACATGCATATGCTTGTTGCCACACTTTAGCCTTATAACTTGTTTACAGGTTTTGTTTAATAAAGTTAAGTCTTATGGATTAGAAAAGTTGTTTGTCTAAACCTAGAGCCCATCAGTACTATCATGCTTAGCTACGCCTAAAGCCCACAAAGCCCAACAAATATATCACAACAAGAGTCAGGGTACTTACCTGGGTGGATCGGCGCCGGAGACTCAGGTGCCATGCTTTCCAGAAAAATAGCCTTTTCACAAACCTTAAAACATATTTTGGGCCTTAAACCCACAACCGAGCTTTTGAACCGGGCTCTGATACCAAAAATGTAACACCCCAAACCCGGTCTAAACGCTGCACCCGAGTCTGGCATGCTATGGGGAAGAAAATGCATTAAAAATCGGTTTGTCAACTTCGTTGGTGGAGAAAACCCTTGGAAAATTTTTAGAAAATGAATTTGAGTTTGGTGAAGTTTAAAACGTGTTAAGACTTGTTTTAGAAAACTTATTTGCTTTATTGTTATTCCCTATCCTTTATTTAATCAGTGAGTATTTAAAAAAAATCATGTACTTATCGAGGTTTTGAACAAAAATAATCCAATTCATATCTATCAGGTTTGCTTAGCAAAAGTTATAGGAACAACCAAATAAAACATCCCAAAATAAAAGTTAGGCGGCCCTATTACAACGATGTAAACCCAAAATTAAGTAAAACAACTAAGTTTAACAGAAAACTTTGAAATAAATCAGCTGCTGAGCATGGCCACCTCGAGTCTACTCCGGCTCCATATCCACGATCTAAGTCTGATCTGCAAAATGTAAAGGAAGGGGTGAGTCGCCGAGACTCAGTGTATAAATCCCCATCCCAAGAAACTTATGCCCTTACACAAATTCATACAATAATATGCAAGTCATGCAACCCACCTAAGTATCCATCCGGGTCTCCCAAATCTACCCCTTATGGTACCAAACCACTGGTGGTGCTAAAGCACTGGTAACCGAAGTTACAAAATAATCATATGTGGTACCAAACCACTGGTGGTGCCAAACCACTGAGACTTAGTCACAATTTCGTAATATGTGGGGCCAACCTCTTTGTGTGATACCAAATCTTGGTGTGATCGATAAATCATACTTCCCCTCCTCTCATCACCCATGGCATATACTCATGCAATCAATATCAGTATGATCATGCTTAACATGTTAAATCACATTTTTAGAATAACAACTTACCCGGCATCCTTGCTTTTACCCACAAGGGTATTTTTGTAACCATTGCCGTCATTCCGGCTTTTAAATAACACATAACATAGAACATATTACGTAAGAAAGTGTGTAAGAGTTACACACACGGTTTTTAAGACTACCGCTTTTTTACTACTTCTCGTGTACTTTGGCGTTGGGTTTATAGATCCAACCCTCCTCTTTCGCTGATCAAGTATTATTAGCGGCCATAATAACCCTTTGGTCACTAAACCATTCAGATCGATAAGATTTAATAGATAATAATGGCGTTTAAAAGAACTCTTACCTAACTTTCGAATCCCGAAAAGTCTTTACGAACCCGCCACCTTCCAACCTATATTCAGCCATCTTCAAAATATCAAATAAACTAAAAATCACCACCAATCTAGCCCATATGGCATTCGGCCAAATAAAAGAAATCAAGAAAGGCCATTAGGCCGAACCTACCACTACCCACCTTCGGCTTTTCCACCAAATTGGCACAGGAGACTTTTAATGAGACAGATTCAGCTACTAGAAGCAGAGAGGGAAAATCGACAGGCTTTAAACAAGTGTTTCGGGTTAGATCTTAATGAAAAGAAAGAGTGAAATCGCATAGAATAAAATCCCGAAACTCACCAGATTACTAAGGAGTATGTGGCTTATGGTGCACCTTCGGGAAGCAGAAACCTCCCTTGTAGATTCGGCTATGGAGGAGGAATATGAGTAAGAAGAATTCGGCTTTCAGGAAGATGTTGGAGAAGGGAAGAAGGCTAGGGAATTTCGGTTAGAAGAGAGAAAAGAGAGAAAAGAATTTTGGCTTGAGAGAAAAGATGAGAAAGTGAGAAAAACAAATGGAAAATATGATAATTCTCCTTCCAAATTTCGGCTATACACAGGCACACACTCAGAGTTGGAGTTTCGGCCAACTCTCTCCCTCCTAATAGCTCCTATCTTGCATGATAACCCAATCCCTATCTCATCTTTAGAAGAGGCCAACTTAGAACCAACTCTTCCCTCTTAATTATCAGCTTTTAATTACTAAATTAAAAAGAAATAAAGCTCCTAAAATGTAGCTCATGTGCCGTCCACCCCCTCCCCCTTGAAGTGCCGAATTTTTGACCCATTAACTTGGGCCCCAAGCGGCCGCACTAGGCCCAAACTCCTTCCCCTTGTGACGCCACCTATATGCCCACTTATTGCACCTCCAAACTTTGGGCCACAAGCCCAACTTGCTACTAAACATACTTACTTAACTTTTAATTATAAACTAACATTATTTTTAATCAACTTAGCCCAGATTTAAGTCCAAGCCTGAGCCCAATCCACACCTCAAAGCCTTTACCTACTAACTTAGCCATGCAACATACCAATTGTACAGACCCACAAAATCAGGATATTACATAGATTATGTATATCATTAATCTATTATTTGTGGTCAAACATGGTGCATTATTCTGTGACTTAAGAAATTGTATATAATATGTTCGGTCATGGTATTATATTAATTAATGATGCATGCATGAATAAGAACAAATAAAAACTAGGCCATGTAATATGGTTGTTATGTTTTTAATATGTGCATGTACAGAAAATTAAATAAAAATAATGATATGATTAATAGTTAGTCTATGAGATAATTGTACTGACAATTGTTCGATGAATGAAATGTAAGGATATATGTTTGAACATGTATTCAGGAAGCACATGCCAATACTGTTGATGTTATATAGTTCGAACCTTATATGTTTTAAGTACATGTAACGTGGCTTTGTTGCATATTAGCTATTTCGAATATGTGGATAAATAATTGATATTGACATGCTTAAAAGTTTTAAAGCATGATTTGCTGGTGAATTTTAAGTAGTGAAGCATGATCGGGTTTTAGTTGGTCAAGTGAACTATTTGTATAATAATTATCTGAATGTGTTTTGATTTATAAGTTGTGTGCTATTGTTATTAAATATAAAATGTATGTGTATTGATGTGATTGAATTACGAAATAAGAAAGGTAGTAAATGTATGTCTTGATCTGTGCTATGTCCAGTAATACCTTGTGACCCTAATCCGGCGACGGATATGGGTTAGAGGTGTTACAAAATGATAAAAGAAATGTGTCATAATCGGCTATAAAAAGGCTAGTATAGATTGAAAAGGGGGAATTTTTTTTAAAAAAACAGAACTCAGAAAGCAAATATAAATATATTTTTAAGAAAGGTGATTTTTTTTTTTATTTTAGACATGTTATTTTATTTAAAAAACTAAATAAAAAATAAAAAATAGAAAACGGTAAAAAAAGTTACCGAGCCGTTTCACACCACTGTGAGTAAGAGAAGTCACCACCGCCGCGTCGAAGAGAAGGATGCTGGGCACCTTACGAAACGTAAAAAAAAAAAAAGAAAGGTTTTTTTTTTTTTGGTATTTTGGAGGGCTTTTTGGAATTTTTGTCTTCGGATTGGGGCTAAGCGAAATGAAGCGGCCAAAATAGTTTTTTTCGCAAAATTCGACCACCGGGGATGGCGATTGCCGTTGCTGACGACCGGTGGCTGCGGCGGATCGGCAATGGTTCGCTTGGCCGGACATGGGCAACTTCAGGGAAAAAAATGAAACAAAGATTTTTTTTTTTTTTTTTTTAAAAGCTAATTCAAAATGGCGGCGTTTTGGGTCCGACCCGACGACCCAACTCGGATCGTCCTAGGATCTGCGTGTTTTTGAGGGGAGGGTCTAATTGCCATTCCAGTCCTTCCGGTTTTTAATTGTTTTTCAATCTGGTACTAATTCCTTTATTTTTATCTTTTAGATTGCGCCATTTAATTTTATTTTGTTTTCAATTTAGTCCCCTATTTTGCCAAAGAAACAGTGCGTTTAATATGTTTGGGATATGTTCCCATGTAGTCCCTATTTCTTTTCGTGCATTTCATTTAGGTCCTTTATTTTGTGTTATTAGTTTTTTATTAACAGTTTAGCCCCTTACTATTTATTTTATCTCGATTTACCCTTTTAATTCCATTTAAGTTACAATTAAATCCTTTTATATTTTTATTCATTTATTTACTTATTTACTTATTTATTTATTCATTATTCGTTTTATTTTATTCATTGATTTACTCATATACTTATCTATTTATATATTATTCACTTTTTTATTTTTTTATTTTAATCCTTTTATTCATTTATATATTATTCATTCATTTTTTTAATATTTAATTTTTTTCCTTTTATCAATTATTGTTTTCCTTTTTCTTTTTTTTTTCTTATTTCGTGCTTTTATCATTATTATTATGTTATTATTATCTATTTATCTATTTATTTAGTACCTCTTTATTTTTGTACATACTTAAAAATTAGATTGTATACATGCTTTTATTGGTATATTTTTTGTTTATTATTTTCATTTATTATTTTATTTTTATTTTTTTAGTGTTTTTGTTATTTTATTATTTCTCTTATTATTTTTAACACATTCATGTCATGGCCATTTATCTCTTTAATCATGCATCTTCCATTTTTTATTTATCTTAAATTACTTCATTCATTTATTATTACTATAATATGCTTATTAATATTAATATTAATATAATCATGTTATTATTATTATTATTATTATTATAATATTATTTTATTTACGATTATTTATCATTCTACCCGCATAACCATTTTAAATTATTTCATTATCACTATATCATACATTAAGTTTAAACATTTATCTCTGTGTATATTATGCCCAAATAAGTAGAATGCATATCGTTTTAAGCGTTACTTTCGTTTTTTCGTATGATGCATAAAAAAGGTAAAATTTTTAAATCGTGGCCATGTTCATTATTTTTGGAATTAGAAAAGTCGTGTTCCTAACTTACGGAATATGGCTTCTTTCTAAAATAAAAATAGTCGAATATCCATTTCAAAAATATAAAAACGAGATTTAAATAACGATTCAAATGATGATTATTCTGGTTTTCAAAAACTAAAGGCATCATGTCCTAACTCAGGGGGCATGATTCTTCTTCTCGATTAATTTAAAATAAAGCCTTTTCTATTAAAATATCTTAATACAAAGGGATTGCATTTTAAATTCTCTTCAAATTTTCAATTTTCAACATTAAGACGTCAAGTAATCAATTAGGTACCAATTTTGGGTGTAACGAGGGTGCTAATCCTTCCTCGTGTGTAACCGACTCCCGAATCCATCTCCTGGGTTTTGTAGACCAAAAATCATCATTTTAGTAAATCTAAACTCTTACTAAAATGATCAAATCACGAGGTGATCCAATAACACCTAATAAAAAAATTGGTGGCGACTCCCTTTTTTGTTTTTTTTTAAATAAAAAGTCAATTTAAAAAAAAATATTTTGACAGCTTGGTGACTCCACTGGATAGAAATAAGAGAGTCAACCAGCGAGTTGATTACTTTTGGTTTTTTTGTCAAAAATTGATAATTTGGTTTAAATTTATGATCCCTTTATTGCATTTCATCCTTTATGTTTTGATATCTCAGGTTGTATAGCGATCTAGTATATCTGTTTTATTGGTTCGAAAGTTTCTTTTTGTGTGTTTTCAACATATTGCATTGCATAATTGTTCGATTTTGCCCTTCTTAAGTGGGAGTGAGAAACTATTCCTTCGTGAGGTCTTCACCTCCGTATAGGATAGTGGATCGCTTTCGAGACACATCTGTACCTATGTCTTCGTGAGATCTTCATCTCTGTATAGCCATAGGGAAATTCATTCCTCTGAAGTGAACTCAGTCCTTATGAGCCTATAATGCGTGAACATCAAGGAATCTGCCTATTCAGGTACCCTTACTTTAGAACCGAATCGCATAAAATGAGCCCTAAGAACTTACCTTAGGTAGAACCACATCAAACCCTTAGTGTTCACCCAAATAGGTGTTTTGTTTATTATTTCTTGCTTGCTAGCTTTGTATGAAATATACTAACTTGTTTTGTTTTGTTTTGACTGTGATTACATTGTATTTTCATTATAGAAAAGGGTGTTAATTCACATTCAGTTGCTAAATAGAAGAGCTTCTCATGAAAAAGGGATTTCTTGATAAAGTGAAAGATAATACGGTCGTCCGGATATGGTCCAAAAAGACACAACAAGAGAAGGGCGACAGCCTGATGGAGGAATGTAAGTCAGAATTATGGGATTTCACTTGCATTAATGTGACTTAGAATAATCTCCAAGAGTTGAAAGAGGTATGGGACCAATGGGATGATGAAACCAAGCAGTTATTCTACTATAACTATGTTGATTTACCTTATTTACTCGATGTCAAAGTGGATAAGCACTTATTCTGAGCTCTTGCCCAGTATTGGAATCTCGTTTATAGCTACTTCACTTTTGGGAAGGTAAACTTGGTACCCACTGTGGATGATAAATCGTAATGATAACATATTTTAATCCCGCATTTAGCTTACTTTTGGATGATTATCCCTTGATTTATATGAAAAGGTGCTTTTAATCCTTTCCTTTCATGTCTTATACCCAAGAAAGCATCCGAGGATGAAAAGAATGTAAAACGGGCCCAAAACGGAGTAAATAGGCCATATCACGAAATTAACACGGCCTGGACCAAAGACCACACGACTGTACCTAGTCGATCACCTAGAGCATGGCCTCTCCCCTGATTTACACGACCGTGCCTCATTAAGAAATCCGAACATGAGTTGAAGTCGACCCACACGGGCTTGTCTCTATCGCTGGAATGAGAAATTTCAGTCAGAAAAAGGATACTTAGGGAGAAAGAATCACATTCCAAAGAGTCTATATATAGCCCCTAAGTGCCACCTTTGAAAGGGAGTCGTGCTAGGCCAAGGAGCCAAGCCGGAAAGGTCAGAATTGTGGGAATCACTTGAAGTTAGCAAGTTGATCCATCCCAAGAAGCCGGAATTATACTCAAGACGGCGGAATTCTCCTTCAATTCCTTCAGGGAGTTTTAGGGATTTCTTATGTTTTGTTTTATCTTTACTCTTGAGATGTTTTCTTTCTTAGTTATGAACTAAGCCCCTCAGATACCTGATGGGGATGAAACCTAAATGAATCTTGTTATTTGATTTCTGAATTTTATGCTAATTACTTAGTTTGTTCTTAATCATGCATGCTTAATCCAAATCTGATGTGCTTAGGTGGAGGAGGAATAGACCCTGCTTAAGAGTAGATCTAGCGTAATTAAGCGGAGTTGATCGAACGCCTAGAGATAGGGTTACGAGATTTTACCGAATTAGGGTGAAACCTAGTATGGAAATTCACAGACCGATTTACTGCTATTCTAGGGGGTTGTTATAAGAGAACGAGAGTTCCACTAATTAACCTAGGGTTAGACGTTATTCGCCTCGAGAGAGGGTTTAATATAGGTTAGGGAGTCCTACGGATCAAGCTAAGTAAATAAATCATATGATTCAGGGTTAGATAACAAGTGAAGTCTATATGGATTCTTCCTGAGGGTATCGTCGTGATCAATTGAGTTTTTCTTCAAGTTATTTCCCAATTCATTCTTTTTGTCTTTATCCTTAGCTTAGTCACCGTTAATTTAGATTAAAACAAATTTCACTTTATCTTTAAGGCTAAATAATAAAAAGAAAGTTAGTATTAATACTTTTGGTTCCTTTGGGTTCGATAATCCAGTATTGCCTAAGCTATACTACTGATTGATAGGTACACTTGCCTTTAATCGTTGCCAGAGTTAGTTTCCAGGTTCGATCACATTCATTATAAATTTTAAAACTCTGATTTCAGTGATCAAGTTTTTGGCGCCGTTGTCGGGGAACTAAAATATTAAGAAAACTCTATTTTTATTACTTTAGCCATTATTTTTATTTTCAGCAATTTATTTTGTTTTTAGTTTAATTTTTAATTTTACTAATTTTTCTTTCTTTCTTTTCTTTCCAGGTACCTCTAGTTTATGACTAGAAGGAACCTGAGAGGACCTTTAGTATACGACAGTGATATTGAAGCTACCGCTCGAAGGAATCGCCAAGAAATCAAGCGAGCCCTAAACTATACAGAAAGAGAGGAAGAAGACAAATCCAATCCTACTGAAGGGATGGATGAAACTAATCCACCACCACACGATGTGGGGGAACGCAACGCTCCACGTACCATGTTTGATTATGCTAAACCGCATTTAACAGGAGCAGAATCAAGTATTGTTAGGCCTGCTATAGCCGCTAATAATTTTGAATTAAAGCCTAACATAATACAAATGACTCAACAGTTTATTCAATTTGATGGTTTGCAGGACGAAGACCCAAATACTCATAGAGCTAATTTCTTAGAGTTCTGTGATGCCTTGAAAATAAATGGCGTTTCTGATGATGCCATACGTCTTCGGTTATTCCCTTTTTCATTAAGGAATAAAGCCAAACAAAGGTTAAACTCATTACCACTAGGGTTAATCACTACATGGGAACAAATGACCAAAAATTTTTTGTTAAAATTTTTCCCATCGGCCAAAATGGCCAAATTACGGAATGATATCTCTTCTTTTGTGCAGATGGATTTAGAAACGTTATACGACGCATGGGATAGATACAAGGATCTCTTGAGAAGGTGTCCACACCATGGTTTCCCCTTGTGGCTACAAGTCCAAACATTCTATAACGGTGTAAACCCCTCAACGAGGTAACTAATGATTCGGCCTTGCGGTGGAATCTTTGAATAATAAAATTCGTAGAAGCGTTGTGACGAGTTCATTGAAGAGATGTCACTGAATAATTATCAGTGGCAAGTTATAAGGACGAAACAGACAAAATCAGCCGGAGCTTTCAACATAGACACAATAACCATGCTATCAACACAAATAGAGATGATGAATAAAAAGATTGACAGTTTGTGTTCTTTACAAGTACATCCAGTCATGCAGTGCAACGCAAATGAAACAGTGGCAAATCCTGAGTACCCACCCTACTAACCGGAAGAAGAAAGCGAACAGATGAACTATATAGGTAACAATTTCAGATCCAATAATAATCCATATAGTAATACTTACAATTCAAGTTGCAGGAACCACCCAAATTTTTCATGAGGGGGTCAAGGAAATCAAGGAAATCAAAGGCAACAACCTCCTCAAAACTTCCAAAATCAGCCCTATCCCCAAGAGAAGAAACCAACCCTCAAGGAGATACTGGTAAAATTTTTGGCAGACATAGAAAAACGTATCCAGAAAATCAAGAGAACAATTAAAACAATGAGAGCCGAATTAGAGAAATTACCAAGTCAATCAAAGAAGTCACCAGTGCAGTCGAACGACTCGCAAAGCTCATGTCAGAACGACCGCAAGGATGTCTACCAAGTAACACCGAGATTAGTCCAAAGGAGTAAATTCAAGCCATAGCAGCTCAGGAAAATGCAGAGATAGACGAACCCATCTCGCAACAAAAAAACAAGGTAGACGAAAGAAAAATAGAGGTAACACAAGAAAAGCCGAAACCAGTAATAAAGGAGTACCAACCTTGCATTCCTTATCCCGAAGCATTGAAAAGAGACGATTCAGAAGAACAGTTCGGTAAGTTTCTTAAACTTTTAAAGAAATTACACATTAACTTACCTCTTCTTGAAGCTCTTTTTCAGATGCCTAACGCCAGGAAATTTTTAAGACAGCTCTTGACAAACAAACACAAATTAGACGAAGAGCCACATGTAGAACTCAACGCAAAGTGCTTAGCAATTCTACAAAATAGACTACCACAGATATTAAAAGACCCAGCGAGTTTTACAATTCTATGTTTAATTGGTAGTTTAACTATTGATAATGCGTTAGCTGCTTTAGGGGCAAGCATAAATGTCATGCCTTATACATTGTTTAAACGACTAGGTCTAAGGAAGCCCAAACAAACTAGGATGAGTATTCAATTAGCTGATAAAACTGTTAGAATTCCTAGGGGCATTATCGAAAACATTCTCGTAAAAATCGATAAATTTGTTTTCCTAGTAGACTTTGTTGTCTTAGACATGGATGAGGATAATTCAATCCCCTTAATTTTAGGAAGACCTTTTCTAGCAACGGCCAAGACTAAAATTGATGTTGCCACAGGTGAACTCATACTTCGTGTAGGTGACGAATCAATCAGTCTTCAAGCTCTTGACTTGGCCAGGGTAACAATCGATGAAGGTAAGAAAGTCAAAATAGATGATAATAAAATTGTTCAACTTTCATCGCAGGAAACATCACAAGGACACAACCCTGAGCTGACTCATAAACCCCAAATCAATAAAGAGGAAGTACATGAGGAACAAAGCCTTAGGGTCGACAAACTAGAAGAGCAGAATACACACGTCAAAGAAGAACCAAGTACACACGAAGTAAAACCAGAAGAACCACCAGAAGAACTCGTAGGAACATCAAACCACTTCAAAATAGGAGACCAGGTACATCTAGATAAATCAGATCATCACACTGCCACAGCAGACCCACAAACATCTCCTCCTGATCCTATTACGAATAAAGAAATATCTTTCAAGGTAATTAATGTATTCCCACACGGGACAATCGAAGTAAGCACTCCAACGTACGACACTTCTAAGCTAAACAATTCCCAATTTGAATTTCATCAAGAACACCGAACTTTCAGCATGAGGGAAGATATTCAAACCCTCAAACCACCCTGAAATTTCTACACGAGGAAAGTCTAGCTTAGGACTATAAACAAGTGCTTCTCGGGAGGCAACCCGAGTACTAACCTTACTTATTTTGCTTTTATTTTCATTTTACTTTATATTTCCTTTTTATTTTTCTTTTTAAACTAACCAGAAGTGCAGTTTTCCAGGCCATACGGCCTTACAAATGGCCGTGGCCGTGGCCGTGTGTACCTCAAGAATCTTGGTACTAACATGGGCGGACGGTACAAGTCAGATTTACCTAATTTCTGAAAGATCACGGACTCAACCACTTCAACACAGGCACCGACAAAGTAACACGCCCGTGTTCCATGACCATGTGCAGCTACTGACTTGCCAACCACGGGCGGAATACGCCCGTGCCACGTAACTGTAACACCCCAAACCCGGACAAGACACCACGTCCGAATCTGGTATGTTACGGGGAAAAATGTTTTTGAGAGGTTAGATTTTTCGTTTAAAAGCTGGGTGAAAACATAGCGTATTTGAAGAAAATTTGAGTAGACTTGTTTGAAATCGGATGGTGTATTTGAAACCCAGAAATTTTGAAAACTTAACCAATAAGTGTAGTTAAAAGCGAGTTGATTTCACTTAATGATTCAAGCAGTTCCCTAATGTTACTTAAAACATTTTTGACTTAGTAGAAAATCGAGTTTGATTTGAAAATCAATTGAGTTTACTTAATATCAAAACATTGTGTGATACCCGTTGGTATAGTTGAAAACACATTGCGTTATAGTTTTGAAACCATTGTCTTTCCAAGTTTTAGTAAAGTTCAAACCAAATTATTTTGTTAAGGCATATGAAAATCTAATTAAAACATAAACATCATAAAACATAAATCAAAGGCCTTTTACAAATCCAAATTAAAACCCAAATAAAGTAGATAAGCTAAAGTACCCAAATTGAACGATCGAGCAAAACTTTTATTAAAGCATGGCATGTGCACCCGAGTCCATCCCGGCTCCATGTCGCGTCTACGAGTCACTGAAATGTCAAAGGAGAGGGTGAGTCGAATGACTCGATGCATAAATCCGCTCCCGATAAAACAACACATAACACACATCATACATAGCAACATGATTAATGCAACCCGATCCTAACCATCCAGATATCTCTGTTCTACCCGTGTGGTGCCAAACCCTTTGGTGGTGCCAAACCACGGTGACCCAAAGTCACGATATCCATAAGTGTGGTGCCAAACCACTGGTGACCCGAAGTCACGAACAATCCAATGATGGGGCCAACCCATCGCGTGATACCAAATCACTAGCGACAATCCCGTATCTCTCAAGTGGGGCCAACCCACGGTGGTGTCAAACTACAGGGACGAGTCGCAATGAGGTGCCAAACCTCTGGTGTCCTAAAGACACAATGTGGTACCAAACCACTGGTGACCGCAGTCACAAATCCGATGATGGGGCCAACCCATCGTGTGATACCAAATCACTGGCGTCAATCCCGTATAATCAACTGTGGGGCCAACCCACCGTGGTGCTAAGCCACTGGGACGAGACGCTGAGGTGCCAAACCTCTGGTGACCCAAAGTCACAAAATATCACGTGGTACCAAACCCTTTGGAGGTGCCAAACCTCGGTGTCCCAAAGACACAGTGTCCCAAAGACACGGATATCATCATCCCCCTCCACTCATATCACCCATACATGTCATACTAACTCATGTACCATATCCAATCATGTAACCCATACTAGCATGCCCAATATTGTAATCTCAATGCATACATATCATAAAACATGCTATTAAATGTATCAATCAATAGAACTACACGAACTTACCCGAATCCATGATCATACCCAAAAAGGGTATCATATCCATCCATCAATCTGTCTTAATTTGTTAATCAATCAGGTTTATCATATATTACTAGATATAAAGTGTGTTAGTTTACACACCTGGAAAACAAAGCCTAAACCCCCCGAACTGATCTAAGCCCCCTTGATTATCTTGCTCCTATAATCGGCCAAATAAGAGCATTAGACAACTTATCCCATTCGGCCAAGACCATCTCACCCCAAAAGAATCAATATCAAACCCCTACCTTTATACCTGATTTGGTTTCCTACCAAATCTCGAATCAAGCAGTGATTCCCCCTTAACAATCGGCCAACCCCTAAAAGGGAACAGTTAAACTTTAATAATCTTGACTTAATCGAAACCAAAAGATTAAACGATTAATGCTAATACCAATCACTTACCACAACCACTGCTTACCAATCGGTTAAAAGAGTCGAAAACTCTTATTGGTTACTTCCAATATCCAAGAACCCTATATGAGATGATTAAACAGATGGTTAACCCTTACAACCACAACCAAAATCAACATAACACTTGAGAGATAAGGGGAATGGCCATTCGGCCAAGAGCTTACCAACACCAAAATATTCGGCCACCCAACACTAGGAGAGAACCACAAGAGATTCGGCCAAGGCTTGCACCACAAGAAGAACAAAAGATTCGGCCAAGGGAGACTACTAGGAGAAGGGAAATATTCGGCTAAGTTGAAAACAAAAGAAAGAAGAAATCGGTACTAGGTGTTTAACACCTCTGTTTTCGGTTTTGAGAGAAAAGACAATGTGAAATGGGAGCAGAGTTTCGGCAATAATGTATAAGGAAAGAAAAATACGAATTTGAGAAACAAGGTGATATGGTTTCGGCAAGAGATGAGAAAGATGAATGGAGATTGGTTGGGAAGAAAATGGTAAATTTCGGCACAAAAAGAATGGAGAAGGTGAGTGGAGAATTCGGCTTCACAAATGAACAAAAGAGAAAGAAGATGAAAAGGAGGATATTCGGTTACCAAAGGAACTTAGGAGCAAACAGACAAATTTCGGTTGTATGCTCTTGAACTCTCGGTTTCAAAAGAAGAAAGTGATCGAATTTCTTTGACAAAAAGTGACCAAAAAATCACCAAAATGCACCAAGCATTTTCGGCACACTCTACCACTAACTATCCAAAACCGTCCACTCCCCCATGAAGTCCCCAAGTTTCGGCCAACACCCCCAATAGTTCCCAACCACTCATTTCAAATTAGTTGAACTAGTCAACCTCCACCTTTTTCTCTCCACCCATCATTCAAATGAGAAGACCAAGTCCAAGGTAGAGTTTGAACTGCCTTCTACCTCTTCCTCCATGCCGTCCAAAAAGAAGCCAAAATGGTGAATTTTGCAGCTCGAACTCAGGACATCTCCCCCCTTGCAGATGACGCCACACTCAAGCTTCAAGTGGCGCATACTTTGCCACTTTACCAGCTCTTCACTTGTGCTATGAATTACCAAAAAATAAAATAAAAACCCCAGCTTCCTCAGCTCCTCTCCTATGAAGCCTAAAACTAAAATTTTTCCCCTTCACTCAGGCATACTCCTAGCCTACAATTAAGCCCCTAAAACACAAAAATAGCAACATAGCACACTAAACACATGCAATCTCATGCAACAACAAAATAACCCCTGACCCGGGATATTACAGTAACCGTGTGAAGATACTGACTTATTACCAATGGTCGTGGCAACCTACAACATGAGTGTGGGTGAGCCAACACACCCAGACACACGGCCGTGCGAGGCGGCCGTGTGAATCGACACGCCCTCGAACCATGGGCATGTGCGTGTACCATAGTTGAAACTCTATTTAAACCCGACAGCCCTTCCCCTTCTCCCCATTTCATTTCATCTTACATTCTTCTTCCTCCCTTCTCCCCCTCAGACTTTTCACTCCATATACCAAAGTTCGAGCACCCTTGAGCTACACCAAAACCACAACGAAGAAGCGTAAAAGGCCAAACTCCTTAAAAGAGGATGACTTACATGAGTTCATGCCGACAGCTTCATCCAAACAACAGGCCAAGGGTCTTTGAGACCATTTAGTTTCTATTTTTCATTTATCTTTCCTTTCATTCTCCTTTTCTTTAATAATCTTATGTTTAATTTAGTTTAAATTCATTTAGTTTCTTAGTGCCATGTTCGCCAGGCTGCTTGGGAATCACGCCGACCACCACGATAACCACGCCACTTCTGCCACTGCCAGCACCTCCCCAGCCTTAGAGGTCTTAATAAGTCCTGGCTACTTCTCAGAGCGCTACCCAATTTCTTTATCTAGCGCAGGTTCGTCATCCAAACCGACCATCACCGCCACCAAAGACACTTCTCCGAGAAAACATCCACAATTCAGGGAGTAATTCCTTCCCCTTCTCTTTTAATTTATCCCCTAAATGGTATTATCTATCTTTGTACATTGAGGATAATGTACAACTTAAGTGTGGGGGGTGAATAGTTATTCTGAGAAAATGCCGAACTTTCTTCATTATTCTCAAACCCTGAGGATAAAAATGCCTAACTTTCTGCATTGTTCTCAAATCCCTGAATTTAATCTTATTTGAAAGTAATTTTCTCATATTACTAATTAAGATGAAATTTATAATGATTAATGATTTTTATTGATATGTTTTTGAATAAGTCATAGTTAATTGTGCATTGATGATTAAATTTGAAGAATACTAATGAATCAAGTATGATAAGTCTAATTTTCAAAAATTTAAAATTTTTAGGTTGTTAACCTGAATTTGAATGTTATCTTGAAATTTAAGATTTACAAGGTTGATGTAAAAAATACCCATAATTTTTGTGAGATTTTGAGCCTAATAGAGCATATATTCTTTTTCATGCTCACTTTCTGATTATGAGTGTGTCAACTATGAACTGTTATTCTAGAACTTGCCTCGTTTATACATGTTGAGACCACATTTATGATTTGATAATACAGAGATGATAAAGGCACATAGGTTTTAACCCACTTACACCACTAAAAAAGCCTACCCTCATAATTAACCCCTAGTGAACCCCGTTGAGCCTAACAACCCTTTTATTGACTCACCTACTAATATTAACCCAAAACCCTTTGTATTTGTTATCACCCTTCTTTTTCACTACCCTTTAATCGAGATATGATTTGATTAGTTACCTAAGTTATTATGAATTATTATTATTTGAAGTTGTCTTTACTTAGTTTGTTCTTAAAAAAAATCAAATCAAAGTATATTCAGTATTAGTATTACGAAGAATGAGATTATACAGTTACAGTCAAAATTATCAAAAGAAAAAGCTCGTATCATTAGGTTTATCATTACTTTTAGTTGATTATTATCCAAAAAAAAAAATTCAGTAGATGCTTATCAATTCAATCTCGATTCTAACCTTCTAATTTTTAACATCCTTAAAATGGGGCCTCTGCATTTTATCTGTCTGCATGTTGATGGTGTGAATGTTATGTTAGTTTAGGGTGTTTTGGGGTCCAGGCATGAGCCAGGGTAGGTCTGAGCCATGGCAAAAATTTTCTTTTAGGGCACTAAGATGGGGAGCTGAGTGAGTTAGGTGTTAAGGGAAATTACAGGTGTGTTTTGGCATAAGAATCTAGGTGGTAAAGTGGCAAGGGAGGTGCCACTTAGGAAGAAAGGGTGTGACGCCTCATGCAAGTGGGAGAGCCTTGGTTCGAGCTGCAAGAATCCCTTTGCTGCTTATTCTTTTTAACGCCAGGACCTGGAGGAGGAGTACTCAGGATGGACTATGGTGGATAGTAATTGAATGAGTCAACAGGATTTGAATGT
Source organism: Gossypium bickii (assembly GCA_025503065.1). Lineage (NCBI taxonomy): Eukaryota > Viridiplantae > Streptophyta > Magnoliopsida > Malvales > Malvaceae > Gossypium > Gossypium bickii. The sequence goes on from CP106711.1 coordinate 58,486,869, forward strand.
GTGGAAAGGAGAAGATTTAGGAGTTTGAATCATTCAAACTCATTTGAATGAGTGGATGAGAGGAAAACAAGGAGAAAAAGAAGGGATTGAATTGGGATAGGTGTTAGCCGAGTTTGGGAGGAGCTAGAAGGGGGTCACGTATTCGGTTCTTGGGTGTTTAGGGGTGTGCCGAAACTTGGTGTAGGTTCCTTACATTTTCAGTTTTGGTGTGCTAGGGAGATAGGTGGCCGAATGTGCGTTAGGGAGTGTGTATATTGGGCTAGTTAGGGGAAGCAATTGGAACTCAAATTGTCCCATCTTTCTGTGCCGATATTCCATTTTCTTTCCTCTCAAATCCATAGCCGAATTCTCCTTTCTCTCATCTTTTGACCATACCTGAAACTAGAAAACCATATATCTCTTCTCTCCTTTTCAATCCCCGAAATCGAAACCTCTCCTAAACATCTTTTCTTTCCTTTCCTTTTTACTTCTTTTGTGTTTGGCCGAACCCACCTTACCCTCCACTTATCATTTACTATTTATTTTCTTGCCATATCTTTAAAGAACTGAAATCTCATCTACCACTTCTTTTTTTTTTCATCCTTTAAATTTTTATTCTGTTGTTAGCTGAAACCACATTCTCCTATCTTTCTTATCATCTTTTTCATTCCTTGGAAGCCGAATCCCCTCCATCCATCTTTTTTTCTTCTTCTTTTCGTTTCCCGATTGTTCATATCATTCTAAGCACCTTTACTTGAAGCCTTTCTTTTATGTGTTATTATGCTGGAATCTAGTTCTCCATAGCCGAATCGTTTCATTGGTAAGATCTCTGTCGTTTATTCTCCATGATATCTCTATTTCTTTCTCAAATTCGATTGCTATGGTATGAATAGCCGAAATCTCTGGCACTCAAACCTTTCTTGTTTGACTCTCGTTGCAGTAGATCACTAACGTTGGGTTGCCATCACTCCCAATCGGTTTTGTTAGTGTTGTGGTATGAGTTCCTGCCGATTCAATCTTTTCTTATTGCACTAAATGCTGAAGACAATAGCTAATCTTGTAGGGTCTTGGCTGATTGAAGGGTGTTAAGGGAGCCTTGACGTTAGTCGACTGAGTATGCAAGTGGTGCTTTGGTCTAAGTCACTGAATCTCCGGGATTTGTCAATCTAGGTAAGGGATCTATTCATTCAAGTTAAATCTCAATTCTTAGTTATTCTCTATGTTAACTCGATTTAGTGACCAAAGGTGTTATGGACCCTAATGTCAGCCAAATGTTAGGAGGGGTTGGATCTGAAACCCAAGCCCCTAAGTTTAAGAAGAGGGCTGTGTCGGCTGTTCGCGATTGGCCACCTTGGTGTGGGCGGGCATCTGAGTAAAGCAGTAGACAGATAGTGGTAGTGTCGGTTAACGACAGTGTCGACGTAGGGAGCGTCGTTTTACGGGTAATCAGGTATGTAGCTCTTACACACTTCATACGTTAATATGTTTTATCATGTATATTGCCAAAAGCCAGAATAGTTGTTGAAATTGGTAAGTTACCCTTTTGGGTAAAAGTGAGGACTCCGGGTAAGTCCACTTTGATTGGCTAACGTTAAATGCCTGTGGTTAGCTCTACATATGCCATGCCATGATATTTCTGTATGATAAGCATGATTATTATGCCATGAAAGGTATGTTCATAAAAACGGGTGTTGAGAGGAGGGGGAAGGTATAATTTCAGACTGTCACCAGTGGTTTTGACCACACAGTGTGTTGGCCCCACTTTCTATAATATTGTGACTAAGTCTCAGTGGTTTTGACCACCAGTGGTTTGGTACCACATATATCTATCTTTGTGACTCGTCCCAGTGGTTTGGTACCATAGTGGGTTGGCCCCACATATTGATATACAGGATTGTCACTAGTGATTTGGCACCACACTTGTATTATTTGTGACTACGGTCACCAGTGGTTTTGACCACCAATGGTTCGGTACCACAAGGGGTAGAACCAGGAGTTTCGGATGGTTAGGTTTTGGGTTGCATGACATACATATTCTCTTATGAAATTGTGTAAGGGCATTAATATATTCGGGATGGGGATTTATACACTGAGTCTCGGTGACTCACCCCTTCCTTTACATTTTGCAGGTGATTCTTAGAACGCGGATACAGAGCCGGGGCGAATTTCGGGTTTTTGTTTTAAACAATTATTTTGGTTTTTATTTTACTTTAAATATTAGGATTATTTATCTGTTTTGAGTTTTGACTAAATTTTGCTTAACTTGAATAAAACGACATGCCTACTTAACCTATAAAATGAATGTTTTCCAACCTTCCACAAATTATCGGGATTTTTCCAAAACTTTACCATTGGGTAACGGCAAACAAGTGGTAACAATAAGTTAACTCAATTTTCCATAAGTCTAAATTTGAAACGGTTTCAGCAATATTACTCAAATTAATTTGATTTTTCTTAAAAATCAAAAGTTTTCTTGAAGTAAGAGACGACACCTTATTTCCAATAACGTTTCTCCGCAAAATGAAATCAACAACATGTTTTCTGCAAAAATGATTTTCCCTGTGAAATACCAGATTCGGTCGTAGCGTTTCGACCGGGTTTGGGGTGTTACAGAGGGGAGGTAATGGTTCTGGACGAGGCCGCGGAGCATCGAGCAGAGGTGCTGGGAGCTCAGAGGCAAAACAGCTTGGGTTGGTCTATGTAGCGAGGCGCCGTGAGGAGGGCGACGCACCGGACGTCATAATCAGTACGTTCTTAATCTTTGGACTGCCTTATACTGCTTTGATAGATGTTGCTTTGACGCACTCTTATGTTGCCAGTAGTATAGTGGGAACTATGAACTTAGCTTATGAGGTTTTTTCTAGGGAGATGACAGTAATTAGCCCTCTAGGCCACTCTGTAGAAGTAAACAAGCTGTATAGGGATGTACCCCTAGAACTTCAAGGGGTAGTGTTCTTGGCTGATCTGATGGAACTGCCATTAGGCGAGTTCGATTTGATCCTAGGGATGGACTGGCTAGTGAAGTACCAAGCAAGTTTGGACTGTGCAGCTAAGCGCATGGTATTGAGAACTGTTGAGGGTGAAGAGGTGGTGATGATAGGTAATAGAAGGAATTACCTATCCAATGTGGTGTCCGCTCTTAAGGCCGAGAAGATGGTGAGGAAGGATTGTGAGGCGTTCATGGTTCATGTTTGTGCATTGGAGGCTAAGGAATCAACTGTAGGGAATGTCCGAATGGTGAAGGAATTTATCGATGTGTTTCCAGAAGAGTGTCTGAGTCTGCCTCCATACTGCGAAGTTGAGTTTGGTATAGATCTGTTACCCGGAACCGCGCCAGTGTCTATTGCTCCATATAGGATGGCGCCGAAGAAGTTGGCAGAACTGAAAGCGCAGATTCAGGAATTGTTGGATCGAGGTTTTATTCTGCCGAGTGTATCACCTTGGGGAGCGCCTGTGCTTTTTGTTAAGAAGAAAGACAGAACAATACGGATGTGTATAGATTACCGACAGCTGAATAAGTTGACGATTAAGAATAAGTATCCATTGCCGAGGATAGATGACCTGTTCGATCAACTTAAGGGTGCATCAGTTTTCTCTAAGATTGATTTAAGGTCGGGGGTATCATCAGTTTAAGGTAAAGGAGGTCGATATCCATAAGACGGCATTCTGCACTCGTTGTGGGCACTACGAGTTCTTGGTAATGCCGTTTGGGTTGACCAACACGCCGGCAGCATTCATGGACATGATGAATCAGGTTTTTTAGCCGTACTTGGACCGATTCGTCGTGGTGTTAATAGACGACATATTGGTGTACTCGAAATCTGAAGAGGAGCATGAAGCGCATCTACGTGTGGTTTTACAGATTCTGATGGAGAGGCAACTATTCGTAAAGTTTAGTAAGTGCAAGTTCTGGCTAAAGGAAGTAACCTTCTTGGGTCATGTGGTGTCAACTGAGGGGATTAGAGTGGATCCTCAGAAGATTGAGGCGGTATTAGACTGGAAACCACCTAAGTCGGTGGCAGAGATTCGGAGTTTTCTGGGTTTAGCAGGATATTACAGAAGGTTTGTGGAAGGGTTTTCTTTGATTGCAGCGCCGTTGACCAAGTTACTGAGGAAAGGGGTTCCATTTGTGTGGTCAGATAAACAACAAGAAAGTTTTGACAAGCTAAAGAGGATTTTGACAGAAGCTCCGATTTTGATTCAGCCTGAAGTAGGGAAGGAGTTTACGATGTATTGTGATGCTCCGCATACTGGATTAGGATGTGTGCTGATGCAAGAGGGGAATGTAGTGGCGTATGCGTCTTGGCAGTTGAGACCTCACGAAGTGAATTACCCAACACATGATCTGGAGTTGGCTGCAGTGGTGTTCGCCCTGAAAATTTGGAGGCATTACTTGTATGGGCAGAAGTCTATAGTCTACACGGATCACAAGAGTTTGACGTATCTCTTGACTCAGAAGGAATTGAACATGAGCCAGAGGAGGTGGATCGAGTTGTTAAAGGACTACGACTGCTCGATTGAATACCATTCGGGTAAGGCTAACGTAGTGGCTGACGCGTTGAGCCACAAGGTGGTAGCAAACTTAAGAGCAATGGTTGCCTGCCTTAGTCTGTATGATGACGGGAGTCTGCTAGCGGAATTGCAGGAGAAGCCGACTTGGGTAAATCATGTTAAGGAGAAACAGCTAGTGGATAAAGTCTTAGGTGCTCGATATTTGCAAGTGCAAAATGGTGGATTGGAGGGATATAGCTTGAGTAGCGATGGAGTGTTGTGTTTCCAAGGGAAAGTTTGTATACCGAAGGACATTGAGTTAAGGCAGAGGATTCTTCAGGAAGCTCATAGCAGCCTATACGCTATGCATCCTGGAGGTAGTAAGATGTACCGAGATTTGCGGGAACAGTTTTGGTGGCCGAGTCTGAAGCCAGAAGTAACAGAATTTTTAAGTAAGTGTCTGATGTGTCAGCAAGTCAAAGCTGAACATCAGTTACCTTCGGGTCTGTTGCAGCCGGTAAAGATTCCGCAATGGAAGTGGGAAAGGATTATGATGGATTTTGTCAGTGGGCTACCCCTTACACCTAGCAAGAAAGATTCGGTCTGGGTGATTATTGATCGTTTGACAAAGTCAGCTCATTTTATATCGGTGCGGGTTGATTACTTACTTCAGAGATTGGCTAAGTTGTATGTAGCGAAAATTGTGAGACTGCATGGAGTGCTAGTGTCGATTATCTCAGATAGGGATCCCAGATTCACGTCAAGGTTTTGGAAAGCGTTGCATCAGGCATTGGGTACAAGGTTGGATTTCAGCACGGCATTTCATCCGCAGTCAGATGGGCAGTCAGAGAGGGTGATTCAGATTTTAAAAGATATGTTGAGGGGTTGTGTTTTGGATTTCAGAGGTAGTTGGGAAGAATTTCTACCAGTGGCAGAGTTCGCGTACAACAATAGTTATCAGGCAAGTATCTAGATGGCACCATGTGAAGCGTTATATGGACGGAAGTGTCGTACCTCTACGTGTTGGAAAGAGTTGGGTGAACGTCAGTTGTTGGGTCCAGAGTTGGTGGCTGAAACAGAAGATAAGGTTAAGTTGATCCAAGCTCATTTGAAGGAAGCTTCGGACAGGTAGAAATCTTATACTGATCTTAAGCGAAGGGATATAGAGTTTGTAGTGGGTGACAAGGTCTTTCTAAAGGTGTCGCTGTGGAAGAAAGTGCTGAGGTTTGGTCAGAAGGGCAAGCTGAGCCCTAGGTTTATCGGGCCTTATACGGCGTTGAAGTGGGTAGGACTAGTAGCTTATCAGCCCGAGTTGCCATCAGAATTGAGTCAGATTCATGATGTATTTCATGTCTCCATGCTTAGGGGCTATCGTTCAGATCCGTTGCATGTTGTGCCAGAGGAAGAGATAGAGGTGAGCTCAGATTTGTCATTTGAGGAGGAACCAGTGCAGATCCTGGATCGAGATGTCAAGATCTTGTGTAGGAAATCAGTTCCTTTGGTGAAGGTGTTATGGCGGAATCACGGAGCAGAAGAGGCCACGTGGGAGCCAGAGGATGTGATGCGGTAACAATACCCTCAACTCTTTTGACCAGGTAATTTCGAGGCCGAAATTATTTTTTTAGGGGGTAAAACTATAACATCCTTAAAACGGGGCCTTTGCATTTTATCTGTCTGCATGTTGATGGTGTGAATGTTGTGTTAGTTTAGGGTGTTTTGGGGTCCAGGCATGAGCCAGGGGTAGGTCTGAGCCATGGCAAAAATTTTCTTTTAGGGCACTAAGAAGGGGAGCTGAGTGAGTTAGGTGTTAAGGGAAATTACTGGTGTGTTTTGGCACAAGAATCCAGGTGGTAAAGTAGCAAGAGAGGGGCCACTTAGGTAGCAAGGGTGTGACGCCTCATGCAAGTGGGAGAGTCTTGGTTCGAGCTACAAGAATCCCTTTGCTGCTTATTCTTTTTTATGCCAGGACCTGGAGGAGGAGTACTCAGGATGGACTCTAGTGGATAGCTATTGAATGAGTCAATAGGATTTGAATATGTGGAAGGGAGAAGATTTAGGAGTTTGAATCATTCAAACTCATTTAAATGAGTAGATGAGAGGGAAGTAAGAAGAAAAAGAAGAGATTGAATTGGGATAGGTGTTAGCCGAATTTGGGAGGAGCTAGAAGGGGTCAAGCATTCGGTTCTTGGGTATTTAGGGGTGTGCCAAAACTTGGTGTAGGTTCCTTACATTTTCGGTTTTGGTGTACTAGGGAGATAGGTGGCCGAATGTGCGTTAGGGAGTGTGTATATTCAGCTAGTTAGGGGAAGCAATTGGAACTCAAATTGTCCCATCTTTCTGTGCCGATATTCCATTTTCATTCCTCTCAAAGCCATAGCCGAATTCTCCTTTCTCTCATCTCTTGACCATACCCGAAACTAGAAAACCATATATCTCTTCTCTTCTCTTCAATCCCCAAAACTGAAACCTCTCCTAAAAATCTTTTCTTTTCTTTCCTTTTTACTTCTTTTGTGTTTGGCCTAAACCACCTTACCCTCCACTCATCATTTGCAATTCATTTTCTTGCCATATCTTTAAAGAACCGAAATCTCATCTACCACTTCCTTTTTTTTTTCATCTTTTAAATTTTTATTCAGTTGTTAGCCGAAACCACATTCTCCTATCTTTCTCATCATCTTTTTCATTCCTTGGAAGCCGAATCCCCTCCATCCATCTTTCTTTCTTCTTCTTTTCATTTCCCGATTGTTCATATCATTCTAAGCACCTTTACTTGAAGCCTTTCTTTTATGTGTTCTTAAGCCGGAATCTAGTTCTCCATAGCCGAATCGTTTCATTGGTAAGATCTCTGTCGTTTCATCTCTGCTATATCGCTATTTCTTTCTCTAATCCAATTGCTATGGTATGAAAAGTCGAAATCTCTGGCACTCAAACCTTTCTTGTCTGACTCTTATTGCAACAGATCACTAACGTTGGGTTGCCATCACTCCCAATCGGTTTTGTTAGTGTTGTGGTAAGAGTTCTTGCCGAGTCAATCTTTTCTTATTGCGCTAAATGCCAAAGGCAGTAGCTAATCTTGTAGGGTCTTGGCCGATTGAAGGGTGTTAAGGGAGCTTTGGCGTTAGTCAACTGAGTATTCAAGTAGTGCTTTGGTCTAAGTCACTAAATCTCCGGGATTTGTCAATCTATGTAAGGGATCTATTCATTCGGGTTAAATCTCTATTCTTAGTTATTCTCTGTGTTAACCCGATTTAGTGACCAAAGGTGTTAAGGACCCTAATGTCAGCCAAACGTTAGGAGGGGTTGGATCTGAGACCCCAGCCCCTAAGTTCAAGTAGACGGCTGTGTCGGCTGTTCGCGATTGACCACCTCGGCGTGGGTGAGCATCTGAGCAAAGCAGTAGACAGATAGCGGTAGTGTCGGTTAACGACAGTGTCGATGTAGGGAGCATCGTATTACAGGTAATCAGGTGTGTAGCTCTTACACACTTCATACGTTAATATGTTTTAACATGTATATTGCCAAAAGCCGAAATAGTTGTTGAAATCGGTAAGTTACCCTTGTGGGTAAAAACGAGGACTCCAGGTAAGTCCACTTTGATTGGCTAACGTTAAATGCCTGTGTTAGCTATGCATATGCCATGCCATGATATTTCTGTATGATAAGCATGATTATTATGCCATGAAAGGTATGTTCATAAAAACGGGTGTTGAGAGGAGGGGGAAGGTATAATTTCAGACTGTCACCAGTGGTTTTGACCACACAGTGGGTTGGCCCTGCTTTCTATAATATTGTGACTAAGTCTCAATGGTTTTGACCACCAGTGGTTTGGTTCACATATATCTATATTTGTGACTCGTCCCAGTGGTTTGGTACCACAGTGGGTTGGCCCCACATATCGATATACGAGATTGTCACCAGTGGTTTGGCACCATACTTGTATTATTTGTGACTACGGTCACCAGTGGTTTTGACCACCAGTGGTTTGGTACCACAAGGGGTAGACCCAGGAGTTTCGGATGGTTAGGTTTTGGGTTGCATGGCATACATATTCTCTTATGAAATTGAGTAAGGGCATTAATATATTCGGGATGGGGATTTATACACTGAGACTCGGTGACTCACCCTTTCTTTTACATTTTGCAGGTGATTCTTAGAATATGGATACGGAGCCGGGGCGGACTCGAGGTGGCCATGCGCAATATTTTGGGTTTTTGTTCTAAACTATTATTTCGGTTTTTATTTTACTTTAAATTTGGTTTTGGGTTTGTAATAAGGCCATTGGATTCCATTTTTGGATTATTTATCTGTTTTGAGTTTTCACTAAATTTTGTTTAAGTTGAATAAAACGACATGCCTATTTAACCTATAAAATGAATGTTTTCCAACCTTCCACAAATTATCGGGATTTTTCCAAAACTTTACCATCGGGTAACGGCAAACAAGTGGTAACAACAAGTTAACTCAATTTTCCTTAAGTCTAAATTTGAAACGGTTTCAGCAAAATTACTCAAATTAATTTAATTTTTCTTAAAAATCAAAAGTTTTCTTAAAGTAAGAGACGACACCTTATTTCCGATAATGTTTCTCCACAAAATTAAATCAACAACATGTTTTCTGCAAAAACAATTTTCCCTGTGACATACCAGATTCGGTCGTAGCGTTTTGATTGGGTTTGGGGTGTTACATAATTTCAGCCTTTATCCATACCTTTAACCCTAGCCCTGTTTCAACCCTAACAAAGACTTTTTGATCTGTTTATCATTTCATTTTATAGTGGTGGAGATTTGATTTTCAAGCAAGCCTATGGGATTAACTTTTCAGGTTCGACTTATGAGTGCTGAATTTCGACCCTTAAACACTTTGAGTGATTTGAGTGAATCTTTTGTGAGGATGTCAATCCTTGTCAATTTTGAATCAAGAGGTAATTATTTAGATGAAGGGAAACACCTATGTTTTCGTGCTACAAATGTATGGCTTATCTTGTTTGAATATTTAGGACTCTTCGAATTGAATTATCCATGTATAAATTATCTATGAATTAGGATAAGGCATTGTTGATGGGATTTATGAATCATGGAAAGTTCGTTTTAATTGTAAGTTGAGAATTTTGCTTGAGGACAAGCAAAAGCTTAAGTGTGGGGGTATTTGATAAATCGTAATTATAACATATTTTAATCCCGCATTTAGCTTACTTTTGGATGATTTATCCCTTGATTTATATAAAAAGGTGCTTTTATTCCTTTCTTTTCATGTCTTATACCTAGGAAAGCACCCGAGAATGAAAAGAACGTAAAACGGGCCCAAAACGGAGTAAATGGGCCATATCACAAAATCGACACGGCCTGGCCCAAAGACCACACGACCGTGCCTCGGCGATCACCTAGAGCACGGCCTCTCCCCCGATTTACACGGCCGTGCCTCATTAAGAAATTTGAACACGGGTTGAAGTCACCTCACACGGGCGTGTGCCATGGTCGTGCCTCTGTCGCTGGAATGAGCAATTTTAATTGGAAAAAGGATACTTAGGGAGAAAGAATTGCATTCCAAAGAGCCTATATATAGCCCCTAAGTGCCACCTTTGAAGGGGAGTCGAGCTAGGCCAAGGAGCCAAGCCGGAAAGGTCAGAGTTGTGGGAATCGCTTGAAGTTAGCTAGTTGATCTATCCCAAGAAGCTGAAATTATACTCAAGACAGTGGAATTCTCCTTCAATTCCTTCAGGGAGTTTTAGGGATTTCTTATGTTTTGTTTTATCTTTTCTCTTGAGATGTTTTCTTTCTTAATTATGAACTAAACCCCTCAGATACCTGATGGGGATGAAACCTAGATGAATCTTGTTATTTGATTTCTGAATTTTATGCTACTTACTTAATTTGTTCTTAATTATGCATACTTAATCCAAATCTGATGTGCTTAGGTGGAGGAGGAATAGACCCTGCTTAAGAGTAGATCTAGCGTAGTTAAGCGAACTTGATCGAACGCCTAGAGATAGGGTTACGAGATTTTGCCGAATTAGGGTGAAACCTAATATGGGAATCCACAGATCAATTTATTGCTATTCTTGGAGTTATTATAAGAGAACGAGAGTTCCACTAATTAACCTAGGGTTAGACGTTATTCGCCTCAAGAGAGGGTCTAATATAGGTTAGGGAGTCCTACGGATCAAGCTAAGTAAATAAATCATATGATTCAGGGTTAGATAACAAGTGAAGTCTAGGTGGATTCTTCCTAAGGGTATCGTCGTGATCATTTGAGTTTTTCTTCAAGTTATTTCCCAATTTGTTCTTTTTGTCTTTATACTTAGCTTAGTCGTCGTTGTAAGAGTATGCCCAAAGATCAATCATGAGATGGTTGTAATAACATACTTTATTTACCATATTTATTAATATAAAGCGTTGTCATTATTATTTCAGTTTTTCTATCTATGTATACAAATAAACTGTTTTATAATAATGTCCTGAGAATAATATGATTATTTTTAAAAGATCCTTAGTCGAGTATTATTGTTGACTAGGACAACAGTAATGCATTAAGACTAACATGTAGTTGATTGATGATAAAGAGTTGTCATTGATGTGGATTGTCAAAATCAATGCATGAATATGTGTGTTAGAGAACAACATATTGGATTGACCTGTTATGAGTATGTTTATTGGATTATTATGTAATTGTCACAACATTACTCATAGTGATTAATATGTATATGATCCTCAGACTTGAGATAATAATTAATCTCAACATCGTGAGTTGTATATTTTGATACAAACCCAAACGCATAATCAGAATCGGTTGTTCTATAAAGGGCGATGTTGGATATACCACAATCTATGTAGAGGATATGGTTGATCAATATAGGATAAGTCCCTCCTACATAATGGGAGTAATATCTTAGGCCACTTGATTGAGTGAGACTAGAAATGCATGGCCATGCTCAAATAAGTTGACATGAGATGTCATACTAATTTGTATATCATAGTCTACTCAAGATATCAAGAAACATGGGATGGACTATACAAGTGTGACTATTCCATGACTTGTGTCCATTCCGAAGATAAAGGACTTAAGGATTAATGCATGAAAGGTTAATCACAAAAAGTTATGTGGAATCATGACTTCTTGTAACTTAGGTAGCAATGATGCATTGCTAGATGCCACTCATTGTTTGTGACATTAGAATCGTTCTATTATTATCGCTAACGTTGCAAGAACCTACTGAGGTCACACCCTACGGTTTAAATGAACGGAATAAAATATAATTGGTATTGTTTTTTGGTTGTCACATGAATTAAATTAATAAAAGAATTAATTTAATTGGGCAAATCAAATATTGAACATATTATATGTACAAGGATGTTGTACACATAATGACAACATAATTCTATTGATATATGAATTTGATTCATATATAAATTTAAATAAATATAGTTTACCGAAATCCTTATTATAATTAATGTAATTATAATTTTCGGATATAATTAATGTAATTATAATTTTTGGTTAAAAACTTTATTGTATTTATTTAACATTCAAGAGATACCAATTATAAAAGGGTATTAAAAGGATACCAAATAATGGGCCCAATGAAAAAGATACCCATTATAAAAGGCCCAATTAAAAGGATACCCAATATAAAACGTATTTAAAAGAGACAAAGCTTAAGAAAAAACCCTAATAGATTGCTTGTTAGGTCTAGCAGCCGTCAAGCAAATAAACCTCCAAAATAGTTTTGGAGATTTCTTCCGTTCATAGTCAAACCGGGTGGATCACGTAGAGGCCGACATCGGAAAAGGTTGTGGCTTGATTCGACAGTAGATCAAAACTCTTGTTGCCAAGGCGTCGCCGCCTACTCAGATATAAGTTTTGGTAATTTCGAAACCTTTATTTCACCCCGATTCGTTCCTCACACATGGATTCCTGATTTGGATCGCCGGATCTAATTTTATTCTGCTGCGCCATGGGTTCCGGCGTTCCAACAGTCGTTAACTTAGATTAAAGCAAACTTCACTTTACCTTTAAGGCTAAATAATAAAAAGAAAGTTAGTATTAATACTTTTGGTTCCTTTGGGTTCGATAATCGGGTCTTGCCTAAGCTATACTACTGTTCGATAGGTACACTTGCCTTTAATCGTTGTTAGAGTTAGTTTCCAGGTTTGATCACAATCATTATAAATTTTAAAATTCTGATTTCAGCGATCAGTAGAAGAGTACACAACTCTACTCTGTTGCCTGAAGATCCAAGCTGACAAAGTTATTCTAGAGCAGCCAATGTCCCGAGTTTCTTAAAGAAACTAATGAGTATCACGGGGTTGAGCGAGCAATGGGTTGCAGCCTGGATTAAACAAAAGGGAGATAGTAAATGCGTCCCTTGGAAAAGCTTGCGAGATTTGATCTTGGCACATCCAAATACAAAAAGAAGAGTTGATGTCTTTACCTTGAGTATTAGTACTTTTAGTTCCCTTGGGTTCGATAATCTGGTCTTGCTTAAGCTATACTACTGTTCGATAGGTGCACTTCTGTAATATCCTGAAATTAGGCCTAGTAGGATTGGGCCCAATGGGCTTTGAGTGTAGTAGCATTTAAATTTTTGGAGAATAAGAGAACGGCTTGTTGGACCTATTAGATAAGTGATTTTGAAAAGTTAGAGGGCTTCTATGAAGTCCCGGGATCAAACTTTGGCTTTAGGGAAATTTTTCTTTTAGGTGAAAAAACCCTGGGAGTTAGTAAGTAGGCATTAAGAATAAAATATGGAGGAAAATGACACAAGTGGAGTGTGTGGTGTAGTGGCAAAGTGACGCCACATAAGAGACAAGGGAGTGACGCCACAAGGAAGGAGGGAGGTCCAAGGTTCAAGTCTTGGCTCTTGCATTTTGGTTTTCTTTTTACATGGACCTTAGTATTTGGCTATAGATTTATATTTAGTTGCGCATGGTTTAAGACATAAGAGTAGCCTGTGGCCCAGTGGCTAGTGGCATGGATTAAGCTACAGAGGAGCCTAGGTTCGAATCTCATGAAAAGCAAGGGAGTATTTATTTTACGGTCTGGACCGGAAGAGTTTGAGTTGGATTTAAACTCTGCTGATGGAAGGATTCCACATCGAAAAGATACAAAGAAGGAAGGTGAGAAGCTAGCTATATATATAGCATTCTAGGAGGAGGATGAATACACCTTGGAGGGCGTTTGGGCACAGGAGTGGTCGGAGCGCGGATTAGCACCAGATTCCTATCAGGTGTGTAACTATCTCTACTCTAGTTGTAGAGCGGCAAATGCCGAAATGCCGGTCACGGTAATAGTAGCCACACGAGCGTGCGAGTACATGTGTGGGGCTTCGACGCGATAGTTGAGGCCATCAGTAGTATTCTTGTGGGTTGAGGCTGCTTGGGCCAAGATGGGCTGAAGTGGGCCTAATGGGCCTGTGGGCCCAATTGAATAAAATTGTATGATGGTGTAGTATATAGTGAACTAGACTAGGTGAATCTCATATACGTGGCTAGATTTGTGTTAGGTGGGCCACACGAGCGTGTGGACTCGAATGGGTCAAAATCGGGTTTTAGGCCCAATAGTCCGGTACAACCGGAAATGGTAGCTGAGTCACTTGGGGCGACATTAGGCCTTCGGAAAGGCCATTGCATGTGTGAAATTACTGAAATACCCTCGATAGGTAAATTACAAAAATACCCTTGCTAGGTAAAATTACGATTATACCCTTAGAGGTTGGTTAGCTTGATTATGTTGTATTATGTCTATCTGACTATGATGGTAATTCATGTTATACTTATATTTGATATATGTTTTGCATACATGTCATACTGCATACACGAATTATTATGTCATGACATGTTGCATGGGTTGGGGTATAATGAGAAGAGGGAGGAAACATGATCTCTTTTAGACTATCACCAGTGGTTAGGTACCACAAGTGGGTTGGCCCCACATATGATATTTTGTGACTAAGTCTCTGTGGTTTGGAACCACCAGTGGTTAGGTACCACATATATTATTTCTGTGACTCGTCCCTGTGGTTTGGTACCATAGTGGATTGGCCCCACATATATTCATTAAGGGATTGTCACCAGTGGTTAGGTACCACAAGTGGGTTTGCCCCACATATGATTATTTGTGACTTTTGTCACCAGTGGTTTGGAACCATCAGTGGTTAGGTACCACCAGTAGCTAGGTGCCACAGATATTGGGTAGATTCCGGAGATATGGAGGATGGATACTAGGTTGATTGGGTTGCATTACATACATGCTTAATATATAATTGGTGTGAGAGCTCAAAGCTCAACTGGACGGGGATTTACACACTGAGTCTCGGTGACTTACCCTTCCGTTAATCTTTGCAGGTAATCCTTAGACTGCGAATACGGAGCCGAGGTGGAATCGAGGTGGCCATGCATAATATTTTGGATTTTTCTTTAATAGTTAATTTGGAGTTATTTTAGTTTAATTTGGATTTTGGGTAATGTAATAAGGCCATTAAAACGTTGGTTTGGTTTTTATTTGCTTTCTAAATTTTCTTCTATTTTATCTGATTATTAAGACATGTTTAATACGGTTTTCGAAATGGGTGATTTCCAAAATTTAAAGAACTTTGGGATTTTCAAGATTTTAAAATTGGGTAATTAACATTCGAGTTTTAATAACAAGGCAACTCAACTTTTCAAGCTAAGAATCAAGATTTTTTTTCAAATGATCACTCAATACAAACTCTGCTTCTATAAAATCAAAGATTTTTCCCAACTCATGACAATAACTCGGTTCTAAAAAAATGTTTTTTTCCTATAACATGCCAAATTCGGTTGTAGCGTTTTGACTGGGTTTGGGGTGTTACACTTGTGGTATTAGAGCCTAGGTTCAAAAACTCGGCTGTGGGTTTGGGTTCAAAAATATTTTCAAAAGATGGTTTGAAAAGTGGTTTAGAAAAATATATATATATTTTTTAAGTATGGCACCCGAGTCCCCGACACCAAATTCGTAAGTTTCCTGATACTTTGCTTTGTTATATGATGTATTTCTGGTATCTATTCTGTGTGTTTGGTTTGGATGTGATGTTCGGATATAGAGTTGGTTGCATATAAAATATTTGTTTGCTTTAATGGCTAGGTGTTTTTGAGTATGTGTAGGAGTTCTAAATTCTAGGTAAAAGTATATTAGTGTTATTAAGATCAGAGTGCGCAGTAAGAGCGTAGTGTGGTAGGTTAGGATGTGTGACAGCTAGTTAGTTGGAAATTTCGAGGACGAAATTTCTTTAAGGAGGGTAGATTTGTAACATCCTGAAATTGGGCCTAGTAAGATTGGGCCCAATGGGCTTTGAGTGTAGTAGCGTTTAAATTTTTGGAGAATAAGAGAACGGCTTGTTGGACCTATTAGATAAGTGATTTTGGAAGGTTAGAGGGCTTCTATGAAGTCTCGGGATCAAACTTTGGCTTTAGGGAAATTTTGCTTTTAGGTGAAAAAACCCTAGGAGTTAGTAGGTAGGCATTAAGAATAAAACATGGAGGAAAATAACACAAGTGGAGTGTGTGGTGTAGTGGCAAAGTGACGCCACAAGGAAGGAAGGAGGTCCAAGGTTCAAGTCTTGGCTCTTGCATTTTGGTTTTCTTTTTACATGGACCTTAGTATTTGGCTATAGATTTATATTTAGTTGCGCATGGTTTAAGACACAAGAAGAGCTTGTGGCCCAGTGGCTAGTGGCATGGATTAAGCTACAGGAGAGCCTAGGTTCGAATCTCTTGAAAAGAAAGGGAGTATTTATTTTGCGGTCTGGATGGGAAGAGTTTGAGTTGCATTTAAACTCTGCTGATGCAAGGATCCCACATTGAAAAGATGCAAAGAAGGAAGGTGAGAAGCTAGCTATATATATAGCATTCTAGGAGGAGGATGAATACACCTTGGAGGGCATTTGGGCATAGGAGTGGTCAGAGCGCAGATTAGCACCAGATTCCTATCATGTGTGTAACTCTCTCTACTCTAGTTGTAGACCGGCAAATGCTGAAGTGCCGGTCACGGCACGTGTGGGACTTCAACGTGATAGTTGATGCCATCAGTAGTATTCTTGTAGGTTGAGGCTGTTTGGGCCAAGATGGGCCAAAGTGGGCCAAATGGGCCCGTGGGCCCAATTAAATAAAATTGTATGATGGTGTAGTATATAGTGAGCTAGACTAGGTGAATCTCATATACGTGGCTAGATTTGTGCTAGGTGGGCCACACGAGCGTGTGGGCTCGAATGGGCCGAAATCAAGTTTTAAGCCCAATGTCTGGTACAACTGAAAATGGTAGCTGAGTCGCTCGGGGAGACATTAGGCCTCCGAAAAGGCCATTACAGGTGTGAAATTACTCAAATACCCTCGATAGGTAAATTACGAAAATACCCTTGCTAGGTAAAATTACGGTTATACCCTTTGAGGTTGATTAGCTTGATTATGTTGTATTATGTCTACCTGATTATGATGGTAATTCATGTTATACTCATATTTGATATATGTTTTGCATACATGTCATACTGCACACTCGAATTATTATGTCATGACGTGTTGCATGGGTTGGGGATGATGAGAAGAGGGAGGAAACATGATCTCTTTTAGACTGTCACCAGTGGTTAGGTACCACAAGTGGGTTGGCCCCACATATGATATTTTATGACTAAGTCTCAGTGGTTTGGAACCACCAGTGGTTAGGTACCACATATATTTTTTCTGTGACTCGTCCTAGTGGTTTGATACCACAGTGGGTTGGCCCCACATATATTCATTAAGGGATTGGCACCAGTGGTTAGGTACCACAAGTGGGTTGGCCTCACATATGATTATTTGTGACTTTTGTCACCAGTGGTTTGGAACCACCAGTAGTTAGGTACCACCAGTGGCTGGGTGCCACGGATATTGGGTAGATTCCGGAGATATGGAGGATTGGTACTAGGTTGATTGGGTTGCATTACATACATGCTTATCATATGATTGGTGTGAGAGCTCAAAGCTCAACTGGATAGGGATTTACACACTGAGTCTCAGTGACTCACCCCTTCCATTAATCTTTTTAGGTAATCCTTAAACTGTAGATACGGAGCCGAGGTGGACTCGAGGTGGCCATGCATAATATTTTGGATTTTACTTTAATAGTTAATTTGGAGTTATTTTACTTTAATTTGGGTTTTAGGTAATGTAATAAGGCCATTAAAACGTTGGTTTGGTTTTTATTTGCTTTCTAAATTTTCTTCTATTTTATCTGATTATTAAGACATGTTTAATACGGTTTTCGAAATGGGTGATTTCCAAAATTTAAAGAACTTCGGGATTTTCAAGATTTTATAATTAGGTAATTAACATTCGGGTTTTAATAACAAGGCAACTCAACTTTTCAAGCTAAGAATCAAGATTTTTTTTCAAATGATCACTCAATACAAACTCTGCTTCTATAAAATCAAAGATTTTTCCCAACTCATGACAATAACTCGGTTCTAAAAAAATGATTTCTTCCCTGTGACATGCCAAATTCAGTTGTAGCATTTTGACCGGGTTTGGGGTGTTACAACTTGCCTTAAGTCGTTGTCAGAGTTAGTTTCTAGGTTCGATAATTCTCTCTTTATAAATTTTATGACTCGACAGCTACGATCAACAAATCCTGAGGAAATTGTTTTTGAGGTTGAGAAAATTCCCGCTAAAGGTCAATCCAGCAAAATGTACTTTCGGGGCTAGGTCAGAAAAATTGCTAGGATTCGTAATTAGCGAAAAAAGAATCGAGATTGACCCTGATAAAGTCAAAGCTATACAGGAGTTGCCTCTGCCGCGCACTCAAAGAGAAGTCTGAGGTTTCCTAGGAAGACTAAATTACATCACTCGATTCATTTCACAGCTAACTGAGACATGTCACCCCATTTTCCGTCTTCTTAAGTAACATAATCTAGGTGTATGGGATGAAGAATACCAGAAGACTTTCGACAAAGTCAAGCATTACCTGTCCAATGCCCTAGTGCTGATGCCACCTAGTCCAGATAAGCCATTGATATTGTACTTGGCAGTATTTGGGAAATTTTATGGGATGCGTGCCAGGCCAACATGATAAGTCAGGAAGGAATGAAAAAGTGATATATTACCTCAGTAAGAAGTTCACTGAGTGTGAGACAAGATACATGCGCATTGAGAACTTATGTTTTGCCTTAATCTAGACAACCTAAAGATTGAGACAGTACATGTTGTACCACACAACTTGGCTCATTTAAAAAATGGACCCT
Organism: Gossypium bickii; assembly: GCA_025503065.1. NCBI lineage: Eukaryota > Viridiplantae > Streptophyta > Magnoliopsida > Malvales > Malvaceae > Gossypium > Gossypium bickii. Next base: position 58,505,566 of record CP106711.1, read on the forward strand.
CTAAAGTACATGATGGAGTCCACTGCTCTAAATAGAAGGATAGCCCGATGAAAAATTCTGCTTTCCAAGTTGGATATAATTTATGTAAACTAGAAGGCAGTAAAAGGGAGTGCAATAGCATATTTTTTAGCTAGTAGAGCTCTAGAAGATTACGAGCCTTTGAAATTTGATTTCTTTAATGAAGATCTGATGTATGTTGCAACCACTAAACAATATGCTCAGAAAGGACATCCTTGGAAACTAAATTTTGATGGAGCGTCAAACGCTATGGGTAACGGAATCGGGGCAGTCCTGGTATCCCCAAATGGATATCATTATCCCTTTGCTAGTAAATTGGATTTTTATTCTATGAACATTATGGCAAAATACGAAGCATGCATCATGGGTATCCGTGCAGCCATAGAATGTAAGATCAAAGTACTAGAGGTATATGGGATTCTGTGCTAGTAATCTATCAACTCAAAGGTGAATAGGAGATAAGGGATCCCAAGTTGAGCAAGTACAGAAGCTGGTCTTGGAGTTAATTAAAAATTTTGATGACATCACCTTCTGCTACCTTCTGCGAGATGAAAATTAGATGGCTGATGCCCTAGCTACTTTAGCTTCCATGGTCAAAATGAATAAACAAGAGGACGTAAAACCTATCCAGATGAGTATTTATGAGGCTCCAGTTTATTGTTACAACATCGAAGAAGAAGAAAAAGATGACCAACCTTAGTATCATGATATATTGCAATATGTACAGAATTATGATACCTGGAGCAAGCAATCGAGAATGATAAAAGGACGCTAAGAAGACTGGCCAATGACTATGTCTTAGACGGGGAGATCCTAAATAAAAGAAGAAAGGATCAGATGCTACTAAGATGTGCGGATGCTATTGAGGCCAAGAAAATCTTAGAAGAGGTCCATGAGGGTTTTTGTAGAACACATGCTATTGGTTTTACAATGACCTGAAAAATCATGAGATTTAGATATTATTGGTCTATCATGGAAGGGGATTGTATCAGTTATGCCAAGAGATGTCATAAATGTCAAATTTATGGAGACAAAATTCATGTGCCTCCTTCACCTCTCTATGTTGGGCATTGATGTCATATGGTCGATCTCGCCAAAAGCCTCCAATGGGCATCGATTCATCTTCATAGTCATTGAGTACTTCATCAAGTGGGTAGAGGCCACTTCTTACGCCAATGTCAAGAAGTCGGCAATCAGCAAATTCTTGAAGAAAGAGATCATATGTCTATATGGGATGCCAGAAAGGATTATACTTGATAATGCATTAAATTTGAACAACAATATGATAGCGGAGGTCTGAAGTCAATTCAAGATCAAACACCACAACTTGTCACCATATCGCCCAAAAATGAATGGTGCGGTGGAGGCAGCCAATAAGAACACTAAGAAGATCGTGGGTAAAATGATTGAGACTTATAAATATTGGCATGAGATGTTACCGTTTGCCCTCTATGCTTATCGAATGTCTGTCAGGACCTCCATCGGGGCAACGTCTTTCTCATTGGTTTATGGAATGAAGGCGATTTTGCCTATTGAAGTCGAGATTCCTTCTCTCTGAGTTTTGTCGGAGTTGAAGTTAGATGAAGCAGAATGGATCCAATCCCGATATGATCAACTGAACTTGATTGAAGAGAAGAGGTTAAAGGCCATCCGTCATGGTTAGATGTACCAAAAATGAATGATGCAAGCTTATGAGAAAAATGTTCGCCCTAGAGAATTCCATGAGGGGGACTTGGTGTTGAAAAAGATCCTTCCCATACAAAAGGACTTCAGAGGAAAGTGGATGCCAAACTGGGAAGGACCTTATGGATGGCAAGAACCTGCCTAATCCTGTGAATTCAGACTTACCAAGAAATATTTCACTTAAAAAAAAAGGAGAGGCCAAGGCGAAAACTTGCAAAGCGCGCCTTGAAACTAAAGGGGTTTTGAGTTGAAAACCCAAGAAAGGGCAGCTCAAATTTTGATTGAACATTTGGTGGTCAGGTCTTCTTAGAAGGAGAAATGTTGCATCTTGGGGCATCAACAAAGTACTCTAGATCTCCTAAAACACATATCAAGATCAAAATGGTCCTCAAGAAGTTTGTGCCAGGGAAGCTCATGCTACAATATTTGGGGCACCTATTTTCATCTTACTCATTTTGTATTTTAACAGCGTTTTCTATTTTGATTAATCTATTCATTGCGAGCTTTGCTCCCAGTAAATTTCACTATTTTCCATTGTTACAATCTTTTTCAAGCATTTTTCATTGAAATAACGATTAATGGACTAATAATATTCAAGTAAAAGGGTTTTTGCATGTTGCTCTGAAAGGTTGCTAAAAAGTACAAGGACCTGAAACAGGACCACTAGCTAGAACTGACCAAATCCAAGGGTTAGAAATATAGGGGAATGAATAGTTAAATTGTGATTACTTCTTCGAATTTCCTGTCAAAGATACCAGATCTGAACAGGAAGGCATGACAATACATCAGTGAAAGAACCTTGATAAACAACAAGCAATGTTAATCTAAGCATTAAAAAGGGAATCATTCTAAAAAAAATGATGACATTCTGCATCCATGCAAATATCATTCATATACATATAGTTAGGAGCATTTGATTCATTCTGATCATAACATCCTAATTGCTTGGCATAAATATAGGCCCATGAACTGCATTCTATAGGTCATGTTCCCTAGAGAAAGGTGCAACAGATCACTGAAATCACAAATCCTATACCACTGAAGTTGCAGTGGGATGGATAGAAGTCATCATAACGAATCTTATCTCCCTGAAGTTATAGTGGAGCAGATTAAAGCCACGAATCTTATCTCCCTGAAGTTGCAGTGGAGCAGATTATAGATAGCGAATCTTATCTCCCTAAAGTTGCAGTAGAGTAGGTTGAAGCTAAAAATCTCATCTCCCTAAAGTTGTAGTGGAGCAGATTAAAGTTACAAGTCTTATCTCCCTGAAGTTGCAGTGGAGTAGATTGAAACTAAATTCTATACCACTGAAGTTGTAGTAGGTCGAATTAAATCTACCATAGCAAATCTTATCTTCCTGAAGTGGCAATGGAGCAGATTAAAACTACAAGTCTTATCTCCCTGAATTTGTAGTGGAGTAGATTGAAACTAAATTCTATACCTCTGAAGTTGCAGTAGGTCGGATTAAATCTACCATAGTAAATCTTATCTCCCTGAAGTGGCAGTGGAGCAGATTCAAGCTACAAGTCTTATCTCCTTGAAGCTATAGTGTAATAGATTAAAACTATAGTTCCTATACCCCTGAAGTTGTAGTGGGATAGACTGAGACTACTCGGAAAAGAGAAACACCAAAGAAGTCGAGATTTGACAATGCCAAGCAAAACTGGCCCTTTTAAATTCTTTGCTCCATTTTAGATCTATTATTTTATTTTATTTTTTAAAAATATAAATAAAAAAAGAAAAAAAAGGGGGTAAAAAGCGTTATCGAGCCATTTCACACCACCACGAGTAGGAGAAGCCACTGCCGCCACGTTGGGGAGGATGCTGGGGACTCTTCGAAACGCAAAAAAAAAACTGAAAGGTTCTTTTTTTGGTATTTTGGTGGGCTTTTTGGAAATTTCGGCTTCGGATCGAGACTGAGGGAAATGAAGCGGCCAAAATGGTTTTTTTTTCATAAAATTTGGCCATCGGCGATGGCGGTCATCACCGCCAACAACCGATGGTCGTGGCTGATCGGCAGTGGTTCCCTTGGCCGGACATGGGCAGTTTCAGAGAAAAAAAATGAAACAAAGTTTTTTCTTTTTTTAAAAGATTATTCAAAATGATTTTTTTAAAGATTTTTTTTACTTATATAAGCTCCCAAAACGGCGTCGTTTTGGGCTTAAGCTTCAGATGCCAAAACAATGTCGTTTTGGGTCCGACACAAATCCTCCTAGGTTCCGCGTGTTTTTTAAGGGAGGGTCTAATTGCCGCTCTAGTCCTTCCGCTTTTTAATTGTTTTTCAACCTGGTCCTAATTCAGTTATTCTTTTTTATATTGTGCCATTGAATTTTCTTTTATTTTTTCAATTTAGTCCCCCGATTTGCCAAAGAAACGGTGTGTTTACTAGGGTTTGGGATATTTTCCTATTTAGTTCCTATTTCTTTTTCACGCGTTTCATTTTGGTCCTTTATTTTGTTTTATTAGTTTTTTATTTACAGTTTAGTCCCTTACTATTTATTTTATCTCGATTTACCCTTTTAATTCCATTTAAGTTACAATTAAATCCTTTTATATTTTTATCCATTTATTTACTTTTTTACTTATTTATTTATTCATTATTCGTTTTATTTTATTCATTTATTTACTCATATACTTATCTATTTATATATTATTCACTTTTTTATTTTTTTATTTTAATCCTTTTATTCATTTATTTATTATTCATTCACTTTTTTAATATTTAATTTTTTTCCTTTTATCAATTATTTATTTCTTTTTTCTTTTTTTCTTATTTCGTGCTTTTATTATTATTACTATGTTATTATTATCTATTTATCTATTTATTTATTACCGCTTTATTTTTGTACATACTTAAAAATTAGATTGTATACATGCTTTTATTGGTACATTTTTTTATTTTATTTTTATTTTTTTAGTGTGTTCTTGTTATTTTATTATTTCTCTTATTATTTTTAGCAATTTCATGTCATGTCCATTTATATTTTTAATCATGCATCTTCCATTTTTTATTATCTTAAATTACTTTATTTATTTATTATTACTATAATATGATTATTAATATTATTATTATAATTATGGTATTATTATAATATTCTTTTATTTCCTCATTATTTATCATTCTACCTGCATAACCATTTTAAATTATTTCATTATCACTATACCATATATTAAGTTTAAACATTTATCTATGTGTATATTATGCCCAAATAAGTAAAATGCGTATCATTTTAAGTATTACGTTTATTTTTTTCGCACGATGCCTAAAAAAGGTAAAAATTTTAAACCGTGGCAGTGTTCATTATTTTTGGAATTAGAAGAGTCGTGTTCCTTAATTATAGAATATGGCTTCTTTCTAAAACCAAAATAGTCAAATATCCATTTCAAAAATATAAATATGAGATTTAAATAATGATTTAAACGACAATTATTCTGGTTTTCAAAAACTAAAGGCGTGATGTCCTAACTCACGGGGCATGATTCTTCTTCTAGATTAATTCAGAATAAAGTCTTTTCTATTAAAATATCTTAATACAAAGGGATCGTAATTTTAAATTCTCTTCAAATATTCAATTTTCGACATTAAGACATCAAGTAATCAATTAGATACCAATTTGAGGCGTAACGAGGGTGCTAATTCTTACTTATGCGTAACCGACTCCCGAACCCATCTCTTGGATTTTGTAGAGCAGAAATCATCATTTTAGTAAATCTAAACTTTTATTAAAATGATCAAATTACGAGGTGATTCAATCACACCTAATAAAAAAGAATGGTGGCGACTCCCATTTTCATTTTTTTTAAATAAAAAGTCGATTTCAAAAAAAGGTTTAGACAATTGGTATTGCCCATTCATGAACACCTTTACCGCAAGCTAGTCTAGACTGTAAGGTAGTTCTTACTGACTTATTATGTTAGTGGAAGATCGGAAGATCCTGCTAGGGTAGTGACTAGTTGGTTGATGAGAAACCCGAGATAAAAGTTGATTGGGATTGTTGAACTGACTAATCACCCATATTCAAATTTGATTCACTTTTTTCTCTTTACCTCTTGAAATTCAATTATTTTATGTTAATTTATTTTATTAGTTTATCTCTTATTTTACTTTCATACTTTAACTGATTTAAAAGGTATTAATGAGATTTTTAAGTGTTTAAGTTAAGAATTAATCTAGTGCTCGCCTCTCTTTGGGACAATCCTCGAAGTACTCACCTACCTCATTGAAAAATCTATATTACAACTCGACCTGTATACTTGGTGATATCGTCTCATAATTCTCTATTTTAATGCAGTATTCACATTCTGGATATTAGTACATCTGTAACACCCCAAACCCGGCCCAAACATTACGACCGAATTTGGTTTGTTACAGAGGAAAACATTTTGGAAATTCCCTTTAAACCGATTTAAGTTTTGTCGAAAACCTTTCATTATTTATTGTCTTGTTAAAACCATACTTAGTTTGTTTAAAAATATTTATTAAGTCAAGTTGTTATAAATTTCAAATGTACCCGATGGCACGATAAAACATATTGCGATTGAATTTGAGAAACCATGTGTACTTATTTTAATATCATTAAATAGTTTAACAGATTATCCAAAAATATGTAAAATAACCAAAGTAAAGTATTAGGAGGCCTTATTACAACTTGAACAGGTAAAACCAATAATAAAAATAAAATAAAATTCAAAGTCCATTTATATCAAATTTCCACTGCATGGCCACCTCGAGTCCATCCGGCTCCTCATCCGCGATCTACGGGTCACCTGGAAAAATGTTAAAGGAGAAGGTGAGTCACCAAGACTCAATGTGTAACCCTTCGCCCGGTTTAATGGTACATCATACACAATTTATAACTAAGTTAACATGCGCTAAATCATGCACCCAACCTAGCCATCCAAACGCCTTTCTCTACCCCGTGTGGTACCAAACCACTGGTGGTGCCAAACCACTGGTGACTCAAAGTCACAAATGTGATACCAAATCACTGGAGGTGCCTAACCTCTGGTGTCCGAAGACACCAATCGATTGATGGGGCCAACCCATCGTGTGACACCAAATCACTGGCGTCAATCACATAATATAATCTGTGGGGCCAACCCACTGTGGTACTAAGCCACTGGGACGAGACGCTATGAGGTGCCAAACCTCTGGAGGTGCCAAACCTCTGGTGACCGTAGTCACGAAATGTGGTACCAAACCACTGGTGTCCGTCGACACAAATAACACTTCCCCCTCCTCTCATCAACCCACATCAACCAATTACATGCATATACAGAAATCATGCCAATAGGTTTATTTACAACATCCAACAGATTTATCATTAGCCATATGTCATATGCCACATATACCAAATATGTCATGCTTCCCAAAAGCATCATAACAACAAGGACTTACCTGAATTCCTTGTTTATACCTTTTATGGTATTAAATCCCAAATCTACACATCAGATTTAGCATACGCAGAACACTTAGCATTTTAATTAGTCATAAAGTGTGTATGTACACACCTGATTCTAACGCTAACTCCAAATCCCAAAGAGTCAATCGGCCACCCTTGCTTTATTGTCCCTATATTTGGCCAAACACAAAGGTTTAGTGTCCTAGGCCATTCGGCCAAACCAAAATATCACAAGGGTTAATTATTTAAACCCGAAACCTTGCCTAATGCCTTTGAGTACTTGCCACAGTACACGTTTTATAACTCTACTTTACCACCCTACAATCGGCCATCATCAATATTAATAGCCTTCGGCTTAATCGGATACTAAATAAATAAAATCGATCCTTACCACCTTACCCAAAATCAATTGATCAAAGATGATGGATTCAGTTGCTCGCTCCCAAATCTCGAAGGCCCTATAGTCAATCGGTTTCAACACTGATTAGCCATTAATGTATTTTGGCTCTTCCCATTAGATCCAACTCGACAAAGAAACAAGAGAACAGAATAAAGGGCATTCGGCCATCACTTACCTCACCAACCGATTGCAACAAGAAATCCCGAAGAGATCTATTCCACTACTAATATTCGGCCAAGGTGCTATAGAATAGGAGAAGGAAATTTCGGCACACCAAGGGAGTAGATTCGGCTAGAAGAGAAGGAAAACAATGAGAAAAAAGGAATAGGGGTTTCGGCCAAAAGGTGTGAGAAAAAGAAAATAAAAGATGAATAGGAGAAGGGTGCTTTCGGTTTTGGGAGAGGATGAAAAAGAAAGAACAAAAAGATGGAGGCTAGCCGAAATTATCAAGTTAAAAGACTAGGAAATTCGGCACACCCCCCTTGCTTAGCCACCAAGCCGTCCACTCCTCTCCAAGGAGTTCAAATTTCGGCAATTTCCTTAATTCACTCCAGGCCACTCATTTGAATTAATTCAAAATAATTTGATTAATTCAAATGCCTAAATTTCCTCTTGCCAACTATTATTGATTATTCAAATAATAATCAAATTAATAATAAAAGAAATATTATTATTATCCTTATTATCCTATTATCTTAGAGAGTTTAAAAAGAGAAATTCTCTCCCCCCTATTGCCGTCCAAACTAAAAAGCAAAAAGGGAATTTTTGCGACTCGAACATAGGCTCCCCTTGCTCCCTTGATGGCGTCAACTCTAGCCCTTAAGTGGCCTCCCTTTTGCCACTTTTCCAAGGCCTTATTAGTGTCAAATGTTCCCTCTTTTATCCTTGTAACCCCTACTTACTAAGGCTCCCTACCTTTAAAGCTTCCAACAATATTTTTCTACTATTCCGAGCCCACTCAAGACCCCTAATTAAGCCTTACTACACCATAATTAATATCACAGAAAATCAAACAAAAGAGAAATAATTTAATCACAAATAACCCTAATTTTAGGATGTTACAGTTCTACCTCCCTTAAAAATAATTTCGGCCTCGAAATTACTTGATTAGAAGAGATGGGGGTATTGCTGCCGCATCACATCCTCGGGTTCCCACGTAGCTTCCTCTACACCATGGTTTTGCCATTGCACTTTCACCAAAGGCACTGACTTCCTACGTAAAACCTTGACATCTCGATCTAAGATCTGAACTGGTTCTTCCTCGAAAGACAAGTCCGAGTTTACCTCAATCTCTGCCACTGGTACAACGTGTGATGGATTTGACCGATACCGTCTAAGCATCGACACATGAAAGATGCCATGAATCTGACTCAACTCTGCTGGCAACTTAAGCTGATAAGCTACTGGTCCTACTCGCCTTAACACTGTATATGGCCCGACGAACCTAGGGCTCAGCTTCCCTTTTCGCCCAAATCTCAGTACCTTTTTCCAAGGCGACACTTTCAGAAAGACTTTATCTCCTATTGCATACTCCATTTCCTTACGCTTAAGATCAGCGTAGGACTTCTGCCTGTCTGATGCCTCTTTGAGACGAGCCCGAATCACCTTGACTTTCTCTTCAGTCTCTGTCACCAACTCTAGACCCAAAACTTGTCGTTCTCCCAACTCCGTCCAATATGTAGGAGTACGGCATTTCCGTCCATATAGTGCTTCGTATGGTGCCATCTGAATACTCGCTTGATAACTATTGTTATAAGCGAATTCCGCCAATGGTAGATACTCCTCCCAACTACCACTGAAATCCAAAACACACCCTCTCAGCATATCTTCTAGAATCTGTATGACCCTTTCCGATCGCCGTCCGATTGTGGATGGAAAGTCATGTCTTGAAATCAATCGTGTGCCCAAGGCCTGATGCAACGCTTTCCAGAACCTTGACGTAAATCTGGGATCCCTATCCGAGATGATCGATACTGGCACACCATGCAATCTTACCATTTCTAACACATACAGTTTAGCTAGCTTCTGAAGGGAATAATCCACTCTTACCGGTATGAAGTGAGCTGATTTAGTCAGACGGTCCACAATCACCCACACTGCGTCCTTCTTGCTGGGCGTGAGGAGTAGCCCATTGACGAAATCCATAGTGATCCTCTCCCACTTCCACTAAGGGATCTTTACTGGTTGAAGTAACCCTGATGGCAACTGATGTTCATCCTTCACCTGCTGACACGTCAGACACCTTTCCACAAATTCAGTTACCTCACGCTTCAACCCTGACCACCAAAACTGTTTCTGCAAATCTCCATACATTTTGCTACCTTCTGGATGCATAGCGTATGGGCTACTATGTGCATCTTGAAGAATTCTTCGCTTCAATTCCACATCCTTCGTCATACAAGCTCGCCCTTGAAAACATAGCACTCCATCACTACACAAACTGTACCCTTCCAAACCACCATCCTGAACTTGCGACCTTCGCGCATTTAAACGGTCGTCCACCAATTGCCTTTCCCTAATCTCCTCGATCCAAGTTGGCTTAACTTGCAGTTCTGCCAAGAGACTTCCATCGTCATTATAGACTAAGGTGAGCAAACATCACTCTTAAGTCCGTCAACACCTTACGGCTCAACGCGTCAGCTACCACGTTAGCCTTGCCCGGATGGTACTCAATTGAACAGTCGTAGTCCTTCAACAGCTCAATCCATCGACACTGCCTCAAATTCAGATCCTTCTAAGTCAAAAGATACCTCAAACTTTTGTGATCCGTATAGACTATCGACTTCTCCCCATACAAGTAATGTCTCCATATTTTCAAGGCGAAGACTACTGCTGCTAACTCCAAGTCGTGAGTTGGATAGTTAACCTCATGCGGTCTTAACTGACGGGATGCATAGGCCACTACCTTCCCTTCCTACATCAACACACATCCCAAACCAGTATGGGACGCATCATAGTAAACTGTAAACAACTTCCCGCCTCAGTCGCATGCAGAACCGAGCTTCCGTCGAATCTTCCTTAGCTTATCGAAACTTTCCTTGCTGCTTCTCTGACCATACAAATGGAACTCCTTTTCTTAATAACTTAGTCAACGGTGCTGCGATTAAAGAGAATCCTTCCACAAATCTTCGATAGTATCTCGCGGATCCAGAAAACTTGAATTTACGCCTTGCGACCTAGGTGGTTTCCAATCCAACACCGCTTCAACCTTGCAAGGGTCCACTCTAATCCCTTCAGCCGACACTACGTGACCTAAGAAAGCCACCTCCCTAAGCCAAAATTCGCACTTACTAAATTTGGCATATAACTGCTTCTCCCTCAATACTTGTAGCACTATACGCAGATGCACATCATACTCCTCATCCATCTTTGAGTAAACCAATATGTCGTCTATAAACACCACGACAAATTGATCCAAGTATTGTTGGAACACCCTATTCATTAAGTCCATGAATGCTGCCGGTGCGTTGGTCAACCCAAATGGCATCACCAAAAACTCGTAATGCCCATACCGAGTTCGGAATACCGTCTTGTGAACATCAACCTCCTTCACCTTAAGTTGATGATAACCCGACCGAAGATCTATCTTCGAGAACACTGACGCACCCTTCAGTTGATCAAACAAGTCATCAATACGAGGCAACGGATACTTGTTCTTGATCGTCAACTTGTTTAGTTGGCGGTAGTCAATACACATCCGCATTGAACCGTTCTTCTTCTTGACAAGGAGCACAGGTGCTCCCCACGGAGATATACTTGGTCGAATAAACCCTCTATCCAAGAGCTCCTGAATTTGAGCCTTCAGCTCCACCAATTCCTTTGGTGCCATTCGGTACGGTGCTATAGACACAGGTGCCGTTCCGTGTAACAAGTCTATACCGAACTCAACTTCCCGATCCGGAGGCAGACCCAGAAGTTCCTCTGGAAACACATCAGCGAATTCCCCCACCGTTCGGACCTTCTCAACAGCTGACTCCTTAGCCTCCAAGGCACATATATTAACCACATAGGCTTCACAGCCCTTCTTGACCATCTTCCCTGCCTTCAACGCAGACACCACATTGGATAGGTAATCTCTTCTATTACCTATCATGACCACTTCATCACCTTCAGCCATCTTAAGAACCATGCGCTTAGCAGTGCAATCCAATCTTGCCTGATACTTAACCAACCAGTCCATTCCAAGGATCAAATCGAACTCCCCAAATGGCAGTTCCATCAGATCAGCCACAAACACTACCCCTTGGAGTTCTAGGGGTACGTCTCTATATAGCTTGTTTACAACTACAGAGTGACTTAAAGGGCTAATTACTGTCATCTCCCTAGAAGCAGTCTCAAAGTATAAGTTCATAGTCCCTACCACACTACTAGCAACGTATGAATGCGTCGAACCCACATCAATTAATGCAACATATGGAATACCAAAAATTAGGAATGTACCGGTTATGACATCCGGTGCGTCACCCTTCTCGCGACGCCTTGCTGCGTAGACTAAACCAGTTTGCCTTGCTTCTGTGTTGCCTGCCCCTCTTCCCGGAATTTCGCGACCTCGATTAGAACCATTGCCTCCTCTACCATTACCACGACCCTCCGTGGTGGTCCTATATTTCTAACTCCGAGCGCGGTTCGACCGACCGGGCGATTCTTAGCTAACTTCCGAGGACAGTCCCTTACACGATAATCCAAAGATCCACATTCAAAACATCCCCTTTCACCAGTCCAACAACCTCCCCAATGTGACTTCCCACAACGATTACACTGAGCCGGTCTCTGATTAGTAGCCATGGGCCTCCCTGCCTGATTCGGCCCACTCTGCCTAGCCCATTTCTGTGCATTACCACCCGATCCAGACGACCCAAATCCTCTTTTCTGCTTGTTCCTATCGTAGTTCTGTCTCACGGACTCCTTGACCCCTTCGGCTACCTTAGCCTTCTCCACCAAAACAGAAAACCCTCGCTCCTACTGTGGAGCAATCAGCAACCTTAACTCATCCCTAAGTCCGTCTTTAAAGCGGACACAACGATCATGCTCAGTTGACACAATTCCCCTAGCATAGCGGCTCAGCCTTAAGAACTCCGCCTCATACTCAGATACTGACTTATTCCCTTGTACCAATCCCAGAAAGGCTTTCTCCGAGCATCGGTGTAGTTTGGTGGTGCCCACATACTTCTTCTGATAAGCAGCTTTGAAGTACTCCCACGTAAGATCATCTGCCGTAGCACCATCCCGAACCGTGAGCCACCACTGATATGACTCATCCTTTAGGAGCGACACCGCTCTTTTTAGCTTCTCCTCATTTGCCAGATCGAGATCGTCCATAATTCTCTCAGTCGATTCTAACCAGTACTCCGCCGTACTGGGTGCCACGCCTGACACACCCTGGAACACCTCAGCTCTGTTGGATCGGAGTCGCTCGGGAACAGATTTTCGAGCTCCCATACCTCCACTAGCCCCAGCCACCATCTCAAGAACTCGCAACACAGCTTGCGATACTACCTCACCCCCTGTCTGATCCTGTTCCTCAGCTCCAAAAGTTGGGGGTGGTGGTAGCGGTGGTACCTCATTCTCCAACCCCTGACCCGACCTAACGGGTTCTGACACAGTCATCCTGCCTCTACCGCGTCCACAACGTCCACGTCCTCTAGAGCTCATTCTAACTATCGCACTTTAATCTGATTAAGAGATTTTTATGGATTAGTACTTTGTTTCACTTGGTTATTCGCGAAGAAATTTTATGAGAAGAGTTTAATAGGGATTCTTTCGAGCAATCAAAGTTTTAAGTCTTCTATCCTAGTTCACACAGAGAAGCACATCCATTCCCTAATACCTTTCATACTTATTCACTCTTCGGGCATTTCTGTCCATTTCTATCCCAGGGGTATTTTCGTCATTTTCCTACAGGGGTATTTTTGTAATAAATCAAAGAAATTTTAAAACTTTAATAAATCAAGACACTTTGAAATTTCCCAAGACTGGAGGGTATTTTTGAAAATTTAGCAAATTAAAGGTATAGCAGAATTTTTGGAAACTAGGGGTATTTTGGTAATTTTATCAATCAGGGGTAATTTTGTAAATTTAATAAATCAGGGATATTTTAACAGTTGTAAAACTCTGAGGGTTCCTTTTTGTGAGTTTCCCTTCTTAAAACGATGATGTTGCAAGAATTTTAGAAATCAGGGTCATTTTGGTAATTTTGCAAGTTGAGGGCATTTTCGAAATTTCCAAAACCAAAGTATTTTTGCTAATTTGCACAGTAGGGTTTTTGGATATTTATAAAATAATGAAATTTCGGGCAAAACCATTGAGTAGTTGGTATTTTATGAACCAAGGGCATTTTGGTAATTTTACCCCCTAAAGGCATTTTTGTAATTTTCACAAAAATTTTTTTTTTCAGAAAATGTTGTAAAGATGGTTGTTCTCAATTTGAAAAAGTGATTTTAAAAGTTTTGAAAAACTAGGGTTTTGTTGTTTTCTTCTTTTTCTTAAAAACATGGCTAGTTCCCTTTCGGCTTTTAGTCATTATGTTTAGCCTATGACCGAGCCCTCTTGGTCAGGGTGAACCAAAGCTACGCACCAGGAAGGATTCGAGTGGAGAGGAGGTGAGTCACGCGGACTGCTTAAATACCAAGCTCCCACCGAAACCATTCCTCCAGACATGCGCATGAGAGGTTGCCACACCACCGAGCCCTCCGAGTTAGGGTGGCTGGAAGCTACGCACGGCAGGGATACCTGCGAAGAGGAGGTGAGTCACTAGGACTGCTTAAATACCAGGCTCTTCCGGATCCAATCCTAGACATGCGTACAGGGGTTACCACACCCTAGCTCAGTGACTTAGACATAGGTTGGTTTAGTGCATTAAGTCTTATGTGCTTCGTGTTTGAGTATTCTAATCCTAGGGTTTAAGTTCCTAACAGAATATTCTACGTTCCATTCCTACCCTTTCTACAAGTAATAATTCATGCAGAAGTTAGAGGTACTTACATGGGCAGATTGGTGCCGGAGACTCGGTGCCATGCTGTTCAAGATCAAAAATGTTTCACAAAGGCCTACCAAACATTTTTGGCCCTGGGCCCCCACAGCAGAGCTTTGAACTGGGCTCTGATACCAATTTTGTAACACCCCAAACCCGGCCCAAACATTACGACCGAATTTGGTTTGTTACAGAGGAAAACATTTTGGAAATTCCCTTTAAGCCGATTTAAGTTTTGTCGAAAACCTTTCATTATTTATTGTCTTGTTAAAACCATACTTAGTTTGTTTAAAAATATTTATTAAGTCAAGTTGTTATAAATTTCAAATGTACCCGATGGCACGATAAAACATATTGCGATTTAATTTGAGAAACCATGTGAACTTATTTTAATATCATTAAATAGTTTAACAGATTATCCAAAAATATGTAAAATAACCAAAGTTAAGTATTAGGAGGCCTTATTACAACTTGAACAGGTAAAACCAATAATAAAAATAAAATAAAATTCAAAGTCCATTTATATCAAATTTCCACTGGATGGCCACCTCGAGTCCATCTGGCTCCTCATCCGCGATCTACGGGTCACCTAGAAAAATGTTAAAGGAGAAGGTGAGTCACCAAGACTCAATGTGTAACCCTTCGCCCGATTTAATGGTACATCATACACAATTTATAACTAAGTTAACATGCGCTAAATCATGCACCCAACCTAGCCATCCAAACGCCTTTCTCTACCCCATGCGGTACCAAACCACCGGTGGTGCCAAACCACTGGTGACTCAAAGTCACAAATGTGATACCAAATCACTGGAGGTGCCAAACCTCTGGTGTCTGAAGAAACAAATCGGTTGATGGGGCCAACCCATCGTGTGATACCAAATCACTGGCGTCAATCCTATAATATAATCCGTGGGGCCAACCCACTGTGGTACTAAGCCACTGGGACAAGACGCTATGAGGTGCCAAACCTCTGGAGGTGCCAAACCTTTAGTGACCGTAGTCACGAAATGTGGTACCAAACCACTGGTGTCCATCGACACAACCAACATTTCCCCCTCCTCTCATCAACCCACATCAACCAATTACATGCATATACAGAAATCATGCCAATAGGTTTATTTACAACATCCAACAGATTTATCATCAGCCATATGTCATATGCCACATATAACAAATATGTCATGCTTCCCAAAAGCATCATAACAACAAGGACTTACCTGAATTCCTTGCTTATACCTTTTATTGTATTAAATCCCAAATCTACACATCTGATTTAGCATACGCAGAACACTTAGCATTTTAATTAGTCATAAAGTGTGTATGTACACACCTGATTCTAACGCTAACTCCAAATCCCAAAGAGTCAATCGGCCACCCTTGCTTTCTTGTCCCTATATTTGGCCAAACATAAAGGTTTAGTGTCCTAGGCCACTCGGCCAAACCAAAATATCCCAAGGGTTAATTATTTAAACCCGAAACCTTACCTAACGCCTTTGAGTACTTGCCACAGTACACATTTTATAACTCTGCTTTACCACCCTACAATCGGCCATCATCAATATTAATAGCCTTCGGCTTAATCGGATACTAAATAAATAAAATCGATCCTTACCACCTTACCCAAAACCGATTGATCAAAGATGATGGATTCACTTGCTCGCTCTCAAATCCCGAAGGCCCTATAGTCAATCGGTTTCAACACTGATTAGCCATTAATGTATTTTGGCTCTTCCCATTAGATCCAACTCGACAAAGAAACAAGAGAACAGAATAAAAGGGCATTCGGCCATCACTTACCTCACCAATCGATTGCAATAAGAAATCCCGAAGAGATCTATTCCACTACTAATATTCGGCCAAGGTGCTATAGAATAGGAGAAGGAAATTTTGGCACACCAAGGGAGTAGATTCGGCCAGAACAGAAGGAAAACAATGAGAAAAGAGGAATAGGGTTTTCGGCCAAAAGGTGTGAGAAAAAGAAAATAAAAGATGAATAGGAGAAGGGTGCTTTCGGTTTTGGGAGAGGATGAAAAAGAAAGAACAAAAAGATGGAGGCTAGCCGAAATTATCAAGTTAAAAGACTAGGAAATTCGGCACACCCCCCTTGCTTAGCCACCAAGCCGTCCACTCCTCTCCAAGGAGTTCAAATTTCGGCAATTTCCTTAATTCACTCAGCCACTCATTTGAATTAATTCAAAATAATTTGAATAATTCAAATGCCTAAATTTCTCTCTTCGACTATTATTGATTATTCAAATAATAATCAAATTAATAATAAAAGAAATATTATTATTATCCTTATTATCCTATTATCTTAGAGAGTTTAAAAAGAGAAATTCTCTCCCCCCTATTGCCGTCCAAACTAAAGAGCAAAAAGGGAATTTTTGCGACTCGAACATAGGCTCCCCTTGCTCCCTTGATGGCGTCAACTCTAGCCCTTAAGTGGCCTCCCTTTTTCCACTTTTCCAAGGCCTTATTAGTGTCAAATGTTCCCTCTTTTATCCTTGTAACCCCTACTTACTAAGGCTCCCTACCTTTAAAGCTTCCAACAATATTTTTCTACTATTCCGAGCCCACTCAAGACCCCTAATTAAGCCTTACTACACCACAATTAATAACACAGAAATTCAAACACAAGAGAAATAATTTAATCACAAATAACCCCAATTTTAGGATGTTACAACATCTGAAGGTGGTCATAACCCTCCTTGCTTTTCCACTTTCGCACGAAACTCTTGAAATTTATCAAAGGTTTCGCTTTTACGGTGCATTAGATACATATATCCATATCGAGAATAGTCGTCGATAACAATCACATAATAATCGTAACTTCCTTGGGCACTGATGCTTATAGGACCACATACATCAGTGTGCACAAGTTCTAAAAGTTGGTTGGCCCTTGTACCTTTCGCATTAAAAGACCTTTTAATCATTTTAGCTTCCAAGCAAGATTCACATTGTGGAATACAAACTTCCTTAAGCATACTTCAGGGACCATCTTTCACGAGCCTAGTGATTCTTTCTTAGTTTGAAGTGTCATATGTACCCCTCATTAGAGTGAGAAGTTTTAAACTTTTTATTCACTATTTTAGTTTGAAGCATCGAGTAGTTATGTTTTTTGATAAAGTAGAGTTTGTTTTCCATCCATCTGATAAACCGTAATATATACATATTTTAATCCCACATTTGGCATACTTTTGGATGATTTATCCCTTGAATTATTGAATTTGATGCTCCTAATCCTTTAATTTCATGTTTTATACTTAGGAGAGCATAGGAGGATGAAAATAATGAGAAACAGGCCAAAAATAGAGAAAATGGGCCAAATTAAGAAATCAACACGGCCTAGAGTTCACCACACGGCCGTGCCACTTTAGCAGATTCGAACATGACCCTGGGCTCGATTCACACGGGCGTGTCCCTACTGTGTCCCGTTTTAATTCCACTCAGAATAGGATACTTGCGGGCCAGGTAAGGCATCCCAAAAGCCTATATAAACACCCTAGAGGGCAACCTAAAAGGGGAGTTCGACAGAAGGCTTCTGTCAGGGCTTTCGATGAAAAGCGAAGCCAGAGAGGGCTGAATATAGGGAATTACTCGAAGAAAGCCAGTTGATCCATCTTAGAAGCCGAAATCACGCTTAAGACTGAGGATTTTCCCTTTAATTTCCTTCAGGGGGTTTTGGGGTTTTTCTTTATGTTTTGTTACTTAATTTCTTCTGATATGTATTCTTTTATAAACATGAACTAAACCCTTCAAATACCTGAGGGGATGAAACCTAAGATGGATCTTGTTATTGTTTTCAGAACTGTATGATAAATACATGATTTGTTCTTAATTATGTGTTCTTAATTCTTGCTTTAATATTTTAGGATATTGATTCATGTATTGATGTGCTTAATCAGAGGAGCAAAAGTCCCTGTTTAATAGTAGATCTAGCATAATTAAGCGGAGTTGATTGCACTCCTAGAGATAGGACGACGAAAATCTGCTGGATTAGGGTCAAACCTAATATGGGAGTCCATAAATCGAGTTAATGCAACACTAGGGGTTTTAATTAGAAAGAGATTTCAATTAATCAACCTAGGGTTAGACGTTATTAGTCTCGAAAGAGATAATAATATAAATTAGGGAATCCTACGGATCAAGTCAAGTGAGTAAATTGTCTGGTTCAGAGTTAAATAACAAGTGAAGTCTAGGTGGATTCTTCCTCGGGTATTATTTTAATAAATTGATTTTCTCAAAAGTATTTTCCATATTCATTCTCTGTGTCTTGGCATCCTTAGCTTAGGAATTAGTTAGATAAACATCAATCCCCTTTATTTTAGGCTAGATAATAAAAAGAAAGTCAGTACTAGTACTTTTGGTTCCCTTGGGTTCGACATTCTGGTCTTGCCACTAAGCTATACTACTTTTCGATAGGTGCGCTTGCCTCATCGTGGTGATAGTTAGTTTCTAGGCTCGATCATTCATTATATAAATATTAAAACAGACATGATCACCATCCATTATAGATTAAAGAACTATTTCTATGAATAGAAAACCCTTTATTTAATGTCACGGTATAACCGTAATAAAATAAACATGCTATAGAAATTAGATTCCTCTTACAATGAGGTACATAAAATACGTTCTTTAAAATAATCTTCCTAAAATTATCAAACTGTAAAATAACTTCTCCCACTACTTCAGCTGAAACATAGCTCCCATCTTGGGTCGGCAATAAGAGGCTTCGCTCTGCAACTAGAGGCTCTTATCATGCAAACTTCTCATTTCGTTGAACCCCTATAAAGAAACACACACATGGTTAGTGGCTCTAGAATCAATAACCCAGTTGTCAATTGATTCTTCCACTAAGCAAGCTTCAACTACAAAGAGTTTCATACTTTTTCCATTTTTAGTTAGGTAATCCAAATACTCCATGCAGTTTGATCTGAAATGCCCTTTCTTGTTTCAGAAGAAACATTTGATCTTTTTAGGATCTTTTGACTTCTTAGTTTTCTTCCTATCCATATGAGGTGGAACCGAAGACTTGGCCAGGTTCTTCTTTCCCTTAGCTTTCTGCTTCCCCTTAGAGGACGAGAGGCCCATTACTAATTTTGCTTTAAGTTTCTTCCTAAACTGACTTACCACCATTCAGCATCAATGTAACACCCCAAAATCAGCCTAGATGTTATGGTCGTATTTGGCAATGTCACACGATAGTGTTTTTCAAACCTCGTTGTTACGATGAAAACATTCCATGTTATTGTAACAGCCCGATTTTAGGGCTAGTCAGAATAGTGGTTTTAGAACCACTAATTCGAGGCCAGAAAAATTATTTTTAATATTATTTTATGTGCTATAGCATGATTATATGAGTACATGAAAATTTTGGTTAAATAATTTTAGCGATTTCATGCTTAATTTTGAAACTAAATCGCATAAAGTACGAAAGTTTTGTTCTACAAGCTGAAGGTGTTAAATAGCTATGGAACACTAAATTAGAGGTCCTTATTGAGTAAAAAGACCAATATAACTAGTGATGGCTGAACATGTAATTCAAAAATCATGAATAGTCAAAGTTGGTGGCATTAGGTGACTTAACTGATAGAATAATCATAAAATAAAGAGAAAAAGATATCACCTATTCATTTTCCTCCTCTCCACCGATAATATCAGTAAAAATAAGGGTTTTGGAAGCTTTAAATTTCAGCAACTCTTCACCCTTGCAAGTAAGTGATTTTAATGGTCATTCTTTATAATTTTTGTACTTTTGGGACCCTTGTAGCATAATCTAGCTAGTGAGGAGACTATTTTGCAAAATGGTTGAGAGTCTAGGGTCTTTCCATGAGAGTATTATATTGTTTGTTGAAATTTTATGAAAGAAAATGAAACTTAGTTGTTTAATAAACAACTTTTGTGAAAGGATTTTTCATAAAAACACCTAAAATGGACCTTTTTGTAAAAGTTATAAAATGGGTAGTAAATATGTGAAATAATTGGAATTGTGAGTCGCTATAAGAGTAATAAAGGTTTGACTAGGCTTTTTAAAGGAGGAAATATGATTAAAATCATTTTATGAGTGTAGGGGCAAAATCATTATTATGTGAAGTCTAAGGGAAAAACGGTAATTTTGCCAAAGTATGAATTTTGGAATGTCTTAATTAATGTGGTGATCAAATAAGTAAATGTTGTCATTATAGATGAAGAAAAATAGAATTAGGACCTAGACAGGGGGGAAGACCAAGCTAGAGGACTAATTCAATCTAGTCGCCCACTTTTTGTATATCGAGATAAGTTGTACATAAATAATACAACTTTATTGTTATTATGTATTGAAAAATTAATATGGCATAAAGTGTGTGATTATTGTTGTGAATATGCATGATGAGAATTGATGTAGTAAAAACTCCCGGTTGAACCTTAGGAATAGATAGGATATCCATGCCATGACATTTGAGTGATATGTGTGCTAGTGTAAGACCATGTCTAGGACATGGCATCGGCCACATTATGAGAGCCAATGTAAGACCATGTCTGGGACATGGCATCGACGTTGATGTGTACTAGTGTAAGACCATGTTTGGGACATGGCATTGGCCACATTCTGAGAGCCAGTGTAAAACCATGTCTGGGACATGGCATTAGCATTGATATGTGTGCTAGTGTAAGACCATGTTTGGGACATGGCATCGGCCACATTATGAGAGCCAGTGTAAGACCATGTTTGGGACATGACATCGGCATTGAGACGAGAGCTAGTGTAAGACCATGTCTAGGACATGGCATCGGCCTCGACATGTGAGCCAGTTTAAGACCATGTCTGGGACATGGCATCGGCATTTTACGCTCTTGTGTGAGGCTTATCGAATATCCTTTAGTATTCCAAATGGTTTCATGGGTTATTTAAAGCTTAAGATAAAAATATGAAAGGATATAACCATGTTGTGAGTGGTACAGGTTCTTACTTGAAACTCATGAGATATGAGCTTAATTATGATGCCTTAATGGTAAGGATGAAATTGAGTAGGATCTATCTATGAGAATGATCTCGGGATGATTTTGTAGTCTTTGGCTTATACTTGTGATGTGTAAATGTGTAGTAAATCTACCATTGCTAAATCAAGAACGTTCTGCTATTTTATAATATGCTATGTGTTTAAAGATGCATGGTTGATGTTGTTACTTATTTACATGCAACTTACTAAGCTTTATGCTTACTCCCTCTCTTTTCCATTTTCTTATAGTTCCGCCAAGCTAGCTCGGGGATCATATGGATGTCGGAGTCATCGATCACACTATCCCCTGAAGTTTTTGGTATAGCTAGCTTAAGTGTTTTGGGTGTGGCATGTATAGGGACTTAGTCTTTTGTTTAGTGTCATATTGTGTTGGCCAAATGTGTTAGCTTGTCATGAAGTTGATTCATTTTGTATAAGTCCATAGGTGATGGCTAATACTTGTGGTTGATAAATGCAAATGTTGGTGTTTCCATGAATATGGTTATTACATGATTTGGTCAGATGTTTATGTGTGGATTGGTGTTACTTGATGTAACTTATGTTGGTGCAAGTAAGAGTGGCAAAAAGGGCTTGGTAAATACCCTTGTTTTTGTCCATACAGATAGACACACGGGCGTGTGTCTACGGTCTGCCCCATGAGCGTGTAGTCTGGCCGTGTATCCCCTACACCTTAATTTGGTAAAACAGAATACCTAGTAGTAACCACACGGGCTAAGGCACAGCCGTGTATTTCAACCGTGTGGATGACACGACCATAATACATGGGCATGTGCCTTGGCTGTGTGACTCTAAAATGTTGCTGACATCAGAAACAGAATGTTAAGGTTTTAACGCATGGGCTGGGACACGGGCGTGTCATGGCCATGTGAGGGACAAGGGCCATGGACATGGGCGTGTGCCAGGCCATGAGTAAACCCCTGTGGGTTCGAATTGAAAAATAAATCCACACGGCTAGGGACATGGACCATACGGTCTGCCCACACGGACGTGTCCCTTGCCATACGGGCGTGTGCCCCTATTTACAATGAAATTTTCCAAAGTTTTCTAAAGTGTCTGGTTTAGTGCCGAACCATCTCTAAAGTATGTTTTGGGCCTCTTAGGCCCATATTAGGGATTTTAAGATGAAGTCTAAAAAATTTTAAATCTAAAAGAAATTTCCTAACCCAGAAATGTTTGTATGCATGTTTTGAGTTAGGTAACGCCTCGTACCTTGTTCCGGCATAGGATACGGGTAAGAGGTGTTATAGTTATTATCTTTAGTAAACCATTGTTAGAACTTAGGAAGTCATCTTTATTCATTTAAAACATTTGTTTTGAAACATCCCTCATTGTGGAAGCTTTAATAAAATAGTCTAGGTGATCATGCGTTTAGAAATTACTTTTAACTTTTTGAAAATCGAATTTCCTACGACCAGTAGGTATAAAATCATAAAGTAAAATAAATAAATAAAAACTCAAATTTAAAACCAAAGTCCCAGAGGGTCCTTAAATTACAACCCAAATAATCAATAATAATCAAATCATAAATCGTAAATCGCACCGATCCGTATAAGTTTGGGGATTAGCTGTGCACATTAAACAAAAATGGTGAGTTTACGTAAACTCAGTGTGTAATCCTGCAGAGACAAACAAACAATAAGTATTCACAGTGCACAATTGAACAATCTTGGGCCTAAGCCCTTTTCAGTATCAGTGACAGTTTGGGCCTTAGCCCATCTCAGTACAGTGTCAAAAATGCAGTAAGGCCTTAGCCCATCATAGTATCAATAGTAGTAACAGTTATGTAGTAGCAAAATCCTACCCAACCAGCCTCTACACACCATCTTCGTCCAACCCTACACTCCATGTGGGGATATAATCAACCCACTCATCCCTACACTTCAAGTAGTACCGAATGCGGCACAATACAGTAGTTTGCAGCTGAGCTGCCAGTAAATTAGGGTTAAAGCCTTTCAATACACTTCCTCTGAATAACAACCCCAACCCAATGCAATGCAACACATAATCGATGACATGCTATTATGCAATTTTAGTACATATATTCAGTTCAGATATTAACATGCCCAATACAGATATCATTCAGTCAATTTCACAAATTTAGGGGTCTAAGTAGCGTTTACCGACCCTACAGTAGGTTCACAGTCGACTTGGGCGACCCGTGCAACCTTAAAAACATTTCGATAAAAATGGGCCCACATGCCCATGTGATCTGCCCGTGTGGCCCACTCGGCCCAAATTGGCATTGGCCGTGTGATCCATTTTTAAAGTAACACATGCTAGCTCAATACTCATATATGTTTTCACTATTTACTTATATGATCATTTAAAGCTGTCTACTTGAGTCATTATCACTAAATTATTTATATCTTGAGCTACAGAATTCCAAATTAAGACTCGCTTGATGTTGTTGAAACTAAACTCAAATACCTTTCTACCATAAAATTTTCAAAATTTATATTTTCTCAAATAAGTACAATAAAATCTTTAAATTTATCCCTATTCTGCTATTTGACAGCTTCATCCTTTCCTTACTAAAAATTATTTATCTCCTAATACAGAAATTAGATGATGTTTCTATTTGTTTCTCTTGAAAATAGACTAAATAAGGATTTAAAAATATTAATTTAAGACCCTAATTATTGTTTTAAAATTTTTGATAATTTTCCTAAGTTAGAACAGGGGGACCCAAAGTCATTCTAACCTTGTCTTGTAAAATTTATTCAACATCTAACTCAATTCCGACTATTTTTTATGATTTTTCAAAATTAGACTACTGCTGCTGTCCAAAACTATTTTTCTGCAAAATGTTGATTTCCAATAATATAACACCCTTATTTCCTTTCTCAATTTTTCGCATCATTTTCTTTTTTTTCTCGACAGCAAGCAATTTCAGCTTTTTGTTGAATACCGTTTTTTGCGTTTCGGGTACACACCTGATATTGTTTCTGATACGTAAGCACTCCTAAGCCTCTAGAACCTAAAAATCGACTAACATATCTGTAACACCCCTATCCCGAGTCTATCATCGGATTAAGGTTAGTAGCATTACCGGATAGATCGAAAACATTCACAGACAAAATCATACATTCAATTATCATTCTCAGACATAATGTCCCTTAATCGGGTCCTCGAGACCTTAATCATACTTATAAGTCGAGTCGAGACTAAACTGAAACAGATACAAAATTCCATGAAAATTTGAAACTTTTCTAAAATACAGGGGAGACACGCCCGTGGGAGGAGACCGTGTGCCCTCCACGGCTTCTAGACACCCCCGTGTATCCATCCGTGATTATACAGACTATACCAACATAGTCATTAGGCACGCCCATGTGCCACGACCGTGTACTTTTAGGTCATATACTGACTTCCCCAATACGGCCACATAGCACGCCCGTGTCGAGGCCGTGTACTTTTATGTTAGCAACTGACTTGTACACCACAGCCAAATGACACGCCCGTGTCAAGACCGTGTGATGATAAACTTCATCCTACACTTCACCCACGATCATTAGGCACGCCCGTGTGCCACAACCGTGTGACATTATAGGCCATTTACAAGGCTAAAATGCCACCCACAAAGGGCCATACCTACAAGCCATATTCAACAAGATATTTCATGCACATAAAACCATCAAAAGCATACCAAAATAACCATTCAAACTTTACATTCAAAGCCAATTCCAACTATGGCAATCTTAAGGATTAAAACTCATATCATTACAAGACTAATTCATGCATTTGCTCATTCAAACTTTGCCATTCCACATTCTTTCATCATATCAAAAGATACATTCTATAACACATTCATTTAAGCAAAGTTTCAACTCTTAAATAGTCAAATCACAAGGCTAAGATCACATAACTATTTATACCAATATACTAGCCTATACATGCCATATCTAGCTTTATACAATATCAAAATGTACCAAAATAAGTTCTATAGTGTGATGACGATCCAAGACGGTCCCGAGCCTTTAGTAGCTCTGACAACCTATAAAACAGATTAAACACACATAGAGTAAGCTTTCCAAAAGCTTAGTAAGTCAATATACTAGCAAACTTAACATAAAATGCATATATTTGCTTTGGTTCATACACTTTTGACCACATTAGCCATATTCACAATTCAAAGATCATATAAACACATATCTCATTTCACCAAAACTTTGTACAACATATCATCAATTCCATATTCATAGCATCATAGTAAGATCATGTTGATGCTTACCTTGTAGACACAGTTAGTGTATAATCAACATACCTGAATTGGATTTACAATCACATATTTGTTCATAGCTCGGATTTGCAATTAGTATCATAGATTTGCCCGTTGAACCGTAATAAATCTAATCGGATACTCAGAAAGCTCAGAATAATAGTACAATGCCAACGTCCCAGATGAGGTCTTACATGCACTTGGATATCGATGCCACTGTCCCAGACAGGGTCTTATACAAACTAAAACGATGCCGATGTCCCAGACATGGTCTCACTCATAAGTGTCATAATGATGCCAACGTCCCAGACGTGGTCTTACACATAATCAGATATCGATGCGACTGTGCCGGACAGGGTCTTACACGAATCTCATATAAATGCCAACGTCCCAGACGTGGTCTTACATGATAAAATAGAACAGATACCTATGTCAAGGTTCGTACGAGGCTTCTCAGACTTAGTCAATATATCGAACTTATCTAGGAATTCAATTATAGAATTTCTCATAAGCATTCGTTATCATCATTAAACCTATGAACAATTAAAATATATACGTATTCATTTATTTGTATAGTGACTTACCTCGGATTCGGTTTATCGGAATAGAAAACGGCTACTTGATAACTTTCGCTTTCCCGCGATCTAAATCCATTTTCCTCAGTTCTTGATCTAAACATATTCAGAATTAACCCTTTTATTCAATAATTCATTCAATTCAATCCAAGGACACTCATTTAGGGCAATTTGCAAATTAGCCCTCACATTTGCACACTTAATCAATTTAGTCTATTTTTCTCAAAACATCAAACTCAAAAATTCAATATACAACCAAGCTTAGCCTAATATATATACATCATACAAGCCCATACTTTTCATTAAATTGACAATTTAGTCCTCCAAAATAACATTTTCTCAATTTAGCCCTTTTTAGCTAAATTCATCAAAACTTCAAGAACAAAACATATTCATTTACAACCAATCTATCATTTAACACCTTAAAGCATCACAAAGCTCAACATAGCTTCAATGGCATCACTTACAAACATCACCAATACACAAAATTGAAAGATGGGTTTGATAGTAGACGAATCAACGATTATAAAAACGTAGAAATTATGAAAAACGGATCAAAAACTTACCTTGAATTAAGGCTTGAAATAGCCGAATATAATCGAGCTAAACCTTTCTTCTTTTCTTACAAAAATTCGGTGGACATAAGATGATAACAATGTCCATTTCATGCTTTTTGTTTTATCATTTAAACATAATTATCAAAGTCCCTTTTTACCCTTAATGAATTCTTAATAAAATAACATCCAAACTATGGACATACTTGTCCATCCACCGTCCACTATCTTCATAGATGGCTAATTCCCTCATAAGGCCTCTTCTTATAAAGCCACATCAAATAGGCACATTAAAAAATAGCAAGCAACTTTCACATTCAATACAATTTAATCCTTTTATCAAATTAAACACACAGACAGATAAATTAACTTACGAAACTTTAACACATGCTTAATCATATATCAACGGCACAGAATATAATATTAAAATATTATACGGACTCAGATTTGTGGTCCCAAAACCACTGTTCCGACTAGGGTATAAACTGAACTGTTACAATTCTCCCACCTTAGGGATTTTTGTCCCCCAAAATCTTACTGTTAAACGAGATCGGATATTGTTGTCTCACTAAATCTTCAGGCTCCCACGTAGCCTCTTCTATCCCATGTCGATTCCACAGTACTTTTACTAACAGAATTTTCTTATTTCTCAACTCTTTCACTTCATGAGCTACGATACGGATCAGTTCCTCTTCGTATGTCATATCTGATCAGATTTCAATTTCAGATTGGGCAATCACATGTGACGGATCGGATCGGTATTTACGAAGCATTGAAACATGAAATACGTTGTGTATCTTTTCTAGCTCAGACGACAACTTTAATCTATATGCAACAGGTCCAACACGCTCAATGATCTCATACAGTCTGATGAACCTCAGACTTAATTTACCTTTACGTCTGAATCGAAGTACCTTTTTCCATGGAGACACTTTCAGAAATATTTTGTCGCCAATTTCAAATTCTATATCTTTTCGTTTCAAGTCTGCATAAGACTTCTGACGATCAGATGCTGTTTTCAAATAATCTTGGATCAATTTCACTTTCTGCTCTAAATCTTTTATCAAATCAATCCCATGTAGCTTATTCTCACTGAGTTCAGTCCAATACAGAGGTGTACGACATTTACGTCCGTACAAAGCTTCATATGGTGCCATTTTGATACTCGACTGAAAACTATTATTGTATGCAAATTCAATCAAGGGTAGATAATGTTCCCATGAACTATTAAACTCTAGTATGCAACATCTTAACATGTCTTCAAGAATCTGAATAATCCGCTCAGATTGGCCATCTGTTTACAGATGAGAAGCTGTACTAAAGTGCAATTTTGTGCCCAGAGCTTCTTGTAATTTCTTCCAGAATCTCGATGTGAATCTCGGATCTCTATCGGATACAATAGACAGTGGCACCCCGTGCAATGACAGTGGCACCCCGTGCAATCTTACAATCTCAGAAATATAAAGCTCAGCTAATCTATCAAGTGGATAATCAGATCTTACTGGGATAAAATGGGCAGATTTCAATAATCTATCAACCACGACCCATATCACATCTTTCTTTCTTGAAGTCTGAGGTAAACCAGAAACAAAGTCCATGGTTACTTTATCCCATTTCAACTCAAGAATCAGAATTGGTTGCAATAACCCAGACGGAACTTGATGTTTGGCTTTTACTTGTTGACAGACTAAACATTTTGAAACAAAGTTAGAAATGTCTTGTTTCATACCAGACCACCAATAGTGTCGTTCTAAATCTTGATACATTTTTTTGCTTCCCGGATGAACAAATAGACGATTGTTATGAGCTTCATTCAAGATTAACTGAACCAACTCTAGATTTCTCGAAACACAGATACGATCCTAAAATCTCAAACAATCATCAACAATTTGAAATTCAGATTCGGAATTCACCTCACACTGAGCTTGTTTTGCTAGCAATTCAATACTAGATTTCTGAGCATCACATATCTGTTGTAAGAACAACGCTTTGGCTTTTAATTCAGCTAACACAGAACTATTATCAGATAAATCTAACTGAGCATTCAAAGCACATAATGCAAACAATGATTTTCTACTTAAAGCATCAGCAATAACATTTGCTTTACCCGGATGATAATCTATCACAAGCTCATAATCTTTTAGCAGTTCTAACCATCTTCTTTGATGCAGGTTCAAATCTTTTTGAGCCATCAGGTATTTCAGACTTTTATGATCTAAAAACACGTGACATTTCTCACCGTACAGATAATGACGCCAAATCTTTAGCACAAACACAATTGTAGCTAACTCAAGGTCGTGCGTCGGATAATTCTTTTCATGAGGCTTCAACTGTCTTGAGGCATAAGCTACCACTTTACCTTCCTGCATCAAGACACATCCCAGACCATTTAACAAAGCATCACTGTACACAACAAATTCTTTACCCGATTTAGGCTGTACTAACACTGGAGCTTCTGTTAATAAAGTTTTCAACTGATCAAAACTTTTCTGACACTTATCTGACCATTCAAATCTGACATCTTTCTGAAGTAATTTAGTCAATGGAGTAGCTATTGTCGAAAAGCCTTTCACAAATCTGCGATGATAACTAGCCAAACCCAGAAAACTGCGGACTTCAGATACATATCTCAGAGGTTTCCAATTCAGAATAGCAGAAATCTTGCTCAGATCAACTCGAATACTAGATGCTGACATAATATGTCCAAGAAAAGTAACCTCGTACAACAAGAATTCACATTTACTAAATTTCGCATACAATTTCTTTTCTCTCAAAGTTTGCAAAACAACTTTCAAATGTTTCGCATGCTCAGCCTCATGACGCGAATAAATCAAAATGTCATCTATGAATACCACAACAAATCGATCTAGGTACGGTCTAAAAATTCGGTTCATCAGATCTATAAAAATAGCAGGAGCATTGGTTAGTCCAAATGGCATAACTAAATATTCGTAATGCCTGTACCTCATTCTGAAAGCAGTCTTCAGAATATCTGAATCTTTCACTCTCAACTGGTAATATCCCGATCTCAGATCAACCTTGGAAAACACAGTAGCTCCTTTCAACTAATCAAACAAGTCATCAATTCTGGGCAATGGATATTTATTCTTTATTGTCACCTTATTCAACTGACGATAATCGATACACATCCTCATCGTGCCATCTTTATTTTCCACAAACAAAACTGGAGCACCACAGGGCGAGAAACTCGGTCTAGCAAACCCTCTCTCAGTCAATTCTTGCAACTATGCCTTTAACTCTTTTAACTCTGTTGGTGCCATTCTATACGGAGCTATCGAAATAGGTGTAGTACCAGGCAACAATTCAATACCAAACTCAACTTCTCGAATCAGAGGTAAACCCGGTAACTCTTCAGGAAACACATTAGAAAGCTCACAAACAATAGGCACTAACTCAATCTTTCTTTCAGACATTTTCGAATCAATCACATAAGCGAAATATGCCTCATAATACTTATTCAAACAACTCTAAGCTTTCAAAACAGATATCACAGTAGGCAATCCTTTCAAATCATTAGACTCAATTCGTACAATCTCATCATTCAGACATCTCAAATCTATAGTCTTTCTTTTACAGTTCATAACAGCATCATGCATAAACAACCAGTCCATACCCAGAATAATATCGAATTCATTAAATGGCAAGAGCATCAGATCAGCAGGGAAACAGATATCTCGAAACATTAACGGACAGTTCTTGCATACTTTGTCTACAAGGACACATTTACCTAAGGGGTTCGATACTTATATGGTAAACTCAGTAGACTCTACAGGCAAAGTCTTGTTGAATACGAAATTCATGCATATATATGAATGCGTAGAACCAGGGTCTCAAAGCAATCACAGAAGTATCATAAAGAGTAAAAGTACCCGTTATAACATCTGGTGACTAAGCTTCTTCTCGAGCTCGGATAGCATATGCTCTAGCTGGCGCTATAGCTTCGGATCTGACAACATTGTCTCTCGTAGTTCTCTGACTACAACTAATATTTCTGACATTTTTCGATGGCCTACCTCTCACAGGTGCATTATCAGATCTCAAATTCTGAACAGTCTCTGATTCGACAGGCTCAGGGCAATCACGTATAAAATGATCAAGCGATCCACATCTAAAGCAAGCTCTACCGTTTAATCTATAGCTTCCCGGGTGCCTTTTTCCATAATGTTTACATTCAGGTCTCTCGGATCGAACATTACCAACACTGGCCACTGAAGTTGCTGGAGTTTTAGAACTCATTTGCGGTCTAGATTGATTTCTATTTGCATGTCCCACATTATCTCTGAAACGACTTTGATTATTTCTGAATCTTTTCGGAACAGACTAAAATGATTTACTCTGAAATCTCTATTTCACATCTCGAGCTTTAGACTCAGCTTTTCTCTTATCTTTCCCGAGTGCCTTAACTTTACATGCTCGATCAACGAGTACAACAAACTCTTTTATTTCCAAAATCCCGACTAGCAGACAAATGTCTTCATTAAAGCCATCTTCGAACCTTTTGCACATTATAGCTTCAGATGATACACATTCTCGAGCATACTGACTCAGTCTCACGAATTCTCGTTCTTATTTCGTAACAGACATACGGCCCTGCTTAAGTTCTAGAAATTCTTTTCGTTTCTGATCAACGAATCTCTCACTGATATATTTCTTCCGAAACTCAATCTGAAAGAAATCCCATGTGACTTGTTCTCTGGGAATAACAGAAATCATAGTTTTCCACCATTGATATGTTGCATCTCAGAGTATTTCATCGAATACCCAGATAGTATTTTCAATCTAGAACTCGGCCTTTTCAGCATCATCATCTTTAGTAGCTCAGAATTCTTTGGCCCCATACTTATGGATCCTGTCAACCAGAGGCTTACTTAACAGACTTAGATTTGCAGTTGGAGGTATGTCAGATGTCTGAGGGCGATTAACCAGGGGCAGGGGTTGCGAAAGAGTCGGGTTATTCTTTACAAACTGAGTGAACCACTCACTCGTCATCTGGAAGAAAGCTTGTTTAGCTTCTCCCTCTTGACCGCTCGTAGTCGGTCTCGATTCAGAGGGCACTGTCCCTTGCGCGGGAGCAGGTGCATTACTTTCTACGTCGTCAGCTACGACTCTTTCGGGATCCATTACTATACGAAAATCACATTTATATGTCAGGATCCATCACACTATCACATTTGAGATATATGGCATGTATAGCTAGACTCTGACACACTACGTTAGTCTGAGAATCGGCTAAACCGTAGCTCTTATACCAATCAAATGTAACACCCCTATCCCGATTTCGTCGCTGGATTAAGGTTAGGAGCATTACCGAATAGATCAGAAACATTCACAGACAAAATCATATATTCAATCATCATTCTCAAACATAATGTCCCTTAATCGAGTCCTCTAGACCTTAATCATACTTATAAGTCGAGTCGGGACTAAACTGAAACACATACAAAATTTCATGAAATCTGAAACTTTTCTAAAACACAGGGGAGACACGCCCGTGGGAGGAGACTGTGTGCCCTCCACGGCTTCTAGACACCCCCCGTGTATCCATCCATGTTTATACTAACTATACCAACATGGTCATTAGGCACGCCCGTGTGCCATGGCCGTGTACTTTTAGGTCATATACTGACTTCCCCAACACGGCCACCAAGCACGCCCGTGTCGAGGCCGTGTACTTTTATGTTAACTATTGATTTGTACACCACGGTCAGATGACATGAAACATCCCACACCCGGCCCATGAGCCTTGACCGGATCTAGTATGTTTCTCGATGTAAACCGGTTAAAAATCCTTTTGTTCCTTCGAAAAATAGTGTGTTTTAAAAGAAATATTGTTTTGGGTTGGGCTCGAGAAGAAAACAAAATCGTTTTATAATAAAAACCCTTTTTAAATTTTAGGTGATAAAACATATAAAGTACATTTAGAATAAATTACTTAACCTTTAACTTAATAAAAATTTGTAAACATAATAAAACAATGAAATAATTCAACAGTGGCCTTATTACATCAAAACGAACCTAAAAAAATTATAAGGTACTTAAATGAAATAAAATGTCCAAATAAAATAAAACTGCAAGCTGAGCATAGCCACCACAAGTTCTGCTGTCCCCGTCCATCACTGTTCATCACCTGAAACATGTTCCCACAACAGGGTGAGTCAACAGACTCAATGTGTAACCAACACTAAAGTTAACAATTCAGGCTTCCATAATCATATCACATATCAATACATATAACAGATAAAAATAATGATGCAACCCAAACCCTAACCTAGATGCCATCCGCTACACATCACCCGTACCATCCTGCACATCGTGGGGACTACTAAGTCAACCCTCCATCCGCTACACACCATCGAAGGCGTCAAGCATACGCTTGACGTGCTCATCGCCCTTATAAATATTTGTGGCATAGCCACCAGATTAAATAATTGTGACCGAAGTCACCAAATTCAGATATCGTGGTCTTAGGTCACCACATTCAGATATTGTGGTCTTAGGTCACCACATTCAGATTTCATGGTCTTAGGTCACCACATTCACTTCCCCTTTTCAATAACCCATATGCCCCATATCATATATTATGCATTAACATGCCAAATTTCACATTCTTATCACTTATCACATGTTAAATATAACATATTTCATAATCCTAGTAGGAGTAGGAAACATGCCTGAGTACTTTGTACCATAACATGGTACCTTAGCCACATTCTTACACTTTCATATTAATACATATATCAAGTTTAAGCCATAAATCTATTAAGATTAGTGTAGGGTATACACCTGATTCGCTTAACAAATTCATTGAAATCCCGAAATCCGATCTACTGCCTTAGATCCTTAACTCCCTACATTCGGCCATCACTTTAAATGTAATGAAGACCATTCGGCCATAAAACCAAATCCTATTAGGATTGTTATTACTCAAAACTTACCTTGGTGCCGATTTCACTACTTAATCGAATCCCAAAATCTTTGCTATGCTCCTCCTTGTATTCGGCCAAACACTAGATCTCTTCATAGGTTAGTTTTGGGTTTTTAGGATAATAAGAAATAGATCTAGGTATCAAAATAGGCCTTGGCCGAATGTACCTATGTGCTTACCTTGTGGATTTTAAATCCCGAAAGCATCCCTTCTTGAAGTCGACAACCCCTAAATCTCGAAACCTCCCTTCCATAATTCGGCCAAGATTAATAATAGGGGTTAGTCCTTAAATTTTGATAAGTCTAAAATATAAAGAATGGAAACCAAACTTGGATCTTACCCTTTCTTGATAAAATCGATAGCACCTTTGCTTGAAGCCCCTCAAAGATTCGGTTATGAAGACTTGGAGACTAGATGGATATGGTCACTTATGTATTCGGCTTCAACAAAATTGAAAAGAGAGGGATATGAACTTAGGGAGAATCGGCAATGGTGGACTTAGGGAGAAGAGGAATTTGGTTTGACAAAAGAAAAAGAGAAAATAGGATGTTGCTTAGAGAATTCGGCAGAGAATGGGAAGGAAAAGGAAGAAGAATGAATGATGAATGGCCTCTCTTTTCCTCCTATTGCTAAAATTACTAGGCCAAGACTCCCTTACTTGGCCATCACTCCTCTATTTTGATAGCTTTATCTCTTTAATTATCACCTAAAATAAAAGATAATTCAGCAACTATCCTTACTTAGCCGAAATTATTAAACTCAAAGTCCCTTACTTGGCCATCACTTCTCCCTTATTTTCCTAATTAAAGAATAATTCCTCATTTATCATCTTTTATCCTTAAATAAAATAAAAGGGATAAAATTCCTAAAATTTATCCATGTGCCGTCCCCTATTCCCTCTTATTGACGCCACTTAGCAAAATAAAGGCTTTAAAATTTTGCTCTCCACGCGACTCGAACACAAGTCCTTCCCCCTAGCATGTGGCGTCATTTCCAGAGCTCTAAGTGGTGCCTCCAAGCCACTTTTCCAAGCTCATTTATGTGTCATGTTTTGCATACAATTCCTATTAAGACCACCTCGCTCTATGTCCCCCTTTTAAACTTTAAACTTATCACTTCTAAAGCATTTCCTTACATTTCCAAGACATTTCCTTACATTTCCAAGACAAGACATTTCCTTACATTTCCAAGTCATTTCCTTACATTTCCAAGACAAGACATTTCCTTACATTTCCAAGTTATTTCCTTAAATTTCCAAGACAAGGCATTTCCTTACATTTCTAAGGTTTCTAAAATTCACATAACACATTCAAGACACACACAAGCATGCTTTCACATTCAATTAGGCAAAAATGCATAGGCCCTAATCCCGGATGTTACAGTTCTACCCCTTTTAAAATAATTTCGTCCTCAAAATTACTCAGCTAAATGCACTCCTACTCACCACACTATGCTTATGCTGCGCACTCTGATCTTAGAGAACTATCATACTTTCTAGGCACATTCTTTATGTTCACTATCAAGGTTCCACACACTTCACTAGCAACATAAGAATGAACTGACTTAACCACAAACAAGACAATTAAGGGTATTCCAGAAATAAGGAACGTACACATTGTCACATCTGGTACATCTTCCTCCTCGCGACGGCCAACTGCATAAACCAACCTTGGCTGCTTCGCTTCTGAACCTTCAGCACCTCCGCTTGGTGCTCTATGACCTCGGTCGTTCGGACCACGGCCTTGCTGAGGCTGCTGTCCCCCTCTACCAGCTTGGTTAACATTCTGAGCTACTGGTCGATTTCCATCTAGCCTCATAGGGCAATCCTTAATCATATGGTCCTTGGACCCACACCTGAAACATCCTCCTGTCCTCTTCCAACACTCTCCTAAGTGTCTCTTCCCACACTGATCACAAGGACGATACTGCCCTCCTGCACCAACTGGTGACCTCGCGGCCCATCAACTCTGGGCCTTTTCTACACACTCCTAGACGGTCCTGACGACCCATAACCCCTCTTGGGCCTATTCCTATCAGAGCTCTACTTTACCGAGTCCTTGATTCCCTCGGCTACCTTAGCCTTTTCCACTAACGCGAAAAACTCCCATTCCTGATGTGGGGCTATCAACAACCATAAATCATCCCTCAAACCGTCCCCAAATAGGATACATCGTTCATGTTCCGTAGCCAACACTCATCGGGCATAACGGCTCAGCCTCAGAAACTCAGCTTCATACTCTGCCACGGACTTGTTCCCTTGAACCAGCCCCATAAATGCCTTCCTTTGCTCATCAGTACACTGGGTACCGACATACTTCTTCTGATAAGCCGTCTTAACATAGTCCCACGTCAGATCCTCAGCTGTGGTACCATCACGAACTGTGAGCCACCATTGGTACGCTTCATCGTGTAGGAATGCCACCATTCCTTTCAGCTTCTCTTCAGGGGTCAGATCTAGTTCATCCATAATCCGCTCAGTTGATTCCAACCAATACTCAACGGTACTGGGTGCCACTCCTGACACACCACGGAACACCTCAGCTCCGTTGGCACGAAGTCGTTTAGGTACCGACTTCTGAGCTCCCGAATTTCCTCCTGCACCAGCCACCAATTCAAGAACTCGCAGCATAGCCTGTGACACAGCATCATCCCCCGTCTGGCCTTGCTGCTCAACACCAACAGCTGGGGGTGGTAGTGGTGGTGGTACCTCGTTGTCAGACTCTTGACCCGACCTAACGGGTTCTGACACGGCCATCCTACCTCTACTGCGTCCTCGCACGTTTCGATCACGTCCCCTAGAGCTCATTTCTACTACCGCGCTTTAATCTGATTAAGAAATTTTATGAATTAGTACTTGTTTCATTGATTATCCACGAAGAAATTTTATGGATAGAAGCTTCGTAGTGGTTCTTTCGATTCAATCAAAGTTTTCATGTCTTCTATCCTAATTCGGAGAAGTACATTCATTCAACATTCATTCAATGACATCCATTCCGTAGTATCTCCCATACACATTCACTCTTCGAACATTTCTGTCCGTTCCTAGCCCAGGGGTATTTTCGTAATTTTTTTCAAAATAAGGTTCCTTGGTGATTTTGTCAATAAGGGTATTTTGGTAATTTTGCATTCCCGAGGGTATTTTGGACATTTTGAATTTCGGAGGTATTTCGGTAATTTTGAAACTTGGGGTAAATTTGTAAAGTTTAATAATTTAGGGGTATTTTAAAATTTGCAAGACTTTGAGGGTTCTTTTTGAGAATTTGGTTTCCAAAACGGTGATGTTGCAAAAATTTTGGAAATTAGGGTCATTTTGGTAATAGGGCAATTTTGTAATTTTTCCAAAATCAAGATATTTTGATATTTTGCAAATTAGGTTTTTTGGACTTGTTATGAAGTAAGGAAATTTTGATAAGAACTGTGGGTATTTTGGGAATTTCATAAACCAAGGGCATTTTTGTAATTTTACCACTAGGGGTATTTTTTATAATTTTATAAATCGAAAATTTTTCGGAAAATTTTGTAAAAATAGTTCTCACAAATTAAAAGGATCATTTTAAGAGTTTTAAAACTAGGGTTTTTATAAAAAAAAAATACGGCTAGTTCCCTTTCGGGTTTTAGTTATTGTGTTTAGCCTATGACCGAGTCCTCTTGGTTAGGGTGAACTGAAGCTACGCACCAGGTAGGACTCCAATGAAGAGGAGCTGAGTCACTAGGACTGCTTAAGTACCAGGCTCTTCCGGATCCAATCTTAGACATTCGCACAAGTGTTACCACACCCTAACTCGGCGACTTAACCACAGGTTTGTTTAATTAGGCACTTAAGTCTTATGTATTTGTTGGGGTACACTAGTCCTAGGGTTCAAGTACTTAGCATACTATCTACGTTCCATTTCTACCCTTCTACAATTAATAATTCACACAATAGATAGAAGTACTTACCTGGTGGATTGCCGGTCGGAGACTTAGGTGCCATGCCAAAACCTTCTTCTTTCCAAAAATATTTTCATAAAACTCATTCGGGCTCGATTTGAAAACGTTTTGGGCCTTAAACCTCAGGCCGAGGGTTTGAAACTGGGCTCTGGTATCAAACTGAAACATCCCACATCCGGCCCATGAGCCTTGACCGGATCTGGTATGTTTCTCGATGTAAACCGGTTAAAAATCCTTTTGTTCCTTCGGAAAATAGTTTGTTTTAAAAGAAATATTGTTTTTGGTTGGGCTCGAGAAGAAAACAAAATCGTTTTATAATAAAAACCCTTTTTAAATTTTAGGTGATAAAACATATAAAGTACATTTAGAATAAATTACTTAATCTTTAACTTAATAAAAATTTGTAAACATAATTAAACAATGAAATAATTCAACAGTGGCCTTATTACATCAAAACAAACCTAAAAAAATTATAAGGTACTTAAATGAAACAAAATGTCCAAATAAAATAAAACTTCAAGCTGAGCATGGCCACCACAAGTTCCGCCGTCCGGTCCCATCTTTGTTCATCACACCAAACATGTTCCCATTAACGGGTGAGTCAACAGACTCAATGTGTAACCAACACTAAAGTTAACAATTTAGGCTTACATAATCATATCACATATCAATACATATAACAGATAAAAATAATGATGCAACCCGAACCCAAACCTAGATGCCATCCGCTACACATCACCCGTACCATCCTGCACACGGTGGGGACTACTAAGTCAACCCTCCATCCGCTACACACCATCGAAGGCAGTCACTGTAGTAGACGTGCTCATCGCCCTTATAAATATTTGTGGCATAGCCACCAGATTAAATAATTGTGGCTGAAGTCACCAAATTCAAATATCGTGGTCTTAGGTCACCATATTCAGATATCGTGGTCTTAGGTCACCACATTCAGATTTCGTGGTCTTAGGTCACCACATTCACTTCCCCTTTTCAATAACCCATATGCCCCATATCATATATTATGCATTAACATGCCAAATTTCACATTCTTATCACTTATCACATGTTAAATATAACATATTTCATAATCCTAGTAGGAGTAGGAAACGTACCTGAGTACTTTGTACCATAACATGGTACCTTAGCCACATTCTTACACTTTCATATTAATACATATATCAAGTTTAAGCCATAAATCTATTAAGATTAGTGTGGGGTACACACCTGATTCGCTTAACAAATTCACTAAAATCCCGAAATCTGATCTACTGCCTTAGATCCTTAACTCCCTACATTCGGCCATCACTTTAAATTTAATGAAGACCATTCGACCATAAAACCAAATCCTATTAGGATTGTTATTACTCAAAACTTACCTTGGTGCCGATTTCACTACTTAATCGAATCCCGAAATCTTTGCTATGCTCTTTCTTATATTCGGCCAAACACTAGATCTCTTCATAGGTTAGTTTTCGGTTTTTAGGATAATAAGAAATAGATCTAGGTATCAAAATAGGCCTTGGCCGAATGTACCTATATGCTTACCTTGTGGATTTTAAATCCCGAAAGTATCCCTTCTTGAAGTCGACAACCCCTAAATCCCGAAACCTCCCTTCCATAATTCGACCAAGATTAATAATAGGGGTTAGTCCCTAAATTTTGATAAGTCTAAAATATAAAGAATGGAAACCAAACTTGGATCTTACCTTTACTTGATGAAATCGACAGTACCTTTGCTTGAAGCCCCTCAAAGATTCGGCTATGAAGACTTGGAGGCTAGATGGCTATGGTCACTTATGTATTCGGCTTCAACAAAATTGAAAAGAGAGGGGTATGAACTTAGGGAGAATCGACAATGGTGGACTTAGGGAGAAGAAGAATTCGGTTTGACAAAAGAAAAAGAGAAAATAGGATGTTGCTTAGAGAATTCGACAGAGAATGGGAAGGAAAAGGAAGAAGAATGAATGATGAATGGCCTCTCTTTTCCTCCTATTGCCGAAATTACTAGGCCAAGACTCCCTTACTTGGCCATCACTCCTCTATTTTGATAGCTTTATCTCTTTAATTATCACCTAAAATAAAAGATAATTCAGCAACTATCCTTACTTAGCCGAAATTATTAAACTCAAAGTCCCTTACTTGGCCATCACTTCTCCCTTATTTTCCTAATTAAAGAATAATTCCTCATTTATCATCTTTTATCCTTAAATAAAATAAAGGGGATAAAATTCCTAAAATTTAGCCATGTGCCGTCCCCCTATTCCCTCTTATTGACGCCACTTAGCAAAATAAAGGCTTTAAAATTTTGCTCTCCACACAACTCGAACACAAGTCCTTCCCCCTAGCATGTGGCGTCATTTCCAGAGCTCTAAGTGGTGCCTCCAAGCCACTTTTCCAAGCTCATTTGTGTGTCATGTTTTGCATACAATTCCTCTTAAGACCACCTTGCTCCATGTCCCCCTTTTAAACTTTAAACTTATCATTTCTAAAGCATTTCCTTACATTTCCAAGACATTTCCTTACATTTCCAAGTCATTTCCTTACATTTCCAAGTCATTTCCTTCCCCCTTTTATATGTTATTTTATAAGTTAAATTTTATATTATATTTGTTCAGTAAGTTATAATTATTAAACAAAGCATTAAAGGAAAAAGAAAGCCATATTGCTTTATTGTTTGGCCGAATGTTTTAAAGAAAATGAAAGAATAAAA
Source organism: Gossypium bickii (assembly GCA_025503065.1). Lineage (NCBI taxonomy): Eukaryota > Viridiplantae > Streptophyta > Magnoliopsida > Malvales > Malvaceae > Gossypium > Gossypium bickii. The sequence continues at coordinate 58,545,980 of CP106711.1, forward strand.
GCTTAAGGGTTAGGTTGATTTCAAGCTTGAATTCAAGGTAAGTTTTTGATCCGTTTTTGATAATTTCTATGTTTTTGTAATCATTGCTTCGTCTACTATCAAACCCATGTTTCAATTTTGTGTATTGGTGATGTTTGTAGGTTGTGCCATTGATGCTAGGTTGAGCTTTGTGATGCTTTAAGGAGTTAAATGATAGATTGGTGGTAGATGAACATGTTTTGTTCTTGAAGTTTTGATGAATTTACCTAAATAGGGCTAAATTGAGAAAATGATAATTTGAGGGACTAAATTGTGAATTTGATGAAAAATGTGGCTTGTATGTGATATGTATATATTCAGCCAAGCTTGTGTATAAGTGGATTTTGTGAATTTGATGTTTTGAGAAAAATGGACTAAATTACTAAGTTATGCAAATATGAGGGTTATTTTGCAAATAGCCCTAAATGTGTGTGTTTGGATTGAATTGAATGAACTAGTGAATAAAAGGGTTAATTTTGAATAAGTTTAGATCAAGAACCGAGGAAAACAGATTTAGATCGCGGGAAAGCGAAAGTTATCGAGTAGCCATTTTCTATTCCGATAAACCGAATCCGAGGTAAGTCACTATGCAAATAATGTGCTTATATGAAATTATACCGGTTCATTTGATTAATGTTGATAATGAATGCTTATGAGAAATTCTGTAATTGAATTCAAAGATAAGTTCGATATATTGATTGAGTCTGAGAAGCCTCGTATGAATCTAGGAATAGGTATCTGTTCTATTTACGAGTAAGACCACGTCGGGGACATCGGCATCAATTTCTCTTATGAGTAAGACCAGGTCGGGGACATTGACATCAATATCTGTTTACGAGTAAGACCACGTCGGGGACGTTGGCATCAATACTTGTTTATATATAAGACCTCCTCAGGGACATAGGCATCATTATCTGTTTTATATAAAACCTCGTCTGGGACGTAGGCATCATTATCTGATTATATGTAAGACTTCGTCTAGGACGTAGGCATCATTTTCTATTTATATATAAGACCTCGTTTGGGACGTAGGCATCATTATCTGATTATATGTAAGACCTCATCTGGGACGTAGGCATCATTATCTGTTTATATATAAGACCTTGTCTGGGACGTGGGCATCATTATCTATTTAAATATAAGACCTCGTCTGGGACGTAGGCATCATTATCTGTTTATATATAAGACCCCGTCTGGGATGTAGGCTTCATTATCTGATTATATATAAGACCTCGTCTGGGACGTAGGCATCATTATCTGACTATATATAAGACCCTGTCTGGGACAGTGGCACCTATATCTGAGTGCTTGTAAGACCTCGTCTGGGACACTGGTATTGTACGACTATTCCGAGCTTTCTGAGTGTCCTACTAGATTCTTATTGGTTCATTGGGTAAGTCTGTGATATGAATTTCAAATCCGAGCTATGAACAATTATGTGATATTAAATCTGATTCAGGTACGTTGTTTGTACACTATTGAGTATATAAGGTGAGCATCTAAGTGATCTTATTATAATGATAGGTATATGAAATTAACGATACAATATGTAAAGTTTGACTAGAGTTGTGTGGGCAGATGAATTATGTGTTCATATGATTTTTGAATGGTGGAAATGACTAAGTGATTGATATGTGCCAATGTATTTATTTGCAAATATGCTTTTCTTACCAAGTTTATTTGTATATGACTTACTAAGCTCTTGGAATGCATACTCCATGTGTGTTTAATCTGTTTTATAGGTCGTCAAAGCTTCCGAAGGCTCGGGACCGTCACAGATAGTCATCACACTACGAAAACTTATTTTGGTATACTTTGAGAATGTATATTGCACAATATGGCATATATAGGCTAGTTTTGGTATGAGTTGTATAATGAACTTAGCCATGTGATTTGGCTAATTATCATTTGATAATATGCCTTAATGAATGTGATATGTGAAGTTGTTTTGGCATGCTTAGTTGTTACATGAAATGGTTATGAGATGGTAAGTATATATGGATGAAAGGAGCTTAGTATAATTTAGATTTAGTTATGCAAATTGGTATGTTTGGAATTGGTTTGAATAGTTAGATTGAATGGATATTGAATGGATTGTAGTGTGATTACTTTAGTTAACAAAAATGCATAAATTGGTTAATTATTTTGGTATGTTTTGATGGTTATATGTGCCTGAGATATCTTGTTAAATATGGCTTGTAGGTTTGACCCTTATAGGTGGCATTGTGGCCTTATAAATGGCCTATAATTCACACGGTTGTGGCACACGGGCGTTCCTAACGACCGTGGGTGAATTGTAGGATGCAATTTATCATCACACGGCCTCGATACGGGCGTGTCATCTGGCCGTGGTGTGCAAGTCACTAGCTAACATAAAAGTACACGGCCTCGACACGGGCGTGCTTGGTGGTCGTGGTGGGGGAGTCAGTATATGACCTAAAAGTACACAGCCAGGGCACACAGGCGTGCCTAATGACTGTGTTGGTATAGTTAGTATAAACACGGATGGATACACGGGGGTGTCTAGAAGCCGTGGAGGGCACATGGTCTCCTCCCACGGGCGTGTCTCCCCTGTGTTTTAGAAAAGTTTCAATTTTTCATGGAATTTCATATGTGTTTCAGTTAGTCCCAACTCGACTTATAAGTATGATTAAGGTCTCGAGGACCCGATTAAGGGACATTATGTCTGAGAATGATGATTGAATGTATGATTTTGTCCGTGAATGTTTCTGATCTGTCTGGTATCGCTCCTAACCTTAATCTGGCGAGGGACTTGGGATAGGGGTGCTACATTTGATTGGTATCAGTGGTACGGTTTAGCTGATTCTTGAACTAACGTAGCGTGTTAGAGTCTAGCTATACATGCCATATATCTGACTTTTGATAGTGTAATGAATCCTGACGTGTAAAAATGTGATTTCAAGTATAGTATGGATCCCAAAAGAGTCGTAGCTGACAACGTAGAAAGTAATGCGCCTGCTTCTGTGCAAGGGATAGCGCCCTTAGGTCCGAGACCGGTTACGAGCGGTCAAGAGGGAGAAGCTAAACAAGCTTTCTTCCAATTGATGAGTGAGTGGTTCACTCAATTTGTGAGAAATAGCCCGACTGTTTTGTAACCTCCGCCCCCGATTAACCTCCCTCAGACATCTGCTATGCTTTCGATTACGAATCTGAATCTAATGAACAAGCCCTCGGTTGATGAAATTCGTAAGTATGAGGTCGAGAGTTTAGGGCTACTAACAATGATAATATCGAGAAAGCCGATTCTAAAGCTCATAATGAGAGAAAAGATCGATGAGTAATTTTTCTCAACCTTCGACGAAGAAATATAGAGATACAAGCAATAGATTAGACGTTTCAATTGGACATAAGGGTAGAGATCGTGTGAGACCAAATGTAAGTCTAAGAACTCAAGCTCCAATTGAATCAAATGATGGAAGTACTAAAAGCAACAAACCTGAGTGTAGAAAGTGTGGAAGACAACATGTAGGAAAATGTTGGGGCAAGTATAACAATAGAGTTTGTTATAAATGTGGGTCACGAAATCACTTCATTCGAGACTGCCTAAAGATGATGAGTATTGGAAATGTCAAATCTGAGCGACTCAAGTGCAAACTTTGTAGTAAAAGACAATCGGGGGATTGTAGATCAAATAATCAAGCTTGCTTCCGATGTGGATCGTTAGATCATTTTATTCGAGATTACCCAGGGCCTGTTGAACAAGAGGCTACCTAAAATTTGAGATCAGATAACGCCCCAGAGAGAGATAGACCTTCCCGAAATGTAAGAAGTGTTAGTTGTAGTCAGAGAATTACGAGAGATAATGTTGTCAGATCTGAAGCTAGAGCGCCAGCCAGAGCGTTTGCTATCTGAGCTCGAGAAGAAGCTTCATCGCCAGATGTTATAACTGGCACTTTTACTCTTTATAATACTTTTGTGATTGTATTCATAAACCCTGGTTCTACTCATTCGTATATATATGCATGAATTTAGTATTCAGTAAGACTTTGCCTGTAGAGTCTACTGAGTTTGCTACAAAAGTATCGAACCCCTTAGGTAAAAGTGTCATTGTTGATAAAGTATGAAAGAACTGTCCGTTAATGTTTCGAAATATTTGTTTCCCTACTGATCTGATGCTTTTTCTATTTGATGAGTTCGATATTATTTTGGGTATGGATTGGTTGTTTATGCATTATGCTGTTGTGAACTGCAAAAGAAAGACTATAGATTTGAGATGTCCGAATGATGAGATTGTACGAGTTAAGTCTAATGATTTGAATGGATTGCCTGCTGTGATATCTATTTTGAAAGCTTAGGATTATTTGAATAAGGGATATGAGGCATATTTCGCTTATGTGATTGATTAAAAAATGTCTAAAAGGAAGATTGAGTCAGTGTCCGTTATCTGTGAGTTTCTGATGTGTTTCCTGAAGAGTTACCGGGTTTACCTCTAATTCGAGAAGTTGAGTTTGGTATTGATTTGTTTTCTGGCACAACACCTATTTCGATAGCTCCGTATAGAATGGCACCATCAGAGTTGAAAGAGTTAAAGTCACAAATGCAAGAATTGACTGAGAGAGGGTTTGCTAGACCGAGCTTCTCACCCTGGAGTACTCCGATTTTGTTTGTGAAAAAAGAAAGATGGCACGATGAGGATGTGTATCGATTATCGTCAGTTGAATAAGGTGACAATAAAGAATAAATATCCGTTTCCCCGTACAGACGATTTATTTGATCAGTTAAAGAAAAGTTACTATAGTATGATCTGAGGTAACATTGTTGGTGGTCTAAAATGAAATGAGACATATATAACTTTGTGTTAAAATGTTTAGTCTGTCAACAAGTGAAAGTTGAACATCAAACTCTGTCTAGTTTGCTATAACCAATTATGATTCCCGAATGGATATGGGATAAGAGTGACGATGGTTTTGGTTCTGGTTTGCCTTCAACTCAGAGAAAAAAAGATGCGATATGGGTCGCAGTTGATCGATTGATGAAATCTACCCATTTTATTCCGGTAAGATCTGACTACTCACCTGAAAGATTAGCCGAGATGTATATTTCTGAGAATGTTAGATTGCAAGAGTGCCATTATCTATTATATAAGATAGAGATTCGAGATTTACATCACGGTTTTGGAAGAAACTGCAAGAAGCTTTGGGCATGAAATTTGCATTTCAATACAGCTTTTCATCCGCAAACTGATGGTCAGTCCAAACAGACTATTCAAATTCTGGAAGACATGTTAAGATGCTGTGTACTAGAGTTTCATGGTTCGCGGGAACAGAATCTGCCACTGATTAAATTTACGTATGATAACAGTTTTCAGACGAGCATCAAAATGGCACCATATGAACCTCTGTATTGGACTGAGCTCAATGAAAATAAGCTACATGGGGCTGATTTGATAAAATATTCAGAGCAGAAAGTGAAATTGATCCGAGATTGTTTGAAAGCAGCATCTGATCGTCAGAAGTCTTATGTAGACTTGAAACGAAAAGATATAGAATTTGAAATTGGCGACAAATTATTTCTGAAAGTGTCTCCATGGAAGAAAGTGCCTCGATTCGGACGTAAAGGTAAATTAAGTCCGAGGCTCATCGGGCCATATGAGATCATTGAACGTGTCGGGCCTGTTGCATATAAATTCAAGTTGCCTTCTGAACTAGAAAAGATACACAACGTATTTCATGTTTCAATGCTCTGTAAATACCGATCTGATCCGTCACATGTGATTGCCCTATTTGAAATCGAAATCCGATCTGATATGACATACAAAGAGGAACCAATCTGTATCCTAGCTCGTGAAGTGAAAGAGTTGAGAAATAAGAAAATTTCGTTAGTAAAAGTACTGTGGAATCGACATGGGATAGAAGAGGCTACGTGGGAGCCTGAAGATTCAGTGAGACAACAATATCTGACTTTGTTTAACGATAAAATTTTCAGGGACAAAAATCACTAAGGGGGAGAATTGTAATAGTCCGGTTTATACCCTAGTCGGAACAATGGTTTCGGGACCATGAATCCGAGTCTGTATAATATTTTTAATGTTATTTTCTGTGTCGTTAGAATGTGATTGAGCATGTGATAAATTTTCGTAAGCTAATTTGTCTGTCAGTGTGTTTAATTTGATAAAGGGATTAAATTGCATTGAATGTGAAAGTTGCTTGCTATTTGCTAAAGTGTCTATGTGTTGTGGCTTTATAATTGCGAGGACTTATGTTGCAATTTGGCCAGACGGCAACATGGTTTTTATGATATGTTTTTATATGTTATTTTATAAGTTGAATTTTATATTATATTTATTCATTAAGTTATTATTATTAAACAAAGCATTAAAAGAAAAAGAAAGCCATATTGTTTTATTGTTTGGCCGAATGTTTTAAAGAAAATGAAAGAATAAAAGCTTAAGCGTTTGGTTGATTTCAAGATTGAATTCAAGGTAAGTTTTTGATCCGTTTTTAATAATTTCTACGTTTTTGTAATCGTTGCTTCGTCTACTATCAAACCCATGTTTCAATTTTGTGTATTGGTGATGTTTGTAAGTTGTGCCATTGATGCTAGGTTGAGCTTTGTGATGCTTTAAGGTGTTAAATGATAGATTGGTGGTAGATGAACATGTTTTGTTCTTAAAGTTTTGATGAATTTACCTAAATAGGGCTAAATTAAGAAAATGATAATTTAAGGGACTAAATTGTAAATTTGATGAAAAATGTGGGCTTGTATGTGATATGTATATATTCAGCCAAGCTTGTGTATAAGTGGATTTTATGAATTTGATGCTTTGAGAAAAATGGACTAAATTGCTAAGTTGTGCAAATATGTGGGTTATTTTGCAAATAGCCCTAAATGTGTGTCTTTGGATTGAATTGAATGAACTAGTGAATAAAAGGGTTAATTCTGAATATGTTTAGATCAAGAACCGAGGAAAACGGATTTAGATCGCGGGAAAGCGAAAGTTATCGAGTAGCCGTTTTCTATTCTGATAAATCGAATCCGAGGTAAGTCACTATGCAAATAATGTGCTTATATGAAATTATACATGCTCATTTTATTAATGTTGATAATGAATGCTTATGAGAAATTCTGTAATTGAATTCCGAGATAAGTTCGATATATTGATTGAGTCTGAGAAGCCTCGTATGAATCTAGGAATAAGTATCTGTTCTGTTTACGAGTAAGACCACGTCGGGGACGTCGGTATCAATTTCCTTTAGAGTAAGACCACGTCGGGGACGTTGGCATCAATATCTATTTACGAGTAAGACCACGTCGGGGGCGTTGGCATCAATACCTGTTTATATATAAGACCTCGTCTGGGACGTAGACATCATTATCTGTTTATATATAAGACCTCGACTGAGACGTAGGCTTCATTATCTGATTATATGTAAGACCTCGTCTGGGACATAGGCATCATTATCTATTTATATATAAGACATCGTCTGAGACGTAGGCATCATTATCTGATTATATGTAAGACCTCGTCTGGGACGTAGGCATCATTATCTGTTTATATATAAGACCTCGCCTGGGACGTAGGTATCATTATCTGTTTATATATAAGACCTAAATGCAGGACGTAGGCATCATTATCTGTTTATATATAAGACCTAAATGCGGGACGTAGGCATCATTATCTGACTATATATAAGACCCTGTCTGGGATAGTGGCACCTATAACTGAGTGCATGTAAGACCTCGTCTGGGATGTTGGTATTGTACGACTATTTCGAGCTTTCTGAGTGTCCTACTAGATTCTTATTGGTTCATTGGGTAAATCTGTGATATGAATTTCAAATCCGAGCTATGAACAATTATGTGATATTAAATCCGATTCAGGTGCGTTGTTTGTACACTATTGAGTATATAAGGTGAACATCTAATTGATCTTATTATGATGATAGGTATATGAAATTGACGATATAATATGTAAAGTTAGACTAGAGTTGTGTGGCTAGATGATTTACGTGTTCATATGATTTTTGAATGGTGAAAATGACTAAGTGATTGATATGTGCCAATGTATTTATTTGCAAAATATGCTTTTCTTACCAAGTTTATTTGTATATGACTTACTAAGCTCTTGGAAAGCTTACTCCGTGTGTGTTTAATCTGTTTTATAGGTCGTCAAAGCTACCGAAGGCTCGGGACTGTCACGGATCGTCATCACACTACCTAAACTTATTTTGGTATACTTTGAGAACGTATATAGCTCAATATGGCATGTATAGGCTAGTTTTGGTATGAGTTGTATAATGAACTTAGCCATGTGATTTGGCTAATTATATTTTGATAATATGCCTTAATGAATGTGATATGTGAAGTTGTTTTGGCATGCTTAGTTGTTACATGAAATGGTTATGAGATGGTAAGTATATATGGATGAAAGGAGCTTGGTATAATTTAGATTTAGTTATGCAAATTGGTATGTTTGGAATTGGTTTGAATAGTTAGATTGAATGAATATTAAATGGATTGTAGTGTGATTACTTTAGTTAACAAATATGCATGAATTGGCTGATTATTTTGGTATGTTTTGATGGTTATATGTGCATGAGATATCTTGTAAAATATGGCTTGTAGGTTTGACCCTTATGGGAGGCATTGTGGCCTTGTAAATGGCCTATAATGTCACACGGTTGTGGCACACGGGGCGTGCCTAACGACTGTGGGTGAATTGTAGGATGCAATTTATCATCACACGGCCTCGACACGGGCATGTCATCTGGTTGTGGTGTTCAAGTTAGTAGCTAACATAAAAGTACACGGCCTCGACACGGGCTTGCTTGGTGGCCGTGGTGGGGAAGTCAGTATATGACCTAAAAGTACACGGCCAGGGCACACGGGCGTGCCTAATGACCGTGTCGGTATAGTTAGTATAAACATGGATGGATACACGGGGGTGTCTAGAAACCGTGGAGGGCACACGGTCTCCTCCCACGGCCGTGTCTCCCCTGTATTTTAGAAAAGTTTCAATTTTTCATGGAATTTCATATGTGTTTCAGTTTAGTCCCGACTCGACTTATAAGTATGATTAAGTCTCGAAGACCCGATTAAGGGACATTATGTCTGAGAATGATGATTGAATGTATGATTTTGTCTGTGAATGTTTCCGATCTATCTGGTCTCGCTCCTAACCTTAATTCGGCGACGGACTCGGGATAGGGGTGTTACACAAAACCAATCCCAACTACGGCAATCTTAAGAATTAAAATTCATATCATTACAAGACTAATTCATGCATTTGCTCATTCAAACTTTGCCATTCCACATTCTTTCATCATACCAAAAGATACATTCGATAACACATTCATTTAAGCAAAGTTTCAACTCTTAAATAGCCAAATCACATGGCTAAGATCACATAACTATTTGTACCAACATACTAGCCTATACATGCCATATCTAACTTTATACAATATCAAAATGTACCAAAAATAAGTTCTATAGTGTGATGACGATCCAAGACGGTCCCGAGCCTTCAGTAGCTTTGACGACCTATAAAACAGATTAAACACACATAGAGTAAGCTTTCCAAAAGCTTAGTAAGTCAATATACTAGCAAACTTAGCATAAAATGCATATATTTGCTTTGGTTCATACACTTTTGACCACATTAGCCATATTCACAATTCAAAGATCATATAAACACATATCTTATTTCATAGCATATAACATATCATCAATTCCATATTCATAGCATCATAGTAAGATCATATTGATGCTTACCTTGTATACACAGTTAGTGTATAATCAACATACCTGAAATGGATTTACAATCACATATTTGTTCATAGCTCAGATTTCCAATTAGTATCATAGACTTACCCGTTGAACCGTAATAAATCTAATAGGATACTCAGAAAGCTCAGAATAATCGTACAAAGACAACGTCCCAGACGAGGTCTTACATGCACTCGGATATCGATGCCACAGTCCCAGGCAGGGTCTTATACGAATCAAAACGATGCCGATGTCCCAGACATGGTCTTACTCGTAAGTGTTATAATGATGCCAACATCCCAGACGTGGTCTTATACGTAAAGTTTATATTGATGCCAACGTCCCAGACGTGGTCTTACACATAATTAGATATCGATGCCACTGTTCCGGACAGGGTCTTACATTAATCTCAAATCAATGCCAACGTCCCAGACGTGGTCTTACATGATAAAACAGAACAGATACCTATGTCAAGGTTCGTACGAGGCTTCTTAGACTTAGTCAATATACCGAACTTATCTCAGAATTCAATTATAGAATCTCTCATAAGCATTCGTTATCATCATTAAACCTATGAACAATTACAAATGCATACATATTCATTTATTTGTATAGTGACTTACCTCGGATTCGGTTTATCGGAATAGAAAACAGTTACTCGATAACTTTCGCTTTCCCGCGATCTAAATCTGTTTTCCTCGGTTCTTGATATAAACATATTTAGAATTAACCCTTTTATTCAATAATTCATTCAATTCAATCCAAGGACACTCATTTAGGGCAATTTGCAAATTAGCCCTCACATTTGCACACTTAATCATTTAGTCCATTTTTCTCAAAACATCAAATTCACAAATTCAATATACAACCAAGCTTAGCCGAATATATATATACATCATAGAATCCCATACTTTTCATTAAATTGACAATTTAGTCCTCCAAAATCACATTTTCTCAATTTAGCCCTTTTTAGCTAAATTCATCAAAACTTCAAGAACAAAACATATTCATTTACCACCAATCTATCATTTAACACCTTAAAGCATCACAAAGTTTAACATAGCATCAATGGCATAACTTACAAACATCACCAATACACAAAATTGAAACATGGGTTTGATAGTAGACGAAGCAACGATTACAAAAACGTAGAAATTATCAAAAACGGATCAAAAACTTACCTTGAATTAAGGCTTGAAATAGCTGAATATAACAAAGCTAAACCTTTCTTCTTTTCTTACAAAAATTCGGTGGACATAAGATGATAACAATGTCCATTTCATGCTTTTTGTTTTATCATTTAAATATAATTATCAAATTCCCTTTTTACCCTTAATGAATTCTTAATAAAATAACATCCAAACTATGGACATACTTGTCCATCCACCGTCCACTATCTTCATAGATGCCTAATTGCCTCATAAGGCCTCTTCTTATAAAGCCACATCAAATAGGCACATTAACAAATAGCAAGCAACTTTCACATTCAATGCAATTTAATCCTTTTGTCAAATTAAACACACAGACAGATAAATTAACTTACGAAACTTTAACACATGCTTAATCATATATCAACGGCACAGAATATAATATTACAATATTATACGGACTCGGATTTGTGGTCCCAAAACCACTATTCTGACTAGGGTATAAACCGGACTGTTACAATATCTCTAGATTAATCACTTAATTCGTCAATCAAACCAAATATCCACAACATAAAACTCAAGAAACTAAACCAACGACAATTCAAAAACTTACCGCAATGAATTCGATAACCAGTCGTCTCCACACACTGGAATATCCGCTTAAAAACCTTTGAACATCACCTAAACGAGAGTAAAACGAACCTTTTGTTAATTGCCTAATCGAAATACGATAATTAAGGGGGCAAATTCCACTTATCGAAACAGATGAAGTCAAAAGTTGCACCCAAAGACATGACTCGCAAAAAATACAAAAACAAAAAGAGAAGAGAATTTCGGCTATAGAGCAAGATATGAAACGATCAAGAAAACGAGAAGAGGGGGGAAATAGAAGAAACAAGATTCGGCCAAAGGGGAACAAAAACCAAAAGTGAACAAGAAGGGAGAAAAAACGGCAGAGAAACAAAAGTCTAATGTCAGAAAATTTGTGAGGAAAAAAGAAAATAGAAAACTGATAAGAAGAAAAATGATAAGAAGAAAATCTTATTTTGATAACTTCTCCCCAATTATCTCCTAAATACACTCCCTATTAACCCATTAACCCACTAAAACACAACTACTCAGCAGTCTAGTTTAATTTGAACTCCACCACGCCACACGCCTCAAACACAAATTAATTCCCCTGCTTGCACAGGGACTCGAACACAGGACCTCCTACACACTAATACTCCACTTAACCACCAAACCAGCAGGCCCATTTTGATATATTTTTACCAACAATGAAATAAAATCCTACTGCACAAGTGTAAGGCCTAATTCATTCAAAATACCAAAATTTGCCCAAGCGAAGGCTTGAACTTAGGACCTTCCAAACACTCCCAGAACACATAACTACTAAAGCTAGCAGATATTTGTATCATATTTTTACAATAAAAAATTAGAAATTTTGGGGCGCTACAATCAACTCATAGGAATGTAATTCCTTTCTGAGCTGAGTCAAGGTAAGAGCCTTGTTCCCCAAGTTGTAAGCGGCCCTAAAACCAGCAAACTCCTTGCTTAAGGATTTAAACACTATTTTAATTTGTGTGTTCTAGTTTTGCCCCATTATCCCCCTCTTCCGCAAATAATCCCATAAGCTTAAGCATATGTTTATGACTAAAGTATTGGGTTTCTGTTGAGAGCTCATCAAATTTGTAATAGCGGATTGTCGAGCTAATACGACTTGGCCTCCGAGCAAATCCTCCAAATTGGTCATGATCTTTTTGGTAGTACGAAAATTCTTATGTTGCTTTTGCAACACACTACTCATGCCCACTAACATATAACATTGAGCAATTGAGTCATAATCTCTCCAGTAGTTTCTCACTTTAAGCTGAGCTTTAGGAGGGCGCATTTCGTCAAGAAAAAATTTGTGTTTCTCATAGCTGAGAACTATTACCAAGTTTTGTTTCCATTCTTGAAACTTATCCCTATTTAATTTATTCTTAGTAGTAATGCTAATAAGAGGATTAGGAGACATATTTGAACTGAAGAAACTAAAGATTCACTAATTACTATCTTTGTATTGAGTCAATATTTTTCTTTTCAACAACATATCAAGAATGTAGTATAATGCATGCGTTTTGTATTAAAACCTTGAAAAATTTTTTTTCCATTGCTAGGATCATTCTCACACCCATCAACCATGTCACCTTATGGTCCCATGATTAATTAGTAAGAACATGGATTACATCTAATTAGTTTGTGAATCTTAATTCTTAAGACTCCATACGAACTCACGATCATATAATGTTTGGCCATCATCTCTAGCTTAAATATCATTTCTTTAGAAACTATTTAATAAGAGATGATCTTGAGTGTGCAACCATTGCTCAACACCTATCATGAACATGCTATCATTTGTGAGTCATCCTGTGACAATCTCTTTGAAAGTCATGCATGACTATTTGTCCTTAAAAGGAAATCTCATCTGGTGAACCCACATAACAAAGTTTACCTTAGGGTGCGACCAGGGTAGGAACCGGCTCGAAACTTTTATCACTTAGGGACCATCAATGGAGGTCGTAGGTCTTGTTGAAGGACCTTCTCCCATTCAATATTTTAAAAACATGCTAGGTTTTTTTATCCCAAATTTCAAGAATGTTAATATAATAGTCCTAGTGGCATTTTTACCTAATCTAAATGACATGCTTCTAGTATATGCATGGCATACTATGGCAATTTTATAGTATTCACATTCATTCACAAGAATCAATCAATCACAAATACAAACAATTTTGACTCTCCACAATTTTTCTTTTAAAGGAAAACCGAAGAAGTGAATGTGAATCGTGCACCAAGTAGGGTCCTAGGAAAGGGGGGTGAGTCAAATTTAACTGCTTAAAAACCAAGCATTTCCTAGCCAGAACCAATCCTAAACATGCATCTTCTCATTACTACACTTCTCACAGTTATAAAATAACCTAAAGAATTGAATGAAACAATACAACACATGTATTTTCTCATTACCACACTTTTTTATTTTTAAACGATCAATTGTGGATCATCTCATATATATCACAATTATAAAATTACATAATATAAATATTATAAACAATTATAAAGCAGATATATAATGAGATAGGTAATTAAAATAAAATTGCCAGCTAAGGTTTCCATGGTTCTATTTCTAGAAAATAAAATTACATAATTTTTAGCCACAAGGCATTTCTTGGGTCTACAACCGCCATTGTATCTTTTCCTCGTCATGGACTCCTTTTGAAAAAAATTACATTTAAGTCTTATGTCCATTTTTGCTCACAAGAATTCTATGAATTTAAAAAACATAGTCTCATGTGGAGGTGATAGTCCACGGTGTATTTCTTATGAACCACAACCTCTGTAATAAAAAATAATTGTAAAACAAAAATGTAATATCGCATCCATTCCTATATATAACTCAAAACATGCATAAGATCTAAAGAATGTCGCTTTCTATGTAATCAAATCATTCAAGAAGAAGAGAAATTTTTTTTGATTATCTGTTTATACTTATAGATAGAACACAACCTGTAACACCCCATACCCGAGTCTGGGGTTAGATCGGATACAGGACATTACTATGCTTGAACTTGCTTAATCATGAAATTACGGGCTATAAAATTTCGTTCCGAATTAAAACTTCTCTTTTTTAGTCGACTCATACATCTCATGGGCCTACGAGGCCTTGAACTCGTGTCTGGAAACTTTCGGAACTCAACTGGAAACTTTTACTCGAAACAGGGGTCACACGCCCGTGTGACTTAGGACACGCCTGTGTACTACTAGACATGCTCGTGTCTTCCACCCGTGGTCGACATTGAATAATTACAGAAGGCCCTGACATGCCCGTGGACTTAGACCGTATGATATTCCTTGATATATTGACTTACTTACACGGCCTGGGCACATGCCCGTGTTCTAACCGTGTAACATGCACAGCCTAAACAAACGGCCGTGGGACTAGCCCGTGCCCTATCCTGACTTAAGATACAAAGGTGCAGGGTACACACGGCCTAGACATACGTCCCTGTGTCTATTCGTGTGGGTACATAGAGCTATTTTCCTAGCCAATTGCCACCCTAAAATTAAAGATCAATCCAATACTCATTTCAACAACTCAAGTACTACATCTAACATGAACAAGGATACATACTTTATTGATAAATAAAAACATACATACATACTTAATCATTCATGACCAATCTCTTTGGCCATATACAAAAAGAATCCTAAGCTTGAGAGCCAACACTTGGCTAATTTTAAAACATAGCTCAAAATGAAATGCTTCATATACATGCCATACTTAATAAAAATACTTGGCTATACCAAAATATCGATTGATAGTGTGCTCTGAGCTCCGATGACGATGATCCATGAGATTAGCTTGGCGGGACTACATGGAAAGAAAGAGTAAAGGATGTAAGCATTTAGCTTAGTAAGTTTGCATATAATGCACATAACAACATACTTGCTTAATATAAACCATTTGACATAAATAATGGTATCATAAATTTCTGTTATAAAGCTTACTTACTCATACTTGATTCTTACATATCTCATGAAACTTACTAGTCTCATACTTATAAGGTAAACAAGGTACCTGTGTCACTTGATCACATTGATCAGTATACTTTAACATAATAATCATAATCTCTAATTCAGCATTCTTAACATGAATAATACTCATTTTCAACTTGATAATAACTTTGCTTATTTAGCTTTCTTTTTTATCTCATTTGAGCTTAACTCGTTTGCCCGATGAATTTCTATGAATAACCGAGGATACTGAATCTCATTCCACATATAACTTGATGCCAAAGCCATATCCTGAATATGGTCTTACATGGAATATCTCATCTTGGGTTCGAGGCCATGTCTTGACATGGACTTATACGAAGTCTTTCTCGTGAGTTCCATTGGGAACTTACCATTGCCATGTCTTGACATGGTCTTACTTGGTATCTTAACTCATGAACTGGTCAATCCCGAGCCTTGGCTTGGACTTACATGAAATCTTTCTTGTTACTCACCAATGCCATGCCTTGGCTTGGACTTACATGGGATCTCTATCTCAAGATAGCTTTTCAATGCCAAGACTTGTCTTGGACTTACATGACATCTTTGCTTGGAGACTCACCAATGCCATGCCTTAGCCTGGGCTTACATAGGTTTTCATCTCATAATAACTCTTCAATGCCAAGACTTGTCTTGGACTCACTTGATAACTTTGTTGGATTGCCGATGCCATGCCTTGGCTTGGTCTTATACGAACTTTCTTATCTTATGTGGTAGATCGAGTATCCTAAGTAATTCAACTTCAATCGGGACTTTCTCATGCTTAATCTCATTAATTTCTTTGTTTAACATACCATTAAACATTCTCATGAAAGTAATGATTATTTAATAATATAACAAGTAATTCAATGAAAGTATTCATGAAGCTTGGAAATCATACAAACTTACCTCGATATACAAAATGTATGTAGATATGCAATTTAGTCCTCGACTTTGTTCTTGCCTCGGTTTCGATCATGGCTTCGTTTTTCTTGATCTATAATAATAATTTAGATCATTTAAAATTCACATTGACTAAATTGACTCTTAACTCATACTTTGGCAAAATTACTATTTTGCCCTTAAACTTTCTCATATTTGGAATTCTGCCCCAAGGCTCGTAAAATGATTCTCATTCGACTTTCTTAAACTACATGCTTAGCTAATTCATTTCTCTACTATGACAATCATCAATTCTCACTATTTCTAGTATGTATGATCAATTTCATATTTATTGCAAATTAGTCTACACTATCATTTTTCATGAAATTCACTAAGGAAAAGATGTTTATCTAACATCAAACTCTCATAATCTTCCATGAAATCTCATTTTACAAGCATGTCATTCATGGTTAGATTTTTGAACATGCATCTTAGCTCATTTTATAGCTAAAAAGTAGCTAATTCATAATACGAGAACTTTAAAAATACGAAGAATATTAAAAACGGGGCTAAGATGAACTTATTAGCAAGCTTGAAAGATGAACAAACCCTAGCTATGGGGTTCTTCAAAATTTTGGCACCAAGGAAGAAGATGAGAATGATTTTTGTCATCTTTTTCCTTTATTAATCATTTAATTGATTAAAAGACCAAAATGCCCTTCTCTTTAAAATTTCACCCTTTACTAACTCATGTCCATTTTTGTCCAAAAATTTTAATTTGGTCAAATTGCTATATAAGGACTTCTAATTACTATTCTAAAGCTATTTCATACAAAAACCTTCTAGAAACTCATATTTTGCAACTTTTCCAATTTAGTCCTAATGGACCATTTAAAGGAAATTTCCATAAAATTCCTACATGAAACTTTCATGTTATCATGAAAACATCTCAAATACCTTAAAAACTCATTTTACTAACTCGGATTTGTGGTCTCGCACCACTATTCTGACTTGGCCCTAAATTGGGCTGTTACACAACCTAGCTCTAATACTAATTGTTAAAAAAAGGGGTTTAGAAAACGCAACAGAATATAAATTTAGGGAAAACAAAGTTTTAAAAAAATCCAAAATTAAATTTTGATTCTGATATCTAAAGTAATAAACACTTAATCAAAATTGTAACTTTTTTATTCGTCTAGGATGGGCGCTTCGACCAAGTAGTCTTCTCCACTATCCTCAAGCACAGTCTGCCGAGTGTGGGCTCGCTTCGAATCAGAAATTTTTTCACAAAAATTACCAATGGGGTAATTTTGTAATTTTTCTAAGCTTTTGGGTCAAGTTGTAAATCAGAAAAATATCTCTAGAAATTTCTGAAATAATATCTTCAGAGAATTTTCTCTCTACAACTTTCTCTTTAATTCAAGTATGTGAAAAATAATGTACCAAGGCTCTGTTTATATAGGGAGAGTTTAGAGAGTTAAACTATGATTAAACTTAATTTTTTTAATATTAAATTAATATAATATTTATCAAGATAAATATGAGATTAAATTTAAGTAGATAAACATTAATTTAAATTTAATATTAAGATAATCACTTTAATATTAAATTAATAAAATACTATTAAGATAAGTATTAAATTAAATTTAATATTAAACTATTAAAATAATATTATTTTTGGAATAGTTAATTTGAGATTAAATTCTCTCGTAGAGTCTCAGTAGGAGTGTAACTTTTTCACTGCTCAACCACCGAAAACTAACTGCCGTAGGCTACCAGGACGCCACCATATAGTCGCTGGCATCGCCGTGTCCGGTGATGTAGGTGTGACACCTTTATGACACCCCGAGTCAGTTTGGTTTTGGTCAATGCCAATCCGACGGATCCGGTCAAACCACCGATTGGACCATCGGCCTGATTTTGGGCTACTAAACCCAATTTAAGATCTCATATCCTATTTTCAAGTTCAATTACCCATTGAGCCAATTGTTTGACTTGAAAATTAATTTTCAAAAATATCATATTAATTTTAATTAATATGATTTATTTTATTTTATTTTATCAAAATTAATTTTCTCAAAAATCACTTAGATTTTCCACATTAAATTTTCAAGAAAATTCTTTAATCAAATTCTCTGGTTGAACAATTCTCTCGACAACCTAATTTAATTCCACATTAAATAAATCAACTCAATTAAATTATTTCCAAAGTCGTACATATACAATTAGGCTCTAGTAATTGCAATTATGTCCAGAAGTATCATTCCAATAATTCGCAATTACTTAATCATGGAGTAAGTCCACAATAAGTACCATGAAAGAAAACTCATTTTTGTATACTCTTTACGAAAGTAATTCATCCAACTGCTTTGTCCATTGACCTCGTCATGTGTGTGTTACCCTCATATGATATCCTTGATTATTTTGAGTTAAATCTGTTCACTCAATACTATCCTATTTTATCTTATTGTCACTATTGTGTCTTCTTAATGATTAATATGATAACTGTCAACAAATGACTGTGATAAATTGTTCGTTCAAGAACAAGCACCTCGTCGCCACATTCCATATTATCAATCCACACAATGCCAATGAGACGATATCATTAACTCTTTAATTTAGCTATGAATTCCACTGTTGCTAGTAAAGTCATGCCATGCACAAGCCATGTAACCAACATACCGGCTATGGGCTCGATCATCTTTAGAGCATATGCCTCCACTTATATCACACCATAAACGTTACATTTGAATTAATTCACAAACGGATTCAGAATTAATTCATCTTGGGTCCAGTCCAATGTATCATTCTATCAATGAATACATCTATGTCTCTACCCATGGAGACAACTGCTCCAATAGCCAAGACTAGCCATCTCCCAATTGGAACTGAAGATGACATAATAATATTTCTCATTATTTGAATCAAATTCTCACTTTGATTATTTTACGGGATTACAGACTTATTTGGATTATCTACTGAAGTAAGTTGTCTTTCTCGCAATGTAGACGTTCTTACAATACCACTTATCTTCAGTTTCAACTTAGACAATCAATGAGCTAGTATTTTCTTGTCACAGTTTTGCTATGCATACAAAATATAAAAGACAGAAATATGATAGACATAATAGTGAAATGTGAAATAAACTTTATTTATTTATTCATCATTCAAATAAATAGAAAATGGTTACATGTTTACTACAATATAGGCACATTTCCAAACAATCTCCCACTTGCTCTAGTGAAGTAAATGTATCATGTTTCGCATTCTCATATCCTCGACGTGTTTGTTAAAACCTCTAGTTACAAGGGTCTTAATAAACGCCATAGAACAAACTTCTTAGAATAAAAGTATTGATAGTAACAATATCATATAAAATAGTTCGGCGTATAAAAATAGAAATCACTTCGCAATTCATAATTCAATAAACTTTAACCAATTTCTCAAGAAGTAACATTCTTATAAAAATTTACTTAATCAAGGAAGTACCTTTTATAGATTAAGAATCAAAATAGAATTACACGCCACCCCCAATGATCATATGCATATTACAAAACTAACACACGTAAAGCTCACTGTAGAGGCCACTCTTTCTAGCTGAGTCAACAAGCTTATGATGAAGTATCATCTGGAAAGAGGAGAAAGAAGATGGGGTAAGTTCAATAGTGAGTTCCAGAAAAGAAAAGACTTAAACCTTTAAGAATTTACTGAAACACAAATAATACCACAATTGCATATATACACATTTAAATTAATACATCACTATCCTACACGCCTTAACATTTGGGTGAATACTCTCACACTATTGACGGATAACATTTCCAGTCGAACTCTAGCTTCAAGCGAACTCTAACTTCGAGCGAATACTTTCTTCTTTACATTCAAAAAAAACTTTTTCTTTAACTGAACTAACATTTCCTGACCAAACACAATCTTTTCTAGCAAATACCGTTGCATTTCAAACATCTTATCAAGTTAATTCATACACACCTTCACCACAACGGAATCTATACGTCAATTACAACATTTAGCAAATATGTTATGTAACAGCCCATTTTTGGTCAAATCGAAATAGTGATTTTGAGACCACAAATCTGAAGTCAAAATATTTATTTTATTGTTATTTTAATTTCTACAGCATGATAATGTAATTTTTTTGAAAATTTCGTTAAGAAATTTTATCGTTTAGTTGGTCAATTTGATAAAAAGGACTAAATCGCGTAAAATGCAAAAGTGATGTTCTATTAGCTAAAGGTGTCTAATAGCTATAGAACCTTAAAGTTAAGGTCCTTATGTTGTAATTAGACCATTATGATTATGAGTGGACAAATATGGGCATGCATTATAGGTTTCTAATGAGTAATAGTTAAGGCTAAATTGGTAAAAGATAATTAAGTTATAATTAAATAAAACAAAAGCATAAAATTTAATGTGTTCATCTTCATTAGCCGAAAACACAAAGAAGAAGAAACCATAGAAGTTGTTTTAGGGTTCGACACTTGTAAAGTTAAATTGGTAAGTGATTTTGACTCGGTTTTTAATAATTTCCATGTTTTTGATATCATTGCAACTAGGTCTAGCTAGCCTAGGGACAAATTTGCAAAACTGTCAAAGATTGTGAATGTTGCCATTGATGAATATGTATAAGTTTTGATGTTTGATGATAGATTTTGATTAGTTGTTGATAGTTAAACAAGTTTTGTTAAGTGATTTTGAGTGAAAATACGAAATAGGGATTAAATTGAGAAATGTGTAAAGTTAGTGGTTAAAATGTGAAATAAATGAAAAATATGGGCTGCTAGGGGCATAATAGTAATTAGGCTAGCATGGGTATAATTGTAATCTCACTAATTTTTTATTTTATGCAATAAGGACTAAATTGTAAAAAATGAGAAATATGTGGGGCAAAAGTGTAAATATGTTTTAAAGTATGTTTTGGACTAAATTGAATGAACAGATGATTGAATAAGTTAATTTTGAATACATTTAGATCAAGAAAAGCAGAATTCATATCTAGATCGGGGAAAAATGAAAGTTCTCGACTAATCGACTAGATTCGTCGTTTTAACATCCGAGGTAAGTTCGTATGTTATAAATTCATTTCAAATGTATTTTATATGCTTTGATAGAGCATGAATTGTGATTATGTGATTACGGACGAGTTTGAAAATGATTCGATGAAGATTCAACAGTTGAAATCTCGATCGGACCTTAGGAATAGTTTAGGATGCTAGTGACATGTCATTAGGTATACTTGAGTTGACTTCGGGCCATGATTTAGCACTATGTGTGTGAGATAAACCTATTTGGTTTAGGGACATGCATATCGGTTGATTTGGCTTCAGGTCATGATATCAGAATTTCGGATAAGTTACCTTGATTTGGCTACGGGCCATGGTATAGGTACTTATCAAGTGAGACCTTGAGTATCCGACTTCTATTTCGAATGGTTCAACGGGTAAATGAAGGATGTGATTGAGTAGAAGAATGGTACGAGATGATACAGGTAGGTACGAAATGAATTGAGTATTGAAAAACTAAGAAATTGATAAGTTCCTTGATAAGTTATATGAAAGATCATATGATGACTTGAGATTTAATAGGTTTATTACACATTGTTTTCTATTATATGAATGATGACAATTTCTCATTATTAACATACGAGCTTACTAAGCTATATAGCTTACTTTTTTGTTTTTTCCATGTTTTATAGTGATTTCAAAGCTAGCTCAGGTTCAGAGATTGTCGAAGACTTTATCACACTATCTACTGACTCATTGGTACTTTTAAAACTATGTTTTAAGTATATGGCATGTATAGGTATTTGGGTCTTGTTGATTATGTTTTGGGTAATGATGTTGGCCAACTGAATTGGTATTGTAAATGTATATGTTTTGGCTTGTAATTATAGTCATGAGATTTGCCTTAATTTGGAGAATTTTGTTATGTGCTTATATGTGCATATATGTTTATATTTGAGTTCTTTGGATAGATATGTGAATGACCATATTATGAAGTTGTGGAATTATTATCTTGCTAGTGAATTGGTTCAAAAATGGGGTATGTTATGTAATTGTTAAACTAGTTGATTGGTATATGTTTTTGGGTAGGTTTTGGTTGAATTAAACTTGAGTTATAAATATGTTGAATGTTGGTATTGAAAATGGTGTGGATTAGTTTCAAATGTGGCTAAATTGAATGTTATTTATGCTATGATTTGGTACCATTTGAGTTGGCTTAGGTATGTGCCAAAGGGGTGGGAAAATAGCTTGCTAAATAGCCTATTTTTGTCCACACTGTGTGGCACACGGTCATGATACACAACTGTGTGTCCCCTGTTGTTGAATTTGAAATGAAGTCAGTATGCTCCACACAGTCTCACACACGGACGCGTGGTACAAGTCAGTATACCTCCTAATTGGCACACAGCCTAGCACACGGGCGTGTGGCTTGGCCGTGTTGCATAAGTCAGTATACACAATAGGTTTGGCATGGCCTAACACAAGGCCTGGCCCACGGGCCTGTGTGGCCACTTCGAAGGGCACACGGGCTAGACACACGGACGTGTGGTTGGCCATGTGACCCAAGTCAGTATGTACCCCCTATTTTCACACGGCCTGGGACAGGGGCATGTCTTGCGGTCTTGTGAGACACACGACCTGGCCACACGGGCCTGTGACGCCAGATTTGAAGAAAAATTTACTAAGTGTTGAAAATTTTCTGTGTTATTAGTTTAGTCCTGAACCACTCCCAAGCATGTTTAAGGCCTCGTAGGCTCTTAATAGGGACAAATTGATTGAGATTGATTGATTAATGATTGAATTGAGCAAACGTATGTTAAATAGTTGTTTAATTATTTCGTAAGTTCAGTAACGCTCTGTAACCCTATTCCGGCAATGAATACGGGTTAGGGATGTTACATGCTATGTTTCCAACACAGTAAGCAGGGATCACAACTTACCACTTACCACTTAACTTTTCTTATCTATCAACAATTTTACATAACATATAACATATTTGGAGTCATATTAACTTACCCTTTTCGTATCCTTTCTTGAGTTAAAGCTTGGATCCCAAGTCTCATATCAGAACATATATCACATTTCTTATCACATCGAACACATGTGTGTTCCCGTGAGTTTAGGGCTCTTTGCCATGGTTAACAACTAACATGTCTTACCATAGGAAGCACCCATATCTCTAGGCTGGTGAGCAATTAAAATGCCCTACCAAAAGTCTAGCACTCACGCCAACTAGTTAGTAACTAGCATAACCTACTAGTGGTCGGCCAACCTAGTTAACAACTAACATGTCCTACTAGTGGTTCATCATGCACGCCAATCGGGTTAGCAACTAACATGCCCTACCAGTGGCCCATTATATATAGATACCGAGTTTACACCCACAAGGAGGTTGCATTCATTTCATGTTACATACAAGCACATGTAGATGTATACGTATAGAAGCATACTACACTTCACGATGACATCACACCTAAATTCTAAACTATAGCAGCCTGAACTTAGTAATAAACTTGATCTAGAAGAAAACTCAGAAAAGTTTAGCACAGACTTGATACTCACTGAAAATCCCAACGAGGTTGTTACACTATCTCAATTGTTACACTTACAACCCTTTTTTACTATGTGATCATTAGTTGATTCCTCTCTAACGAAGAACTCTTCCTTAAGTAGAACACCAAGGTATAACAAAAGCAAGAAAAAGAAGAATAACCCATATTGCCAAAGTTCACTGATATTTATAGCTCACAACTCTCTCCCTCAGAACTAACACGTGGCTAACATACATAGCTAACTTATACTATCTTGTGGCCACATAATCATTCTTAGTATAACATATAATAAAATAATCATAAAATATTAATTAATTCCTAACTTGATCTTTATAAGGACTTAACTTAAACTAAATAGTAAATACATGTATACAAATAGAAAACAATCAAGTCCATAATCCCACAATACACTAGTGGCGTATACTAATAGAAAGATCCATCACAGAAATCTTACCATGAAGAACATTGATTAATGAATTCCCCACAATAACCATGACAAAACATAAAGACCACAAACCTATACTTCACCCAAAAACGAACCCTTCAACCGAAACATTACAAACCAGCTAGATTAACAAACAGTCCGTCAATCATGGTGCAACAGTCATTACAATTACAGTATTGGCAAATAGGGTACAAATTAACCTTTTCTTGGCTTAACCTAGCTAACTATCCACCTACACAAAACACTAACTAGGACTACATCGGGTGGAGTGTTACAACTCTCCCACCCTAAAAATGAATTTCGCCCACGAAATTCTTACCTTTAGGGACAACATCATCTTTTGTTCTTGGAAACTCAAAAATTTATAAACTTTTTCAACACTTTCTAACTAACAATTTTTACCCATTACGAGCTCTTTTTAACATATTTTTGTAATTTTACTACAAAATATATAAATTGGAAAAATTAGAAACAATTTTATATTTTTAAGTATTCTTATGCCAAACTTACAAAGTATTAACCATTTTTAGTAGTTTTACGCAAAGGAAGAAAACCTTGTAACATCCTGGTTTTGGGCCTAGTCGGAATAGTGGTGTGAGACCAAAAATCTGAGGTCTATGTACGAGTTTTAGAGGTTTATGCTATGTTTTCATGTTAGTGTGAAAGTTTTATGAAGCAATTTTGTGAAATTGCAGTTGAATTGTCCAAAAGGACTAAATTGCAAAAGTTGCAAAATGTGAGATTCTAGAAGCTATTTGTGTGAAATTGCTTTAGAATATTAATTAGAGGTCTTTAAATAGCAATTTTCCCAATTTCTAATTTTTGGAAAAAATTGGGCATGAATGAGTTAAAATGGAAAGTTTATCTAAAAGGGCATTTTGGTCATTTAACAATTAAATGATTAAAATGGGTGAAAAGATGACAAAAATCCATTCATCTTCTTCTCCAAGGCTACAGAAAATTTGAGAGAACCATTGTTAGGGTTCTTCAAACTTTTCAAGCTAGCTAGTAAGTGTATTCTAGCCCTGTTTTTGATATTCTTTGTATTTTTTAAGTCCTTGTAGCATGAGTAAGCTGTTTTTAGCCATTTGATGAGCTATAATGGATGTTCAAAAATGTGGCTATGTATGACATGCATGTATTTTGATGTTTTATGGAAGATTATGAAAGCTTGATGTAGTAGGAACATCTTTTGTTAAGTGATTTTCCATGAAAATGCATGTAAGGACTAGTTTGTAAAAGTTTAAGTTTGGTCATACATGTGTGATTTAGTGAGAATTGATGATTTCTTTAGTTGAGTAAGTGATTCAGCAAAGCATGAAAGGCTGAGTGCGATACTACCTCATTAATTGATTGTGATGGGCTAAATGCGAAACCACCGAGAAATTAGCTGTGTGGATTAGTTGCGTGGATTAGCTGTGTGGTTATATTATTGAGTTAATTAGTTGTGTGGATGAATTATCGAGAAATGATGTTGTTTTGTATATTATGTAAATGTGATATTGAATGCAGGGGTGCATTTCAATGGTTATGAGTATGTGACTCCTGATGTGTTGGAAATGTGGTAAGGAATAGAAAGAGTAAGCATTGTTGTACATTATATGTTAGTATGTTGCTAATTGTTGTTTCGCTTATACTATGATGCTTAATTGTTTAAGTGTAAACTTACTAAGCTCTAAGCTTACTCCCTTTCTTTTCCCTTGTCTTATAGAGTAAAAGTGTTGAATCGAGATACGAGGATCAATTGGAAGATCGCCCACACTGTCAGCACACTTTGGTACATGAGACTCAATATTTTGTATATGGCATGTATAGAGGCTAGATAAGTTAGTGAATTTTGTTGTAAATTGCTAAGATGTGTTGGCCTATATATGGATAGTCTATTTTGTATAATGCCATAGTAGTTGGCTACCTTATTTTATGAAAAAATTGCACTTCAATTTGAGTTGATTATGGATGTGTTGAATGAATGCATATTGTGTATGCTAGAGGGGTGAAAACATAGCTTTGTTTTTGTCCATGTGGATAGACACACGGGCGTGTGTCTAGACCATGTGTGACAGATGGTCAGCCCACGAGCGTGTGACTCGGCCGTGTGTCCCCTACATATTAAAATTTTAAGTCAGAATAGACCACGGACTAGCCACACGAGCGTGTGCATAGGCCGTGTCAGTTTAGTCAATGTTGGCCACGGGCTAGCCACACGGACGTATGACTAGGCTTTGAGGCGTGTATATGTGGTCAGTATTCACCATGGTGGTGGAGCATGGGCGTGGGGTCTATGCACGGGCGTGTTAAACCTGTACAAAAGAGGAAATTTTTAAGATTGGAAAAAAGTTTCGATATAGTCTCAGGAGCCCTCGTGTGTATGAGTGAGGCCTCGTAAGTCGAGATTGAGGTTGTTGAGGTGACTTAAGAGAAGTCACAATGAGCCTAAATGGCGATCAAGTGGTTTTATTACGGTAACGCCTCGGGCTCGGTTCTGGCGTAGAACTCGGGTAAGGGGTGTTACAAACCTAGTCCTAAAGGTACCGTAAGAAGATTAGATTGTTGAATCATCTTTTGAAGCATTTGTAACATGAGGATGGCTGATTATTTAAAAGCCATGGATGCCTCAAATCAACCTTCTTGAACCCATTAAAAATTTGATTTGGTCCAATTTAAAATTAGGTTGAATTAATTCTTAGTCTGATGTAGAGAAAAGGGCCTATATAATTAACTTGAAGGGGAATGATCCACAAGAGAGAGAGCAGCCCAAGCCGACCCAATTTGTTGCCCAAATCAGCTATTTAAACTGAATTTAATAATTGCAAAATAGCCCCTAAACCTTCCTCTCAATGTCATTCCAACCCCTCCTATTTTCATGCCTTCTAATTCTATCCACAAGCCAAAAATAACAAAGTCATCCCAACCTCCCTCCCCTTAGCATGGTCGGCCACTTGAGGAAGATTTTTAAGGATTCTAATTTCTATTTTTGGCCCTCGCCAACTAGCATAAATAGAGCCCTCAAATGCCTTTCATAATGACTCATCCACTCATCAAGCATTCATCTCACTCACTCTTCTTCTCACTAGCTTTTTCTTTTCCTTTCCATTCACTCTCTTGAAAAAGAGTCTTTTTAGCCTTGGGAGTAGCCTTAGTCAGCTTTGCTGGGAGCAATTTGCTTAGTTGTGGGGGCAACTGAAAAGAACGAAGGAATGAGCGAACAGTTTTTGCCTCAGTATTGTCTAGAATTGGTTAGAGTTTTCTCTTCCCTTTCTAATCTTTTGTTTTGTTCAATTCATAAACATGATTTCAATTAAGCATTTGATTTTCAGTAATATCATGATTGCTTAAATTTATTTGTGTTGCAATGATCTAATTTCCTTAGTTTGTTTTATTTAATTTTGTTAAGTGATGTTATGTGTTTTTCGATCTATTTATTCATACAAGTAAAATCATGATTAAGTTTTTGTTGCATGTTTTATGTAAAGGAATGTATGAATTAATTAATTAATCTAAACAAGATTTTAATTAACCGACACAATACTTGTATGGTGTAATGTTTAATCATGTAGGGATTAAATCTATAATAATACCAAAACTATTATTACCTTACATAACCTTGCAAATTGTTTTACTTATGAAATTTTAAATCTATTAAACATAGAAATATGTTAGATAGGATTAATAATTAATTAAGTTAAATATTTTTCTAAGTGTGATTAGGGTTAATAAATGTTTGATTTAGCCATGGAATTCTTGTAACATTTTTTAATGAATTGAATAATTCTAAACTAGGAAAGATGATTCTTCTGTCACTTATATGCTATTGTGATAAACTCTTAAGACTTGCCTAACTTTGTGTTTAATTTCATACTTAGATAATCATTATTTTATCAGTTTAGAATAATTAACTCATGTTTATTTGTTTACCCATATTTTTAACTCATATTATTTTACTTAAGCCAATTTGTATAAATTCTAACTCTTCACAAAGAATTGCTTAACAATCCCTGTGGAGACGATAACTCGATATACTCATCACTTTATTACTTGTTACGATTGTGTATACTTGCACATGTCTAAAAACAATAACTAACACTCTTCGAGTGGGCCTTAGCGTATATTCTACTTGAAGTTCCTAAGGCACAGTTTGATCTCCCAACAGTCCTTATTCTCATATCACTTTAACTTCTACTAAATGCTTTAGTTGTTAGATCATGTTGACTTCCAGTTCTTGATAGGCAATCTCGTACCACATGATCAGGTGACCCACATTCATAACAGACTTTCTTTACATTCCAACAAATTCCCAGATGGTTCCTTCTACAAGTATCATAGATAGGATTCTTTATCTTTCTTGATCCAACAGAACTCGTCTTAGATAAAATTTGATATTCACCACTATCACCATGGCTTTCCATCACTTGAGACTATTTTTCTAACTCATAGGAGAAGTTTCTCACATCCTTAGCCTTCTCAAAGCATGTAATAGGGAATAGTTCAACATTCTCATGTTCACTTCTCTCTCTCTCTCTCTCTCTCTCTCTCTCTCTCTCTCTCTCTCTCACTCTCTATCTTTGCTTCTATTCTTGACAATTGTTTCCATCTTGTGAGCATTGGCTATCATAGCTGTTAAACTTTGAACTTCTGAAGCTGCTACCAAAGCATAGATCTTATCTCTTAAACCCCACTCAAATTTATTACACAGAGCTTTTTCAGTCTGGAACATATCCCTTACATATTAACTAAGTCTGACGAGAGAACTCTCTCATATTCCATTATTAACATTTGCTCTTGTTTTCATATACAAAAATTCTTTCTTCATTTGCTCCACATACATCAGATTCACATATTTCTCTCTAAATTTTGTTACAAAGAAATCTTAATTTACGAATTTTTCTAAGGTCACACTTACCAAGTTTCCCACCATTGATAAGCCTCACCTTCCAACAAAGAAATGGCACATAACAGATTATCCTCTAGTGTACACTTCAGTTGTGCAAACACTCTTCCTAATCAACATAACCCATTGCCTTGCTTCTGCAGGATCATCACCATTATCTCTTAAAAATCCCTTAGCACCATGCTTGCATATCTCCCTCACAGGGTCTTCTCGAAACTGATTCGCAGTTGACACAGATGGAACAGTTGGTCTTTATGGTAAAGCTTTTGTGTAACACCCCTAACCTGTATCCGTCGTCAAAATAGGGTTACAGAGCATTACCAGACAAACAGAACATTAAAACTTACATTCATACAGTAATACAAACATAAAATAAATCATTCATTCACATTCATATTGTCCCTAAATCAAGCACTCAATGCCCTAGAAATATATTAGAAATAATTCGGAACTAAATTGGAGACATTTGGAAAGCTTAAGAAAAATCTAGAAAATTTTGACTACAGGGATCAAAGGCCGTGTGCCTCACACGGCTTAGACACATGCCCGTGTCTCAAGTCGTGTAACAATAGAAATAGAGACACGCGGTCGTGTCCCAGCCCATGTCTTCACCTGTGTAACTCATTGAGTAGGGTCACATGGCCAAGTCACACGCCTGTGTGCCAGGCCGTGTAACTCTTGAAATGGCCCCACATGCCCATGTATGAGGTCGTATGTCACATACGGCTAAGTCACACGCTAGTGTCTCAGACCGTGTGGACATGAATTTGCCCAAACTCAAGCCATTTTCAACATCAAATCTTGCAACCATGTAAAGACCTTTGGTGCACATTCTCAAAGCATCAAAACCTTACCAAATCATGCATATAATGACCAATTCAATAATCTAAAATCATTCAACCAATATGCCATACAAGGCACCTCAAATGCAATCATTCAAACTTACCTAAACATGTATACAATACCACATTTGACATCTAGTTCAATATCATCTTAAAACATACCATAATTATGACCATTAGCAATTCAACATAAACATACCATTTGAACCATACCAATTATGCATCACAAATACCTAAAATAACATAGCTTGGCAAGCATCAAAAGTTAACAAAACCAAACAACTTATACATGCCAAAATCATAAACTACATTCACCTAGATACCATTACAAGTCCACCTATACATGCTATTATAACATTGGCCAAAACATCAAAGAATACCGAAATATATGTTGGATATGTGATAGATCTCTAACGAGCTTCAAACTAATCGAGCTTCCGATAATCTATAAAACATAGGAAAGAAAACTATGTAAGCACATAATGCTTAGTAAGTTCGTAGAACATGAATGGAACACCCCTAACCCGTGTCTGTTGCCGGAACAGGATTTCGGAGCATTACCGAAACATTCAGAATCATTTACAAATAATTCATTTGAGTTACTATTCATTAAACAAGATTATTCATAGCGTCCCTTAAATGACCCTCGAGGCCTAATACAAGCATCAGGAATGAGTCGGGACTTAATCGGGACCTCTAAGATTTTTTTTGCAAAATTAAAAAATTTTTCTAAGGTGAAGGACTCACACGCCTGTGTGGTCCAAGGGACATGCCCGTGTGACCCTAGAACACGCCCATGTGACCCTAGGACACGCTCGTGCTACAGGCCATGTTCAACCCTGTGTAACTCTCTGACTTGTGCACACGGCCATGCCACACGCCCATGTGCTAGGCATTGTGGTTAATTAATTCAATTCGAAACTAGGTGCAAGTTTCACACTGCCAAGACACACACCCGTGTTCTAGGTCGTGCAGCACACACGACTGATACACACGCCCATGTCTCTGCCTGTATGCTCAATTCTGAGCATTTTGTTTCTCAAAATTAAGGTGCAGGGGGCACATGGCCTAACTACACGCCCATGTACTCGGCCGTGTGTCACACATGGTCTAGAGACACACCCGTGTGTCTGTCCATGTGGACAAAATAAAGCCATTTCTAGCTTCATTTTTCACCTAAAATCACACCCAAGACCCGAACTTGAAACACACATCCAGTACCAACATATTCGAGCATTCAAATTGAACAAGTTCCATCATTCATCAAGACATACCATTACAATCACAAATGTTTACAACCTTACGTTGGTTTAACTTATGCAATAACCACATTTGATCCCATATACTTAACATAACACATGTGTATATATATTGTAATAACCTACTTAGTCATATCAAAATGAGCCATTACTAGCCATTCCAATGACTAGATTACAAAACATCATTTTCAAATCACCTATGGCCAAGTTGTCCTATACATGCCATTATACCAAAATGATTTTACTAAGTATACCCAAAATGACTAGTTGATAGTGTGACGATGCTCCAATAATCTCCAACCACCAAGAGCTTCCGAGCACTATAAAATAGGGAAATAAAAACGGAGTAAGCATTACATGCTTAGTAAGTTTGTGTAACGAAAACTAAACTTACCAATCCCATTTATTAAGTCTAAGCATACAATATCATGTTTTCCATCCATTAGTAATATTGCCTAAACACATGCACTCAATCAAACATGTCAGTCACCAAAATCTTCATATCAATCAAGTAAACATAGATGAGCTCATCAAGCAATATTCTTTCAAGTCATTATCATTTCATCTTATAATCCTCATGTCGTGTCAAGAGTTGTGTTCGTTGAATCATTGAAATTTCGATGGATGCTCTAGTAGTACACTTAAGGTGTACTATTCGATAACCCATCAATTCTTATGCAGGGGTACCCATTAGGGCACTTAACCAAGTAACACACTTTCGAGCCACATATCATATAACAGGATTACCAGTCCAGACTAAATCCTTTATATAACGTATACTCAGAGGAGCTCGATTAGGATTACCAGTCCAGGCTAAACCCTAATCATAACGTATATGTAATAACCCAAATTTCAGCGATGTCAGAAATAGTGGTTCGAGACCACCAAATCTGAAAAATAAATTTGTAGATTATATTATTTAATATTTACAAGCCAAATGTAGCTTTTAAAAGATTTTTTAAATAGTAAATTGTGTTTCATAAAAATTTATTTGGTCAATTGAGAAAAAGAGGTATCAAGATCTCGGTGTTTTAAAACGAGCCATAAATGTTTTTATGAATATTTATGGACTGTCAGTAAGGTAGTATTAAAATTTTGTTAGAAAATTTTGACGTTCGGGTGGTTAATTAAATAAAAGGACTAAATTGAAAAAGATGTAAAAGTTGCTAGAAGGATTAAATAGCTCAATTGTAAAATGAGGAAGGACCTAAAGTGCAGATAAGCCCAAAGGAGATATTTTGGGTAGCAATAACTGAGAAAAATCAGGAAATGGGTGAAATAAGGGCAAAATTGGAAAATTGCCAAAATTAGTTAAATAAAAATGGGACCAAATTGGAATATTTAGAATTCTCTTCATTTCTCTTCATTTTCATCAGCTGAAAAATAGCCATCGAAGAGGGTTCAAGCTGGTTTTCATATTCTATCTTCAAGTAAGTTTAATTCTTGCTTTCTCCTTGAAATTTCTATGTTTTTGGACTTTTACAATTGGGTCCAACTTACTATGTCATTAGTTTTTGATTCCATGGCTAATTTTTAAAGTTGCTATGGACGAGTGCTGGAAGAATATGATGAATAAACATAGAATTGAAGCTTTAATTTTGATATATTATGATTTTATTAAGTAAAATTGATGGAGATTGGTTTTAGGACCTAATTGTGAAAGAGTTTGGAATTAAGGTCTAATGCTAAAGTTCTAATTTTCAAGGGTTATGAAGTAGCTTAAAATGATAGAACAAATTATTAATTGAGAAAAATTAGCTCAATTGAGGGGTTAATTGAGTAAGGACTAAATTGTATGAACTGTGAAATTTGGGCCAAAATGAAAATCAACATTTTGCACTAAAACAGTTTTGGACAGTAGTAGTATTCTAATTTTGAAAAATCACCAAAAATTGTAGAAATTGATATAGAGGATGAATAAAATATTTAATTAAATCTTATTGAGTATAGTTTCTATAGAAGAAACGGTGTAAGTAATGGAATAGTAAATCATGAGATATAATAAGTTTTGTGAGACAAGATCAAAATGATTTTGGGTTCCCCTGTTCTGACTTTGGAAAATCATCAAAAATTGGATAAAACTAATTATGAGCTTAAATTTATATTTTTAAAATCCTGAATGAGTCTATTTTTAATAGAAATAAACAGGAACATTATATGAATCTCGTATGAAGAGATAATTAATTTTTAGTTAAGAAGGATAGGAACTGTCAAATAGCAGAACAGAGGTGACTTTAAAGAATAAACTGTACTTATTTGCTAAACCAAAAATTCTAAAAATTTTATGGTAAGAAGATATGTAAGTCTAGTTTCAGGGAAATTTAGTGGATCTTAATTTGGAATTCTGTAACTCAAGATAAAAATAATTTAGTGACTATGACAGGGATAGACAGTTTGAATATTCACATAAATAAATAGTGAAAAATTATAGATAATGTTGCTTACAAGTGTTTTATTTATACTAAGGATGTGGATGGAGAGGAGGAGGATGAAGAATATATAAATGACTTGTGTATAAATTGATCACATGCCCGATTATAATTGACAAATGTTGAATTAGAAATGATATAATGTTTTATTTGGAATATTTATTATGAAATTATTATTATCATTATAATACAAAAATTGAACTTGTGAGTTTATATGGCAACAAGTGATAAGTGATAGCTTCGGCTACACTTATCTGATCAAGGACAAGTGAAAGTGATAAGTGGTAGTTTCGGCTACCTGATCAAATGAAAAGTGGTAGCTTCGGCTACCTGATCAAGTGAAAAGTGGTAGCTTCAACTCCCTGATCAGTGAAAAGTTGTAGCTCCGTCTACCTGACTAGTGATTAGTGGTAGTTTTGGCTACAAGTGACAAGTGATTTCTGTGTAAGACCATATCTGGGATTTGGCATCAGTGTGATACGTGTTTAAGACGTAAGACCATAACTGGGCTATGGCATTCTATTGAAAAGTGATGAATTGACGGATAAGACCATGGTTGATCCATGGCAAAGTGTGAAATATAGGTATGGTATCATCCATACTGAGTTGTGAAATGTGGCACTGAGGAACGACGTACTCAACTTCGTAAGATGTTTCCTAATTTGATAATAAGTAATACAAGAGGAGTGAACCAAATGAAAGAGATTGAGTAGTACCATGGCATAATGATAGTGAAGATGTAAGACCATGGTTGAGCTATGGCATTCTAGTGAAAAGATCATAGCTTGGTTATGGCATCAGTGATTATCAGTGAAATTCAGTGCATATTGGTGCAAACCAATTCCATAAGACGTTCACTAATTTGACAAAGTTTGGTAAGTGTTACATAGAATTATATGATATAAGGAAATACGAGTACATAGAATTATATGATAAAAAGAAATACAAGTTGATGAGAAATGAATATAGAACTTGGTTGATAAATGAGTTCATTTGTGATTATATATTTGTACACCCTTGAGTGTATTATCTGTATGAATTGGTATACCAAATGAGTTAGTGAGAAGAGTTCTAATATGAAATAATATAAATTGTAATATCCCGGGTTAGGGGCTATTTGGTGTTGCATGATATTGCATGTGTTGGTGTGCTGTGTTGCTATTTCGGTGTTTTAGGGGCTTAATTATAGGCTAAGTGTATGCCCGAGTAGGTAGGAAAATTTTAGTTTTGGCCTTAGGTGTGGGAGTGATAGAGTTGGGGCTTAAGAAAATAAAATGGAATTTTATTGCACAAAAGAGGAGCTGGTGGAGTGGCAAAGCATGCGTTACTTGGGAGCTTGGTGTGGCGTCAAGTCCATGAGGAAGAGGTCCAGTGTTCGAGCTGCAAGTTCCCTTTTTGGCACTCATTTTGACGGCATGGAAGGAGGAGTTTGTAGGCAGTTCAAACTCTGCCTAAGACTAAGTCTTCCCATTTGAATGTTAGGTGGGGAGTGAGTTTAGGAGGTTGACTAATTCAACCTTTTTGAATTAGTGGAGGTGAGTAATTGTGGGGATTGAGGCCGAATTTTAGGGGGAGTTTGGGGGAGTGACGGCTTGGTATTGTGGGTGTGTTAGTGCCGAAATTCATTTTGAGTTTTGGTGTTTTCGGTCAAAATCTTTAGAAGCAAATTCTCTCTTTGTACCTTACCAAAACCGAAAGTTTTAGCACTTGCCGAATTGTTCTTTGCTCATTTTTTTGATTTTCCTTGCTAGTCGAATGTCAATGTCACCTTGAAGACACACAGTGGCTTGATTTCTTTCACTTTTACTTTTGGCCGAACCTAGCATTCCTCATTCATTCTTCTTCTTTTTCTCTTTTGAAACTCTACTAGCCGAATATTCTCCTCCTCATCTTCTTTTCTTTTGTCCATTGTAGTTCGAATTCTCCATTTCTTTTCTCCTTTCTTTTGTGCCGAAACTCTACTCATTTACAATCTTTTCTCTCCTTTACACTAAAGCCGAATTTAAGGATATTAAAACACTTGTAGCCGAATATCTTCCCTTCTCCTAGTAGTCTCCCTTGGCCGAATCTTTGGTGGTTCTCTCCTAGTGTGGTTAGCCGAATCTTGGTTGGTGTTGGGGTAAGTGTTTGGCCGAATGGCCATGTCTATTTTCTCTAGTTCTATATTGAAATTGGTTGGATTAAAAGCTTATGATTGGTTGTGGTTGGAAGGATATTAAGCTTTTGATAATCATCTTGTGTTAGGGTCTTGGACGTTGAAAGGTAGCCGAGAAGAGCCTTCACCCTTGTTAACCGATTGGTAGGTGGTGGTAAGTATGGGCTTGTGTTTATTCTTTCATTCGATTAAGACAAAGGACTAACTGTTTGTTGTTAGGGACTTGACCGATTGGCAAAAGAACCACCGTTGGTTCGGATTTGGGAGGAAACCAAATCTATCGAAGGTAAGAGTTTAAAAGTAAGCCCTTTGGTTTGATAGCTTTGGCCGAATGCTATGGATGCCTAATCCCTTTGTTTGGCCGATTGTAGGAGTTAGCAATCGAGGACTTAGATCGCTTTGGGTCGGGATTTCTAGGCTCAGATTATCAGTGTGTAAACTAACACACTAATACTTGGTAATGTTGTTAATTAAACTGTTTGCTCGTTAAAAACCATAACAAAGATGATGGATGATAGGATACCCAAATGGGGTATGTGTGCGGATCAGGTAAGTCTATTTTATTACCAGTCTATTTACGGATACTTTGGGTATGATGATCTATGCTATACATGTATCCGCTTATGAGATGCTATGTTGGACATGGTTGCATGAGTTACATGATTTGCATAATGGACATAAGTCGGTATGTCATGTATGGGTGATACTGAGAGGAGGAGCGATGATATTTGTGCCGACGAGCACCGGTGCTTTGGTAGCACACTTTGTGACTTTGGGTCACAGAGGTTTGGCACCTCCGAGAGGTTTGGTACCTCGGCGTCTCGTCCAGTGGGCTCAGTACCACAGTGGGTTGGCCCCACAGATGATTATACGGGATTGACGCCAGTGTTTTGGTAACACACGATGGGTTGGCCCCATCACCGGATTTGTGACTACGGTCACCAGTGCTTTGGTAGCACATTGTGTCTTTGGGACACCGAGGTTTGGCACCTCATTGCGACTTGTCCCCTGTGGTTTGACCACCGTGGGTTGGCCCCACTTGAGATATGGGATTGTCTCGCTAGTGTTTTGGTAACACACGATGGGTTGGCCCCATCATCGTTGGATTTGTGACTTCGGTCACCAGTGCTTTGGTAGCACAATTGTGTCTTTGGGACACCAGTGGTTTGGTACCACATTGACGGATATTATGTCTTTGGGACATCAGTGTTTTGGTAACACATCGTGACTGTATGTCACCAGTGGTTTGGTACCACACGGGGTAGAAAAGGTGATATGGATGGTTAGGATCGGGTTGCATTAATTATGTTGCTATGTATGATGTGTGTTAGTATGTGGTTTCAACGGAGGCGGGATTTACACATCGAGTCACTCGACTCACCCTCTCCTTTGACATTTGGTGACTCGTGACGCGCGGACTTGGAGCGGGATGGACTCGGGGTGCACATGCCATGCTATAATAAAAGTGTTGCTTGGACTATTGAAGTTGGGTACTTTAATTATTTACTTTCAGTTGGGTTTTTTTTAATTGGATTTGTAAAAGGCTTTTTAATTTATGTTTTATACTGTTTATGTTTAAATTTTAATATGCCTTAACAAATAAGTTGGTATGAATTCTACTAGAACTTGGAAAGATAATGATTTCAAAATTTTAACGCAAGTGTGTTTTCAACTATACCATCGGGTATCCCATCGATTTTATAAACCAATAGAGATCAAATGGCTTCAATCGTGAAATCCAATTTTATTAAGTCTAAATTTTTAACAACTTGTTTTTCACCAAGGAACATAGTTTTATCAAATTTATCTAATGCAACCTCGAAATTTTCAAACACGTCTTCCCGTAACATACCAGATTCGGTCGTGGTGTTTGGACCGGGTTTGGGGTGTTACAATTGTGGTATCAGAGCCAGGTTCAAAAGCTCGGCTGTGGGCTTGAGGCCCAAACTGTTTTCAAAAGTTTGTTTTAAGTGTTTTTGGGTTGAATACATGGTTTACAAGGCATTGCACCGAGTCTCCGGCACCAGTTCGCCCAGGTAAGTAATTCTAAACTCTTCTGTGAATTATTATTTGTAGAAGGGTAGGTGATATGGAACGTAGTTAGATTTATAGGACTTGAACCCTAGGATTAGATCACTCAAACACTCGAACTAAAGCATAAGACTTAAAGCACTAAACCAATCTATGACTCACCACGGGGCTAGGGTGTGGTAACTCCATGACGCATGTCAGGAGAGGATCCGGAAGAGCTTGGTATTTAAGCAGTCCTCGTGACTCACCTCCTCTTCGCAGTATCCCACAGTGCGTAGCTCGAGTTCACCACGACCAAGAAGGCTCGAGTCATAGACTTAACCTAACGACTAAAACCCGAAAAAGGGAATTAGCCATGTTTTTTGAAAATACAACAACAACCCTAATGTTTTCAAACTTTTTGCAATAAACTCTTTCAAAACCGAAAATGTCACATTTACAACAATTTTCTCGAAAAACCTGATTTATGGGAAAGTTACAAAAATGCCTTAGGGGTAAATTTACTAAAATGCCCTCGGTTTATAAAATAGCAACTCAATGATTTTGCTCAAAATTTCAATGATGTTACGAAAATCAAACACTCTGTTTTACAGAATATCAATCGGAAATCTTGATTTTGGAAAATTTACGAAAACGCCCTCAGTTTGTGAAAATTACTAAAATACCCCTGGTTTCCAAAACGAAGTATTTTACAAAATTTTCAAAGAACACTCTCAAATTTTTGGAATTTCAAATTGACAGGTTTTACGAAAGTTTAAAATATCTTTTATTATGAAAATACCCTGTAGGGAAAATGACGAAAATACCCTTGGGCTAGAATGGCAAACAATGTCAGAAGAGAGTGAGTAGGTAGGAAAGGCTTAAGGAATGAATGTATAATCTCTTTTGGGTGAATAGGATAGAAGACTGAAACCTTGGTTGCTCGAAAGAACCCCTGATTAAACTCTATCCATAAAATTTCTTTGCGGTTAAGAAAGTGGAACGATACTAATGCATAAAAATCTTTTTAATCAGATACGTAGGAAGATTAGACATGAGCACTCGAGGCGGGCGTGGTCGTAATACTCGTGGCGCAGGTAGTAGAGGGTAGAATGACGGTTTACGAACCCGTAGGATCCGGTCAAGGGTCGAAAATGAGATGCTTGCCCGCCACCGGTGGAGGTGGTGAGTTCAGGATCGATCGAGACAATGCGATGTCACGAGCGATCTTGCGGGTGTTGGAAAGGGTAGTTGGTGTAAGTGGTGGTGCGGGAGTTAGGAAATCTGTTCCTGAGCGACTCCGGGCTAACGGGGCCGAGTTCTTCCGAGGTGTATCGGGTGTTGCTCTAGCATCTGCTTGAGTATTGGTGGAGGCAACCGAGCGGATCATGGACGATCTGGACTTGACGATCGAGGAGAAACTTAAGGGGATTGTATCGCTTCTCCGGATGAGTCATATCAGTGGTGGCTCACGGTTCGGGATAGTGTGGCAGCTGAGGATCTGACATGGGATTATTTTAGAGCTGCATATCAAAAGAAGTACATCGGGGCTAGCTACATCGACCCAATGAAAAGGCATTTTTGAGGCTCGTTCGAGGAGTAAATCATTCTCGAGTATGAGTTTGAGTTCCTGGTGAGTAGGTATGCCGGGGCATTGTAGCCACCGAGCATGAGAGGTGTGTTCATTTCGAGGATGGTCGAGGCGAGTTGAGGTCGCTGATTGCTCCAAAGCCAGAGCGTGAGTTTCTTTGTCTTAGTTGAGAAGGCTAAGGTAGCCGAAGGTGTTAAGGGAGTCGTGAAGACGCAGCATGGATAGGAGTAGGCTTAAGAGGAGCTTTGGGTCTTCGGGATCGCCGGCAATCCATGAGAGAGAGCTAGACCGAGTGGGCAGAGTCGGGATCTGCTAGGTTTATTCTTGCTAAGCGAGGACCGCCGCATGTAATCGATGTGGGAAAACTCATTGGGGTGGTTGTTGGGTGGTGGAAAAGGTTGCTTCGAGTGTGGTTCTCTGGATCATCGCATTAGGGATCGTCGCGTAGGATGGCGAGATTCGA
Organism: Gossypium bickii; assembly: GCA_025503065.1. NCBI lineage: Eukaryota > Viridiplantae > Streptophyta > Magnoliopsida > Malvales > Malvaceae > Gossypium > Gossypium bickii. Next base: position 58,585,981 of record CP106711.1, read on the forward strand.
TCCCGAGAGTCGGGCCGTAATCGCCTCAGAGGTAATGGACCGCCACCACGAGGGCCGTGGTAATGGCAGAGGTGGTAATGGATTTGGTCGAGGTCCGGAGCACCGCGAGAGGTGCGGTAGTTACGAGGCACGACATGACCGGTTTGGTGTATGCGCAATGCTAGGCGCCGCGAGAGGGCGACGCACCGGACGTAATAATCACCGTGACGTTTTTGATTTTTGGTTCCCCTATACCGCTTTAATTGATTTGGGTTCCACGATTCGTATGTTGCTAGTAGTATAGTTGAGACCATGGACTTAGATTCAGAGATATCTTCTAGGCGGATGATGGTGCATTTAGCCTACAGGTCACTCTGTAGTGGTAGATAAGTTGTATAAGGATGTACCCCTAGAACTCCAAGGGGTCATTTTTTCTTGACGATCCGATGGAACTACCGCGTTTGGGGAGTTCGATCCGATTCTCGGGATGGGTGGGTGGTGAAGTACCGAGGCCAAGGTGGATTGCGCGCTAAGCGCATGGTCCTATCGACGGATAAGGAGATGAAGTGATTATGATAGGTAATAGGAGAGATTACTTATCCAATGTGGTATCGGCATTAAAAGGCGTAAAGATGGTCGGGAAGAGGGCCGCGAAAGCGTATGTGGTTCATGTGTATGCCTTGGAGGCTAAGGAGTCTCATTGTTGAGAAGGTTCGCATCTTGTTAAGGAATTTGTGGATGTGTTTCAGAGGAGCTTAGGGTTTACCACCCGATCGCGAGGTAGAGTTTGGGATAGATCTCGCTACCGTGGATGCGCGCGCGGTGTCTATTGCTCCATATAGGATGGCACCAAAGGAATTGGTGGAGCTTTAAGGCTCGATTCGGGGAGTGTTGGATCGAGGCTTCATTAGGCCAAGTGTTTCGCGCGGGGAGCGCCGGTATTATTCGCCAAGAAGAAAGGGCGGCTCGATGCGGATGTGTATCGATTATCGCCAACTGAATAAGATGACGATTAAAAACAAGTATCCGTTACTACGGATAGATGACTTGTTCGATCGGTGAAAGGTGCATCGGTGTTTTCAAAGATCGATTTGAGGTCGGGTACCATCAGTTGAAAGTTAAGGAAGCGGATATCCATAAGACAGCGTTTAGGACTCGGTACGGGCACTACGAATTCCTGGTAATGCCGTTTGGGTTGACTAACGCTCGCAGCTTTTATGGATATGATGAATAGGTGTTTCAGCAAAGATTCGGACCGTTTTCGTCGTGGTTTTCATTGGACGACATCTTGGTTTACTCAAGGTCGGAAGAAGAGCATGATGCACACTTAAGGGTGGTGTTGCAAGTTTTGAGGAGAAGCAACTCTATGCTAAGTTCGATGTAAGTGCGAGTTTCGCTTAGTGAAGTGACGTTTTTGGGTCATGTAGTATCGGTGAGGGGATTAGAGTAGATCCTCGGAAGGTTGAGCGGTTTTGGATTGGAAGCCTCTAAGTCGAGTCATTGAGATTCGGAGTTTCGGGTTTGGCGAGATACTACCGAAGATTTGTTGAGGTTTTCGTTAATTGCAGCACCGGATGACTAAGTTTATTAAGGAAGGAGTTACTATTTGTTTGGACCGAGAAAGCAGCAGGAGAGTTTTGATAAGTTGAAAAGATCTTGTACAGAGGCTCCTGTGTTAATTCAACCTGAGGTGGTAAGGAATTCACAGTATACTGCGACGCATCACATACGGGATTGGGTTGTGTGCTGATGCAGGAGGGTAAGGTTGTGGCTTACGCTTCTCGGCAGCTGAGGCCACACGAGGTCAACTATCCGACGCACGATTTAGAGCTAGCAGCCGTAGTCTTCGCTCTAAAAATCTGGAGGCACTACTTGTACGGGGAGAAGTCAATAGTCTACACGGATCATAAGAGTCGAAGTACCTATTGACTCGAAGGATCCGAATTTGTGCGGCGTAGATGGGTTGAATTGCTCAAGGACTCACGATCGCTCGATCGAATATCACCGGGCAAGGCTAACGTAGTGGCGCACGCGTTGAGCCGTAAGGTTGTTTCGGACTTAAGAGCTTTGTTTGCCCATTTGAGTTTGTACGACGACGAAGTATTCTCGCAGAGCCGCAAGTTAAGCTTCACTTGGGTTGAGCAGATCAAAGAAAGCAGTTGGAGGATGAGGTTACGAGTGCGCGAAGGTTACAAGTGCAGAATGGTGGTTTGGAGGGTTACAGCTTGTCTGGTGATGAGGTTCTGTGTTTCCAAGGGAAGGCTTGTATGCCTAAAGATGTTGAGCTGAGGCAGAAGATTCTTCAGGACGCACATAGCAGTCCTTATGCTATGCATCCTGGAGGTAGCAAGATGTATAGGGATCTTAAAGAGCAGTTTTGGTGGCCTGGCTTGAAAAAAGAGGTGACAGAGTATGTTGGGAAGTGTCTGACTTGTCAACAGATCAAGGCTGAACATCAGTTACCGTCGGGTTTGCTTCAGCCTGTAAAGATTCCTCAGTGGAAGTGGGAAAGGATAACTATGGATTTCGTCAGTGGTTTACCGCTTACGCCAAGCAAGAAGGATTCAGTTTGGGTTATTGTGGACCGTCTGACTAAGTCGGCCCATTTCATTCCGGTGAGAGTGGACTATTCACTTCAGAGGTTGGCAAAGCTTTATGTGTCAGAGATAGTGAGGCTACACGGTGTTCCAGTTTCGATTATCTCGGATAGGGATCCCAGGTTTACGTCGAGGTTCTGGAGAGCGTTGCATCAGGCTTTGGGTACGCGCTTGGATTTCAAAGACGGCTTTTCACCCATGATCGACGGCAATGTAAAGCGGTTATTCAGATCTTGGAAGACATGTTGAGAGGTTGTGTTCGGACTTGAGGCGGTTGGGATGAGTTTCGCCAGTTGGCCGAAGTTCGCCTATAACAACGATTTAGCGAGAGCATCAAAATGGCACCATATGAGGTACCAGATGGTAGGAAGTGTCGCTCACCTACATGTTGGACAGAGTTAGGTGAACGTTAGTTGTTGGGACCCGAGTTGGTTGCTGAGACAGAAGACAAGGTTAAGTTGATTCGTCTCGTTTGAAGGAAGCTTGGACCGGCAAAGTCTTATGCCGATCTTAAGCGAAGAGATATAGAGTTATTTGTGGGAGATCGGGTTTTCTTAAAGGTCTCGCCTTGGAAGAAGGTCTTGAGGTTTGGCGCGAAAAGGCAAGCTAAGTCCAGAGGTTTATTGGGCGTATAAGGTATTGAGACGAGTTGGACCAGTGGCGTATCAGATTGAGTTGCCAGCAGAGCTTAGTCAGATTCACGACGTTTTTCATGTTTCGATGCTTCGGAGGTATCGTTCAGATCCGTCGCATGTGGTAGCAGTGGGGGAGATCGAGGTAAATCCAGATATGACCATAGAGGAAGAACCAGTGCAGATTCTAGATCGAGATGTCAAGGTTCTACGTAGGAAGTCTGTGCCTTTGGTTAAGGTACTTTGGCGGAATCATGGCGTGGAAGAAGCCACGTGGGAACCCGAGGATGCGATGAGACAGCAATACCCGCAACTCTTTTGACTGTAATTTCGAGGCCGAAATTATTTTTAAAGGTAGAAGCGTAATATCCCGGGTTAGGGGCTATTTGGTGTTGCATGATATTGCATGTGTTGGTGTGCTGTGTTGCTATTTCGGTGTTTTAGGGGCTTAATTATAGGCTAAGTGTATGCCTGAGTAGGTAGGAAAATTTTAGTTTTTGGCCTTAGGTGTGGGGAGCTGATAGAGTTGGGGCTTAAGAAAATAAAATGGAATTTTATTGCACAAAAGAGGAGCTGGTGGAGTGGCAAAGCATGCGTTACTTGGGAGCTTGGTGTGGCGTCAAGTCCATGAGGAAGAGGTCCAGTGTTCGAGCTGCAAGTTCCCTTTTTGGCACTCATTTTGACGGCATGGAAGGAGGAGTTTGTAGGCAGTTCAAACTCTGCCTAAGACTAAGTCTTCCCATTTGAATGTTAGGTGGGGAGTGAGTTTAGGAGGTTGACTAATTCAACCTTTTTGAATTAGTGGAGGTGAGTAATTGTGGGGATTGAGGCCGAATTTTAGGGGGAGTTTTGGGGGGGGAGTGACGGCTTGGTATTGTGGGTGTGTTAGTGCCGAAATTCATTTTGAGTTTTGGTGTTTTCGGTCAAAATCTTTAGAAGCAAATTCTCTCTTTGTACCTTACCAAAACCGAAAGTTTTAGCACTTGCCGAATTGTTCTTTGCTCATTTTTTTGATTTTCCTTGCTAGCCGAATGTCAATGTCACCTTGAAGACACACCCGTGGCTTGATTTCTTTCACTTTTACTTTTGGCCGAACCTAGCATTCCTCATTCATTCTTCTTCTTTTTTCTCTTTTGAAACTCTACTAGCCGAATATTCTCCTCCTCATCTTCTTTTCTTTTGTCCATTGTGAAGCCGAATTCTCCATTTCTTTTCTCCTTTCTTTTTGTGCCGAAACTCTACTCATTTACAATCTTTTTCTCTCCTTTACACTAAAGCCGAATTTAAGGATATTAAAACACTTGTAGCCGAATATCTTCCCTTCTCCTAGTAGTCTCCCTTGGCCGAATCTTTGGTGGTTCTCTCCTAGTGTGGTTAGCCGAATCTTGGTTGGTGTTGGGGGTAAGTGTTTGGCCGAATGGCCATGTCTATTTTCTCTAGTTCTATATTGAAATTGGTTGGATTAAAAGCTTATGATTGGTTGTGGTTGGAAGGATATTAAGCTTTTGATAATCATCTTGTGTTAGGGTCTTCGGACGTTGAAAGGTAGCCGAGAAGAGCCTTCACCCTTGTTAACCGATTGGTAGGTGGTGGTAAGTATGGGCTTGTGTTTATTCTTTCAGTTCGATTAAGACAAAGGACTAACTGTTTGTTGTTAGGGACTTGACCGATTGGCAAAAGAACCACTGTTGGTTCGGATTTGGGAGGAAACCAAATCTATCGAAGGTAAGAGTTTAAAAGTAAGCCCTTTGGTTTGATAGCTTTGGCCGAATGCTATGGATGCCTAATCCCTTTGTTTGGCCGAGGAGTTAGCAATCGAGGACTTAGATCGCTTTGGGTCGGGATTTCTAGGCTCGTATTATCGTGTGTAAACTAACACACTAATACTTGGTAATGTTGTTAATTAAAACCGCTTTGCTGTTAAAAACCATAATGAAGATGATGGATGATGGGATACCCAAATGGGGTATGTGTACGGATCAAGGTAAGTCTATTTTATTACAAATTCTATTTACGGATACTTTGGGTATGATGATCTATGCTATACATGTATATGCTATGAGATGCTATGTTGGACATGGTTGCATGAGTTACATGATTTGCATAATGGACATAAGTCGAGTATGTCATGTATGGGTGATCTGAGAGGAGGAGCAGTGATATTTGTGCTTTGTGAGCACCGTTGCTTTGGTAGCACACTTTGTGACTTTGGGTCACCAGAGGTTTGGCACCTCAGAGGTTTGGTACCTCGGCGTCGTCCCAGTGGCTCGGTACCACGATGGGTTGGCCCCAGATGATGATTATACTGGGATTGACGCCGATGTTTTGGTAACACACGATGGGTTGGCCCCATCACCGGATTTGTGACTACGGTCACGGTGCTTTGGTAGCACATTGTGTCTTTGGGACACCGAGGTTTGGCACCTCATTGCGACTTGTCCCCGTGGTTTGACCACCGTGGGTTGGCCCCACTTGAGATATGGGATTGTCCGCTAGTGTTTTGGTAACACACGATGGGTTGGCCCCATCATCGTTGGATTTGTGACTTTGGTCACGGTGCTTTGGTAGCACAATTGTGTCTTTGGGACACCGGTGGTTTGGTACCACACCGACGGATATTATGTCTTTGGGACATCGGTGTTTTGGTAACACATCGTGATTTGTATGTCACCGGTGGTTTGGTACCACACGGGGTAGAAAAGGTGATATGGATGGTTAGGATCGGGTTGCATTAATTATGTTGCTATGTATGATGTGTGTTAGTATGTGGTTTCAACGGGAGCGGGATTTACACACTGAGTCACTCGACTCACCCTCTCCTTTGACATTTCAGGTGACTCGTAGACGCGGACTTGGAGCCGGGATGGACTCGGGGTGCACATGCCATGCTATAATAAAAGTGTTGCTTGGACTATTGAAGTTGGGTACTTTAATTATTTACTTTCAGTTGGGTTTTTTTTAATTGGATTTGTAAAAGGCTTTTTAATTTATGTTTTATACTGTTTATGTTTAAATTTTAATATGCCTTAACAAATAAGTTGGTATGAATTCTACTAGAACTTGGAAAGATAATGATTTCAAAATTTTAACGCAAGGTGTTTTCAACTATACCATCGGGTATCCCACTGATTTTATAAACCAATAGAGATCAAATGGCTTCAATCGTGAAATCCAATTTTATTAAGTCTAAATTTTTAACAACTTGTTTTTCACCAAGGAACATAGTTTTATCAAATTTATCTAATGCAACCTCGAAATTTTCAAACACGTCTTCCCGTAACATACCAGATTCGGTCGTGGTGTTTGGACCGGGTTTGGGGTGTTACATAAATTCTAAATGAAATATTATGAAAACATACTTGAAATACATTGGTATGTCTTGTATATGTTATTTGAGTTCATAACGTGGAAAGTAAATGTATGTGGAAATATGAGATGATGATACCTGTACATGGAATTTATTGGTGGATACATGCATCCAAATTTATATGATAGATTTTAGTGAACATTGAAATTGGGCTCAATAAGTGATTTATCAATTTAAATTGTAATTGCTAGGAAGAGTTAGTAAATTGCATGTTTATGAATTGTTACATGTATTTGTCAAAATACGAGGAAATGAAGGTAATTGATACATGGAAATATGATACTGTGATATATAAAAACATGGAATATGTTTGATAAATGTGTTTATCATAATTATGGAACTGTACACCTCAAGTGTACTATTTGTGTAAAGATGATGTTCAAATGATTTGATGAGTAGAACTCAAAAATGAAGTAGTTAGAAAACCAAGAAAAATTATTATGAAAATATATATGAAATATAGAGGTATGATTATTATAGGTGATATGAATACATAATGTGAAAAAGTATAGGTATAAGAGGAATTTAATAAGAATTGAGCCTATATACGTTTCTCGTTATTTATATGAAGTATACGACTAACAAATGGTAATAAGTATAAGGATTAGTTGAATATCTTAAATTGGTTCTTGACTGTATTAAAATGTTGGTAAAGATAAAGGATAAGGTGAATGAGAAATATAGCTTGGAGAATAGCCTAATTTTCATCCACACGGTTAGACACGGGCGTGTGTCTAAGCCGTGTGTGACAAGCGGTCTACCACATGGGAGTATGGTCCGGCTGTGTGTCCCCAGTCACACCGGCGTTTGACCCTTATTTGTGAGAAAAATTTTAAAAGTCGCGAAAAATTTTCCTGAGGATTCTCGACCCGATCTTAATGCATGATTTGGACCTCGAAGGTTCATTAAAGGAACGTTTATAATTATTCTCGATATTTGAACGATAATGATTTCAAATTATCTGTAAGTGTTCTGTACTCCTTGGTAATGCCTCGCAACCCTGTTCTATCGACGGATACGGGTTGAGGGTGTTACAGTATACTCGAGAGGTATTATATTAGGATTACCCATCCAGGCTAAATCGTTTCTAAATGAGGTCAATAGGATTGCTCATCTGAGCTAAATCTGTCAACAACAAATTGAGGACCTCATCCATTACCGAAAAGCACATATATTCATCATAATTCAATATTCAATCGGGACATAACCCTTTTTCACCATTTTCAAGCATGTATTAATTTTCTCATTATAGCATTCAAGTAATGCACATCAATATAAGTCACATTCCATACAAGCACAACATTCAATTAAACATATTTACATGCCTGATTAAGTTACACGAACTTACCTCGACACTTATTTGCGTATTAAATCTACTCATCCGAAACATTTTCCTTTCCTCGATCTAACCTCAAATTTGAGTTGTCCAGATCTATAAAAATAGTTTTAATCATCAATTTCATACATTTTATACTCATTGGGACTCAATTTATGTCCTAGGAAAAATTACCATTTTCCCCTAACTTTTCCATAAATTCTATTTTCGTCCATAGGATTGGAAAATAAAACTTGTGCAAATTACTCCCTATTCCAAGCCTAAGCAAAGTCTCATTACAAAATTTACAGCACATGTATTCATAAAAATTTAGAATTTTTCATCAAATTTCACAACTTTACATTTTAGTCCCTAAATCATGTTTTTATCAAAAGTCACTTTGTAAAAGTTGCTTATCTATTAACAACCTTTCATTTTCTACCATAAATTTCTAATTTCAAAACATACATCGATGACCACTTTCTATACCTTGATAACTTTTCAAATTAATCCCCCAAATAGATATATTAGACTATCCCAGTTTCAAAAATATCAAAATTACTAAAAACGAGACAAGAAAATTTACCCAATTAGGCCTTGAAAGTTTCTTCTCTCTTTCCTAGGGTTTCCATTTATTTTTAAGGTTGAAGATGACAAAAATAAGATGATATTTTTTTTCATCTTTTAATTAATTAAATTATTTCAATTTCCAATTTAGTCATTACCCTTTTTCTATATTTCCATGGATGAGTCACCAAGAAAATTTACATACCTTTCTTAATGGTCTAATTACCATATAAGGACCTCTAGATTTGAAATCCATAGCTATTTAATCCTTATAGCTACTAGAATTCAACTTTAGCATTTTATGAGATTTAGACCTTCTTTAAATTAAGCACTTAATCGATAAAATTTTCGCATCAAAATTTTCACATGACATGTCTATCATAATATGGACAATATAATAAAATAAAAATAAACTATATTTTCGGATCGGGTTTGTGGTCTTCAAACCACTATCCTGATTTCACTAAAAAATGGGTTGTTACAACTCTCCCCCTTAAGGATTTTTGTCCTCGAAAATCTTACCAGTAAAAAGGTTCGGGTATTGCTTCCTCATAGTATCCTCCGATTCCCAGGTAACCTCTTCAATACCTTTTCGTTGCCAAAAAACTTTTACTAAAGCTACCTTTTTATTTCTTAACTCTTTTGTTTCCTGAGCTAAGATTTTGATTGGTTCTTCATCATATGTCATATCAGGCTAGATATCTACCTCTTTCGGGGAGATAACATGTGAATGATGGGATCGGTACCTCTAGTGCGTAAGTTTGTGCAAGTGTGCATAGTCATTATCAAGTAATAAGTAAGTATCGAGTTATCGTCTCCACAGGGATTGTATTTGTGCTAAATCACTTAATTTGTAAAATTATATTAACAATTTGGTAAATAAAAACACAATATGATTGAGATGTGATGATTAAAAGTAAATATATTAAACTAAATGCAATGATCCCTAATGCGAATTATCCTAAATATGCAAACTATATGAATGAAATAGAATTTAGCAAAATTAAACACAATTTGCAACAATTATAACATAAATAAACTAGGACAATTACTTAATTAAACTCAATTTATTATCAACATGCTTAATAACATTCGGAAAAACATTCCATAGCAACTCGATCTTTCACGAGTTTGGAAACCACATTAGGTCCTTTTGGAATCCTTTACTTATTAAATACGCATTTTATTGATCCTTATTTACTAAGGGTTTCTTAGAATTCGTGTGAGGTAACCGGAACGTGTTAGGTTTGAAACTGTTTAATCACACAAATCTAAAGCCTATGCAGATAAAAGAGCTTGGTCAGAGTTGTTATGCAACCTGCAATTTAATCGGGTTAGGATATAAATTAAGCATGCACATTTCAATTATGTGTCCCCTAGTCGCTGTCTGGTTAGGATTGCTCAGCTAATTCAAGTGCATTCCAATCATGTATGAACGAAATATAGACTTGATTTTAATTGAAAACATGATCGATTGAGGCACAAACATTAGAAGCATTAATCAAATAAGTATTATTTAATCAAAGCAATCATCTTAGCTTAAATAAAATTAAGCTAACATTGTTTTAAACAAGAACAAAGAACACTGAATACATAGCAAACATTTTCAGATTAAATTAACGAAAGGAAAGATTAAACCCAAATCAAAGTGGATGTCACCCAAGACTCTGACTGACTAGACTCCTTCGCTCCTTCGCTTTGCTCCTTTGTTGATGGCTCTCCAAGGTGGACCAAGGTCTCTTTAAGAGGCTTAATTGCTAAATTCTATATGAAGAGATGATGCTAGCCATGGGAATGGAAAATGCTAAGAGAATTGAGAGAGAAGAGAGAATGATGAAGGATGAGGGATGATGAATGAATGAATAAGGGGGTCTTATTTATAGGTGAGGAGAGGGGGATACTTTGCTAAAAATAGGAGGTTCCATCTCTTCAAGCATCTTCAAAGGGTGGTTGACCATGAATTGAGGAAATTGAGCTTATTTTTGCTTGTTTTTTTGCTCAATTTAAGTGCCACAACAACTCAGGACTGAGACTCGGTAAAGTACAAATCTTCAGGCAAATCTCTAATTTCTTCAACATTGCAAGGACCTTGTGCAATTAAACCAAAAAGTGAGTTATGTGGACAGCCAAGTGTAGCCGAAAATTGGGTTGACTTGGTCTCCAATTTGGACGGTTTTGTAATCCAACAAAGCTATCAGACCTATCCAAAATAAATCAATAAATTAGAGGACCAAAGAATAAAATTTATCCAATTTAAATAATTAATTATAACCCAAATTATTAATGAAATATCTAAAAATGAATATTTAAAAGTAATTTTATATTTTATTATTTAATTTAATCATGCATGATCCACTTCATGTCTTAAAAATATAATATGCTCAACTTAATATAAAATAAGCCATTTTATGCATGAAAACTATATAATAAAGCATAAAATCACATTTTAATAATTTTTATGCCCTAATTTCATATTTTCACATTTCATTAATTTATTAAACAATTACTTAGTTTTAACAACAAATTTAAGTAAAAAGGTGATAAATTATATAAGAAATATCTATATATTTTTCAGTTTACAAACCCCAACACTTAAATCATTTCTCGTCCCTAGTAATGGTTATGTACAGCAAAAGGTCTTGCTAAGGAAAATTTGCTATTTGTGTAAGTAGCATCAATCTTCGTCCCATACTCATGCATTAATAACTTCATGTTCATAGATCTTTATTAACAAGTAATTCATATGCAAATACTTATAGAATTTTATACTAAGTTTCAAAATATGCCAACATGAATCATAGTTTGTATGTATGTCACAGCCACAGATAACATTCTTCATTCAACATAATTTCTTATCAATCAAGCAAACAATCATAAAGCCTATTTATGAACTTCATATGTTGAACTTAGTACTTCCTCTCCACTAATGTAGGTGACATAAGCATCAAATCAATATGTCTTTTATATGGTTGTAATGACGCTCGGTTAAAGGTAGGGATTTTAAGAGATGAGACATTTCGGTTTCAAAATCTTAACCTTTAACTTTATCTTGGATTTCTCAAAATACAGCCTTTTTCTTTAAATGAACCTTTGGTACACCCCAAACTTATTTTGAACTCAAGCTCGTACATTTTTTTTAGAGACTGAGCAAACTTTTCTTCGCTCTTTTTTTTAAGCACGAGCACATACATCTTTTTGAAAATTTCCTCAAATGTTGATTACCAAGACAACTTTAGTTAAGATAGGTACATAAAATTAGGATAACTTAAAAAGATGGTACTTGGCTTATAATGTGGGTTCATTGCAATAAAAAGGCCTTTAAGCTCAAAATTACAGTTTCAAGGGTCTAATATCATAAGGTTGGCTTGAAGAGGCTCCAACGATCCAAAGAAATAGTGCCTATATCATTTTAGATTTTTATGTCTCCTAGGATATCGCCTCAAGAAAGTTACTAAGTCAATTCTAAAGATATAAATCTTCATGCATGTCTAATCCCAAGTGAAACTAAGTTTTCATGGAAAACATTACTAACTCTAAGATCATACAAGCATTCTATTCTTTATGATAACATACTTTTACTCAGATATAATCATCATTCATACTTGCATACAAACTATCTTATTAACAGAAAATGTCTCTAAACATTTATTTATTAAAACATACTTATGAAAGAAATGATTGAAACATGAAAATTTAAAAATTTGAGTAATTTATTTGCCTTACCCCCTTTAAAAAGAAACAATGTCCTCATTACAAGAACAAAGTAATGAATGAAAACTGAACACCAGGTAGGGTTGTAAAGAAAGAGAGGTGAGTCATTAAGACTGCTTAAATACCAAGTCTTTCCTAATAACCCAATCCTAGACATGTTCATTTCCATTGCCACATTACTTAGTCTTTTTCTTTCTAAAGAAGTGTTAAGTTTATTCATGCTTGCTATGTTTTATTCTGCAGAAATTAAATCCTAATTATTAAAGAAATAAATTCCTAAAGACCTAAAAAAATTAAATAAATAACAAGAAGAGAATCCCTCTTTTATTTTTCTAAATCAGTCCCCTTGTCTTCTTTAGTTCCATCTCCGCTTGCATAGTCAGTAACTTCCGCCATGTCTCAAAGATAGCATCTGGGAAATCAGGAACAAAGGTATTAGAGATATTCTTAAAGGTATTTCGAATTGAGTCATCTCTAATTTTTGCATATTTCCAGTAAGTTTGTTGTTGATTGTGCATGAACTTGCACATATCCATCAGAATTGACAACTCTGATGTAACATCCCCAAACCCGGCCCACGAGCCCTGACCGGATCTGGTTATGTCACTGTGGAAGGACGATTGAAAATCTATTTAACTTAGAATAGATCATTAAAACTTGTTAACTTTTGAAAAACCATGTCCATTTGAAATTATAAGTGAAACTTTACTTTATAAAATGTCTGAATTTAAATCATTATTATTCTTATATCATTTGAACAAATCAGTTGCTTGAATAAAATCATCTCCCCAAAGTAATTTAATTTTTAATCAACCATAATTAAAATGATAACAAAATGATTTCAAAAATAGTACTAATAATGATAATGAGGCCCTTATTACAATCAATATCTAAAACCAAATACTTAACATAAATAAGCTGAAAATATTTAATCTCTTCTTTCTGCATGGGCCACCTTGTGTCCTCTCCGATCCCGGTCCAATTCTATGCATCACCTGAAATAGTTAGTAAAATAGGGTGAGTCCACTGACTCAGTGTATAATCACAACACATATTTCCACACGTATGGGCTTGGCCCATACCCACACAGTCCATATAACAAATCATGCAAGAATGCATTTCAGCCCAACCTACTATCCAACCGTAACACCAACCCTAGCAGACTCCCTGCCTAAGGCCGTGGCTAACCCACCACTGATCACATCGTGATCCATAAACTTTACCCTGGCAAACTCGCTGCTCAAGGCCGTGGCTGAGCCACCGATCAACCATAGTGATCCCAACATCATAATCTGTCTACGGTGACGCACTTAGCAATCAACCGCCGAGATGGGCACCTAGCCAACATCTCCCTTGATGGTGCACTCAGCAACTCATCAAGCGCTAATGTAGCCCGAAGCTAACATTAGTCCACGTACATCAATGTGTACACCCTCTTCCTTCATCAAATCGAGCCCAATTCCCATGCAAGTATGTGTAAGTGCAACATGTTAGATCATATCAAGAGTAGGCACCACATGTTAATTACCATAGCATATATATATAGATATATGTATACATCACAATAACATAAATTCACCAACCAACTCACCTGGCATCCGATTACCCAAAACATGGTATTTACCATTCAAGCCATTATGATTGGCTACCACACATCATGCATATGTAAACACATTAGCAACCAATAACCGTAGAAATAGTGCGATGATTACGCACCTTAATGATACAAATGATCAACACTCGAAACGCTACTTAATGCTTCTGCAACCGCTGACTATACCACTCCAAAGAAAGTCTCCTGCGTTAGGCTCTGCCTCCCCTACAATCGGCCTTAGCACACTTAAAAGAAATCTTAAGGCCATTCGGCCAAAACCAATAAACCAAAGTGTTAATGTAACCTTACCTTGATAACCACCCCCTTTTTCTCTAACTAAGAATCGACCACCCAAAGAAACAAGGTTCGGCTCAAGGGACTTGTAACTAACGCAGAGAGAATGGGAGAATAGATGATTCGACAAGACCCTAGAAGGTGTTTGGGATATTCGGCAATGGCAGGTTTTAGAGGTGATTTAGGCTCAAGTGAAATGGACAAAAAAAGAAGTCGGCTAAGTGACCCTAAAGTTTCGGCCAAGCAACAGGTGAGGAGGAGGGGCGTTTTTAGTGTGGTAGCGAATGGGAAGAAAAAGGATGGAGGCTCAAGAACAAAAATAAAATTTGGCAAGGGGCCAAAGGAATTCAGCACACAACAGAAATAGGGGAACAACTTTCAGCAAGAGAGGAGAAATGGTAAAAAGGTGGCCAAAGGTGAGCACCCTCCCCTATTTATACTACTAAATACGGCACCCACCTAACACCCTCCAAGAAAACCAAAAATGCCCTCCCCTAGCTTCCCAAAACTGGCCACTAACTCAACCCCCCTCAAAATCCCAAGATTTACTCCTATTTTCACTCTTAGCCTATCATTCAAAAAGTTTGAATGAGTCAAACTTTAATCCTACCTTCCTAGCCGAATTCAAAAATGGAAGACCAAGTCTTCCTCCATCTTTTAAGCATCCAAAAGTCGCCCAACTCCTTACCTTATTGACGCAAAAACAAAGGCCAAAGTGCTGCCTTCGCAGCTCGAACACTGGCCTCCTCCCTTGCACCTAAAGCGTCACTTCTCTAAGCTCTTAGTGGCGCCTCCCTTGCCACTCTACCAGCTTAATTCTTGTGTCTTAACCTCCCAATTAATTCTTTTAAGACACCTATAGCCAAGCTCCCCTTTTAATACTTAAAAATCCAAAATTTTCCAAAGCCTTCCCCTTTAATCCGAGCATTCTCAACACCTCTCAAACACATCCAAACATACCCAAAACCTTCTCGAACATGAATTATACCCAACATGCATAGCCCCTAAACTAGGGTGTTACATCTGATTTCCTTGAAGCACTTGCAGAAGTCGGCATAGGAGTTGTAGATTCAGGTTTAACACTTAGCTTGACTGGTTCTTCTTCTGGCTCAACCCTTGGTTCAGGGTTTGCAGATCCTTCAATTGGTTTAAGACTGTTCAGTTCCTCATTAAACTCTTCTTCTTCAGTGTTTGTAACTGAATTAGCTTCAGTTTCAAGTTTATTTGTTGACTCCTCGGTATCTGGCTTAGTTGGCTCTTCTTGCTCGCCTTGATTCAGCTCACGCACCCTCTCTACTAACCTTTCAAGATCATAATTTGTAATGCACCCTTGAACATATAGCCCCTTTAGATTTACTTGTGTTTTAACACGGGCCCTTAAGCAAAGTGAAGTGATTAATGATGGGAAATAAGCACTTCCTGTCTTCTTTTTAGCACAATCATGAATCTCATTGAGAACAATTTTCCCAACATTAATGGACTTTTCTGTCAATATTACATATAATAAAAGCATCCTTTCTATCAAGATGGTGGAACTATGTGAGATAGGCATAAAACTGTAGCGAACGAAATAAAACCATACCTTTGCTACTGGTTTTAGGTATTCCCTTCGGCAAGAATGGCTCACATACTTTCTTATAACCCATTGGGATCCTGGATTTGTCACAGCATCAAGCACTTGTTGAAGAAAATCCCTATTAATATTGTTCATCATATGGTAGTACTCATCTTTTTCAACACCAGATAAGTTAAACAAATCATTGATGGACTTATAAGTAAGAGGTACTTTTTTCTTTCCGAACGATGACTTCAGTAGTATCTTACATAGTCAAACTAGCATTGAATTCTCGAACTAGTTAATCATTGGGAAGTGAACGAGCATCATAGAATCGTTCCCACTTGAGAGTATTGATTTTCTTTCTAATCGGTATAGGAACAACCATCAGATCATTATTCTTCAAGTCAAAACTTATTTCCGGCATCATAGATTGATGCTTGAAGATTGAATCAAATCTCTCTTTCACTTCTTTATCGATCAAAATTGGGTTTTCAGGAGTAGTCTTTGAAGATCAGGTTCTTTTGTGAGACATGGTATCTTTTCCCGAAAATTCGGCAAAGTTTTTGCACAAGGAAGAAAAGAGAAATTGGCAAAATGGGTAGAAATTGCTATGGCAAAAATCCTGCGACAGCAAGGATGGTACGGCGGCGATGATGATGTGCGACGGCAACGGTAGGGTGTGACAGCGACAACGGTGTGTGACAACAACGACAGCACTTTGGCAATCTCTTTGCGGAAGCAATAAGAGATTTTAGAAAATGGGGAAGAGAACTAGGGTTTCTTTCAGGATTTGAGGTTGCAGCACAAGAGGGAGGTTTAAGGATTTTTAGGGTTTAAGCAAATTACTTTGGGTGATATGAAAAATAGTAGAATGTAGAGGGGTTTATATAGGGAAAATTAAGGCAACATGTTGCAAATATTTAGCTACATTAGGGTTACTTAGGCGGCAAGTAATGGTTGTGATGGCAAGGCATGGATTTTTCCCTTCTTTTTATTGTCTTGGGCCTCAAACTCAGACTGTATTTATAAACTTACTCAAGAAACAAACTGATTAGTACTTGGGCCAAATTTGACCCTCTTTATTAACATAAAAATTTAAAATTTGAACATTTCAAATAGAATTTAAAAATTTTAAATTTTAAATAGAAAATTTCTTCTTAACAAATTATATTAAATTAATTCCCAGGATAGGTTGGAGGGGTCACAACGGCCTCGCTTAAGTTCCAATCTCCTTCGGCAGAATTAATTAAATGTAATAAGTTAAGAAAATAAGTTCTAATTATTTATTTCTTTACAAAACAAGTTCTTGAAAAATCAATGGTCTGTTAATTTGAATGAGGATTCAACTCACTCAACTTCACTTTCTCAGTAGTGTTTGAGACGTTGACCATTAACTTTAAATGTGTAACAGCCCGATTTAGGGGCTAGTCGAAATAGTGGTTTAGAACCACTAATTTGGGGTCAGAGAAATTTTATTTTAAAGTTATTTTATGAATTAGAGCATGGTTATATAGATGCATGAAAAATTTGGTGTTTTAATTTTAGTGATTTTATGCTTAATCGCGAAAAAGGACTAAATCGCAGAAAGTGTGAAAGTTCTATTTTAGTTGCTAGAGGCGCCAAATAGTAATAGAATTTTAATTGGAAGCCTTTAATGTGCAATTAGACCTATCTAAAGGTCATAGCCAGCCGTAGGGGGGACAAGATGATTAAATTAGTCAAAGTTTTGGTAGTGTTATGTGATTAATAAATATAATAAGAGAAAAATGAAGAAAAGAAAAGTATCATCTTTTCTTCTCTTCATCACCACTGAAAATTGGCAGCAAACAAGGGATGGAGAGCTCAAAAATTTTAGCAAACTCTTCTCCATTCTAGTAAGTGATTTTAATGGTTTTCTTTATGATAGTTGTACTTTTAGAACCCCTAGAGCTTAAGCTTTCTAAAGAAGGGACTAATTTGCAATATGGTGAAAAGTTTAGAGTTTTGTCATTAGAGCATGCATGTGAGTTCTGCATATTTATGGAAGAAATTGAGTCTTAGTTGTTAGATGAACAACTTTTGTGAAAGGTGTTTCCATGAAAACACCTAAATGAACCTTTTTGTAAAGGTTGTAAAATGGGTAGTAAATGTGTGAAATGTTGGGTTTTGATAATAGCCATAAGATAAATAAATGTTCACCTAGGCTCATTAATAGTAGAAATTGGATTAGAATTGAATTCCGAGCCTAAGGCTAAAATGGTTGTTTTGCCAAAGTGTAAGGGAAAAATAGTAATTTTGCCAAAGCATGATTATTAAAATGGTTTTATTAATGTGATGATTGAAATGAGCTAATTTGCTATTATATAGCAAGAAGAACCAAGAGTCAACCTCGATCGGGGAAAGAATAAAGTCTCAGACTAGATCGACGATCTAGCTTATTTTGAAATCGAGGTAAGTTTGTATGTGATAAATTCAGCATTTATATTAGCATGTTTGAGAACGTTTTATGTTATAATGATATATGATGCTTTTGAAATTGAGTATTGGTGTTGAATGAGAAAGATGATAACAGTTGATATGTTGAAGTCTCGGTTACACTACTATCATCTAATCGTGAGATGGATAAGGTTCTGTATAAGACCATGTCTGGGACATGGCCTTGGCACCAAATTGAAATTTCGTATAAGACCATATCTGGGATATGGCTTTGGTATTGAATATGAGAATCGTATAAAACCATATCCGGGATATGGCATCGATACTTGAAGTGAGATCCCGTATAAGACCATATCTGGGATATGGCATCGGCATTCAGAGGTGACCCCATGTAAGACCACATCTGGGATGTGGCATTGGCTTTGTATTTATATTAATGACGATGAACAAGCGTCTTCGAGTATCCCTAGTGATTAATGGGATAATTAGATAAGCTTGGGAATGAGTGAATACAGGTACCCGTAAGAAATTCATGAGGAATGTTGTACTATATGTGGCATGGTATGTTCTAAATAAGAACAAGTATACGTAAGTTTTAACAAAGTACTTATGACTTTGTGTGGTTATCTAATGCCATGGATTGATGTCATTATGAGCTTATTGTTGCTATTTATTTCATCCGAACTTACTAAGCTTTATGCTTACCTCTCTCATTTCCCTTTCCTTGTAGCATTGCCAAGATAACTCAAGGATCGTGGGACGTCGGAGTTTGGAAATCACACTATCAATATCTCTTTGGTATAAAAAAGTTAGATTTATATTGAGTACGGCATGTGTAGGACTTGACTATTTTATTATGTCATATTTATTAGCCAAAGTGTTGGCTATTTATGTTACCAAACTCATTTTGTAAATGGTCATTGGAATTGGGCCAATACTTGTCAAGCTTATGTGTATGGTCAAGGATTATAAAATTCATGAAGTGTATGCTTATGTGGATGCCTTGACTTGAGTTCTTAGAAGTGCTTTAGGGTCATGAGTTAGGGCAAATTGAATTGGTATAAGTATGGTTGCTAGGTAGGGTGGCATTTGGCTTGGAATATAGCCTCTTTAATGTCCACACGGGTAGACGCATGGGTGTGTGTCTAGGCCGTGTGTGATACACGGTCAGCCCCATGAGCGTGTTGATTGATCGTGTGTCCCCTTGAGTGCTAGGTTTACAAGTTTGTAAGCTTAGTATTAAACATACGGGCAGAGACACAGCCATGTGCCTTAGCCCTATGAGGGGTACGACCTTGAACATGGGCGTGTGACCAGGCCATGTGAAGTCTGCACTTAAAAATGTGGAATTTAATTCGACACACGGTCTAAGGACACGGGCGTGTGCCTTGGCCGTGTGACCATAATGAGATGATGTCGTCATAAACAGAATGCCAAGGTTTTGGCACATGGACTAAGACACGGCATTTCGAGGTCGTGTGAGGGACACGGGCCAGGGATACATGCATGTGTCTGGCTGTGTATATTAAGTCAATGTCGACCACGGGTAAGGAGTACGGGCATGTCCCTTGAACAACACTGATGTGTGGCCCCTGTTTAGGCAAAATTTTTCTAAATGCGTAAAAGTTTCTGATTAATTCCCGAAACCTTCCGAAAGTATGTTTAAGGCGTTGTAGGCCTAGGATTAGTATGTTATGGGATTGAATAGAAAGTTTTTAAGACGAAAAGAAATCTTATAGCCTGAAACATCATGTTTAAACAATTTGAGCTAGGTAATGCCTCGTATCTGGTTCCGGCTTCGAACACGGGTAAGGGGTGTTACATTTAGTGGTATCAGAGCTACAGTTTAGTCGATCTTAGGACTAACGTAGTGTAAGTATGAGTCTAGCTATACATGCCACACATAAGAGTAATTGTATAATGATAGTGTGACAACTCCTGACTATTTAAATTATGTTTTTATATAGTAAATGGATGCTGATACTGGCTGAGCTGTAGCCGATGATACTGCAAGTAATGGATCGGCTCTCGCGTAAGGGATCGCACCAGTAGAGAGCAGACCTGAGACTATGGGTTAGGGAGAAGAGGCTCGAGAAGCCTTTCTCCAAATGATGAGAAACTGGTATACCGAGTATATTCAAGCAAATCCTAATGCTCAACCCCTTCCACCCCCACCTGTTCCTCAGCCTGATCCTGATGTTCCTCAAGTGGTTGAGGTAGTAAGAAGAGAAAGGCCTCTGGTCGATAAGATCCGAAAATAAGGATCCGAGGAATTTCGAGCTAGTAAGGACGATGACCCGGAGAGGGTAGAATTCTGGCTGGAGAATACCAACAGGGTATTCGACGAGTTGTCGTGCACACCTGAAGAGTGCATGAAGTGTGTAGTATCTCTCTTGAGAGATTTGGCCTATCAATAGTGGGACACCCTTGTGTCGATGGTACCATGGGAGAGAGTTAATTGGGAATTCTTCCAAGAGGAATTTTAGAAGAAGTATATTAGTCAGAGATTCATCGACCAGAATAGAAAAGAGTTCTTAGAGTTAAAGCAAGGTCGATTGACAGTGACCGGATACGAACGTGAATTTGTAAGGCTTAGTAAGTATGCCCGAGAGTGCGTGGCTACCAAGGCTATCATGTGCAAAAGGTTCGAGGATGGGTTAAATAAAGATGTCCGTTTGTTTGTTGGTGTTCTCAAGCTAAAGGAATTTGTGGTATTGGTAGATAGGGCCTGTAAGGCTGAGAAATTAGTCAAAGAGAAAAAGAAAGCTGAAATTGAGTCTCGTGATTCAAAGAAGAGACAGTTAGGTAAGTCAACCCAATCCTCGTCTAAAAAGTCAAGAGAGATTATTGTTCGATCAGCTACTTCACCTGGATTTTCAAATAGAAGTAAGGCAAACAGTACTCGGGGTCTAAAGCCCAGACTACATCAGTTGCTAGTGTTGGCAATCTCGACCGAGCAGACCGGAGTGCCCGCAGTGTGGCAGACGTCATTCCGGTGAGTGCCGAGTAAGCGAGAAGGCTTGTTTCAATTGTGGGTCTTTAGACCATTTTATCAAAGATTGCCATGAGGTGGGTGAAAAAGAGAAGTCTCAAAATGTAAGACCAAGAAATATTGCTAGAGGAAGACCACAGAGGAACCCGAGAAATTATATGAGTAGCAAGAATTTATCTAGAGAGCAGACTGCAAGAGTTGAGGGCAGTGTACCGGTGAGAACATATGCCATCCGTGCTCGTGAAGAGGCGTCCTCCCTCGACGTAATTACGGGTACATTTTCTCTCTATAATACTCATGTTATAGCTTTAATTGATCCGGGATCTACCCACTCGTATCTTTGCATGTAATTAGTCTCTAGCATGAGCATGCCTATAGAGCCTACTGAATTGTAATAGGAGTGTCTAATCCCCTAGGCAAGTATGTATTGGTTGATAGAGTATGCAAAGGTTGCCCTTTGATGATTAGGGGGTCATTGTTTTCCAGTTGATCTTATATTATTATCGTTTGATGTGTTAGATGTCATCCTTGGAATGGATTGGTTAGTTACTCATAATATGATTGTAAATTGTGGAAAGAAGTTTATCGAGTTGAAATGTGAAAGTGGAGATCTTATTCGTGTTGAATCAGATAAGCAAGACAGATCACCAGTAGTGATATCATCATTGTTGACTCAAAAATATTTAAGAAAGGGGTATGAAGCTTACCTTGCCTTTGTGATGAACGTTAAAGAGACTGAGTTGAAAATTGAATCAGTGCCTATAGTATGCGAGTATCCAGATATTTTCCCAGAGGAATTGACAGGGCTACCTTCAGTTAGAGAAATCAAATTTGGGATTGAGTTAGCTCCCGATACTGCCCCATTTCTATTGCTCCGTATAGAATGGCTCCAACCGAGCTAAAGGAAGTTAGATTTTTGGGTCACATCATCTCGGGAGATGGAATTAGAGTCGACTCAAGTAAGATTTCAACAATTGTTGAGTGGAAACCACTGAGGAATGTAACCGAGGTTAGGAGTTTTCTGGGCCTAGCCGGTTACTATCGATGCTTTGTCAATGGATTTTTCATGATAGCTACTTCGATGACGAGGTTGCTATAGAAGGATGTAAAGTTTGAATGGTTACAAAGGTGCCAACAGAGTTTTGAGAAACTAAAAGCGTTGTTAACTGAGGCTTCTGTTTTGGTACAACTTGAGCCGGGAAGAGAATTTGTGGTTTACAGTGATGCATTCATGAATGGTTTGGGTTGTGTACTTATGCAAGAGGGCAAGGCGATAGCATATGCTTCTAGACAGTTAAAGTCGCACGAGAAGAATTACCCGACTCATGATTTAGAGTTGGCTGGCATTGTGTTTGAATTAAAGATTTGGAGACACCATTTTTATGGTGAAAGATGTCGAATATTCACAGACCACAAAAGCCTAAAATATAAATATTTGATGACTCAAAAGGAATTGAATTTGAGGCAACGGAGGTGGTTAGAGCTAATTAAGGATTATGAGTTAGTGATTGACTACCATATGGGAAAGGCGAACGTAGTCGCCGATGCTTTGAGTAGAAAATCATTGTTTGTGCTGAGAGCCATGAATACTTAGATGGCTTTGTTGGATGATGGTTCTATTCTAGCCGAGCTAAAGGCTAGACTATTATTTCTTCAAGAGATTTGTGAAGCTCAGAAAGAGGACATGTAACATCCTGGTTTAAAGCATAATCAGAATAGTGATGTGAGACCACAAATCTGAGGTCTATGTATGAGTTTTTGAGATTTATGCTATGTTTGCATGTTAGTGTGAAAGTTTCATGAAGCAATTTTGTGAAATTTCGGTTGAATTGATCAAAAGGACTAAATTGCAAAAGTTGCAAAATGTGAGATTCTAGAAGCTATTTGTGTTAAATGGCTTTAGAATATATATTAGCGGTCCTTAAATAGAAATTTACCTAAATTCTAATTTTTGGACAAATTTGGGCATGGATGAGTTAAAATAGGAAGTTTATCAAAAAGGGCATTTTGGTCATTTAGCAATTAAATGATTAAAATGGGAGAAAATATGACAAAATTCATTCATCTTCTTCTCCAAGGCTGCCGAAATTTTCAAGAGCCATTGTTAGTGTTCTTCAAATTTTTCAAGCTTGCTAGTAAGTGCATCTAAGCCCCGTTTTTTATATTCTTCGTATTTTTGAAGTCCTATTTGTATGAATAAGCTATTTTGAGCTATTTGATGAGCTATATTGAATGTTCAAAAATGTGGCCATGTATGACATGCATGTATGTTGATGTTTTATGAAAGATTATGAAAGCTTTATGTAGTAGAAACATCTTTTGTTAAGTGATTTTCCATGAAAATGCATGTGGGGACTAGTTTATGAAAGTTTTAAGTTTGGTCTTACATATGTGATTTAAAGGGAATTGGTGAATGCTTTAGTTGAGTAAGTGATTCGGCTAAGCATGAAAGGCTAGAAAGTTGAATAAAAATCACTTTACGAGCCTTGGGGTAAAAGTGTAATTATGAGAAAGATTAGGGGCAAAAGGGTAATTTTGCCAAAGTATGAGATAAGTATCGTCAATGTTTGTATTGAATAAGCTGATTTATTCATTATAGATGAAGAAAGACGATGCCTGGACCTAAACCGAGGCAAGAGCAAGGTGGTGGACTAAATTGCATATTTCTATACTTTGAGTATCGAGGTAAGTCTATGCTTAAGCAATGCATTTATACTTACTATTTCTTAATGCTAGCTAGTGTGTAGCATGATTGAGAATGATTGAGAACCTATGTAGGATGAATGTGGTAGAATTTGTGAATGGATGTATGGCTAAGTAAGTAGATATGTGAATGTGTAGTGAGAATGTTAAATGGTGGGCTAAGTGTGATACCATCTTAATGCATATTGACGATAAGTTGGCTATGTGCAATGCTATCATTAGGTATATCGTCTAGTGGGCTATGTGCGAAACCACTACGAATACCTTTGTGGTTGGCTAAGTGCGATACTACCTTACTAATTGATTGTGGGGGCCTAAGTGCGAAGCCACTGAGAAATTAGCTGTGTGGATTAGCTGCTTGGATTAGCTGTGTGGTTATATTATTGAGTTAATTAGCTGTGTGGATGAATTATCGAGAAATGATGTTGTGTTGTATATTGTGTAAATGTGATGTTGAATGTAGGGGTGCATTTCAATAGTTATGAGTATGTGACTCATGAGGTGTTGGAAATGTGGTAAGGGATAGAAAGAGTAAGCATTGTTGTACATTATATGTTAGTATAATGCTAACTGTTGTTTAGCTTATAATATGATGCTTAATTGTTTATGTGTAAACTTACTAAGCTCAAAGCTTACTCCCTTTCTTTTTCCTTGTCTTATAGAGTAAAAGTGTTGAATCAAGATACGAGGATCAATTGGAAGATCGTCCACATTATCAGCACACTCTGGTACATGAGACTCAATGTTTTGTATGAGGCTAGGCAAGTTAGTGAATTTTGTTGTAAACAGCTAAGATGTGTTGGCCTTTAGATGGATAGTCTATTTCGTACAATGCCATAGTAGTTGGCTACTTTATTTTATGATATTGTTGTTATCTATGTGAGATTACACTTCAATTTGAGTTGATTACGGATGTGTTGAATGAATGCATATTGTGTATGCTAGAGGGGTGAAAGGAACTTAGAACATAGCTTTGTTTTTGTCCATGTGGATAGACACACGGGCGTGTGTCTAGACCATGTGTGACACACGTGTGACTTGGCCGTGTGTCCCTACATATTAACATTTTAAGTCAGAATAGACCACGGACTAGCCACACAGGCGTGTACATAGGCCGTGTGAGTTTAGTCAGTGTTGGCCACGGGCTAGCCACACGGGCGTGTGACTAGGCTTTGAGGCTGTGTGTATGTAGTAAGTATTCACCACGGTTGTGGAGCATGGGCGTGTGGGTCTATGCACGGGCATGTCTATTCTTGCACGGGGTGTTAACCCTGCACAAAAAGAGAAAATTTTTAAGATTGGAAAAAGTTATGATATAGTCTCGGGAGCCCTCGTGTGTATGAGTGAGGCCTCGTAAGTCGAGATTGAGTTGTTGAGGTGACTTGAGAGAGTATCACAATGAGCCTAATTGGCGATCAAGTGGTTTTATTACGGTAATACCTCTGGCTCGGTTCTGGCGTAGAACTCGGGTAAGGGGTGTTACATTTAGTGGTATCAGAGCTATGGTTTAGTCGGTTCTACGACTACCGTAGCGGGTGTAAGAGTCTAGCTCTACATTCCGAAAGTGTACTATGATAGTGTAGTGGTTTCTGATGATTTTAAATCTTGTTTTGTATAGTATATGGATCGCGATCAATCTACTGCTAATGAAGCAGCTAGTAATGTGCCAGCTCCTACGCAAGGAATCGTGCCTGTATAAAGTGGACCCGGTTAGGGGTTAAGGGGAAGAGGCACGGGAAGCCTTTCTCTAGATGATGAGTAATTGGTACTCAGACTATGTTCGAGCGAACCCTAATGCTCAACCTTCTCCACCTCCTCCAATACCTCGACCAAATCCAATGGCTCCTCAAGGTATTAATGTTGTGAGGATATCGAAACCCCCTGTGGATAAGATTAGGAAGCACGGGGCTGAGGAGTTTAGAGCTAAGGTGGATAATGACCCTGAGAGGGCGGAGTTCTGATTAGAGAACTCAATGAGAGTGTCTGATGAACTATCCTGTGCACTAGAAGAGAGCTTGAAGTGTGTCGTTTCTGTGCTAAAAGATTCGGCATACCATTCGTGGAACACGCTAATGTTAGTGGTCCCGAAAGAGTGGGTGACGTGGGACTTCTTTCTGGAAGAGTTCCGGGAGAAGTATATAAGCCAATGATTTACTAATCAGAAAAGGAAGGAATTCCTTGTGTTGAAGCAAGGAAGAATGTCAGTAGAAGAGTACGAGCGTGAGTTTGTTAGGCTTAGTAAATATGCTCAAGAGTGTGTATCGATAGAGGCCATCTTGTGTAAGAGGTTTGAAGACGGACTGAATGATGATATCAAACTCCTAGTGGGTACTCTGGAGTTGAAAGAGTTTGTGGTGTTAGTTGAAAGGGTAAGTAAGGCCGAAGAGTTGAGTAAGGAAAAGAGAAGGGTTGTGAGTGAAGCCCGAGATGTTAGAAAAAGGCCAATGGGCAAGTCATATCAAGCCCAGTCAAAAAGATCCAAGGAAGGGAATCCTCGGACAACAGCCTCAGTGGGATATTCGCATCGAGACTTGGGCAATATTCGTTCGGGTTTGAGAGTCCAAGCCACCCCGATGAAAAGTGTGGGCAATACAAAGAGCAAATCAAAGTGTCCAAGTTGTGGTAGATATCACACCAGATAGTGTCAGGGTAACAATCGGAATTGTTATAAATATGGCTCCCCCGATCACTTTATCCGAAACTGCCCCGAGAGGGATGATAAGGAAGAGAAGCAACTGATAAGATCCAGTGATGTGCCTGCAAGAGGTAGACCACCTAGGAACCCGAGAGGTGGGAATAGTGGTAGAAGTGCGTCCAAAGATTTTGCTGTGAAATCGGAGGGTTGGGAACCTACGAGGACGTATGTTATTCGCGCTCGCAAAGAGGCATCCTCCCCAGATGTGATAACGGGTACTTTTTCTCTCTATGACACCTTTGTTATTACTTTAATAGATCCAGGGTCTACTCATTCTTATATCTGCATGAGATTAGCATCTAGTTTGAGTATGACCATTGAGTCTACGGATATTGTGGTTAAGGTGTCAAACCTGTTAGGAAAGCATGTGTTAGTGGACAAAGTGTGTAAAAATTGTCCTTTATTGATTGAGAATCATTGTTTTCCTGCAAACCTTATGTTGTTGCTGTTTGATGAGTTTGATTTAATCCTTGGCATGGGTTGGTTAACTACCCATAATGTCTTTGTGAACTGTGGTAGCAAGTTTATTGAATTGAAATGTGAGAGTGGAGATGTGGTTTAGGTTGAATCAAGTGGATCGGATAGTCTACTAGTGATGATTTCTTCCCTAGTGGCTGAGAAATGTTTGAGAAAAGGGTGTGAATCCTATCTCGCCTTCGTGTTGAATACTCGAGAGGTTGGCGTGAAGTTTGAAACAGTGCCGATAGTATGCGAGTATCCAAATGTATTCCCGGAAGAGTTACCTAGATTACCTCTAGTGAGAGAGGTCGAGTTTAGGATTAAGTTGTTTCCAGGAACGGCACCGATTTCAATTGCTCCATATAAAATGGCACCTTTAGAGTTGAGAGAACTGAAGGTATAGTTGCAAAAGTTGACAGATAAGGGTTTTGTAAGACCGAGTTACTCACTGTGGGGTGCTCCGGTATTATTTGTGAAGAAGAAAGATGGGTCTATGAGATTGTGTACAGACTATAGACAACTCAACAAGGTGACAGTGAAGAATAAATATCCTTTACCAAGGATTGATGATCTTTTCGATCAACTGAAAGAAGCTACAGTGTTCTCCAAGATAGACCTGAGGTCTGGTTACTATCAGTTGAGAGTGAAAGAGCAATATGTGTTGAAAACTGCATTTCGAACAAGGTATGGCCATTATGAGTTTTTGGTTATGTCGTTTGGTTTAACGAATGCACCTGTGATTTTTATGGATCTGATGAACCGTGAATTCAGACCATATGTGGAAAAGTTTGTGGTTGTCTTCATTGAAGACATATTGATCTATTCTCGGGATGAGAATGATCATGAAGAGCATTTGAGAATTGCCTTGCAAACTTTAAAAGATAAGCAGTTATATGCTAAGTTTAGCAAGAGTGAGTTTTGGCTCCGAGAGGTCAGATTTCTAGGACACATTGTATCGGGTGATGGTGTCAGAGGTGACCAAGTAAGATTTCGGTTATTATGGATTGGAAACAGCCGAGGAACGTGTCAGAAATTAGAAGTTTCTTGGGATTAGCGGGATATTACAGACATTTCATAAAGGGGTTTTCTGTGATTGCTACCCCGATGATGAAACTTTTACATAAAGATGTCAAGTTTGAATAGAATGAAACTTGTCAACAGAGCTTCGAGAAACTGAAAACCATGTTGATTTAGGCACCAGTTTTGGTTCAACCAAAATCAGGGAAAGAGTTTGTAGTTTACAGTGATGTGTTGTTTAATAGTCTTGGTCGCGTGTTGATGCAAGAGGGTAAGGTAGTCGCTTACGCCTCAAGACAGCTAAAATCGCACGAGAAAAATTATCCGACTCATGATTTGGAGTTGGCTGCGATTATTTTTGCGTTAAAGATTTGGTGACATTACTTGTATGGTGAGAAGTGCCGGATCTTTACGGATCATAAGAGTTTGAGATATTTAATGGATCAGAAGGATCTGAATTTGAGGTAGAGGCGGTGGCTTGAGTTATTGAAAGACTATGAATTAGTCATTGATTATCACCTGGGAAAAGCGAATGTGGTTGCGGATGCCCTGAGTAGGAAATCCTTGTATGCTCTAAGAGTTATGAGCACGAGGTTAGCAATAGCTGATGATGGTGCTACTTTGGCAAAGTTGAGAGCTAAGCCACTATTTGTTCAACAGATATGTGAGGCTCAGAGAAATGACAGTGCGATGTAAGCAAAGAGAGCTAAGTGCGAATTAGAAAGTGATTCTGATTTTCGAGTGGGCTCGAATGGTTGTTTATTGTACCATGACAGAATTTGTGTACCTAGAGATGAAGAGTCAACCCGAAAGGTTTTCCATAAGGCACATAGTGGTTATTTTTTAGTACACCCAGGCAGTACGAAAATGTACAACGACTTGAGGAAGTTTTATTGGTGGCCAGGTATGAAAAGAGATATTTCAGAATTTGTGGCAAAGTGTCTAATTTGTCAACAGGTGAAAGCTGAGCATCTAGTGCCTTCAGGATTGCTTCAGCATGTGATGGTTCCCGAATGGAAGTGGGATCGGTTACCATGGATTTTGTAACGGGGTTGCCGATGACTCCGAAAAAGAAAGATGCTGTGTGGGTTGTCGTGGATAGACTAATGAAGTCGGCTCACTTTATTCCAATATGTGTTGATTATTCACTGGATAAGTTAGTTGAGTTGTATGTTGCAGAAATAGTTAGATTGCATGGTGTGCCTATATCTATTATATCGGATAGAGATCTAAGGTTTACTTTGAGATTTTGGAAGAAGTTACAAGAGGCCATGGGTACGAGGTTGAATCTTAGTACTGCATTCCATCTGCAAACTAGTGGTCAGTCTGAAAGAGTAATTCAAATTCTCGAAGATATGCTTCGATGCTGTGTGTTAGAATTCGTAGGTAGTTGGGAGAGATATCTACCTTTGGTCGAATTTACTTACAACAACAGTTATCAGTCGAGTGTACGGACGGCTCCGTATGAGGCCTTGTATGGACGTAAGTGTCGAACTCCATTATATTGGACCGAGCTTAGTGAAAAGCGGATCCATGGAGTTGATCTGGTAAAAGAGACCGAAGAGAAAGTAAGAGTAATCTGTAATGGTCTGAAAGCTGCTTCGGAGCGACAGAAGTCATACGCGAATTTGAAAAGAAAAGAGATTGAGTTTGAGGTGGGTGAAAAAGTATTTTTGAAAGTGTCCCCGTGGAAGAAGATTATGAGTTTTGGACGAAAAGAAAAGTTGAGTCCAAGATTTATAGGTTCATATGAGATTACAGACAGAGTTGGGCTAGTAGCTTCCCGGTTGGCTTTGCCGGTAGAGTTGGAAAAGATTCATAATGTATTCCATGTATCGATGTTGCGACGGTACCGCTCCGATCCTTCACATGTGATTCCTTCAATGGAAATTGAAATAA
This sequence comes from Gossypium bickii, assembly GCA_025503065.1. Classification (NCBI taxonomy): domain Eukaryota; kingdom Viridiplantae; phylum Streptophyta; class Magnoliopsida; order Malvales; family Malvaceae; genus Gossypium; species Gossypium bickii. The sequence goes on from CP106711.1 coordinate 58,615,775, forward strand.
GACCAGATATGTCTTATGGAGAGGAGCCGATTAAGATCTTGGCTCGAGAGGTGAAACAGTGGAGAAATAAGAGCATAGCACTAGTGAAAGTGTTAAGATTTTCGAGGGCGAAAATCTCTAAAGGGGGGAGAGTTGTAACATCCCGGTTTAGGGCCTAGTCAGAATAGTGGTGCGAGACCACAAATCTGAGGTCTATGTACGAGTTTTTGAGATTTATGCTATGTTTTCATGTTAGTTTGAAAGTCTCATTAAGCAATTTTGTGAAATTTCGATAGAATTGTCCAAAAGGACTAAATTGCAAAAGTTGCAAAATGTGAGATTCTAGAAGCTATTTGTGGGAAATGGCTTTAGAATATATATTAGAGGTCCTTAAATAGAAATTTACCCAAATTCTAATTTTTGGACAAATTTGGGCATGGATGAGTTAAAGTAGGAAGTTTATAAAAAAGGGCATTTTGGTCATTTGGCAATTAAATGATTAAAATGGGAGAAAATATGACAAAATTCATTCATCTTCTTCTCCAAGGCTGCATGTAACAGTCCGGTGTATACCCTAGTCGGAACAGTAGTTTCGAGACCACAAATATGAGTCTGTATAATATTTTAATATTATATTCTGTGCCATTAATATATGATTAAGCATGTGTTAAAGTTTCGTAAGTTAATTTATCTGTCTGTGTGTTTAATTTGACTAAAGGATGAAATTGCATTAAATATGAAAGTTGTATGCTATATGTTAAAGTGCTTATGTGTTATGGCTTTTTGAATATGAGGACTTATGTGGCAATTTGGCCATTTCCATGGTTAATGGATAGCTAAGGTCATAAATGACCTTGTAACTATGTATAATATATGTATTATTATGAAAGGTTATAATGGTAACTTAGTTTATATCATAAAAATTAGAAATCAAAAGCTTAAAATAAGTTTAAATTTCATGTTCTTCCACCGAATGCATGAAAGAAAAGAAATAACAATGGCTTTTTACATTCAGCTAGTTTGAGGCACAAATTCAAGGTATGTTTTAGTCGATTTTTGATAATTTCTATGTTTTTGTAATCGTTGCTTCGTCTACTATCAAGCCCATGTTTCAATTTGATAAATTGATGATGTTTATGTGAGATGCCATTGTTGATATGTTGAGCTTTGATATGCTTTAAGGTGTTAAATGATAGATTGGTGGTAGATGAACATGTTTTGTTCTTGAAGTTTTGATGAATTTAGCTTAATAGGGCTAAATTGAGAAACTGACAAATTGAGGGACTAATTTGTGAATTTGATGAAAAATGTGGGTTTGTATATGATATATATGTATTCGGCCAAGCTTGTGTAAAAGTAGATTTTGTGAATTTGATGTTTTGAGTAAATTGCTAAGTTGTGCAAATGTGAGGGCTAATTTGCAAATTGCCCTAAATGTGTGTCTTTGGATTTAATTGACTGAACTAGCGACTAAAAGGGTTAATTCTGAATATGTTTAGATCCAGAACCGAGGAAAATGGATTTAGATCGCGGGAAAGCAAAAGTAAACGAGTAGTCATTTTCTATTCCGATAAACTGAATCCGAGGTAAGTCACTATACAAATAAATGAATATATATGCATTTGTAATTGTTCATATGTTAAATGATGATAATGGATGTTTACGAGAAATTCTGTAATTGAATTCCGAGATAAGTTCGATATATTGACTAAGTCTGAGAAGCCTCGTACGAATCTTGATAGAGGTATCTGTTCTGTTTATTCATGTAAGACCACGTCTTGGACATTGGCATTGATTTGAGATTCACGTAAGACCCTGTCCGGGACAGTGGCATCGATATCTGATTATGTGTAAGACCACGTCTGGGACATTGGCATCAATATAAGCTTTACGTATAAGACCACGTCTGGGACGTTGGCATCATTATGATCTTTATGTGTAAGACCATGTCTGGGACATTGGATTCCTTATGGTTCAACGGGAAAATCTGTTATACGAATTACAATTTTGAGTTAGGAACATATACATGAATGTACATCCTTTTCAGGTATGTTGATATATATATATACTTTGTATAAGCATGGAAGGTAATTATGTATGTGCATTAATGCAAATGAACCTTGAGATATATGTGTGTTTGAGGTATGAGCAAATGAGATCTTTGGGATGTGTGGATTGGTAAGAAATGGCAAACCAAATGAACAAAGAGTTCATTTATGTGTTTGAGTTAAGGATATGTTAATGAATTCAAATTGCCATACTTATGAATGGATTATGTTAGGTCATTTGTATATGACTTACTAAGCTTTTGGAAAGCTTACTCTGTGTGTGTTTAATCTGTTTTATAGGTCGTCAAAGCTACTGAAGGCTCGGGACCGTCAAGGATCATCATCAAACTACTAATATCATTTTGGTACACCTTGGATATGTATATAGCTAGATATGGCATGTATAGGCTAGTTCTTGTGATGATTTGTAAAGTGAACTTAGCCATGTGATTTGGCTAGTTATGTTTTGGTACCATGCTTAGATGAATGTGATATGTGAAGTTGTTATGATATGATTAGTTGATATATGGAATGGTATGAGATGGTAAGTATATAGACAAATGGTGCATAGGTATAATTGAGTTTTAGTTATGCAAATTGGTATGTTTAGTATTGGTTTTGAATGTATATATATTGAATGAAAATTTAATGTATAGTTGTGAATATCTTAATGATCAAATGTGCATGATTTCGATGGTTATTTCTATGTTTTTGGTTGCCATATATGCTTGATATGTGTTGGTAAATGATGCTTATAGGTATGAACCTTTTTGGTTGGCATTTTGGCCTTGTAAATAGCCTATAATGTCACATGGTTGTGGCACACGGGCGTGCCTTAGATCGTGGGTTAATTGGCAAGATGCAGCCTAAAATCACACGTCCCGACACGCGGCCAGTATCATCCGGGCTGTCTTTGTGCAAGTCAAGAGCTAACATAAAAATACGGCCGCCGACACGGGCATGCTTGGTGGCCGTGGTGGGGAAAGTCAAGATATGGGCCTAAAAGTACACGGCCATGGCACACGGGCGTGCCTAATGACCGTGTTGTTATAGTTAGTAAACAAGATTGGACACGGGTGTGTCTAGAAGCCGTGGAGGGCGCACGGTCTCCTCCCACGGGCATGTCTCCCCTGTACTTTAGAAAAGTTTCAAATTTTCATAGAATTTCATATGTGTTTCAATTTAGTCCCAACTCGACTTATATGTATGATTAAGGTCCCGAGGACCCGATTAAGGGACATTATGTCTGAGAATGATGATTGAATATTTGATTTTGTTTGTGAATGATTGCGTCTGTCTGGTAACACTCCTAACCTTAATCCGACGACGGACTCGGGATAGGAATGTTACACTACCAAAATTTTCAAGAGCCATTGTTAGGGTTCTTCAATTTTTTCAAGCTTGCTAGTAAGTGCATCTAAGCCCCGTTTTTATATTCTTCGTATTTTTGAAGTCCTAGTTGTATGAATAAGCTATTTTAAGCTATTTGATGAGCTATATTGAATGTTCAAAAATGTGATCATGTATGACATGTATGTATGTTAATATTTTATGGAAGATTATGAAAGCTTGATGTAGTAGAAACATCTTTTGTTAAGTGATTTTCCATGAAAATGCATGTAGGGACTAGTTTGTGAAAGTTTTAAGTTTGGTCGTACATGTGTGATTTAATGAGAATTGGTGAATGCTTTAATTGGGTAAGTGATTCGGCTAAGCATGAAAGGCTAGAAAGTTGAATAAAAATCACTTTACGAGCCTTGGGGAAAAAGTGTAATTATGAGAAGGATTAGGGGCAAAAGAGTAATTTTGCCAAAGTATGAGATAAGTGTCAATTTAGTCAATGTGTGTATTGAATAAGCTGATTTATTCATTATAGATCAAGAAAGACGAAACCCAGACCTAAATCGAGGCAAGAGCAAGGTGGTGGACTAAATTGCATATTTCTATACCTTTGAGTATCGAGGTAAGTCTATGCTTAAACAATGCATTCATACTTACAACTTCTTAATGCTAGCTAGTGTGTAGCATGATTGAGAATGATTGAGAACCTATGTGGGATGAATGTGGTAGAATTTGTGAATGGATGTATGGTTAAGTAAGTAGATATGTGAATGTGTAGTGAGAATGCTAAAAGGTGGGCTAAGTGCGATACCATCTGAATGCATATTGACGATAAGCTGGCCATGTGCGATGCTATCGTTAGGTATATCGTCTAGTGGGCTATGTGCGAAACCACTATGAATACCTTTGTGGTAGGCTAAGTGGGATACTACATTATTAATTGATTGTGGTGGGCTAAGTGCGAAACCACCGAGAAATTAGCTGTGTGGATTAGCTGCATGGATTAGCTCCGTGGTTTTATTATTGAGTTAATTAGCTGTGTGGATGAATTATCGAGAAATGATGTTGTGTTGTATATTGTGTAAATGTGATGTTGAATGCAGGGGTGCATTTCAATGGTTATGAGTATGTGACTCATGATGTGTTGGAAATGTGGTAAGGGATAGAAAGAGTAAGCACTGTTGTACATTATATGTTAATATAATGCTAATTGTTGTTTAGCTTATACTATGATGCTTAATTGTTTATGTGTAAACTTACTAAGTTCAAAGCTTACTCCCTTTCTTTTTCCTTGTCTTATAGAGTAAAAGTGTTGAATCAAGATACGAGGATCAATTGGAAGATCGTCCACATTATCAGCACACTCTGGTACATGAGACTCAATGTTTTGTATATGGCATGTATAGAGGCTAGACAAGTTAGTGAATTTTGTTGTAAATGGCTAAGATGTGTTGCCCTTTAGATGGATAGTCTATTTCGTATAATGCGATAGTAGTTGGCTACTTTATTTTATGAAAAGATTGTAGTTATCTATGTGAGATTGCACTTCAATTTGAGTTGATTACGGATGTGTTGAATAAATGCATATTGTGTATGCTAGAGGGGTGAAAGGAACTTAGCACACAACTTTGTTTTTGTCCATGTGGATAGACACACGGGCGTGTGTCTAGACCATGTGTGACACACAGGCGTGTGACTTGGCCATGTGTCCCCTGCATGTTAACATTTTAAGTCAGAATAGACCACGGACTAGCCACACGGGCGTGTGCATAGGTCGTGTGAGTTTAGTCAGTGTTGACCACGGGCTAGCCACATGGGCATGTGACTAGGCTTTGAGGCAGTGTGTATGTAGTCAGTATTCACCACGATTGTGGAGCATGGGCATGTGGGTCTATGCACGGATGTGTTTCTTCTTGCACGGGCGTGTTAACCCTGTACAAAAAGAGAAAATTTTTAAGATTGGAAAAAGTTCTGATATAGTCTCGAGAGCCCTCATGTGTATGAGTGAGGCCTTGTAAGTCGAGATTGAGGTTGTTGAGGTGACTTAAGAGAGTAGTCATGAAGAGCCTAAGTGGCGATCAAGTGGTTTTATTATGGTAACACCTCGGGCTCGGTTCTGGCGTTGAACTCGGGTAAGGGGTGTTACAGGACAGCAGCTTACAAGCCAAAAGAGTTCTATGTGAGTCAAATGTTGAGTCAAACTTTCAAGTAAGTCCTGATGGATGTTTGACGTATCGAGGTAGAGTCTGTGTACCCAGAAATGATGTGCTTATCTGGATAATTTTGCTTGAAGCTCATAGTGGGTGTTTGTTTGGACATCCAGGCAGCACAAAGATGTATAACAACTTGAGGAAGTGGTAATTGTGGCCGAGTATGAAGAATGACATTTCCGAGTTTGTGTCGAGATGCCTAATTTGTCAACAAGTGAAGACTGAACACCAAGTACCTTCGGGTCTACTTCAGCCTATTATGGTTCTCGAGTGGAAATGGGATCGTATGACTATGGACTTCGTTACGGGCTTACCGTTGATGCCGAAAAACAAAGATGCGGTATAGGGTGTGGTTTATAGACTCACGAAGTCAACCCATTTCATACTTGTGCGGGTTGACTACTTGTTTGATAAGTCGGCAGACTTGTACGTGACTGAAATAGTAAGACTTCACGGAGTACCGTTGTCAATTATTTCGAATAGAGATCCGAGATTCACGTCACAGTTTTGGAAAAAGTTACAAGGGGCCTTAGGCACAAAATTGAGCTTCAGTACAGCTTTCCATCCACAAACCGACAGGCAGTCGAAAAGAGTAATACAGACACTCGAAGACACGCTTCGATGTTGTGTTTTGGAATTCCAAGGTAATTGGGAAAAATATTTACCGTTGGTGGAATTCGCTTACAACAACAGTTTCCAATCAAGTTTGAAAATGGCGCCTTATAAGGCATTGTACCAGCGTAAATGCCGAACACCTTTATATTGGATAGAACTCAAGGAGAATCAGATACACAGGGTCTATTTGGTCAGGGAAACTGAAGAGAAAGTAAAGATGATACATGAATGTCTTAAAGTAGCCTCAAATAGACAAAAATCCTATTTGGATTTGAAAAGGAAAGAGATTGAATTCCAAGTAGGTGATGAAGTGTTTCTGAAAGTATCACCATGGAGAAAAGTCCTTAGATTTGGTCGGAAGGGCAAATTGAGTCCGCGTTTTATTGGACCTTATGAAGTTACAGAGAGGATATGGCTGGCAGCTTATCGTTTGGCCTTGCCACCTGAGCTGGAAAAGATTCATGATGTTTTCCACGTATCCATGTTACGACGATATCATTCAGACCCTTCACATGTGATTGTGCCATCAGGGGTAGAGATTCAACCGGACATGACGTATGGCGAAGAGCCAATTAAAATTTTGGCACCGGAGATCAAATAATTGAGAAACAAAAGTATAGCTCTTGTGAAAGTGCTATGGCAAAGACATGGAATAGAAGAGGCTACATGGGAGCCCGAGGAGGCTATGAGAAACCAGTATCTCAACCTTTTTCCCTGGTAAGATTTTCGGGGACGAAAATCCCTAAGGGGGGAGAATTGTAACAGCCCGATTTAGGGCTAGTTAGAATAGTGGTTCGGAACCACTAATCCAGGGTCAGGGAAAATTTATTATTATGTTATTTTATGAATTAGAGCATGGTTATATAGATTCATAAAAATTTTGGTGTTTTAATTTTAGTGATTTTATGCTTAATCACGAAAAAGGACTAAATCGCATAAAGTGATTTTATACTAGATGTTCCAAATAGCAATAGAATTTTAATTGGAAGCCTTTAATGGGCAATTAAACCTATCTAAACGTCATAGCCGACCATAAGGGGGACAAGATGATTAAATTAGTCAAAGTTTTGGTGGTGTTAGGTGATTAATGAATAAAATAAGAGAAAAATGAATGAAAGAAAAGTATCATCTTTTCTTCTCTTCATTAGCATAGAAAATTGGCAGCAAACAAGGGTTGCAGAGCTAAAAATTTTACCAAACTCTTCTCCATTCTAGTAAGTGATTTTAATGGTTTTTCTTTATGATAGTTGTACTTTTAGAACCCCTAGAGCTTAAGCTTTATAAAGAGGGGACTAATTTGCAATACGGTGAAAAGTTTAGAGTTTTTCCAAGAGAGCTTGCATGTGATTTCCTGCATATTTATGGAAGAAAATGAGTATTAGTTGTTAGATGAACAACTTTTGTGAAAGGTGTTGCCATGAAAACACCTAAATGAACCTTTTTGTAAATGTTGTAAAATGGGTAATAAATGTGTGAAATGTTGGGTTTTGATGATAGCCATAAGATAAATCAATGTTCACCTAGGCTCATTAATGGTAGAAATTGGATTAGAATTGAATTCTGAGCCTAGGGCTAAAATGGTCATTTTGCCAAAGTGTAAGGGAAAAATAGTAATTTTGCCAAAGCATGATTATTAAAATGCTTTTATTAATGTGATGATTGAAACGAGCTAATTTTCTATTATAGAGCAAGAAGAACCAAGAGTCAACCTCGATCGGGGAAAGAATAAAGTCTCGGACTAGATCGATGATCTAGCTTATTTTGAAATCGAGGTAAGTTTGTATGTGATAAATTCAGCATTTATGTTAGCATGTTTGAGAACGTTTGATGTTATAATGATATATGATGCTTTTGAAATTGAGTATTGGTGTTGAATGAGAAAGATGATAACCGTTGATGTGTTGAAGTCCCGATTGGACTATACTAAATGTGAGAGTACTATCATCTAACCGTGAGATGGATAAGGTCCTTTATAAGACCACGTCTGGGACATGGCCTCAGCACCAAATTAAAATTCCGTATAATACCATATCTGGGATATGGCTTCAGTATCGAATATAAGAATCGTATAAAACCATATCTGGGATATGGCATCGATACTTGAAGTGAGATCCCGTATAAGACCATATCTGGGATATGGCATCGGCATTTAGAGGTGACCCCATGTATGACCACATCTGGGATGTGGCATTGGCTTTGTATTTATATTAATGATGATGAACAAGCGTCTTTGAGTATGGGATGTGGCATAGGCCAAATTGAATTTGTATAAGTATGGTTGCTAGGTAGGGTGGCATTTGGCTTGGAATATAGCCTCTTTAATGTCCACATGGGTGGACGCACGGACGTGTGTCTAGGCCGTGTGTGATACACGGTCAGCCCCATGGGCTTGTTGATCGATCGTGTGTCCCCTTGAGAGCTAGGTTTACAAGTCAATAAGCTCAATATTAAACACACGGGTAGAGACACAGCCGTGTGTCTTAGCCCTGTGAGGGGCATGACTTTGGACATGGGCGTGTGACCAGGCCATGTGAAGTCTGCACTTAAAAATGTGGAATTTAATTTGACACATGGTCTAAGGACATGGGCGTGTGCCTTGGCCGTGTGACCATGATGAGATGATGACGTCATAAACAGAATGCCAAGGTTTTGGCACACGGACTAAGACACGGGGATGTCGAGGCCATGTGAGGGACACGGGCCAGGCATACGGGCATGTGTCCGGCCGTGTGTATTAAGTCAGTGTCGACCATGGCTGAAGAGCACGGGCATGTCTAAGGGGCACACTGGCGTGTCCCTTGAACAACACGGGTGTGTGGCTCCTGTTTAGGTAAAATTTTTCTAAGCGCGTAAAAGTTTTCGATTAATTCCCGAAACCTTCCGGAAGTATGTTTAAGGCCTTGTAGGCCTAGGATTAGTATGTTATTGCATTGAATGGAAAGTTTTTAAGACGAAAAGAAATTTTATAGCCTGAAACTTCATGTTTAATCAAGTTGAGCTAGGTAATGCCTCGTATTTGGTTGCGGCTTCGAACACGAGTAAGGGGTGTTACAAAACATACCTCCGTAATTGTTGTATAATTCAATAGATACATAAAGATAAACTCAGTAGATGGTATAGGGTCTTTTCCATCGGGATTTAAGCTTCCCAGGAAATAACTTCAACCTTGAATTAAACAACAAAACCTTTTGACCTTCTTTAAACTCACGAGGTTGTATATGACTATCATGCCATCTCTTTGATCTTTCTTTACACATTTTGCATTCTCATAGGAAAACAACCTCAGCTCTTCCAACTCATCAAGTTGTAACATCCTTCTCTCACCGGCTTGCTTAAGATTAAAGTTCAACTGCTTCAAAGCCCAATGAGCTTTATTCTCCAACTCTAATGGCAGATGACATGCCTTTCCAAAGAATAACCGATAAGGATTCATTCCTAACGGAGTCTTAAATGTTGTTCGATAGGCCCATAATGCATCATCGAGCCTTCGAGACCAATCTTTTCTACTAGGGCATGCTACCTTTTCAAGGATACCTTTGATTTCACGGTTCACTCTTTCAACTTGCCCATTAGACTAGGGGTGATAGGCAGTAGCAATCTTGTGCTTCACATCATATTTGTCAAGTAACCACTTAAGCCATTTGTTCACAAAGTGAGAACCTTTATCACTAATAATAGCTCTTAGTGTCCCAAATCGTGTAAACACATGCTTATGTAGGAATCGTATGACTACCTTAGCATCGTTTGTAAGGTATGCTTCAGCTTCAACCCACTTGGATACATAGTCCACGGCAACTAAGATGTATTTGTTCCCATACGAAGAAGGAAACGAGCCTAAGAAGTCAATGCCCCATACGTAGAACAATTCACTCTCCAAAGTGTTTGTCAAGGGCATCTCATTCCTCCTAGATATATTTCTAGTCCTTTGGCATTTATCACAGTTCTTCACATAAGCATAAGCATCTTTAAATAGTGTAGGCCAAAAGAACCCTGCTTGCAAAATCTTAGCTACAGTACTTGAACCACCAAAGTGTCCCCCCACTTGGAGATGAATAGAAATGATACAAGATCTCAACAATCTCACTTTCAGCTACACACTTTTGGATTATATTATCTGCAAACTGTTTAAACAAAAACGGATCCTCCCAAAAATAATACCGACTATCATGAAGGAATTTTTTCCTTTGTTGGTATGTCATTTCTCGAGGAATTATTCCATATGCAAGATAATTGGCAAAATCATCAAACCAAGGTGTTTAAAGAATTCGACTTACCTTAAATAAGTGTTCATCTAGGAAATTCTCATTGATAGGCGCACATGATCGAGTTACCTCATCTTGCTCCAACCTCGATAGATGATCAACTATTTGATTTTCGACACCTTTTCTGTCTTGGATCTCAAGGTCAAATTCTTGGAGTAAAAGTTCCAATGAATTAGCCTCAGTTTCGTATCTTTCTTCATGAGCAAGTATTTAATGGCCGCATGGTCAGTAAATACTGTAACTTTGGTACCTATAAAATATGAGCGAAATTTGTCAAAAGCAAAAACTATAGCAAAGAGTTCCTTATCAGTTACCGTATAATTGAGTTGGGCTCCCGTCAAAGTTCTACTTACATAGTAAATAGGGTGAAACACTTTATTTCTTTTTTGACCCTTCATAGCTCCAATGGCATAATCACTTGCATCGCACATCAACTCAAAAGGTATCCAATCAGGTGTAATAATTATTGGGGCTGAGATTAACCATTATTTTAGATCTTCAAAAGCTTCCAAACATGCTTTGTTGAAATCAAACAATGTATCTTTCTCTAATAACAAACACAACGATTTAGAAATTTTCGAGAAATCATTGATAAACCTTCGGTAAAAACTGGCATGGCCTAAGAAACTTCTGACTCCTTTCACATTGGGGCCGATAATCTTTCAATTAAGTCCACTTTTGCTTTATCGACTTCAATTCCTCTCTTTGAGATTTTATGCCCTAAGACAATCCCTTCCTTAACCATAAAATGACATTTTCCCAGTTAAAGACAAGATTCGTCTCTTCGTATCTCTTACGTGCCTTAGCCAAATTAATCAAACAAATATCATAAGTGTTACCAAAAACAGAAAAATCATCCATAAAAACCTCAACAAAATTTTCAACCATATCAGTGAATATTGCCATCATGCATCGTTGAAATGTTATAGGTGCATTGCATAAACCAAAAGGCATTTGCCTAAAAGCAAACGTACCGTATGGACAAGTAAAGTTTGTTTAATATTGGTCTTTCGAAGCTACAACTATTTGGTTATATCTCGAATAGCCATCTAAAAAATAATAGAATTCATTACCTGTTAGTCGATCTAACATCTGATCCATAAAAGGCAACAAAAAAGGGTCCTTCCGAGTGGCTTTATTCAACTTTCTGTAATCAATGCAAATTCTCCAACTAGTAATAGTTCTCGTTGGAATCAACTCGTTACGCTTATTTCTCAGATTGGCTTCCATCAAAGCCACATTTTCTTCACCTTCTTCTTCCTCCAAAGGGTCAAGATCTAAGGGTTTCTCCGATGGATCTTCTTCAAAATTGCTTTCCATAGAAACCAATGTTTATATCTCTTCCATTACTGAACACTCTTCTGTCGGATCGAGAAATTTCATCGCTTTAAGAATGTTAAAGGTTACCTGATCGTCTTGAACTCGCATTATGAGTTCACCTTTCTGCACATCAGTTAACGTTCTTCCCGTGGCTAAGAAAGGTCTCCCAAGGATGATCGGTGCTTCCTTATCTGCTTCAAAATCTAAGATAATGAAATCAGTAGGAAAAATAAATTTATAGACTCTTACCAAAACATCCTCGATCTTTCCTTCGGGATATGCTAAAGAACGATCCACTAGCTGAAGCGTCACAATTGTAGGTCTTACTTCACCTATCCCTAGCATCTTGAAAATAGACTTAGGCATCAAGTTGATACTCGCTCCTAAATCACACAAAGCTTTACCACATTAAGATTCACCAATGTTATGGTATAGTAAAGCTTCCTGGGTCCTTCAATTTAGGTGGCAATTTGTTCTACAAGAACGCATTGCACTTCTTTGTCAAGGCAATAGTCTCATACTAACTCAATCGTTTCTTCTTTTACAGTATATCCTTCATAAACTTCACATAATTTGGCATTTTTTCTAAAGCCTCCACCAACGGAATATTGATGTGTAACTACTTTAGAACATCCAAAAATTTCTTAAATTACACCTCTTGTTTCTGCTTGTGTTGCTGCAATCTTTGCGGATATGGAGGTGATGGAACTTTCGGTTGAATCAGACAACTCTTCTGAGTAGGTAAATCTACATCCAAAGAAGATGTTAAAGTATCTGAATTCACTAAGTTAGGATTTACCTTCTCAGTCTTTGCAGATTTCGACTCTTTTGGTGTAGGAATTTCAACAGCGGGTTGATTCTTCTCAACGGGCTTATCTTCGACATTAATCAATCGGGGTTCCAGAATTTTACCACTTCGCAATGCCACTGCCTTGATATGTTCTTTACCCAAATTTCTTGGATTCTCAGTATCGCTCGACAAGGTTCCTTCCGGTCTATTACGAAGCTCCGTAGATAACTGACCCATTTGGTTTTCCCATTTTTTTAGTGTTGCTGCTTGGCTTTGGATCAAAGCGACATTCTTTCCCATGTACACTTTCAACAAGTTCTCCAAACCGTTTGATGCCTCAGCTTGAGGTGGCTTTGGAGCTTGCTGATTAAACCCTTGAGATTGGTTGGGTCTATGCTGCAATAAGTTGTTGTTTGGTTTATTTCCTCGGTTGATCCAAGAAAAGTTAGAATGATTATACCATGAAGGATTGTAGAAGTTGGACTAGGGTCCTTGTCCACTCCTATTTTGAAGTTGGTTCCCCATATAGTACACTGACTCGGGATTTGATGGACAATTCTCAAAAAAATGACCTTCCCCACAATACACACAGGAAACTACTTCAAACGGACTTGGTGGCTGAGCTGCAAAATTATTAGCACTATTAGCGGTAAAGTGCTTTAACATAGAGGAAATAGACGATACCTGAGCCGATAACGAAGTGAGGGCATCAACTTCATGAACTTTGGCTACAAGTCTTCCTAAAGCTGTTTGATTTGTTGGCTATTGATAGTTATTACTCGTGATCCTCTCGATGATCTTATAAGCCTCATTATAAGACTTAGACAAAATTGCACCATTCGCAAAAGCATCTACCATCAATCTTGTATGTGCATTGAGACCATTATAGAATGTCTCCAACTGGATACAATGAGGAATCCCATGATGAGGACACTTATGAAGTAACTCCTTGAATCGCTCCCAAGCGTCATGTAAAGACTCGTCATCCAATTGTTGGAAAGTTGTGACCTCATTCCTCATCTTAGCATTTTTGCTAGGCGAGAAATACTTAACCAAAAATCTCTCTCCTAATTCTTGCCATGTAGATATGGAACTTGGTGGAAATGAATTGAGCCATGCTCGTGCTCAATCTCGCAACAAGTACGAAAACAACTTCAACCTCAGTGCTTCTTCAGTCACACCGAATATCTTAAATGAATCACTCACCTCCATAAACAATCAAAGGTGGAGATGTGGATCTTACGTGGGCATACCACTGAATTGGCCCACCGTTTGGAGCGTTTGAAACATCACTGGTTTCAATTCAAATTGGGTTGCCTCAATATATGGTTTTCTAATTCCTAGATTTAACTCACTGAAAACTAGCACAACATATTGTCTGGTGCATCATCCCTATCATCAGCAATGACGATGGGATTTTGTACATGATCAACTTCATTACCTTGGTCTTGATTCTGATTTCCAAGGTCCATCTCGACTTGTCTTTGAGCTATTTGTTCACATCTTCTTTGTCTGAAAGTTTGCTCAACTTCAGGGCCTACAGAGAGTAAATCGACAATCTGATCTATGCACATAAACACCTCAAAGAAAATCAAAAAATTAAAAAGAATAAGTTAGTGATGTTAGAAATAAACCAAATTGGAAGTAAATAATTTCATAGAAAATTATGATTATGCTAACAGTTAACAATCCTCGACAATGGTGCCAAAAACTTGTAACGCGTAGGTTTGTGCAAGTGTACACAGTCGTTATCAAGTAATAAGTAAGTATCGAGTTATCGTCTCCACGAGGATTGTATTTGTGCTAATTCACTTATTTTGAAAAATTATATTAATAATTTGGCAAATAAAAACACAATATGATTGAGAAATGATGATTAAAATTAAATATATTAAACTAAATGCAATGATCCCTAATGCATATTATCCTAAATATGCAAAGTATATGAATGAAATAAATTTTAGCAAAATTAAACACAATTTTCAACAGTTACAACATAAATAAACTAGGACAATTACTTCAATTAAACTCAATTTATTATCAACATGCTTAATAACATTCAGAAAAAAATTCCATGGCAACTCAATCTTTCATGTGTTTGGAAACCACATTAGGTCCTTTCGGAATCCTTTACTTAGTAAATACGCATTTTAATGATCCTTATTTACTAGGGGCTTCTTAGCTTTCGTGTGAGGTAACAGGGACGTGTTAAGTTTGAAACAGTTTAATCACACAAATCTAAAAACTATGCAAATAGCAGATCTTGGTCAGAGTTGTTATGCAACCTGCAATTTAATCGAGTTAGGATATAAATTGAGCATGCACATTTCAATTATGTGTCCACTAGCCATCATTTGGTCAGGATCGCTCAACTAATTTAGGTGCATTTCAATCATGTATGAACAAAATACAGACTTGAGTTGAATTGAAAACATAATCGATTGAGGCACAAACATTAGAAGCATGAATCAAATAAATATTATTCAATCAAAGCAATCATCCTAGCTTAAATAAAATTAAGCTAACATTGTTGTAAAGAAGAATAAAGAAAACATAGCAAACATTTTCAGATTACATTAAAGAAAGGAAAGATTAAACCCAAATCAAAGTGGCTGTCAGCTAAGACTCTGACTGACTAGGCTCCTCCACTCCTTCGCTTTTCTCCTTTGCTGATGGCTCTCCGAGGTGGCCGACCAAGGGCTCTTTAAGAGGCTTAATTGCTAAAATCTCTACGAAGAGATGAAGCTAGGCGTGGGGAATGGAAAATGCTAAGAAAATTGAGAGAGAAGAGAGAATGATGAAAGATGAGGGATGATGAATGAATGAATGAGAGGGTCTTATTTATAAGTGAGGAGAGGGGTATAGTTTGCTAAAAATAGGAGGTTCCATCTCTTCAAGCATCTTCAAAGGGTGGCCGGCCATCAATTGAGGAAATTAAGCTAATTTTTGCTTGATTTTTGCTCAATTTAAGTGCCACAACAACTCAGGACTGAGACTCGGTCAAGTGCAAATCTTCAGGCAAATCTCTAATTTCTTCAACATTGCAAGGACCTTGTGCAATTAAACCAAAAAGTGGTTTATGTGGACAGCCAAGTGTAACCAAAAATTGGGCTGACTTGGTCTCCAATTTGGATGGTTCTGTAATCCAACCAAGCTACTAGACCTGTCCAAAATAAATCAATAAATTAGAGGACCAAAGAATAAAATTTATCCAATTTAAATATTTAATTATAACCCAAATTATTAATGAAATACCTAAAATGAATATTTAAATATAATTTTATATTTTATTTGTACACCCCTTACCCGTAATCGACGCCGGAACAAGATACGAGGCGTTACCGGACTTATATGTAAGCATTCATACAAAAACGAGACATGAATTTCCACTCAAATTTAAAACTTTTCATAAACATTCCTATCGTCTCTTAAATGAGCCTATGAGGCCCAACGTACATACATTAGGAGTGATTCAGGACTAAATCAACAACTCTGGAAAATTTTACAAAACTTAGAAAAAAAAATTCATGTTACAGGGCCACACGCCCGTGTGGGTGAAGGGACACGCCCCGTGTGGCATATCACACGCCCGTGCTTCAGGCTGTGTCCAAAATAGGGGACATTCTATTTATGACATCATCAACCAAATAAGGTCACACGGCCAAGGCACACGCCCTTGTCCTTAGGCCGTGTGGTGAATTAAATTCCAAAAAATAAGTGCAGACTTCACACGGCCTGGGCACATGCCCATGTCCTATGGCCGTGTCTCTCACATGGCCGAGACACACGGTCGTGTCTCATGCCCATGTGTTTAATACTGGGCATTCTATTTTGCATTAATTAGGGTGCAGGGGGCACACGGCCATAACACATGCCTATAGGGCAAGCCGTGTGTCACACACGGCTTAGACACACTCTCGTGTGTCTACCCTTGTGGACAAAATAAGGCTATTTACCAAGCCTTTTTTCCATCCATACTTGCACCAACCTATACAACATCAAAACCACACCAATTCAAATATAGATATATAACTTCACCATCGTCAAACATCCATAACCACATGCAACACATCATCATTCAACTATTAATAACCATAGGCCATATCATAATGGCATTGGTACATGCATGCATATATGAATAGGTTTACAACCAAATAATCATTATGAGCCACATCTCATGGCCTTATACAAAATGAATCAAATATCATCATAAGCCAACACAATTGGCTAAACCAATATGACATATAACAAAAAGACCAAGTCCCTATACATGCCATACTCAAAATGTTGAAACTAACTATACCCAAAGGTTCCAATTGATTGTGTGATTGAGTCTCCGACATTCTTCAATCCCCGAGCTAGCTTGGCGATACTATAAGGAATAGAAAGGAATGAGGGTAAGCTTAAAGCTTAGTAAGTTTGCATGTAAATAATAAGCAACATTAAACATGTAGTAACATACACTTAGCATATTATAACTTTGCACATAACCATCAAATGATTATAAGCATAACTTACTCATTTGCATTCTTACCAATAATGCATCCTAAACCGAGCTCATTTCTCATGAGTTTTGCATACGTACCTGTACCACTTCATAACGTAATCATAGCCTTTCATATCATTGGCATAATTTTTAAGTTACCCGTTTGAACCACTTAGAATACTAAGGGATACCCGGGAAACCTCATATACTTAGTAAGATGCCAATGCCATATCCCAGATATGGTCTTACATGGGATCATATATCGATGCCAATAGCCCAGCTATGCTCTTACACGATGTCTTATATCAATGCCATGTCCCAGACATGGTCTTACACGAAATCACATATTGATGCCATATCCCAGATATGGTCTTACACGAAATCACACATAACCTTAATGTCATGACATTTGTATGCTATCTATTCCTAAGGTTCAACCGAGAATTTTACCACATCGAATCTTCGTCAAACGTACTCATAACAATAAATAAACTATTCATGCAATATTAAATATCAAATGCATAATATAAATTTGCATTATTTGCTCACGAACTTAACTCGGTACAAAATATGGACAACTAATTCAACTTAGTCCAAAATCTTGTTCTTTCCCCGGTCTAGGTCTAGACTCCGTTTTTCTTGATTACCAAGCTTGAAAGTTGAAGAAACCCTAGCTATGGTCTTCTTGGGAATTTCGGCCAAGCATGGAGAAGCTGGACAAGATTTTTGACTTATTTTCCCTTTTAATTCTTTTTTTAACCAAATGACCAAAATGCCCCTAAAGCCTTTCTTTGAATTTTTTTCCTATACATGTCCATTTGTGTCCATAAAAATAGAAATTGGTCAAATTACTATTTAAGACCCTCTAATTAAAAATCCATGGCAATTTCAAGCTCAAAGCGTCTAGAACATATATTTTGCAACTTATTCAATTTAGTCATAATTATCAAATTGGACACTTTATGCATAAAATTTCTTCACGAAATTTTCACACAATCATGCAATCATGCCATAGGCCTCAAAATACTCATAAAATAAATATTTCAACTTCGGATTTGTGGTCTCGAAACCACTATTCCGACTAGGCCCAAAATCGGGATGTTACATTATTATTTAATTTAATCATGGATGGCCCACTTCATGTCTTAAAAATATAATATGCTCAAATTAATATAAAATAAGCCATTTTATGCATGAAAACTATATAATAAAGCATAAAATCACATTTTTAATAATTTCTATGTCCTAATTTCATATTTTCACATATTTCGTTAATTTATTAAACAATTACTTAGTTTTAACAACAAATTTAAGTAAAAAGGTGATGAATTATATAGGAAAAATCCTATATATTTTTTCGTTTACAGTACCATCGTAGCAAAGACACATGAAAAACATTATGAATCCAATTAAGTTCTGGTGGTAAAGCTAACCGATATGCAACCAGTCCAACTCTTTCAGTAATCTCATATGGTCTAATGAACCGTGGACTAAGTTTTCCTTTACGACCAAACCGAAGAACTTTTTTCCAATGTGACACTTTCAAGAATACCTTATCACCAACCTGAAATTCTATCTCTTTTCTTTTCAGATCAGCATAAGACTTTTGTTTATTAGAGGCTGCTTTCAAAATGTCTCAAATTACCTTCACTTTTTCCTCGGTTTCATGGGCTAAGTCAACTTCGTGTAACTTTTTCTCACTGATTTCTATCCAATACAATGGAGTTATACATTTGCGACCATACAAGGCTTCATATGGTGCCATTTTAATACTAGACTGATAACTGTTATTATAAGCAAATTCAACCAAAGGTAAATACTTTTCCCATATACCTTCAAACTCAAGTACACAACATCGAAGCATATCTTCCAAGATTTGTATTACCCGTTCAGATTGACCATCTGTCTGGGGATGAAATGCAGTACTAAAGGGCAACTGAGTACCCAGAGCTTCTTGCAACTTGCTCCAGAATCAAGATGTAAATCGAGGATCTCTATCTGAAATAATGGAGACAGGTACTCCATGCAATCTGATAATCTCAGAAAAATATAACTCAGCTAATCTATCCAAGGAAAAATCCATACGTACCAGAATAAAGTGTGCCGACTTTGTCAACCGATCAACAATTACCGAAATGTCATATTTCTTCTTTGGGGACAAAGGTAACCCCGATTCAAAGTCTATAGTAATTCTTTCCCATTTCCATTCCGGTATTGTAACAGGCTGTAGTAGTCCAGAAGGCAACTGATGTTTAGCTTTTACTTGCTGACATATCAAACATTTAGATACATACTCAGAAATACCTTATTTCATTCCCGGCCACCAGTACATCTTTTTCATATCATTGTACATTTTATAACTACCAGGATGAATAGACATGTTACCATTATGAGCTTCACTCAAAATCTTCTGTACTAGTTCTGAACTTTTTGGTACACACATTCTGCCTCTGAATAACAAACAACCATTAGTCCCGATTTGAAATTCTGAATCTGGAATTGATTTACACTGTATCCTTTTACCTTGCCTGAGCTTTAAAGATATGTTGCAAAAACGTTGGTCTAGCTTTTAACTTAACTATAATTGAACCATCATCAGATAATGACAATCGAGTATTCATAGTTCGCAAGGAAAACAGGGATTTTCTGCTCAGAGCATCAGCAACCACATTGGCTTTTCCTGGATGATAATCAATAACAAGATCATAATCTTTTAATAACTCAAGCCATCTATGCTACCTCAAATTCAAATCTTTTTGGGACATCAAATATTTTAGACTTTTATGATCAGTGAATATGTGACATTTTTCACCAAATAAATAACACCGCCAGATTTTCAATGCAAACACTATGGCTGCCAATTCAAGGTCATGTGTCGGATAGTTCCTTTTATGTGGCTTTAGCTTTCTTGAAGCATAGGCTACTACTTTACCTTCTTGCATCAAAACATAGCCTAAACCATGCAATGACGCATCACTGTAAACTATAAATTCCCGCCTGCCTCATTTGAACTAACACGAGCTTTCATCAATAAAGCTTTTAATCTGCCAAAACTCTACTGGCATTTCTCAGTCCACTCAAATTTTACATCTTTCTGTAACAAACGGGTCATCGGAGAAGCTATCATTGAAAAACCTTTTACAAAACTCCAATAATAACCAGCTAGTCCCAGAAAACTTCAAACTTCTGACACATTCTTCGATGGTTTCCAATTAACAATGGCTGAAATTTTATTCGGGTCTACTCTGACACCTTCAGTAGATACTATATGCCCAAGAAAACTAACTTCGCGTAGCCAAAATTCACATTACTGAATTTGGCGTACAATTGTTTCTCTCGCAAAGTTTGTAACACTATTTTGAAATGCACAGCATGTTCATTTTCACCTCGGGAGTAAACCAAAATATCATCTATAAATACCACCACAAACCTATCGAAATACAGGTTGAAAATTCTATTCATTAGATCCATAAACACTGTAGGTGCATTTGTCAAGCAGAATGGCATCACAAGAAACTCATAGTGTCCATACCTGGTTTTTAAAAGTTGTCTTTGGCACATCTGAATCTTTTACCCATAGTTGATAGTATCCAGAATGGATATCAATCTTCGAAAATATAGTGGCACTTTTTAACTGGTCAAACAAGTCATCAATTCGAGGCAATGGGTACTTGTTCTTTATTGTAACTTTGTTGAGCTGTCTATAATCAATACATAGCCTCAACGATCCATCCTTCTTCTTTACAAATAGAGCCAGAGCACCCCAGGAGAGAAACTAGGTCGAGCAAATCCTTTGTCAATCAACTCTTGCAACTATACTTTCAGCTCTTTCAATTCAATAAGAGCCTTTTTGTAAGGTGCTACAAATATAAGTATTGTGCCTGGAACAAGATCTATGGAGGATCATACTTCCCTATCCGGTGGTAACTAGGTAATTTTTCTGGGAATACATCAGGGAATTCACATACAATCGACACTGACTGAATCTTTGACTCAAACACTTTAGTATCCAACACATATGCTAGATAAGCGTCATAACCTTTTCTAACATATTTCTGTGCTGATATTGTTGAAATCACATTAGGTAATCCATTCAGTTTATCAGATTCAACATGAAGTAATTCACCATTTTCACATTTCAATACAATATATTTCTGCTTACAATTCACCACTGCATCATATCGGGTTAACCAATCCATTCCCAAAATCACATCAAATTCATCAAATGGTAATAACATCAAGTCAGTCGAAAAGCAATAACCTTTTACCATTAATAGACAGTTCTTACAAACTTTATCCACCATAACGCACTAGCCTAGGGGGTTTGAAACTTTAACCATAAATTTAGTGAATTCAACAGGTAAAGTTTTAACAGTCACTAAGTTCGTGCATATGTAAGAATATGTAGAACCAGGATCAATCAATGCAATAATATCAGTATCAAGTAGAGAAAATGTACCAGTAATGACGTCTGGTGCAGAGGTATCTTCTCTGCCGCGAATAGCATATGTCCTTGCAGGTGCTCGTGCCTCAGATCTAACTGTTGTATCCTTGGTAGTACCTCGACTACCACCAACATTACCAGGATGACAGGGTGGTCTGCCTCTCGAGATTGGATTACTAGGCTTTGGATCTGGTTCTATCTCTTTCTCAACTCTTTTTGGACAATCTCTAAGAAAATGGTCAAATGAACTACATCCAAAGCAAGCTCCACTTTTAGAACGACATTCTCCATGATGAAATTTATTACAATGTATACATTTCGGTCTGGGATTATCAACACTGCCCACACTAGTCACAAATGGAGATGAAGACCTCAGGTTAAAACATTGAGAGCCCCGCTCTCTTCTAAAATATCCCGTAGAGGTGGTCACATGATCATAATACTTCTTTAATTTCTTAGAAGCAAATGATTGTGACTTACTCATAGTTCTTTTTCTAGAAACTCGAGCCTCTCTTTCAACTTGTTTCTTTTCTTTACTCAATTCCTCAACTTTGTGTGCTCGATAGGCTAACACCGTAAATTCTCTTATTTCTAGAATTCCAATTAATAACTTGATATCTTCATTTAAACCCTATTCAATGCGTTTACACATCTCAGCCTCGATTAGAACCCATTCTCTGGCATATTTGCTCAACAGGACAAATTCCCATTCATATTTGGATACAGTCATGTTTCTTGGTTGAGTTCTAAAAATTCTTTCTTTTTATGATCCATGAATCTTTGACTAACATATTTCTTCTTGAAATCAGCTTGGAAGAATTCACATGTAACGTTCTCTCTTGGTACAACTGAAGTTAAGGTATTCCACCAATGGTAAGTTGTATCTTTCAGTAGAGACACTACATATTTCAAACATTTGCCAGGTGTACAGGATAATTCATCAAAAACCCGAATGGTATTTTCCAACCAAAATTTAGCCCTTTCCGGATCATCCTCTGCGGTAGCTCAGCACCCTGTGGTACCTCAGGAATCGGTTGAGGAGCAGGTGGGGGAGGTCGTTGTACAGTAGGGTTTGTTCTTAAGTACTGAGCAAACCATTCATTCATCATTTGAAAGAAGGCTTGTTTTGCCTCCTCACTTCGGCCCTCAGACATGGGCCTTTCACTGCCAAACGCAGACGCAACTCTTTGAACTAAAGTTGAAGCATTGCTCTTAGCTTCCTTGGATTTATCTCTAGCTCGGTTGGATGGCATTACTATATGAAAAACACATTTAAAATGATCAGGAGTCATCACACTATCACAATTTATATAATGGCATATAGAGCTAAACTCGTGTTTGCTATGTTAAATCCGAGAATCGCTAAACCGTATCTCTGATACAACTAAATATAACACTCCTAACCAGTGTCCATCAGTGAAACAGGATTTCGGAGCATTACCAGAACATTCAAAAAAATTTACAAATAATTCATGCGAGTTACTATTCATTAACCAAGATTATTCATAATGTCCCTTAAATGGACCCTCGAGGCCCAATATAAGCATCAGGAACAAGTTGGGACTTAATCGGGACCTTTAAGAATTTTTTTACAAAATTACAATTTTTTTCTAAGGTTCAGGGCTCACACGCCCGTGTGGTCCAAGGGACACGCCTGTGTGACCCTGGGACACGCCCATTCTACAGGCTGTGTTCGACCTCGTGTAACTCTCTGACTTGTGCACATAGCCATGCAACACGCCCGTGTGCTAGGCCTTGTGGTTAATTAATTCAATTCGAAATTAGGTGCAGGTTTCACACGGCCAAGACACACGCTCGTGTTCTAGGCCGTGTAGCACACATGGCTGAGACACACGCCCGTGTCTCTACCCCGTATGCTCAATTATGAGCATTCTGTTTCTCAAAATTAAGGTGCAAGGGACACATAGCCTGACTACATGCCCATGTACTCGGCCTTGTGGACAAAATAAAGCCATTTCTAGCTTCATTTTTCACCCAAAATCACACCCAAGACCTGCACTTGAAACACACATCCAATACCAACCAATTCAAGCATTCAAATTGAACAAGTTCCATCATTCATCAAGGCATACCATTACAAGCACAAATGTTTACAAACTTACGTTGCTTTAACTTATGCAATAACCACATTTGATCCCATATACTTAACATAACACATGTGTGTATATATCATAATAACCTACTTAGTCATACCAAAATGAACCATTACTAGCCATTCCAATGGCTAGGTTACAAAACATCATTCTCAAGCCACCTATGGCCAAGTTGTCCTATACATGCCATTATACCAAAATGATTTTACTAAGGATAACCAATATGACAAGTTGATAGTGTGACGATGCTCCAATGATCTCCAACCTCTGCGAGCTTCCGAGCACGATAAAATAGGGAAATAAAAACAGAGTAAGCATTACATGCTTAGTAAGTTCGTATAACGGAAACTAAACTTACCAATCCCGTTTATTAAGTCTAAGCATACAATATCATGTTTTCCATCCGTTAGCAATATTGCCTAAACACATGCACTCAATCAAACATGTTAGTCACCAAAATCTTCAAATCAATCAAGTAAACATAGATGAGCTCATCAAGCAATATTCGTTCAAGTCATTATCATTTCATCTTATAATCCTCATGTCGTGTCAAAAGTTGTGTCCATTGAATCATTAAAATTCCGATGGATGCTCAAGTAGTACACTCGAGGTGTACTATTCGATAATCCGTCAATACTTATTCAGGGGTACCCATTAGGGCACTTAACAAAGGAACACACTCTCTAGCCACATATCATATAAGAGGATTACCAGTCCAGGCTAAATCCTTTATATAACGTATACTCAGAGGAGCTCCATTAGGATTACCAGTCTAGGCTAAACCCTAATCATAACGTATACTCGAGAGGTATTATATTAGGATTACTCATCCGAGCTAAATCCTTTCTATAATGAGGTCAATATGATTACTCGTCCGAGCTAAATCCGTTAGCAACAAATGCAGGACCTCATCCATTACGGGAAAGCACATATATTCATCGAAATTGAATATTCAATCGGGACATAACCCCTTTTCACCATTTTCAAGCATGTATTAATTTTCTCATTATAGCATTCAAGTAATGCACATCAATATAAGTCACATTCCATACAAGCACAACATTCAATTAAACATATTTACATGCCCAATTAAGTTACATGAACTTACCTCGACACTTGTTCACGTATTAAATCTACTAATTCGAAACCTTTTCCTTTCATCGATCTAACCTCAAATTTGAGTTGTCTGGATCTATATAAATAGCTGTAATCTTCAATTTCATACATATTATACTCATCGGAACTCAATTTACGTCCTAGGCAAAATTACCATTTTCCCTTAACTTTTCCATAAATTCCATTTTCGATCCTAGGCTTGGAAAATGAAACTTGTGCAAATTACACCCTATTCCAAGCCTAACCAAAGCACGTGTATTAGTAAAAATTTAGAATTTTTCATCAAATTTTAAAACTTTACATTTTAGTCCGTAAATCATGTTTTCATCAAAAGTCACTTTGTAAAAGTTGTTTATCTATTAACAACCTTTCATTTTCTACCACAAATTTCTAATTTTCAACACATAAATACATGAACCATTTTCCATACTTTGATAACTTTTCAAATTAATCCCCCAAATAGATAGATTAGACTATCCCGGTTTCAAAAAATATCAAAATTACTTAAAACGGGACAAGAAAACTTACCCAATTAGGCCTTGAAAGTTTCTTCTCTCTCTCTCCTAGGGTTTTCATGTATTTTTAAGGTTGAAGATGACAAAAATAAGATGATATTTCTTTTTATCATATTTTAATTAATTAAATTATTTTAATTTCCAATTTAGTCCTTGCCCTTTTTCTATATTTCCATGGATAAGTTACCAAGAAAATCTACATACCTTTTTTAATGGTCTAATTACCATATAAGGACCTCTAGATTTTAAATCTATAGCTATTTAATCCTTACAGCTACTAGAATTCAACTTTCACATTTTATGCGATTTAGTCCTTCTCAAAATTAAGCAGTTAATCGATAAAATTTTCGTATCAAAATTTTCACACGACATGTCTATCATAATACGAACCATATAATAAAATAACAATAAACTTTATTTTCGGATTGGATTTGTGGTTCTGAAACCACTGTTCCGATTTCACTGAAAAATGGGTTATTACAATGAAACATAACTTGCCATTTCAATATAAAACATTAAGAATAAGCATAATGCAATCCAACCACAAGTTTGGCACAAGCCTAAGTACCATCACCAACACAAGTTAGGGCATTCAAACATAAACCACTTAAATTAAACATAAGGTAAGCCATTTGTACATTAACATACTTCATTTGAATTCATCATTTCCTTTCTATGAACACATTATATAATTCATTTGAACACTTACCATGTCTTTCCTTTTCATGCCCATTGAACCACTTAAAATATCATCAGATACTCGGGAAAGCTCACACGAAATGTGCTTAAACATATAACCGTAACCTTTCCATTACATTGTTGCTCACACAAGCTATGAAATGGGCCTGCTCACATGAGCTGTGGGTCAGAATGTAAGCTACACGATGCTGCTCACACAAGCTGTGGAGTATCCCCAACAAATGCAGGACCTCAGCCATTGGTAGGACATTCAAGACTAGCACCCAAAACATGAAATCCCTAATGACATGTCATTTGTATCCTACGAATTCCTAAGGTTCAATCGGGACTTGATATCTATCATGGCATTGTTAAATAATCATCAGTCAAGTACATAACAACTAAAATATTAACATATATTTGAAAATAACATTGAAATGATATTTATTCATATGAACTTACCTCATCAATTAGAGCATAAAAATGAAGTTGATTAATTCGAGGCTTTAGCTTCTCCCTGATCTAAGTCCGTACGTGGTCTATCTTTATCTAAATATACATATTCAATCCATTTAATACTTTTATTATTCAATTCAGTCCATATTTCATATTACTGCAAAATTACTATTTTGCCCCTAGCATTTTAACTTTGTAACATCCCTAACCCGTATCCGTCGTCGGAATAGGATTATGGAGCATTACCAGAGTTTACATTTCACAACTATCAAAATTATAAATCATTTACTTCACAACATAAATCATAGCAAATTCCGTCAATAACATACATATTGTCCCTTATAAGAGCCCTTGAGGTCCTAAAAACACATTAGAAATAAATCGAGACTAAATCGGAAATATTTAGAATTTTTTGAGAAAAGATGAAAATTTTGAAACTGCAAGGGTCACACGTGCGTGTCTCAGGCCGAGTGTGTAACACCTCAAACCCGGCCTAGAAGTTAGGCCCAAATTTGGCGTGTCACATTGAAGTGTTTTTACGAAAACCTTGTTTTCATTGAAAACCCTTATAGAGAAAAGTTAAGAAAAATCCAGTTTGCTTTCAAAACGAGGTGTAGCCAAACACCATTCTCCTTGTTACTATGTAAAAATTTCCTTTGACTGTGGAAGCTCGTTCTTAAAACACCATTATTTTCAAAAAAAACTTGAAATATGCTTAAAAGAAATAAATCCGGGTTCCGTTTCAAAATTACAATGCATAGCGGAAGTAATGGAATAATAACTAGAGGGAAAGCCTTATTACAATCCGAAATAAAATAACTTAAAATAAATAACTTAAAATCCCAGAATTTAGATATTAAGAAAAACAAGTCTAATCGTTTTGCTAGTTGGCCACCTCTGAGTCCCTCTATCCGTCGAACTGCCTACTGAGGATCACAACTGAGAAAATAAAAGAGGGAGTGAGTTTTTGAAAACTCAGTGTGTACAGCCCTCGTCAAACAAATAGCATACATATCATATTATTAACATAATAACATCATACATGCAATGCAATGCAAACCCTCCCCAAATAATCCATCCGATACACTTCAAGGGTAGCCCAGTTGCGGTACTACCTAATGTTACAGCAAAGCTGCTTATCATATGCATCCTAAACAGAATATCATATGAATGCAGTAAATGTACATGTGACATCCATAAATCTTACATTCAACACATAGGGGCATTTTAGTCATTTTACAAATTAAGGGTATTTCTGTATTTCATTAATTCTTAATAGTATGGGTCTTAATTACGAACCTTGGCTTGTCAACAAGTCCTCGCGACTAAAGTGAACACACACTACGCACTAGGTAGGATTCCAGAGAATAGGAGGTGGGTCATTAAGACCGCTTAAGTACCAAGCTCTCCCTAGATCCAATCCTAGACGTGCATATGCCCGTTGCCACACATAAATCTTATGACTTGTTCACAGTCGCACTTAATAAATTATTAAAGTTTTATGTAAGGTTAAGCAATTTACCAAATACTAAGCCCAAGACCCCTTACAAATCCCAAACAAATTCACATACGCTCATATGGCCCACCAGGCCCAATCTCATTCGTATGGCCCATTAGGCCCAAATCACATTCATATGGCCCATCTGGCTCAAATCAATTCCAAGCCATGTAACCAGCATGACTAGTTCATCACTTATTACCAAATCATCAAATTCGCCTATTTTAAGCCTACGGCCCATCGAGCCCATTTTGCCTATTCTGGCCCGTTTGGCCAAAATACGACCCAAATCCATGAGATCGCTTATAGGGCCTCTAATAATGTATCGATTTTTCCTTACAAGTGTTTGCGCACTCGCAAGACTACCGTAGCCAAAACTTTCGACTTTTCGGCATTTTGACTTTTGCCGATCTAATGTGTGTGTAGTGTATGTACACACCTAATAACAAAACGCACTGCGACCTCCTTAGGCACGATCCTACAAATGATGTCACTCAAATTAATCACATATACTTATCGAATACTTTACCAAAAAACAGAACTCTCACCTTAACTTTACCTAAAACACCAAACCTTAATAGCTCTTATTTGATCACTAATCACGTGTATCTCCTAAATCTGCATCATTCTTAACCATTAAAAACAGAATAATAGGTGACTTGTATCCAGCACAAGTCCCCCTTTCCTTATCAATGACCATTCAGCCAACACCTAAACCAAAATAGAGAATACTTACCCAAGAAGCAATCGGCCCAAGAGGTATTCGGCTTTTGAGATTAGTATAGTGAAAGGGGTTATTCAGCACAAATAAGAAGAATAAGAAAAGAAGGACTCGGTTAAAACCAAAGGTGAATCAAAAGAGAATTTGAGAAGAAAAAGTATAGAAGATCGGCAAGCAAAAAAGGAATTCGGCTTCTGAGTACTTAGAGAGAAAAAGTGTTTTGGCAACTCAAAAGTGAGGAATTCGGCTAAAGGGGAAAAAAACAATTTTGGCATTACCCTAGAACCCAAAAATCGACACCTATTTATAGCCTATAGTCGAATTTCCTATCCTCAAATTCCCAATTCGGCTCAACCTCTTCCACATATCTTGTAACACCCCTATCCCGAGTCCATCACCAGATTAAGGTTAGGAGCGTTACCGGACAGATCGGAAACATTCACAGACAAAATCATACATTCAATCATCATTCTCAGATATAATGTCCCTTACTCAGGTCCTCGAGACCTTAAGCATGCTTATAAACCGAGTCGAGATTAAAGTGAAACACATACAAAATTCCATAAAAATTAGAAACTTTTCTAAAATACAGGGGAGACACGCCCGTGTGCCATGGCCGTGTACTTTTAGGCCACATACTGACTTCCCCACCACGGCCACCAAGCACACCCGTGTCGAGGCTGTGTACTTTTATGCTAGCTACTGACTTGTACACCACGGCCAGGTGACACACCCGTGTCGAGGCCGTGTGATTTTCGGCTACATCCTGCCAATTTACCCACGGTCTAAGGCACGCCCATGTGCCACAATCGTGTGACATTATAGGCCATTTACAAGGTCAAAATGCCAACCAAAAGGTTCATACCTACAAGCTATATACAACAAGGTAATTCATACACATAAAACCATCAAAAGCATACCAAAATAACCATTCAAACCTTACATTCAAAACCAATTCCAACTATGGCAATCTCAAGGACTAAAACTCATATCATTACAAGACTAATTTATGCATTTGCTCATTCAAACTTAGCCATTCCACATTCTTTCATCATACCCAAAAGATACATTCTATATCACCTTCATTTAAGTAAAGTTTCAACTCTTAATTAGCCAAATCACATGGCTAAGATCACATAACTATTTATACCAAAATACTAGCCTATACATGCCATATCTAGCTTTATACAATAACAAAATGTACCAAAATAAGTTCTATAGTGTGATGATGATCCAAGACGGTCTCGAGCCTTTAGTAGCTTTGACGACCTATAAAACAGATCAAACACACACAAAGTAAGCTTTCCAAGAGCTTAGTAAGTCAATACACAACAACTTAATATAAAATGCATATATTTTCTTTGATTCATACACTATTGACCACATTAGCCATATTCCCAATTCAAAGATCATATAAACACATATTTCCTATCACCAAATCTTTATACAACATATCATCAATTCCATATTCATAGCATCATAGTAAGATCATATTGATACTTACCTTATATACACAATTAGTGTATAATCAACATACCTGAATCGGATTTACAATCACATAGTTGTTCGTAGCTTGGATTTGTAATTAGTATCATAGACTTGCCCGTTGAACAGTAATAAATCAAATGAGATACTCAGAAAGCTCAGAATAATCGTACAATGCCAACGTCCCAGACGAGGTCTTACATGCACTCGGATATCGATGCCACTGTCCCAGACAGGGTCTTATACGATTCAAAACGATGCCGATGTCCCAGACATGGTCTTACACGTAAGTGTCATAATGCTCCCAGACGTGGTCTTATACGTAAAGTTTATATTGATGCCAATGTCCCAGACGTGGTCTTACACATAATCAGATGTCGATGCCACTGTCCCGAATAGGGTCTTACACGAATCTCAAATCAATTCAGATGTGGTCTTACATGATAAAATAGAACAGATACCTATGTCAAGGTTTGTACGAGACTTCTCAGACTTAGTCAATATATCGAACTTATCACGAAATTCAATTACAGAATTTCTCATAAGCATTCATTATCATCATTAAACATATGAACAATTTCAAATGCATACATATTCATTTATTTGTATAGTGACTTACCTCAGATTCGGTTTATCGGAATAGAAAATGGCTACTTGATAACTTTCGCTTTCCCGCGATCTAAATTCGTTTTCCTCGGTTCTTGATCTTGAATTAAACCAAAACTATGGCCGAACCTTTGCTTAGAATTTTCTTTTTCTTTCTTTGCTTATTCAGTGGTGTTATTGATGAATAATATCCACCATCACTTTTGTTTCTTTTAATATAATATAATATAACTTATAAAATAAACATAATATAACCTTTAACATATAAAAAATAACATATAAAATCATGTTAATAAACCATGTTACCGTTCAGTATAAATGAAAATAGGCTATTTGCCCTTTTAGGACTTTACTTTAATAAAGCCATCTCAATTTAGCCAATAATCAACTAAGAGGCCACTTTTACCAATTATGCAACTTAGTCCTTTTGGTCAAATTAATCACAGAGACAATCAAATTAACTTGCGAAAATTTAACACATGCTAAACCACATATCAACAGTACAGAATATAATATTAAAATATTATACGAACTCGGATTTGTGGTTCCGAAACCACTGTTTCGACTAGGGTATAAACCGAACTGTTACAATTCTCCCCCCTTAGGGATTTTTGTCCACGAAAATCTTACCGTTAAACAGATTCGGATATTGTTGTTTCACTGAGTCTTCAGGCTCCCAGGTAGCCTCTTCAATCCTATGTCGATTCCATAGTACTTTCACTAACGGAATCTTCTTATTTCTCAACTCTTTCACTTCACGAGCTAATATACGGATCGGTTCCTCTTCATATGTCATATCAGATCGGATTTCAATTTCAGATGGAACAATCACATGTAACGAATCGGATCGATATCTACGAAGCAAAGAAACATGAAATACATTATGTATCTTTTCTAGCTCAGAGGGTAACTTTAATCTGTATGCAATAGGCCCAACACGTTCAATGATCTCATAAGGTCCGATAAACCTCGGACTTAATTTGCCTTTACGTCCGAATCGAAGCACTTTCTTCCATGGAGACACTTTTAGAAATATTTTGTCACCGATTTCAAATTCTATATCTTTACGTTTCAAGTCTGCATAAGACTTCTGACGATCAGATGCTGCTTTCAAACAATCTCGGATCAATTTCACTTTCTGCTCTGAATCTTTTATCAAATCAACCCCATGCAGCTTATTTTCACTAAGTTCAGTCCAATACAGAGGTGTACGACATCTTCTCATAAGGTGCCATTTTGATGCTCGTCTGAAAACTGTTATTATACGCAAATTCGATCAGTGGTAGATACTATTCCCACGAACCATGAAACTCTAGTATATAGCATCTTAAATGTCTTCCAGAATCTGAATAGTCCATTCGGACTGACCATCAGTTTGTGGATGAAAAGTTGTACTGAAATGGAGTTTCGTGCCTAAAGCCTCTTGCAATTTCTTCCAGAATCTCGACGTAAACCTCGGATCTCTATCGGATACGATAGACAGTGGTACTCAGTGCAATTTCACGATCTCGGAAATATAAAGCTCAGCTAATCTGTCAAGTGGATAATCAAATCTTACCGAAATGAAATGGGTAGATTTTGTTAATCTATCAACCAGGACCCATATTGCATTTTTCTTTCTCGGAATCTGAGGTAAACCAGAAACAAAGTCCATGGTCACTTTATCCTATTTCCACTCAGGAATCAGAATTGGTTGCAACAACCCAGACGGAACTTGATGTTCGGCTTTCACTTGCTGACAAACTAATCATTTTAAAACTTAGTTAGAAATGTCTCGTTTCAAACCAGACCACCAGTAGTGTCGCTTCAAATCCTGATACATTTTTGTGCTTCCCGGATGAACAGATAGACGACTGTTATGAGCTTCATTCAAGATTAACTGAACCAACTCTGCATTTCTCGGAACACAGATACGATCTCGAAATCTCAAACAATCATCAACAGTTTGAAATTCAGATTCGCACCTCACACGGAGCTCGTTTTGCTAGCAATTCATTATCAGATTTCTGAGCATCAAATATCTATTGTAAGAACAATAGTTTGGCTTTTAACTCAGCTAACACAGAACTATCATCGGACAAATCTAACTGAGCATTCAAAGCACATAATGTAAACAATGATTTTCTACTCAAAGCATCAGCAACAACATTCACTTTACCTGGATGATAATCTATCACGAGCTCATAATCTTTTAACAGCTCTAACCATCTTCTTTGATGCAGATTTAGATCTTTCTGAGTCATCAGGTATTTCAGACTTTTATGATCTAAAAACACGTAACATTTCTCACCGTACAGATAATGACGCCAAATCTTTAGCGCAAACACAATCGCAGCTAACTCGACTTTTATGATCTAAAAACACGTGACATTTCTCACTGTACAGATAATGATGCCAAATCTTTAGCGCAAACACAATCGCAGCTAACTCGAGGTCGTGTGTCGGGTAATTCTTTTTATGAGGCTTCAACTGTCTCGACTTCCTGCATCAAAACACACCCTAGACCATTTAACGAAGCATCACTGTATACAATAAATTCTTTACCCGATTCTGGCTATACTAACATTGGAGCTTCTGTTAACAGAGTTTTCAACTGATCAAAACTTTTTTGGCATTTATCTGACCATTCAAATCTGACATATTTCTAAAGTAATTTAGTCAATGGAGTAGCTATTGTCTAAAAGCCTTTCACAAACCTGTGATAATAACCAGCCAAACCCAGAAAACTATGGACTTCAGATACATTTCACGGAGGTTCCCAATTCAGAATAGCAGAAATCTTGCTTGGATCGACTCGAATCCCGGATGCTGACACAATATGTCCCAGAAAACTAACCTCGTGCAACCAGAATTCATACTTGCTGAATTTCGCATACAATTGCTTTTCTCTCAAGGTTTGCAAAACAACTTTCAAATGTTCCGCATGTTCAGCCTCATCACGAGAATAAATCAAAATGTCGTCTATGAATACCGCAACAAATCGATCTAGGTACAGTCTAAAAATTTTGTTCATCAGATCCATAAAAATAGCAGGAGCATTGGTTAGTCAAATGGCATAACTAAAAATTCGTAATGCCCGTACCTCGTTCTGAAAGCAGTTTTTGAAATGTCTGAATCTTTAACTCTCAACTGATAGTATCCTGATCTCAGATCAACCTTGGAAAACACAGTAGCTCCTTTCAACTGATCAAACAAATCATCAATTCTGGGCAACGGGTATTTATTCTTTATTGTCACCTTATTCAACTGACGATAATCAATACACATCCTCATCGTTCCATCTTTCTTTTTCACGAACAGGACAGAAGCTCCCCAAGGCGAGAAACTCGGTCTAGTGAACCCTTTATCCGTCAACTCTTGCAACTGTGACTTTAATTCCTTCAACTCGGTTGGTGCCTTTCTATTCGGAACTATCAAAATAGGTGTAGTACCAGGCAACAATTCAATACCAAACTCAACTTCTCAAATCGGAGGTAAACCCGGTAACTCTTCAGGAAAAACAACAGTAAACTCACAAACAATAGGCAATGATTCAACTTTCTTCTCAAATGCTTTTGAATCAATCACATAAGCAAGATATGCGTCGTAACCTTTTTTCACATAACACTAAGCTTTCAAAACAGATATTACAGCAGGCAATCCATTCAAATCATCAGACTCAATTCATACAATCTCATCATTCGGACATCTCAAATCTATAGTCTTTCTTTTACAGTTCACAAAATCATCATGCATAAACAACCAATCCATTCCTAGAATAATATCGAATTCATCAAATGGCAAGAGCATCAGATCAGCAGGGAAACATATATCTCGAAACATTAACAGACAGTTCTTGCATACTTTGTCAACAAGGACACTTTTACCTAAGGGGTTCGATATTTTTATAGCAAACTCAGTAGACTCTACAGGCAAAGTCTTACTGAATACTAAATTCATGCATATATATGAATGCGTAGAACCTGGGTCTATCAAAGCAATCACAGAAGTATCATAAAGAGTAAAAGTACCCGTTATAACATCTGGTGACAAAGCTTTTTCTCGAGCTCAGATAGCATATGCTCTGGCTGGCGCTCTAGCTTCGGATCTGACAATGTTGTCTCTGGTAGTTCTCTGACTACAACTAACATTTCTGACATTTTTCGATGGCCTACCTCTCACAGGTGCATTATCAGATCTCAAATTCTGAACAGTCTCTGGTTCGACAGACTCAGGGCAATCACGTATAAAATGATCAAGCGATCCACATCTAAAGCAAGCTCTATTGTTTAATCTATAGCTTCCCGGGTGCCTTTTTCCACAATGTTTACATTCAGGTCTCTCGGATCGAACATTACCAACACTGGCCACTAAAGTTGCTGGAGTTTTAGAACTCATTTGTGATCTAGATTGATTTCTATTCGCATGTCCAACATTATCTCTGGAACGACTCTGGTTATCTTTGAGTTTCTTCGAAGATGACTGAAATGATTTGCTTGGAAATCTTTCTTTCATATCACGGGCTTCAGATTCAGCTTTTCTCTTATCTTTCTCGAGTGCCGCAGCTGTGCAAGCTCTATCAACGAGTACAACAAACTCTTTTATTTCCAAAATCCGACTAACAGACGAATGTCTTCATTAAGGCCATCTTCGAACCTTTTGCACATTATAGCTTCAGACGATACACATTCTCGAGCATACTAACTCAGTCTCACAAATTCTCATTCATATTCTGAAACAGACATACGGCCCTGCTTTAGTTGCAGAAATTCCTTTCATTTCTGATAAACGAATCTCTCACTGATATATTTCTTTCGAAACACGATCTGAAAGAAATCCCATGTGACTCGTTCTCTCGGAACAACAGAAATCAGAGTTTTCCACCATTGATCTAAAAACACGTGACATTTCTCACCGTACAGATAATGACGCCAAATCTTTAGCGCAAACACAATCGCAGCTAACTCGAGGTCATGTGTCGGGTAATTCTTTTCATGAGGCTTTAACTGTCTCGAGACATAAGCTACCACTTTGCCTTCCTGCATCAAAACACACCCTAGACCATTTAACGAAGCATCACTGTATATAATAAATTCTTTACCCGATTCTGGCTATACTATCATTGGAGCTTCTGTTAACAGAGTTTTCAACTGATCAAAACTTTTTTGGCATTTATCTGACCATTCAAATCTGACATATTTCTAAAGTAATTTAGTCAATGGAGTAGCTATTGTCGAAAAGCCTTTCACAAATCTGTGATAATAACCAGCCAAACCCAGAAAACTGTGGACTTCAGATACATTTCACGGAGGTTCCCAATTCAGAATAGTAGAAATCTTGCTTGGATCGACTCGAATCCCGGATGCTGACACAATATGTCCCAGAAAACTAACCTCGTGCAACCAGAATTCATACTTTCTGAATTTCGTATACAATTGCTTTTCTCTCAAGGTTTGCAAAACAACTTTCAAATGTTCCGCATATTCAGCCTCATCACGAGAATAAATCAAAATGTCGTCTATGAATACCACAACAAATCGATATTGGTACGGTCTAAAAATTCTATTCATCAGATCCATAAAAATAGCAAGAGCATTGGTTAGTCCAAATGGCATAACTAAAAATTCGTAATGCTCGTACCTCGTTCTGAAAGCAGTATTTGGAATATCTGAATCTTTCACTCTCAACTGGTAATATCCCGGTCTCAGATCAATCTTGGAAAACACAGTAGCTCCTTTCAACTGATCAAACAAATCATCAATTCTGGGCAACGGGTATTTATTCTTTATTGTCACCTTATTCAAATAACGATAATCGATGCACATCCTCATCGTGCCATCTTTCTTTTTCACAAACAAAATAGGAGCACCCCAAGGCAAAAAACTCGGCCTAATAAATCCTTTCTCAGTCAATTCTTGCAGCTGTGACTTTAACTTTTTCAACTCTGTTGGTGCCTTTCTATACAGAGCTATCGAAATAGGTGTAGTACCAGGCAATAATTCAATACCAAACTCAACTTCTCGAATCGGAGGTAAACCCGGTAACTTTTCAGGAAACACATCAGAAAACTCACAGACAACAGGCACTGACTCAATCTTCCTTTCAGACATTTTCGAATCAATCGCATAAGCGAAATATGCCTCATAACCCTTATTCAAACAACTCTAAGCTTTCAAAATAGATATCACAGCAAGCAATCCATTCAAGTCATTAGACTCAACTCGTACAATCTCATCATTCAGACATCTCAAATCTATAGTCTTTCTTTTGCAGTTCACAACAGCATCATGCAAAAACAACCAATCCATACCCAGAATAATATCAAACTCATCAAATGGAAAAAGTATCAAATCAACAGGAAAACAAATATCTCGAAACATTAACGGACAATTCTTGCATACTTTGTCAACAAGGACGCTTTTACCTAAGGGGTTCGATACTTTATAACGAACTCAGTAGACTCTACAGACAAAGTCTTACTGAATACTAAATTCATGCATATATATGAATGCGTAGAACTCCAGGGTCTATCAAAGTAATCACAGAAGTATCACAAAGACTAAAAGTACCCGTTATAACACCTGGTGACGAAGTTTCTTCTCCAGCTCGAATAGCATACACTCTGGCTGGCACTCTAGCTTCAGATCTAACAACGTTGTCTCTCATAGTTCTCTGACTACAACTGACATTTCCAGCATTTTTCGATGGCCTACCTCTCACAGGTGTATTATCAGATCTCAAATTCTGAACAGTTTCTGGTTCGACAGACTCAAGGCAATCACGTATAAAATGATCAAGCGATCCACATCTAAAGCAAGCTTTGTCATTTAATCTACAACTTTCCGGATGCCTTTTTCCATAATGTTTACATTCAGGTCTCTCGGATCGAACATTACCAACACTGGCCACTGAAGTTACTAGAGTTTTAGAACTCATTTGCAGTCTAAATTGATTTCTATTTGCATGTCCCACACTATCTCTGGGACGACTCTGGTTATCTCTGAATTTCTTCGAAGATGACTGAAATGATTTGCTTGGAAATCTTTTTCTCATATCACGGGTTTCAGATTCAGCTTTCCTCTTATTTTTCCCGAGTGCCTCAGCTTTGCAAGCTCTGTCAACGAGTACAACGAACTCTTTTATTTCCAAAATCCCGATTAACAGACGAATGTCTTCATTAAGGACATCTTCGAACCTTTTGCACATTATAGCTTCAGATGATACACATTCTCGAGCATACTGACTCAGTCTCACAAATTCTCATTCATATTCTGTAACAGACATACGGCCCTGCTTAAGTTCTAGAAATTCCTTTCGTTTCTGATCAACGAATCTCTCACTGATATATTTCTTTCGAAACTCGATCTGAAAGAATTTCTATGTAACTCGTTCTCTCAGAACAATAGAAATCAGAGTTTCCCACCATTGATATGCTGCATCTCAGAGTAATGATACAACACATTTTATACATTCTTCTGGAGTCAGTGACATTTCATCGAATACCCGAATAGTATTTTCAATCCAGAACTCGGCCTTTTCAGCATCATCATCTTTAGTAGCTTGGAATTCTTCGGCCCCATACTTACGGATCTTGTCAACAGTAGGCTTATTCAACAGATTCGAATGCATAACTGGTGGCACAACTGTAGCCTGAGGGGGATTAACCGGGGATGGGGGTTGCGAAACAGACGGGTTATTCTTAACAAACTGAATAAACCACCCACTCATCCTCTAGAAGAAAGCTTATTTAGCTTCTCCCTCTTGACCGTTCGTAGCCGGCCTCGATTCAGAAGGTACTGTCCCTTGCGCGGGAGCAGGCGCATTACTTTCTATGTCGTCAGCTACGGCTCTTACAGGATCCATTTCTATACGAAAATCACATTTATACGTCAGGATTCATCACACTATCACAGTTCAGATATATGGCATGTATAGCTAGACTCTGACATGCTACGTTGTCTGAGAATCGGCTAAACTGTGGCTCTGATACCAATCAAATGTAACACCACTAACCTGAGTTTATCGCCGGATTAAGGTTAGAAGCGTTATCGGACAGATCGAAAACATTCATAGACAAAATCATACATTCAATCATCATTCTCAGACATAATGTCCCTTAATCGGGTCCTCGAGACCTTAAGCATGCTTATAAACTGAGTCGGGACTAAACTGAAACACATACAAAATTCCATAAAAATTAGAAACTTTTCTAAAATACAGGGGAGACACGCCTGTGGGAGGAGGCCGTGCACCCTCCACGGCTTTTATACACCCCGTGTAACTATCCGTGGTTATACAGACTATACCAACACGGTCATTAGGCACGCCCGTGTGCCATGCCTGTGTACTTTTAGGCCACATACTGACTTCCCCACCACGGCCACCAAGCACACCCGTGTCGAGGCCGTGTACTTTTATGCTAGCTACTGACTTGTACACCACGGCTAGGTGACACGCCCGTGTCGAGGCCGTGTGATTTTAGGCTACATCCTGCCAATTTACCCAAGGTCTAAGGCACGCCCGTGTGCCACAACCGTGTGACATTATATGCCATTTACAAGGTCAAAATGCCAACCAAAAGGTTCATACCTACAAGCCATATACAACAAGGTAATTCATACAC
Organism: Gossypium bickii; assembly: GCA_025503065.1. Taxonomy (NCBI): domain Eukaryota; kingdom Viridiplantae; phylum Streptophyta; class Magnoliopsida; order Malvales; family Malvaceae; genus Gossypium; species Gossypium bickii. The sequence continues at coordinate 58,655,061 of CP106711.1, forward strand.
ATAAAACCATCAAAAGCATACCAAAATAACCATTCAAACCTTACATTCGAAACCAATTCCAACTATGGCAATCTCAAGGACTAAAACTCATATCATTACAAGACTAATTCATGCTTTTGCTCATTCAAACTTGGCCATTCCATATTCTTTCATCATACCCAAAAGATACATTCTATATCACCTTCATTTAAGCAAAGTTTCAACTCTTAATTAGCCAAATCACATGGCTAAGATCACATAACTATTTATACCAAAATACTAGCCTATACATGCCATATCTAGCTTTATACAATAACAAAATGTACCAAAATAAGTTCTATAGTGTGATGACGATCCAAGACGGTCCCGAGCCTTCAGTAGCTTTGCCGACCTATAAAACAGATCAAACACACACAGAGTAAGCTTTCCAAAAGCTTAGTAAGTCAATACACAACAACTTAACATAAAATGCATATATTTGTTTTGATTCATACACTTTTGACCACATTAGCCATATTTCCAATACAAAGATCATATAAACACATATTTCATTTCACCAAAACTTTATACAACACATCATCAATTCCATATTCATAGTATCATAGTAAGATCATATTGATACTTACCTTGTATACACAATCAGTGTATAATCAACATACCTGAATTGGTTTTACAATCACATAGTTGTTCGTAGCTCAGATTTGCAATTAGTATCATAGACTTGCCCGTTGAACAGTAATAAATCAAATGAGATACTCAGAAAGCTCAGAGTAATCGTACAATCCAACGTCCCAGACGAGGTCTTACATGCACTCGGATATCGATGCCACTATCCCAGATAGGGTCTTATACGAATCAAAACGATGCCGATGTCCCAGACATGGTCTTACACGTAAGTGTCACAATGATGCCAATGTCCCAGACATGGTCTTATACGTAAAGTTTATATTGATGCCAACATCCCAGACGTGGTCTTACACATAATCAGATGTCGATGCCACTATCCCGGACAGGGTCTTACACGAATCTCAAATCAATGCCAACGTCTCAGACGTGGTCTTACATGATAAAACAGAACAGATACCTCTGTCAAGGTTCGTACAAGACTTATCAAACTTAGTCAATATACCAAACTTATCTCGAAATTCAATTACAGAATTTCTCATAAGGATTCATTATCATCATTAAACATATGAACAATTTCAAATGCATACATACTCATTTATTTGTATAGTGACTTACCTCGGATTCGGTTTATCAGATTAGAAAACGGCTACTCGATAACTTTCACTTTCCCGCGATCTAAATCCATTTTCCTCAGTTCTTGATCTTGAATTAAACCAAAACTATGGCCGAACCTTTGCTTAGAATTTTCTTTTTCTTTCTTTGTTTATTCGGTGGTGTTATGGATGAATAATATCCACCATCACTTTTTTTTCTTTTAATATAATATAGTATAACTTATAAAATAAACATAATATAACTTTTAACATAGAAAAAATAACATATAAAATCATGTTAATAAACCATGTTACCATCCACTATAAATGAAAATGGACTATTTGCCCTTTTAGGACTTTACTTTATTAAAGCCGTCTCAATTTAGCCAATAATCAATTAAGAGGCCACTTTTACCAATTATGCAATTTAGTCCTTTTGGTCAAATTAATCACACAGACAATCAAATTAACTTGCAGAAATTTAACACATGCTAAACCACATATCAACAGTATAGAATATAATATTAAAATATTATACGGGCTCAGATTTGTGGTCCCGAAACCACTATTCCGACTAGGGTATAAGCCGGACTGTTACATATCTCATCTCCTAATTTTTCTCCACGATAAGCTCCTCAATCCCTTCCCAACTTTTCTCTTCTGATCACTCCCCTTAGAGTCCAGTATCACACCACTTCCAACCTTCTAGAACGCCAAAACTAAACTCCTAAAAATACTATGCTAGGATTCAAACCTAGGATCTCCTTGCTAGCCCCTAATGCCACCGTCCTATACCCTAAGTGGCGTCACTTAGCCATTCCACCACAAGGCTCTTTGATGCCATTTTTCCCTATTTTTATTCAAAAGCCCATCTACTCACCGCCTTGGTTCCTTTAATAATTAATTAAAAATTCCTTCTCCTCAAAGTTCAAACCCGGAACTTCTCCAACACCCCTAGACACTCCAAGTTTATTAAACCCTTAAATCCAACATGTCATTTGTCATTTTCTTGCTTAAAAAAAATTATGAGACCCAAAGCCCAAAGCCCAATACATCTAGGTCCGAAATTCGAGGCGTTACAGAGTGGGCATTTGAAATAGGGACACACGACCCTGTTCCAGCCCGTGTCTGTGCCCATGTAACTCACTGACTTGGGTCACACGACCAAGCCACATGCCTGTGTGCTAGACCGTGTACCCTTCGAAATGGCCTCACACGCTCATGTGCCAAGCCGTATGCTAGGCCGTGTAACAGCCTAACTTGCAACCCTTTGAAAGATACAAGGGACACACGGTTGTGTGTCACAAACAGGTGAGACAACGCCCGTGTGGACGAAAAATAGTCCACTTTCGAGCCATTTTTCTCACCCAAACATGCATCCACCTACAACCAGTTTTCCACATATAATCAAGCACTCCAAAGTGCACCAAACCATGCTATAAGAAGCTATCCAATTAAGGCACATAAGCATACAACCAATGTGCCTAAAAAGCACCTCAATCTCAACCATTAAACATGTATATCTGTAACAGTCCGGTTTATACCCTAGTCAGAACAGTGGTTACGGGACCACGAATCCGAGTCTGTATAATATTTTTAATGTTATTTTCTATGTCGTTGGAATGTGATTGAGCATGTGATAAATTTCCGTACGCTAATTTGTCTGCCTGTGTGTTTAATTTGATAAAGGGATTAAATTGCATTAAATGTGAAAGTTTCTTGTTATTTGCTAAAGTGTCTATGTATTGTGGCTTTATAATTGCGAGGACTTATGTTGCAATTTGGCCAAAATATGTCTAGTGGACGGCAACATGGTTTTTATGATATGTTTTTATATGTTATTTTATAAGTTAAATTTTATATTATATTTATTCATTAAGTTATTATTATTAAACAAAGCATTAGAAGAAAAAGAAAGCCATATTGCTTTATTGTTTGGCCGAATGTTTTAAAAAAAATGAAAGAATAAAAGCTTAAGGGTTCGGTTGATTTCAAGCTTGAATTCAAGGTAAGTTTTTGATCCGTTTCGATAATTTCTACGTTTTTGTAATCGTTGCTTCGTCTACTATCAAACCCATGTTTCAATTTTGTGTATTGGTGATGTTTGTAATTTGTGCCATTGATGCTTTAAGGTGTTAAATAATAGATTGGTGGTAGATGAACATGTTTTGTTCTTGAAGTTTGGATGAATTTAGCTAAATAGGACTAAATTGAGAAAATGATTATTTGGGGGACTAAGTTGTGAATTTGATGAAAAATGTGGGCTTGTATGTGATGTGTATATATACGACCAAGCTTGTGTATAAGTGGATTTTGTGAATTTGGTGTTTTGAGAAAAATGGACTAAATTGCTAAGTTGTGCAAATATGAGGGTTATTTTGCAAATAGCCATAAATGTGTGTCTTTGGATTGAATTGAATGAACTAGTGAATAAAAGGGTTAATTCTAAATATGTTTAGATCAAGAACCGAGGAAAATGGATTTAGATCTCGGGAAAGCAAAAGTTATCGAGTAGCCGTTTTCTATTCCGATAAACTGAATCCGAGGTAAGTCACTATACAAATAATGTGCTTATATGAAATTATACATGTTTATTTTATTAATGTTGATAATGAATGCTTATGAGAAATTCTATAATTGAATTCCAAGATAAGTTCGATATATTGATTGAGTCTGAGAAGCCTCATATGAATCTAAGAATAGGTATCTGTTCTGTTTACGAGTAAGACCTCGTTTGGGACGTAGGCATCATTATCTGTTTATATATAAGACTTCGTCTAGGACGTAGGCATTATTATCTGTTTATATATAAGACCTCGTCTGGGACGTAGGCCTTATTATCTGTTTATATATAAGACCTCGTCTGGGACGTAGGCATCATTATCTGTTTATATATAAGACCTCATCTGGGACGTATTATCTGTTTATATATAAGACCTCGTCTGGGACGTAGGCATCATTATCTGTTTATATATAAGACCTCGTGTGGGACGTAGGCATCATTATCTGTTTATATGTAAGACTAAATGCGGGACGTAGGCATCATTATCGATTATATGTAAGACCTAAATGCAGGATGTAGGCATCATTATCTGACTATATATAAGACCCTGTCTGGGACAGTGGCCCCTATATCTGAGTGCATGTAAGACCTCGTCTGGGACGTTGGTATTGTACAACTATTTCAAGCTTTCTGAGTGTCCTACTAGATTCTTATTGGTTCATTAGGCAAGTCTGTGTTATGAATTTCAAATCTGAGCTATGAACAATTATATGATATTAAATCCGATTCAGGTACGTTGTTTGTACACTATTGAGTATATAAGGTGAGCATCTAAGTGATCTTATTATGATGATTGAATGTATGATTTTGTCTGTGAATATTTTCGATTTATCCGGTATCGCTCCTAACCTTAATCTGGCGACGGACTCGGGGTAGGGGTGTTACAATATCCGTATACATAAATTGGCCAAAACTTCAACTAACTTATAACTAAACTTATGTCATAACTTACCACTTTGTTTACCTATCAAATTCCATACCAAAAGAACCAAATATGCCATTTTACATCTAGCACCAATAACCATACATGTCATCTATAACAATTATACCAATTCACCACATTCAAACATATCAAAAGGCCATTTATAATATACATTTTTATCCACCATTTGAACTTCCATCATATAGTTATCATGCATCTCAAATATACATATGTCTAACTTATACATTTTTTACCATAAATCATATATATATATATAGTTTAATTCTATACCAAGTTATTCCATAACTGACCACATGCCAAAATTACATTCGAACATACCAATGTGGTTATTCAAAACACAACTTCAAATGACCATATCAACTCCAACCATCAAGGTCATCTAAATGACACAAATCTAACCATACCTAGATGGTTCCAACAATCAACATGTATATAAACCATATTTCAATCATACACATCTATTCAAAACCTTTCCAAAGCATACCATATCTTGACCATGTTGAGGTCAATTCATCATATATCACTTGGGCCATTCAACCATGCTATAACACATTATCAAATTAACACATATCAACAAGGCACCAAATGTACCAACGCTACATCACCCAAAATGACATATACATGCCAAACTCATCAACTAAGATTCAACTTATCATCAATCATAATTCCACCTATATATGCCATTATAACCTTAACCAAGACATCAAAATCTACCGATATAATCGCTGGATAGTGTGATAGATCTTCGACGAGCTTCCAACTTGATCGAGCTTCCGATAATATGTAAAGTAAGAGAAAGATAACTACGTAAGCAATGAATGTTTAGTAAGCTTGTATAAACTTTAGTCATATCAATCCATTTCAAATATGAAATTTATACTTATAAAAAATAATCCTATACCAATAACGTAAGATTCATGAAACCGTATTCAACAACTCACAAAGTGAGTAAATTCACAGCATCACATATACATATCATCCCTAGCATAGTAGGATTTATAAAACTTTAAACCCTTTCAATTTTTCTTAGTTTCATTTCTATTTCATTACTTTCCATTGCATTTACTTTTTCTAACTTAAATAACACACCAATTTAACTCATCATTCCCTTTTTCATCATTTTACACTTCAAGTATGAGCTTACTATTTCATTACCTTTCCACACCTGTTTCATATGCATATCACACAAGACTTAAACATATCATTCAACCATAGCCACAAGCTAGTGCATTTAAGGGCTAGTTTGGCAATGCTTTTGAAAAGTGCTTTTGAAAAGTGCTGTAGAAAAGTGCTTTTGAGAAGTGCTTTTGAAAAGTTTGCTTTAAAATTTGAGTGTTTAGCATTGCTGTCAAAAAGTGCTTTTAAGAAATAAAATGTTCATTTTAGACATGTTATTATCAAGTAAAAAATGTATATTTAAATAAAATTTGAATTAGTTAATATTATTATATTTTAGTAAGAATATAAAAAAATTACTATAACTTGTTAATATTTTAATATATGAAATATATATTTTAAATATTTTTAAGTAATAAATATTAATTACTTATAAATTTTAATTAGAATATATAAACTACATTTTAAATATTTAAATATAACCATTAAATATTTATAATTAATATTTTAAAAAAATATATTTTTAATTAATAATTTTAACGCATTTGTAATTAAGCACCACGAAAAAAAAGGAAAAGTACTATGTTATTAGAGGGGTGAAAAAGTAATTAAGCACTAAAAGTGCTTTTGGGAGAGGAAAAGCTAAAAATTTTAGCTTCTCCATTTTAGAATTGCTTTTTTTGAAAAGTCAAAAATTCCAGCCAAAAGTAGCTTGTTCTGTACAGCTTTTCTTCTAAAAGTGCTTTTAGAGCCAGAAGTGCTTTTGAAAAGCAATAAAGAACTGGCCCTAAGTATAGTTCTTTTGGAACTAACCACTTGATAACCATTTCAATAGAAATTACATAATTTAAACCTTACCACTTTTTCATGATCACTAGCATATTTCCATTTAGAAAATTACCATATCAATGCATAACTTATAAGTTTAACATGGCATAATCCAACCACAACTTGGCCAAAGCCTAAGCATCTACACCAAAAATGTCAGCATACAAGATATAAATAGTAGGCACATTAACAGAAATAGCCATTTAGCCACAATATATATCTCAACCTATATAATTTTCATGTATCATCATATCAAGGATGTTCATATATGTACATGTCATAAAAAAATATTGTTCTCTTACCGTTTCTTATCCGAATAATGCATATTGAACCATTTAGAATACCGTTGGATACCCAGGATAGCTGACACATAATGTACTAACTCATATAGTTGTAATCTGTCAATTCTTGTACATGTATGCTCACACGAGCTGTGAATCAGAATGCTCACATGATCTGTGGTTCAGAACGTAGCTACACGATGCTACACACAAGCTAAGGAGTATTCCCAACACATGCCAAACTTCAGCCATTGGTAAGACGTTCAGGACCAGCACTCGAATCATGTAAATCCTAATGACATGTCATTTGTATCCTACGAATTCCTAAGGTTCAAAAGGGGCTCGATAATCGTCATACGTCGTTGGATTTACGTAGTTTTATAACACGATAAATTGCATACTAACATATATATATATATTGATTTAATCACAATTTAATCACATATTAACATTCAATTTAATCAAAATTATACAGAATACAGTTCATATGAACTTATCTGGCTCAATTGCAGAAATACCAAAATTTAGGGGTATTTTGGTAATTTTTTATTTTTCTCGATTTTCCACCCATTCTTGATCTAAATTAATAATTTCATTCAATATATTAATTTAGTAAATAAAACAATTCATTTCATGCAATTTTGTCATTTTTGACATTTTTACAAAATTACCCCTAAAGTTTTACTTTTATTCAATTTAGTTCCTGAGCCCAAAACATGCAAATTAACCATTTTTACCAAAATTGAGCTTAGATGAATGTTCATGGTATCAAAAATAGCCCATTTATGCAAAAAAAATTCACATTAAATCCTTTTACTTTTATTAATTTAACAATTTAGTCTTTAATCGATAAATTCGTCAAAAATCACTTAATAAAATACTTTTAAATATAAATAAACATTCTAAATTCATCACTTAACATATAAAATCACAAGGTTCATCAATGGAAACATTCAAAATCTTTAACAGTTTCAAAATCGAATGTATGGGCTAGCTGGACCTAGTTGCAATGATCTAAAAAACATAAAAATTTAAATAAACAGGTGAAAAATGGCTTACCATGCATAGGTAAAGCCATTGCCGAACCTTGCTCATCTTCCATGGAGTTTTCTACTTTCAACTTCGGTGGAGTTTCAATTTTGAAGATGAGAATCAATTTTTATCTTTTTTTTTCTAATTATTTCTTTATTAAATTACTAATTTACCCTTCAATTATACATGCATTTTTAACTTATTTCATGCTTTAACCATCCACTCATTCATAATATGGTATATTTACCATATTGGTCCATACACTTTCATTTATTAAGCCACTTAATCACTCAAATAAAAAGTGATCAAATTTTACATCTTTTACAATTTAGTCCTTTTTAATTAATTAACCATCGAAACATTAAAATTTTTCAACGAAACTTTAATACCACCTTAATGACACTCTGTAAATATTTTTATAAATATTTATGGCTTGGTTTATAAAAACAAGGTCTCGATACCTCATTTTCTAAAACCACTTGACCTTAGGTTCTTACCACTTGAACTTAATAAATCGCTTATAACATAAATTATCAAATCAAAAACCTTTTTAAAACCATATTTGACTCGTAAATATTAAATAATAATATTTACAAACTTACTCGTTGGATTTGGTTGCCCCGAAACCACTATTTCTGACACCACTAATAAACGGGTTGTTACAAACTTTTTCACAATTTAGTCCTTAAGCCTATAAATTGAAATTTAAACATTTTCATCCCTCATTCAAGCTAACCGATTTCATTAAAGACCTATATCAACTCATACAAACCATCATTTCATGAATTTAACTTGAACTTTTACTACTTTTACCAATAAGTCCTTAAATGTCATTTTCATCCAAAATCACTTTACAAAACTAGTTTATTTATCAACAAGGACTCATAATCTTCCATTACAAATCAAGAATCATGCAAGAACATTCATGGAAAAACCCTAAATCTTTAACAATTTTGCAAATTGATCCCCGGGCTAGCTAGATTAAGCTACAATGATCCCAAAAACATAAAAATCATTAAAACGAGCTCAAAAATCACTTACATGCTAAAGGAGAACTTGGTCAAATGAATAACCCTAAAATGGTGTTTTATCCTTTGAAAGTCTGCGGAAGAAGATGAATGCATAGGAAATGAATTTTTTTTTTAATTTTAACCTTATTTACTAATTTACCTTTTTAACATTTGAAAACATTCAAATTTCAAATAAACCTTGCCATGAATATCCAGTAACCACTCAAATGGTCTAATTACGATCTAAGTCATTTCACTTTAAAATTTCATAGCCATTTGACCCTTTTTACTAATAGAACTCTATTTTTGCACCTTTTACGATTTAGTCCTTTTTACGAAATTAAACATGAAAACGCCAAAATTTCTTAACGAAATTTTAACACAACCCCAATATAGTTCCGTAAACATTAAAATAATAATAAAATAAATATTTACTAGTCAAATTTATGGTCCCGAAACTACTATTCCAATTTCACTAAAAACGGGCTGTTACATTCTGATTGAGATTGAGGCAAAGGCACATGAGTGGTTCCTATAAATTGATCATACCATCTTCCTATCATCTTGAAAAATACATATCTCGTAGCATTACCAGTTGCTCTTAAATCAACCAAAGGTTTTGAACCATGAAACTGAAGATTATTGCTTTACAACCCTTCATCAATAGCATCACGAGAATTCAAAGACATCTTAACTACACACACAAACACAGTTTAGCAAAACTATAAAGTACCTGCAAGAAACATGTAACATGCATATTGGGGTGTCACTCAGCTTTTTGTTGTTTAAGAATCGACTAAACCTAAGCTCTAATACCAACTTGTAACACCCTAATCCCTAGCCGATTGAGACGCTACATAAACCAAAAAAAAAAACTTATACATAGTTCAAATTTAATTTAGCTGAGGTGCTTTACAAACTAAACTAGCGTTAACTCAGAAAGATTTTTAAGCAATAAGGAAATCAAACAAGTATACACCATAGAACAAACATAGTTGAGTTTAAAGCTTTCAATTCAAATATTTTCTTTAGAATAAAAGTATTGACAGTAACAATATCATATAAAATATTTTTGCGTATGCAAATAGAAATAACTTCAAAATTCAAAATTTAATAAACTTTAACCAATTTCTCAAGTATCATTCTTATAAAAACTTTACTTAATTAAGAAGGTACTTTGTTGCAGCTTCAGATTCAAAACAGAATTACATGCCACCCCCAAAGATCATATGCATATTACAAAACTAACACACCCGAAGCTCATTGCCGAGGTCACTCTTTTTGGCTGAGTCCCTTCAACAAGCTTACAATGAAGTATCACCTGGAAAGAGGAGAAAGAAAATGGGGTAAATTGAAAAGAACTTAATGAGTTCCAGAAATGAAAAGACTCAAACTTTGAAGAATTTAACGAAACACAAATAATACCACAATTGTATGTATACACTTTAAACTAATACATCACTATCTTACATGCCTTGACAATTGGCGAATACTCTCACACTATTGGCGGAAACTTAATCATGGCGGATAACATGTCCAGGCGAACTCTAATATCAAGTGAATACTTTCTTCTTTACATCCAGAAAAAACTTTTCCTTTAACAGAACTAACATTTCCTCACCAAACATAATCTTTACTAACACATACTTTCGCGTTTCAAACATCTCATCAGGTTAATTCATATACACCTTCACTAGGGCGGAAAATATACGTTAATTACAACACTTAGCAAATATGTTATGTTTCCAACACAGTAAGCAAGGATCATAAATTACCACTTACCACTTAACTTTTCTTATCTATCAGCAATTATACATAACATATAACATATTCGAAGTCATATTAACTTACTCTTTTCATATCCTTCTTGGGTTAAACCTTGGATCCCAAGTCTCATATCAGAACATATATCACATTTCTTATCACATCAAACACATGTGTGTTCCCGTGAGTTCAGGGCTCTTTGCCATTGGTTAACAACTAACATGTCCTACCATAGGAAGCACCCATATCGCTAGGCTGGTGAGCAATTAAAATGCCCTACCAGAAGTCTAGCAATCACGCCAACTAGTTAGTAACTGGCATACCCTACCAGTGGCCTGCCAACCTAGTTAACAACTAACATGTCCTACTAGTGGCTAATCATACACGCCAATCTGGTTAGCAACTAACATGCCCTACCAGTGGCCCATCATATCTAGATATTGAGTTTACACCCTTAAGGAGGTTACATTTATTTCATGTTACATACAAGCACATGAAAATGTATATGTTTAGAAGCATACTACACTTCACGAAGACATCACGCTTGAATTCTAAATTATAGCAGCCTGATCTTAGTAATAGACTCGATCTAGAAAAAACCTCAAAGGAGTATAGCACAGACTGGATACTCAAAGAAAATCCCAACAAGGTTGTTACACTATCTCAATTGCTACATGCACAACCCATTCTTACTATTTGATCACTTGTTGATTCCTCTCTAACGAATAACTCTTCGTTAAGCAGAACACCAGGGTGTAACAGAGCAAGAAAAAAAGAAGAAGAAGAACCCCCCATTGCCAAAATTCACTAATATTTATAGCTCATAATCCGCTCTCTCTCAAAACAAAGATGTGGCTAACATGTAAAGCTAACTTATACTATCCCGTGGCCACATAATTATTCTTAGTATAACATACAATAAAATAATCATAAAATATTAATTAATTTCTAATTGGATTTTAACAAGGACTTAACTAGAACTAAACACTAAACACGCGTATTCAAACAGAAAACAATCAGGTCCAAAATCCCACAATACACTAGTGGCGTATACTAACAGAAAGATCCATCCACCAATCTTACCATGAAGAACATTGATTGGCAGATTCCCCACAATAACCATGACAAAACATAAAGACCACAAACCTATACTTCGCCCAAGAAACAAACCCTTCAACCAAAACATTACAAACCAACCAGATTAACAAAATAGTCCGCCAATCATGGTGTAACGGTCATTACAATTACACTACTAGTGGATATGGCACAAATCAGCCTTTCCTTGGCTTAACCTAGCTAACTATCTACCCACACAAAACAAACCAACCAGGACTATGTCGGGCAAAGTGTTATAGTTTCGAGTTAGTACTTGTGTTTATATTTTAAACAATGTCCAAAATTTATGCGATCTGTTAGTTAGAGAATAGTAGATAAAATTCAACCAATTGAAAGCATGGATTGAAGATAAGTGAGAATCCAAAACTAACTGCATAGGATTCCACAAGAAAATTTTCGACTTAACTTTTTGAGAAGTTCTAACTAGCTTTTTTGAGTGACTCTACTGCCTAAATTGTAAAATTTTGTATAACAGCCCGATTTAGGGCCTAGCCAGAATAGTGGTGCGAGACCACGAATTCGAGGTGAATTTATGAGTTTTTAAAAGTTTATGCCATGTTTGCATGCTAGTATGAATGTTTCATGGAGCAATTTTATTAAATTGTGGTGGATTGGTCCAAAAGGACTAAATTGCAAAAGTTGCAAAATATGAATTTCTAGAAGCTTTTTGTATGAAATAGCTTTAGAATAGTAATTAGAAGTCCTTAAATAGGAATTTTTCCAAAAATATAATTTTGGACAAAATTGGCCTTGAGATGGTGTAATAGAAATTTTTAAGAGGAAGGGCATTTTGGTCATTTGCCTAATAAGTGATTAAAATAGGGAAAATATGAGAAAAATTCACTCATCTTCTTCCTTATTGTTGCCGAAAAAGTGGAGACACCATAGCTAGGGTTCTTCATTTTTTGTCAAGCTTGCTAGTAAGTTCATCTTAGTCCCATTTTTTATATTATTCGTATTTTTGAAGTTCTCATATTATGAATTAGCTATTTTTAGCTATTAAATGAGCTAAGATGCATGTTCAAAAATTTATCCATGAATGACATGCATGCTAATTGATGTTTTATGGGAGTTTATGAGAGTTTGATGTTAGATAAACATCTTTTTCTTAATGAATTTCATGAAAAATGATAGTATGGACCATTTTGTAAAAAGTTATAAAATTGGTCATACCTATTAGAAATAGAGAGAATTGATGATTGTTATAGTAGAAAAAATGATTCAGCTAAGCATGATGTTTAAGAAAGTTGCATGAAAATCATTTTATGAGCCTAGGGGCAAAAGTGCAAATATGAGAAAGTATAGGGGCAAATTAGTAATTTTCTAAAGTATGATTTATGAGTCAATTTAGTTAATATGATTATTAAATGATCTATTTATGATTATAGATCAAGAAAAATGGAGCCCGGATCGAAACTGAGGCAAGAACAAAGTCGAGGACTAAATTGCATAACTACATACATTTTGTATATTGAGGTAAGTTTGTATGAGTTCTAAGCTTTATGATTTTATCATTTAATTTCTTACTATAATATACATTGTTATCATGAATGGTTTAGTGTTATGTTAAACAAAGAAGTCAATAAGATTAAACAAGAGAAAGTCCCTATTGAAGATGAATTACCCGAGAGATACGGTCCATTACATGAGATAAGAAAGTCCGTATAAGACCAAGCCAAAGCATGGCATCGGAAATTAAGCAAGTTATCATGTAAGCCCAAGGACCCAAGCTTGGCATTGAACAAGTTATCATGTAAGCCCAAAGACCCAAGCTTGGCATTGAATAAGTTATCATGTAAGCCCAAGGACTCAAGCTTGGCATTGATCAAGTTACCAAGCAAGTTATCATGTAAGCCCAAGGACTCAAGCTTGGCATTGATCAAGTTATCAAGCAAGTTATCATGTAAGTCCAATGACTCAAGCTTGGCATTGAATAAGTTATCATATAAGACCAAGGCAAGCTTGGCATTGATTCAAGAAGAGATCTTCCATATAAGTCCACATCTAGAGTATGGCATTGGCATGAACTACATGACAAGAGATCTAGTATTCTCGGTAACTCATAGAAATTCATCAGGCAAATGAGTAAGCTAAAATGTGAAAACAAGAATGTTAAGAAAGCATAGCTATTACCAAGTTGAAATTGAATATTATTCATGTTATGAATGATGAGTTAGAAGACATAATTATTATGTTTAAGTATGCTGATCAATGTGATCAAGTGATATAGGTACCTTGTTACCTTACAAGTATGAGATTAGTAAGAACCATGAGACAAGTAAGAATCATGTATGAGTAAGTAAGCTTTATAGATGAAATAATGATATCATTCTTATGTCAAATGGTTTATCTGAAGCATGTTTATTTATTATGTGTTATACATGCAAACTTACTAAGCTAAATGCTTACGTCTTTGATTATTTCTTTCTATGTAGTCCCGCCAAGCTAATTTGTGGATCATTGGAGTTGGAGCTCGTAGCACACTATTGACCTTTATTTTGGTATAGCCAAATTATATTACTAAGTATGGCATGTATAGGAATCATTCATTTTGAGAACATGTTTTGTGTAATGCCATTGTATATGCTATCAAGTTTATTATACTTTTGTATATGGCTAAGTGGTTGGCCAAACTTGTTTAAGTTGTTTGTATATAGATATCAATGAAATACGTAGTATTATTCATGAAAATATGTTATTAATGAATTGTATTGTTTTGAGTTGGGTTGATCTTAATTTCAGGGAGGCAAATGGCTTGGTAAATAGCCTCTAGTTGCCTACACAGTTAGACACACGGGCGTCTGTCTAGACTGTGTTAACCCTGCACCTTAATGTTTTAAATAAAATTAGACCACGATCATTTTACACGGCCGTGTGTAAGGACCGTGTAAGACACACGTTCAAAGCATGGGCGTGTGCCCAAGCCATGTGGTTGAAGTCAGTAGCTTCACACGGTTGGTAGACAAGGGCGTGTCTATGGGTACACGGGTGTGTCTCTGAGTAACATAGGCGTGTGAACCCTGCTTCCAAGTTGAGTGTTAGATGAAGTGTCCAAAAGAGTTCGGATAATTGTTAAAGGCCTCGTAGGCTCATAATATGCATGTTACGATCAAGAAAGAAAAGTTTTAAGTTGGTTCAAAATTTTACAGCCCGTAAGTACATGTTTAAGTGAATTTAAGTATGGTAATGCCTCGTATCCAGTCCTAGCATCGGTCTCGGGTATAGGGTGTTACATTTTGAGTTATCTTCGAAACAGTTTTTGAATGACTTGATTTAATGGTATGTAGCTTTAGATATGGTCGTGTTCTTAAAGTAGTGCAATTCCCTACAGAAAGTTTGATATCTATCCTTAGGTTACACAAGGGTAACTTCGACTAGATCTTTGAGACCTTTTAACCATCTTTCAGGCAATTCTTGTTCCCATATTTTAGATCTTTGAGTCGTCTTCACAATGATTTTTAAGCTCATATATCAATATATAGTTGTTTCCGTAAAGATGTGCAGTTTCCTGCTAGCAATTTAAGATCAATCACAAACTAATAGCAATTTAAGATCAATCACAAACTAACTTCTCCAACTTGTCAAAGCATATCAAAACACATCCATATACTAGATTATCAATGTTCTATTGTCGTCAACTAATCAAGTTGATTCTATATGTATTAACAATTTTAAAATTATGCAACACACGCCTTCCATGTTTTCCAAAACGTGGTAAAAACATTATAAAAATAATCATAAATATTTATTAAAAATTATAAAAATATATATCTAGAATGAACTTGTACAACTAAATATTTAGATTCTAAATATAAATTAAAAATATTATAAAAATTGTAAATAATTATTAAAAAAAACACTTTTACATTAATGCTTAATGTAATGCCTTCTATTTCCTCTCTTTGAACTTTCTTAATCCTTCCATCAATTGTTCACACTCTCACCAAACCATCCACAGGTGCCCTCTCCAAACCTCCCTATTTTTCTTTTTCCTGCAACTGACATGATGGCAATTTTTTTTTTTTAATTGTTGTTGATGAACTTCTTTGTATTTTGCGATTGTCGTAATTCTTTCTTTTGTGTGTGTGTTTTTATTATGCAATACAGATACCAGTCGTTTTCATGTTTCGTAATTTTATATTTTTTATTATATTTTTAATATACATTATAATGAAGGTGTACAAATAAATGTTCAAATTCAAATAAATATTTAAATATAAAATTTTATATTGCTTTAAAATTTTTAAAAAATAAATATTAACATATCATATCATTATTCACGTAATATATAAGATGTCAATTTTATTAATTATGTCAATAGTTAAATCAATTAATTAATAATTTTTATTAACGGAAGGATATAAAAAATATTTTTTTTCATTAACAACTCAATAGATGATTTTTTTTAAAAAGAATTCATTGATTTTTTATCTTTTACTAAAAAGAATATACCCTTAAATCTATTATTATTTTTAATTTCTTATTTTTTAACTATTTATAAATAAATGAAAAATAAAGAAAAGGTAAACACCGAGCATTATTTGGCTACTACATTAAAAACGTAGGTGAAGTCACGTCATGTCACGTGAGGTCGGAAGTGGAAGACATGATCCTCATGTTTAAAGTGTCTGTGTCACACTCACTTGGCTTAATACGATTCTCTCTTTTCCATTACTCTGTTTCCATCCTAACCTTGCATATTTATGGCAAAGACTTGGTAAAAATACGATGCAGTACCTACGAATACAAGGTGCTCCCAGAGGTGGAGTCCTTAATATGATTTTTTTTTTATAATTTATAAAATTTTAAATTAATAACAGTAAATTATATTTTATCTTTTTTAAATAATATAAATTTAATTTAATCTATTAAAAATTATAAAAATATTTGATATTAAAATGGTAAAATTATATTTTTATTATCGAAAAAAATATATAAATTAATTTTGACCCCCAAAAATTTTATGACTTCACCCCTAGATGCAACTTTTATAGTTAAATTGTATTTTATTTTTCATTTATTTAAAATGTGTAAATTAATTTTTTATCTTAAATTAAAGAATAAATTTTACAAAATTATTAAAAATTTCATTTATTTCTACTAATAAAATTTGTTATGATAGACGAAATAACCAAACAATCAAATGTGACGTGCCACATATACTTTAAGTTGTACAAAGCCAATTTCGAACATTAAAAATAAATAAAATTTTTAATATAAAAATTAATTTATTTTTCAAAAATTAAGTTACACATCTGTTAAATATAAAATACAAAATAAAACTGGAATCTTAATATATATATATATATATATAAGGATTACATGACACTTTTATCACACACACTTCGAGTGAAGTTTATTATTATTTTTATAATTATGCCAAAACTAAACATATTTCTCTACCACTAATAATTCTGGTTGAAAATTAATCAAGGTTGCGAGATACAGTTAATGTTAAAATGGGAATTCTAATGATTAATTATACAATTTCATTACTATAACCACATCCACATTTACTTGCTATTCACAGATATTATACCTGAGGCCTTAGCCCGCAGCGAGGATTTAACCTTTTTCCCCTACTACTTTTCTTCGTCTTCACCTTCCCTTCCCAACAATACGTCGTAACTTCTCGTCCGTTTCAACTTCCCTCTTTTCGTAATTTGCTTCCTGATTTCCTCTGGCAATTTTAACGTAAACCTTTCCACGTTCTCTCCTGGTTGAATCACTGAGTGACCCGTCGAGTGAGAACGTTGAAATTTCCCCCTTATTTTCTCTGCCCTCGCTCCGCTTTCTTCATTCACTTGAATCACCACGTACGCATTTCGCTCTTCCACTGATACTTCTGTTGTTGGAGGACTCGACTCGTTGATGTTGTTGGAGTTGGAGTTGAGCTCAGTAGTGTTTGATTTAGTATCGGATTCGGGAGTGAGTTTAGCTCGACAAACGGGACAGGTCACGTGGTAAGCCAACCAAGCGTCAATACATTGAGGATGAAAAACGTGACTGCATTTGGGTAGAAAACGCAGCTTTTCATCTTCCTCGAACTCGCTTAAACAAACCGCACATTCCAATGACCCTTTCCCGATTTTAAGGTCTTTCACACAAGAATATATAAACACCGGGAAACTCTCGATCACAGACTGATCTAGACCTTCCGGTTGGTACCTTTCGACTGTGGAAACGTCCGTCGAAATGTCGTTTAATTCTTTACATTGTCTGATATAAATGGAGAGGAAACCGATAAAGAAGAAAGCGCAAACGAGGATCATAACGACGATCACCATCGACGGCTCGAAGTGAGAGTAAAGGCCATACGACTCTTCCCTTGGTGCAACTTCTAGCTGCGCCGCTACTACAACGACGATTACTGCGCACAAGAAAATACAATGGCTGAGATTTAACATGAGGGACAGGGGAATTGAGATTTGGAGGATGAAAAGAGCAACGGTTATGAACGCACTCGGAATTTGTTTTAACTCAGCAGAAAAAGAAAAATGGAGCTTGGCAGTGGGGAGGCGGGAAATAAAAGTACTATAGAGTCGACAGTGACGTCATTTAATTACAACGGCAATTATGGACACGCGGCGAACTTGATTTGCGTTTTGATCCTGGAATAGACAGCTAGAGACGGCTGAAACCCGGGTTAGCTCAAGGTTAATTCTCTCGAACATTCTACTTCTTAAGCTTCGTTGGCTTTCGTTATTAAATAACTAGACTAGACTATGTAATATGAGATTTAGCTACAAATTTAAAATTCATGTGCCAGGTTTAAATCTATTATTTATTTAAAAAAATAAAAATAAAAATATTTTAGTATTAATATTTATTAGTTTCTAAAAGTAATAAGTTTTTAATCATTTCTAAATTAAGTCCAAATAAAACACACGATACTATTAACTTGTTTTTTCATAAAACGTGCATGTTTAATACATTTTATATTTATATTTTAAAATTTTTGATACATTTCATAAATAAAAAAATTGTGTTCACAAAATTGAAAAGGATAAAATATAATATGCATACACTTCTT
Source organism: Gossypium bickii (assembly GCA_025503065.1). NCBI lineage: Eukaryota > Viridiplantae > Streptophyta > Magnoliopsida > Malvales > Malvaceae > Gossypium > Gossypium bickii. Next base: position 58,673,946 of record CP106711.1, read on the forward strand.
GTTAATTATAAGTTTTGCTAGCTAATAAATTTAATACATTATCTAATATAATATTTTTAATGATTAATAATGAACATTAAATAACAATTTCCTTTTAAGGAGGGAAGATTTGCATGGCCCAAAAATAAAAGAGGGGGGAGGGGGTAAGATATTGTTTCCGGTGATGCAAGGAAGGAATCATTGGGCCGCTAAACTAGAGGCTTAAAAAGCCTAATGACGTTTGACAAAAACAAAAACCCTAACAAAGTGAAGGGGTTGGTTTGCTTGTTTGGATAAACTTCGTTGACCCTTCTTTAAGTTGTTGTGTCTGGATCTGAACCATAGATTTAAAGCAAGAATTTAATTTTATCAAAATTTCAAAAATCAATTTACTTCTTCCTCCTCCGTCTAAAAATAATGATACTTACGAAATTGATATAGAATTTCAAAAAGAAAATTCAAGTAATTCATTCATTTATTCAACATTTACTTTTTCCAAAATTCCTCAAAAGAAATTATTAAATTCACATAGTCCGAGTAACGAAATCACATAGACCCAATTAAAAACAACTTGAACTCTAAAGTATCGTTTTGTTAATTTTTTTATAATAATAATAATAAAGTATTCAAATTAAAATGAAGTTTAATAAAAATTCTAATTACTCCTATGGTTTGAAGAATATCGCGGTTTGATGAAAAATTTACTAAATAATCTTAAAGTTTATTTATTAAGTGTATACTGTACTACAGATCATCAAACTATTTTTAAGTTTTTTATTCACTCAATTATAACAACTTACAAATAGGCAGTGGTGAAATTGGGGATTGACAGGGTCCCGACCCCTTAAAATGAAAAAACTTTTCTAACATTTTAAATTAATAAAGGTAAAGTTGCACTTTAGCCCCCTCCTAAAATATAAAAAGTTGATTTAATTCTTTAAAAATTATAATTTAATAATAAAATTGTATTTTTCTATTGTAAAAATTATAATTTAATTTCAGTCCCCTAAAAAATTTTATGGTTTTGCCCTTGCAAATAGGTTACCCAACTAGTCGTGTTGGTCTTTTTTGGTCCAATTCCATTAAATGTCGTTAATTTTGTAACAGAGAGTTGATGTGACGGTTTTAAAATTGGTGTAACAAAAATTTTTGTACAATATCTATTTGATCATGATCCTAAATATATTAACCCATAACATTCGATTATTATCTCAATTAGAATGCACACCTGAAGCATGATAGATTTATTATTTCCAAAGATGAAAATTCTCGTAAAAAAAAATAAATATAGATTGTCATATAGTGGAGACGAGTGCTTCGGAAAAGACTCAAGACATAACTAACTATTAAAACTCTAGAAGAGATTCAAGTACCCTAAGATGAAAATAATGAAAATAAAAAGATCTCAATAAGTTATGTTAATACGAGAAAGTGTGGAACTAGGAAATAAAAGTTGTCGACGAAGATTTTGTATGCAATAGTATTATTGAAATAATGAAACGATGGAGATCTTGAATTTGCCAAGAAATATAGACATAGAATAGATTGGCCAAACTGGAAAGACGCAATTTAAGTAGAATTAAATTTATGAAGTTTCTGGACCAATAATCCAAACGTCTAAAGGTATAAAGCCAAGGGAATACAAATGAATAATTTTCCAAAAACGAAATACATGAAGTTTTCATTAAGTCCTGGAATTAAAAAGCTATTGTTTCTGGTGGATGCAATAACTTTTAGATATCTTATTAGTCTAACAATTTTCAAAAGATTTGACGTGTCTAATCATTTTTGTTATAGACTTTTATATGAATCACTATATAGTGAAAGTTTATATTAAAATACTAAAAGGATTTAGAATGCTGGAAGCATATAGAAATTCCAAAAAAAAAAAAAAATTGTTCAATTTGTTTGCATAAAAATTTGATGATATGATTTGAACATATGTATTTTTATAAGAAGGATCATGATTAAAGTTTGCTATGATTACTGTTGGAACTCCTGAAGAGATCAAAATATATTTCCCCATAATTTTTCTCTCAGTCATGACTTTCAAAAAATTGGTGATATAAATGCTTATCAAACTTGTTCAAGTGATCACTTAAAAAGCAACTATTCAAGAATGAATAGGTAGAATTTGAGATATTATGTGATGTTTACAAGGGTGAAAGTAAATACGCACTGTACTCTTTTTTCCTTAATCGTTGTCCTACTAGCTTTTCATGGTAGGCTTTTTAATGAGGCAACATGTTATGTGTATTATAGATAAACGTACTTTTTTTCCTTCACCATGAATTTTTTTCACCACAGGATTTTTATCTTAGTAAGGTTTTAACAAGGCACATTATATACCAATGGACATTAAGGGAGAGTGTTATGAATATTTTATTATCAGTGGGGTGTCCATCAAGATTAAAATAAGTTTGATGTACTTTAGGACTTTAATATTCATTAGAAGTATATTTTTATTTCATTTATACTTCTTATGTCTATAAATATAGACTTTGAAAAAGCATTGTAAATATATCTTTGCTTCCTTGTTGGTGTTTGGGTCAGATTCAAATTCTGGTCAACAGATAAGTCAGCAGTAAATCTGATAGGTTAGGATTCTATTCTATTTTATTTTATTTGTAATTCTTTTAACAAAATTTGGTTTCCCTAAAATCTCTCCCCAAAATTACTGTCCACTTCTTCCCACCTTCCCTTTCTCTCACTTTCTTTTCACGTTAGTTCCTCTGTTTCTGTCAAAAAAAAATTCCTGTGGTTCTTTTGAAAACTTTTCATTTGATTACTACAAAATTCCCTTCTTCTTACCATCTCTATTTCTACTATTTTGATTTTAAATTGTTCATTGACGTTGACCCAGTCAGTTTTCCCTTTGTTGGGTTGTGCTTGGTTTAAATGATTTGGTTGTAAGTACTCTCTGTTTGTTTTCTACAATTTTTAGTAAGAGTAGTTGGTGGATTGATTGTGCGTTTTCGATTTAACTTTTTTCGGATCCGTTTAGGAGAAGATTGTGAGGTGGGAGACGCGCAATCCTTTAGAATTTTAGAATCATTGTTCTATTAGGTGAATGCTCAAAAACTTTGATTGATGTTTAGTATATTTTGGTTAAGGCCTAAAAGTTAAAAGTTGTGACCAAATTTATGATAGGATTTTTAGTGATTTGGGTTTGTAATTCATGCTAATTAATCATTTTCTAAATGTTGTTTAGGAACTCGAAAATTGACTAAGTGTGTAACGAAAAACTCAAAACATAGCGAACGATGCGAAGTTGAAAAGTGGTATGTTAACACCACATGGCCATGTGTCAGGCTATGTGAATCACACAGGCTAGGCTAGTTAGGCCATGTGTGCCCTTTTTCCAAAAATTTTACCTAGGATCGTATTGACATGCGATTCGTGTTTAGTCACTCCATAGGGTCCGTACTATATGAATATGACTTTGAAACATGAAATCTGATACTTTGCTATTATATGTGAATTAATTGTTAGCATGTTTTGATGTGAAAAGCATGTATGGAATGTGTACACTCGATATCTATTAGTATGTGTAAGAGCATTAGGGTGGGAATATGACTGATGGAGGAAATGTTGGAAGTTTACTAACCTACCTTATTTGGTGGTAAAAACCATGTAAATCTATTCTAGTGGCTTAACAACATATATTTGAATATGGCGAGTTATCGCATTACATCTAGCAGCTTGTCTGTACTATTCTGAAAAGTAACATATTGTAACACCCCTAACTCGTATCCATCACCGAAATAGGGTTTCAGAGCGTTACCGAAACATTCAGAACATTTATCAATTAATTCAGGCAAGTTACTATTCATTCACCGAGGTCATTCATAATGTCCCTTAAATGGACCCTCGAGGCCCAATATGATCAGTAGAATCAACTCGGGAAAAAAAGGGAACTCAGGGAATTTTTTGCGAAATTCTAAAATTTTCTAAGATACAGGGCTCACACGCCCGTGTGGTTCAAGGGACACACCCGTGTGACCCTGGGACACTCCCGTGCTGCAGGTCGTGTTCAAAACTAGGTAGCTCTCTGACTTGTGCCACACGGCCATGCCACATGCCCATGTGCTAGGCCATGTGGTCAATTAATTAAATTCGAATTAGGTGCAGGTTTCACACGGCCAAGACACATGCCCGCGTTCTAGGCCGTGTGGCACACACGACTGAGACACACGCTTGTGTCTCTGCCCGTGTGCTCAATTCTGAGCATTCTGTTTCTCAAAATTGAGGTGTAGGGGACACATGGCCTAACCACATGCCTGTGTTACCAGGCCATGTGTCACACACGGTCTAGACACACACCCGTATGTCTGCCCATGTGGACAAAATAAAGCCATTCTTAGCTTCATTTCTCACCCCAATCTTTACCGTAATCCTACACCATATCTTGCATTCATAACCCAACAAATCCAATCATTTTATTCAAGTTAATTCTATCATTTAACATGATATATCATCACATACAAGTACTAAACATTTCAAGCATTCTAATCAAGCATAATCCATCCATCATCATGGCATATTGTTTTATGCATACATGTTTACAATCTTACCTTGGTTATGTTCTCATGTTAGACATAATTTGGTCAACTACTTAACATATATGTGGCTAACATAATATGACATTACAAGTATATCAACACAATCATTACTAGCCATTTCAATGGCTAGATTACAAGCATCGTTTATGTTTATATGCCAATATGGCCAACATATCCTATACATGCCATTACAACCTTAATTGATTTACCATATTGTACCGACATGGGCCGATGGATAGTGTGAGTGATCTCCGCCAAGCTTCCAAACCAACGAGCTTCCGATTTACTCTAAAACAGGGGAAAATAAAATGGGGTAAGCATAAAATGCTTAGTAAGTTCGTATAACATAGTACTTAACTTACCATTCATCCTATTTTAAGGTAACTATGTAAGTCATATTCACTTAATTTGACCTTAAGCCCTACACACATTCTCATTGCCCTTGTTAGTCATGTAATCCATGATATCATCAAGATATGTATAAGCTCAATCAACAATCAAGTTTCCATGCATATATGCTTTCCACAACATGTATTCATTAAGCATGTATATATTATCTCTTATTATTACGTGTATAGTTTCATAGTAGTTTGTTTCGAGTTCAAATCATTTCATGTCAATACTTTAATCATTTTATTTGAGTATTAAGATCACTAAGTAGTAGTACACTCAAGGTGTACAATTATATAATCAAGGATGGACACTCTCATCAAATAATTTCCATGTACAATTATCATTTTTTTCATATTTTCATACATCACTAGTCAGAAATCATCATTTCCTTATATTTCATATAATATCCTTTTTCATGTCATATTTCATATCATATATATATATATCATTCCATGTCAATTTGTCTTAAATTCATATTTACCCTTATCAGGGCTTTGCCCGTTGAATTTATTCGAAATATCGATGGATACACAGGTAGTACAGTCAAGGTGTACGAATCAGAATCTGTCAATTCGTGTCTAATGGTACCCATAAGGTACAATTTCAAAGAGTACACTCTCGAGCCACATATATATAAACAACACGACTATTAGTCCAGGCTAAATCCTTTTTACATCATATGCTCAGAATTGAGGTCGAAGGATTACTCATCCGAGCTATATCCTATTTGCAACAAATACAGGACCTCTTTCATTAGGGAAATCACATATCCATCGATTTTCATTTATTCAACCTGGATTTAAACACTTTTCAAGCATTATCAGGCATTTGATTATTTCATACCTCCGTAACATTTATGTAATTCAAGTAAAACATATTCCACATTCATGTCAAGTATACGAGTAACATTTTATTCATTTACCATTTTATCGGGCATTTACATTTATTGGGCTATATTGAGTAGGTGATCATTTCATATATTTATGACATTGATAAAATTCAAAAACACAACATTTAAATCAAGTATAAAAACATACACAATTTAGTTATACGAGCTTACCTCGACAAAGGTTCGTATACGTAAAATCTTCTAATCCGACATTTTTTTCATTCCTCGTTCTAAATTCGAATTTGGTCTATCCGGATCCAATTTGGCCTTGAAAGTTTCTTCTCTCTCTCTCCTAGGGTTTCCACATTTATTTTAGGGAAGAAGATGAGAAAATATGATTTTTATTTCCTTTTCATCTTTTTAATTAATTAATATTTTCACTTTTCAATTTAGTCCCTAGTCTTTTTCTCATTTTCCATGGATGAATCATCCAAAAATATCTACATACTTTTTATTAATGGTCTAATTACCATATAAGGACCTCTAATTTTGAATTCCATAACTATTTGATCCTTATAGCTACTAGAATTCAATTTTCGCATTTTATGAAATTTAGTCATTCTCGTAATTAAGCACTAAATCGTTAATTTTTTTTGTATCAAAATTTTCACATGAATTTTCCAAAATAATACGATCCATATAATAAAATAAAAATAAATTATATTTTTTACTCGGATTTGTGGTCCCGACACCACTGTTCCGATTTCACCAAAATTTGGACTGTTACAACTCTCCTCCCCTTAATAAATTTTTGTCCTCGAAAATTTTACCAGTAAAAAGATTTAGGCATTACTTTCTCATGTTTCTTTCCGTTTCCCAAATAGCTTTCTCTATATTATATCATTGTTCAAGAACTTTCATTAAAGATACCTTTACACTTTTTGTTTCTTTCACTTCACATGCCAGAATTTTAACCAGTCACTCTTTGTAAGTCATGCCAAGCTGAATTTAACATTTATCAAAGCAATAACAGATGATGGGTCTGATCGATCCTGTCATAACACATATACTCATAAAAACATTATGGACTCTGTAGAACTCTAATAATAATACTACTCAGTACGCAACAAGTCTAATTCTTTTCAATGATCTCATATGTCTCAGTAAGCTGCAGCCTTAATTTTGCTTGAATAGCCAATCTGAATAACTTTCTTTCATGGTAAATTTTTTTAGAAATACTTTGTTACCATCAGAAACTCTATTTCTTTTCATTTCAGATTCACATTAGATTTCTGACGATCAGGTACTGCTTTTAAACTGTTTCAGATCATTTTCATCTTTCTTCAGTCTTAAATAATCAAACTTACTACATGTATCCTTTCTCACTGCATTTGTGACCATATAAAACCTCATATAGTATAATTTTGTACTTGACTGTCAACTATTATAATAAGCAAATTCAACCCACGACAAATACTTTTCTCAGTTACCTTCAAATTCAAGTACACAACATCAAAGTATATCTTCCAAAATCTGAATTATATGTTCAGATTGATCAACCGTCTAAAAATGAAATACGGTACTAAAATGTAACCGTATAACCAGAGTTTTTTATAACTTGTTTCAAAATTGGAATATGAACTATAGATCTCTATCAGAAATAACAGAAGCTAGCACATCATGATTACCCACTTAACCACAATAATTACCCAAAAAACCGAAGCCTTTCCATAACCATAATCATGATTACCCACTTAAACCTACAACCAATACTAATCTCCAATCAATCACACACTTAACCACAATAATTACCCAAAAAACTGAAGCCTTTCCATAACCTTACCGTGTGCCACCAGTTCTAGTAGCCTTTCTTTAGCTACTATTCACGAATATTCCCTAGATCTGCACCCATACAAATACTATAAAAAATTGGGTGACTCATATTCCACACAAGTCACCTCTATAAGCCACACTTACATTCGGCCACTTACTAATCAACAATTGAGACGAGTACACTTACCACTTGATAGCGATCCTTACCACGCTTGCGATCTTTGAACCCTACCCTTGTTAATACAAGGTTAACGACAAGAAAGAGTTAGATAGCCCTCCGGCTTTTACCAAAACACACTAAGGAGGTTGACCAAGTACTTATCGAATCCAACCTTCGATCTTGGGGCCTAGATAGCTACTGAACGAGATTCGGCTTTTAAAACTTGATTAAGAGTAGATATCAACAACCGATTTGTGATGGAGAAAAAACAACAAGGAATCGACAAAAAGATAGGGCTATTCGATTATAAGAGAGTGCTCAGCTTTTAGAGAAAGAAGAAGAATGCAACACCAATAGGGATTTCGACAAAAAGGAATACTGGACTTTAGGGACCAAGAATATTCGGCACAAAAAAAATAGACTAGAAGCAAAGGAAAGAAAAGTGTTTGATGAGAAGGAAGGGAAGAAATTGGCACAAAATAGAAGAGGAAGAATAAGGGATTTCGGCTTTCAGGTATTTGGAGAGAAAAATAGTTTTCGACAAAATAAAAAGAAAGAATTTGGCATTAGGCTAGAACCCCAAAATCAACATCTATTTATAGCCTATAGCCGAATTTCCTATCCCCAATTTCCCAATTCGGCTCAACCTCTTCCACATTCCTCATCTTCTAATTTTTCTCCATGATAACTCCCCAGTCCTTTTCCTAAATTTTCTCTTCTGATCACTCTTCTTAGAGTCCATCATCACACCACTTCCAACCTTCTAGAAGGCCAAAATTAAACTCTTAAAAAAAATACTAAGCTAGGATTTTAACCTAGGATCTCCTTGCTAGCCCATAACGATACTTTCCTATACCCTAAGTGGCGTCACTTAGCCATTCCACCACAAGGCTCTTTGATGCCATTTTTCCCTATTTTTATTTATTTAAAAGGCCTACTAACTGAAGTCACAGTTCCTTTGGGCTAAAACCAAAATTTTTTCCTATACCCTTACTTGATCCCAGAACATCTCCAACACCCCTAGACACCCAAAATTCATTAACCCTCAAAGCCCACATGCCAATTGTCATTTTCTCGCTCACTTAAAAATTTTCTGATACCCAAAGCCCAATTCATCTAGGCCCAAAAATTCGGGGCGTTACAACTCTGCCCCCTTAAAGAAATTTCATTCTCGAAATTTCCAACTAATTATTAATTGCACCGCTCAAGTCACACCACTATGCTTTCGCTGCGCACTCTGATTTTAATAACACTAACACACTTTAACTCTAATTGGACCCTCTTACACTTACCCAAAAAAAACCTACCCACTGGAGTAGATAAACATTGTACGCATACAGTTTCTATACCCAAAATATCGCATCCACACAAAGCATACCCGACTTAATGGTGATTGAACAATCCCGAGCCTGATGCTCCTCAGACCCGCATTTGAAACACACTCCTGACTTCCTCCAGCATTCTCCCAGATGATGCCTTCTGCAATATTCACAAGCTGAAAAGTTTGGACGTACCTTAACATGCTTCATAGAACGAGACTGTAGCCCTAGATAACTGCGATCTCTTTTTTTTCTTATAGTCCACGCACCTAACCCGAAGTGTTTCACAAATTTCTTTAACCTCCTCTAGTACCTATCTTACTAGCTGCGTCAGCACATCAGTAACAAATTCTGGGTTACCGCTACTCGAGGTAGGTGGCCTCACTCTGACCTCTGTCTCTTGGACCATCTCATGCCCTGGTGAAGCCGGTGCCTCCCTAGTAGATGTATGGCCCGATGTTGATGATCCAACCCTGGCACTTCGACGGCCTCTGCCGTGACCCCTTGCACCTTTTCTAGCACTCATCGTTAATTCTCGTATTATCAGAATTAGGAATTTTATGAAATTAGTTCATAGTTCCACTTTTTAAAGCACATGTCTTATTCAAGTAACAATTTAAAAGTTGTTTCACAGTCGTAAATCCACAACAGGCTTAAGTTTCCTATGGGCTTTAGTCTTTAAGAACCTATTGTTTAAAGTAGCCCAATATCTAAATACAGTTCAGTAATTTAAACAAGTGTAATAATAGAAAAACTTACTTGGCTCGATGTCAAGGGCTCGGTGAACCACACTTTAAGAATTATGCAAAAACTTTTTAATCTACTTGTTTTAAAAACCCAAAATATAAGGCCCATTTCACAGCTCGAGCTTTACAATCGGGCTCTGATATGACTAAATGTAACACCCCAAACCTAGCCTCGAAGTTAGGCCCGAGTCTAGCGTGTCACATTAAAATTTTTTAGCGAAAACCTTGTTTTTATTGAAAACCCTTCATAAAGTAAAACGTTGAGTACAAACCCCTTTTTAGTTGCGGTAGTTTTATTTAAAAATGAACAATTTATAAAACTTGGTATTTAATAATGGAGTTGCGGAATGCGGAAACGTAATAATTGAAAACAACCATTGCTTAGGAAAAACTTGTTAAGTAATGATAAAAGCCCATGTTATAGGTATTTCGAAAACCATGTTTAAACTTTAGAAATTTATTCAAGTTTAACAATTAAGCAGTTGAAAACATAAGGAACCCAAATGTAAAGTCAACTGGAGATACAATGCCTTATTACAGTCCAATGAAAATAAGGTAATTAAAATAAAATCATTCGAAACAAATAAGAAAAACTTCTAAGTAGCTTGTAGTGTGGCCATATCCGAGTCCTCTTCCACGTCGAGCCGTCTATTGAGTGTCACCTGAAACATTAAATAAAAGGGTGTGAGTTTCGAAACTCAGTGTGTATGACCCTTGGTAATCCAATCAACATGCAATTATCACATTGGGCCTAAGCCCTATCAAAATTGGTGGTCTTGCCCATAATGACCTCATATCATATAAATATCACATGAATGCAATGCTCCCATCCCAAATCCAACCTTGCACTCCATTTCCCTTCCAACCCTACGCTCCTGTAGGGATATAAATATCAACCCACCCATCCCTACACTCTAAAGGTAGCACCAACAGTGACACTACTCAAACGTTGCAGCAAGGCTGCTAAGCATATAATGCGCTTAAAGCCACCGGTGGATCCACAGTCGTCAAGCGACTATGCAATCCTCACATATCTTCCTCCGTATCATCAAACTCACCCAAGTGCAACATATATCTCATGAATGCAGCGTACACATTTTCACACATTAAGCACCCAGGGGTATTTTAGTCATTTCACTACCCAAGGGTATTTTTGTAATTCTACACTAGAGGGGTATTTTCATAATTTATTTCATCTCGGGTTTTAGTTCTGAACTTTGGCCCATCAAGAAGTCCTTGCGGATAAAGTGAACAGACACTGTGTACTAGGTGGGATCCCAGAGAAGAGGAGGTAGGTCACTAGGACCGCTTAAGTACCAAGCTCTCCCTAGATCCTAGACATGCATATGTCCATTGCCACACTCTAACCTAGTGACTTGTCCACAGACATGTTTGATTATTAAATTAAGTTTTATGCTATTTAAGAATTTATCAGAACTAGGCCTAAAGTCCATTAAAACCCTAGCATGCATTTTTAATATCCCATAAGGCCCACTAGGCCCACTCATGTCCATATAGCCCATTTAGCCCAATCATGTTTATGTAGCCCATTAGGCCCGATCATAATAAAATCATACAGCCATGCATATCAATCCATCATTCAATTTCACATATCAACTCTTGCCGATTTGGGCCCACGAGCTCGACAGGTCCATTTAGCCCCGTCTGGCCCAGTCGTCCAAATAGTGGCCCGAGACCTTGAGATCGCTCTCTTGGCCCCGGTAATCGTATCGGTGTTCTCACACGAATGTTTGCATGCTCGTGTGGTTACCGACGCCAACCTTTCTGCTTTTCAGCTTTTCAGCATTTCAATTTTTTGGGATTTCGGCTTTTGCCAATTTTTCATGTGTGAAGTGTATGTACACACCTGGTTAATGTGACGTGCTACACTATCTACAGCCTTGAACCTACAACCAACACTAATCTCTAATCAATCACATAGTTAACCACAATATTTTCCTAAAAAATCGAAGCCTTACCATAACCTTACCGTGTGCTACCAGTTCTAGTAGCCCTTCCTTAGCTACTATTCACGAATATTCCCTAGATCGGCACCCACACAAATACTATCAAAAATCGAGTGACTCATATTCCACACAAGTCACCTCTGTAAGCCACACTTACATTCGGCCACTTACTAATCCACAATTGAGACGAGTACACTTACCACTTGATAGCGATCCTTACCACGCTTGTGATCTTTGAATCCTACCCTTGTTAATACAAGGTTAACGACAAGAAAGGGTTAGATAGCCCTCCGACTTTTACCAAAACACATTAAGGAGGTTGACCAAGTACTTACCGAATCCAACCTTCGATCCTCCGGCCTAGATAGCTACTGAAGGAGATCCGGTTTTTAAAACTTGATTAAGAGTAGATATCAACAACTAATTTGTGATGGAGGAAAAACAACAAGGAATCAACAAAATGATAGGGCTATTCTATTATAATGGAGTACTCGACTTTCAAAGAAAGAAGAAGAACACAACACCAATAGGGATTTCGGCAAAAAGGAATACTGAAATTTAGGGACCAAGAATATTTGGCACAAAAGAAATAGACTAGAAGCAAAGGAAAGAAAAGAGTTTGATGAGAAGGAAGGGAAGAAACCGGAGCAAAATAAAAGAGGAAGAATAAGGGATTTTGGCTTTCAGGTATTTGGAGAGAAAAGTAGTTTTTGGCAAAATAAAAAGAAAAAATTTGGCATTAGCCTAGAACCCTAAAATCAACACCTATTTATAGCCTATAGCCAAATTTCCTATCCCTAATTTCCCAATTCGGCTCAACCTCTTCCACATATCTCATCTCCTAATTTTTCTCCATGATAACTCCCCAATAATTTTCTTAAATTTTCTCTTCTGATCACTCTCCTTAAAGTCCATCATCACACCACTTCCAACCTTCTAGAAGGCCAAAATTAAACTCCTAAAAAAAATACTAAGCTAGGATTAGAACCTAGGATCTCATTGCTAGCCCATAACACCACCTTTCTATACCTTAAGTAGCGTTACTTAGCCACTCAACCACAAGGGTCTTTGATGCCATTTTTCCCTATTTTTATTTATTTAAAAGGCCTACTAACTGAAGTCACAGTTCCGTTAGGCTAAAACCAAAAATTTTTCCTATACCCTTACTTGATCCCAGAACATCTCCAACACCCTTAGACACTCCAAATTCATTAACACTCAAAGCCCACATGCCAATTGTCATTTTCTCGCTGATTTAAAAATTTTCTGAGACTCAAAGCCCAATTCATCTAGGCCCAAAAATTCGAGGCGTTACATCTCATGTGGGTCTGGGTTGCGTTCTAATGCAGGATGGTAAAGTGGTAGCTTATGCATCTCGTCAGCTCAAGACGCATGAGGCTAACTATCCAATTTGAAATTGGCCGCGATTGTCTTTGCTCTAAAAATATGGAGGCACTATTTGTACGGTGAGAAGTGTACTATCTACACTGATCACAAAAGCCTCAAGTATCTCCTCACTTAGAAGGAGTTAAATCTTAGATAGCGTAGATGGGTTGAACTGCTTAAGGATTATGACTGCACCATCGAGTACTATCCTGGTAAAGCTAATGTGGTGGCAGATGCTTTGAGCCGTAGGGCTATGGCCGATCTGAGAGTGATGTTCGTTCGACTCAGCTTATTCGACGATGGAAGCTTGTTAGCAGAACTTCAGGTTAAGCCCACATGGATTGATGAGATTAGAAGTAAATAGATGGGGGATAAATCGCTTTAGTTGCGATTCTGTCAGGTTGAGAATGGGGATACTATCGAGTTTGGGATTAACGGTGATGGGGTACTTTGTTTCTGCGTTCGGATCTGTGTGCCGAATGATGAGGATTTAAGACAGTCGATTTTGAGAGAGGCATATAGTAGCCCTTATGCTATGCATCTCGGTGGGAACAAGATGTACCGAGATCTCCGGGAGTTATACTGGTGGCCAGGGTTAAAGCGAGAGGTTACTAAGTTCGTTGCTCGTTGTCTGACTTGTCAGCAGGTTAAGACTGAACACCAGTTGCCTTCGGGGTTGTTGCAGCTGGTAAAGATTCCGATGTGGAAATGGGAATGAGTAATGATAGACTTCGTTAGTGGGTTGCCCTAAGCACCCATTAAGAAGGATTCTGTCTGGGTTATTGTGGATCGATTGACCAAGTCTGCTCACTTCATTCCGATCAGGACAGACTTTTCACTCTAAAAATTGGCTAAGCTGTATGTGTTTGAAATAGTTAAACTACATGGGGTTCCTATCTTGATCATTTTCGATAGGGATCCTCGCTTCACGTCTCGGTTCTGGAAGAAATTGCATGAAGCTCTGGGTTCAAGATTGGGCTTCAGTACTGCTTTCCATCCTCGTACAGATGGTCAATCAGAGAGAGTGATTCAAGTACTAGAGGATATGTTGAAGAGCTGTGTTATAGATTTCTGAGGCAGTTGGGAGGAGTATTTACTATATGAGGCCCTATATGGCTATCAGACTAGCATTCAGATGGCACCGTATGAGGCCCTATATGGTCGTAAGTGTCGCACTCCTTTATGTTGGACTGAGTTAGGGGAGCGATGTGTTCTGGGTCCGAAGTTGATTTCTGAAACGGAAGATAATGTCTGGTTGATATGGGATCGTCTGAAAGCGACATCTGATAGGCAAAAATCCTATGCTGATTTGAAGAGAAAGGATATTGAGTATTTCATGGGAGACTTAGTCTTTCTCAAGGTTTCACCATGGAAGAAGGTTCTGAGATTCGGTCGCAAGGGTAAGCTGAGCCCTCAATTTATTGGGTCGTACCGTATTCTGAAGCAAGTGAGGCTAGTTGCATATCAGTTAGAGCTTCCTCCGGAGTTGGACTGCATTCATGATGTGTTCCACATCTTGATGTTGAGACACTACCGCTTTGATCCCACGCATGTTATTCCTATTGAGGATATTGAGGTTAAACTAGATCTGACATTTGAGGATGAGCCGATTTAGATTCTGGAGCGCGACATTTAGGTTCTGCGGAGGAAATCTATTCCCTCAGTGAAGGTGCTGTGGCAAAATCATAGCACTGAAGAGGCCACCTGGGAGCCAGAGGATTCGATACGTCAGCAGTATCCTCACCTCTTCTGATCAGGTAAAATTTCAAGGATGAAATTTTCTTTTAGGGGGTAGAGTTGTAACGCCCTGATTTTGTAATGCCCCAATTATTTCTTAATTTTGGCTTTTCTAATTTTGGCATGAATGAGTGTCTACTTCAGTGGTTATGTGTGCTGGGTGTATGTTGGAGGTCCCAAGTTCAAGTCTCAACTTGGATGAATTTTGGTATTTTTATGAATAAAGCCCAAACTCTGGTTAGTAGGCTTATAAGTTAAAGTGTGAAGTAAGTAACAGAATGGGCCTGCTGGTCTGGTGGTTAAGTGGAGTGTTGGAGATGTTGGTGGCCTTGAGCTCGGATCCCTACATGAGCATTATTTTTGCCTGTCACATCCAGAGTGTTTATGTTGGACTAAAAATCTAATAGTAGGGAGAGAATTAAGGGGAGAGATTTAGGGGTTAGTAGTTTTCTTTTTTGAAATTCTAGGCTATCACCCGTTCCCAAAATTTCTTGACGCCATTCTCCTTCTCCTTCCCGCCTTGCTGCCAATTTTTTTACTCTCCCTTCCCCACTCTCTCCGTTTTCTTTTACAAATCGTCCCGTTGCATGCAACCGTCATTCCACTTGTTCGGTAAGTTTTGCTTAAGTTTTATCTTGAATATGATTGTGGATAAGTGACTTAAGAAAAGTGGATATTTTGATTGTTAGGAGTTAGTCAAGCGACTGAATATCATTCTCAATCAACGAGTTAAGCGCGTCGAATTCTCGTTTCGATCGAAGGTAAGGTTTCGTTAATTAGGGATGGACTCCTCGTTTCAATTCTATTTAAATCTCGGTTATGTTACTGAAATTGGGGCTTTAGTTTGTCGAATATAGGTTTTAGAGTGCTTGGAAGTCGTTTTAGCTTTAATCAAAACTAGGTGTGTACCTGAAAATACAAAACATGAGGTTTCAGTGGAAGTCAGAAACCTTTCTATAGACACCACACGGGCGTGCGATCGCCCGTGTGGTAGTTCGTGTGTAGGACTGTAAGTCACCACACGATCTTGTGATCGACGAGCCCGGCCGTGCGCTTGCCGAGCGAGGCCGTGTGCGATACACTGGCTCGACCGATTGGACCGTGTGGGCCACATGAGTGTATGGGCCCAGATAGGTGAACCGCATAGGCGTGCAGGATTCTGGGTCAGGCTGTGTGATCGACACGGCCAAGGCCAATTTGGGCCGTGTGGGCCACACGAGCGTCTGGACCCACAAGAGCGGGCCACATAGGCGTGTGAGCCTATTTTTCTGATAAACTTTGTAAGGTTGCACGGGTCGCCCAAGTCGACTGTGGACCTACCGTAGGGTCGGTAAGCAATACTTAGACCCCTAACTGAATGCTTTGTCTGTCTGATTTCTGTACTAAGCATGTATGCTAATTTAAATATATGAGATTTATCTACATAATAGCATGTCATTTCTGTATGTTGCATTGCATCGGGGTGGGTGGATTATGATTGGAGGAAGCATCTGAAAGGCTCTTAAGGATGTTATCTGGTAACTCAGCTGCAAATTTTTGATTATGTGCCGCATTCGGTACAATATGGTGTGTAGGGCTGGGTGGGTTGATTTTATCCCCACATGGTGTGTAGGGTTGGACGGAGTTGGTGTCTAGAGGCTGGTGGGTAGGACTCTGTTTTTTGCATTTTCTGTTTGGAATGGGCCAAGGCTCTATAATACTTCTATTTCTATATCCGAGTGGGCTAAAGTCCACACCGTTTCTGAAATGGGCTCAGACCCGAACTGTGAATGCATGACTGTTTTCTGATATGATATTGTGTACATGTTTTCTATGGGGATTACACATTGATTTTGCAAAAACTCACCTTTTTCTGTTTAATCTGTACAGGTAATCCCCAGCAGTAGACGGATCAGTGTAGTGGAGGACTTAGCATTGACCACGGTGTTGGACACGTATTTACGATTTATTTTTAATTATGATTTCGTTATAATTGGGTAAATTTCATGTAATAATGCCTTTATGGATTTTCACTTAAATTTAAGATTATTATTTTATGAACTGCTAGCAGTAGGACAAGACTCGAGTTTTCAAAGTAAACAAATGTTTTATAAAAAAACACACGAATTCGTAAATTACTTTTAAAAAGCTTCTGCAACGTATAATGTTTTGAAAATGGTCAATAAATGATTAAATGACACGTTCTGATGAAAGCTTAAGATATTTGGAAATGGTTTTAACGTAGTTAAGTTTTCCAAAGCAATATCATGTGACGCCGCTAGATTCGGCCGTAACGTCTAGGCCGGGTTTGGGGTGTTACATTACAAGTTTGTGATGTTCATCCTTTGTGATGCGAGTCTCAAGGACCAAAATCAAGCTCGTGAATGTGATGGGCTCAAAATTTCTCTAGCCCCAATAACGAGGTTGAAGGCTAAGCAAATCCAAAAAAGATTGAACGGGACCATCCAAGACTTCGTTACCAAGGCCTTAGATGCACACACGGCCGAAAAAGAAAATCAAGATTCACTTTCTTATTTTCAAAAAAAAATTAAAGAAACCGAATCTTGGTCCAATTTTGTTGTTTCAAACAATTTCAAGAATCAAGAAAGTCAAGATTTCAAATCTTGAAAATCTTGGTCCAATAAATCGAATCTTATAGCCAAGATGCATTGGATTTCATGTACGAGCTTGAACGAGTTGATTTTGAGAGAAAACAGATCACAGGACCAAGTTCTTGAAAAAATGGCCCATTAAGATGTCTACAAGCGCATCTTGAAGTTTGGAAAGTAATTTAATTAAATATCAGGCCAAATTATCAAAGTAGCCCAAATTGAAAAATATTTAAACTATAGGTCTAAATTTATTTTAATAGGTGGATCATCATGTAAGAATTCAGCCCAATGAGCCCATTTAATTCCTTTGGTCGAATTCCCATTAAAAGTCCACACTTAGAATTATTATTTTTTGTTTGATGAGTTGTCATGCTAGTTATTCTATTGTGGTTAGGAAAACTTATTTTGGGGGCCTATAAGTAGCATGGTCGTCCACCTTTATAGAAGAACAATTTATTTTTGTTTTTTTAAGTTAATAATAATTCTCTTTGAGTTTTTCTTCAAGAATTGCTATTGAGTTTCTTTTAGAAGCTGTTTTAACAATCTTTAAGGTTGTGGGAATCATCTTCAAGCTTTTTCTTGCCAAGATCTCTTTCTCAGAGGGGGGATTAGAGCCATTGAAAAGAGTTGTGGATTCTTAATGTTTCCAAGGCTTCTTAGGATGTCATATTCTCTTTTCTAGCCTTAATTTATCATTTCTTGTTTATTTTAATTTAGTTCTTGCTGTGTTGGCTTACTGATTTTATTGATTTTCATTCTAGGTTAAAATTGATTCAAGAGAGATATTCTCCTATCTTGTTCCATCAACAAACACACCAAAATTAGGAGTTTTAATCTTTTATTGTTGTTTCAAACATTCTTGCACAAAACAATTTGCTTTTGTCTTTAAAATCACTTCTAACAAATCTGTTTTGTGTTTTTTTTTCTAGAATTGGTTAGGTGTTTTCTTGAGGTCCAAGGATGGTTTCTTTCTTCTCTAAGAAACCCTAATTTGTTCTCTATTGGACTTTTAACTAGCAAGTTTATCTTTCTTTTTTTTTTAATTTCGTTCGACTCTCTTTTGTGACAGCTAATTTGTTTTCGTTATTTCTCATTTCATCTTATGTTTGTCTAGAGATCTAGGTTAACTCCGCAACTTAGACAACCTACAATCCTGTTCCGCACATGTTCCATATCATTCTTTATAACTTTGTCTTATCATCTCGTAATCCATCCCGGGGTGTGGCGACTTTGATTATACCAAAGTTCAAGTATTTGTCAAGTTTAAGCGGGTCCAGCTCCTTTATAACTTCGGTTCCTTAAAGCTTTTAAGTGTTTCGGGTTAAAGTTTCCACCTTTGTTTGAACCATTCAAGACAATCCTTCCCATTCAAGCCATTTTCTGAACATTTCAAGTCCGAAAAATAGCATCATGTGGGTAGATATACCTCTGCCATATTTGGTGGCATAGCCATACATATTTCTGTAAATGGCGATAAATCGCCTAATGATCAAGCAGCTAAGTTGCGAATATTCTAAAATGTGTCATATCGACACTAAGCGGTGTGTAGGGCTGGATGGGTATTCTAATACCTTATATGGTGTGTTGGGATTGTTGGAGATGGTGGATAGGGGATGGGGGTAGGATCGTAAATTTGCATCTGATATGATCTAATATGAATTTTGTTTCTGATATACGTCTGATTATTATTTTTTGATATTCTATTGTGTTACACACTAAGTTCATAAGCTCACTCTCAGTTTGTTTGTTTATTTTCAAGTAGTCCTCATACTTAGGATGGGTCAGTACGACAGGAGCTCAATCGAACATTACAATTAATTACACTATTTTTCATTATTTAATCGTTTTGGTTTCCATGGACTATTCAAACATTTTTGGATTGTTTGGTTTTGGATTTTGTTTCATTTTCCATTTGAAATTGCTTAAACTTTTTTATTGACGATATTCGTTTTACCCACAAAACGTTGGATTTTCAAACAAAAAATTGTGTTTTCCAAAATATAACGTGCTAAAGATTTCCGCTACAAACTTATATGTTTTAGAGAGTGTAAACAGAAAATAGTTTCATAGATTAGTTAAGGAAGATATGTATACAAACAAATTGGATTTTTACATAACAAAAGTCAACAACGACATCTTTTCAAAACCAACAAACTTTGGGTTTTCAAGTGATTTACAATAACATCTCCAGATTTGGTGACTCTGGGAGTAATTGTCCATGGGCATTATGGAGAAATTCTTTTACGAAAGAGATACGTTAGTTACATTTATATATGGCCATAACGTCTAGGTCGGGTTTGGGGGTGTTATAGAGCCTACACTTGAAGCAATTCGTGGTACGAGAATAGAAGAGAAGATTATTTGGTTGAAAGCCGAGAATGATAGAGATTTGTCTATCCAAAAGCATAAGAATAATTTCAGTCTAGGTTTTATTGCTATAAATATCACAAATCGAGTGAGTTTTCAACATTTTTATTTTCTACTGTGCAGGAAAACAATTATCGAACCAGATTTTTTTCAATAATAAGATAGAACCTTAGTCCCACAAAACATGTAGTATATACAATTATTGGCCAAGTTCATTTTTAAACCAAATGAGACACCCACTTGATGAAATTTTTAATACTATTGATGAAAGTTCTACTTAAGCCTAAAGATGGGTTTCTTTAATTTTGCGAACCATTGACTTTGCATCATCGGACACTAAATTTATTAGTTGCACCATATAAATAGATTCATCAATACTACCATTGAGAAACCATTGACTTAACATCCATCTAATGCAACTTAGGGTCAAAGTATTCCACTAAAGCCATTATAACCACTTCTCTAGTGGACCTTCTTAATGGAATTCATTCTTGAGGTTATAGAGTTTTTTTTTTTTTTGTAAAAGCCCGATTTTGGGGCTAGTCGAGACAGTGGTTTCAAAACCACTAATCCAAGACCAAAGAAATTATTTTTAATATTATTATATGTGTTATGTCATGATTATATGAGTGCATGAAAATTTTGGTGCATTGATTTTGGTGATTGCATGCCTAATTGCGAAAAGGACTAAATCGCATAAAGTGAAAAAGTTTTATTTTACAAGCTAGAGATGTCAAATAGCTATAGAATTTTAATTGGAGGTCCTAAATATGCAATTAGGCCTTTTTAAAGGAAATAGTTAGCCATAGGGGGGACAAGAGACTTAATTTAGTCAATGTTTGGTGGATTAGGTGACTTAATTGAATAAAATAAGAGAAAAACAAGAAAGCTATCATCTCTTTCATTCTCCTTCATCCTCCACCAAAATTTTCAGTAAGTAATAGGGGTTTTTGAAGCTCAAACTTCAGCCAAGCTATCCTATTGCAAATAAGTGATTGTGATGGTTATTTTTGATGATTTTTGTGTTTTTGGAACCATAAAGCTTTATCTAGCTAATGAGGGGACTATTTTGCAAAGTGGCTGAGAGTCTAGGGGTTTTCCATGTGAACATTTGTGTTGATTACTGAAATCTTATGGAAGAAAATGAATCTTAGTGGGTTAAAGAACAACTTTTGTGAAAGGATTTTGCATGAAAACTCCTAATAGGACTACTTTGTAAAAGATATAAAATAAATAATAAGTGTGTGAAATAATTGAAATTGTGAGTTACTATAAGAGAGAAAATAAATCATCTAGGCTTGGATATGTGAAAAAAAATGAACACATTTCATTTTACTAGTCTAGGGGCAAAAGTGTAATTTTGTAAAAGTATAGGGGCAAAATAGTAATTTTTCCAAAATAGAAATTCTGAAATGTTTTGAATAATGAGGTGATTTCATAAATAAAATTTGTCATTATAGATCAAGAAGAGCATGGAATCAACCTTGACCGGGAAAAAGGTAAGGTTACGGAATAAATTACAAACTAACATAGTTTGTATCGAGGTAAGTTTATGTGTAAACGATACATCCTTATTGTGTATGTTTTACTTATTAATGCATTGTGTGAATGCGAATGATTATTATCAAGATTCTATTAAAAATGATAAAAAGTGAGGAAATTCTCGAATGAACCTTCGGAATAGGAAAATGGGTGCGAATAAATATCCGTAAACATGTGATTATTTTATTAATGGTGGGCTGTGTGCGATACCACCTTGTTATTTATTTAGCAATGGGTTGTGTGCGATACCATCATATTTATTTTCATTGGTGGGCTGTGTGCGATACCACCTTTTTGATTATTAAATGGTGGGTTGTGTGCGAAACCAATCTAACATTATTCTGAAGTGTTCATCGAGAAACTTGTCTAAATGAAATTACATGTGGCTTGTGGTGATAAGTGCATGATATAAGTGCAAGTAAATGTGAGCACTGTTTTATGATATGTGTTGGGATGTGGTAAGGTTTGAAATGAGTAAGCATGAATATGAGGATATGAATTGTTTTTACTTAGTATGTAATGTTTTTGACTGATTAGGTATTTGGTATGATGCTTATTATTTACATATAGACTTACTAAGCTTAAAGCTTACTCCCTTCTCTTTTCCCTTGTTTTATAGTGTCAAAGGGCCAACTCGGGAAACAGAGATAGTCAGAGGATCATCCACACTATCTACATATTTTGGTATAGTTAGATTTAACATTTTGAGTATGGCATGTATAGGGATTTAGATTTAGTTAAATGTCATATTATTTTGGCCAAATGTGTTGGCTTATTTGAGGATGAATTCTTTTGTATAAGACCATAGTTGGTGGATCTTTCTTATTAATCTATGAAATAATAAAGTTATTCATGATTGTGCAAGTTGTGTGGTTATTTAATTAGGTATTTATGCATGATTGAGTTGGTTACCTAATTTGGTTTGTGATGGTGCAAGTAAGGGTGGCAATAATGGCTTGGTAAATAGCCTTTTTCTTGTCCACACGGGTAGGCACACGGGCGTGTGTCTAAGCCGTGTGTGACACACGGTCAGCCCCATGGGCGTGTTATTAGGCCGTGTGTCCCTCTGCATGCTAAGTTGGTAAGCAATATGCTCAGTAGTAACCACACGGGCGGAGACATGACTACGTGTCTCAACCGTGTGGGAGACACGACCTTAAACATAGGCATGTGCCCTAGCCATGTAAAGTCTACACCTGAATTTAGGAATTTAGTTTGCCACACAGTCTAAGGACACGGGCGTGTGCCTCGGCCGTGTGACCATAATAGGATAATAACGTTAGAAACATAATGTCATGGGTTTTGCACACTGGCTAAGACACGGACGTGTTATGGCCGTGTGAGGGACACAGGCCATGGACACAGGCGTGTGTCCAGCCGTGTGAAAACCCCTGTCGATGCGAAATGAAAAATAAAATCCACACAGGTTAGGGACATGGCTGCGTTAACCACACGGTCTGCCCACACGGGCGTGTCCCTCATCACACGGGCGTGTGGTCCTGTTTTGTGTAAAAATTTTCTAAGTGTTCAAAATTTTTCTGTTCAGTGCCGAACCACTTCGTAAGTATGTTTAAGGTCCCATAGACCTATAAGAGGGACGTTATGAATTCAAATGAAAAGTGTTAGGTTGAAACGAAAATTTTATGGCCCAATGTTATATGTTTGAGTAAGTTAAGTTCGGTAATGCCTCACCCGGTTCTGGTGTTGAATACGGGTAAGGGGTGTTACATTTAGTGGTATCAGAGCTATGGTTTAGTCGGTTCTCAAACTACTGTAGCGTGTGTGAGAGTGTAGCTATACATTCCATAAACATATATTGATAGTGTGGTGACTCCTGACAATTGTAAACTATGTTTTCATATAGTAAATAGATCCCAACCGAGCTGCTGCTAATGATGCTGCTAGTAATATGCCGGCTCCCACGCAAGGGACCGCACCAGTAAAAAGTAGACCCGAGACTTGGGTCAAGGAAAAGAGGCTCGGGAAGCCTTTCTCCACTTGATGTGTAGTTGGTACACTGAGTTTGTACGAGTAAATCCTAATGCTCAACCTCCTCCACCCCTTCCTATACCTCAGCCAGTCCCTGTAGCTCTTCAAGGTATTGATTTAGTAAGAATGACTAAACCCCTGGTTGATAAGATTTAAAAGCAAGGAGCTGAGGAATTTAGAGCGAACATAGTTGATGACTCTGAGAAAGTAGAGTTCTGGCTTAAGAACTCTATACGGGTATTCAATGAGCTCTCTTGCATGCCTGAGGAAAGCTTAAAATGTGCTGTATCATTACTAAGGGACTCAGCATACTGTTGGTGGAAAACATTGACATCTGTAGTACCGAGGGAGAGAGTGACATGGGACTTCTTCTTAGAGGAGTTCTGAAAGAAGTACATAAGTCAGCGATTTATTGATTAGAAATGGAAAGAGTTTCTTTAATTGAAGCAAGGTAAAATGACTGTGGCAGATTATGAACGTGATCGTTAGACTTGGTAAGTATGCTCAAGAGTGTATGTCTACGGAAGCTATTATGTGCAAGAGATTCAAAGATAGGCTGAATGAGGATATTAGATTGTTAGTTGGAACCTTAGAGTTGAAAGAATTCGTAGTATTGGCCGATAGAGCTTGCAAGGCTGAAGAGCTAAATAAGGAAAAGAGAAAAGCTATGATTGAGGCCCGAGATGCAAGGAAGAGGCGATGAGTAGGTAATTCTAAAATCAATCAAAGAGGTCCAAGGAAACAAACCCTCTGACGACCGCTTCAACTGGGTATTCATACTAAGAACGTGATAACACACATTCGGGCTCTAGAGTTCAAGTCACCTCGATGGAAAGTGTGGGCAATGCGAAGTCAAATAAACCTGAGTGTCCAAATTATGGTAGAAAACATACTGGGGAGTGTTGGGGAAACAATCGAGCTTGCTACAAGTGTGGTTCACTAGACAACTTCGTTCGAAACTATCTTGAGAAGGATGAAAAAGACCTAAAACAAGAAATGAAAGCGAGTAATGCACCTTTGAGGGGTAGACCACAGAGGAACCCGGGAAGTGGGACTAGTAGTAGAGGTGCGCCTAGAGATTCTGCTATGAGATCAGAGGGTAGAGCACTTGCAAGGACTTATGCCATTCGCGCTCGCGAAAAGGCATCATCCCCATACGTGATTACGGGTACTTTTTCTCTTCATGATATTTTTGTTGTTGCTTTGATTGACCCGGGGTCTACTCATTCATATTTTTGTATGAAATTGGTGTCTAGCATGAATATGATTGTTGAATCTACAAAATTTGTGATGAAAGTGTCAAACCTATTAGGCAAGCATGTGCCATTTGACAAAGTGTGTAGAAATTGTCCCTTGACAATTAGAGGTCATTATTTTCCAGCTAATCTCATGTTGTTGTCGTTTGATGAATTTGACCTAATTCTTGGTATGGATTGGTTGACTCCTCATATTGTTTGAGTAAACAGTGGTCGCAAGTTTATTGAACTGAGATGTGTAAACGGAGATATCATTCGGGTTAAATCATGTAAATCGGATAGTTTACCTGTAGTGATTTTGTCTATGATAGTTGAGAAATACATGAGAAAAGGGTATGAGTCTTATCTTACATTTGTGTTGAATACCCAAAAGTCAGAAGTAAAGATTGAATCAGTGCCTGTGGTATGCGAGTACCCGGACGTGTTTCCAGAGGAGTTACCCGGATTGCCTCTAGTTAGAGAAGTCGAGTTTGGCATTGAGTTAGTCCCAGTTACGGCACCTATTTCAGTTGCCCCGTATAGGATGGCACCGTTGGAGTTAAAAGAGTTGAATGTTCAGCTACAAGAGTTAATAGATAAGGGTTTTGCAAGACTGAACTATTCACCGTGGGGTGCTCCGGTACTTTTTGTGAAGAAGAAAGACAGGTCGATGAGATTTTGTATAGACTACAGACAGCTTAACAAGGTGATAGTGAAGAATAAGTATCCTTTGCCAAGGATCGACGATTTGTTCGACCAATTGAAGGGAGCCACAGTGTTTTCTAAGATAGACCTAAGATCTGGCTATTACCAGTTAAGAGTTAAGGAGTAAGATGTGCCGAAAACTGCATTTCGGACAAGGTATGGCCATTACGAGTTCCTTGTCATGCCCTTTGGCTTAACGAATGCTCCTGCGGTATTTATGGATTTAATGAACTGTATCTTCTGACCGTACTTGGATAAATTTGTAGTCGTTTTTATTGATGACATACTAATTTATTCTCGAGATGAGAGTGAGCACGCAGAGCACCTAGGAACTGTTTTACAGACTCTAAGAGACAAACAGTTGTATGCTAAGTTTAGCAAGAGTGAGTTTTGGCTCCGAGAGGTCGGATTCTTAGGACACATAGTATCAGGTGATGGAATTAGAGTTGATCCAAGTAAGATCTCGGTTATTGTTGAGTTGAAACCGCCTAAAAATGTGTTAGAAATTAAGAGCTTTTTAGGCTTAGCGGTTACTACTGACGGTTCGTTAAAGGGTTCTCCATGATTGCTACACCGATGACGAGATTGCTACATAAAGATGTTAAGTTTGAATGGACCGAGAGCTGCCAACAGAGTTTTGAGAAACTGAAAGCATTGTTGACTGAAGCACCGATTTTGGTACAACCTGAGTCGGGAAAGGAGTTTGTGATCTATAGTGATGCGTCATTAAATGGTCTTGGCTGTGTGTTGATGCAAGAGAGTAAAGTAGTATCTTATGCCTCGAGACAACTAAAACCGCATGAAAAGAATAATCCGACGCATGATTTGGAGTTGGTTGCCATCGTTTTTGC
The DNA here is from genome assembly GCA_025503065.1 of Gossypium bickii. Lineage (NCBI taxonomy): Eukaryota > Viridiplantae > Streptophyta > Magnoliopsida > Malvales > Malvaceae > Gossypium > Gossypium bickii. The sequence goes on from CP106711.1 coordinate 58,700,137, forward strand.
TTTGAAGATTCGGCGTCATTATTTATATGGTGAAAAATTTTGAATCTTTACCTATCACAAGAATTTAAAATACTTGATGAACCAAAAGGATTTGAATTTAAGATAACGACGGTGGCTCGAATTATTGAAGGATTATGAGCTAGTAATCGATTACCATCTGGGGAAAGCGGATGTGGTTGCGGATGCCTTGAGTAGAAAATTCCTATATGCATTGAGAGGCATGAGTACGAGCTTAGCATTGTCTGATGATGGTTCTATCTTGGTTGAGTTGAGGGCTAGACCCTTATTTCTTTAGCATATTCGTGAAGCTCAAAAGAATGATAGTGAAATGCAAGTTAAGAGAGCTCAATGTGAATCAGGAAATAACTCTGATTTTCGGGTTGGTTCAGATGATTGTTTGATGTTTCGTGATAGAGTATGTGTACTTAAAGATGATGAGTTGATTCAAAAAATTTTACATGAGGCACACAATGGTTGTTTGTCAGTACATCCGGGCAGCACAAAAATGTATAATGATCTGAAGAAGTTGTATTGGTGGCCAGGTATGAAAAGAGATATCTCTGAGTTTGTTACAAAGTGTTCGATCTATCAACAAGTGAAATTCGAGCATTCAGTACCTTCGGGATTACTTCAACCAGTGATGGTTCTCGAGTGGAAGTGGGACCGAATCACGATGGATTTCATAACAGGGTTACTTACGACTCCAAAAAAGAAATGGGTCATCATTGATAGATTAAAAAAATCGGCTCACTTTATACCGGTACATGTTGATTACTCACTTGACAAGTTGACTGAGTTGTATATTGCCGAAGTTGTGAGATTACATGGGGTGCCTATATCCATTATCTCGGATAGAGATCTAAGGTTTACGTCGAGGTTTTGGAGAAAGTTGCAAGAAGCCTTGGGTATGAAATTGAATTTTAGTACTGCGTTCCATCAGCAAACTGATGGCCAATCCAAAAGAGTGATTCAAGTTCTCGAGGATATGCTCCGATACTGTGTTTTAGAGTTCGAAGGTAGTTGGGAAAAATATCTACCTTTGGTTGAATTTGCCTACAACAACAGTTATCAGTCGAGTATATGAATGACACCGTACGAAGCATTATATGGTCGCAAGTGCCGGACTCAATTGTATTGGACTGAGCTTAGTGATAAGCAAATACACGGGGTTGATTTGGTTAAAGAAGTCGAAGAGAAAGTGAATGTGATCTGTGATAGTTTGAAAGCTGCTTCAGACCGAAAAAAGTCATACGCGGATTTGAAAAGGAAAGAAATTGAGTTCCAGGTGGGCGATAAAGTATTCCTGAAAGTATCCCCATTGAAGAAAATATTAAGATTTTGTCGAAAGGGCAAATTAAGTCCGCGATTTATAGGGTCGTATGAAGTTATTGAAAGGATTGGACAAGTAGTTTACCAGTTAGCTTTACCGGTAGAGTTAGAGAGAATACACAATGTGTTTCATGTGTCGATGTTGAGACGATATCGTTCCGATCCTTCGCATGTGATTCCTCTTACCGAAATTAAGATACGACTGGATATGACCTATGAAGAGGAACAAATTAAGTTTTGGCTCGAGAGGTTAAGCAGTTGAGCAACAAGAGCATATAGCCTTAGTGAAAGTGTTGTGGAAAAAACATGGTGTGGAAGAGGCTACATGGGAACCGGAAGAAGCCATGAGAGAACAATACCTAAATCTCTTTATCAGTAAGATTTTCGGGGACGAAAATTTCTAAAGGGGAGAGTTGTAACAGCCCGATTTTGGGGCTAGTCGGGACAGTGGTTTTGGAACCACTAATCCGAGACTAGAGAAATTATTTTTAATATTATTATATGTGTTATGTCATGATTATATGAGTGCATGAAAATTTTGGTGCATTGATTTTGGTGATTGCATGCTTAATTGCGAAAAAGGACTAAATCGCATAAAGTGCAAAAGTTTTATTTTACAAGCTAGAGATGTCAAATACCTATAGAATTTTAATTGGAGGTCCTACATGTGCAAGTATGCCTTTTTAAAGGAAATAGTTGGCCATAGGGGGGACAAGAGACTTAATTTAGTCAAGGTTTGGTGGATTAGGTGACTTAATTGAATAAAATAAGAGAAAAATAAGAAAGATATCATCTTTTTCATTCTCCTTCATCCTCCACCAAAATTTTTAGCAAGAAATAGGGGTTTTTGAAGCTCAAACTTTCAGCCAAGCTATCCTCTTTCAAGTGAGTGATTATGATGTTTATTTTTTATGATTTTTTGTGTTTTTTGAACCCCTAAAGCTTAATCTAGCTAATGAGGGGACTATTTTGTAAAATGGTTGAGAGTCTAGGGATTTTCCATATGAACATTTGTGTTGATTGCTGAAATTTTATGGAAGAAAATGAATCTTAGTGGGTTAAAGAACAACTTTTGTGAAAGGATTTTGCGTGAAAACTCCTAATAGGACTACTTTGTAAAAGATATAAAATAAATAATAAGTGTGTGAAATAATTGAAATTATGAGTTGCTATAAGAGAGAAGATAAATCAGCTAGGCTTGGATATGTGAAAAAAAATGAACACATTTCATTTTACGAGCTTATGGGCAAAAGTGTAATTTTGTGAAAGTATAGGGGCAAAATGGTAATTTTTCCAAAATAGAAATTCTGAAATGTTTTGAATAATGTGGTGATTTAATAAGTTAAATATTCATTATAGATTAAGAAGAACATAGAATCAACCTTGACCGGGGAAAAGGCAAGGTTACGGAATAAATTGCAAACTGACATATTTTGTATCGAGGTAAGTTTATGTGTAAATGATACATCCTTATTGTGTATGTTTTACTTATTAATGCATTGTGTGAATATGAATGATTATTATTAAGATTCTATTAAAAATGATAGAAAGTGAGGAAATTCTCGAATGAACCTTCGGAATAGGAAAATGCGTGCGGATAAATATCTGTAAACATGTGATTATTTTATTATTGGTGGGTTGTGTGCGATACCACCTTGTTATTTATTAACGATGGGTTGTGTGCGATACCACCTAGACATTTAATTATTGGTGGGTTGTGTGCGATACCACATTATTGAGTATTAAATGGTGGGCTGTGTGCGAAAGCACCGAGTATCTAACATTATTCTGAAGTGTTCATCGAGAAACTTGTCTAAATGAAATTACATGTGGCTTGTGGTGATAAGTGCATGATATAAGTGCAAGTAAATGTGAGCACTGTTTTATGATATGTGTTGGGATGTGGTAAGGTTTGAAATGAGTAAGCATGAATATGAGGATATGAATTGTTTTTACTTAGTATGTAATGTTTTTGACTGATTAGGTATTTGGTATGATGCTTATTATTTACATATAGACTTACTAAGCTTAAAGCTTACTCCCTTCTCTTTTCCCTTGTTTTATAGTGTCAAAGGGCCAACTCGGGAAACAGAGATAGTCAGAGGATCATCCACACTATCTACATATTTTGGTATAGTTAGATTTAACATTTTGAGTATGGCATGTATAGGGATTTAGATTTAGTTAAATGTCATATTATTTTGGCCAAATGTGTTGGCTTATTTGAGGATGAATTCTTTTGTATAAGGCCATAGTTGATGGATCTTTCTTATTACTCTATGAAATAATGAAGTTATTCATGAATGTGTAAGCTGTGTGGTTGTTTAATTGGGTATTTATGCATGATTGAGTTGGTTACCTAATGTGGTTTGTGATGGTGCAAGTAAGGGTGGCAATAATGGCTTGGTAAATAGCCTTTTTCTTGTCCACATGGGTAGGCATACGGGCGTGTGTCTAGGCCGTGTGTGACACATGGTCAGCCCCATGGGCGCGTTGTTAGGCCGTGTGTCCCCCAGCATTCTAAGTTGGTAAGTCAATATGCTCAGTAGTAACCACACGGGCGGAGACACGGCCATGTGTCTCAACTGTGTGGGAGACACGGCCTTAGACATGGGCATGTGCCTGTGCTGTGTGAAGTCTGCACCTAAATTTAGAAATTTAATTTGCCACACGGTCTAAGGACACAGGCGTGTGCCTTGGCCGTGTGACCATACTAGGATGATGACGTCAGAAATAGAATGTCAAGGTTTTTGCACACTAGCTAAGACACAGGCGTGTCATGGCCGTGTGAGGGACACGGACATGTGCCTGGCCGTGTGAAAACCCCTGTAGGTTTGATATGAAAAATAAAATCCACACGGACTAGGGACATGGGCGTGTGTGACCACACGGCCTGCCCACACGGGCGTGTCCCTCATCACACGGGCGTGTGGTCCTTTTTTGTGTAAAAATTTTCTAAGTGTTCAAAAGTTTTCGGTTCAGTCCTGAACCACTTTGTAAGTATGTTTAAGTCTTATGAATTCAAATGAAAAGTGTTGGGTTGAAACGAAAATTTTATGGCCCGATGTTATATGTTTGCGTAAGTTAAGTCCGGTAATGCCTCATACCCGGTTCCGGTGTTGATTACGGGTAAGGGGTGTTACATTTTTACTTGACCAGAATGTTCAATGACATTATCTTGATCTAGAGTTGCTACTTAAGCAATATCAAGTATAACAAATTGTTCTTGATCTTTATCAACCGTAGATGAAAGAATGTATTGAGCAATATCAACATATTCTTGTTCAAAGACAATGTCTTTAATTTTCTCTCCCTTGTAAACTCAACATCCTTAAAGAATGAGCATAATACATCTTAAAAATAACCTTAGTAGTGGAATTATAAATTTTATAACCCTTAGTTCTTTTAGACTATCGAAAAAATCAAAAAGATCAAGCATATCGTTATAAGTTCTAAAATTCTCCTTTTAGAGACATAACCTAATCTCTTGTGTCGTAATGAAGTCGAATTCTTAGCGATTAATTTGCATTTCTTACCTATTATGGTAGTATGAAATAATTAATTAAATGAAGTAATGGTATCAAGTAAATATAGATTATCATAATCAGATAAAGAACCAAAACCAACCAAATTTGAATTATAAAGTAGACTAAATTCTCATTTCAAAATGAAGTAGAATAACTAAATTTATCCAATGCTGAAATGGTAATCAAGTTCTGCCTAAAGGATGGTACAACAAAAGTCTCATTCAAATCCAAATAAAATCATGTTTTTAATAATAATATAAAAGTTCCTATTGCTTCAACTTCTACCGAATTATTGTCACCTACATAGATGTATCTTTCAACATCATTTGGCTTTCGGTAGTTCTGACAACTTTGCACAGACACGTTAATGGGAGTTGTTGCACTGAAATTTATCCACCAAGTATGTCCAAGTATCGAAGTCAAATCAACCTCAAAACAAACAAAATTAAATAGTGCATCTTTCGTACCACAAGAGAAACAATCATCCTTAGTTGAATCATTTTGTTGTTTCTTTAACAATGTCGTATCCGTAGCTTTTTTATTTTTCTTTGTATACCATATTTGTTAAGAACATAACAATTTTAGCCTTTTCATTCTTAAAAACCACTTTTCAATGTCGACCATAAATTTATTAGTTGCAGTAATCTTATTTAACATAGTGCCCCTAAATGAATTTGGAATGACCTTCTTTATTATCATCATACACATGCGATTTGATCTCTCCCACCTTTTTATCTCCCTATTTTAATAAAATGTACTCTCATATGTAAGTGATGGAAGAGAATCAATCCTTAACCTAAGTTCTAGATCCATGACTTCAAGAACTATCATAAGATTATCTTGTCATGATTTAAAGTTGGTGCCATTTAACATAGGGATCCAATAATGCTAGATGTGATATTGGAAAGTGTAATAGTAGCTAAATTAAAAAAAAAAGCTCACATAAGACTTCAAAATTAAACCAAAATCATTTGAATAAAGGTAAAATTCATCTCAAGCTATTGGATAGTCCATTAATATTTCATCATTGGACAAAATATTAACTTGTAAGTGATATCTTGTTGTAGTAATTAAACTAACAAGAAGAACACGTCGAACTATAAATCTTCCTTTGGACCGATTTATTACTCACGTGTAAAATTGAATAATTGTCACATGTTTATTACCACAGTTGCATATGTAACTTTGTTAAATATTAATCTTTCTTTGGGTCCACCAATATTAACACGACTTAAGTTACATGTACATAACATTTTATATTTTAAAACAAAATAATTCCAACAACAAAGATAAATTTGGCAACTTATTGTTTCAATTAAGTTATTTTAAAAAATATATAAACATGTCAATATTCAAATTTAATATTTCAATAACAGTCAAAGGTCAAAATTGAAATTTCTTATCGCCCTATGATTTTCGAAATAACCCAAAATAAGGTCGTCTAAATGATACAATCTGTAACAGCTCGATTTAGGGCCTAGTCGGAATAGTGGTGCGAGACCATAAATACGAGGTAGAAATGTGAGTTTTAAGGTTTATGAGATGTTTACATGATAGTACTAAAGTTTCATGAAGAAATTCTATTAAATTGTGATTGAATGGTCTATTAGGACTAAATTGCAAAAGTTGCAAAATATGAAATTCTAGAAGCTTTTAGTATGAAATAGCTTTAGATTCTTCATTAGAGGTCCTTAAATAGCAATTTGCCCAATTTCTAATTTTTGGACAAAAATGGACATGAGTTAGTAATTTTTTGAAAGTTTAATAAAAAGGGTATTTTGGTCATTTGGCTAATTAATGATTAAAAATGATGAAATAAGTCAAAATTCATGTTCATCTTCTTCAAGCTTAGCTGAAATTTTGATGAGCTCCATAGCTAGGGTTTGTTCAATTTTTCAAGCTCTTAGTAAGTGCATCCTAGCCCCGTTTTTAATATTTTTCGTGTTTTTAAAGTCCTCGTAACATGATTTAGCTATTTTTAGCTATAGTTTGAGCTACGATCCATGTTCAAAAATACACCCATGTATGACATGCATGTATTTTGATGTTTTATGGAAGATTATGAGAGTTTGATGTAGAATAAACATCTTTTTCTAAGTGAATTTCATGAAAAATGCTAATAAGGACTATTTTGTAAAAGTTATGAAATTGGTCATACATGAGAGAAATAGTGAGAATTGAATATTGCTATAGTTGATAAAATGAATCAGCTATGCATGACATACAAGAAAGTTGAATAAAAATCACTTTACGAGCCTTGGGGTAAAAGCGTAAATATGAGAAAGTTTAGGGGCAAAATAGTAATTTTGCCAAAGTATGAGTTATGAGTTAGTTTAGTCAATGTGAGTATTAAATGAGTTAAATTATTATTATAGATCAAGAAAAATGAAGCCCGGATCGTAATCGAGGCAAGAATATAGTCGTGGACTAAGTTGACTATCTTCATACATTTTGTATATCGAGATAAGTTTGTATGATCTTTAAGCTTCACGAGTATTTTCGTTGAATTGCTTATAATATTTTTATTGTACATTATTTCCATGAAGTTGTTTAAATATGTTTGAGCAAGGAAATTAATGAAATTAACTACACGAAAGTCCCGATTGAAGTGGATGACCGAGGATGCTTAATCAACAACATGAGACAAGAAAGCCCGTATAAGATATCATGTAAGTCCAAGACAAGTCTTGGCATTGAAGAGTTACTATGAGATAAAGACCCATATAAGTCCTAGCCAAGGCATGGTATTGGTGAGTCTCCAAGCAAAGATATCATGTAAGTATAAGACAAGTCTTGGCATTGAAAAGTTATCATGAGATAAAGATCGCCTGTAAGTCCAAGCCAAGGCATGGCATTGACAAGTTTCATTAAGTAAAGATACCACGTAAGCCCATGTCGAGACTTGGCAATGGTAAGTTTCCAAGGAAACACCCAAGGAAGACTTCGTATAAGCCCGTGTCAAGACATGGCATCGACACCAAGTTAAGAGATCCCATGTAAGACCATATCTAGGATATGGAATTGGCATCGAGACGTGTATGATAGATTTAGTATCCTCCGTTATTCCAGTAAATTCATCGGGAAAAGAGTAAAGAATGAATGAGATAACAAGAAAGTTAAGTTTGTAAAGCTATTATCAAGTCATAGTTGAATAAGAATATTCTTCAAGCTAAGAAAGATGAAGTTTGAGTTTATGCTTACATTAGCAAAGTGTACTAATTTGTATGATTAAGTGATACAGGTATATTACTTACATTACAAGCATGAGTCGAGTAAGTAACATGAGATGAGTATGAATAAGTAAGAGTAAGTAAGCTCTAGCACTTGGGAATTGTGATGCAATGATTTTATGATGGACGAGTTATGTTAAGTAGTCATACTGCTATATGCTTTACATGCAAACTTACTAAGCTAAATGCTTACCTCTTTATTTCCTTCTTTCCTTATAGTCCCGCCAAGCTAACTCATGGATCATTGATGTCGGAGCTCGGAACACACTATCAATCACTATTTTGGTACAACCCAGTTGTTTATATTAAGTATGGCATGTATAAGAAACATCTCATTTTGAATTATGTCTTAAGAGGATCGAAGGTGTTAGTTATTAAGTCCATTATTCTTTTGTATATGGCTAATGAGATTGGCCAATATTTACTAAATTTATATATATATATATATCAAGGTCCATGAATTATGTATTATTGTTCATGTTTGATGAAGTATTTGAGTTGTTGAATTGGGTATATGATTGATACTGATTTTAGGGTGGTAAATGGCTTGGAAAATAGCCTTTAAGTGTCCACATGGGTAGACACACGGGCGTGTGTCTAGGCCGTGTGTGACACATAGTCAACCTACATGGGTGTATTAATAGGCCGTGTGTCCCCTGCATGTTTGTGTTTTAAGTTAGAATAGACCACGGGCTAGCCACACGGGCGTGCCTAGGCTGTGTGAGATGGTCAATGTTTACCACGGGTAGAGAACACGGGCGTGCCTAGGCCGTGTGAGATGGTCAGTGTTTACCACGGGTAGAGAACACAGGTGTGTTCCTAGGCCATGTGACACAAGCAAAATATCCATGTTATTATACACGGGGTAGGGACATGGGCGTGTGTGACCACACGACTTGACCCCACGGGCGTGTCCCATTTCACATGGGCGTGTGATTCCTGTTTCAATGAAAAGTTTTCTAAGTTTGTAAAAGTTTTCGGATGTCAGTTTAAGGCCTCGTAGGCCCTTGTAATGCATGTTATGACTAAGAAGGAAAAGTGTTTAAATCAAAACGAAATTTATATCCTGTAAGTACACGTTTATGTATGTTTCAAGTATGGTAATGTCTCATATCCAGTCCTGGCTTTGGACTCGGTATGGGATGTTACACAATCAGAAATCAAAAACATTAACCTTTGACTAATTTTATTTATAATAAAAATAAAAATTTATGCAAGCAAAATTCTTTTATACCAAAATTTAAAACTATTAAACTAAAATTTTCAAAAATCAACATCATAATAGATGGTATATCCCACAATTCAAACTATAGATCAATCATCATAACTTATCTAAATAATTAAAGTCATAATATGTCAAAATCAAATACTCAAAAGGAAAATAACATGAATTCATCCTTAAAAAAACCAACTTTTAATAAACAAAAACTTATTAAAAATTGCAGGGAAATATATGCCTTTAAAATTCAAGCAAGGACTGATTTAATCCAAGCATATAGTAACGACTAAAATGAAATCTCAATCAAATTGGTACAGCACTTAATGTGTGCTTTCAATTACTTTAAGCACTTCATGCTTTTAATTTCTCTGCCTAACAAGAGACCAAATGAAATAACTATTCTTTAAATTTTTTCCAACCATAATCAATGAATAATGATTAAAAAAACTTACAAATAATAGAAGCAAAAACCTACATCCCTTCTTTTTATTGGTAGATTAATCAATAACCTTTTCAAACCATATATAGTTTAGGTTTCCTAATAGAAAGAAAAAAATCATAAAAAAACTTGATATTAATCCAAAATTTTCAACTATGAATCAATAATTAATTAGAACCCCAAAATTAATCAAGAAATCCCTAAAAATAATTATAATTAATCAAAACTCAAAAATTTTATTAAGAGTCTCAAAGATTAAACATATATATAATCGAAATATCAAATCCAAAAAATTAGAAAATGAATCAATCCAAAAATAATAGAGAAAGTACACCTGAACCCATTAATATGACAAGATTCTAATACTACTTGTTAAAATCGTTAAACTATGATATAAAACTTAAAACCATAGTCTAATCGCCAAGAACAAAACAAGATATGGAAGCGTACTTGAATCCGTCAATATCCTGAAATCCTTGAATCTTGTGATTTTGATTTTCCTAATTAACACACAAAGTGGCTCTCTTTTCTGAAGATGGGATTTCAGAAAAATTACGTATGTGTAATTTAAGTGACATTAACCTTAATCTCTAATTAGCCTATCATCATTAGAAATTAGTTACTACAGTATCTGCATATATTTGGCTCATACTTTATTTAATAATTGAAGCTCAATAAGTCTTAATCAAATTAGATAACTTTTAATTGGGACTAACATTTTATGATAATAAATAATAACATGTAGTTATTATATATGTGATGTCCACTTTTTTTCCAGCATAAGGTTCTAAAGCCAATCCTTCTACCCAAAAACTTCATAATCATTATGTGAACCATAGTTTTTTCCAAGCGCAATGGACTTTGTCTGAGAAATTGATTGAATGAATTCTATCAATCTTCTCAACAATGACTTCGCTTTCTAAGAGATCATCATCATCATCATCATCACCACCACCACCACCATTGTTTTTGTTGTTGTTGTTGTTTTTTTTAACTATTTGATCCTATGAGTGTCTCATTAAAAGATAGTCTTCATTCTTCACTATTTCCTTACACCTCATCTTCAAACACCATCAAGTCATTCTCTTGACGCCCCACCTTCTTCGTTGCAAGACCAACCCTAGAGTTGGAGCTTGTCGATCCCTACTATAACAACTCGCCTGGCAAAGTCTCGATATTTGATTATTATTTAGAGTGTTTTGATAAATTAAGAGTAGGGATAAATAACTAAGTTGTTTATTTTGATTAAGTATAGAAATCTTTGTTTGCGCCATTTGGCTAACTCTTAGCTTGGCAAAGATCTGTGCTTTGGCGGACTCTTCCATTAAGTGTACATCACCCAGATGCTTTGGTGAACTCGCTTGGTTTACTGTTAAATATATTTGTTTACAATTTTAGTAAGGTAATTTAGTTAGTTAAACTAAGACTTAGTTAGAATGGAACTAAGCTACTGTAGATGAAAATACTTAATTTATGATAAGCGCAGTTAATCACAAGAATCAACAGTGTTAGTGGAATTATCTAATTTTTCCACTAGACCTTATATCCATGCTTAAGTATATAAGGATATGTAACAGCCCATTTTTCAGTGAAATCGGAACTGTGGTTTCGGGACCACAAATCCGACCCAAAAATATAATTTATTTTTATTTTATTATATGGTCCAATTTATGATAAGTATGACATGTGAAAATTTTGGTACGAAAATTTTATTGATTTAGTGCATAATTACGAGGACTAAATCGTATAAAATGTGAAAGTTAAATTCTAGTAGCTATAAGGATCAAATAGCTATGGAATTCAAAAATAGAGGTCCTTATATGGTAATTAGACAATTAAAAAAAAGTATGTAGATTTTTCTTAGTGACTCATCCATGGAAATATAGAAAAAGGGCAAGGATTAAATTGGAAATAGCAAAAACTTAATTAATTAAAGGATGATAAAAGAATTATCACCTTATTTTATATCATCTTCAACCTAAAATTCTATGGAAACCCTAGGAGAGAGAGAAGAAACTTTCAAGGCCTAATTGGGTAAGTTTTCTTGTCCCGTTTTTAGTAATTTTGATATATTTGGAATCGAGAGAGCTTAATCTCTCTGTTTAGGGGATTAATTTGAAAAGTTATCAAGGTATGAACAATGGGTCATGGATTTATATGCTGAAAATTAGAAATTTATGGTAGAAAATGAGAGATTATTGATAGATAAACAACTTTTACAAAGTGACTTTTGATGAAAACATTATTTAAGGACTAAAATGTAAACTTGTGAAATTGAAGGAAAAATTCTAAAATTTTATGAATACATGTGCTGTAAATTTTGTAAAAAGGCTTTGGTTAGGCTTGGAATAGGGAGTAATTTGCACAAGTTTTATTTTCTAGGCCTAGGGATGAAATTGGAATTTTTGGAAAAAGTTAAGGGCAAAATGGTAATTATTCCTAAGACGTAAATTGAGTCCATTTAAATATGAAATGTTTGAAATTGATGGTTAAATTCATTTATATAGATTTGGAAAACACAAACTCGAGGCTAGATAAAGGAAAAGAAAAGATTTTAGATTAGTAGATTATTTATACGAACAAGTGTCGAGGTAAGTTCGTCTAACTTAATCTAGCATGTAATTATGTTGATTGAACGTTGTATTTGTATGTAATGTGATTCATTATTGATGCGTTTTACTTGTATGCTTTAGTGGAAAATTTGATAAATGCTTGAAATGATGAAAAAGGGTTAAATCCCGATTAAACATTGAGTTCCGATGAGTGGATGTGCTTTCCTGAAATGGATGAGGTCCTGCATTTGCTGCGGGCGGGATTTAGCTCGGATGAGTAATCCTATTGACCTTGTTATAGAAAGGGTTTAGCCCGGACGGGTAATCCTGTAATAATACCTCTCGAGTATACGCTACAATTAGGGTTTAGCCTGGATTGGTAATCCTAATCGAGCTCTTTTGAGCATATACTATATAAAGGATTTAGCCAGGATTGGTAATCCTATTATACGATATCTGATTCGAGAGTGTGTACCTTGGCTAAGTGCCCTAATGGGTATCCTTGATTAAGAATTGACGGATTATTGAATCATTGTAACAGTCCGGTTTAGACCGTAGTCGAAATAGTGGTTTTAGGACAACAAATTAGAGTCAAAAAAATATTTTAATATTATTTTCCGAATCTACAGCATGTGAATTGATACGTATGAAATTTTCGTGATTTAATTTATCCGTTTGTGTGCTTAATTTGCAAAAAGGGCTAAATTGCATAAAAAGTAAAAGTGGCATTTTCATTGTTAGTATATTAATTTGATATGATTTGATTTATGTGAAATCCTTAAATGGATATTTGACCATGGAACATTGTAATGGACGGTTAAGGGCCTTTGTTATATGGTTTTCTAATTAATTCATTAATGTTATTTTGGTAAAAAGTATATTAATATGTAATAAAATAAAACCAAGCTTGAAATGCCATGCATATTCATCTTTTATGGCCGAAATTACAAAAAAATAAAAATAAAGAAAAAGAGAAAGCTAGGCTCGGTCTTGATTTTCTTTGATTAAGGTATGTTTTTGTTTCGATTTTTGGTAATTTCTACGTTTTTGTGATAGTTGCTTCGTGTTCTCTTAAGCCCATGTCTTAATTTCAAAATTTTATGAAGGTTATGAGTTATGCCATTGATGATTTTGTAAGCTTTGTGATGATAGTTGTTGAAATATGAAAGATATGTGATAGATTAATAAGTTTTGTCTTTGAATTTTTGATAAATTTGACCATTTTGGGCTAAATTGTTAAAACAAGAAATTGATGGACTAAAATGTGAATAAATGAAATATATGGGCTTATATGAAGTGTAGTAACATTCGACCTAGCATGGGTAAAATGAAATTATGTGTATTTGGTGATTTTATGAAATAAGGACTAAAATGTCAAAAAGTGAAAATGTGAGGGCTAATTTGTAAAATGCCCTAAATATGTGTTTATGGATTGAAATGGATGAATTGTGTTATTAAATAGCTAAATTTTAATGTGTATAGATCAAGAACCAAAGAAAACAGAATTAGATCAGGGGAAATCAAAAGTAGTAGAATAGCTCTTCGTTTCCGTTCTTTTCCGTACGAGGTAAGTCGATATACAAATAAATGTGTTTAAATTGAATTATTATTGTTTATATGAGAATGAATTGTGATATATGTCTAATTGAGCTAAATATGTGAAATCCAAAAAAGTTTCGAAAATGTGACGACGTTCGAAAAGTCTCGTATGAACCTTAGGAGTAGTTAAGATACATATGTAATGACATAGGTTTCCAATATGTGTTATCGTGTAAGACAACATTTGGGACGTTGGCATCGATTTGAGATTTACGTGTAAAACCATGTCTAGGACATTGGCATCATATATGATTTCATGTAAGACCCTGTTTGGGACAGTGGCATCTGTATTTGACTACATGTAAGACCACGTCTGGGATGTTGGCATTGTACGAGCTTTTAGAGATATCCGGGTATCCTTAGGGATTCCGAACGGTTCAATGGGCACTTCGAGAAATGAATGATTATGTGAAATGTGTATCCGATGCACACATGTTTGAAATGTATACAAAGTTGAGTATGAAAATTAAGTATATGTAAAAATGTGGATTTGAGATATATGTATGAGAACATTGTAATAAGATGTGTTATATACCAATGTACTATGATCAAATGAGCTACATGGAATGTGATATGTATGTGAGCATATGGTTAAGAACAATTGAGCCAAATGAGAAGTATGAAAATTGCTAATGTGTTATACCATAGTTTATATGAATGAAGTGGTTTATTAATGTTCTATGTGATAAGTTTATTTGTATATGGCTTACTAAGCTTTTGAAAGCTTACTTTGTGTGTGTTTGCATTGTTTTATAGATTATCAAAGCTACTGGGAGCTTGGGATCGTCGAAGATCATCATCACACTGTTGAACTATATTTTGGTACCTCTTGAAAATGTACATATTCAAGTATGGCATGTATAGGCTAGAGAACTTTGATTATGTTTTCAAATGTGTAAATATAGCCATGTGATATGGCTTGTAAATGAATGTGATTATGGGTGAATATATTTCATGCTATATGATGCAAATGTTGGTATGTTTGGATGTGCTCATGAATGGCTAAATGAAATGGTCAATTTTTGTATGTTTTGGATGCTTTTGGGTCATATTTGATGCTTGTAGGAATGACCCAAAATGGGTGGCAATTTGGCCATGCAAATGGCCTATAGTTGCCCACACAGTTGAGCACACAAGCGTGTGTCTCAACAGTTTCCTTCACTGTCCCAATTGGAAGATATTTAGATTTGCACACAAGCCAGACATACGGGCGTATGACAGGTCGTGTGACTCAAGTCAGCATTGCACATGAGCCAGACACATGGGCGTGTGACAGGCCGTGTGGTTCAAATCAGCTTTGCACACGAGCTGAGACATGGTCCAAGGCACGGCCGTGTGAGGCACACGGCCTAGCCACATGGGCGTGTGCCCTGTTCTAAAAGAAAATGTTTATAAGTTTTGTAAAGTTTTCGTAAGAGATCGATTTAGTCCCGAACCTTCTCTAAAGCATGTATATGGTCTCATATACCTTCTAAAGGGACTATATGAATATGAATGCTTACGTAATGATGTTTTATGATTGATATTGTGAAACGAGAGTAAAGTGTTTCGATATATTCGGTAATGCCTCAACCCTAGGCCGAAGATGGATAGGGTTAGCGGTGTTACAATTTTATTGGTATTAGAGGTACGGTTTAGTCGATTTTAGGACTAACATAGCGTGTGAGAGTCTAGCTATACATGCCATATATATGAACTGTGATAGTGTAATGAATCATGACAGATAAAATGTGTTTTCCGTATAGTAAATGGATCCTGAATGAGCCATAGCTGACGACGTAGAAAGTAATACGCCTGCTCCAGCTCAAGGGACAGCTCCATCCGTGTAACACCCTAAATTAGGGGTTGTTTGTAATTTAGTTAATTTTCCATGTGCATGCTTGAAGAATAAATATTACGATTTATTTGGCGTGTTCTAGGGTCTAGAATTAAACCCGAGTTAGGCCTGACCTAGTGTTAAAATTTTTTTTTTAGTACCAAAAAGGGGGGAGCTAGGTGAGATAGGGCTTAAATAAAAATTTGTGCGAACTATGACACAAGAAAGGCCTTGGCAAAGTGGCTCCCATGCGCCACTTAAGGGCTGGAAGTAACGCCAGCAAGGGCCTGGGTTCGAGGCACGATGGCTGCAAGTGGCGTTTTATTTTTGTTTTGGGCGTTGGAGTGGCTTAGGAAGGCCTTAAAAATATTTAGTGAGGAATTCGGACAAGAAAGTCAGGTTGGTGGAGTGGCTTGGGGCGCATCATGCAGCAAGGGATCTAGCTGGTCCTAGGTTCGAGTAGCTGAAGCAGAGGTTTGTGTTTTAATTTTTTTTATATGCGGTGCTGGGCTCACGTTAGAAGGCCTTATAATTAAATGTTGGGGTTATTTAACATGAAAGGCCAAAGGGAAGAGTTGGTTGGGGCGCTAAAAAAGTCTTCTGCTGCTTTGCTTGGGGACATTTGGTTCGAACACCGTGGGTGCACTTTGAGTTTTTATTGTTTTATTTCTCTTTTTATGCTGCTGGCGTGAATGGATTCAATTTGGACTCTCAAATTCGGCTGGAGTGGGGTGGATAAACATTAATTTATTTTATTGTTATCTTGAAGAGGTGATAAACAAATAGGATTAAATGGAATTATTATTTGATTATTATTTTAAGTATTCAAATTCAATTTGAATTGCTTCAAATGAGTGGCCTAGAATTATTTTAGGTAGTGAATGAATTTTTAAACACTTCAAAGGAGAAGTGGACGGCAAGCTCAAAAGGGGGGGTGTCGAATGCCTATAAAAACACCAATTGACCACCTTGTTTTTCTTTTTCCATTTTTGCTTAGCCAAAATTTCTAAAACCTTTTCCTTCTTATTTTTTTTTTCTTTCATTTTTCTATTCTCTCAAACACCTCTAGCCGAAACTCTTCTCACCCCTTCCTCTCCATTAGTTTTATTTCCATTGTTTTCTCTTCATAATAGCCGAATACACCCAGTTGAGAGTGCCGAATTCTTTCTTCTTTTTAAAAGTACCTTGACCGAATATCAAGTGAAGGTAACCCTCTCTAGACTCGACTCCAATCGGTCCATAAGGTGGGTAAGCAATCATGACCGAATGCTATTTTCTTTCCCCTCTGTGTCTCTGTCGATTTTATTTACAAAGGGTAAGGGCCGATTTCAGTATTGTAAGCAAAGATGTTAACATTCTTCTGAAACCGATTGATTATAGGATTCTCGGGATTTGTGGAACAAGCGATCTAGGCCATTCCCTGACAGTCGACTTTGGTAAGTGGTGGTAAGGGCATTGATATTGATATTGATATTGATATTGTCATTTGACAATGTTATTTGGTAAAGCAGATTTGTACCTCGGGTGCTGTGATTAGTAGCCAAAAGTGAAAAGGTAAGATTTCGGGTTCACAAGGAACCCCTCTCAATAATTTGATTTGGCCGAATAGGCCATAATACTAACCCAAGTGTTTGGCCGAATATAGGGACAAAGAAAAGCTTGTGTGGCCGATTTGTCTATTCGAGTTTAGGACTATCATCGACATCAGGTGTGTACATACACACTTATAATTAATTAAATGTACTAAACTATTGTGTGTGCTAACCGGATCTGTGTAGATTCGGGACTAATACCATGAATGGTATAAGTAAGGAACCAGGTAAGTCCTTGTTGATTATGAAATATTTTAAGATGCTTTTGGGAAGCATGGTATGTTTAATACACGTTGCATATGGCTGATGATAAAACCTGTACATGTGATTAAGTATATGGTAGCATGAATTATGTGATATAAATGTTTGATGTGGGATTGATGAGTGGAGGGGGCAGTATATTCGTGCCGACGGGCACCAGTGTTTTGGTAACACACTGTGACTACGGTCACCAGAGGTTTGGTACCTCCGGAGGTTTGGTACCTCATCGCGTCTCGCCCGGTGGCTTAGCACCACGAGTAGGTTGGCCCCACAGATTATCATAAGGGATTGACGCCAGTGATTTGGCATCACACGATGGGTTGGCCCCATCAATCGTTTGTGTCTACGGACACCAGAGGTTTGGCACCTCCAGTGATTTGGCATCACATCTGTGACTATACGTCACTAGTGGTTTGGCACCACCAGTGGTTTGGTACCACACGAGGTAGACAAGGCGTTCGGTTGGCTAGGTTGGGTGCATGACTTAGTACATGATGATTGATTATATGCTGTGTATGAAATTGTTTAAATCCGGGGGAAGGGTTACATACTGAGTCTTGGTGACTCACCTTCTCCTTTACATTTTTCAGGTGACACGTAGATCGCGGTTGTGGAGCCGGGTGGACTCGAGGTGGCCATGCAGTGGTTTTGAATTAATTAAACTTTAAACTTCGTTATTTTGTTTTATTGTCGGTTAAATTTTGTTTTGGATGTAATAAGGCCTCCTGATACTTTATGTTTGTTATTTTTCATATGTTGGATACTTTGTTTTAAACTATGTTATCCATATTGCATTTGAAATCACATGTTTTCCAAATTCAATCGAAAAGTACTTTATCGTGCCATCGGGCACCTTCGAAATTTTATAATAACTTGGCTTAAATTGATTTCCAATAAACACTAAGTAGAGTTTTCACAAGACAATCAAATGAAAAGTTTTCGACAAACTTAAATCGACTTAAAAAGGTTTTCTTTTAAAAATATTTTTCCCTGTAACAAACTAGATTCGACCATAATGTTTGGGCCGGGTTTGGGTTGTTACAAAATTGGTATCAGAGCCAGGTTCAAAGCTCGGCTGTGGGGGCCCAAGGCCCAAAAATGTTTTGGTAGGCCTTATGGAATAATTTTTGATTTTTGAACAGCATGGCCCGAGTCTCCGGCACCGATCCGCCCAGGTAAGTACATCAAAACCTCTTTGTGAATTATATTCTGTAGAAAGGTAGGAAGCATGGAACGTAGATAGACTTATAGGAACTTGAACCTTAGGATTAGAATACTCAAACACACAAACCAAACATAAGACCTAAAGAACTAAACCCACTTATGACTTAGTCAATGAGCTAGGGTGTGGTAACCCCTGTACGCATGTCTAGGAGTGGATCCGGAAGAGCCTGGTGTTTAAGCAGTCCGTGTGACTCACCTCCTCTTCGCAGGTATCCTACACAGTGCGTAGCTTCGATTCACCCTAACTCGGAGGGCTCGGTGGTGTGGCAACCTCTGCATGCGCATGTCAGAAAGGTCTCGGTGAGAGCTTGGTATTTAAGCGGTCCGCGTGACCCACCTCCTCTTCACTCGAATCTGCTCAGTGCGTAGCTTTGGTTCACCCTGACTAAGAGGGCTTGGTCATAGGCTTAACATAATGACTAAAACCCGAAAGGGAACTAGCCATGTTTTTTTTTTTTGAAAAAAAAAATGAAACAACAAAACCCTAATGTTTTCCAAACTTTTAAAATCACTCCCTTGAATTTGAGAACAACCACTTTTACAATGTTTTCCCGAAAAAAAATTTGATTTGTGAAAAATTACAGAAATGCCCTTAGGGGGTAAAATTACTAAAATGCCCTTGATTCATAAACTATCAACTCAATGGTTTTGCCCAAAGATTTCAATTATTTTGCAAATATTCAACAACTCTACTTTGATCATCATCAATAAAATATTTTGGTTTTAGAAAATTACTTAAAAACGCCTCAAATTGTAAAATTCAGAAATGACACTGGTTTTTTTGAAATCCTTACAAACATCACTATTTGAAAAAGGAAAATTTTTCAAAAAGGAACCCTCGAAGTTTTACAATTGTTTAAAATATCCCGATTTATTAAAATTATGAAATTACCACGATTGACCAAAAATTACTAAAATACACAGTTTATATAAAACGATGCCATATCTTTAAAATTTTACAAATGTTGAAACACCTTCCGCTTTGGGAATTTCAAAGTGACCTGTTTTATTAAAGTTTTAAAATTTCTTTTATTACGAAAATACCCCTGTAGGAAAATGACGAAAATACCCCTGGGTTAGAAATGGCGAAATGTCAGAAGAGCGAATAGGTATGGAAAGTATTAGGAATGGATGTATGTACTCCCGGTGTGAACTAGGATAGAAGACTCGAAAACTTGTTTGCTCGAAAGAATCCCTAACTAAACTTTTCTGCATAAAACTTCTTCGCGAATAATAAAGTGGAACAAATGCTAACGCGTAAAAATTTTCTTAATCAGATTAAAAGCGCGGTAGATAGAATGAGTTCTAGAGGAAGTGGACGTCGTGGACGCGGTAGGGGTAGGATGACGGTGTCAGAACCCGTCAGGTCAGGTCAAGGTTCTGAAAACGAGGTACCACCGCCACCACCACCTCCTACTTTTAGAGCTGAGGAGCAGGATCAGACCGGTGGTGAGGCAGTATCGCAAGCGGTATTGCAAGTCTTGGAGTTGGTGGCTGGGGCTAGTGGGAATCTAGGAGCTCGGAAATCTGTTCCCGAGCAAATTCGGTCTAACGGAGCTGAAGTGTTCCGGGGTGTGTCGGGAGTGGCACCTAGTGCAGCAGAATACTAGTTGGAATCAACGGAAAGGATCATGGACGACCTTGACCTGACTAATGAGGAGAAGTTGAAAGGAGTAGTGTCACTTCTGAAGGATGAAGCATATCAGTGGTGGCTAACTATTCGAGATGGTGCCACGGCGGATGATCTTACGTGGGATTACTTTAGAGTTGCTTTTCAGAAGAAGTATGTGGGCACCAGCTATACTGATGCTCAGAGGAAAGCTTTTCTGGGATTGGTGCAAGGAACTAAGTCAGTGTCAGAATATGAGGCGGAATTCTTAAAGTTGAGTAGGTATGCTAGGGGCATCATGGCTACTGAACATGAGCGTTGCGTCCGCTTTGAGGACGGGCTTAGAGATGATTTAAGGTTGCTGATAGCTCCGCAGCAGGTTCGTGAGTTTTCGTCTCTAGTGGAAAAGGCTAAGGTAGCCGAAGGGATCAAGGAGACCGTAAGACAAAAGCATGATAGAAATAAACAGAAGAGAGGCTTTGGATCGCCTGGATCGGGCAGTAGTGTGGAGAAGAGGGTTAGATTTGGGGAACTAGAATGAGCCACAAAGCCTACTCAGTGGCCACCTCAGTGTGCTAGATGCGAGAAATCCCACACGGGAGAATGTTTGGTGGGAAGTAGAGGGTGCTTTGAGTGTGGATCGTTGGATCACCGTGTAAGGAACTGTCCTCGGAAGGTAGCTAAGAATCAACCTGAAGGTCAGAATTGTGCTCAGGATAGAAATGAAGGACCACCATAGAGGGTCGAGGTGCAGCTAGAGGTAATGATAATGGTAACGGGCGTGGCCGACGTGCTGAAGGTGCACAGGCGAGGCAACCAAGGTTGATTTATGCAGTTGGCCGTCGCGAGGAGGGAGATGTGCCAGACATGACAACGGGTAAGTTTCTTATTTCCAGAATACCTTTAATTGCCTTGGTTGTGGTTACGTTAGTTCATTTCCATGTTGCTAGTGAAGTGTATGGAACTTGGATTATGGACTTAGGGAATGTGTAGAAAGTATGATAGTTCTTTAAGATCAGAGTGCACAGCAGTAACGTAGGATGACGAGTTAAGGATGCACGATTGAACAATAGTAAGTAATTTCGAGGACGAAATTATTTTAAGGGGGGTAGAATTGTAACACCCTAAATTAGGGGTTGTTTGTAATTTAGTTAATTTCCCATGTGCGTGCTTGAAGAATAAATATTACGATTTATTTGGCGCGTTCTAGGGTCTAGAATTAAACCCGAGTTAGGCCTGACCTAGTGTTAAAATTTTTTTTTTAGTACCAAAAAGGGGGGAGCTAGGTGAGATAGGGCTTAAATAAAAATTTGGGCGAACTATGGCACAAGAAAGGCCTTGGCAAAGTGGCTCCCATGCGCCACTTATGGTCGGAAATAACGCCAACAAGGGCACGGGTTCGAGGACGATGGTCGCAAGTGGCGTTTTATTTTTGTTTTGGGCGTTGGAGTGGCTTAGGAAGGCCTTAAAAATATTTAGTGAGGAATTCGGACAAGAAAGTCGGGTTGGTGGAGTGGCTTGGGCGCATCATGCGACAAAGGATCTAGCTGGTCCTAGGTTCGAGAGTAGTCAAGCAGAGGTTTGTGTTTTAATTTTTTTATATGCGGTCTTTGGGCTCACGTTAGAAGGCCTTATAATTAAATGTGGGGGTTATTTAACGTGAAAGGCCAAAGGGAAGAGTTGGTTGGGGCACTTAAAGGTGCTGCTGCTGCTTGGGGACGCTGGTTCGAACCCCAGGGGCTGCACTTTGAGTTTTTATTGTTTTATTTCTCTTTTTGTGCTGCTGGCGTGAATGGATTCAATTTGGACTCTCAAATTCGGCTGGAGTGGGATGGATAAACATTAATTTATTTTATTGTTATCTTGAAGAGGTGATAAACAAATAGGATTAAATGGAATTATTATTTGATTATTATTTTAAGTATTCAAATTCAATTTGAATTGCATTCAAATGAGTGGCCTAGAATTATTTTAGGTAGTGAATGAATTTTTAAACACTTCAAAGGAGAAGTGGACGGCAAGCTCAAAAGGGGGGGTGTCGAATGCCTATAAAAACACCAATTGACCACCTTGTTTTTCTTTTTCCATTTTTGCTTAGCCGAAATTTCTAAAACCTTTTCCTTCTTATTTTTTTTCTTTCATTTTTCTATTCTCTCAAACACCTCTAGCCGAAACTCTTATCACCCCTTCCTCTCCATTAGTTTTATTTCCATTGTTTTCTCTTCATAATAGCCGAATACCCCCAGTTGAGAGTGCCGAATTCTTTCTTCTTTTTAAAAGTACCTTGACCGAATATCAAGTGAAGGTAACCCTCTCTAGACTCGACTCCAATCGGTCCATAAGGTGGGTAAGCAATCATGACCGAATGCTATTTTCTTTTCCTCTCGTGTCTCTCATCGATTTTATTTACAAAGGGTAAGGGCCGATTTCAGATGATTGTAAGCAAAG
The DNA here is from genome assembly GCA_025503065.1 of Gossypium bickii. Classification (NCBI taxonomy): domain Eukaryota; kingdom Viridiplantae; phylum Streptophyta; class Magnoliopsida; order Malvales; family Malvaceae; genus Gossypium; species Gossypium bickii. Next base: position 58,722,982 of record CP106711.1, read on the forward strand.
ATGTTAACATTCTTCTGAAACCGATTGATTATAGGATTCCCAGGATTTGTGGAACAAGCGATCTAGGCCATTCCCTGACAGTCGACTTTGGTAAGTGGTGGTAAGGGCCTATTGTTAATAGATTATTCTCTTTAGTAATTAAAAGCCGAAGGATATTGATATTGTCATTTGACAATGTTATTTGGTAAAGCAGATTTGTACCTCGGGTGCTGTGATTAGTAGCCAAAAGTGAAAAGGTAAGATTTCGGGTTCACAAGGAACCCCTCTCAATAATTTGATTTGGCCGAATAGGCCATAATACTAACACAAGTGTTTGGCCGAATATAGGGACAAAGAAAAGCTTGTGTGGCCGATTTGTCTATTCGGGTTTAGGACTATCGTCGACATCAGGTGTGTACATACACACTTATAATTAATTAAATGTACTAAACTGTTGTGTGTGCTAACCGGATCTGTGTAGATTCGGGACTAATACCATGAATGGTATAAGCAAGGAACTAGGTAAGTCCTTGTTGATTATGAAATATTTTAAGATGCTTTTGGGAAGCATGGTATGTTTAATACACGTTGCATATGGTGATGATTAAAACCTGTACATGTGATTAAGTATATGGTAGCATGAATTATGTGATATAAATGTTTGATGTGGGATTGATGAGTGGAGGGGGCAGTATATTCGTGCCGACGGGCACCAGTGTTTTGGTAACACACTGTGACTACGGTCACCAGAGGTTTGGTACCTCCAGAGGTTTGGTACCTCCAGAGGTTTGGTACCTCATCGCGTCTCGTCCCAGTGGCTTAGCACCACAGTGGGTTGGCCCCACAGATTATCATAAGGGATTGACGCCAGTGATTTGGCATCACACGATGGGTTGGCCCCATCAATCGTTTGTGTCTATGGACACCAGAGGTTTGGCACCTCCAGTAATTTGGCATCACATCTGTGACTATACGTCACCAGTGGTTTGGCACCACCAGTGGTTTGGTACCACACGGGGTAGACAAGGCGTTCGGTTGGCTAGGTTGGGTGCATGACTTAGTACATGATGATTGATTATATGCTGTGTATGAAATTGTTTAAATCCGAAGGAAGGGTTACATACTGAGTCTTGGTGACTCACCTTCTTCTTTACATTTTTCAGGTGACACGTAGATCGCGGTTGTGGAGCCGGGTGGACTCGAGGTGGCCATGCAGTGGTTTTGAATTAATTAAACTTTAAACTTTGTTATTTTGTTTTATTGTCGGTTAAATTTTGTTTTGGATGTAATAAGGCCTCCTGATACTTTATGTTTGTTATTTTTCATATGTTGGATACTTTGTTTTAAACTATGTTATCCATATTGCATTTGAAATCACATGTTTTCCAAATTCAATCGAAAAGTATTTTATCGTGCCATCGGGCACCTTCAAAATTTTATAATAACTTGGCTTAAATTGATTTCCAATAAACACTAAGTAGAGTTTTCACAAGACAATCAAATGAAAAGTTTTCGACAAACTTAAATCGACTTAAAAAGGTTTTCTTTTAAAAATATTTTTCCCTGTAACAAACTAGATTCGGCCATAATGTTTGGGCCGGGTTTGGGTTGTTACAATCTGATTCTAGACCAGTTACAAGTGGTCAGGAAGGAGAGGCCAAACAAGCCTTCTTCCAAATGATGATTAAGTGGTTCACTCAGTATATTACAGTGAATCCGACTGTTTCTCAACCTCCGCCCCACCTAATCCCCCTCAGACTTCTGTGGTACCTCTGGTTATGAATCTGAATCTGCTAAATAAGCCTCCAGTCGATAAAATCTGTAAATATGGAGCCGAAGATTTTAGAGCTACTAATGATGATGATGCTGAGAGAGTTGAGTTTTGGCTGGAGAATACAATTCGAGTATTTGATGAAATGTCGTGTACCCCTGATGAATGTGTGAAATGTGTTGTTTCTTTGTTGAGAGATGCAACTTACCAATGGTGGAAAACTTTGATTCTTTTTGTTCTGAAAGAATGAATTACATGGGATTTCTTTCAATCCGAATTTCGTAAGAAATACATTAGTTAGAGATTCATTGATCAAAAGCGAAAAGAGTTTCTTGAATTGAAATGGGGTCGTATGTCTATTATATAATACGAGCGAGAATTTGTGAGACTAAGCCAGTATGCACGAGAATGTGTCTCGATTGAGGCAATAATGTGTAAAAGGTTTGAAGACGGCTTGAATGAAGATATCCATTTGTTAGTTGGCATTCTGGAAATAAAAGAATTTATTGTACTTGTTGATTGAGCATGTAAGGCTAAAAAACTCGGGAAAGAGAAAAGAAAAGCTGAGTCAGAGCTAGAGATCTGAGAAAGAGATCCTCAAGTAAATCATTTCAGTTTGTATCAAAGAAATTCTGAGATGAGTATAGCCGTTCAAAGGCTAATGCGGGACATTCGAGTAGAGATCGTGCAAGATCACATTCGAGTTTCCGAACTCCAACTACTTCAATTGCAGGTGTTGGAAATGTTAGACCTGAGCAACCTGAGTGTAGAGATGTGGTAAAAGACATGCGGGCAATTGTCAATTAAATGATCAAGCTTGTTTCAAATGTAGATATTTAGATCACTTTATTCGAAATTGTCCCAAGTCTGTTGAGCAAGAGATTGTACAGAATCTGAAGTCAAATAACACTTCAGTTAGGAGTAGGCCTCTCAGAAACACGGGAAATTTGAGTGGTCGTCAGAGAGCTACGAAAGATACAATTACGAGATCTTAGGCAAGAACACCTGCTAGAGCTTATACCATTCGCGCTCGTGAGGAAGCTTCGTCTCCAAATGTTATTACGAGTACATTTACTTTTTATGATACTTCTGTGATTGCATTGATAGACCCAAGATCAACTTATTCGTATGTATGCATGAATTTAGTATCCAGTAAGACTTTGCCTGTAGTGTCTACTGAATTTGTAATTAGAGTATCGAACCCCTTAGACAAAAGTGTCCTGGTTCACAAAGTGTGCAAGAATTGTCCGTTGATGTTTTGAGATATTTGTTTTTCGGCTGATCTGATGCTATTACCATTTGATGAATTTGATATAATCCTGGGTATGGATTGGCTAACTTTACATGCTGTTGTTGTAAACTGTAAACGGAAAACTATTGATTTGAGATGTCATAATGATGAGCTAATTTTGATCCAATCAAATGATTTGAATGGGTTAGCGGCAGTGATATCTTCAATGAAAGCTCTGAATTATATAAAAAAGGGTTGTGAAGCTTATTTTGCATATGTGATTGATACGAAAGTGATAGAAAAAAAAGTTGAATCTGTGCCGGTTGTTTGTGAGTTTCCTGATGAATCATCGGGATTACCTCCGATACAAGAAGTTGAGTTTGGCATTGAATTAATGTCGGGGACGACCTCTATCTCAATAGCTCCATATAGAATGGCTCCGACAGAATTGAAAGAATTAAAGTCACAATTACAAGAATTGATTGATAGAGGATTTGCACAACTGAGTTTCTCACCTTGGGGGTGCTCCCATTCTGTTTGTGAAAAAGAATAATGGCACGATAAGAATGTGCATTGATTATCGTCACTTAAACAAAGTGACCATTAAAAATAAATATCCTCTGCCCAGAATTGATGATTTGTTTGATCAGTTGAAAGGAGCTTCTGTGTTTTCAAAGATAGATTTGAGATCAGGATATTATCAGTTGCGAGTAAAAGAATCAGATGTGCCGAAAAATACTTTCAGAACGAGGTACGGGCATTATGAATTTTTAGTTATGCCTTTCGGATTAACAAATGCTCCTGCTGTCTTTAAGGATTTGATAAATAGAATTTTCAGACCGTATTTAGATCATTTTGTTGTTGTATTCATTGACGACATTTTGATTTATTCGTGTGATGAAATTGAGCATGCTGAACATTTGAGAATTGTGCTACAAACTCTGTGTGATAACCAATTGTATGCAAAGTTTAGTAAATGTGAGTTTTGGTTGCGCGAAGTTGGCTTTTTGGGGCATATTGTGTCAGCATCCAATATACGAGTTGATCCGAGCAAAATTTTAGCTATTTTAGAGTGGAAGCCTCCAAAAAATGTGTCTGAAGTCCGCAGTTTTCTAGGACTTGTTGGTTATTACAGACGGTTTGTAAAAGGGTTTTTGATGATTGCTCCGCTGACAAGATTGCTTCAGAAAGATGTGAAATTTGAATGGTCTGAGAAGTGTCAGAAAAGCTTCAATCAATTGAAAGCCCTTTTGACTGAAGCTCCAGTGCTAGTATAGCCAGAATCCAGTAAGGAATTTGTGATATACAGTAATGCTTCGTTGAGAGGTTTGGGATATGTTTTGATGCAGGAAGGCAAAGTTATAGCTTATGCCTCAAGACAATTAAAACTGCATGAAAAGAATTATTTGACACATGACCTTGAATTAGCTGCGATTGTGTTTGCTCTAAAAATTTGGCGCCACTATCTTTTTGGTAAAAAATGTCATGTGATTTTAGATAATAAAAGTCTGAAGTATTTGATGACTAAGAAAGACTTGAATTTACGATAGAGAAGATGGTTAGAACTATTAAAATATTATGAGCTTGTGATAGATTATCATCCGGGAAAAGCATATGTTGTTGTTAATGCTTTGAGTCAGAAATCACTGTTTGTGCTTCGTGTGATGAATGCTTATTTAGTTCTATCTGATGATGGTTCGATTTTAGCCGAATTGAAAGCGAGACTGCTATTCTTACAACAGATTTGTGATGCTCAGAAAGTTGATAATGAAATGATAGCGAAACGAGCTCAGTGTAATTTGAACTCTGATTCTAAATTTCAAGTTGATGTTGATGATTGTCTAAGATTCCAAGATCAGGTTTGTGTTTCGAGAAATCCAAAGTTGATTCAGTTGATTTTGAAAGAAGCTCATAGCATCGCTTATATGTTCATCCGGGAAGTATAAAGATGTACAATGATTTGAAACAACTTTACTGGTGGCTTGAAATGAAAAGAGATATCTCGGACTTTGTTTCGAAATGTTTGATCTGTCATCAAGTTAAAGCTGAACATCAGGTGCCATCTGGTTTATTACAACCGATTATGATTCTCGAGTGGAAATGGGATAGAGTGACAATGGATTTTATTTCAAGTTTGCCTTTAACTCCAAAAAAGAAAGATGCAATCTGGGTTATAGTTGATATATTGACAAAATTAGCCCATTTTATTTCGGTGAGAACGGATTATTCGTTTGACAAGTTAGCTGAGTTATACATTTCTGATATTGTGAGATTGCGCGGGGTGCCACTATCTATTGTGTCTGACAGAGATCCGAGGTTTACTTCACGGTTCTAGAAGAAATAGCAAGAGGCTTTAGGTACAAAATTGCATTTCAGTACTACTTTTCATCCACAGATAGATGGACAATCCGAACGGATTATTCAGATACTCGAGATATATTGAGATGTTGCATTCTTGAGTTTGAAGGTACGTGGGAACAGTATTTGTCATTGATTGAATTTGCGTATAATAATAATTTTCAATCGAGCATTAAAATGACACCGTATGAAGCCTTGTTTGGTAGGAAATGCCGAACACCTATGTATTGGTTAGAGCTGATTTCATAAATGAGACTGAGCAGAAAGTGAAAGTGATCCGTGATAGTTTGAAAGCAGCATCTAATCGACAGAAATCCTACGCAGATTTGAAACGAAAAGATATTGAGTTTGAGATTGGAGATAAAGTGTTTTTAAAAGTGTCTCCGTGGAAGAAAATACTCTAATTTGGCAAAAAGGGCATATTGAGTCCGAGATTCATCAGGCCATATGAGATTATCAAGCGTGTTGGACCAGTTTCTTATAGACTGTTGTTACCATCTGAGTTAGAAAAGATCCATAATGTGTTTCATGTATCAATGCTTTGACGATACAGATCAGATCCCTCACATGTAATTTCTCCGTTTGAGATAGAAAAGAAGAACCGATCCGTATCTTAACTCGAGAGGTTAAAGAATTGTGAAATAAGAAAATTCTACTAGTAAAAGTAATATGGCATTGACACGGGGTTGAAGAAGCTACGTGGGCGCCCGAAGATGCTATGAGAAAGTAATATCCGAATCTGTTCAACGGTAAGATTTTCGGGGACGAAAATCCCTTAAGGGGGAGAGTTGTAACAATCCGGTTTAGACCCTAGTTAAAATAATGGTTTCAGGACCACAAATCTGAGTTAGAAAAGTATTTTAATATTATTTTTGAGTCTACAACATGTGAATTGATATGTATGAAATTTTCGTGATTTCATTTATCCGTTTGTGTGCTTAATTTTCAAAAGGGGCTAAATTGCATAAAAAGTAAAAGTGGCATTAATTTGTTATGATTTGATTTTTGTGAAGTCCTTCAATGGATATTTGACCATGGAACATTGTAATGGACGATTAAGGTCCTTTGTTATATGGTTTTCTAAGTAATTCATTAAGGTTATTTTGGTAAAAAGTATATTAATATATAATAAAATAAAACCAAGTTTAAATTCCATGCATATTCATCTTTTATGACCAAAAATACGAAAGAGAAAGTTAGGTTCGGCCTTGATTTTCTTTGATTAATGTATGTTTTTTATTTTGTTTTTGATAATTTCTACGTTTTTGTGATCATTGCTTCTTGTTCTCTTAAGCCCATGTCTCAATTTCTGAATTTGATGAGTGAGTTATGCCATTGATGATTTTGTAAGCTTTGTGATGATAGTTGTTGAAATATGAAAGATATGTGATAGATTAATATGTTTTATCTTTGAATTTTTGATAAATTTGACCATTTTGGGCTAAATTGTGAAAATGAGAAATTGATGGACTAAAATGTGAATAAATGTAATATATGGGCTTATATGAAGTGTAGTAACATTCAGCCTAGCATGGGTAAAATGAAATTATGTGTATTTGGTGATTTTATGAAATGGGGACTAAAATGTCAAAATGTGAAAATGTGAGGGTTAATTTGTAAAATGCCCTAAATATGTGTTTGTGGATTGAAATGAATGAATTGTGTTATTAAATAGCTAAATTTGTTTAAATTGAATTATTATTATTGTTTATATGCGAATGAATTGTGATATATGGCTAATTGAGCTGAATATGTGAAATTCGGAAAAGTTCCGAAAATATGAAGACGTTCGAAAAGTCCCGTATAAACCTTAGGAGTAGTTAGGATACATATGTCATGACATAGGGTTCCAATATGTGTTATCGTGTAATACAATGTCTGGGAAGTTGACATCGATTTGAGATTTACGTGTAAGACCATGTCTGGGACGTTGACATCGATTTGAAATTTATGTGTAAGACCACATCTGGGACATTGGCATCATATATGATTTCGTGTAAGACCCTATTTGGGACAGTGGCATTGAAAATTGATTACATGTAAGACCACGTCTGGGATGTTGGCATTATACGAGCTTTCAAAGATATCCGAGTATCCTTATGGATTCCGAACGGTTCAACGGGCATTCTGGGTAATGAATGATTATGTGAAATGTGTATCTGATGCAGGTATGTTTGAAATGTATGCAAAGTTGAGTATGAAAAGTAAGTATATGTGAAAATGTGGATTTGAGATATATGTATGAGAACATTGTAATAAGATGTGCTATATACCAATGTACTATGATCAAATGAGCTACATGGAATGTGATATGTATGTGAGCATATAGTTAAGAACAAGTAAGCCTAATGAAAAGTATGAAAATTGCTAATGTGTTATACCATAGTTTATATGAATAAAGTGGTTTATTAATGTTCTATGTGATAAGTTTATTTGTATATGGCTTACTAAGCTTTTGAAAGCTTACTTTGTGTGTGTTTGCATTGTTTTATAGATTATTAAAGCTACTGAGAGCTCGAGGACCGTTGAGGATCATCACCACACAATCGAACTATATTTTGGTACCTTTTGAAATTGTACATATTGAAGTATGGCATGTATAGGCTAGAGAACTTTGATTATGTTTTGAAATGTGTAAATATAGCTATGTGATATGGCTTGTAAATGAATATGATTATGGTGAATATAGTTCATGCTATATGATACAAATGTTGGTATGTTTGGATATGCTCGTGAATGGGCAAATGAAATGGTTAATTTTTGTATGTTTTGGATGCTTTTGGGTCATAGTTTGATGCTTGTAGGTATGCCCCAAAATGGGTGGCAATTTGGCCTTGCAAATGGCCTATAGTTGCCCACACAGTTGAGCACACGGGCATGTGTCCCAACCATGTCCTTCACTTTTCCAATTAGAAGATATTCAGAATTGCATACAAGCCAGACATACGGGCGTGTGATAGGCCGTGTGACTCAAGTAAGCATTGCACACGGGCTAGACACACGGGTGTGTGACAGGCTGTGTGGTCCAAATCAGCTTTGCACACGGGCTGAGACATGGTCTAAGGCACGGCTGTGTGAGGCACACAGCCTAGCCACATGGGCGTGTGTCCTGTTATGAAAGAAAATTTTTCTATGTTCTGTAAAGTTTCTGTAAGAGATCGGTTTAGTCCCGAACCTTCTCTAAAGCATGTATATAGTCTCATAGACCTTCTAAAGGGACTATATGAATACGAATGCTTATGTAATGATGTTGTATGATTGATATTGTGAAATGAGAGTAAAGTGTTTCTATATGTTCGGTAATGCCTCTTAGCCCTAGTCCAGCGACTGATACAGGCTAGGGGTGTTACAATCGTACACCTCGATTGTACTACTTGAGCATCCATCGGAATTTCAATGATTCAACAAACATAAAACTCTTGACATGCATGAGAATTATGAGATGAAAAGATAACGTCTTGAAAGAGTATTGCATGATGAGCTCATCTACCCTTACTTAATGTGTATGTGAACTTTGTGATTAACATGTCTGATTGGATGTATGTGTTTAGGAAAATTAGCCAAATGGATGGAAAACTTGTTATTGTTTACTTAGATTTAATAAATGTGATTGGTATGTTTAGTTTCTGTTATACGAACTTACTAAGCATGTAATGCTTACTCCGTTTTATTTTCCACTATTTTATAGTGCTCGGAAGCTCGTGATGGTTGGAGATCATGGAGCATCGTAACACTATCAACTAGTCATTTTGGGTATACTTAGTAAAATCGTTTTGGTATAACGGCATGTATAAGACAACTTCACCATAGGTGGCTTGAAAATGATATTTTGTAACTTAGCCATTGGAATGGCTAGTAATGGTTCGTTTTGGTATGACTAAGTAGGTCATTATGATATATATACACATGTGTTATGTTAAGTAAATGTGGTTAAATGTTGTTATTGCATAAGTTAAACCAAGGTAAGTTTATAAACACTTGTGCTTGAAATTATATGCCATGTTGAATGACAGAATTGCTTATTTTGAATGCTTGAATTGGTTGATATTGGATGTGTGTTTCAAGTGAAGGTCTTGGGTGTAATTTTGGGTGAAAAATGAAGCTAGAAATGGCTTTATTTTGTCCACACAGGCAGACACATGGGCGTGTGTCTAGACCATGTGTGACACACGACCGAGTACATGGGCATGTAGCCAGGCCCTGTGTCCCCTGTACCTTAATTTTGAGAAATATAATGCTCAGAATTGAGCACACAGGCAGAGACCTGGGCGTGTGCCTCAGTCATGTGTGCTACACAGCCTAGAACACGGGCGCATGTCTTGGCCTTGTGAAACCTGCACCTAATTAACCACACGGCCTAGCACACAGGCGTGTGGCATGACCGTGTGGCGCAAGTCAGAGAGCAACCTAAATCGAAAACTAGCTGTAGCATGGGCGTGTCCCTTGGATCACACGGGCGTGTGAGCCCTACACCTTGGAAAGTTTTTTGTAATTTCGCGAAAAATTCTTAGAGGCTCTGATTAAGTCTCGACTTGTTTCTAATGCTCGTATTAGGCCTCGAGGGTCTATTAAGGGACTTTAAGAATGATTTCGGAATGTGAATAGTAGCTTGCATAATTTATCTATAAATGTTTCTGAATGTTTCGATAATGCTCCATAACCTTGTTTCAATGACAGATACAGGTTAAAGGTGTTACATATAATGGTATCAGAGTTATGATTTAACCGATTCTCATATTTGACGTAGCAAACACGAGTTTAGCTATACATGCCATTATATAAATTATGATAGGGTGATGACTCCTAATCATTTTTAAATGTGTTTTTCATATAGTAATGTCATCCAACCGAGCTAGAGCTGAATCTGATGAAGCAAAGAGCAATACTTCTGCTTCAGTTCAAAGAGTTGCATCTGCATCTAGTAGTGAAAAGCTCGCGTCTGAGGGCCAAAGTAAGGAGGCAAACAGGCCTTCTTTCAAATGATGAATGAATGGTTTAGGTAGTACTTGAGAACAAACCCTGCTGTACAATGACCTCCCCTACTGCTCCTCAATCGGTTCCTGAGGTACCACAGGGTGCTGAACCCACTAGAATTGGTAAGCCTCCGATAGATAAAATCTGCAAACATGGGACGAAAGAATTTAGGGCTACCGCAGATGATGATCCAGAAAGGGCCGGGTTTTGGCTAGAATATAATATCCGGGTTTTTGATGAACCATCCTGCACACTTGCCGAATGTCTGAAATGTGCAGTATCCCTACTGAAAGATATAGCTTATCATTGGTGGAATACCAGAACTGCAATGGTATCGAGAGATAATGTTACATGGGAATTCTTTAAGATTGAATTCAGGAAGAAGTATGTGAGTCAGAGATTTATGGATCAGAAGAAGAAAGAATTTCTAGAGCTCAAACAAGGAAATATGACTGTGACCGAATATGAACAGGAATTTGTTCAGTTGAGCAAATATGCCAGAGAATGGGTTCTAACTGAGGCTAAGACGTGTAAATACTTTGAAGAGATTTTAATTGAAGATATCAAGTTATTGATTGGAATTCTCGAAATAAGCAAATTTACGGTGTTAGCCAATCGAGCACGCAAAGTTGAAGAATTTAGTAAAGAAAAGAGACAAGCTGAAAGAGAGGCTTGGGTTTCTGGAAAAAGAACTATGAGTAAGTCACAATCATTAGCTTCTAAGAAATTAAAGAAATATTGTGATCATGTTACCACATCTACGAGATATTCTGGAAGAGAGTGAAGCTCTCAATGTTCTAACCCGAGGTCTTCTTCTCCATCTGTGACCATGTAGGTAATGTTGGTAATCCCAAAAAGAAATGTAAACATTGTAACAAATTTCATCATGGGGAGTGTCGGTCTAGAAGTGAAGCTTGTTTTGGATGTGGTTTACTTGACCATTTTCTCAGAGATTGTCCCGAAAGAGTTGAAAAAGAGATAGAACCAGCTCTATAGCCTAGTAATCCATTTGGAGGTGTTTAAAGGGCAATTAGCCCCTTAAATCATGGTTGGCAGGCCATAGGGGACAAGAAAGTCAGAGTTGGTCCAAGTTGGTAAGGATTTGGTGACTAAATTGATGGTTTAATCTTAAAATAAAGAAAATATGATACCCTTCTATGTACTCATCTTCTTCCACCAAAAAACACAAGAAAAATAGGGGTTTTAAAGCTCAAAAATTTCAGCAAACTCTTCTCCATACAAGTAAGTGATTTTAATGGTTTTTCTTGATGATAGTTGTTCTTTTGGAACCCCTAAAGCTTAAGGTTTCTAAAGAAGGGACTATTTCGTAAAATGGTGAAGATTTTAGAGCTTTTCCATGAGAGCTTTTAAGTTTTTTGCTGCATTTTATGGAAGAAAATGGGTCTTAGTTGTTAGATAAACAACTTTTGTGAACGGTGTTACCATGAAAACACCTAAAAAGACCTTTTTGTAAAGGTTGTAAAATATGTAGTAAATGTGTGAAATGTTGAGTTTTGATGGTACTCAAAAGAGAAATAAATGTTCACCTAGGCTCATTAAAGGGAGAAATTTGATTAGAATTGGTTTTCGAGCCTAGGGGTAAAATGGTTATTTTGCGAAAGTCTAAGGGTAAAACAGTAATTTTGCCAAAGCATGAATATTAAAATGCATTTATTAATGTGATAATTAAATGAGCTAATTTGCTATTATAGATCAAGAAGAACCAAGAATTAACCTCGACCAGGTGAAGAACAAAGTATCAGACTAGATCGAAAATCTACCCTATTTTAAAATCGAGGTAAATTTGTATGTGATAAATTAAACATTTACGCTAGTATGTTTGAGAATGTTTGATATTATAATGATACCTGATATTCTATGAAATTGAGTAATGGTGTTGATTGAGAAAGATGATAAACGTTGAGATGTTGAAGTCCTGGTTGGACTATAATCAATGTGAGAATACTATCATCGAGACACGAAATAGATAAGGTCCCGTGGAGACCATGTCTGGGACATGGCCTCAGCACCGAATTGAGATCTCGTATAAGACCATATCCGGGATATGGCTTCGGTATTGAATATGAGAATCATATAAGACCATATCTGGGATATGACATCGATGCTTCATGTGAGACTCCGCATAAGACCATATCCAGGATATGGCATCAGCACTCAGAGGTGACCCCATGTAAGACCACATCTGGGATCTGCCATCGGCTTCGTGTTTTTGTTAATGACGATAAATATGCATCTTTAAATATCCCTAATTATTTAATGGAAGAAATAGATAAGCTTAGGGACATAAATGAGATTAGTACTAAATCTATGTGATTGAGTGAATACAGGTAATCGCGAGTAAGTCACGAGAAATGTTTGCGATATGTGGCATGATATATGCTAGATATAAGTGTGAGTAAGTTATGGAAATGAGCTTAAGACTTGTGTTTTATTCAATGGAATAAATGAATGACACTATGGGTTTTATGTTGCTATCTATTCATGCAAACTTACTAAGCTTTATACTTACCCCTCTCATTTCCCTTTCCCTTGTAGTATTCCCAAGATAGCTCGAGGACCGTGGGATGTCGGAGTTCGGAATCACACTATCGACATCTTTTTGGTAAAACAAAGTTAGATTTATTTTGAGTATGGCATGTATAGGACTTGGGTACTTTGTTATGTCATATTTGTTAGCCAAAGTGTTGGCTATTTATGTTATCGAATTCATTTTGTAAATGGTAATTGAAATTGGGTCAATACTTGACAAGTTTATATATATTCATTGATGATGAATCATGAAGTTTATGCTTTTGTGGATGCTTTGATTTGAGTTCTTGGAAGTGCCTTAGAGTCATGAGTTATGTTGTAATGAGATGATATAAGTATGGTTGTTATGTAGGGTGGCATTTGGCTTGGAATATACCATTTTTAATGTCCACAGGGGTAGACACACGAGCATTTGTCTAGGCCGTGTGTGACATACGGTCAGCCCCATGGGCGTGTTGATCGGCTGTGTGTCCCTTTGCATGCTAGGTTTACAAGTCAGTATGCTCAATAGTAAACACATGGGTAACGACACGGCCGTGTGTCTCAGCCGTGCGGGAGGCACAACCATCGACATGGGCGTGTGCCTTGGCCGTGTGACCATAGTGAGGTGATGATGTCATAAATAGAATGCCATGGTTTTGGTACATGGGGTAAGACATGGGCGTGTCAAGGCCGTGTGAGGGACACGGGCATGTGTCCGGCCGTGTGAAAACCCTGTAGGTTTGAATTAGAAAATAAATATGATCGTTGTTTTGTCGAGTTTTAAAATTTATAAAGAGAATGATCGAACCTAGAAACTAACTCTGACAACGATTTAAGGCAAGTGCACCTATCGAACAGTAGTATAGCTTAGGTAGGACCGGATTGTCGAACCCAAAGGAACTAAAACTACTAATACCAACTTTCTTTTCATTATTTAGCCTAAATATTAAGTGATTGGTTGATTAATCTAAAACTAACTAATTACCAAGCTAAGACGCAACGATAAAAAGACTAAATTAGGGAGATAACTTTTAAAAATACTCAGTTAATTTAGATGATACCTTTAGGAAAAATCCACCGAGACTTCACTTGTTATCTAACACTGAACTATATGATTTATTCACTTAGCTTGATCCGTAAGACTCCCTAACATATATTAAACCCTCTCTCGAGGCGAATAACGTCTAACCCTAGGTTAATTAATGGAAATTTATTTTTCTGTTAATAACCCCCGAAAATAGCAGTAAATCGATCTATGGACTCCCATATTAGGTTTCACCCTAATCTGGCAAAATCTCGTCACCCTATCTCTAGGCATGCGATCAACTCCGCTCTCCACCTAAGAACATCAAATTTGGATTAAGCTCACATAATTAAGAACAAACTAAGTATTTATCATATAATTCAGTAATCAATAACAAGATTCATCATAGGTTTCATCCTCTTTGGGTATCCGAAGGGTTTAATTCATAACTATAAAAGAAAACATCTCCGAAGAAAAGATAAAACAAAACATAAGAAATCCCTAAAACTGCCTGAAAGAATTGAAGGAGAGATCTGCCGTCTTGAGTAGAATTCCGACTTCTTGAGATGGATCAACTGGCTATCTTCGAGTGATTCTCCATAGATCTGGCCTTTTCGGCTTGGCTCCTTGGCCTAGCTAACCGCACTCCTTTCAACTGATACTTAGGGGTTTATATAGGCTTTTGAAATAGGTTTCTTTGCCCCAAAGTATCCAAATCCGAATGAAATTGCTTTTTGCCACGACAGGGACACGGCCATGGCATCTTCAAGCCATGTTCGGATTTCTTTAATGAGACACGGCCATGTGACTCGAGGTAAGACCGTGCTCTAGATGATCAGTGAGGCACGGCCGTGTGGGCTTAAGTCCAGGCCGTGTCGATTTCTTCCTTGGCCCAATTTGCTTCGTTTTAGGCTCATTTCTCGTTCTTTTCATCCTCCGATGCTTTCCTGAGTATAAGACATGAAAAGAAAGGATTAAGAGCACCTTTTTACATAAATCAAGGGATAAATCATCCAAAAGCATGCTAAATGTGGGATTAAAATATGTTACTTTTACGGTTTATCAAATACCCCCACACTTAAGCAAAATTCTCAACTTACAATTAAAACGAACTTTCCATGATTCATAATTTCTATCAACAATGTCTCATCATAATTCATAGATAATTTATAGATGGATAATTTAACTCAAAGAATCCTAAAGATTCAAACAATATAAGTCATACATTTGTAGTACAAAAATGTAGGTGTCTCCCCTTATCCAAATAATTACCTTTAATTCAAAACCGACAAGGATTGACATCCTCACTAAAGATTCACTCAAATCACTCAAAGTGTTTAAGGTTAAAAATTAAGCACTCGATAAGTCGAACATGAAAAGTTAATCCCATAGGCTTGCCTGAAAATCAAATCTCCACCACTGTAAAATTAAATGACAAACAGATCCAAAGGTCTTGAACAGGGTTCTAATGAGGCTAGGGTTAAAGGTGTGGATAAAGGCTGAATTAGAAGGTTAGAATCGAGATTGACCTAATAAATTTCCTAAATAGAAAAATGAACTAATCTTAAATAATTACATCAATTGAAAACTAATAATACTAATAATACAAGCTTTTTCTTCAAGAATTAGAATTTTAATGTGTAAGCTCACCTAATCACAAAACTAATAATGAATATACTTCGGTTTTTTTTAAGAACAAACTATCATAATAATAAGAAAGAACTTTTACAATTGAAATAAAGAACATAGTTAGGAAACTGTTCAAAATCAAATCTCGACAAAAAGGGTAGTTAAAAAGAATATGGTGATAACAAATAAAAAGGGTTCTAGATTAAAGTTAGTGGGTGAGTCAATAAAAAGGGTTGTTAGGATTAACGGGGTTCACTAAGGGTTAATTATGAAGGTAGGCTTTTTAGTGGAGTAAGTGGGTTAAATCCTAGGTGCCTTTATCATCTCTATGTATCAAATTATAACTGTGGTCTTGACATGTATAATCAAGGCAGGTTCTAGAATAACAATTCAATGTTGACACACTCATAGTCAAAAAGTGAGCATGAAAAAGAGTATATGCTCTATAAGGCTCAAAATCTCACAAAAATTATGGGTATTTTGATATCAACCTCGTAAATTTCAAATTTCAAAGTAACATTCAAATTCAGGTTAACAACCTAGATTTTAATTTTTGAAAATTAGACTTATCATGCTCGATTCTCTAGTATTCTTCAAATTTAATCATCAATGCACAATTATCAATGACTTACTTTAAAACATATCTACAAAAACCATAAATCATCAGAAATTTCATCCTAATTAGTAATATGAGGAAATTTCTTTGGAACAAGATTAAATTCAGGGATTTGAGAATAATGAAAAAAGTTAGTGTAATATCCCGGGTTAGGGGCTATTTGGTGTTGCATGATATCGCATGTGTTTGGTGTGCTGTGTTGCTATTTCGGTGTTTTAGGGGCTTAATTATAGGCTAAGTGTATGCCTGAGTAGGTAGGAAAATTTTAGTTTTTGGCCTTAGGTGTGGGGAGCTGATAGAGTGGGGGCTTAAGAAAAAAAAAATGGAGTTTTATGGCACAAAAGAGGAGTTGGTGGAGTGGCATTGTAGGCGCCACTAAGGGCTTGTGAATGTGACGCCACTTGCAGGGGGTGTGGTCCTGTGTTCAAGCTGCAAAGTGGCCACATTTTGCTTTCTTTTTGGACGGCATAGGAGGGAAGAGTTTGTGGCAATTTGAACTCTGCCTAAGACTTGGTCAAGGGGTGACTTGGATGGTGGAGAGCAAATTAAGGGTAAAGACTTGTTCAAACTTATTTGAAATGGTGGCTTGGAGTAAAAGTAGGGATTTGGCCGAAATTTAGGGGAGTTGGGGGGGGAAGTGACGGCTTGGAATGGGGATTAGGGGTGCCGAAATTCTATTTGGTATTTTGATGTTTCGGTCAAGCAAATAATGCACTAAATTTCTTCTTTTGTCAATAGCTTAAACCGAAAATTCAAGAGAACCGAAAGACCAAATCTCTAAGGCTTGCCGAATTTGTTTTGTTTTTCTCTCAAACTTCTTGTAGCCGAATGCACTCTTACTTTTTCTCTTCTTCTTCACCTGCATAAGCCGAAACTAGTACCAATTGTTCTCTTATTCATTTTTCTTCTCTCTTCTTGAAAAACACTAGTGCGAAACCTATCATTCCCTTCCCAACCGATTTCTCCATTCTTCTTGTCCATCTTTTTTTGTGTGCCGAACCCTTATCAATCGCCAAACTTTCTTTTGTCCTTCTCAAAACACATTGTTGTCAGTAATCTCTAATTCTTCCCTTGTTCACACTCCATTTCTCATCTTTGAAAGCCGAACATAGGTGTGTGTAAAGCACCAAGGCCGAACCTTCTCTCCCTCCCCTAGTGGTTTCTTGGCCGAATTTTTGGGTGTTGGTAAGTGCTAAGGCCGAATGGCCATAACTCCTCTGTTGGTTCTTTGTTGGTTATGGTTTGATTTAGGGCCGACTATGGGCATTTTGAAGGATTCTAATCTCTTCATTATAGGACATCAAAGGGTTTCAAGCAAACAAGAGGGCCATCTTCATTTGTTAAGTGATTAGGTAAGGGTGGTAAGTAATACTTCTACATTCTTTCGATTTCTTTAAGATGGGCTACAAGAGATTAATGGTTCTATTTCTAGGTGAAGGCCGATTATCAAAAGAGTCACTTTTGGTTGGGGTTTGTTTGGAAAGCAAACCAATAGCAAGGTAAGGGTTGGTATCAACTCTTTTGGTCTTAATGGTGTTGGGCGAATATCATAGATACCTAACCCTATCTTTGGCCGATTGTAGAGTCAATAATCGAGGGCTTAGCATTCGTTCTCGTTGGGATTTCTAGGCTCGTAGTTACCAGGTGTGTAACTAACACACTTATACTTAGTAATATAATTGATAACCGTGTGATGACTAATGATACAGTGATGATTGATATGATACCCTAATGGGTATGATTATGGATTAGGTAAGTCGGTATTACTATTTTTAATGATGAGTTATATGTTACCATGACTGTGGGTATATGTGACATGAGATATAGCATGAGATGCATGATTATATGATATGCATGATTACATGAGTATGGCATATTGATGGGTATTACGAGTTGAGGGAGCGGTGATGTTTTTGGCCGACGAGCACCGGTGCTTTGGTAGCACAACTTTGTAACTTTGGGTCACGGAGGTTTGGCACCTCCGAGAGGTTTGGTACCTCGGCGTCTCGCCCCGAGTGGCTCGGTACCACGGTGGGTTGGCCCCACGGATGATTATACTGGGATTGACGCCGATGTTTTGGTAACACACGACGGGTTGGCCCCATCACTAGATTTGTGACTACGGTCACCGGTGCTTTGGTAGCACTGCTTGTGTCTTTGGGACACCGAGGTTTGGCACCTCATTGCGACTTGTCCACGTGGTTTGACCACCGTGGGTTGGCCCCACTTGAGATATGGGATTGTCTCGCTAGTGTTTTGGTAACACACGATGGGTTGGCCCCATCTTTGGATTCGTGACTTGGTCACGGTGCTTTGGTAGCACAAGCGTGTCTTTGGGACACCGGTGGTTTTGGGACCACATCGATGGATAATGTGTCTTTGGGACACCGGTGTTTTGGTAACACATTGTGACTATCGTCACGGTGGTTTGGTACCACGGGGTAGAAAAGCGATATGGATGGTTAGGATCGGGTTGCATTAATTGTGTTGCTTTGTATGATGTGTGTTAGCATGTTGTTTTATCGAGCGGGATTTACACACCGAGTCACTCGACTCACCCTCTCCTTTGACATTTCAAGTGACTCGTGAAGACGCGGACTTGGAGCCGGATGGACTCGGGGTGCTCATGCCATGCGGAATAAAAGTTTTACTCGAGATATTATGCTTTGGGTGTTTTAGTTATTTACGTTCATTGGGTCTATTTCGGATTGTAAAAGCCTTTAAATCGCCTTTTGATGTTATGTTTAAAGTTTGATTTTAATATGCCTTGATAAATAAGCTAGTATGAAGTTTACTAAAACTTGGAAAGATAATGATTTCAAATTATAACATAAAATGTTTTTAAACTATACCATCGGGTATCATGACCGATTTTATGAAAATCAATTGTTCTCAAGCTTGAAGGCCAATTTTTACTAAGTCTAAATTTTAAACAACTAGTTTTTCAAAAGAAACAAAGTTTTATCAAATCTCATCGAGTACAAATTCGAAATTTTCAAACACGTTTTCCGTAACATACAGATTCGGTCGTGGTGTTTTGACCGGTTTGGGGTGTTACAATTGTGGTATCGAGCTAAGTTCAAAAGCTTTTTGTGGGCTTGAGGCCCAAACTGTTTTCAAAAGTTTGTTTTAAGTGTTTTTGGATGGAATACATGGTTTACAAGGCATGGCACCGAAGTCTCGGCACTGATTCGCCTGTAAGTAATTCTAATTCTTACGTGAATTTCTATTTGTAGAAGGGTAGGTGATATGGAGCGTAGTTAGATTTATAGGACTTGAACCCTAGGATTAGATTACTCAAACACTTGAACTAAAGCATAAGACTTAAAGCACTAAACCAATCGTGACTCACCACGGGGCTAGGGCGTGGTAACTCTCGTGCACGCATGTCAGGAGAGGATCGGAAGAGCTTGGTATTTAAGCGGTCCTCGTGACTCACCTCCTCTTCGCGCGAGTATCCCACAGTGCGTAGCTCGAGTTCACCACGACCAAGAAGGTTCGGTCATAGACTTAACCTAACGACTAAAACCCGAAAAGGGAATTAGCCCTGTTTTCAAAAATACAACAACAACCCTAATGTTTTCCAAACTTTTTGCAATAAACTCTTCCAAAGCGAAAATGTCACATTTATAACAATTTTCTCGAAAAACTGATTTATGGAAAATTACAAAAATGCCCTTAGGGTAAATTTACTAAAATGCCCTCGGTTTTATAAAATAGCAACTCAATGATTTTGCCCCAAAATTCCAATGATGTTACGAAATTCAAACACTCTGTTTTACAAAATATCAATCAAAATTTTGATTTTGGAAAATTAAAACATCTCGATCTGTGAAATTACTAAAATACCCACGGTTTCCAAACAAAGTATTTTACAAAATTTTCAAAGAACACTCTCAAATTTTGGAATTTCAATTGACCAGGTTTCTGAAAGTCTTAAAAAATATTTTTATTACGAAAATACCCTGTAGGGAAAATGACGAAAATACCCTTGGGCTAGAATGGGCAGCAATGTCCGAAGAGTGAATAGGTATGGAAAGGGTTAAGGCATGAATGTATAATCTCTTTTGGATGAATAGGATAGAAGACTGAAACCTTGATTGCTCGAAAGAACCCCTGAATAAACTCTATTCATAAAATTTCTTTGCGATTAAGAAAGTGGAACGATACTAATGCATAAAAATTCTTTATAATCAGATACGTAGATCGTTTAGACATGAGCACTCGAGGCGGACGTGGTCGTAATACTCGTGGTAGAGGTAGGGGTAGAATGACGGTTTCTGAGCCCGTAGGATCTGGGCAGGGTTCAGAAAATGAGATGCCGGCTCCGCCACCAGCTGGAGGTGGTGAATTCAAGATCGATCGAGATGACGCAGATGTCACGAGCGATCTTTGCGGTGTTGGAAAGAGTAGCCTGGTGTAAGTGGTGGTGCGGGAGTTAGGAAATCTGTTCCTGAGCGACTCCGGGCTAACGGGGCCGAGTTCTTCCGAGGTGTTTGGTGTTGCTCCAGCAGCTGCTGAATATTGGCTAGAGGCAATCGAAAGCGGATCATGGACGATCTGGACTTGACGATCGAGGAGAAACTTAAGGGGATTGTATCGCTTCTCGGGATGAGTCATACCGAGTGGTGGCTCACGGTTCGGGACGAGTGTGGCGGTGAGGATCGACATGGGATTATTATTTGAGCCTTACCAAAAGAAATACATCGGGGCTAGCTACATCGACTCCCGAGAAAGGCATTTCGAGGCTTGTTGGGGAGTAAATCATTCTTTGAGCAGTGAGTTCCGGCCGAGTAGGTATGCCAGGGCATTGTAGCCACCGAGCATGAGAGGTGTGTTCGTTTCGAGGATGGTCCGCGAGACGAGTTGAGGTGCTGATTGCTCCACGCCAGAGCGCGAGTTCATTGTCTTAGTTGAGAAGGCTAAGGTAGCCGAAAGGTGTTAAGGAGTCGGTAAGACAGAACATGGACGGGAGTAGGCTTAAGAGGAGCTTTGGGTCTTGGGATCGTCGGGTAACCCGCGAGAAGAGGCTAGACCGAGTGGGCGAATCGATCTGCTAGATTTGGTGCCGCTAAGCGGGGACCACCGCGATGTAATCGGTGTGGGAAATCTCATTGGGGTGGTTGTTGGGTGGTGGAAAAGGTTGCTTCGAGTGTGGTCTCGGATCATCGCATTAGGGATTGTCCGCGTAGGATGGCGTGGATTGATCGAGAGTCGGCCGTAACCGATTCGAGAGGTAATGGACCGCCACCGCAGAGGGGCGTGGTAATGGCGAGGTGGTAATGGATTTGGTCGAGGTCGTGGAGCACCGGCGAGAGGTGCGGGTAGTTACGAGGCACGACGGCACTGATACGGTGTGTATGCACTAGGCGCCCGAGAGAGGCGGCATGCCGGACGTAATCACCGTGACGTTTTTGATTTTTGGTTCTCCTATAACGCTTTAATTGACTTGGGTTCCACGCATTCGTATGTTGCTAGTAGTATAGTTGAGACCATGGACTTAGACTCGAGATATCTTACAGACGGATGGCTGTACTTAGCCCTCCAGGTCACTCTGTAGTGGTAGATAAGTTGTATAAGGATGTACCCCTAGAACTCCAAGGGGTAGTTTTTCTTCAGCGATCGATGGAACCGCCGTTGGAGGAGTTCGATCGATTCTCGGATGGGTGGTGGTGAAGTACCAGGCCAAAGTGGATTGCGCGGCTAAGCGCATGGTTCTATCGACGGATAAGGGAGATGAAGTGATTATGATAGGTAATAGGAGAGATTATTTATCAAATGTGGTATCTGCTTTGAAAGCTTGTGAAGAGGGCAGGAAGGGCTGCGAAGCGTATGTGGTTCATGTGTATGCCTTAGAGGCTAAAAGTCTTTGTTGAGAAGGTTAAATCTTGTTAAGGAATTTGTTGATGTGTTTCCAGAGGAGCTTCAGGGTTTACCACCCGATCGTGAGGTAGAGTTTGGGATAGATCTGCTACCAGGGACTGCACCAGTGTCTATTGCTCCTTATAGGATGGCACCAAAGGAATTGGTGGAGCTTAAGGCTCAGATTCAGGAGCTGTTGGATCGAGGCTTCATTAGGCCAAGTGTTTCGCCGTGGGAGGCGTCGGTATTATTCGTAAAGAAGAAGGGCGGATCGATGCGGATGTGTATCGATCACCGCCAACCGAATAAGGCGACGATTAAAACAAGTATCCGTTGCCACGGATAGATGACTTGTTTGATCGATTTGAAAGGTGCGTCGGTGTTTTGAAGATCGATTTGAGGTGCAGGTACCATCGGTTGAAAGTTAAGGAAGCGGATATCCATAAGGCAATGCGTTCGGACTCGATGCGCGCACTACGAATTCACGGTAATGCCGTTCGGGTTGACTAACGCTCGTGACTTTTATGGATATGATGAATAGGGTGTTTCATGAAGATCTGGATCGGTTTGTCGTGGTTTTTATTGGCGATATCTTGGTATATTCAAGGTCGGAAGAAGAGCATGATGCACACTTAAGAGTGGTGTTGCAGATCTTGAGGAGAAGCAACTCTATGCTAAGTTCGATAAGTGTGAGTTACGCTTAGTGAAGTGACGTTTTTGGGTCATGTAGTATCGGTGAGGATTAGAGTAGATCCTCGGAAGGTTGAGGCGGTTTTGGATTGGAAGCCTCCTAAGTCGATCATTTGAGATTCGGAGTTTTTCTGGGTTTGGCAGGATACTATCGAAGATTTGTGGAGGGTTTCGTTAATTGCAAGACCAGATGACTAAGTTTGTTAAGGAAGGGAGTTCCGTTCGTTTGGACCGAGAAGCGGCAGAGAGTTTTGATAAGTTGAAGAAGATCTTGACAGAGGCTCTGTTTTGATTCAACTTTGAGGTGGTAAGGATTTCACGGTCTCTGCGACGCATCACATACTGGGATTGGGTTGTGTCTTGATGCGAGGAGGGTAAGGTTGTGGCTTACGCTTCTCGGCGGTGAGGCCACACGAGGTCAACTATCGACGCCTTACGATTTGGAGCTAGCGTTTGTAGTCTTCGCTCTAAAAATCTGGAGGCACTACTTATACTGGGGAGAAGTCAATCGTCTCTACGCAGATCATAAGAGTTTGAAGTACCTATTGACTCGAAGGATCCGAATTTGAGGCGCGCGCAGATGGGTTGAATTGCTCAAGGACTACGATCGTTCGATCGAGTATCATCAGGGCAAAGCTAACGTGGTGGCGACGCGTTGAGCCCGTAGGGTTGTTTTGATTTAAGAGCTTTGTTTGCCCATTTGAGTTTGTACGACGGACGGAGTATTACGCGAGTTGCGTGTTAAGCCTACTTGGGTTGAGCGATCGAGAGAAAGCAGATTAGAGGATGAGGTTCTAAGTGCGCGAAGGTTACAGTGCTGAGCGGTGGTTTGGAGGGTTCTGACTTGTCTAGTGATGAGGTTACGTGTTTTCAAGGAAGGCTTGTATGCCTAAAGATGTTGGTGAGGAGAAGATTCTTCGGGGCGCACATGCTTGATCCTTATGCTATGCATCCCTGAGGTAGCAAGATGTATAGGGATCTTAAAAAGCGATTTTGGTGGCTTTGGCTTGAAGAAAGAGGTGAGCGAGTTTGTGGGGAAGTGTCGACTTGTCGGCAGTCAAGGTGAGCATCGATTTGCCGTCGGGTTTGCTTGACTGTGAAAATTCCTCGGTGGAAATGGGAAAGGATAACTATGGATTTAAATCGGTGGTTTACGCTCACGCCAAGTAAGAAGGATTGATTTGGGTTATTGTGGACCGTCGACTAAGTCGGCCCATTTCATTCAAAGTGAGTGGACTATTCACTTGAGAGATTGGCGAAGCTTTATGTGTCGAGAGATAGTGAGGCTACACGGTGTTCCGGTTCGATAATCTCGAGATAGGGATCCGAGGTTCACGTCGAGGTTACGGAGAGCTTTGCATCGAGCTCTGGGTACTCGTTTGGATTTCAAAGACGGCTTTTCACCCGCGATCGGCGGGCAATCGAAAAGGTCATTCAGATCTTGGAAGACATCTTTGAGAGGTTGTGTTACGGACTTGAGGCGATTGGGAAGAGTTTACGCCGCTAGCGAATTCGCCACAACAACAACGATTATCAAGCGAGCATTAAGATGGCTCCATATGAAGTATTTGTATGGTAGGAAGTGTCGCTCACCTACATGTTGGACTGAGTTAGGTGAACGTCAGTTGTTGGGACCTGAGTTGGTTGCTGAGACAGAAGACAAGGTAAAGTTGATTCAAGCTCGTTTGAAGGAAGCTTCGGACCGGCAAAAGTCTTATGCCGATCTTAAGCGAAGAGATATAGAGTTCGCTGTAGGAGATCGGGTTTTCTTAAAGGTCTCGCCTTGGAAGAAGGTGCTGAGGTTTGGCAGAAAAGGCAAGCTTAGTCCGAGGTTTATTGGGCCGTATAAGGTATTGAGACGAGTTGGACCAGTGGCGTATCAGCTTGAGTTGCCAGCGGAGCTTAGCCAGATTCACGATGTGTTTCACGTTTCGATGCTTCGGAGGTATCGTTCAGATCCATCGCATGTAGTAGCAGTGGAAGAGATCGAGGTAAATCCAGATATGACTATGGAAGAGGAACCTGTGCAGATTCTTGATAGGGATGTCAAGGTTCTGCGTAGAAAGTCCGTGCCTTTGGTTAAGGTTCTTTGGCGGAATCATGGTGTGGAAGAAGCCACGTGGGAACCCGAGGATGCGATGAGACAGCAATACCCGCAACTCTTTTGATCAGGTAATTTGAGGCCGAAATTATTTTTAAGGGGGTAGAAGCGTAATATCCGGGTTAGGGGCTATTTGGTGTTGCATGATATCGCATGTGTTTGGTGTGCTGTGTTGCTATTTCGGTGTTTTAGGGGCTTAATTATAGGCTAAGTGTATGCCTGAGTAGGTAGGAAAATTTTAGTTTTTGGCCTTAGGTGTGGGGAGCTGATAGAGTGGGGGCTTAAGAAAAAAAAAATGGAGTTTTATGGCACAAAAGAGGAGTTGGTGGAGTGGCATTGTAGGCGCCACTAAGGGCTTGTGAATGTGACGCCACTTGCGAGGGGGTGTGGTCTGTGTTCAAGGCGCAAAGTGGCCACATTTTACTTTCTTTTGGACGGCATAGGAGGGAAGAGTTTGTGGCAATTTGAACTCTGCCTAAGACTTGGTCAAGGGTGACTTGGATGGTGGAGAGCAAATTAAGGGTGAAGACTTGTTCAAACTTATTTGAAATGGTGGCTTGGAGTAAAAGTAGGGATTTGGCCGAAATTTAGGGAGTTAGGGAAAGTGAGCGGCTTGGAATGGGGATTGGGGTGCAGAAATTCTATTTGGTATTTTGATGTTTCGGTCAAGCAAATAATGCACTAAATTTCTTCTTTTGTCAATAGCTTAAACCGAAAATTCAAGAGAACCGAAAGACCAAATCTCTAAGGCTTGCCGAATTTGTTTTGTTTTTCTCTCAAACTTCTTGTAGCCGAATGCACTCTTACTTTTTCTCTTCTTCTTCACCTGCATAAGCCGAAACTAGTACCAATTGTTCTCTTATTCATTTTTCTTCTCTCTTCTTGAAAAACACTAGTGCCGAAACCTACCATTCCCTTCCCAACCGATTTCTCCATTCTTCTTGTCCATCTTTTTGTGTGCCGAACCCTTATCAACTGCCAAACTTTCTTTTGTCCTTCTCAAAACCTGTTGCCGTAATCTCTAATTCTTCCCTTGTTCACACTCCATTTCTCATCTTTGAAAGCCGAACATAGGTGTGTGTAAAGCACCAAGGCCGAACCTTCTCTCCCTCCCCCTAGTGGTTTCTTGGCCGAATTTTTGGGTGTTGGTAAGTGCTAGGCCGAATGGCCATAACTCCCTCTGTTGGTTCTTTGTTGGTTATGGTTTGATTTAGGGCCGACTATGGGCATTTTTGAAGGATTCTAATCTCTTCATTATAGGACATCAAAGGGTTTCAAGCAAACAAGAGGGCCATCTTCATTTGTTAAGTGATTAGGTAAGGGTGGTAAGTAATACTTCTACATTCTTTCGATATCTTTAAGATGGGCTACAAGAGATTAATGGTTCTATTTCTAGGTGAAGGCCGATTATCAAAAGAGTCACTTTTGGTTGGGGTTTGTTTGGAAAGCAAACCAATAGCAAGGTAAGGGTTGGTATCAACTCTTTTGGTCTTAATGGTGTTGGGCGAATATCATAGATACCTAACCCTATCTTTGGCGATTGTAGGAGTCAATAATCGAGGGCTTAGCATTCGTTCTCGTTGGGATTTCTAGGCTCGTAGTTACGGGTGTGTAACTAACACACTTATACTTAGTAATATAATTGATAACAGTGTGATGACTAATGATACTGATGATGATTGATATGATACCTAATGGGTATGATTATGGATTCAGGTAAGTCAGTATTACTATTTTTAATGATGAGTTATATGTTACCATGACTGTGGGTATATGTGACATGAGATATAGCATGAGATGCATGATTATATGATATGCATGATTACATGAGTATGGCATATTGATGGGTATTACGAGTTGAGGGAGCGTGATGTTTTGTCTTGCGAGCACAAAGTGCTTTGGTAGCACAACTTTGTGACTTTGGGTCACCAGAGGTTTGGCACCTCCAGAGGTTTGGTACCTCAGCGTCTCGTCCCAGTGGCTCAGTACCACAGTGGGTTGGCCCCACGGATGATTATACGGGATTGACGCCGATGTTTTGGTAACACACACGATGGGTTGGCCCCATCACTAGATTTGTGACTACGGTCACGGTGCTTTGGTAGCACTGCTTGTGTCTTTGGGACACAGAGGTTTGGCACCTCATTGCGACTTGTCACGTGGTTTGACCACCGTGGGTTAGCCCCACTTGAGATATGGGATTGTGCGCTAGTGTTTTGGTAACACACGATGGGTTGGCCCCATCTTTGGATTCGTGACTTGGTCACGGTGCTTTGGTAGCACAAGCGTGTCTTTGGGACACCGGTGGTTTGGGACCACATCGATGGATAATGTGTCTTTGGGACACCGGTGTTTTAGTAACACATTGTGACTATATCGTCACCGGTGGTTTTGGTACCACACGGTAGTAGAAAAGCGATATGGATGGTTAGGATCGGGTTGCATTAATTGTGTTGCTTTGTATGATGTGTGTTAGCATGTTGTTTTATCGGGGCGGATTTTACACTTCGAGTCACTCGACTCACCCTCTCCTTTGACATTTCGGGTGACTCGTAGACGCGGACTTGGAGCCGGGATGGACTCGGGTGCTCATGCCATGCGGAATAAAAGTTTTACTCAGATATTATGCTTTGGGTGTTTTAGTTATTTACGTTCATTGGGTCTATTTCGGATTGTAAAAGCCTTTAAATACTGCCTTTTGATGTTATGTTTAAAGTTTGATTTTAATATGCCTTGATAAATAAGCTAGTATGAAGTTTACTAAAACTTGGAAAGATAATGATTTCAAATTATAACATAAAATGTTTTTAAACTATACCATCGAATATCATGCGATTTTATGAAAATCAATTGTTCTCAAGCTTGAAGGCCAATTTTTACTAAGTCTAAATTTTAAACAACTAGTTTTTCAAAAAGAAACAAAGTTTTATCAAATCTACTGAGTACAAATTCGAAATTTTCAAACACGTTTTCCCGTAACATACCAGATTCGGTCGTGGTGTTTTGACCGGGTTTGGGGTGTTACAGTTAGGCACTTTCTCGAAATAATTATTCACCCCCATACTTATGATGTACATTGCTCTCAATGTACAAAGATAGATAATAACATTTAAGGGATAAATCAAAAGGGAAGGGGAAAGAATACTCCATGAATTTTGGATGGATTCCTTGAGTCGAAAGTGAAAGGAGGATGGGGAGGTCGGTCTAGATGACGATCCTTCGCTAGATAAAGAAATTGGGTAGCTCACGGAGAAGTAGCCAGGAATTATTAAGACATATTTAAAATAAACTAAATATATAATTAAAGGTAAGAAAGATAAAGAGAAAGGAAACAAAAATGTAAAGAAAATGAAAAATTAAAGATGAATGGACCGAAGGGTCCTTATTGTTGGAGGGTTCACGAGGTGGGTGTGACCTTTAAGGCTGTGGAGGTGCTGGCGGTGGCGGAAGTGGCATGATTCCCTAGCAACCTTTTGAACCTGACACTACGAAACTAAAATAAGTTAAACTATATTAAGCAGAAACGAAGTAAAGATAAGGAAATTGAAGCAAAAGAGAAAAGAAAAATAGAAACAAAATGGTCTAAAAGATCCTTGGCTTGTTGTTTAGATGAAGCTGCCGGCATGAACTCATGTAAATCTTTCTCTTTTGAGGAGTTTGGCCTTTTACGCTTCTTTATCATGGTTTCAGTGTTGGATCAAGAGTTATAGAGACTTGTTATAGATAAGGGGAGAGTTGTGAGAGGGGGAAGGAATAGAAGGAAGAAAGAAGGAGGGTGGGTGAGAAAAGGAAGGAGAGGAGAGTTGGGTTTAAATAGAGTTTCAATCTTGGTACATTCACACGGCCGTGGACCGAGGGTGTGTCGATTTACAGGGCCCCTTCACACGGCTGTGTGTCTGGGCGTGTGGGCTCTCTATGCCCGTTTTTCA
This sequence comes from Gossypium bickii, assembly GCA_025503065.1. Taxonomy (NCBI): domain Eukaryota; kingdom Viridiplantae; phylum Streptophyta; class Magnoliopsida; order Malvales; family Malvaceae; genus Gossypium; species Gossypium bickii. The sequence continues at coordinate 58,751,678 of CP106711.1, forward strand.
GCCAGCCATGCCCGTTTGTGACAAGTCAGTATGTTGGCATGGTTATGAGGCACGGGCGTGTTCTACCCGTGGTTGACAAGTCAGTAGCTTCACACAGTTGTGGGGCACGGCCGTGCCACTTTGTTGGTACCCGTGGGGGAGTGGTTGAGTCCGTGATGTTGAAATTTAGTTGAATCTGACTTGTACCGTCCTGCCATGTTAGCACCAAGATTCTTGTAGTACACACGGTCTCAGCCACAGCCGTGTGCAAGGTCGTGTGGCCTGGAATTCTGCACCCTTAGTTAGTTTAAAGTGAGGTGATAAAAAGAAAGAATAAATAATAAAAAAATAAAAAATATAGAAGTTAATGAGGTTAGTACTCGGGTTGCCTCCCGAGAAGCGCTCGTTTATAGTCTTAAGCTAGACTCTCCTCTTATTTGTGTGTTCATGGTGGTTTAAAAATTTGAATATCTTCCCTCATGTTATCAGTGCTATTATAAAATTTAAGTTGAGAAGCGCTTACCTTAAGAGTGCCAAATGTTGAATGGCTTACCTCGACTGTTCTGTATGGGAAGATATTGTGTACCTCAAGAGGAATTTCTTTGTTCGTGTTTAGGTTCAGTGTGTTGATGTGAGGATCGACTTTATCTAATAGTACCTTGTCTCCTATTTTAAAGTGGTTAGATGTTCCTATGAGCTCTTCTGGGGGTTCCTTCGGTTTTACTTTCTGTGGTTCATGTTCCTCTTTAAAGTGTGCCTTCCATTCGACTACTTCATTGGTCTGCATCCTTCGATCCTCATGAGTTATTTCTTTACAGGGTTTAGGATCGGGTTCAATTGTGTCTTTCTTTGGTGCTTCCTGAAAAAAAGGGTTAATCGAATGGTTATTAAAAGAATTCACATTCTCATCTTTGTTGCTTGATGTTCTAGCCAAGTCGAGGGCTTGAAAAGTGACTGTCTCCTCACCTACACAAAGTACATGTTCCCCTGCATCAACATCAATTTTAATTCTGGCAGTTGCTAAGAATGACCTTCCTAAAATTAAGGGAATTGAATTGTCCTCATCTATGTTTAAGACAACAAAATCTACTGGGAAGACAAAATTATCGATCTTTACAAGCACATCCTCAATTATACCCCTAGGAGTTCTAATAGTTTTATCAGCTAATTGGATGCTCATCCTAGTTTGTTTTGGTTTCCCTAGACCTAGTTGTTTAAACAGTTTATAAGGCATGACATTTATGCTTGCCCCTAAATTGGCTAACGCATTTTTTATAGATAAATTACCAATTATGCTTGGAATTGTAAAACTCCCTGGATATTTTAATTTCCGTGGCAGTCTATTTTATAGAATTGCTGAGCACTTTGCGTTGAGTTCCACATGTGGTTCTGCTTCGATCCTTCGTTTTTTCGTTAACAGCTCCTTTAAAAATTTTCTAGAGTCTGGCATCTGCGAAAGAGCTTCGAGTAGTGATAAATTAATGTGTAATTTCTTTAAAAGTTTAAGAAACTTACCGAACTATTCCTCCGTATCTCTTTAACGCTTAGGGATAAGAAATACGAGGTTGGTATTCTTTGATTACCAGTTTTGGCTTTTCTTGTGTTACCTCAACTTTACCTTCTTCAACCTCATTTTCTTGCATTGGATTGGTTTCATCTAACTCTGCATTTTCCTGAGCTTTTATGGCTTGGATTTGCTCCTTTGGATTAATCTCAGTGTTGCTTGGTAGACGCCCTTACGGTCGTTCGGACATCAGTTTCGCAAGCTATCCAACTGACTTAGTAATTTCCCCAACTTGGTTCTCGATTGCTTTGATCAATACTTGTTGGTCACTAAGTGTTGCCTCAGTTTTTTGGATACGAGTGTCAGTGGCTGCCATGAACTTTGCCAACATCTCTTCGAGGTTTGGCTTCTTCTCTTGTGGATAAGGTTGATTTTGGAAATTTTGAGGCGGCTGTTGTCTTTGATTTCCTTGACCTCCCCATGAAAAATTTGGGTGGTTCCTCCAACCTGGATTATAATTATTACTATAAGGGTTATTATTAGATCTGAAATTGTTACCTATATAGTTCATTTGTTTGCTCTCTGTGCCCGATTGGTAGGGTGGGTACTCAGGATTTGCCATAGTTCCACTTGTGTCGCACTGCATTACTGGATGTACCTGCGAAGAACACAAACTATCAAGCTTTTTATTCATCAATTCTACCTGATTTGACAGAATGGTTACTGCATCGAGGTTGTAAACTCTGGCTATTTTTGTTGGCCTTGTTCTTGTAACTTGCCAGTGATAGTTATTCAACGACATCTCTTCTATAAACTCGTAGGCTACTTCAGGAGTCTTTTTCTTCAGAGTTCCACCAACGGCTGAATCAATTTGTTGCCTCGTTGATGGATTTATACCATTATAGAAAGTTTGAACCTGTAACCACAAGGGTAAACCATGGTGTGCGCACCTCCTCAAGAGATCCTTGTATCTCTCCCATGTATCGTATAATGTCTCTAAATACATCTGCACAAAAGAAGAGATATCATTCTGTAATTTGGCCGTTATGGCCGATGGGAAATATTTTAATAAAAATTTGTAAGTCATTTGGTCCCATGTAGTGATTGACCCTCGTGGTAACGAGTTTAACCACTGTTTGGCTTTATTTCTTAATGAAAAGGGAAATAACCGAAGACGTATGGTATCATCAAAAACACCATTTATTTTGAAAATATCACAGAACTCTAAAAAGTTAGCTATATGTGTATTTGGGTCTTTATCCTGCAAACCATCAAATTGAAAAAATTGTTGAATCATTTGTATAGTGTTAGGCTTTAATTCAAAATTATTAGCAGCTATAGTAGGCCTAACAATACTCGATTCTGCTCCTATTAAATGAGGTTTAGCATAATCATACATAGTGCGTGGAGCATTGTTTTTCGCCACATCATGTGGTGGTAGATTATTTTCGTCCATCCCTTCAGTAGGATTGGATTCTCGCTCTTCTTCTGTGTAATTTAGGGCTAGCCTAATTTCTCGACAATTCCTTCGAGCAGTTGCTTCAATATCACTGTCGTATACTAAAGGTCCTGTCGGGTTCCTTCTAGTCATAAACTAGAGGTGCCTGAAGGAATAAAAGAAGGAAAAATTAGCAAAAGTAAAATAATAATAATAAAAATAATTTGTGAAAAAATAAGAAAAATGGTTACAGTAATAAAAATAGAGCATTCTTAATATTTTAGTTCCCCGGCAACGGTGCCAAAAACTTGATCGTTGTTTTGTCGAGTTTTAAAATTTATAAAGAGAATGATTAAACCTGGAAACTAACTCTGACAACGATTTAAGGCAAGTGCACCTATCGAACAGTAGTATAACTTAGGCAAGATCGGATTGTTGAACCCAAAGGACTTAAAATACTAATACTAACTTTCTTTTTATTATTTAGCCTAAATATTAAGTGATTGGTTGATTAATATAAAACTAACTAATTACCAAGCTAAGACGTAAAGACAAAAAGAATAAATTGGGGAGATAACTTTTAGAAAAACTCAGTTGATTTAAACGATACCCTTAGGAAGAATCCACCTAGACTTCACTTATTATGTAACACTGAACTATACGATTTATTCACTTAGTTTGATCCGTAAGACTCCCTAACGTATATTAAACCCTCTCTCGAAGTGAATAATGTCTAACCCTAGGTTAATTATTGGAAATCTATTTCTCTGTTAATAACCCCCTAGAATAGCAGTAAATCGATCTATGGACTCCCATATTAGGTTTCACCCTAATCCGACAAAATCTCGTCACCCTATCTCTAGGCGTGCAATCAACTCCGCTTAATTATGCTAGATCCACTCTTAAGTAGGGACTTTTGCTCCTTCACCTAAGCACATCAAATTTGGATTAAGCTCACATAATTAAGAACAAACTAAGTATTTATCATATAATTCAGTAATCAATAACAAGATTCATTATAGGTTTCATCCTTTTCGGGTATCTGAAGGGTTTAGTTCATAACTATAAAAGAAAACATCTCAGAAGAAAAGATAAAACAAAACATAAGAAATCCCTAAAACTACTTGAAGGAATTGAAGGAGAGATCCACCGTCTTGAGTAGAATTCTGGCTTCTTGAGATGGATCAACTGGCTATCTTCGAATGATTCTCCACAGATATGGCATTTTGGCTTGGCTCCATAGTCTAGCTTACCACCCTCCTTTCAGCTGATACTTTGGGGGTTTATATAGGCTTTTGAAATTGGTTTCTTTGCCCTAAAGTATCCAAATCTGAATGAAATTGCTCTTTGCCACGACAGGGACACGACCATGGCACACGCCCGTGTGGTCTGTCTTCAAGCCGTGTTTGGATTTCTTTAATGAGACACGATCGTGTGACACGAGGTAAGACCGTGTTCTTGATGATCAGTGAGGCACGACCGTGTGGGTTTAAGTCCAGGCCATGTCAATTTCTTCCTTGGCCCAATTTGCTTCATTTTAGGCCCGTTTCTCATTCTTTTCGTCCTCCGATGCTTTCCTGAGTATAAGACATGTAATGAAAGGATTAAGAGCACATTTTTACATAAATCAAGGGATAAATCATCCAAAAGCATGCTAAATGTGGGATTAAAATATGTTACTTTTATGGTTTATCAAAATACCATACAGGTTAGGAATATGGGCGTGTGTGACCACACGGCCTGCCCACATGGGCGTGGGGCCCCTGTTTAGAAAAAAAATTTCTAAGTGCATAAAATTTTTCGGTTTAATTCTGAGACCTTCTAAATGTATGTTTAAGGCCTCTTAGGCCCATGATAAGGATGTTATGCATTTGAACGAGAGGCATTAAGTTGGGGATGGATTTTTAAAGCCCAAAGTTGTAAGTACAAGCAAGTTAAGTCTGGTAATGCCTCGTACCCGATTTCAGAATGGAATACGGGTAAGGGGTATTATATTTAATGGTATCAGAGCTACGGTTTAGCCAATTCTCGGACTAACGTGGCGTAAGTATGAGTCTAGCTATACATGCCATATGTAAGAGTAATTGTGTAATGATAGTGTGACGGCTCCTGACAATTTAAATTGTGTTTTTATATAGTAAATGGACCCTAATCCCAACCGAGCTACAGCCGATGATGCTGCAAGTAATGTGTAGGCTCCAAAGCAAGGGACCGTGCCAGTAGAGAGTAGACCTGAGACTATGGGTCAGGGAGAAGAGGCTTGAGAAGCCTTTCTCTAGATGTTGAAAAATTGGTACACTGAGTATATTAGAGAAAATCCTAATGCTCAACCCCTCCACCCCCACCCATTCCTCAGCCCACTCCTGTAGCTCCTCAAGTGGTTGAGGTAGTAAGAAGAGAAAGGCCTCCAGTCAATCAGATCCGGAAACAAGGAGCAGAGGAATTTTGGGCTAGTAAGGATGATGATCTGGAGATGGCAGAATTCTGCCTTGAGAATACCATTCGAGTATTCGACGAGTTATCATGCACACCTGAAGAGTGCATGAAGTGTGTGGTATCTCTCTTGAGAGATTCGACCTATCACTGGTGGAACACCCTTGTGTCGGTGGTACCAAAGGAGAGAGTAAACTAGGAGTTCTTCCAAGAGTAATTTTGGAAGAAGTATATTAGTCAGAGATTCATCGACCAAAAAAGAAAAGAGTTCTTAGAGCTAAAGCAGGGCCGAATGACGGTGACCGAATATGAATGTGAGTTCATAAGACTCAGCAAATACACTCGAGAGTGCATATCGACAGAAACCATCATCTGCAAAAGGTTCGAAGATGGGTTAAATGAGGTTGTACGTTTGTTTGCTGGTGTCCTCGAACTAAAAGAATTGTGGTGTTAGTATATAGAGCCTGTAAGGTTGAAGAGTTAGTCAAAGAGAAAAAGAAAGCTAAGATTGAGTCTCGCGACTCGAAGAAGAGACAAATAGGCAAGTCATTTCAATCCTTATCCAAGAAGTCAAGAGATTTTACTGCCCGGTCAGCCACCTGAGCTGGATTTTCAAGTAAAAGTAGAGGTAAACAGTTCTCGGGGTCTAAAGCTCAGACCACATCAGTTGCTAGTGTTGGCAATGTTCGACCGAGTAGACCGAAATGCCCACAGTGTGGCAGACGTCATTCCGGTGAGTGCAGAGCAAGCGAGAAGGCTTGTTTCAATTGTGGGTCTCTAGACCACTTTATTAGAGATTGCCCTGATGTAGGTGAGAAAGAGAAACCTCAGAATGTAAGACTGAGAAATACTACTAGAGGAAGACCACAGAAAAACCCGAGAAATGAGATGAGTGGCAAGAATTCATCTAGAGAGCAGACTCGAGAGTTAAGGGTAGAGCATCAGTAAGAGCATATGCCATTCATGCTCGCGAAGAGGCGTCCTCCCTTGACATAATCACGGGTACATTTCCTCTCTATGATACCCATGTTATAGCATTAATTGATCTGGGATCTACCCACTTGTATATTTGCATGAAATTAGTCTCTAGCATGAGCATGCCTATAGAGTCTATGTCAAATCCACTAGGAAAATATGTGTTGGTTGATAGAGTATGTAAAGGTTGCCCTTTGATGACTAGGGGTCATTGCTTTCCGGCTAATGTCATGTTATTACCGTTTGACGAGTTCGATGTCATCCTTGGGATGGATTGGTTAGTTACTCATGAGGTGATTGTGAATTGTGGAAAGAAGTTGATTGCGTTAAATGTGAAAGTGGGGATCTTATTTGTGTTGAATCAGATAAGCAAGATAGATCACCAGTAGTGATATCATCTTTGTTGACTCAGAAGTATTTAAGAAAGGGGTGCGAAGCTTACCTTGCCTTTGTGATGAATGCTAAAGAGACTGAGTTGAAAATTGAGTCGATATCCATTGTATGCGAGTATCTAGATGTTTTCTCGGAGGAATTTCCAAGGTTACCACTGATTAGAGAAATCAAATTTGGGATTGAGTTAGCTCTTAGTACTGCCCCCATTTCTATTGCTCTATATAGAATGGCTCCAACCGAGCTAAAAGAATTGAAAGCACAGTTGCAAGAACTAACGAATAAAGGCTTCGCAAGACCGAGTTTTTCTTCGTGGGGTGCTCCTGTATTATTTGTGAAGAAGAAAGATGATTCTATGGTGTTATGCATAGATTATCGGCAACTTAATAAGGTAACTGTGAAGAACAAGTACCCGTTGCCAAGAATCGATGATGCGTTTGATCAATTGAAGGGAGCCATGGTATTTTCCAAAATAGACTTGAGGTCTGGATACTATCAGTTGAGAGTCAAGGACTCGGATATGCTGAAAACTGCATTTCGGACGAGGTATGGCCACTATGAATTTTTGGTCATGCCTTTTGGCTTAACAAATTCCCCAGCCGTTTTCATGGACTTGATGAATCGCATTTTTCAGCCATATTTGGATAAATTTGTCGTAGTCTTTATTAACGATAAATTGATATACTCTCAAGATGAGAACGATCATGCCAAGCATTTGAGAAAGGTTCTACAAATTTTGAGAGATAAACAATTGTATGCCAAGTTTAGTAAAAGTGAATTTTGGCTTAAGGAAGTTGGATTTTTGGGGCACATTGTCTCTGGAGATAGAATTAGAGTCGACCTGAGTAAGATTTTAGCAATTGTTGAATGGAAACCGCCAAGGAGCGTAACTGAAGTGAGGAGTTTTCTGGGCCTAGCTGGCTATTATAAGCATTTTGTCAAGGGGTTTTCCATGATAGCTACCCCGATGATGAGACTATTGCAAAAAGATGTGAAGTTTGATTGGATAGAAAAGCGCCAACAGAGTTTTGAAAAACTAAAGGTGTTGTTGACTGAGGCTCCTATTTTGGTGCAAACTAAGCCGGAAAGAGAATTTGTGGTTCACAGTGATGCATCCATGAATGGATTGGGTTGTGTACTTATGCAAGAGGGCAAGGTGATTGCAATGCCTCTAGACAATTAAAGCCACACGAGAAGAATTACCCAATCCATGATTTAGAGTTGGCTGCCATTGTGTTTGCATTAAAGATATGAAGGCACCATTTATATGATGAAAGGTGTCAAATATTCACCGAACAAAAAAGCCTAAAATACTTGATGACTAAACAGGAATTGAGTTTGAGGCAACGAAAATGGTTAGAGCTGATCAAGGATTATGAGCTAGTGATTGACTATCATCCAGGAAAGATGAACATGGTCGCCGATGTTTTGAGCAGAAAATCCATATTTGCACTGAGAGCCATAAATACACGGATGGATTTGTCAGGTGGTGGTTCTATTCTTGCTGAGTTGAGGGCTAGACTATTGTTTCTTCAAGATATTTGTGAAGCCCAGAAAGGTGACAGCGACTTATAAGACAAAAGAGTTCTTTGTGAGTCAAATGTTGAGTCAGACTTTCAGGTAAGTCCTGACAGATGTTTGATGTTTTGAGATAGGGTCTGTGTACCCAGAATTGATGAACTTATTCGGAAGATACTGCATAAAACACATAGTAGATGTTTGTCTGTATATCCAGGTAGCACGAAGATGTATAACAACCTGAGGAAGTGGTATTGGTGGCCGAGTATGAAGAAAGACATTTCTAAGTTTGTATCGAGAAGCCTAATTTGTCAACAAGTGAAGACTGAACACCAAGTGCCTTCGGGTCTACTTCAGCCTATTATGGTTCCCGAGTGGAAATGGGACCATATTACTATGGACTTCATGGTGGGTTTACCGTTATCACCAAGGATAAAAGATACTGTATAGGTTGTAGTCGATAGACTTACGAAGTCAGCCCATTTCATACCAGTACGAGTCGATTATTTTCTTGATAAGTTGGCGGATTTGTACTTGTCAGAGATAGTAAGACTTCATAGAGTACCATTGTCGATTATATAGGATAGAGATCTGAGATTCACGTCACGATTTTGGAAGAAGTTACAAGAGGCTTTAGGCACAAAATTGAGTTTTAATACAGCTTTTTATCCGTAAATCGACGGGCAGTCGGAGAGAGTGATACAGATACTCGAAGACATGCTTCGATGTTGCGTTTTGGAATTCCAAGGTAACTGGGAAAAATACTTACCGTTGGTGGAATTCGCCTACAACAACAGTTTTCAGTCAAGTTTGAAGATGGCGCCTTACGAGGCATTGTATGAGTGTAAGTGCCGAACGCCCTTGATTTGTTCAAACTTCAAAGAGAATTAGATTCACGGGGTCGATTTGGTTAGGGAAACTGAAGAGAAAGTAAATGTGCTACGTGAATGTCTAAAAGCGGCCTCGGAGAGACAAAAGTCCTATTCGAATTTAAAAAGGAAAGAGATTGAACTTAAAGTAGGTGATAAAGTGTTTCTGAAAGTACCACCATGGAGAAAAGTCCTCAGATTTGGCCGAAAAAGCAAATTGGGTCCACGTTTTATCGGACCTTATGAGGTTACCGAGAGGATAGGACCGGTAGCTTATCGTTTGGCCTTGCCACCTGAGCTGGAAAAGATTCATGATGTCTTCCACATATCCATGTTACACTGATATCGTTCTGACCCTTCACATGTGATTGTACCATCAGAAGTAGAGATTCAACCGGACATGACTTTTGGCGAAGTGCCAATTAAAATTTTGGCACCAAAGGTTAAATAGTTGAGAAACAAAAGTATAGGCCTTGCAAAAGTGCCATGGCAAAGACATGGAGTAAAAGAGGCTACATGGGAGCCTGAAGAGACCATGAGAAACCAATATCCCAACCTTTTTATTGGTAAGATTTTCGGGGACGAAAATCCTTAAGGGGGAGAATTGTAACAACCTGATTTAGGTGCTAGTCAGAACAGTGGTCTTGGAATCACTAATCCAAGATCGAAGAAAATTATTTTTATTTTATTTTATGCGTTAGAGCATGATTATATTAGTGCATGAAAAATTTGGTGCTTTAATTTTAGCAATTTCATGCTTAATCGCGAAAAAGGACTAAATCGCAGAAAGTGCGAAAGTTTAAAATTTCAAGCTAAGGGTGCCAAATAGCTATGGAATAACATTTGGAGGTCTTTAAATGGCAATTAGCCCCTTAAATCATGGTTGGCCGGCCATAGGGGATAAGAAAGTCAAAGTTGGTCCAAGTTGGTAAGGATTTGGTGACTAAATTGATGGTTTAATATTAAAATAAAGAAAAGATGATACATCTCTCTTTACTCATCTTCTGCCACCGAAAAACAAAAGCAAAATAGGGGTTTTAAAGATCAAAAATTTTAGAAAACTCTTCTCCCTATAAGTAAAGTGATTTAAATGGTTTTTCTTGATGATAGTTGTACTTTTGGAACCCCTAAAGCTTAAGCTTTCTAAAGAGGGGACTATTTCGTAAAATGGTGAAGAGTTTAGAGTTTTTCCATGAGAGCTTTTAAGTTGTTTACTACATTTTTATGGAAGAAAATGGGTCTTAGTTGTTAGATGAACAACTTTTGTGAAAGGTGTTACCATGAAAACACCTAAAAGGATCTTTTTGTAAAGGTTGTAAAATATGTAGTAAATATGTAAAATGTTGAGTTTTGATGGTAGTCATAAGAGAAATAAATATTCACCTAGGCTCGTTAAAGGGAGAAATTTGATTAGAATTGATTTCCGAGCCTAGGGGTAAAATGGTTATTTTACGAAAGTCTAAGGGCAAAATAGTAATTTTGCCAAAGCATGATTATTGAAATGTATTTTTTAATGTGATAATTAAATGAGCTAATTTGCTATTATAGAACAAGAAGAACCAAGAATTAACCTCGACCGGGGAAAGAACAAAGTATCGGACTAGATCAACAATCTAGCCTATTTTGAAATCGAGGTAAGTTTGTATGTGATAAATTTAACATTTACGCTAGTATGTTCGAGAATATTTGATATTATAATGATACACAATATTCTATGAAATGGATGGTGTTGATTGATAAAGATAATAAAAGTTGAGATGTTGAAGTCCTGGTTAGACTACAATAAATGTGAGAATACTATCATCGAGACGCGAAATGGATAAGGTCCTGTGGAGACCATGTCTAGGACATTGCCTTGGTATCGAATTGAGATCCTGTATAAGACCATATCTGGGATATGGCTTTAGTATTGAATATGAGAATCGTATAAGACCATACCGAGGATATGGCATCGATACTTCATGTGAGACTCCACATAAGACCATATCCGAGATATGGCATCGACACTCATAGGTGACCCAATGTAAGACCACATCTGGGATGTGCCATCAGCTTCGTGTTTATGTTAATGATGATCAATATGCGTTTTTAAATATCCCTAATGATTTAGTGGATGAAATAGATAAGCTTAGAGACAGAAATGAGATTAGTACTAAAGTTATGTGATTGAGTGAATACAGGTAACCATGAGTAATTCACGAGAAATGTTTGCAATACATGGCATGATATATGCTAGATAAGAGTAAGTATGAGTAAGTTATGGAAATGAGCTTAAGACTTGTGTTTTATTCAATGGAATAAATGAATGACACTATGAGTTTTATGTTGCTATGTATTCATGCAAACTTACTAAGCTTTATGCTTACCACTCTCATTTCCCTTTCCCTTGTAGTATTCTCAAGATAGCTCGAGGACCGTGGGATGTCGGAGTTCAGAATCACACTATCGACATCTTTTTGGTAAAACAAAGTTAGATTTATTTTGAGTATGGCATGTATAGGACTTGGGTACTTTGTTATGTCATATTTGTTAGCCAAAGTGTTGGCTATTTATGTTATCGAATTCATTTTGTAAATGATCATTGAAATTGGGCCAATACTTGACAAGTTTACATATATTCATTTATGATGAATCATGAAGTTTATGCTTGTGTGGATGCTTTGATTTGAGTTTTTGGAAGTGCCTTGGAGTCATGAGTTATGTTGTAATGAGATGATATAAGTATGGTTGTTATGTAGGGTGGCATTTGGCTTGGAATATAGCCTTTTTAGTGTTCACACGGGTTGACACACAGGCGTGTGTCTAGGCCGTGTGAGATACATGGTCAGCCCTATGGGCGTGTTGATCGGTCGTGTGTCCCCTTGCATGCTACGTTTACAAGTCAGTATGCTCAATAGTAAACACATGGGTAACGACACGGCCGTGTGTCTCAGCCGTGTTGGAGGCACGGCCATGGACATGGACGTGTGCCTTAGCCGTGTGACCATACTGAGGTGATGATGTCATAAACAGAATGCCATGGTTTTGGTACACGGGATAAGACACGGGTGTGTCGAGGCCTTGTGAAAGACACGGGCTATGGACACGGGCGTGTGTCCGGCCGTGTGAAAACCCTTGTAGGTTCAAATTAGAAAATAAATACCACACGGGTTAGGAACAAGGGCATTTGTGACCACACGGCCTGCCCACACGGGCATGTTCCATTTGGCACGAGCGTGTGGCCCCTGTTTAGACAAATAATTTTCTAAGTGCATAAAAGTTTCCGGTTTAATTCCGATACCTTCCGAATGTATGTTTCAGGCCTCGTAGGCCCATGATAAGGATGTTATCCATTTGAATGAGAGGTTTTAAGTTGGTGATGTATTTTTAAAGCCCAAAGTTGTATGTACAAGCAAGTTAAGTTCGATAATGCCTCATACCCAGTTCCAGAGTGGAATACGAGGAAGGGGTGTTAGATGATGTTATTGCCATTCAATGAATTTGATGTGATCTTGGGAATGGATTAGTTAACTCAATATGATGCAGTAGTGAACTGTAAACGGAAATATATTGTATTGAAATTCCAAGATGGTGAATTTTTTCATGTTGAATTTGATAAACTAGATGGATTACCTAATGTGATTTCAGCAATACCAGCACAGAAATATGTCAAAAAAAAAAAAAAAGGTTATGATGCTTATCTTGTATATGTGATGGATTCTAAATTATCTGAGGCAAAGATTCAGTCAGTGGCGATTTTATGTGAATTTCTTGATGTATTCCCAGAAGAATTACCTAGTTTACCACCAGATAGAGAAGTGGAATTCTCTATAGATCTAGTTCTAGGAATGACACTAATGTTTCTAAAACTAACTATGATCACAATAAAGGCAAGCGCACCTATCGTTCAATAGTATAGTTATGGTAAGACCGGTAATATCGTATCTACAAGGACCAAGAGTACTAGTAATTACTATATTTTTATTATCTAGCCTAAGAATCGGAGTGATTTCTTTTCAAACTAAAAACTAATTAAAAGCACGATAAAGAATGAATTAGGAAAATACTTTGACAACTTATATGATAAAGGCAATACCTAAGGAAGAATTCACCTAGACTTCACTTATTACTTTTGATTCATACGATTTACTCACTTGACTTAATCCGTAGAAATCCCTGATTTATGTTAATATCTCTTTCAAGACTAAAAACAACTAACTCTAGGTTGATTAATTGAAATATCTTTCTAATTAAAACCCCTGCTGTCGCATTAACTCGATCTATGGATTCCCTTATTAGATTTGGCTCTAATCCGACAGATTTTTGTCGCCCTATTTCTAGGGTTGCAATCAACTCCGCTTAATCGTGTTGATCTACTCTTAAACAGGGACTTTTGCTCCACTGAATAAGCACATTCAACTTGAATCAATAACCTAAATTATCAAAACAAGAATAAGAACTCACAATTAAGAATAAGAACAAGTATTTATCTTATAAATCAAATAATAATAAGATCTATCTTAGGTTTCATCCCCTCTGGTAATTAGGGAATTTAGTTCATACTGATAGAGGGAAACATCTTAAAATAAGGAAAATAACAAAACATAAGAAAACCCAAAAACTTCTTAAAGAATTTGATAGGAGATCTTCAGTCTTGATGAAGATCCTTCTTCCGAGCTGCTCCCGATGGCTGTCTTCGAGTATTTTCTACCTTCTCCTCGGCATCCCCCTTTAGGTTGCCCACTAGGGTGTTTATATAGGATTTGGAACGCCTTTCTTGGCCCATAAGTATCCTTTTCTGAATAGGATTAAACTTGGGCTCGGTAGGGACATGCCCGTGTTCGATATCCTCAGGCCGTGCTCGATTATGCTTGACACATGGCCATGTTCGATGGCTTTAGGCCGTGTGCAATTCTGCTCGTCTCACATGACCGTGTGGTTTGCCCGTGTACGTTGGTCCAGGCCGTGCTGATTTCTGAAGTAGCCCCATTTTGTCTCTTTTTGGCCTGTTCCTCGTTCTTTTCGACTCCCTAAGCTCTATTCAGTGTAAAACATGAAATTAAAGGATTAGGAGCATCAATTTCATCAAATCTAATGCAAAATCATCCAAAATAAGCTAAGCATGGGTTTAAAATATGTGTAAAATATGATTTATCAAATATCCCCACACTTAAGCATTTGCTTGTCCTCAAGAAAAATCCTCAACTCACAATTAAAATTAACTTCCTCAATTCATAATTCTCATTAATAATGTTTCATCATAATTCATAGATAATTCATACATTGATAATTTAACTAAATTCTTAAAGATTCAAACAATCTAAGTCACAAATTTTTATAGCACAAAAACATTGGTGTTTCCCTTTACCTAAATAATCAACTTTAATCCAAAACCGACAAGACTTGACATCCTCACTAAAGATTCACTCGAAGCACTCAAGGTGTTTAAGGTTCAAGTTAAGCAATCAAAAGTCAAACATTAAAAATTTAATCCCATAAGCTTGCATGAAAATCAAATCTCCACCACTATAAAATGAGATGATACACAAATCAAAATGTCTTAAAAGAGTTATAATGGGGCTTGGGTTAAAGGTATGGACAAAGGTTGAATTGGAGGGTTAGAATCGAGATTGAATTGACAATTTAACTAACTAGAAACAATGAACTAATAATTAATAAAAACACGAGCTTCTTCTCAAAATGTGAAATTAATCCCTTAAGCTCAAGTAATAAAGAACTAATAATGAATAAATTTCCAACTTTTTTAGGAACAATTATTTACAATAATAAGAAAGAACTTTAACAACTGAAATAGAGAATATAGTTAGGCAACTACTCAAATCAAATCTCGACAAAAGGGGAGTCAATAAAGTAGGAGAAATAAACATTTGGTTTTTGGGTTAATATTAATGGGTGAGTTAATAAATGGTTTATTAGGCTCAGAAGGGTTCACTAGGGGTTAATTATGAAGGTGGGCTTTTTTGTGGAGTAAGTGGGTTAAAACCTAGGTACCTTTATCATCTCAGTATATCAAATCAAAAATATGGCCTCGACATGTGTATTCGAAGCAAGTTCTAGAATAACAAATCAATGTTGACACACTTATAATCAATAAAGTGAGCACGAAAAATATATGTTCTAAAAGGCTCAAAATCTCACAAAAATTATGGTTTTTGATGTCAACCTTTCAAATTTCAAACTTCACAGTAATATTTAAGATTTGGGAAACAACCTAATAAATTTTTAATTCTGAAAAAAGACTTATCATGCTTGATTCTCTAATGTCTTAAAGTTTAAACCATTAATGCACAATTATCAATGACTTAATCCAAAACATATTAATAAAAATCATAAATCAATAAAAGTTTCATTCTAATAGTAATATGAGAAAATTACTTAAGAACTAGGCATAATTCAGGGATTTTCTAATAATACTATAATTAACCTCCCCACATTTAAGATGCACATTGTCCTCAATGTACAAAGATAAATAATAGTTAATATAGTAATAAAATCATAAGAAAGGGAAGGAGGTGAAACTTCCTAGATTTTTGGATGGAATTTGTGAAAATAAGCATGATAAATTTGGGCAGAGGGGGATACTGGGGGAAGGAACTCCGATGCTGTAGTCGTTCCTTAATAGCGCCTTGCACCTCTTAAAAGTGTCTTATCGAGTCGATGAAGCAGTTGGCATGAACTTATTGTATCCTAAGCTAAATCTAAATGGTGTGAAGAAAAAGAACCACATAATAAAGAAAATAAAAACAAACAATGATAGATAAATATGAATTCAAAAATAAAGGGGGAAAAGAGTGACCAACGGTGGCAATGATGGTGATTGGTGTGGTGGCAGTGTAAAAACAGAGTAAGGGAAAGGGGAAAAGGGATGGGAAAAGAAAAACGAAAAATAGGGGTTTAAATAGAGATTGGGACACATGGTCGTGACCCACGCCTGTGTGCCCTGGACGTGTTAGGTCACACGGCCGAGTCGCACGGCCGTGTGATGCGTTGTTTGTTTCTCCCACGCTTATGTAGGGGTTTCCACGCCCATGTTGCTTAATCAGTATCGACCATGGCTTAGAGGCACGGGCGTGTCACACGCCCGTGTGTCTTTCTCAGTTTTAGCCACGGCTTAGGGACACGGGTGTGTCGCACACCCGTATTACTTTCTCAGTGTCGACTATTGCCATATCGCACGATCATGGCATTTAGTCGGAGCTCATGTTTTGGGGAAAAGTTTTGTCTTGTTTTCGCACGACCTCTGCCATGCCTATGTACCTACCCGTGGTGGCCACACGGCCACGGCCACACCCGTGTGCTAGACCGTGTGGGTAGGGAATCCTGCGTCTGTTAATTTGGTTAGTTCTTATTTAAATGCTAAAAATTGAAAATATAGATGTTAGAGAGGTTAGTACTCGGGTTGCCTTTCGAGAAGCGCTCGTTTAAAGTCTTAAGCTAGACTTACCTCTCATTCATATATTCATGGTGGTTTGAGGATTTGATACTCCTCTCTCTTGCTATCGGTTCTATTATCAATATATAGTTTGAGTCGAACAGTGTTTACCTTGAAAGTGCTGAACTTAGGATTAGTTACGTCAACTATTTCGTATGGGAAGACATTAAGTACCATGAAAAGGATCTCTTCGTTTGTATTAAGGCCTGAAGTGGCGATTTGAGGGTCTATCTTATCCAACAATACCTAATCTCGGATCTTAAACTAGTTTGTCCCATCCCTAACCTTGTCATGGAGTCGCTTTGGTTCATCGTGTTTTCTTGGTTTCTCCTTGGCATGTGTCCTCCACTCATCTAGTTCATTGATCTGAAGCCTTCGCTCCTCATGAGTTATTTTATTGTTGGCACGAGATTTAGGATGCGGCCCAGTCTTGTATTTTCGAGGTGCTTCCTGAAAAGAGGGTTGAACCAAATGGTTATTAATAGAATTTATGTTCTCATCTTTATTACTTGATGTCCTAGCCGAGTCACGGGCCTGAAGAGTGATCGTTTCGTCACCTACACGAAGTGTGAGTTCACCTGTACCAACATCAATTCTAGTTTTAGTAGTTGCTAAAAAGGGTCTTCCTAAAATTAAAGGGACGTTACTTGTAACATCCTAAAATTAGGGGTTCTACATTTTGCATTATTCTATGTGTTTGGATAGCTAAGCTTGTTATTTGGGTGTGTTCGGGAGTCCTGTGAAGGCTCGGGGTCGAGCCTAGGCCTTGGTAAAATTTTTCTTTTTGGGCAATTAAAGGGGAATAATTATTTGTGTTTGATAACACAAGTGGAGTCTGTGGCTTAGTGGTGATGGCGTCAACAAGCATGCAAGGGGAGTGAGGTTCAAATCCCACAAGTAGCAGTTTTGGGTATTTATTTTGTGCTAGGATGGAGAAGAGGTGGAGTTGGCGTGGGACTCTACCAGGTGGATATTTGAATGGGTCAAATTGTTTGAATAAGTGGAAGGGAGTAATTCAAGGAGTAAATCAAGGGATGTGGATGGTGTTGGAAGTGTTTGGCCGAATGTGGGAGCTGTGGGAGGTGAATTTCGGCTATGGGTTGTTTTGGAAGGGGAAATTCGGCATTTTGGAAGTAGGTAGCAAAATCGAACACTTTGAGTGTGTGTGCATTTCGGGTCTTTTCTTCAACGAGCCTTCTTGTCAAATTAATAGTTTTTCTCTCCCTCTTTGCTCCATCTTGTATTCATGCTTTTTTTTTTGTTTGTTACCTAAATATTTGTGAGCCAAAACTCCTCTGTACCTCCCTTTTCGTCTGCCCTATTTCTACCTTTCCCTTACCATTTGATCCCTCTTGTGTCACCATAGCCGGACCTCTTCAGCACTTCATCTCTTTTTCTTTTTTCTCTGCGCGATTATCACCCACATTCTTGGCCAAATCTGGTAAGTACAGGTTCTTTCCCTTCCTCCCATTTTCTCCTTTCTATAGTCGAATGTATAACCCTCCCCTTTCCTTTTTGTTCGTTTCTTTTCATCACTATAATCGAAACTTGATCGCCGAAATCAGAGCTTTAAAATTTATAAAAGAATGATCAAACCTGGAAACTAACTCTGACAACGATTAAAGGCAAGTGTACATATCGAACAGTAGTATAGCTTAGGCAAGACCGAATATCAAACCCAAAGGAACTAAGGGTACTAATACTAACTTTCTCTTTATTATTTAGCCTTAAAAATAGAGTGAAGTTGCTGTTAACTATATTGACGAAGACTAAACTAAGGACACAAAGATAAAAAGGACGAAAAGGAAAATAACTTTGAAGGAAAACTCAGTTGATTATGATGATACCTTCAGGAAGAATCCACCTAGCCTTCACTTATTAATTAACCCTAAATTATATGATTTCTTTTACTTAGCTTGAACTGTAAGACTCCCTAACCTATATTAAACCCTCTCTCGAGGCGAATAACGTCTAACCCTAGGTTAATTAGTGGAACTCTTGTTCGCTTATAATAACCCCCTAGGATAGCAATAAATCGATCAATGGACTCCCATATTAGGTTTCACCTAATCCGGTAAAATCTCGTAACCCTATCTCTAGGCGTTCGATCAAGTCTGCTTAATTATGCTAGATCTACTCTTAGGCAGGGTCTATTCCTCCTCCACCTAAGCACATTAGATTTGGATTAAGCGACATAATTAAGAACAAACTAAGTAATTATCATATAGCTTAAAAATCAAATAAAAGGATCCATCTAGGTTTCATCCCCTTCAGGTATCTGAGGGGTTTAGTTCATAATGAATAAACAAAACATGGCAAGAGAAAAGATAAAACAAAACATAAGAAAATCCTAAAACTCCCTGAAGGAATTGAAGGAGAATTCCGCCGTCTTGAGTATAATTCTGGCTTCTTGGGACGGATCAACTGGTTATCTTCGCGTTATTCCCTAACTCTGACCTTCTCGGCTTGGCTCCTTGGCCTAGCTTTGACGGTGGTTTCGGCTTCTACCGAACTCCCTCTTTCAAGTTGCCCTATTGGGTGTTTATATAGACTTTGAGATGCCTTACTTGGCCCCTAAGTATCCTAATTTAAGTAGAATTCCTAATAGGGTGTTTAAAGAGGCTTTGGAATGTGTTTCTTTGCCTCTAAGTATCCTTTCCCGAATGTAATTGATCTTTCCAGCGATATGGACACGGCCATGGCGCACGCCCGTATGAATCGTGGCTAGGCCGTGTTTGGACTTTTAATGAGGCACGGCCGTGTTTATCGGGGCCCAGGCCGTGTTCTAGTAATTTAATGAGGCACGACTATGTGGCTTGAAGTCTAGGCCGTGTCGATTTCGTGAATTGGCCCATTTGGCCCATTTTAAGCCCGTTTTACGTTCTTTTCATCCTTGGGTGCTTTACTATGTATAAGACATTAAAAAAAGGATTAAGAGCACCTTTTTACATAAATCGAGGCTTAAATTATCCAAAAGTGTACTAAATGTGGGCCTAAAATATGTTACTTTTACGGTTTATCAAATACCCCCACACATAAGCTTTTGCTTGTCCTCAAGCAAAATTCTCAACTTACAATTAAAACGAACTTTCCATGATTCAAAATTCCTATCAACAATGCCTTATCCGAATTCATAGATAATTTATACATGGATAATTCAATTCAAAGAGCCCTGAAGATTCAAACAAGATTAGTCATTCATTTGTAGCATGAAAACATAGGTGTTTCCCTTCATCTAAATGATTACATTAAATTCAAAATCTACAAGGATTGACATCCTTACAAAAGATTCACTCAAATCACCCGAAAAGTGTTTAAGGGTCAAAATTAAGCACTCATAAGTCGAACCTGAAAAGTTAATCCCGTAGGCTTGCCTGAAAATTAAATCTCCACTACTGTAAAATGAAATGATAAACAGATTAAAAGGTCTTTGTTAGGGTTGTAACGAGGCTAGGGCTAAAGGTGTGGATAAAGGCTGAAATTAGAAGGTTAGAATCGAGATTGAATTGATAAGTTCTAAAAATTTCTAAGATAATAATTACATCAACTGAAAATAATAATCCTACTAATATGAGCTTTTTTCTTTTAATAATTAGACTTTAACTTGTATATGCTCACTCTTCATAATACTAATACTGAATATACTTTGCTTTGTTTTTTTTTTTTTAAGAACAAACTAATAAAGACAACTTCAACTCATAATAAAAACTTAGGTAACTAGTCAAATCATATCTCGATTAAAGGGTAGTCAAAAAGAAGGGTAATAACAAATACAAAGGGTTTTGGGTTAATATTAGTGGGTGAGTCAATAAAAGGGTTGTTAGGCTCAACGGAGTTCACTAGGGGTTAATTATGAGGGTAGGCTTTTTAGTGGTGTAAGTGGGTTAAACCTAGGTGCCTTTATCATCTCAGTATATCAAATCATAACTATGGTATTGACATGTATAATCAAGGCAAGTTCTAGAATAATAGTTCATAGTTGACACACTCATAATCAAGAAGTGAGCATGAAAAAGAATGTATGCTCTATAAGGCTCAAAATATAACAAAAATTATGGGTATTTTTGACATCAACCTTGTAAATCTCAAATTTCAAGATAACATTCAAATTCCGGTTGACAACCTAAAATTTTAATTTTAGAAAATTAGACTTATCATGCTTGATTCCCTAGTATTCTTCAAATTTAATTATCAATTACTTAATCTAAAACATATCAATATAAATCATAAATTAAAGAAAATTTCATTCAAATCGTAATATGAGAAACTTACTTTAAGATCAAGGTATAATTCAGGGATTTTCAGATAATACTATAATTAACCCCCCACACTTAAGATGTACATTGCCCTTAATGTACAAAGATGGATAATATCAAAATAATCATAAAATCATAAGATAGGGAGAGAAGTGAAACATCCTAAATTTTGGATGAAGCCAATGAAAAGAAACCGGATAGGATTGGAGGTGAACGTGGGGAAACGTCTCGAACCGTTTGAAATTGAATCCTCGAAGCAGCCAGTCTGATTTTATTGTATCCTAAGCTAAATCTAAATATCATAAAGAATTAGAAGAAGAAAATAAAATAAAATAAAGTAAAAAAATGAAATGAAAATAAAATTAAAATAAAAACAAAAATAAATAATGGAAAATGAAGGACAACTGGACGAAGGAAGAACGAGTTTTAAATAGATATGTAGCCCGTGTTTTGGAATTTTTGAATTTTTGGCGCGTTCAGGGTGTTCAGGCACGACCGTTGGTGTAGTGGCACACCTGTGTTCGATAAGTCAGAATGTTGGCACTATTGGTAGGCACGGCCGTGTTTAGCCCGTGCTTAACAAGTCAGTAACCTCGCACGGGGCATCGGCACGGGCGTGGACTATTATCACCACCTGTGTTGGGAAAAGAATTTTTTTATGTCATGCACGACTACTAGCACGCCCATGGTTCATCCCCTGGCTTCCACACGGCCACAGACACGCCCGTGTGTAGGGTCGTGTGGCCTAGAAATCTGCTCTTTGGTTAGTTTAGGGTTAGGTGCTAAAAGGAAAAAATAAAAATAATTAGAAAAATAAAAAATATAAAAAATGTAAAAATGGGGTTAGTGCTCGGGTTGCCTCCCGAGAAGCACTCGTTTATAGTCTTACGCTAGACTTTGCCTCTCATTCGTATGATCATGGTGGTTTGAGGAGGTGAAAATCCTTTCTCATGCGATCACTTCGGTTATGGATATATAGTTTAAGTCAAGTAATGTTTACCTCAAAAGTGTTGAATTTAGGATTGCTTACCTCGACTGTGCCGTATAGGAAAACATTAAGTACCTCAAAAGTGATTTCTTCGTTTGTCTTGAGGTCTGAATTAGTGATTCGAGGGTCTTCCTTATTCAACAATACCTGATCCTCTATATTGATGTGAGTTGTTGTTCCTATCAGTTCGTTTGGGGTCTCCTTCGGTTTCACTTCGTGCGGTTCCTGTTCCTCTTTGATTTGTGTTTCCTCCTCTTTTAGTCTGTCAACCCTAAGGCTTTGTTCCTTAGGTATTTCTTCTTTGTTGGCATGAGGTCTAAGATCTAGCTCAGCTAAGTGATTTCGTAATGATTCCTGTAAAGAAGGTTGAGCCAAATGGTTATTAATAAAATTATCGTTTGTACCTTTATTACTCGATGTCCTAGCCGAGTCAAGAGTTTAAAGAGTGATTATTTCATCGTCTACACGAAGTGTGAGTTCACTAAATTCTTCCCATGTGTGGTCTTTCTTTATTGCATCGGAATATGGCACACGAGCTTGGTACTCTATATTTACCGGGTTTGATAAATCATGGCTTACCTCAACCTTACCTTCGTCTACCTTGTCTTCTTATTTTGAGATGGGTTCGTCTATCTCTGCATTTTTTTGAGCTGCTATGGCTTGAATTTGATCCTTTGGATTAATCTCAGTGTTACTTGGTAGACGTCCTTATGGTCGTTCTGACATTAGCTTTGCTAGTTGTTCAATTGCCTTAGTGGCTGTAACTTCCTCTAATCGGTTCTTGTTCTCTTCAACTGGTGGTTGTTGACTTTTAAATGTTTTCTCATTGTCTTGGAGACGGATACCTATGGTTGCCATGAATTTTGTCAGCATCTCTTCAATGTTCGACTCCTCTTCTTGTTGTTGAGGTGGTTGTTGAAAATCTGGATAAATTTCCTGTCCTTTTCTACTTTGATCATTCCACGAGAAATTTGGATGGCACCTCCAACCTGCATTATAAGTGTCATTATAAAAATTATTTTGAGGTCTAGAGTAGTTACCCATATAGTGGACTTGTTCGTTCTCCATGCCATATCCGTAGGGTGGGTACTCAGGATTCGCCACGCCTCTTAGATTCGAGTCATATTACATTACTGGGTGTACCTGCGAGTGACTACACAAACCATCGATCTTTTTTATTCATCATCTCTAGCTGGGTAGATAACCTAGTGAACACGTCGAGGTCGAAGGCACTGGCTACTTTAGTAGGAATTGTCCTCATGACTTGCCATTGATAATTATTCAGTGCCATCTTCTCTATAGACTAAAATTATCTGCCAAAAGCAAAATAGAGGAAAAATTAACAAAGTAAAAATAAAAATAAAAAAATAATAATGAAAATAAATTGCAATAATAATAAAAATGGCTAAAGTAATAAAAATAGAGCTTTCTTAATATTTTAGTTCCCCGGCAACGGCGCCAAAAACTTGATCGCTGAAAATTTATAAAAGAATGATCAAACCTGGAAACTAACTCTGACAACGATTAAAGGCAAGTGTACCTATCGAACAGTAGTATAGCTTAGGCAAGACCGGATATCGAACCTAAAGGAACTAAGAGTACTAATACTAACTTTCTCTTTATTATTCAGCCTTAAAAATAGACTGAAGTTGTTGTTAACTATATTGACAAAGACTAAACTAAGGACACAAAGACAAAAAAGATGAATAGGAAAATAACTTTTAAGGAAAACTTAGTTGATTACGATGATACCCTCAGGAAGAATCCACCTATACTTCACTTATTAATTAACCCTAAATTATATGATTTCTTTTACTTAGCTTGATCCGTAAGACTCCCTAATCTATATTCAACCCTCTTTCGAGGCGAACAATGTCTAACCCAAGGTTAATTAGTGGAACTCTCGTTCACTTATAATAACCCCCTAGGATAGCAGTAAATCGATCAATGGACTCCCATATTAGGTTTCACCCTAATCCGGTAAAATCTCGTAACCCTATCTCTAGGCGTTTGATCAACTCTGCTTAATTATTTTAGATCTACTCTTAGGCAGGGTTTATTCCTCCTCCACCTAAGCACATTAGATTTGGATTAAGCAACATAATTAAGAACAAACTAAGTAATTATCATATAGCTTAAAAATTAAATAAAAGGATCCATCTAGGTTTCATCCCCTTCAGGTATCTGAGGGGTTTAGTTCATAATGAATAAACAAAACATCGCAAGAGAAAAGATAAAACAAAACATAAGAAAATCCTAAAACTCCCTGAAGGAATTGAAGGAGAATTCTGCCATCTTGAGTATAATTCCGGCTTCTTGGGATGGATCAACTGGCTATCTTCGCGTTATTCCCTAACTCTGACCTTCTCGACTTGGCTCCTTGGCCTAGCTTTGATGCCAGTTTCGGCTTCTGCCGAACTCCCTCTTTCAAGTTGCCCCCTTGGGTGTTTATATAGACTTTGAGATGCCTTACTTGGCCCCTAAGTATCCTAATTTAAGTAGAATTCCTAATAGGGTGTTTGAATAGGCTTTGGAATGTGTTTATTTTCCTCTAAGTATCCTTTCCCTAATGTAATTGCTCTTTCCAGCGACAGGGACACGGCCATGGCGCACGCACGTATGAATCGTGCCTAGGCCGTGTTTGGACTTTTAATGAGGCACGGCCGTGTTTATCAGGGCCCAGGCCATGTTCTAGTAATTTAATGAGGCACGACCGTGTGGCTTGAAGTCCAGGCTGTGTCGATTTCGTGAATTGGCCCATTTGGCCCGTTTTAAGCCCGTTTTACGTTCTTTTCATCCTTGGGTGCTTTACTGAGTATAAGACATGAAAAGAAAGGACTAAGAGCACCTTTTTACATAAATCGAGGCTTAAATTATCCAAAAGCGTACTAAATGTGGGCCTAAAATATGTTACTTTTACGGTTTACCAAAACTCCATTCCCTCTCACTCTTTCTTCTTGCATTTTCCTCTTGTAGTTGCTTAAGTGGGGTTGGCCGAATCTCTCTTTCTCCTTTGACTCATTTGGAATCGCGAGCCGAATCCGTTGGTGTTCGGTTCTCCATTGATCAAGGTAGGGAGTTTCTCTCTGATTTCTGTTCGTCTATTCTCTTTTCATTCTCTCTGCCATAACCGAATCTTCATTCCTGTCTGCGCCGATTGTACTAAGGATCAAGCGACTCTCTTTCCTGTTCGTTAATCAATCAGACTTTCGAAAGTGGAGGTAAGAGCCGAAACCTTTGTTAGTCAACCACCATTTTTCACTGTGTAACTTTACTGATCAAGACTTTCTTTATGGAGGCGAGTGCTAGCCTGTCTAAGGGGGTTGCGTTGAGGGAGCCTGAGGGGAGTGGACGCGTAGTCTCTACTCTCAACTTCAAATGGTGTAAGGTGTCCGCGGTTCGGGATTTTCTGCCCGGCTGTGGAAGGGAGTCGACATCTGTTAGGGATAGGCAAATGCTGTTGTTCGCGCTAGTGAGGGCGACGACGATCAGGAGTGTATAGTTCTTCACATAGTCAGGTGTGTAATCTCACACATTTATTTCGGTTTGTTTTGTACCATACTATATGTCGGCTAAAAGCTGAAATACCCTTAACAGGAATGCAGTTGAGATACCCCAGTGGGTAGGGTTGGAGATATACTAAGTAAGTAAATTTATGACTATATCATTTGGGTAAAATAGCATGATTGTATCTGCGTTCTAATTATTTGATGAATATTGATATATGTATGCATTCACCACATTATGATGATATGACATGCTGCATGGGAAAGGGTTATTGATGATTCGGGGAAGTGTATTTCGGTGACTCTGTCACAATATTTCGATGGCTCTGACTTATATTTCGGTGACCCTATCACATTATTTTGGTGGCATTGCCACAATTTCGGCGATGAGAAGCGTGACTGCCATCGAGCTGTGTAGCGGATGAGGGCTGACTGTAGAAATCCCCACTGGTGTGTTTTGGCTGGAATGGGTGGTGTGTATCGGATGGATTATTAGGTTGAGCTGGGTTGCACTGCATGCATGCAAGGGCTCAGGCCCAGTTCGTTTCTATATGGGCTCTACCCAGTTTTATTTCGTAAGGAGCTAAGGCCCAGTGTGTATCTGAATGGGCTGAGGCCCAATTAATGATCGTTTAGGGGATTACACCTGAGTTCTTATAACTCACCCCTCTGCTTAATTTTGCAGGTAATCCGTAGCTTTGCGGATTTGGAGCCGAGGTTGACTCTGTGGTGGCCATACATCGTTTCTTTAGTAAACTCCGTTTTACATTACTTTAAATTTATGTTAATTTGG
The DNA here is from genome assembly GCA_025503065.1 of Gossypium bickii. Taxonomy (NCBI): domain Eukaryota; kingdom Viridiplantae; phylum Streptophyta; class Magnoliopsida; order Malvales; family Malvaceae; genus Gossypium; species Gossypium bickii. The sequence continues at coordinate 58,777,759 of CP106711.1, forward strand.
GATTATGTTCTGTAATAAGGCCACTGGGATTTTATTTTGGTTTTTTGTTTTAATGCGATTAATATCTATTATGAAATGATCAATACGGGGTTTTACTAAAAACGTAAATAACTGTTTTCAAACATTTTAATGAACGGTTCACAACCTATAGATGAATAAACTCAGGATTTTCTTAAAACTACAATAACTATTTCTAAACGGCGCATTTTCAAAATCCACTGAATCTGGTTTTTGTTTTATAAAACAAGTTGCGGTGTTGGTAATTTTTATAACTTTTTGCAAGGAAACCTTAAAAACATCTGATTTTCAAAAGGGAAATAAAACTCGAAATTTTTAAACGATTGCTCTTGAAGTTTTTTTAAAACGAAGGTAAAGTTTCTCTAAGAACCTTTCCATGTGACATGCCAGATCCGGTCATAACGTCTAGATCGGGTTTGGGGTGTTACATTTAGTGGTATCAGAGCCCGGTTGCATAGCTCGGCTGTGGAATGGGTACAAAAACGTTTTCCAAAATCAGGTTAAAATATGGTTTAGAGAAATGTATGTCTTTTTGGAAGTATGGCACCCGAGTCTCCGGCACCAAATCCGTAAGTCTTCTGACTTTGTTCGATATTATGAAATAATGTTAGAAAGAAATTATTAGAATTAGTGTTGTATGACTGCTAGCTATAAGAGTTAATACTGTAGAGACTGAGACATTGAGAATTCGATTCGCGAAAACCACTTTTAATTCTGTCTTCATAAAATATCTGTTAATAAACATTGGAATGATATACCAATTCATAAAATTTCTAATCATTTTAATTTGATTCAGCAAACATGAGCACAAGAGGACGTGGACGTGGCACACGCGGCCACGGTAGAAGCTGGGGTGCAGAGGCGGGATCCTCAGAATCTAGACTTGTGCCGAAAGGCAAAGTGCCAGCATCGCCAGCAGCAGTAGCAGGGTCTCAAAACCGAACTGGAGGGGACGATGCTTTGTCCCAAGCTATGCTATGAGTCTTGGAACATATTGTTGGAGCAAGCACTGGATCGGTAGCCTGGAAATCTATCCCTGAGCGGCTTCAGGCTAATGGGGATGAGATATTTAGGGGCATTTCTAGTGTAGCCCCAAATGTGGCGGAATACTGGTTGGAAGCCGTCGAGCAAATTATGGATGATCTAGGCTGCACAGTGGAGGAGAAATTGAAGGGAGCAGTGTCTCTCCTGTGAGATGAGGCATACTAGTGGTGGCTCACAGTGAGAGAAGGTACTCAAGTAGATCGTATCACCTGAGACTTCTTTAAGACAACTTTCCAAGGAAACTATGTTGGGACGAGCTATGTGGACGCCCAGACGAAAGCATTTCTGAATTTGGTTTGAGGGAATAAATTTGTGGTAGAATATGAGGCGGAGTTTTTGCGCTTAAGTCATTACGCTCGGGGTATAGTTGCAACCGACTATGAGCATTGTGTGCGGTTTGAGGATGGTTTACAAGATAAGCTGCGAGTACTGATAGCTCCGCAGTGGGAAAGAGATTTCTCCATTCTGGTCGAGAAAGTGAAAATCGCCGAAGAAGTGAAACGTTCTGAGAGGCAAAACTGAGATAAGGATAGGGGCAGGAATAAGAGAAGTTTTGGGTCGTCAGGTTCTTTTGGGGGTTTTCAAAAGAGGCCTAGGTTGGATGGACTAGCTCGAGTGGGGATGCCTGTTGCTGTTGGTCAATTGCGACAGTGTGCTTAGTGTGGAAAAACACATTCGGTGAAGTGTTGGAGAAGAACTGGAGGATGTTTCAAATATGGATCTAGGGATCATCTGATAAAGGACTGTCCACAAGAGTTGGCTAGGTTGTGGACGATAGGTCAGGGATTTGCACAGGCAAGGATAGGTGGTCAGCAGCCGCCGAGGGGTCGAGGTCTGGCCAGAGGATGAGATGGTTTTGGAAGAGGTCGTGGAGCACCGAGAAGAGGTGTGGGTAATACAAATGCAAGGCAGCCTGGACTAGTTTATGCAGCTCAACGTCGAGAGGATAGCGACGAACCGGACGTCATAACCAATACGTTTCTTATATTTGATGAACCGTTTACTACTTTGATAAATATTGGATCTACCCATTCTTATGTTGCTTGTGTTATATCTAGGACTTTGGGTATAAAATCTGAGGTTGCTGTTAGAGAAATGTCTGTGATTAGCCCTTTAGGATAATATGTGGTAGTGAATAAACTATTTAGGTATGCCTTTAGTAGTGCAAGGGATTGTTTTAGTAGTGCGAGTTTGATCTGATCTTAGGCATGGACTAGTTGGATAAGCATCGTGTGAACTTGGATTGCACTGCAAAGCATATGGTTTTAAGAACTCCAGAGGATGAGGAAGTAATGGTGATAGGAAAAAGGAGAGATTATCTGTCCCATTTGATTTCGGCACTAGAGGCCGAGAAGATGGTGCGAAAAGGGTGCAAGGCATTTTTGGCTTTCGCCAGTGCATCGGATGCCAAGGAATTATCCGTTGATAATATCAGAACCGTGAAGGAATTCCTAGATGTATTTTCTGAAGAGCTTCCAGGATTGCCTCCGGACCGCGAGGTCGTATTTGACATTGAGCTATTGCCAAGAACGGCTCCGGTGTCCATCGACCCTTATAGGATGGCATCGAAGGAGCTGGTAGAACTTAAAGCTTAGATCCAAAAGCTGTTGGGCCGTGGATTTATCCGACCAAGTGTATCACCGTGGGGAGCGCCGGTATTATTCGTCAAGAAAAAGGATAGGTCGATGCATATGTGCATTGACTATAAGCAATTGAACAAGTTGACTGTTAAGAACAAATACCTGTTACCTAGGATCGACGACCTGTTCAATCAGTTGTGAGGAGCTTCAATTTTCTCAAAGATAGACTTGAGATCTGGGTATCATCAGTTAAGGGTCAAGGAGGCGGATATTCATAAGACTACTTTCCGAACGTGTTATGGGCATTATGAGTTTCTAGTGATACCATTCAGATTAACGATTGCACCAGCTACTTTTATGGACATGATGGAACGGGTCTTCCAACCCTATCTAGACTGGTTCGTGATGGTATTCATAGATGACATCTTGGTGTACTCAAGGTCTGAGGAGGAGCATGATTCGCATCTTTGGGTTATTCTACAGATACTGAGAGAGAAGCAACTTTATGCCAAGTTCAGTAAGTGCGAGTTTTGGCTGAAGGAAGTGACGTTCTTTTGTCATGTTGTGTCTGCTGAAGGGATTAGAGTTGATTCTCGGAAAGTTGAAGCCGTGTTGGATTGGAAGCAATCAAAGTCAGTGTCAGAAATTTAAAGTTTTCTGGTTTGGCTGGATACTACAGAAAGTTCATTGAGGGGTTTTCGTTGATTGCTGCACCTTTAACCAATTTATTACGAAAAGGAGTACCGTTTGTGTGGGTTGATAAATAGCAAGAACGCTTTGAAAGATTAAAGAAGATTCTGACTGAGGCACCAGTGTTGATTCAGCCTGAGGCTAGGAAGGAGTTCGTTGTTTACTGTGATGCGTCACACACAGGTTTGGGATGTTTGCCGATGCAAGAAGGGAAGGCAGTGGAATATGTGTCTCGGCAACTAAGGCCGCATGAGATGAACTATCCCACTCATGATTTGGAATTAGCTGCAGTGGTGTTCGCCCTAAAGATATGGAGACACTATCTGTACGGAGAAAAGTCGATTATTTATACCGACCGTAAGAGCCTGAAATATCTTCTTACCCAGAAGGAGTTGAATTTATGGCAACAGAGGTGGATTGAGTTATTGAAAGACTATGATTACTCGATCGAATATCACCCGGGTAAGGCTAATGTGGTGGCAGATGCATTAAGTTGTAAAGTGATATCGGATTTGAGAGTAATGTTTGCACATCTCATTCTGTATGAAGATGGTAGCTTGTTAACCAAACTTCATGTGAAACCGACATGGGTAAGTAGATTAAAGAGAAGCAACTGTTAGATGAATCGTTAAGTTCTCAATTTCAGCAAGTGGAAGATGGAGAGACAGGGGTTTTTGGTCTAAACAGTGAAGGGGTATTGTGCTTTCGGGGAAGAGTTGTAAGCCGAAGGATTCTGATTTAAGACAGATGATTCTGTGGGAGGCGCATAGTAGCCGTTATGCTATGCATCCCGGTGGAAGTAAGATGTACCGAGATCTATGGGAACAGTACTGGTGGCCAGGGTTGAAGCGTGAAGTTATCGACTTTGTAAGTAAGTGTTTAACATGTCAGCAAGTGAAAGCAGAACATCAGTTGCCTTCAGGATTGCTGCAACCGGTGAAGATCCCACTTTGGAAGTGGGAAAGGATAACGATGGATTTTGTTAGTGGGCTACCCTTGATGCCTACTAAGAAAGATTCAGTGTGGGTGATCGTCGATCGGTTGACTAAGTCGGCTCACTTCATACCAGTTCGCACGGATTACTCACTTCAGAAGTTGGCCAAGCTGTATGTGGCAAAAATTGTGAGGCTGCACGGGGTGCTAGTGTCTATCATCTCGAACAGGGACCCAAGATTCACATCTCGATTTTGGAAGGTATTACACCAAGCTTTGGGTACTGAGCTAGATTTCAAAGACGTTTGTTTCACCCCTTGGTGATCGGTCGATCGGAAAGGGTAATTCAGATTCTGGAAGACATGTTAAGGGGTTGTGTGATTGACTTCAGGGGTAGTTGAGAAGACTATCTACCGTTGGCTGAATTCGCGTACAATAACAGTTATCAGTCCAGCTTCAGATGGAACCCTATGAGGCGTTGTATGGTCGTAGGTGTTGTACCCCTACCTGTTGGATAGAGTTAGGTAAGCGACAGTTGTTGGGTCCAGAATTGATATCAGAAACGGAGGAAAAGGTTAAGCTGATTCGGGATCAGTTAAAAGAAGCTTCCGATAGATAGAAATCATATGCGAATCTGAAGCGTAGGGAGATAGAATTTTCAGTGGGGGATCACGTCTTGATGAAAGTCTCACCTTGGAAGAAGGTTTTAAGGTTTGAATGAAAGGGCAAGTTGAGCCCCAGATTCATCGGGCCTTATCGAGTGTTGAATTGTGTGGGACCAGCGGCTTATCAGCTTAAGTTACCCCCGGAGTTGAGTCAGATACATAACGTATTCCATGTTTCGATGCTAAGGCGCTATCGTTCAGATCCATCTCACAAAGTGCCGGTCGAAGAAATTGAGGTTAGACCTGATCTGTCTTTTGAAGAAGAACCAGTGCAGGTTTTAGCCTGGGATGTTAAGGTGTTGAGGAGGAAATCGGTTCCATTGGTCAAAGTGTTGTGGCATAATCACAGTTCAGAGGAAGCCACGTGGGAGCCGGAAGATGCGATGCGACAGCAATACCCTCATCTCTTTTGTCTAGGTAAATTTCGAGGCTGAAATTTCTTTAAGGGGGTAGAACTGTAACATCCTAAAATTAGGCGTTCTACATTTTGCATTATTCTATGTGTTTGGCTAGCTAAGCTTGTTATTTAGGTATGTTCAGGAGTCCTGGGAAGGCTCAGGGTCAAGCCTAGGCCTTGGAAAAATTTTTCTATTTTGGCACTTAAGGGGGGAGAGCTAGTGGAAGCAGAACTTAGGAATAATTATTTGTGTTTGATAACACAAGTGGAGTGTGTGGCTTAGTGATGATGGCGTCAACAAGCATGCAAGGGGAGTGAGGTTTGAATCCCACAAGTAGCACTTTTGGGTATTTATTTTGTGCTAGGATGGAGAAGAGGTGGAGTTGGCGTGGGACTCTACCAGGTGGAGATTTGAATGCGTCAAATTCTTTGAACAAGTGGAAGGGAGTAATTCAAGGAGTAAATCAAGGGATGTGGGAATGTGGGAGTTGTGGGAGGTGAATTTTGGCTATGGCTTGTTTTGGTAGGGGAAATTCGACATTTTGAAAGTAGGTAGAAAAATCGAACACTTTGAGTGTGTGTGCATTTCGGGTCTTTTCTTCAAAGAGCCTTCTTGCCGAAATAATAGTTTTTCTCTCCCTCTTTGCTCCATCTTGTATTCATGCTATTTCTTTGTTTGTTACCTAAATATCTGTGAGCCGAAACTCCTCTGTACCTCTCTTTTTGTCTACCCTTTTTCTACCTTTCCCTTACCATTTGTTCCTTCTTGTGTCACCATAGTCGAACCTCTTCAGCACTTCGTCTCTTTTTCTTTTTCTTTACGCGATTATCACCCCCTTTCTTGTCGAATCTGGTAAGTACAGGTTCTTTCCTTCCTCCTATTTTCTCCTTTCTATAGTCGAATGTATAACCCTCCTCTTTCCTTTTTGTTCGTTTCTTTTCATCACTATAGCCGAAACTCCATTCCCTCTCAGTCTTTCTTCTTGCATTCTCATCTTGTAGTTGCTTAAGCAGGGTTGGCTGAATCTCTCTTACTCCTTCGACTCATCCGGAATCGCAAGCCGAATCCGTTGGTGTCCGGTTCTCCATTGATCAAGGTAGGGAGTTTCTCTCTAATTTCTGATCGTCTATTCTTGTAACAGTCCGATTTATACCCTAGTTGGAACAGTAGTTTTGGGACCACAAATCCGAGTCCGTATAATAATTTAATATTATATTTTGTGCCGTTGATATATAATTAAGCATGTGTTACAGTTTCATAAGTTAATTTATCTGTCTGTGTGTTTAATTTGACAAAAGGATGAAATTGCATTAAATATGAAAGTTGTATGCTATATTTTAAAGTGCTTACGTGTTATGGCTTTTTGAATATGAGGACTTATGTGGCAGTTTGGCCATTTCCATGGTTAATGGATGGCTAAGGTCATAAATGACCTTGTAACTATGTTTTATACATTTTATTATGAAAGGTTATTTTTGTTTATTAATAATGTTTTTCATATTAAACAAAATCAATTGAAATCCATGTTCATCTTTTGTTCTTATGACCGAAAATAAGAGAAAAGAAAACAAGGGTTTGAGCTTTGTATATTCGGCTACTTTCAAGCCTTAATTCAAGGTAAGTTTTTTATCCATTTTTGATAATTTCTACGTTTTTGTAATCGTCGCTTCGTCTACTATCAAACCCATGTTTCAATTTTGTGTATTGGTGATGTTTGCAAGCTATGCCATTGATGCTATGTTGAGCTTTGTGATGCTTTAAGGTGTTAAATGATAGATTGGTGGTAGATGAACATGTTTTGTTCTTGAAGTTTTGATGAATTTAGCTTAATAGGGCTAAATTGAGAAAATGACAAATTGAGGGACTAATTTGTGAATTTGATGAAAAATGTGCGTTTGTATGTGATATATATGTATTCGGCCAAGCTTGTGTACAAGTAGATTTTGTGAATTTGATGTTTTGAGAAAAATGGACTAAATTGCTAAGTTGTGCAAATATGAGGATTATTTTGCAAATAGCCAAAAATTTGTGTCTTTGGATTGAATTGAATGAACTAGTGAATAAAAGGGTTAATTCTAAATATGTTTAGATCAAGAACCGAGGAAAATGGATTTAGATCGCGGGAAAGCGAAAGTTATCGAGTAGCCATTTTCTATTCTGATAAACCGAATCCGAGGTAAGTCACTATACAAATAAATGAATATGTATGCAATTGTAATTGTTCATATGTTTAATGATGATAATGAATGTTTATGAGAAATTTTGTAATTGAATTCTGAGATAAGTTCGGTATATTGATTAAGTCTGAGGAGCCTCGTATGAACCTTGACATAGGTATCTGTTCTGTTTTATCATGTAAGACCACGTCTGAGACATTGGCATTGATTTGTGATTCGTGTAAGACCCTGTCCGGGACAGTGGCATCGGTATCTAATTATGTGTAAGACCCTATCCGGGACAGTGGCATCGATATCTGATTATGTTTAAGACCACATCTGGGACGTTGGCATCAATATAAACTTTACGTGTAAGACCACGTTTGGAACGTTGGCATCATTATGTCATTTACGTGTAAGACCATGTTTGGGACATCGACATCGTTTTAATTCATATAAGACCCTGTCTGGGATAGTGGCATCGATATCCGAGTGCATGTAATACCTCGTCTGGGACGTTGGCATTGTACAATTATTCTGAGCTTTCTGAGTATCCCATTGGATTTATTACTGTTCAACGGGTAAGTCTATGATACTGGTTGCAAATCCGAGCTATGAACAAATATGTGATAGTAAACTCAATTCAGGTATATTGATTATAGACTAGTAAGCATCAATATGATCTTATTATAATGCTATGAATATGGAATTGATGATATGTTGTATAAGGTTTTGATGAAATGAGATATGTGTTTATATGATCTTTGAATTGGGAATATGGCTAATGTGGTCAAAAGTGTATAAATCAAAGCAAACATATGCATTTTATGCTAAGATGTCGTATATTGACTTACTAAGCTTTTGGAAAGCTTACTCTGTGTGTGTTTAATCTGTTTTATAGGTCGTCAAAGCTACTGAAGGCTCGGGACCGTCAAGGATCGTCATCACACTACTAATATCATTTTGGTACACCTTGGATATGTATATAGTTACATATGGCATGTATAGGCTAGTTCTTGTGATGTTTTGTAAAGTGAACTTAGCCATGTAATTTGGCTAGTTATGTTTTGGTATCATGCTTAGATGAATGTGATATGTGAAGTTGTTATGATATGATTAGTTGATATATGGAATGGTTATGAGATGGTAAGTATATAGAAAAATGGTGCATAGGTATAATTGAATTTTAGTTATGCAAATTGGTATGTTTAGCATTGGTTTTGAATGTATATATATTGAATGAAAATTTAATGTATAGTTGTGATTATCTTAGTGACCAAATGTGCATGATTTGGATGGCTATTTGTATGTTTTTGGTTGCCATATATGCTTGATACGTGTTGGTAATTGATGCTTATAGGTATGAAACTTTTGGTTGGCATTTTGGCTTTGTAAATGGCCTATAATGTCACACGGTTGTGGCACACGGGCGTGCCTTAGACCGTGGGTAAATTGGCAGGATACAGCCTAAAATCACACGGCCTCGAAACGGGCGTGTCATCTGGTCGTGGTGTGCAAGTCAGTAGCTAACCTAAAAGTACATGGCCATGGCACACGGGCGTGCCTAATGACTGTGTTGGTAGTCAGTATAAACACAGATGGTTACACGGGGGTGTATAGAACCCGTGGAGGGCACACGGTCTCCTCCCACGGGCGTGTCTCCCCTGTATTTTAGAAAAGTTTCAAATTTTCAAGGAATTTCGTATGTGTTTCAGTTTAGTCCCGACTCAGTTTATAAGCATGCTTAGGGTCTCAAGGACTTGATTAAGGGACATTATGTCTGAGAATGATGATTGAATGTATGATTTTGTCTGTGAATGTTTCCGATCTGTTCGGTAGCGCTCCTAACCTTAATCTAACGATGGACTCGGGATAGGGGTGTTACAATTCTCTTTTCATTCTCTCTGCCATAACCGAATCTTCATTCCTGCCTAGGCTGATTGTACTAAGGATCAAGTGACTCTCTTCCCTACTCATTAATCAATCGGGCTTCGGAAAGTGGTGGTAAGAGCCGAAACCCTTGTTAGTCAACCACCATTTTTCATTGTGTAACTTTATTGATCAAGACTTTCTTTATGGAGACGAGTGCTAACCTGTCTAAAGGGTTGCATTGAGGGAGCCTGAGGGGAGTGGACACGTAGTCTCTGCTTCGAAGTTCAAACGGTGTAAGGTGTCAGCGGTTTGGGATTTTCCGCCAGGCTATGGAAGGGATCCAACATCTATTTGGGATAGGCAAATTGCTGTTGTTCGCGCTAGTGAGGGCTACGACGATCAGGAGTGTATAGTTCTTCGCATAGTCAGGTGTGTAATCTCACACCTTTCTTTCTGTTTGTTTTGTACCATACTATGTGTCGGCTAAAAGCTGAAATACTTGTGTGTGCTATACTATGTGTCGGCTAAAAGCCGAAATACCCTTAACGGGAATGCAGTTGAGATACCCCAGTGGGTAGGGTTGGAGATATACCAGGTAAGTAAATTTATGACTATACCATTTGCGTAAAATATAATGATTGTATGTGTGTTATGATTATTTGATGAATATTGGTATATGTATGCATTCACCACATTATGATGATATGACATGCTGCATGGGAAAGGGTTATTGATGATTCAAGGAAGTGTATTTCGGTGGCTTTGCCACATATTCCGGTGACATTGTCACATTAAGGCCTAGTGTGTATCAAATGGGCTTGGGCCCAATTCGTTTCTATATGGGCTCCGCCCAGATTTCGTAAGGGGCTAAGGCCCAGTGTGTATTTGAATAGGCTCGGGCCCAATTAATGGTCGTTTAGGGGATTACACACTGAGTTCTCGTAACTCACCCCTCTGCTTAATTTTGCAGGTAATCCGTAGCTTTGCGGATATGGAGTCGAGGTGGACTCTGTGGTGGCCATACATCGTTTCTTTAGTAAACTCCGTTTTACATTACTTTAAATTTATGTTAATTTGGGATTATGTTCTGTAATAAGGCCACTGGGATTTTATTTTTGTTTTTGTTTTAATGCGGTTAATATCTATTATGAAATGATCAATACGGGGAGTTACTAAAAACGTAAAGAACTGTTTCCCAACATATAATGAACGGTTCACAACCTATAGATAAATAAACTCAGGATTTTCTTAAAACTACAATAACTGTTTCAAAACAACACATTTTCGAAATCCACTGAATCTGGTTTTTGTTTTATAAAACAAGTTGCGGTGTTGGTAATTTTTATAACTTTTTACAAGAAAACCTTAAAAACATCTGATTTTCAAAAGGGAAACAAAACTCGAAATTTTTAAATGATCGCACTTGAATTTTTTTTAAAACGAAGGTGAAGTTTCTCTAAGAACCTTTCCATGTGACATGCCAGATCCGGTCGTAACGTCTAGGTCGGGTTTGGGGTGTTACATTACTATCCCCATCCATGTCTAAAACAACAAAGTCTACTGTAACACCCTAAACCCGGTCAAAACGCTACGACCGAATCTGGCATGTTAAAAAGAAAATTTTTTAAAAGTCAAGTTAAAGATCATGAATTGAGAAAACTCTTTGCATATCACTGTGCCTTTGGTAGAGATTTAAAAACAATTGCTTAACTTAAGCCATAATACAGTTCAGGTTTCGTAATCCAAAGTCGAATTTTAAAGAAAAAAAATTATATTGAGCGATCGATTGAAAACAATATTAAGCTTTAGTCTGAAAATTTGAGTTAATTTTGTTCCTAAAACCCGATCATAATTAGCCAATTGTAAAATCTTAAAATCCAAAGTTTTTAAGTTTTGAAAAACACCCACTTAGATAATTTATTAGGCATGCCTTGATAATCAAAATAAAATTAAAATAAAATAAATAAAATAAGAACCCAAATTAATGTTTAAATGGCCTTATTACAATACCAAAATCAAAATTATAGTAGAATAATTAAAATTAAATATTGAAGATGAAAATTACTTAAAACATTATGCATGGCCACCTCGAGTCCACCTCGGCTCCCTATCCGCGGTCTAAGGATTACCTGCAAAATTTAATGGAGGGGATGAGTCACCGAGACTCAGTGTGTAAATCCCCGTCCAAATGAGTATTAGATTCTCACACAAATTCATATATTAAGTATGTATGTAATGCAACCCAACCAACCTATTATGTGCATCCACCTTGTCTCCTGAATCTACCCCATATCTGTGGCACCTAGCCATTGGTGGTACATAACTAGTGGTGTTTCCAAACCACTAGTGACAAAAGTCATGAAATATAATATGTGGGGCCAACCCAATTGTGGTACCAAACCGCTGGTGACAATCCCTAACATTTATACATGAGGCCAACCCACTGTGGTACCAAACCACTAGGATGAGTCACAAAAATTATGTATATGTGGTACCAAACCAATGGTGGTTCCAAACCGCTGAGACTTAGTCACAAGATATAACGTGTGGGGCCAACCCACGTGTGGTACCAAACCACTGGTGACAGTCTAAAAATCATGTTTCTCTCGCTTCTAATCGTTCCCCAAATCCATGCTCATGTTTAACAAATAATATGGTATGGTCATGCTTTCGAAATATAACAAATAATCATCTCAGCCATACATACATTAGCTAATAACAGAACACAACAAAACTTACCGGGAGTCCTCGATCTTACCCACAATGGTAACTTAGTGATCCATACCATCACTTCGGCTTTTGGCCAATCATAGATAATAGCATAATTAAAATACAAAGTGTGTTAGAGTTACACACCTGATAATACGTAACACAACGCTCTCTACGTCGACACTATCGCTAACATGCACTACTGCTATCTGTCCACTGTTCTGCTCAGAAGTCGGCCCACAACCCGGTGGCCAATCTCGTATTGCTGAACGACATGTCTCTTAAACTTAGGGGCTGGGTTTACCGGTCCAACCCCTTCCTTAGAATTGCTGGCATTCGAGTCCATGGAGTAGATCTTGGTCAAAAGACCGAGTTAAAATATAGAATAAGATTTAAGTAGGATTATACGTTTAGCTGAAAAGATCTCCTTACCTAGATCCACAAAAGCAGAAAGTTTTAGGCTTGGTTCACAAATCAAGTGAATCCCAAAAGTCTCCCAAAAGAATGCGAACACAACCCCCCACCTATATTTGGCCAAAGCCTTATCAACCCCAAATCTTCTTGAGTTTCGAAATAAATCTCTATCACCTGGCTCCACGTAAAAGCTAACACCAATAATGTCTCAACGGACCTTTGAAATCCATCTTGAAGAAAATATTCTATAACAAGGGCTTAGATTTGGCTCACAAGGGTAACTAGTAGAGGAACAATTGCAATCAAGTGAAGAGAGAGAGGAGAAAAACAAGAGGGAGGGTTAAGGTATTAGGGTGTCGACAGAAATGAATGATGGAAGGAGATGATTCGGTCAAGAAGAAGAAAAGATGAATGGGGTTTCGGCTTCTAGATGAAACAAATGAAAAGAAGAGGAGAAAGAAAGAAATAAAGAGAGATAATAGGAGGGTTCGGCTTCAAGGGAAGAAGAAGTGCTCAGATGAAATGGTAGTGAGAAGAAGGTTCAGCCAAGGAGTTGAACACCTTTCGACAAAAGCAAGAAGAGAGGTTTCTTTTGGCCTTGATGGTGAGGGAAAGCTTAAGTTGCAAAAATGGGAAAAGAGAGGATGAGTTTCGGTTTAGGCTAGATAAGAATGAATAAGGCTCCTAGGGACTTTTGGCTATACAAAAAAACCAAAATTGCCCAAGAAGCAACACACACAAATGCCGAAAAAGAGAGCCCCCTACCTAAAGCTTACCCTTTGAAATTTTCAGCACTAACACCCCTAAATCGAATGCCTACCTCACCAAACCCCCTTCAAGAATTCGGCTAGCACATTATCTCCCCTCCATCCCCAAATTTCTCCTTGAAACACTCTTGACCACCCATTCAAATTAGTTTGAAACATTCAAAATAATTTGAATGTTTCCAAATCCCCTTTTTACTCTTGTCCAACCATTCAAAAAGTTTGACAAAATCTCCTTCACTCTTCAAGGCTCCCAACCGATTCCAACACCCTCTCCTCTGATGCAAGAGCAAAAATGAAAGCCACACTGTGGCCAACATGAATGGAACCTACTCCTTTCTGCTCCCCCTGAGGCGTCACTTACCTGATCCCTAAGTGGCGCCTCCTTGCCACTTTACTACTCCTTTTCTTGTGTCATCCAGCTCAAACAACACACCTTAAGTCCTGCCCCCTACTAGCTTCCCTCCTGAAGAGCCTAGAAATAAAATTTTGGCCAAGGTTCCGGCTTAACCCTGAGCCTTCACGGAGACCCCAAACACACAACACATAGAGCATACCAACCATATAGAAATAAGATAATGCAGAGCCCCTAAAACCTAGATGTTACAGTTTCGCCCCCTTAAAAAAATTTCGACCTCGAAATTACCTGGTCTAAAGAGATGAGAGTATTGCTACTGCATAACATCCTCCGGCTCCCACGTAGCTTCTTCTGACCCATGGTTCAGTCGCAATACTTTAACCAGCGAAACTGTCTTCTTACGTAATACCTTGACATCACGATCCACAATCCGAACTGGTTCCTCATCAAAGGATAGATCAGGCCTTAATTCAATTTCTTCCACTAGCACCACGTGAGATGGATCTGAATGATAAGGTCTTAGCATCGAAACGTGAAACACATCATGGATCTGACTTAACTCTGTAGTAACTCGAGCTGATAAGCTTGGTCCCACACGTTTCAACGCCCGATAATGCCCAATAAACCTGGGGCTTAGCTTACCCTTTCGACCAAACCTTAGCACTTTCTTCCACGGCGATACCTTTAAGAAAACCTTGTCACCCACTGCAAATTCTATGTCCTTACGCTTTAAATCGGCATAGGACTTCTGTCTGTCTGAAGCTTCCTTCAATCGAGTCCGAATTAGCTTAACCTTATCTTCCATTTCAGAAATCAATTCTGGACCCAACAATTGACGCTCACCCAACTCTGTCTAACACGTAGGTGTACGACACTTCCAACCATATAACGCTTTATACGGTGCCATTTGAATACTCGACTGGTAGCTATTGTTATAGGCGAATTCCGCCAATGGTAGAAATTCTTCCCAACTACCCCTGAAGTCCATGACACAACCCTTCAACATATCCTCTAAAACCTGAATTACCTTCTCTGATTGCCCATCAGACTGTGGATGAGACGATGTACTGAAATCTAACTTTGTACCCAATGCTTGATGCAACGCCTTCCAAAATCTCGATGTAAATCTAGGGTCTTTGTCTGAAATGATCGACACTGGCATCCCATACAACCTTACAATCTCTACTATATATAATTTAGACAACTTCTGAAGAGAGTAGTCTACACGCACTGGTATGAAATGAGCAGACTTCGTCAAACAATCAACAACTACCCAAACCGAATCCTTCTTAGTAGGCGTAAGGGGTAGCCCACTAACAAAGTCCATCGTGATCCTCTCCAATTTCCACTGTGGAATCTTGTCCAGTTGCAACAACCCCGAAGGCAACTGATGGTCGGCTTTGACCTGCAGACATGTTAAGCATTTACCCACAAATTCGGTTACTTCTTGCTTCAGTCCCGGCCACAAAAGCTGTTCCAGCAAATCCCGATACATTTTACTTCCTCCAGGATGCATAGCGTATGGGCTATGGTGCGCTTCCTAAAGAATCTTCTACCTTAAATCCAAATCTTTTGGCATGCAAACCTTCCCACAGAAACATAACACTCCATCGCTGTTCAAACTGAAATCCTCTATTCCACCATCCTGTACTTGCAGAAGTCTAGCATTCAAGTCATCATCTAATAACTGTTTCTCCTTAACCTGCCTTACCCATGTTAGCTTCACTTGCAATTCCGCTAATAAACTTTCGTTGTTGAATAAACTAAGGTGGGCAAACATTGCTATTAGGTCAGATAATACCTTACAGCTCAATGCGTCTGCCACAACGTTAGCTTTACCCGGGTGGTACTCAATCGAGCAGTTGTAATCCTTCAACAACTCGATCCACCTCTACTGTCTTAAATTCAACTCCTTCTAAGTAAGGAGATATTTCAAGCTCTTGTGATCCGTATAGATGATGGACTTCTCCCCATATAAGTAGTGTCTCCAGATCTTCAGGGTGAAAACCACTACAGTTAGCTCCGAATCATGCGTTGGA